>CAUJRU010000021.1:1990015-3326828 GCA_963277665.1 Viscum album
CATCCTTTTTTCATCATTTTTGATGTATAGACGGTCACCATTCCATTTAATCTTGATAAGTTTTTTTCCAACTAGAATTTTATTCCCTTCTGATAATGTTTTTGTGAGTTCTTCACATTATATATTGGGTCAGTGGCTTTAAATATGGAGGTGTTTTCCGGATCCTTTAATCTGTATATCCCTTAATAAGTTTGTTTTGGTTGGATATGTGTTTTTCCATGGTGTTATACTCTTACATGGTACAACTTCTTAGAAAAAGGGGTGAAACGTCATTTTTGATAGAACTCATTGTTTCTCTTTCTGGAGAGGGAGAAGGTGAGTTTTTTCTTGGTGCTTTCCATGTTGTTTTCTTCCCTATGGATTTGTGGCACCATTTTGATCATTTTTTTCTATTTATTTAAGCTAGTTTATATTGAGTCAATAAGGTTTCCTTATGAATTTTCTATTCCTTCATGTTTGGGGAGAATGTTGAGTCAATAAGGTTTCCTTATGACTTTACCATTTCTTTATGTTTTGAAAATCACAAACACCTTATATAAAGGAAAGTTTCATTTACCATATGTTTTACGTTCATAAGGAAATTTCTTCTTCCCATTTTAAATTTATCCTTACATTGTTTTTAATTTTTCATTTTGTCTAAGTATAAAAATTGCTTTCATATCCAAAACCTCAGAATCATATATATACTTAGATATAATGAATTCTTTTTTTAGATCCGATTTGAGGTTCTAAACTCTCTGAATTCAGACTCCGAACTCTTCTGAGTTCTAACTTTGAGTTCTCAAAATTCAGACTCCAAACATTTCTGAGTTCTAACTCTGAGTTCTCAAAATTCAAACTCCAAACATTCCTGATTTCTGACTCTGAGTTCTTGGAATTCAGACTCTGAATTTTTCTGAGTTCTCACTCTGAGTTCTCTGAATTCATACTCCGAAAATTTCTTTAGTTCTGACTCTGAATTCTGGTTACGAATTCTTATGAATTCATACATCAAATTATGGTTAGGAATTATAATGAATTCTTAATTTGAATTTTTGTTATGAATTCTTATGAATTCATACTCTGAATTATGGTTACAAATTCTTATGAATTCATACGTTGAATTCTGTTTTCCAATTCAATAGAATTATAACTCCGAATTCTTCTGATAAACAGAATCTGAATATCCATATATTATAGACTCCGGATTGTTTTTGGGTAGTATCTGAAGTTTTATTTTTTCTTACACTCAGAAAAATAATTTTTTAAAGTAATCATATTTTTGATTAGTCATGTTTTGGTTTTAAAACGACGACATGCATTCAGTTACTAACTAAACACTGCATGAGTGACACGTATAAATGTCCCTATGAAATTAAAGGAAAAATATAACCGTTGGAGGAGGGAGTCAATCGTTGAAGTTGTGCCTATGAATAGAAGCTAATTTAAATGATCTCAAAAGAAATTATAAGAATTTGATCACTCTTTATATAACATGTTGCTGAAGTTATTTCTAGAGAGATACATTCATTCTTATTGCATATTGAACATCCTGTTCATAATTACTTCGTGCAACACCAAATGTTACTGAATACATTCGAGGGCTTCCGGTTATAGAAATACAAAGGTTCTGACTACCTTAAAGTTTGAGTACTTCCATGTTGGGGAAGACAGAGGTGTCGACTACCTTGAAGTTGAGCGCTTGCCGGGATACCAAGACAGACTCTGATCTTGGTATTGGGGGCGTACCCTGGTGTGGGTAAAATAGAATTTCTTAAATATATAAATAAAGAGAACATTTATCCAAGGTTGTTGGATACCCTAATTTTTGGGTTAAAATATTTACTAGTTGTTACTTGTATTGTTTCAAGTTTTACACTACATTTTGATTGTTGAGGAAAGTATAACTATCTTATACTTCCTTATACTTGTACACTCGAATTTAGAAATATTATATACACATTATGATAGATTCATTATCATTATAAACTTTTCTTATGATTCATTTCCAGATTCACTTTTTATAATTTTCTTTCTTGGAATCATATTTCCGGATTTAATCAATTGTGTAGAACTAGAGGTTTTTTAAATTACCTTGTTTGACCTTGTTAAACAATAGAAAGGTTTCTTACCAACATTAAAAAATCCCAAATAATTTTTAATGTATACAATTCACCCCCTCTTGTATATTGAGCGTCTACATCATCATTTCAATACTACATTTTATATCCTTGGAGAATATAACACTCCATACCAATATAAAAAATGGTATCAAAGCATTGGTTCAATCTGAATTATCGTCACGATTAGATTCAGAAGAGAATTATTCTTTTTCTTATTTTTGGAATCAGATTTTTGGACATACTAGTCCGGACTCATACTCTTTTTAAAGATAATCTTGTTCTATTATTCCATTCTTATAATATTTTAATCCTTGTTTTCAAACATTATTACTAACAAGTTTGTGAGGAATGATTTTCGTTATGTTGGCAGGAATCAATTTTGGTTCCATTAACAACCAAAATCAAACTAGACCGCCTATTTTTGATGAGAATGATTACGTATATTAGAGAGATCGCATGAAGAATTTTCTTATTAATACGTGTGTAGTCAATTTTGTTATGCTTACTAGAGGATATAAAATCCCTGACAAGGATGTATGTACTTTCACCAACCAAGAAAAGAATGAATATCAACTAAATTATAAGGTACTCAATACATTGCATTGTTCTATGAATAGAAAAATATATATGCAAATTTTATCTTGTGAAGAAGCAAACTGCTTTTGGAAAAATCTTGAAGTTACACACTTTAGAACTTCCGAAGTTATTGAAACTATAAGAGCCTTGCTCAGAGCTGAATATCATGGTTTTTGCTTTCCTTATTGAGAACCCATATGTATGGTGTAATAGAGAATCATAACTATTTTCAATATTTTACAATATATAGATGAGAAAGGATTAGATGATGAAGAACTTGTGCACAAGATCATAGACATCATTCCGAATGAGTGGGAATCCAAGAGAACATCTATATATGAGAATATAAAGGTTACTCAGATTTCTCTTGATTAACGTTTTGGAACTCTTATTCAACATGAGACAATAATTAAGAGAGATGATGATAATATTAGAAAAAGGAATGGATATGGAAGTGTTGCTTTTACAATAACATCAAATAATATGAAATCCAAGACTCTTGAGAGAGTTACAATATCTAAATCTAAAAAGGTTGTTATTAAATCTGAATCTACTGGATGTGAATATTCAGAAAATAAAGTAGCTAATCTTGATCCAAGGATGAACAAAGATTGTTGGACAGAAGAAATTTCAATCCAGATACAAGAAGAATGAAAGGAATGATAATAAAGACACTAAAGTCACATGTTATGAATGCTAGAGATATGGACATATAAGGCAATATTGACCTATGCTTAAGAGAAAATAAAGGAAAAACATTCTAAAATAAATTGAAAAATGTACTAAAAATCTAAAGCTAATAATGTTTTGAAAGATAATAACACCTGGACTGCAAGAGGTGGAGACTCTTTTGAAGAATCATCAAATTATAAACCTTCTAGACAGATGAATCATGGTTTAATTTCCAGAATACTGATTGATTATCATTATCTAGTTTCATGGGTACACAATGTTGAATCCATGAAAAATGTGTCTTAAAATTATAATTACAGTATTGATAAATATTATAACTCTTCTGATGAAGAATCTTCTTCTGATTAAGATTATAGTTTACCTACCTATGAATATGTTTTTAGGTTTTCTATGCTTCTTGAGAATGAAAATTCAAAAGTCAACAAAAATCATGATAAGGAAAATTCTAGGATTTCTATAATTACTATGGAAATATAATATATTTCTAAGGATCTTGATAATTCTGAAAGTATTTCAAACAACCTTAAGGAATTCAATTATGAGAAGGTTAAACTTTTAAAGGATCTAAAAAAAGTAATTTCTATGTAAATATTTTTTGATTCTAACGTTAGTTCTACTATTAATGTTTTGGAAGATAAGAACTTAGTTATTAGACTGAAGTCAGAAATATATTACTTGAGGAATTGTTTTTCAAACTTTACCTTAGGTATGGAAAATTTTGATAAGATGTATTCCCAAATATGACCTCTTAGGAAAAATTCCGGTTTTGGTTATACGAGTTCAAAACCAAATTTTAGTAATAATTATTTTGTTCCTGAATGTGCTTCATTCTACACTAAGTGTCAGTATGGTGAACATTGGGCAAGAAATTGTTCCTTAAACAAAACTCAATCTTCAGGATTTCATAAAAAATATTTTTCAAAGAACATGTTGGTGCCTAAAATCTTGCTTTCTAACATTTCCGGATCCATGAAATTTTCGGTTCTGAAAGTCTAACTCATTTATTTTCAGGAAAATAATGAAAGTAAAAATAAAAATATATTTTACATGGACAGTGGATGTTCCTGGAATTTGACTGGTAACAAAAACTTTTTTGAAAAGATTATCTAGACGGAAGTAGAAAAAATAACTTTTAGAGATAATGATAAGGGAAAAGTTATTTTTATAGGTAACATTGGTCATATTGAAAAAACATTGATTTAAAATGTTTTATTTTTTAAAGTTTTTAAGAAAAACCTCATTAGAATATGTCAATTATGTGATGAAGATCACCTTGTTAATTTTAGGAATGAAAAGTGCTTTGTACACAATTCCAAGGAACAATGCATTCTTTCTACCAATAGGCAAGATATTGTTTATACACTAAACCTAGAAGACCGTAGGAGACAAGACCTACCTTGACTTAGTGAAATGGAAGATCATTATTGGTTGTGGCATAGAATGTTAGGACACTGTAACCTTAGAAACCTATGCAAACTCTCTAATAAAAGATTAGTTAAGGATCTACTAGAGATTAAATTTGACTGTTCAAAAGATTTTGATCCTTGTTAATATGGAAAGAAACATAAATCAAGTTTTAAGTTATTTAGTGAAGTCTCAACCACTAATGCATTACAGTTAGTGCATATGGATCTTTTTGGTCCATCACAAACTGGATGTATTGTCTTAGTTGATAATTACACTATATTTATGTGGTTCAATTTTCTAGGAATTAAATTCAAAGATTTTTCTTTATTTATAGTTTTGGATCACAATATAAAAATTACAAAAATATTCCTTTGATAACTATTTATAGTGGTCATGGTATTGAATTTCAAAATTCATATTCTGAACCTTTTTGTACTTGAAAAGGAAATACTCATAACATCTCAGCACCATGAACACCTCAATAGAATGGTGTTTTTGAAAGAAGAAATAGAATTTTTCAAGAGATAACAAGAACCATGTTGAGTGAATATTCTATAGAAAAACAGTTTTGGGATAAAGGTATATGTTCTACCTGTTATACTATAAATTGAGTTTTGATTAGAGATTTTCTAAATAAAACCCCTTATGAGTTATTGAATTATAGAAAACCTAGGCTTTCCTACTTCAAGGGTTTTGTCTAAGATGTATTAATTCTAAATACTAAAGATAATTTACACAAATTCTCACCAAAATGTGATGAAGGAATTTTCATAGGCTACTCCACAACATCTAGGGCTTATAGATTTTTTAGTAAAAACACTTGTACTGTTGAAGAAACAGTGCATGTCAAATTTGATGAAACTGATCCCTTTGTTTTTAAACAACTGTAACCTACATCATTAGATTTGTTTTCAAAAACTAATTATCAACCCATGATAGAAGATCCTTATGATAAGGAAAATGTCTAAGAAGATAATTCTGAAACATTTAACCCATAATATTTCCTACCCAATGTTGATGAACAGGTTTTAAAAACCCAAATCAGATGTTTCTTAAAAATCATCCCAGTGATAGTATCAATATTGATGTAAAAAACCTATAAGGACTTGAAGTTCCATAAGAAATGAAATAGAATTTCTATCATTACTTTCTCAATTAGAACCTAAAATCACTGATGAATCTTTATGTGATGATTATTGGAAAAAACTATGCAAGTTAAACTAAATGAATTCGAAAAGAATAACGTCTAGACATTGGTTGAAAGACCTAAGGAAACTTCTGTTATTGGAGTAAAACGAGTTTTTAGAAATAAGTGTGAGGAAAATGGAATCATTGTTAGAAATAAATATAGATTAGTTGCTAAATACTATAATCTACAAGAAGGAATAGAATATGAAGAAACATATGCTCCAATAGCTAGACTTAAATTAATTCGTATTCTAATTGTCTTTGCAGCAATCATCAATTTCAAATATTTTCAAATGGATGTTAAATGTGATTTACTTAATGGTTATGTTCAAGAGGATGTTTTTTTGATAATCCTTGTGGTTTTGAAGATATAAAACAACTTAATCATGTTTAATAACATACCAATTCTTTTTATGGACTTTAGAAATCCCATCGAGCTTGGTATGATAGACTTACATGATTTTTTCTTCAAAATAATTATGTTCACGAAAATGCATATCCAAATATTTTTATAAAGAAAGATAAGAAAAATGTTTTGATTGTCAAATTTATGTTTATGACATTATATTTGGTTCAAAAAGCATTCTTTAACTGATTCCTTTGAAGATATAACAAAATTTGAGTTTAAAATGAGTATGATGCATGTGTTAACATTTTTCCGGGGTTTTAAAATTACTCAAAAACCAGAAAGAATCTATATATCCCAACAGAAGTATTTTGAATATCTTCTTAAGAAGTATGGATATGAAATCACTAAGATTATAAGTACTACCATTGTTATCTCTAAAACACTTGATCTTGATTAAGCTGGGATACCATTTGATCAAACATCTATGAGAGGTATGATAAAAAGTTTTCTTTACTTGTCAGCTAGTCATCCAAACTTAATGTTTTTAGTATACTTATGTGCATGTTATCAGTCCAATCCTATGGAATCTCATTTAAAGGAAGTGAAGAGAATATTTCTCCACTTAAAGGGGACCATGGATTTAGGATACTTTTATACTTTTTGAAATGATATTGTTCTAAAATGTTTTTCGAATGCTAACTTTGGTGCATTAAGAATGGATAGATAGAGTGAATGTGGAACTTGTCATTTCTTAGGATATTCATTAGTTTTTTGATCTTACAAAATGAAACAATCATTAGAACTTTCCACTACTAAAGCTAAATATGTAGCAGCTGGAAGTAGTTGTGCTCAAGTGTTGTGGATGCAACAAGCACTCACAAACTATTTTATGAGTTTTACCAAATCCCAAATTTTGTGTTATGATACTAGTGTTATTTCCAAAAGTAATAACCCTGGACATCACTCTTATGAAAAACACATTGATATTAAGAATCAATTTCTTAGGGATCACACACAAAAAGGAGATATCATTCTTCAATTTATCGGAACACAAGATCAACTTCCAAAATATTTCACAAAATCATTACCCTCCGATAGCTTGGAATACATTGAACAAAAGTTTAGACTGATAACCATAAGGTGATCTTCCTTGTTAAATTTATATTGAATCCAATCACCTTATAGTAACAAACTCTTTTTCACAGGGGGAGTACATATTCTTGTTAGTTAGATCAAAATTTCGATAATGAAAATTTTCATTGTCTGTTTTTTTTCAGTGCTTTTGGAATGGAATTTTTCGTAGTCATATTTTTCAAATCATTCTTAATGGAAATTTTCATAGTGTGATTTTCTAAATCTTTCATAATTAATATTTTCGTAATAAAGATTTTCTTAAATTTTAATAATGAATATTTTCTAAAAATTTTGTAGTCCACTGTATCAAAATTTTTCGTAATCAAAATTTCGGAATCTAATGATCTTGAAGAAGAATTTTTCCTCATTATGAATATTTTTTGGAAGATTTTCTGGTATTTTCTTTCATTTTTAAAATTTTCAGATTCACTTTTTCTTAAATCCAATTTTTTTCATTAAAACCTCAAATGATCAAATTGTAAAAAGTTTTTTATTTACGTATATCATATCAACCATCATATTTGAATAGAAAGATTTTCAACAATTGGGTTATGTATGGAATCGAAACCGGCATGTCTAACGCATATATAAAGGAGCCCCAAATGTTTGTCCCACATTGATTCCAAGGCTTGTGCGTGCTGAAGCTCTGTCCTTCTACATAATCCCATTCTGAACTTCTCAAATCTCGTGCATATCAGAATTTCTGTCAATGAATCCTCTCAGAAATATATATCTACTGTCAAGCAAATTTCAGAGTAAAAGGTTTATAGGGAAAGGTTGGTGCATCCAAACATCTTCATCAAGTATGATTCAATCATCTCGAAGAACATTAAGCTAAATAGTTGGGAGAGTGTCTGTGTATCAAATCCAAGAGCTCCAGATTTAGTATATCCGGACATTCTAGATGAATTCTATGAATTAGTCAGTTTAGTCAAGGAAGAAGGCAAAGAGAAGTTATTGTTCATGAGCAATGGAATGAATTATTCTCTTTCATATACTATGTCTGCTAATTTGGTTGGTATTCCATATGAAGGGGAAGCTGAGTTCTGTTCTCATAAGTTTCCAGATGTAAAAGGTTGTTTTGTTAAGAAGAAGGTTATGTCATGTCTTGGAAACTCTGATGTAAAGCCTCTGATGATCGCCCACTTATCTACAAATTATCGGATTCTCGAATTATGGGTCCAATGATTCATCATTACGAGCAATGGGAACATGGACACATTGAAGTAGAGTGACATGTATATCTTGGATTTCATGGTGAACCAAAGGAAGATCAATATGGTTAGGAATATTATCATTATGATTGAGAATATTAAGAATGGAAACTTGAAGGCTCAGATAATTATTTATCCAGCCATTCTCTCCATGTTAATTTTTCGGTACGTATAATCTTTAAAAATTACTTGCAGCTTGAAGCCAAGGAATTTCAATGTCATTCTAGTCAGAGATGATACCGTAAATAAGATGAACATTTGTTTTTATATAGACTCCAGAGAATTTTATGACTTACTAAAGGAAGATTCTGATGTTGATCTAAAAAAACAAGAAGTGGTTGAACGATCATAAAAGGATGGAAGGAAGAGGATGTTGAAGGAAGTAGAAGTGGAAGGAAAACATTAGCGCCCAAGGTAACCCAATCCACAACACCAAAGTATAAGAAGGAAAAAGCATATCCGAATGAAGTTGTAGTAAAGTGGAGGGATGAAAAGAAAAATAAGAATGCATGGGCGCCATGTTTTGGTTTGGATCCTACTGAAGCCAATGATTTAAAATAAAAGACTGGTGATGAGATTGAGTGGCAAGCTAAGGACAAGAAATAGAAGAAGAATATAGTTGAAACCCAGATAGAGCAATCACTTCTGAAGGATGTTGAGAAAGTATCCGAGAGTATCCATTTTCCAAAATACTTCTTGTCAGAGGTCTTACATAAGACTCTGGGTAAGAAATTACTCACTCCGAAAAAAGTCCAAGAAAAACATTTTGGGGAAAACGAATCTGTCAAATAAGTTTAAGATGATGAAAGTAGTGTTGACATTGATGATTTGATTAAGCAGGTTGAGGATTTTCATAAAAAGGAAAGACCTTCAGAAAAATTATCAATCCAAACTCTCATGTCAAATCATCAAAGCTTCATACTCATGGAAAGGATGAAGGGAAGGATGAAGAAGAAGTGAATAATCTATCTGAAGAAGAAAGTAAAAATCATGATTTCACACACCCAAAGGATGCTGATGCAAGAGATGCGAAAGGAGATTTTGATGAAGAAAGAGTTGCTCAACTATCTGATAGTGAACATGAATCCCTTGAAGAGGAATCTATTTCGATGTTTGTTAAGGAAAAATATGTGGTAGTTGACACACCTAGTAAAGTTGTTGTAAAAAAGACGGAAGCTGGTGGATCATCAAATAGGAAACATGCTGAGTGAGAAAAAGAAACCTCACCAACCAAAATTTTTGATTCAGAATCATCATCCCTTGGACATGATTTCATTGTTTAGGAATTGAAGAATCTTGTTGGGACTATTTTGATTTTTCCAAGCATTGACTCGAGATGTCGGATGGTTCAACACACCTTGAACCAGCAATCAGATTTAGTATCCACGGAGATGGATAAGAGTGTCATGCTTGAGGTTGAATTCCAGAATTTTTTCATCAACTATGAAGCCCATTAAAAATCATGCAGGAAGATGACTACTTGGTCAAAGATAACTATAGAGGACATGAGAAATCTTCATGAGTTCTAAGATAGTGTAAAGTAGTCATTTGACACTGAATATAGTAAGATAAAGGATCTCACAAATATTTTTGGGGGAAATCTAACTCTGGAACAGAATTATTGGATTCAAGAAGTGAAGGATTTGAATGGGAAAAAGTATTTAATTACACAGATCTATAAGGGGGAAAGAGATCTTCGGATTGAGATAGAATAAAAGCTTGTCAGGCAAGAGGAAATCTTGAAGGCTTAGGAATAGGCTCTTAAGACTCAGGGAGAGAGAATCAAGGCTCTAGAGAAGAAGTCAGAAGATCATGTTCATCTTCTAAAGAAAGTAGAGGAAGATCACAAGGAGCAGAAAAAGCTGAAAACCATTGTGAAGTAGTCGATTCCCAAGGACAGGGAAGGTTGATATACCTAATCAAATCTTTTGTTGAAATTTTTCCTTTTATATATTTTTCCAATCATAATGAAATTATTGGTTGCTCTTCATATATTTTTTTGTCTGTACTTATATTTCATGTACCATAATTTATTTTCCATTCCCTTTATTCCTTTTCCAAAATCACAAAGGCGGAGAAAGGAAAAATAAATTATAAGAAAATGAGAACTTTTTTATTTAAGGGGGAGTTTTCATCTAAGGGTGAGATCTTATACAAGAAGACTTTCATATGCTATAAAATCTATGTTTCTTTCTAAAAATATTGAATATGATCCTTAGTGTTCCAATGCCTAAGTAGGAGTTAGTCATATTCATCATTTCCCATGTGATGAGGGAGATAAATTTTGAATTCAAAGTCTAGAAAATATTTTCAAAGTCTTTATATTCTTTTTCGAAAGGATGTTTCTGCTTTCAAAAATGGGGGAGATTGATGAGTCAATAAGGTTTCATTATGAATTTTCCATTTCTCCATGTTTGGGGAGAGTGTTGAGTAAACAATTTTATCTTTATGACTTTACCATTTTTTCATGTTTTGAATATCACAAGAACCTTATCTTTAAGAAAATTTCATTTACACTTTGTTTTACATTCATAAGGAATCATTTTCATCCCCAAGGAAATTTATCCTTACCTTGTTTTTCATTGGTCATTTTGCCTATGTATAAAAATTGGTTTCATATCCAAATCCTCGGAATCATATATACACTTAGATATAAATAATTATGTTTTTAGGATCGGAATTCAGGTTCCAAACTCTCTGAATTCAGACTCTGCACTCTTCTGAGTTCTGACTCCGAGTTCCCTGAATTTCTAATCCAACATTTTTGAGTTTTGACTTCAAGATCTCTAAATTTAGGCTCTAAGATTATCTAAGTTATGACTCTAAGTTAACTAGATTCAGACTCAGATCATTTCTGAGTTCTGACTCCAAGATATTTGAATTCAGACTCTGAACTTTTCTGAGTTCTGACTCCGAATTCTGGTTATGAATTCATATGAATTCAAACTCTAAATTCGGGTTACGAATTCTTATGAATTCGTACTCCGATTTCTGGTTATGAATTCTATATAATTTTAACTTTGATTTTTTCTGATAAATTGAATCCTAATATCTATATTTTATATACTTTGAATAGATTTTGGGTATACTCCGAAAATTAATTTTTTTTACGATTCAAAAAATGAATTTTCTAATGTAACCATATTTTTGTTTAATAATATTTTTGTTATAAAACGATGTTAAGCATTCAGTTACTGACCAACCATTTCTTGAGTGACACATGTACAGGTCCCTCTAATTTTCAAGGAAATATATGACCATTGGAGGAGGGAGCCGACCACTGAAGCTATGCTTATAAATATGATCTCATTTGAAAGATCTCACAACACGTTACAAGAAGTTGATCACTCTAGAGATTACATAATGCTGAAGTGATTTCTAGAGAGGTAATTTCATGCATAGTTCATATTGAAAGTCTTGTTTATAATTTCTTCATGCAACTCCAAATATTGTTGAATACAGTAGAGGGCTTCTGGGGATAGGAAGAGATAGGTACCAACTACCTTAATGATCGAGGACTTCCTTGCTGAGGAAGATAGAGGTCCTGACTACCTTAAAGTTGAAGGCATGCAGGGATAGAAAGACCGTCTCTGATCTTCGTATCGGGGGCTTACCTTGTTCTGGGTAAGACAAAATTTCTTGAAAGTAAAAATCATGGGACCTTTATCCATGGTTGTTGGATACCCTTCTGTTTGGGTTAAAATATTTACTACTTGTTACTTGTATTGTTTCATGATTTCTGCTGAATTTTGATTGTTGAGGAAAGTATAACAATCTTATAGTTCCTTATACTTGTACACTCTAATTTATTAATATTCCATATGTTTTAAGATATAATCTTTATCTTTGTAAACGTGTTTAAGTTTCATTTCCAGACTCACTTTTCATGAATTTCTTTCTGGGAATCATATTTCCGGATTCATGCAAGTGTGTGGAACAAGAGGTTTTGTGAATTACCTTGTTAAACCTTGTTAAACAATAGAATGGTTTCTTACCAACATTAATAGTTCCCAATTAATTTTTAAAGTATACAATTCACCCGCGTCATGTATATTGAGTATCTACATCATCATTTCAATCCTACAGTTGGTTTCATTGGACAATATCACACTCCATACAAAACTAATAGTTTGCACATTCTTATAATGGGTTTAAACTTATACTTGTTTTAAAAGAGATCAGCCATTTTTTATGTTCAATCAAGGGGGTGTGACCCTTAACCATCTCTTATAAATAAAATAAATATTTTTTCATTGAAAAATGTTTTAATAATTTATAATACAAACATATATACTTGAAATTATATAAAATCTATGTATTTATTTGAAATACTGTCATGTACTATTCGAAAAAAATTAAATATTTTTTGAATATTCAGGAAAATTAATCTTATATTTATATTATAATTTCTTATCCTATTATACAGTTCATTCTTTAATTTTTTTTAATAATTATGAAACTTAATATCTAAATAAACTTCTATAATAATGTGGAAAACTGTTAATATTAGAAATTAGCATATTAAAATTTTATATATTATTCATTATCATTCTAATAAAAAACAAATTAATTTATTGATAATATATATTTTAAATATTTAATATAGTTTATTATTATATGATCATAATATAGAATATTTCATGAAATAAAAAACTAAATTAATAATAATTTTAATGAAAAAAACATTTTTGATTTATTTTAGCTATTCATATTGAATTTCATTCATTATGTATGAACATTATTTCAATTAGAAAAATATTTTACAAAGAAGTTTCACATATTCAATCCCATTAATTTAGTTTCGAAGATTCTAATAGTCATACATAATATTTATAGTTTTTAAAAATATATCATAGTTCCATTTAAATTCATTATTTCATAAGGATTATTCTATTGAATATATTGAAATTTTTAAAGTAATAAAATATTAAATTTTTATTTTTTTAAAAGAACATATTAATGATAATAAAAATAAAAAATTGAAACCTATTTTTAATAAATATCAAACCTTAGTATACCAAACATTACATTAATAAACCCCAAAATTAGTATCCATTCTTACAAAATACTAATATGTACTAAAAAATAACTATGTCATGAGATATCAACCATAAACCAATTCATTGGCGAGTAATATAGGACCCCACTGATCGTTATCTATTCTTGTGATTTTAATATAAAATAAATCACATATCACATAATAAAGAACCCATTGACATAAAATTGGTTTATTTTTTTCCAATGGATTCACAAAATGAAATAATAAAAATTACAAACCCATGGAAAATAAATGTGTATCAAAACACATAACATAACCCTATAGGTAATTACCATTTAATCATGATATTAAAACTTTTTTAAATTAAATATAATGATAAAGGTTAAATATTTAATTCAATAGTTTTTCCAACCAGCTGATGTATAGATTTGAGGTGAATATTATTCAATAAATTGAATAAAAACTGGGGTATTAACATATAATATACATTAGAAGATGATTTCTGGTAATATATTGATGATCTTAAAAAAGGTAGTTATGGATCATTTCCAAAAAATGACATGAAATTTAATAATCCATCAATAAATAGAAATTTTATTTTGACTTTTGAAAAAAAATGATCAAGAATAAAATAATTCAATGGAAGATTTCATAAATGAAATATTATTTTAATTAGTTTTGGGAAAATTAAATTAATCGTATGAAATATCATTGAAATTTTTTTCCTCAAATTAAAATAGATATTTTTTAAATTTAAGAGTAAAAAAAAATTTCCTCTCAAAATGATGAATTTGTTATGTTAATGTTTGAAATAATACACCAAAGGAAGTGTAAATATGTGTTGTAAAAATGTTGAAATGTAATTTTCAATGTATTTAAAAATTATAACGATACAGGTATCATTGAAAATAAAATTTTCCAAAATTTTAAGTGAATATTATTTAAAAATTTTAACATTGAAAATGAAACATAAATAAATGATTACGTTAAAAATCATATATATTATCAGAAGTTATATAAGGTGGAAAATATTAGGAAAAAATATTTTTCTAAAATGCCCATCGTAAAAAGATTATTATAATTTCTTTTTTTAAAGGGCTATATAAATTTATTATAATCTTAAAAAATAGTCATATTTTTCCCCAAAAATAGAATAGAATATTTTTTTAATTAAAAATGTGGACTTGAAACAATAATCCAATTAAAATATAGAGCATTGTTGATTATGAATTTATACTTCTAGGTGATAAAAAATAATACATGAAGTATTGAATAAGAAGAGACATTATCCCAGGATAGGTAAAAGACATTTTTACAAAATATAGGTGAATAAGTATAAAAATAATAATAGGGACATATTTTTACCATGAAAAATATCACCTAGTGTATAACATAATCATGTCTCCAAGAATATTTGAGAGAAGAAATACCATATAATTTTGGTATAATATAACTCAAATCCACTAAAAATAGTGAGAAATTTATATAGAAAATCAATTAATCTGAATTTATGATATTTTAAGATAATAATATATATTAGGTCTTATATTGAAATCTTAAATGAAATTAGGTGTGTAAAACAAAACAATAATAAAAAATATTTATAGGAAAAAAATCATTACCTTGTTCTATAATAATTCTACACTTTCCAAAAATCATGAATAATAAAATTTGATTTATCAATTACAGACATAAGAAACTTTTTTATAACTTTAATAATTTATACTATATAATGATAATCATTATATATATAAATATATTTTTTTTTAATTTTTACCTTTTACCTCATAGAGTGTGTATAATTATAATGGTTAATACAACATTCATAAAAGTGGTGTTAGTATTTTTACTTCTTCCAAATTTCATATTTACCTAATAATTTATTTTACTATAATGAAATATATATAATTATTTATTAGGATTAAATTTCATTTACTGATTACATTTGTATTTGTAATATAAACTTAATTTTCCAATGATCATTTATAAATTATTTGTATCATATGAATTATTTTCTCTTAAATAATGACTTAAATGTTGAATTATACTTATAATAAAAAATTATTATATGCATATTTATTTCTCATTTTACTAGTAATTATGTTTTCATAATTAAAACTAATAAAATTTCATAGCATTTTTAAGTAGGTGATCAAACCGACCAAGGGACCAATATACAATTATTAATAGATATTTAAGAGGTGATTATGTTATTGTATCACAATATAAAAATCATAATGATATAATTTTCTTTTTATTACTGTGATTTAACCTAATAAGAAATATTTAAGAGATTAAGTGATGTATATGAAACAATTTCATAGTAAGAATAAATTGATTCCCTCTTATTTCTTGTATTTAAGATAGTTAATTTTAATAATGATTGTTTAAAGTTAATATCATCAATAGGATATTAAAATTTTATTATCAAAATCATAGTGATATCATCAAATATTTTTTATTCGTTAAATCCTTTTTCATAACTAGACATTAATGTATTTATTCAGTTTGAACATTCTTTCCTCGTAGAGGTTGTAGTCCACAAATGCACAAGTTCGATGTTTTATTTTTTCTTAGTGAATGGAATGAAATGAATATATTTTTTTAAATTTAAATTATGAAATTTTATTACTAATATTATACTAAATTATTTATTTTAATTAGTTTTTATAACCATAGAATATTAAAAATTTACAAGGAAATACTAATATGAAGTTGGTACTCATGTTGGGGAGATTAATATTCATTTGGATTATTATTTGAAATAAATACCTTAGGATAATAAATGGTGGACATAATATTTTAATGATTTTACTAAGGTTCTAGAAGGATAAATGTTTCATATTTTATACTAAAATTATAATGTAATGTTACTATTGGTATTGTTAATGTTTTATGTTTTTAATTGAAGAGAATGATAGTTTTGTAATGCACTCTTAAATTTTCAATAATGTAATGTTACATTAAATGATTAATTAGCCACAAAATGTATAATGTTGAGGGATATATGTGTGTGGGGAAAAAAATAACCCAAAAAAATAATTTTAGAGATAATTATGAGTGTTTTTCGTCTATCCCTTTAATATTATTAAGATTTTCACTAATTTACATTATCCATGGTAATTCATTTTTAGACATAGTTATTAAATTTAATCAATAAAATTGATTTTTACCTTATTACAATAATGTAAAATTCGTATTTCAATGGGACAAATAACCTTACCCATTAAAATTTCTAACCATGAAAAAATTGAATTTTAAAAATAACACACTTAATCATTTAATTGTTTTAGGAATAATATGTTTTAATCATTTAATTTATTTATAAAATAAGATTATTATTTTAAATCATATATATGATATAATTAGATTTATTATTAATAAAATGAAATTGTCGAGGCTTTCAAGTCAATCCAAAAAAATATCACTATGATAATGCTTGGTTCAATGAAATAACTAAAAATATTTTTTATTATAGTCACATTTTAATTTATTCCAATGAATTTTGGACGAAAGTTTTCAATGATGATATAATATTTTAAAACAAATAATATTATTCACTTAGTTCATATTTGATAACAAAAATGGTTTTGTGATATTATATCTTATAATTATATAATAAGAAAAATTACATATTTTATTAGAAACATATTTTTTGAATAAGAAAACTTTTTCCAAAAAAACACCCAAATTATTACTGAATAAATTTTGATATTATGAAATAAATAATTTATTACATCTTAGTAATGTGAAATATTAAAATTCTATGTAGTTATCCACAAAATAATTGTGAATGGCATGAAATAACAATTTATAGAAAAAAATATTTTAATGAATAAAAATAACATGTTCTTATTTTTTATAATTGAATATATATTTGATGAATTATAAATTATTTTTATTTATACTAAATTAATCTCTAAATGTAATATAATTTCATTTTTATATGGGAGTTCCTAACATTGATAAACATGGTTTTAAGCATAATATGAATTTTATTTTGAAAAGATCATTTTATTATATGGATAATAAATAAATGTTTATATAATACTAATTTATTCTTTATAAATCCATGTATAAAATATTTATAAGATATAAACCTATGATAATCATTAGTGGTTGGCATGGGTGGTGATTCAAATAGCATGTATTTTATACCGAGTTTTGCAAACATAATCATTCCTTGAAGCCAACTTCTCTCAAGATGTTATTGAATGAGATTGGAATGGTTTTTATCAAAGGAACCCCTAGTACGGTCAGCTCCCTACCAAGAGTATAAAGATGGAATATCTAATGACGGATTATATTTTCATATTTCATTTATTCCTAAATTATTTTTTATTTTGAGAGATGGTTACATGAATTAATACAAAATTATTTGATAGTTAATTTTTTTAATTCAAATAAAATATTCAAAATATTTAATTTTTTTATATTTTAAATTAGTATAATGTGTGTCAAACAATATATTATATATAACTTTTGTAATGATGATATATAGAGTAAAATCATGTTTTTAATATAAAAGTGATGTGTGTGGTATGGAAAGATAAAAATTAAAAATAATGAAGAAATATGTATTTAAATCAACAAAATAATCATTAATCAGAGAAGAACATTATCTATGCATTAAGTGAATAATCCCATGGTTAGAATGAGTTTTAAGGGATTTTATTGAATATGGGAGATGAAATGGGAGTTAAAAATTTAATTTGAAAAACTGAAAAATAATTTTTTAGTTTTTTAAACATGTATCATGGTTTGGATACATGTTTTTGGAAGAAATAAATAAATTTTTGAATAATAATATTCAATATAAGAACCCACAACGTTTGGATTCACAATTACTCTTAAACATGAAATTACATAATCGTAGCCATCGAAAATAAATAATCACATGTCATAGTTAAAATTAATATTCTATAAATAAATTTGATATTGCATGGTGTTATAAAGTATGTCATCGAGTATAAAATAATAATAAAAAATTATTATTTTAATTTTTTATGGAATATCAAATTTTACCACATATAGATATCATTTCCACCACCATGGATAATCATATTATATTACATGTAATATTAGTAATTCTATGAATCATAATGTATAATTAAATGGAAAATATTATAATTATTCATTGTTAGTGGATCTTTTACATGTAATTTATCATTTATTAAACATTGAATTTGTGGAGATAGATATGGGAGTTATTTTCTAGGGGTTACATAAAATGTAAGAACACAAATTACTCATATTCTTATAAAATGAATGAGTAAATTCATAGATCAATTAACATACATGAATAATATATTATGATGAAAACCATTTGTGTCTGGGTGTGTGAGATTATAATGTGGAACTATTATAATCCTATTTTCAACAATATCTCTCTCTCCATAGAATCTTGATGTTTATAAGGAATTACCGAAATCATTTGGGGGATTCTGTATGACCTATTGATACACCATAGGGGAAGATCCATCATTTGTTCCTTGGTGATCTTCACTGTGTACTAAAATAAGAATATAGAAGAAACATAATACAGTGTAAGGTACATGTTATTCACATCTAGTTTTATACGATTTTAGTTTCAAAATCATGGGGTTCCCGGTCCATATGCTTTTTAATAACTTATTATGATTTTATTGATCATAAACCACACATTAGATATATATAAATGGAATTTATGAGTTCCATTATACTTTATTCATCCAATCATTTTGGGAAAAAAAGTTTTTTGAAATCCAAATACTTATCACATTTCCATTTATTATATACAATTTTGAATATTACTTTTTATGAATGATTCACAAAATATGATATGTGATACTGTATCCTGAAACATAAAATAAATTTATTAGTTATATATTAGTCAAGGTGTATAACATTGGAATTTCATAATCGATGATATCATAATAAAACTACATCTAATATATAAGGCAACATCACCTAAATGATATCAATTTAAATTTTAAAAAAAAATTTATACAGAAGAGTTATTCCACTTATAAATAATAATATTTTATCAAATACATAATGGAAAGTCCACTGATACAAAATTTTTATACCACTAAATTATAAGTAGTGATAGAGTTATCGGTCGTGAAATATTACTTATACCACATACTTGTTTTATGTGTTTCAACCCTATCTATTGTATTTGAGGATTTATACCATGTCATTATATAGGGTTGAGAGATAAATTTTTTTTCAAAATATAATATTATTAATGGAATTATATAATTTAGAAATTTTTAATAAATTATAAAAAAATGATATATGTATATATATATTAATTGGTAAATGTTTTTATAATTTTATTATTTTAAAGTTAATATTAATAAATTTTTAAATAGTAATGATAAATTAATTATTAAATATTACATTATACTATGTTTTGATATTAAAAATAGCCTTCCAAATTATGTAAAATTATTTATAATTTAGATATTAAATATTTATATTAAAACTATATGCTTAAATTAAAATTGGTTTATAAATTCCATAAATAAAGGAAAATATAAATTGTTTATATATAAAAGTTAGGCATTATTTATAAAAAATAACATGAATCATCCATACTAAAAGGGCCGTTTTTGTAAAATTACATTCTAAACACAACATAATATTTCAATACTAAATATATTAATGATTTAAATAATATTAATATATGATAATTATATTATATAAAATGATTAAATAATAAAAATTGAAATTTATGATGTATATATTTCATTATATAAAATATATTTAAAATAAATATCATATACTAAATGATAAATAGTTTATATTTGGAATAAATATAATGTTTTTGTACTTATCGTATTATGAAATGTATATATTTAATTATAATGTGTTTATAAATTTTAATTTAAGAATTGTACGTAAATATATAACTCATGTTTGAAAAATAAATAAAACAACTTTAATATGATTATTTATTTTAAATATTCATCGTTATAACTTTTTTATGATATATGAATAATGTGTATTCATTATGTTATGTGAAAATTTGATTCTTATAAAATTTCCTAACATGCAGTACATGATATATATGAAAACATATGATCTATTTTTTATCTTACTTGACAACAATTTGTAATTAAATTAAATTTATTTTTCAAATATTTTTTATACATACAATGTTTTAATGTTATGAAGAATTTGAATCTCAATTGAGAAAATTACCCATCAGTACAAGGATATTGGGTTAGACTCCCCACAATCATGGAGGCTTATACCTTGTTCTTGAAATGTGGGGGTATTCTATATCTAGATCATGTATTACCTTGGTAATGATCAGTATTTTCATTTCATTATAATAATTTATAAAAAAATTTACATATATCTTATGAATATTATGAATTTGAATACGTTTGAATATGTTTAACATATATTTTTGTTTGAGTAGGAAAAACATCAGATTGAGTAATGAGTTACACATAATATTGTGTAAATATAATAATCTTGTGGATGGAATATGGATTCAAAAAATAGATAATTAAAATAACAAATACATATTGGAATAAAAAACATATTTTAAATATTACATGTAAGGAAATAATTATGAACATAAAATTCATATGATGTATATTTAATTGGTGAGAATCTAAATAAAAACATCCTAATTATTAAGTGGGATATTATATTCAAAGAATGAACATGTCAACACCTTAATAATTCAACAATGTAGGATCTTGAAAACCAGTGTTCCCATGAATTATCTTATGCATGAAAGGTGTAAATTTCTATTAATGAGTTTATGTTGAAAACTACCGATGTGATATTTGTGATAAATTTATATTAGAAATGCTGATGTTATTGATATCATGATAATGGAGGTGGTTTTTTCATATCATAGATCAGGAAAAATTTCATTGCTAAACTATTGAAGTGTTATATATAATATTATTTTAATGATATCCATCCTCAATAACTACTAGGTGAAATTAATGATAATGAAAACACATCACATAATGAAATATAAATCTTAGATAACTAATTTTTTGTGTGAATTTAAATGGGTTCTTCATTTTAGTGGGATCAAATTTAATTTATTTTTTTGTTAAAATGATTTAAGACAAGACAAACATTAAATAACTATTTCTATTATAGATAATGGAATCATTATCTTCTTCACAATTACACTTATGATCTATATAATATATTAAGTTAAAGATATTGTGTAATGGATTTCAAGAAGTATGATCGTGAAAAATGATATAATTATTAGAAGACAATAAAATCCTTATAGTCTTATAATTTGATGTTTTTTTGTTAAAAAGTTTCAATATATGTTTATTTTGTTGATAATTTAGAATATCATTCCTAATTTTTACCATTAATCAACCAATTTTAATTTGTATATATTGTTCAATATAGAGTTTAATAGGAGGGAATTAATAGATGATCATATATAGATTCCATATGTATTACATAGATATGATACGAGTTCTACTAACCCCATTAATATAAATAAAATATAATGATTACATGGAAATATTTCATCTGTTATATGTTATATTAGATCTTTTGAATATTTTTCATAAAATTTTATTAATGTGTTTTATGAACATAAAATAAATCATGAAATATAAAATCCTTTATAAAATTTTTAATTCAGTCACATATGCTGTATATATATATATATATATTGATATAAACATCATGATTCATATTGATAACTAATGTACCAATGTTGGAATATAAGTTATTACAAACCAATGATCATTTTAGATTATTATTCCTTTTGTGAAATGGTAAAGTTAATTTTAGTAGTATTCTTTTTTCTAGATAAAAATCCATATTAATAAGAACAAAATTGTTTATATATTCTAGATGACCCATTACATATTCCACATGAAGTGTTTTACACTCTATATTTCAAACACTAGTGGTTCATGGATTATATTAATTTTTTTAATCTAAATATGGTTGGAGAGATACATTTTATGGAATCCTTAATAATATAGTATATTTCTTATGAAATATATAGAGATTAACAAATATTGACGGAGTTGAGTATATTGTTTAGAAGAACATCAGTAAGGGCTCTAATAAGATGGAATTTGACCTCTGATTTGTTAAATATGAAATCATGTAAGTTGTTTAATATAAACTAAGGAGATGAATGAAATAATAATAACAAATGATGTACATACATACTACAATGAACCACATGTGATATGCACATTTAAAGAATGAAGGACATGAGATGTATTCCTAATCCAAGATAGTATATACATGGAGAGTTAATAATCTATAAGAAGTCAAAATTATATTGAGATACATTATGTCCCATAGTTAGTTGATGTGTTCAAAAAACAATTGAAGGAAACTTTTTGATTTTATATATTTCTGTTGGTCGACATAAGTATTAAACACATGTTTTTAAGGAGATGACTCTTGAAATTTTTTAATATTTTTTACCCTTATTTCTTTCTTTGGGGAATGTATTTTCTTAAATTTTTGGATAATTTTATTATATAATTGAATATGTGGTCAATGTTTTTTTTACTTAATGTAGATTGTGTTTTAATCAGACAGATTTTGTAAAAAATGTTTTTGAATTTTGTAGTTATTTCATGTGATGTGATATAGTGTGAGGTTGATTTTATATTTACATTTTTTAGATATATCATAAAAAAAGTGTACTATATTGATTAAAAATTTATCGTATATGATATTATATAATGAGAAATTTCAGTAATGAATTTTAGCAATTAGTGAATGTGAGATATTGAAGGTAATATATTCTAAGTCCATGTGATAACATATGGAATGATATGGTACGCCATCAAGTATCATATATATATATATATGGAAATGAAATATTTTATGACATTAGGTAATACAATATTTTATGATATTCACATATTTTATAGGTTACATACGACTGACTTATAATATAACATGAATGAGTTTTAGTTCCATGATTTAAATGGTATGATTAATTAGAATATTTTATAATTCATTAGCGACAATGGTTCTATTAGACGCATGCTATCATAGATTGACTACTTCTTATGTTGAAATAGTTATGAAATTTATTAGTTGAGGGTTTTACGAAATGTAACTATATGAATTAATCATATATTTAATATATATATGAACAAATACATTGATCTTGGAGAATACCCATAGGATTAAAAATGTATTTTATTAAATAAGTAAATGATTTTGACATGTGTGTGTGTGATCATCTAAAAAATATTAGAAAAATCACTATCCATTATAATGATCACACCCTAATTCATTCATTACTTTTGAGATACTATCTTATCAGGAAGGTTGTATGGCCCCACCCAAAACATTTTTCTAGTTTTATAAAAACAATGGATATAATATAAGGGAAGAAACATTTTATAATTCCTTGATGATATCCATTTAACACTAAAAAAAGTAAAATTCTATAATATAATAGTGTGTGAGATATATGTTATTCAATTTTAGTTTCATACAATTTGAGATCACTAGGCATAATTTTCTTGGGTTTTAGAATTTCAAAACATTTTGACTTCTTTTATTAATCATTACTAACTCCTTATAAAATATTAAAGACTGAAACATATCGCTACTAATAACCATGAACCAACATTATGAAATTTTGTAATATAAAATTTAACCAAAAACATAAATGTAAATTATTTGGTTGTTATTTAGTCATATGAAAAACCATGCATGAATAATGTGACCTCACATAACGGATCCTATATGATGGAATGTTTTTAATACCTTGTTTCATAAAATTTATAATCCTGCTAAACATTCCTTTACACCCATGAATGTATTGAGAGCATGGGTAGAATGAATCATGTGATAATTGGTTTCTTGCGATTGATTTTCCATTTTTATTACCTATCAAACCACATTCTTCCAAAACTCAGAAGAAGAAAAAACAAATACAATAATATAAATAAATATATAAATGAGGCCTTGGGGTGTCACAACACCACTATATTGAACAAAATCTTATTTTTCGCAAAAAGGGACATTACAAAAAAATTTCATTATATAATTTATCAATAATTTATAGTCTTAATGTAACTTCTTCCCCCACATCTACCACAAACATAAATTACATCCCTAAGAAGATATTCAATAATATATTTTAATATTTTATATCTAATTAATGTTCCACGTGTAATGAACCATATATGTGGGTCATTAATGACTATTTATAAAAACAAAAAATTATATATGAATTATTTATTACAATTTTTTTAGGAAAATTTTAGTTCAATATGGTTAGAGGTTGATTTTTTATAAATTAATAAATATATAGAGTGGAATCATAGTAGTTTTTTTCTTTGAGAATATAGTGTACTAGAACTATTAATAATGTATTATATGGGTTTTCTACCATGGTGTTTTTTAACATTTCATTCTAGTTATTGTTCACTAGGTACTCATTTAAATTCATTGAAAATTTTATGACTATAAAATGACCATTTCCATTGATATTTTTTAAAAAAAATGACCACATTCTTTTTACATTAACCAGTTTTGGGATATGTGGGATAATAATTCCACCCTTATTTTCATATTATCTATTTCCATCATTCTTATATGTCCCCTAGACCTGTCATCCAAAACTTTAACCACCAGTGTGTAATGAAACATGTCATTTTTTAAGATAAATGTATGTTTTTATTCAATATTTTATCGATTATACCATTATATAGTTTAAAATAAATTTTGTCGGATTTTTGATAGTTATTTCATAGTCTTTTTAATTAGAATGAATATCTAGCGAATTCTAATTCTAGAAGTATTAATTAGGTTATAGTTAAGAAAATCTCTTTTATTTTAAATATATGTATGTTTCAAGGTGTATAAATTTTTATTGGTAACCAAATATTGATAACTCGTTCAGATATATTAGTTCTTCAAACATTTATAAATAAATATTAATACACTATTAGAATTAGGGAATATAATTTTTCTTAATGTAAAATTATGTTTTGATTAATTAGTGTATTCGTATTCCACAATACCTATAGTGGTGTCATTAAGAATGGTGATGAATGGGTATCCTAGGTGCCCATAAACTTATAAAAAATATATATATCCTACTACAACTATGATAGATTAATGATAAGTTTTTCTTATATGGATGAAGGTCTTCTCCCCAGTAAAACCCCTCAATATTTCTCTCTTCCGGTCGTTTTGTTTTCTTTATTTACTTCATTATGAACAGAATATTCCATCGAACATTATATTTTAGTATTATATTATCAAATTTCATAATAACTTAATTTATGTAGTATAATTATTTATAATTTTAAGATTTCATATTTGTTTTCATTTATTTCATTATGATTTTTTGTAGTTATTCTTCAAAATTATACCCACATTTACCTCTTTATCCTCAATTTCTATCTGAACCATCACATTACACCAAAGACTAGTTCATGTAAGAAGGGTTTTGTGGTGGAATAAGATTTTGATAATGGAATAGTTTCACATGATCCTCAGTTTATTTTTATTCCTTTCTGTTTTAGTAGTTTTGATTTATATGGTCAACACTTATTGTCGAGGCCCTAATTTGGTTATACCTCTATTCTTGCTACCCAATTTACTATAATAAACCCCTTTTTTGGTATGGTGTGTTGTTAATAAAGGACATTTGGAATTTTTGTGGGTAGGTTTCAATGATGATGAAAGATGAATGAAACATGTTGTATCATCCCACGCCTCACCCATTAACATGGGAATAAGTGGGTGTGTGTTATTGCCGTTAAGTTATATCTTTGATACCATAATGGATGAAAATAAATGCTGAAGCCATTGTAAAAAAATTGTTGATAATATTAAAAGTGAAAATAATAACCAACCCAAAAAAATAACCAAACTACGTATGTATAATTCATGAATAAAAAAACCTACTAATGAAAATAAATCAAGACAAACTACATCATGGTACAATGTTGAAACCAATACCATGAAAACTCAATGACATAGAATATATGAACTCGGAAACACCCAACCTACTCCATACTCCAACTCTACAAGACTAGACCAAGGTGTCATGAAACACCAATAAAAAAATTGATAACCTTATTTTACCTCTTTCTGGATATATCACATAAAAAATTCCCCAATGTTCCCAAGGAGGGGGTGAGTATAAAACATCATAGATTCATTCTTTTACTTATATACTCATGATAGTAGGATAGAACATATTATAATAGTATATATAAATATATATATATATATATAATCCAATATAGTTTTCCAAAACAAACTATTTCTAAAGTAATAAATTTCCAAACCAAACCATTTTTTATATTGAAAGTAACAAAAAAATCATTAATTCCATTTTCACCTACCCATTCTAGGATTCTACACACAACCACCCATGAATTCTATTGTGATAGTTCCATACTCATGAGCATACTCTTTTTAATCCACCAAGTCCTCAAAAAGTGGCTAATCTCCTTGTAGACCAATAGCACATTCCCCTTATCAAGGTTCAGGTCTCTTGTGCTCCAATGTTAGATGCACCTTGGTCATAATCATTTTAAAAGCCGGAAATTGCACCAACCAAATACGGAAATACCCATTTCAAACCATTTGAATAATAAAAATATTTTATTGAAAACATTTCTAATAACACATTTTCCATTATTTAAAACTAAATAGTCATTTTAAAATGACAGTTTTAAAATGGTGAAAAAAAATGTTCTTAAAACCAAACAATTTTAAAATTTTACTATACCATTTAAATAGTTTTTCCATTAAGTATACAAAATAATTTCACAATTATATACAACTGAATCCATAATTTTAAAACCATGATATTATTTTATAATAATATGAGTTGAGAGTGAATCCACATACCTTACAACCATTGAAGAAAACAATAAATGACACAAAACTCTAGAAAACATCCATGAAACTCTTAAAAACAACATTACAAGTCATTCAGAATCATTATATAAATAATATACCATTATTAATGTCATAAAAAACATGGATATTCCTCTAATATATTAGTTTTGTGATTCCAAGAGAAGGAAGAAGAAGGAAACTATGGGAAAAAAATAAGATTGATCACTTACAAATACATTTGGCATCCAACACCACTATAATCTCCTAAGAATCTATCATAGATAAATATTAATAGTATACAAAACATTTATAGGGAGTAGAATTCATGAAGTTACATTATTATTTATGAACAATAGTTTTATTGTGTAAAAAGTGTGTGATCTATAAATATGAAATCTTATTTATAGTGGTGCACAATTAGGGAATATGGTTAGACAAACTGTGTACTAACCATGCACTATCCACTACCACCACACCCACTACACCTGATTGGATATCGTGGTTAGAAAAAAAAAGTAAAACCATACTAAACCCCTTCTTCCAAAATTTCATGGCTCCTCCTGTATTTTTACATAGTTTGGAGAAATTGTGCACCAAAATGTGTGACTATGTGGTTCCAACTATTTTAGTTGCATGGTTTTATAGGTGGTGTTTCATAGTTTATATAAAGCATTATCAATCTATATACCATCATAAAATCAACAAAAAAATCTAAAAATACTATAAAACTCAAAAAAAAAACACACTAACATTATATAATTAAATTAAATAAAAAATGTTAACTTTTTGAAACCAGGGGTTCTATTTTTTCACTACCATTGGCATCTCTATCCCTAGAATGTTTAGAACAACCACTGGACTAAAAGAGTTCATTCCATTTCTATTTTGGTTTATTTTCATGCTCCCATGATACTTCTTGAATGTGATTATCTTTCTATAAAATTTATTGAATTTTTTATATGCAAGACATTCACTTTCCTATCCTTAATCATTATTAGAACAAGATCCATTGTTGTTTCTGTATCTAGGTTGGTTACATTCCATGAAATTAAATTGTATAGATAAGTTTGATAGTTATAAAATTGTGATAAATGTAAATAGATTGTAAAATTAATGAACCATGGTGGAAAATCCAACTAATATTCAACCTCATCAACTAGTTCAGGTAACTAAAAATGGGCTATGTATCGAATAGATAACCTAACATGCATCCCAAAACAATAATGCAAAAGACATGGATATATTATAGAGAACATATGATCCCTCACATTGAATGAAACTAGTTTTCTAATATGATTTGAATATGATTTCTGATGTCTTTGATCCATCTCTATTTCCTTCATGTTTAACTGAATTTTATCGATTTTATCTTGAAAAAATATTAGTACAACCTGTGAATTCTCACCTATTTCCATCCAAAAAGCTTTATAATGAAAAGGATTAACATATAATGATTTAAAAGTATCCATATGTATCATGCCATGAGAACTTAATTTTTATAAGAACATCACTAACGCTATGATCTCTTCCCATATTCCAAAAAAATATTATTAGATAAGATCTATGAATGTCTTCCCACATTTGGATAATCCATTAAAACTGTCCATCTATTTGAGGATAATACATAATGATCATCATCAATAGATTCCCAAGGTTTTTTTGTATGGAAATCCAAACAATGAGATGTCTAACATGGATATATGTTTGATACTATCAAAACTAGTAACCCAAGCCTATTTAATGCTACTCATATATAGATTTTAAAAATGTGACCAACATTATGAGATTTATGAACATGGATGAAATGGACGAATTTGTGAGGAGATCAAATACCACCCAAATGGAAACCTGTTTTCTAAAAATTAATTTTTTATTCAGGTTAAAAAATCAAGACCTATCTTCTCCCATATCTATATAGGATTCCATAAATATTTAAGCATAACCACTAGACTGTGGTTCTCTTACATAACTATCTGATATGTGTGGAATCTTAAAAAACAAAGCCACTTTTTAATGCACGAAGATGAAAATTATTCATTATGTTCTATAGAAAACATTTTTATTCTAGAATGAAAATCCCATCAGGACTGCTGGTAAGAATTCAGAAGTAGTTTTGTACAAGTCAGAGGTATGACCATCCCATCACAAAACCAAAATACTAAATGCCAATCCTAATTTCATCTCATCAATTGTCTTCGTACAATTGATTTTTCCCTATAAAATTATATTTATAATTTGAGGTCTCTGCCTCTTTAATTGTGTTATAGAAACGTCTAATAAAATAAATCAGAATGAAAACTAAAATGCCACTGCAGTCTTCACTATTAATGGTCATGCTTTCTATCAATGACACCAACATCCACGGATTTGAGTCAACTTATTCCAATAGACTATCTTACTTTATTCTTAAGTCATTCATAAATGGATTTTGTTATATCAGGTGTATACCTCAATTCAATATAAAAAAACTTGAGATACTACATCTATATTCATTTTCTCTTATTCAAATATATTTGTGAGAAAATGTGTTTCAATGTCTTAGGCTCTATAAGAATAATAAAATTATCACTGAAGAGGTATTGATTCCAAGTCATCAAGGCATGGAATAGAACAAGAAATTATAAATCATATGTGGGTAGTTATTCTCATGAAACCTCAACAGTTATGAGATGTAAAAAAAATAAAATGATCCTCACTCATGAACACAACCCATCCCCAATGCCAGAAAAAAATACACCATATATCTTTTTCCAGATTCCAGTAATATCAATAATGGTGCTGATGTAATAAGATCACTGATCTATATAACTATTTTTTATCATTCAACATAACATTAATATTCATCAAATTCATTGTTAAATTTATCAATAGTGACAGTATTCATGAAAATTCATGAATAAACATCAATAACAACCTTTCAGACTAAGGAAAATGTGTATCTCAAAGACATTCTTCAAAGGATTCCATGTGAGTATAACCTCTATCTTTTCTGGATCAACATGATCCACACATTTATATATTGAATGGCCATAGAAACGTACATATAATATAAAAAACTATGTTTTCATGTTTTCTAAACAAAAAATGGTCCCTCATGATACCTTACGCTATAGCTAAGTGCTTCTGATGATCCACCATTTCAAGTGATTAAATAGGTCTGTCATCCAAAACCACCAACATGAAGGATACCATATACATTTAAAATATTGATTTCATAAATTTTATTAAAAAAATAATTTATTTTTAATACAAAAAGTCATAAAAACAAATTCATAAGGCTTATATATACTCCTAAAAAATGTCATTATAATATCCCCCTTCCAAACCCAAAATTGGTGACATCATCAACACAATTCAGGGTTGTTGATCCACTTGGATCCCCTTAATTAATCAAATAGTCCATCCACATATGGAAAGAAATGACAATTATTTATTCTAAAATTTTCATGATTGTGATAATATTTATAAGGACATAGAGTTAAAACATAACTATTTACAAAAAAACTCTTTCCTCCCACAAAGATATACTTGGTACAAAAAACCATTTTTTATCTAACTCTCTTATCTACAATTTTAATTAACATAATTTTAATGGGGTCAAATGAAAATAAAAAAGTGATATAGGATTGGTCATTGGTAACATTTCTATCATAAAACCCACTACTCTTGGTGGTGGAAACTATATGAAATTTTTGGAAAAACATAATGAAAAAGGTCGACTACAATTATAAAATATCAATTCTCGATATCATGAATAGATACCAAGATAAATGATACAAAATGGTATGAAATATTTCCAAAAACTAGTGAAAAAAATTTATATCCACAAGATTTTACATTTTCCTACTCTAATTTGATGTTTGATGTCATCATCATTTGTCAAACTAACCCATCAAGTATAATAGCTGATGTGATCTTTTAACATTATCAACCAATATATACATAAGATTATTTCATATAAATCGATATCAAACATTAAAAAACAACAAATAATTTATCCACCAATTATAGTCTTAAAAAATTATTTTCACATAATGGATCCACATTCTCATTGTCGATGTGCAGCTTGATGTTTCAAAATTTATGGTACCCTCTCAACATGAATATATCGAGGATAAACTGCACAATAAATAATAAAATATGTTAATGCACTCATATAAAATAAATGATACATAAGGGTAGAATTCAAAAAATTTACACCTCTCACCTTCAAAGACCCATAATGCTTATCCATGATCACTTTATGAGCTCTATATAATTTCTTACTCTCAATACTATACTCTATATTACCCAATAGTGATTTCACATGTTGGGAATTCATGGAATTCTTATAGTCACCATGGATTTAGTTTTTTATCTGATGATTTGTATACTTCTTCCCATATCCAGATGAATCATATGACCACTATGAATCATGATATGCATCCTTGGAACCTGACCTTGGGGAATTGTGACAATAACACAGAATATTATTCATCTAGTTGCAATTTTTACATTCTATAGCTTGTGCTATAAAATATAATTTCATATTTCCAAAATAACCACAATTAATTCATCAAAGATTACTCTTTGGATTATGAGGAAGACTCACGAAAACCAATTCATGATATTGATCCATAATCTGACCACGTAAATCACTGAATTTCTTCCAAGCATTCTATAGATTATATTTCTAGCTAGTTCCCATAGGAATAGACATGCTTCTGCCACCCATATTACAAGGTGTATCTATTTCAACATTCATTTCCCCATTAAAAATATATGTATAACCCAGTATAAAAAGAATTAAAATATTTGAGGGAATCTTTGGCCGTAATCAATATTAAAAATTTTCTGACATAAAAGACATACATCTATAAACTTCTTGTTCAAATAAAAATAAATTGATAAATTTTGATGAATAAACTGTCAGTGAGAGATTAGCTAACATTAAATTAAATAATTATTAAATATATAAATTATTTACATGTAATGATACAATTGTTAGTTGAATAATTATTCAAAATCCTCATATTCAATTCCTTGGACAAATGTCTAATAAACATATAAATCCCACCACCGGGATGATAGATACCTTAACAAGTACATTTCCAACTTCATTTTCTGATCAAATAGTATGCCTATGAAATTAAATATTCAATTCATCCTATTTATCCATTGCTCTACTTTTTAATGTTTTGAATTACCATAAAAGATAAGTGGATTTAACTTCTATTAAATTATAAATTGATCCAATTTTCCTGGTTCATTATTTTTGTTTCCTCCTTTTATAGATTGTATGTTATGTAAGATAATATGAACGAACTATTAGTTTACATGTGGCTATGGTGAAACCACATTCTCATCATCTTTTTTATGTTCGATTCTACAACACCTGCTATGTACCATTATCTATAACCAATATAAAACATGATTTGATCTAACTGTCTATAAACTGAAGGTTCATAAATTTCAAATATACCATACCACACATATCAACACATGGATTTCCAAAATTCAATAATTTTCCCATTTCGAAGCAATTTTTGAAATTCCGCCATGATTTTCTAAAAATAAATACATTTTCTACATTTAAAAAAATACACATGTTGTTTAAAAACTCATTAATAACTACTCTGATTAACTTATTCAATCATTTTTAGAATCCATCACTATCAATTCATGTCATTCCCTTCACATTGGCTAAATCCATGACAATGAGGTTACAACTCAACGGTGTGTCTAAAACAATCATGTTCCCAAACATCATTGTAACATAAAGTTCAACATAAATTGGCCAACCATTCATTGTTATTCTATGTATTAATAGATAAAATTTTCTAACTCAAAGATACTAAATAATTTAAAAGAAAAAACAAATACTAATTTTCAACTCTAGGTATAAACACTTTTATACAATTTATAACATCCCTCCCGTCACACATTATGTTCAGTGGGATGTGTGTAACACCCGAGACTTTTATGTTATATAAATCATCAAAGGAATCTTTTTCTACACAACACTTGCTTGGCTTGCTTTACACGCAATCACGACCTTCCTCGATAGCTTGCGTCGTACGCAATACCGAGTTTCACTAAACAACAATATGCTATTAAAACTAGCAGTTATGAATAGTAATAACCACTTTTTGAAATTTTATAAATTATATTTTTCAAAATGGACTTCATTTTTGGACTCAGAATATCGAAATTAGCCTAGGGTGAAATTTTGGTATTTTTATGAAAACTTTCAATTTTTGATGAATAGTGAAACCACTAAGTGGTAGGTTAAAAACTGAATTTTGCATAAAACATAATTTTACCGCTTCTGTGAATGGAATTTCAAAAATCCGACAGACACGGTTGATATCAGTAAGTAAAATGTGGTTCAATGAGATAAAAATAATTTTTTGGTGAATAGTACCTTTTTAATATTTTTACCGCAGTTAATAGTAAAGAGGGTAACTAAGTGTAAATATGATATTAATATTATCCTAACACATGTCCTAATTCTATTGGACAAGTGTAATTCGACCAAAAACAAACTTAGGAATAAAATATGACCATTTAGGCCCACTTGGATTAGATTAGGACATTTATTATTAATTTATTTAAAGAAGGGTTAAAATAGTTAAAATCAATGTTTAATAAGTAAATCATTTTTAATATGGGGTAATACATAAGATAAATTCGATTGTAATTATTCATTATAAATCTAAAAATATTTCCTACATGATGGTATTTTATTTGTAATTTTTAAACATCAAATAATTTAATTTATTTATGACACAAAGATGATGCATTAATTATCTTATTAATGAAATATTGACATAATTGATAATATAAATACCAAAATAAATGTAATTTAAGACTTTTTATGAATTCCACTAATTTTCTAGGTTACTATGATATATTAGTGTTGATTTAATCAACTTGGTTCGAAAATATAATTCTGTTATGACTTTCACAAAAATCATATATCAAATAGTGTCAAAATTGACACAAAATAGTTTTTAAATCAAATATTATATTATTAATTGTTATTTTATTCCTAATAATCTAAGGTTTGGCCAAATGACTTATATAAAGATATATATATTAATAATAAACAATTTGGGGTTCGTTTGGCATGTTATAGTAAGTGTATTAACCATATAGTAAAAGAAAACAAAAAGACATGGTAAAAGTTAAATTATTTAACTTAGAGTTAAATCTAATTGATAAGATTAAAATAATACCCTAAACTTTTCTAAATCCTATTGTTTGATAGTATTTCGACCCATACCCACTTTAGCTGCAAAATAATACCCTTTGGAACCATTATAAACCGATTTTGACTTTAATATAAAATAATATTTTGAGATATTCCTAAGGTGCCCCTCTCCTCCCTTATAAAAGGGCACATCCTCCCCCTCCACCTCACACCAATTTGAGCACTCAAGATCGGCCAACCCCTGCCATTTTCACCTCTACACATCCCTAGAATAATCCTAGAGGTCCTGGTCTTCTTTAAAGTCCAATCTTAGTTCCCTAAGTGGAGGATTCAAAGAGGCGTTCCAAATAAGAGGTAATATCCATTACCGATCTTTTCAATTTCTTTCTTCTTCAACTTCTTCTTCTTTAGTTGTTTCATGATAAAGTAATAACATCAGTATTACTTACATACTGATATGTTATTATAAATATTAAACAACCCCAATTCACCTTCTATCCAACCTACGGAAAAATGAAATCACCGCGCGTGCGTACGTACGGAATACCGTCTCCACGTCGTGGTGTAATCTATTTTTCCACCATCACTTTACAAGGATGGGTATAATGGTGTAATGAGTAACTATTTATGATTATTATAAAGTAATATTGATACTGAAATAATATATATATACTCCAATACAGTTCCACGATCATAGGAACGATATCATCACTCGTGCGTACGTACGGAATACCGTCTCCACGATGTGATGCGACTCGTTCTACATGATCATCATTACATAGTAATTATATAAATGAATTGAATGAATAAATATGATATATGTTACACTAATACCATTCTGGATATAAGGTATCTATAACCTTAAATGAAGAATAAGAATTTATTCGGCAAAACACGCATAAGAACAAAAGGCAATAAAGACCCGAGTAACAAGTAACAATGAAATATTACTAACAAGAAGCTAAGAATAAGACCATATATGATATCATATCAAAATGTATGATTCTGGAATAAGTCAATAACATTATTTAAACCATTATACAGGAGCTTCGTACACATACAAAGCAAATCGGACCTAAGGTAAGGGAAATATCACAATCTCACTTTTATCCGAGATTGTTTTTACTTTGGTAATTACTAGGGTGTATTTTATCATCAACATCCATGTTCCCTCAATATGTAATATTATTTCCATCCTTATACAATAGTTTATATCCAATTTTACCCTTTGGTGAGTTTTTAGTAAAAGATATGAAAGGAATCTTTTGTTGTTTTTCATACGAGGTACTTTTTGACTTTTCCGACAAAAGTACGAAGAATGTTTTTTTAACTTATACGGCATGAATGGATTTTTAAAACATTATTTCCAAGAAGCTTCCTTTACAAGTTTTCAAGTTTATTTTTAATCAACTTCTTTTAGTTTATAATTTTATGACATATTAAGAAAAGAAAAGTGTTTTTGAAGAAGAAAGGATATTTTCCTCAAGAATGGTGTTCAAGTGTTTTATCAAAATTATTTTCCATATAAGATAATAAAGGGTTCTGTTTTTATCCCTTTAATTACATTGATGTGATTATTTTGTGAGGGAATTATTTTTATGAAGTCATTTTCCTTATAACATTTGTTTTATGATGTCATGATGTTTCAAGAATCCCATTTTTGTTACATGTGTTATGCGATGATGTATGATTTATGATTATGTGGCACACATAAGAAAGGATTCATTATAAGATGGGTGGAAACTATATCTCCCTCCAATGCATTGGGTAAAGACTTTATATCTCATGAGATAGACATGGATGGAATGGTAGGTTATACTGGTTCAGTGAAACAGGACTGGAACGAGGGTGACTCGGTTCAGAAAGAGACTTTGTCCACTAAGATAGTCTTGGCAATGAGTCATGACTAACAAGAAATGATTTTCCAAGATTATGTGTGCATGCCACAAAGATTCAAGTTTTATGTTATGATTATGGGGATATCATTTTCACTTCTATGATTTATTCCATGTTAAGATATTATGATCTTTTTTTCAGGTTTTGATTTTCAAAAAGATATGATATGATTTTTATTTCCATTATTTACCCTTGCTGAGTATTTGAGCTCACCCTTTTATGTTTTCTTTTCCCCAGGTCAGGAAGATGGGTATTAAGTAGAATATTCTAAAAGGGACCCTAGATATGATGAAAAAAATGGGAGACACTGTAGAAGATTTAGGAACCAGTTGTTTATGTTTCCCAATTTCTAAAGACACTATACCTATACGGTCCTTTGTGGTTTTGTCGTATGTTGTAATAAGTGTGCTTCAATTTTGAAGTATTATCAATGTATGTAAAGTATGGGTCGTTATAGTAGGTATCAGAGGAAAGGTATAGTCAACCATTAGAAACTAGGATGTGAAAGCCTTAGTAAGAACCCTAAGGATAAGTCTAAGCATAGAACATAATATTAGTGTTTAGAAATGGCCATGAATACCCTAGGATAAGACCCTAAGTGTGAAATTTTATTCTCGATTATGTGGTTTTCCTATTATAATTAGTGTTGATCACACTATTATTCTTGGTTTTAGTCAATGGCTGGAACCCGAAGGAACCGTGTTAATGCGGAATGCGATGGGCAATGCAATGATTGTCCCCCTGAGCAACCAAACGATATGGGAGCTGGAATGCAAAATCTTGTAGCCATGCTCGCACAACTTTCTCAAGCTATGAATCATGCAGGACTTCCAAACGAGCAAAGGAAGGAGCAAAATTCTGTTGAATTCTTCATGAGGCAGCGTCCACCTTCTTTTAGTGGGTCTACTGATCCATTAGTTGCTGAACAATGGATTAGTACTACTGAAAAGGTATTTTCAGTTCTTCAATGTTCTGAGCATGATAAAGTCATCCTAGCAGTGTATCGTTTGGAAGGAGATGCTGATCAATGGTGGAATCTTATTAAGAATACGAGGCAAAGGGATGAAATTGAGTCTATGGAATGGGACGAGTTCATGAACTTATTTTTCAATAAGTACTTCCCTCGTATTCTCTGAACAAAGATGGAGAAAGAGTTCCTTGAACTGAAGCAAAGGGATGATGAATCTGTTGGTACCTATGATGCAAATTTTACAAGACATGCAAGGTACGCTTCTGGTATTATTATCCAACCTGAGAGTAAGATCGATCGATTCTTTAGTGGCTTAAAACCAAGTCTTCGAAGGGCGTTAGCCATAAGGGACTTCAATAGCTACGAGGAAATCATTTGATGTGCTCTCAAAGTCGAGATGGAGATTGGAGTAACCCATCAGTCACATGGGTTTGATATGAAGAGGAAGATGGAATTCAAAGGAAAATCTAAAGAGCACACTGAAAAGAAGATGAGATTTCCCTTATACTCAAAGTGTGGAAAGAAACATGGAGGGAGTTGTCTTAAAGGGACAAGTAAATGTTTCAAATGTGGAAATGAAGGACATCGGGAATTTGAATGCCGCGATAATGGGAAGAAGATGTCTAATGGCGCAAACAAAGGAAGGGATACACAGAATGAACCTACTACACTTCAATGTTTCAAGTTCAAGGAGATGGGGCATTATGCCAATCAATGCCCAAATCCAAGGGTTGATGATGATGGTCGACGTCAACAAAATCTTAAGGCTAAAGACAATGGAAAGTCACATGCAATTTCTATCAGTGATGTGGAGTACGATAATGAAGTGGTGAAAGGTACACTTACCCTCCACTCTAAAGTAGCAAATGTTTTATTTGATTCTGGATCCACATACTCTTTTATTTCTGAAAAATTTTTATAAGGGTATCACCATACTACCTCAACAATTAGATGTTGAGTTAGATGTTACAACACCTAATGGCACAACAGTCGCATCAAAAGTTTATAATTATTCTCCGATTGAAGTTTGTGGGAAAGTGCTTCCTGCAAATCTTGTGATCCTTCCTTTAGTGGAATTTGATCTGATTCTTGGCATGGATTGGCTTTCTCTACATGGAGCTCATATCAATTCCCAAAGAAGGGAAGTCATATTTCATATTCCAGATCAATCTATGATCGTCTATCGATGCAAGGATGAATATAACCTTCCAGTGGAAATCTCTTCCATCTTATGGGTCTTGATTCCACTAAATGGAGGTTATTTATCTCAAATGGTTGGTGAGAATCTCACGATTAAGAATATTCCCATTGTACGGGAGTTTGATGATGTCTTTCCAGAGGAATTATCGGGTCTTCCACCAAATCGTGAAGTTGAGTTTTCAATAGAACTCGTACCGGGTGCTTTGCCTATTTCAAAGACACCTTATAGAATGGCTCCAATTGTGTTGTAGGAATTGAAGAAGCAACTCCAAGAGAATCTTGATAAGGGATTCATACGCCCTAGTGCATCACCTTGGGGAGCACCTGTTCTATTTGTTAAGAAGAAAGATGGATCAATGAGACTCTGCATTGATTATCGAGAACTTAACAAGATCACTATCAAGAACAAATATCCTCTCCCACGCAATGATGACTTATTTGACCAACTACGCGGAGCTCAATACTTTTCCAAGATTGATCTTCGTTCAGGGTATCATCAATTAAGGGTCAAAAGGGAGGATATACCAAAGACGGCTTTCCGTACAAGGTATGGACACTCTGAATTTATAGTGATGCCATTTGGTCTTACTAATGCCCCTGCTATCTTCATGGATCTAATGAATAGAGTCTTTAGAGACTATCTTGATCAATTTGTGGTAGTCTTTATAGAAGATATTCTTGTGTATTCAAAGAGCAAGGAAGAGCATGAAGATCAATTGAGAAATATATTGAAGACCCTGAGAAAGGAGAAGCTTTATGCCAAATTTACCAAGTGTGAATTTTGGCTTCAAAAAGTTGCATTTTTGGGGCACATAATCTCAAAAGAGGGGATATCTGTGGATCCAGCAAAAACAAAGGTTATCGAAAGATGGTCGTGACCAACAACAGTAACTGAGATCCAAAGTTTTCTTGGTTTGGCTGGATATTATTGACGTTTTGTAAATGATTTTTCACGATTATCTAATACACTCACCAAGTTGACTCAGAAAGGAGTTAAGTTTGTCTGGACAGAGGAATGTGAAGAGAATTTCAAGTAGTTGAAAAGAAGGTTATCCAGTGCACCTGTGCTCACACTGCCTTGTAGTGGAGAAAGGTTTGTGATCTACAGTGATGCATCCAAGAATGGATTGGGGTGTGTTCTTATGCAAAATGATATGGTGATAGCTTATGCCTCACGACAGTTGAAAATCCATGAGCAAAATTACCCAACACATGATTTGGAGTTGGCTGCGGTAATCTTTGCATTAAAGATTTGGAGGCATTACGTTTATGGTGAAAGGTGTGATATTTATACTGATCATAAAAGTTTAAAGTATATTTTCACACAAAAGGAGTAGAATATGCGTCAAAGAAGATGGTTGGAGATGATTAAGGATTATTACTGCTCAATCCATTACCACCCTGGGAAAGCAAACAAGGTGGCAGATGCATTAAGTAGACAAGTCCATGATAGTTTATCCATGAAGAGGATCACAAAAGTTCCAATATTTATGGATTTACAAAGGATGGATCTTGTAATTATAATGGAAGGGGAAAAATCTTATCTTTCTCAAATGAGTGTTCAACCATCTATACATGTGAAGATTAAAGAGGCACAGAAAGAAGATGTCGAGTTACAAAAGAAGGTGAGAAATGATTCTGAATTCAACATTGATTGTGATGGGATAATAAAGATCAGGAATCAGGTTTGTGTTCCTTCCATCCCCGAATTAAAGAAGGAGCTGCTGGATGAGGCTCATAGTTCTTCATTCTCTATTCATCCTGGAAGCACGAAGATGTATAGGGACCGGAAAGAGTACTTCTGGTGGGATGGCAAGAAAAGAGATGTTACTGAATATGTATCTCGATGCTTGGTTTGTCAACAAGTTAAAGCTGAGAGACAAAAGTCTAAGGGGATGTTACAACCATTACCCATACCCGAATGGAAATGGGAAAACATCACTATGGACTTTGTCACAGGACTTCCTAAAACATCCAAAGGCAATAATGCTATTTGGGTCATAGTTGATCGTCTTACAAAGTCTGCACACTTCATTCCTATTAGAGAGGATTTCTCTCTAGATCAGCTTTCCAGGATATATGTAAATGAAGTGGTAAGATTGCATGGAGTACCACTTTCTATTATATCTGATTGGGATCCGAGATTTACCTCGAAGTTCTGGAGAAGTCTTCAGCATACTCTAGATACAGAGTTGAGTTTCAGCACTGCTTATCAACCCAGACAGACGGTCAGTCTGAGAGAACAATTCAAACCCTAGAAGATATGTTGAGAGCTTGCTCTATGGATTTCAAAGGAGGTTGGGATCAACACCTACCTTTGGTGGAATTTTCTTATAATAATAGCTTTCACTCCAATATTCAGATGGCTCCTTATGAAGCTCTCTATGGAAAGAAATGCAGGACTCCAGCTTACTGGGATGAAGTTGGGGAAAGAAAGCTATTAGGACCTGATCTCATTGATGAAATGGCAGAAAAGGTCAGATCTATTCAACAACACATAAGAGCATCTCAGAGTCGACAGAAAAGTTATACCGACAACCGAAGAAAAGACCTAGAGTTTGAAGTGGGTGATAAAGTGTTCTTACGAATATCTCCCTGGAAGAGGGTTATGAGATTTGGAAAGAAGGGGAAGTTGAGCCCTAGATATATCGGTCCTTTCGAAATACTGGATCGTGTTGGAAAGGTAGCTTACCGATTGGCGCTTCCGCTGAATCTCTCTCAAGTTCACGATGTGTTCCATGTATCTCTCCTGAGAAAGTACATACCTGATCCTTCACATGTACTCAGCTCAGAAGTTGTACCGCTGGAGCAAGATCTTTCTTATGAAGAACAGCCGATAGAGATTATGGATTGTAGTGAAAAAGCCCTACGAAACAAGACCACTCGATTGGTGAATGTTTTATGGAGGAACCACCAACTTGAAGAAGCTACATGGGCGCTTGAGGATATGATGAGGGAGAAGTATTCTCATCTGTTTGTTACAAAGTGACGAATTTCGAGGGCGAAATTCTTTTTAAGGGGGGTAGAATGTAACAGCTGAGACTTTTATGTTATATAAATCATCAAAGGAATCTTTTTCTACACAACACTTTCTTGGCTTGCTTTACACGCAATCGCGACCTTCCTCGATAGCTTGCGTCGTACGCAATTCCGAGTTTCACTAAACAACAATATGCTATTAAAACTAGCAGTTATGAATAGTAATAACAACTTTTTGAAATTTTATAAATTTTATTTTTCAAAATGGACTTCATTTTTGGACTCAGAATATCGAAATTAGCCTAGGGTGAAATTTTGGTATTTTTCTCAAAACTTTCAATTTTTGATGAATAGTGAAACCACTAAGTGGTAGGTTAAAAACTGAATTTTGCATAAAACATAATTTTACCGCTTCTGTGAATGGAATTTCAAAAATCCGACAGACACGGTTGATATCAGTAAGTAAAATGTGGTTCAATGAGATAAAAATAATTTTTTGGTGAATAATAACTTTTTACTATTTTTACTGCAGTTAATAGTAAATAGGGTAACTAAGGGTAAATATGATATTAATATTACCCTAACACATGTCCTAATTCTATTGGACAAGTGTAATTCGACCAAAAACAAACTTAGGAATAAAATATGACCATTTAGGCCCACTTGGATTAGATTAGGACATTTATTATTAATTGATTTAATGAAGGGTTAAAATAGTTAAAATCAAAGTTTAATAAGTAAATCATTTTTAATATGGGGTTATACATAAGATAAATTCGATTGTAAATATTCATTAGAAAGATAAAAATATTTCCTACATTATGGTATTTTATTTGAAATTTTTAAACATCAAATAATTTAATTTATTTATGACAAAAAGATGATGGAGTAATTATCTTATTAATGAAATACTGACATAATTGATAATATAAATACCAAAATAAATGTAATTTAAGACTTTTTATGAATTCCACTAATTTTCTAGGTTACTATGATATATTAGTGTTGATTTAATCAACTTTTTTCGAAAATATAATTCTGTTATGACTTTCACAAAAATAAAATATCAAATAGTGTCAAAATTGACACAAAATAGTTTTTAAATAAAATAAAATATTATTAATTGTTATTTTATTCCTAAAAATCTAAGGTTCGGCAAAATGACTTAGATAAGGATATATATATTAATAATAAACAATTTGGGGTTCTTTTGGCATGTTATAGTAAGTGTATTAACCATATAGTAAAAGAAAACAAAAAGACATGGTAAAAGTTAAATTATTTAACTTAGAGTTAAATCTAATTGATAAGATTGAAATAATACCCTAAACTTGTCTAAATCATATTGGATGATATTATTTCGACCCATCCCCACATTATCTTCGAAATAAGACCCTTTGGAACCATTATAAACCGATTTTGACTTTAATATAAAATAATAGTTTGAGATATTCCTAAGGTGCCCCTCTCCTCCCTTATAAAAGGGCACCTCCTCTCCCTCCTCCTCACACCAATTTGAGCACTCAAGCTCGGCCAACCCCTGCCATTTTCACCTCTCCACTTCCCTAGAATAATCCTAGAGGTCCTGGTCTTCTTCAAAGACCAATCTTAGTTCCCTAAGTGGAGGATTCAAAGAGGCGTTCCAAAGAAGAGGTAACATCCATTACCGATCTTTTCAATTTCTTTCTTCTTCAAATTCTTCTTCTTTAGTTGTTTCATGATAAAGTAATAACATCAGTATTACTTACATACTTATATGTTATTATAAATATGAAACAACCCTAATTCACCTTCTATCCAACCTACGGAAAAATGAAATCACTGCGCGTGCGTACGTACAGAATACAGTCTCCACGCCGTGGTGTAATCTATTTTTCCACCATCACTTTACAAGGATGGGTATAATGGTGTAATGAGTAACTATTTATGATTATTATAAAGTAATATTGATACTGAAATAATATATATATACTCCAATACAGTTCCACGATCATAGGAACGATATCATCACTCGTGCGTACGTACGGAATATCGTCTCCACGATGTGATGCGACTCGTTCTACATGATCATCATTACATAGTAATTATATAAATGAATTGAATGAATAAATATGATATATGTTACACTAATACCATTCTGGATATAAGTTATCTATAACCTTAAAAGAAGAATAAGAATTTATTCGGCAAAACACGCATAAGAACAAAAGGCAATAAAGAACCGAGTAACAAGTAACAAAGAAATATTACTAACAAGAAGCTAAGAATAAGACCATATATGATATCATATCAATATGTATGATTCTGTAATAAGTCAATAACATTATTTAAACCATTATACAGGAGATTCGGACACATAAAAAGCAAATCGGACCTAAGGTAAGGGAAATATCACAATCTCACTTTTATCCGAGATTGTTTTTACTTTGGTAATTACTGGGGTGTATTTTATCATCCACATCCATGTTCCCTCAATATGTAATATTATTTCCATCCTTATACAATAGTTTATATCCAATTTTACCTTTTGGTGAGTTTTTAGTAAAAGATATGAAAGGAATCTTTTGTTGTTTTTTGTACGAGGTACTTTTTGACTTTTCCGACAAAAGTACAAAGAATGTTTTTTTAACTTATACGGCATGAATGGATTTTTAAAACATTATTTCCAAGAAGCTTCCTTTACAAGTTTTCAGGTTTATTTTTAATCAACTTCTTTTAGTTTATAATTGTATGACATATTAAGAACATAAAAGTGTTTTTGAAGAAGAAAGGATATTTTCCTCAAGAAAGGTGTTCAAGTGTTTTATCAAAATTATTTTCCATCTAAGATAATAAAGGGTTCTGTTTTTATCCCTTTAATTACATTGTTTTGATTATTTTGTGAGGGAATTATTTTTATGAAGTCATTTGCCTTATAATATTTGTTTTATGATGTCATGATGTTTCAAGAATCCTATTTTTGTTACATGTGTTATGCAATGATGTGTGATTTATGATTATGTGGCACACATAAGAAATGATTCATTATAATATGGGTGGGACCTATATCTCCCTCCAATGAATTGGGTAAAGACTTTATATCTCATGAGATAGACATGGCTGGAACGGTAGGTTATACCGGTTCAGTGAAACAGGACTGGAACGAGGGTGACTCGGTTCAGAAAGGGACTTTGTCCACTAAGATAGTCTTGGCAATGAATCATGACTAACAAGAAATGATTTTCCAAGATTATGTGTGCATGCCACAATGTTTCAAGTTTTATGTTATGATTATGGGGATCTCATTTTCACTTCTATGATTTATTCCATGTTAAGATATTATGATCTTTTTTGCAGGTTTTGATTTTCAAAAAGATATGATATGATTTTTATTTCCTTTATTTGCCCTTGCTGAGTATTTGAGCTCACCCTTTTATGTTTTATTTTCCCCAGGTCAGGAAGATGGATATAAAGTAGAATATGCTAAAAGGGACCCTAGATATGATGAAATAAATGGGAGACACTGTAGAAGATTTATGAACCAGTTGTTTATGTTTCCCAGTTTCTAAAGACACTATACCTATACAGTCCTTTGTGGTTTTGTCATATGTTGTAATAAGTGTGCTTCAATTTTGAAGTATTAACAATGTATGTAAAGTATGGGTCATTATAATGTGGGTGTGTGGTACATTCCTTATTGGATTCTCCAAGACACAAAATACATTATAAAATTGTAATTAATTCATAAACAATTTGGTAACTATATTTTCATTTGAAAATAAATCTACAAAACCAATACAACCATAACCAAAAATCCTCTATATAATATATGAATAACAAATAAAACTCCAAAAAACAAAACTAAATAGACAATATTAGTGTATAATATAGAAACAGATACCAAAAAAACAAAAATTCCTAAAAGATATCAACATAGCATCTCCAAACATACTCTGAGATCCAAATCCACATAACCATCCTAATTTATCTAGAATAATCCATAAATAATTATGATACATTTCCTTTACTTGTGTCCTGATATGCCACATCTATAAGTGAACCGAAATTCCGATTTAGTTGGTGAGAATAAAACATAGTAGAATTTATATAAGGCCCCAGCATTAAACCTAACTTAATCTTGAGTTATTACAAGATTACACATTGAGGATCTTTTCGGGTTTAGAGTTTTAGAGAATTAGATCATAAAACTTGCATTACATTCCACATATAAACAAAGTGGTTACATAAAGATAGTATTCTTCATTCCCATCAATGGAAACACATTTAAAATAAAACATGGATTATTTCTTGACACATCCTTGACTCTATCATCTTATCATGTACCTTTCCCTTGACCTGTGAAAAACATTTCAAAAACTTGGGATGAGCATAAAAACTCAGTATGGGTTATTAAAAAAAACATGTAAAGGAAACATGAGTTCATATATACGTAAGGATGAAATCATACGTTACCCATAAAACATAGGCACTTTAACATACCTCATAAAATCAAGAATAAATCATAGAAATCATAAGACATAAAGGTAACTTGAGGCATTTATAACATTCTTACGTAGAGAGTAACCCTCTTGGTTACGTTTGGAATACCCATCACAGTATATTCCCTAAAATCTCTTCGGAGAAACCTTAACGTTTCACTCCTTCGCGTTACCCAATGCATTGGAGAGCAATAACGGGCTCATCCGCCCTTAGTTTATCACGGAACCACCCGTCTTCATAATAATTCCCAAGAACCATAACATAATCATATCACATAAAACATGAATAAAGGAAACATAAAATTTCCACATTTCAATCACGAGATATCAATACAAAACATTGATATAATAAAAACATTATGAAAACCATTTTCAATATCAAAGTAAAACATGGTATTTATTTTTTCGTTTAAAAAAAGGTATGGCTTGTAGAGGAAGCCAAAACTCAAATAACGGTCACGACAGCAGAGAAGTCGTTGTCGCCGCATACGTACGACAAAAACATTCCCTTTTGTCTTTTAGTAAACGCTTCGTATAAAAAAGATTCCTTTTGAATAAATGTAAAAGTCAAAGGGGTTTATACACCGTATAAAAGAAAGTTGTGTATAAAATAAAATATGCCTCAACAAAAGGAGATTGAGACGAAGTCCCATACCTCGTATCTGACTTGACCCGACCGTTCTTTAATCTCCTGAATAATAAACTTGAGTTAATCTCTGCTTGCTTATGAATCTTTTTCAAGTTCATTATTCCTTTTATACCATGTTATGAACATCATGTAATCAGTTAAGTTAATAATGTTCATTTTGTTGGTATTTGGTTCTTAAGTCAAAAATAGAATTCTTACACTTACATGTTGTTAATTTGGTCAAAGGATCATTATATCCAGAATGGTATTCATATATGTCATATATATCCAGTACATACATTCATTTATAATATTACATAATCATTTAGAGGTAAGAAATGAAATGCACCGTTCATGGAGACGGTAAGCCGTACGTACGCATGAACGCTACTTTCATTTCTGTTTCGTATTTTATAGAAAGGAATCATAATGATATAAAGGTATATTATAATTCCAGTATAATATCATATATAATATCATAGTTCAATCCTTTATATGTCCCACATATGGTATTTAACGAATCAAATCACTTTGTGGGGGCGGTAGTCCGCACTTCCTAAAATGAAGATATCGTGTTTACCCATAATGGAAACCATAAAGGTATGCCCAAAATAAAAAAAACAGAAGCTTAAGGAAAACATAAACATATTATATATCATATATAAAAATAGTGACATCATAATGGCCACCTTTTAAGGTGTTAAATGAGTATTTAACAATCATCGTTTTGGGAGGCAGAATTTCGCCATCCACAGAAACCGTGTGTTATTTAACCATTTGATGTAGTTGTGTGAGAGTGTAGCTCAAATAAATCTTATAACAACATCCTAGTATATTGAATATACTGGTGTTGTTACAAAATAAGTAAATAAAAAGAGTTTAGGGGGTTGGAGAAGCAAAATAAAACAAATGAACATGAGAGAATGAATTACCTTTAAAAGTGTAACTCCTTTTGATTTGAGTCTAAAGGCTTCCTTTGAAAGGATTCTTCCCAAAGGGAATCCTCTAGGATGAGGAGAGGGATGTGGAGAGAGAAAATGGGCAGGGTTTGGCCGAGCCAAAGTCTTGATTAGTGTGTGAAATGAGGTAGTGGTGGGGGCCTTTTATAAGAGGAGAGGAGGGGCACTTTTGGAAAGTAAAGAAATATTACTTTATTTGAAAATGTTTTTCGGTTTTAAAAGGTCCCAAATTGATATAATTCGTGGCTAAGGTGATAAGGGTTATAAATCCACTCATCCAATTGGTTTTGGCCAGGTTTAGTTCATAGATTTTACATTATCTTTCCATTTTATTTAAATCGTCAAATAATGATGTCATCGCTGCATCACTATTATGTCATAAATAATTTAATTTATTTAATGTCTAAAAACCATAAAAAAATACTATGATGTAGGAAATCTTTTTATCTTTCCAATTACTATTTATAATCAAATATATGATCTTTATAACCCCATGTAAAAATTGGATTCGTAAAACGTATTATGTTTGTGTCATTTTTACCTTTACATTAAATAAAAAGTTATTTATGTCATTTCCCAACCAAAATGTCCCCATGGGGTCCCCAAGTTGACCCATGGCTTGTCTTGGTCGGCCATGACACAACCAATAAGGTTGGGACATGTGTCTAGGTCATTTCATATTATTAAAGCATTATTTATACCTTAAACTACACTAATTACCACTAATCGCGATTAAAAACTTAATAAGTTACTATTCACCAAAAAATTATTTTAATCTCATTGAACCACATTTTACTTCTTAATGACAACTATGTATGTTGGATTTTAAAAATTCAATACACATTAATGGTAAACTTTCATTTAACTGAAAAACCAGTTTGCTTGATTACCACTTATTGGTTTCACTTTTCATCAAAAATTGATGTTTTTCAGAAAATTACCAAAAATTCACCCTAAGCTATATTTGATATTCAGAATTCAAAAATGAAGTCTATTTTACAAAATTCAAATCATATAAGTCACATTAATTAATTCAATAATTAATTCCCGCTGCCAGAGCAAATAGCGTGTTTTTACAAAATAATAAGTATCAAAAGATTGACACCAGTTTAGGTCTTATTTCAAAGTGAAATTGATTCCAATGACCAACATTGGATAAAATGGTAAAAATATATTCTAATTTCACTTCAAAACAAATTCAAAACATAATCTAATCATATAAATAAATTAGATTAAAAAGCATTTTTGATGTAAAATGCAGTATTTTTCACTATTCATTAAAAAATGAACATTGTCAGAAAAATACCAAAAATTCACACAAGGTAAATTTTGATGGCCCAATCATAAAGAATAAGTTTATTTTGACAAACATAGTTTATAAAATTGTCAAAATATAGATTCAAAAATGGTTTTCCATCAAAAGGCACTAAAACAATCTTTTAAGAATATTAGTGTATTCCATGCATAAGATTGTATTTATTTTCATTTTAATCCTCGATAACACTATCTTAATCATTAATAGACACAGATAAAAATATCTATTATTCATTACTTACTTGGGATATAACATCCTTCCCCCCTTTAGAAAATTGCGTCCCCGCAATTTATTTACTTATCGAATAAATGGGGGTACTTATCCCTCATTGCATTTTCAGATTCCCGTGTTGCCTCTTCAATCATGTGGTTTTTCCACAAAACCTTTACCTGGTGAATCACATTATTCCGTAACACTTGCTCCCTGTGGTCAAGAATCTGGACCAGTTGTTCCTTATAAGATAGGTTCTCTTCCAGCTGAACTACCTCTGTACTCAAAACATGAGATGGATCTGGCATATACTTTCTCAACATCGAAACGTGAAAAACGTTGTGTACCTGAGATAAACTCGGAGGTAAAGCCACTCGGTATGCAACTGATCCAACTCTCTACAGAATTTCGTATGGTCCAATAAACCTTGGACTCAGCTTTCCTTTCTTACCAAATCTCATCACACTTTTCCAAGGAGAAACCTTGGGAAAAACATGATCCCCTACCTCGAAAGATAGATCCTTCCTCCGGTTATCTGCATAACTCTTCTGCCTTCTCTTAGCTGTTCTCATGTGTTTCTGAATCAGCTGAACTTTTTCTGCCATCTCTTCTACCAATTCTGGTCCCATTAACTTCCTTTTACCCACTTCATCCCAGAAAGCTGGAGTTCTTCACCGCTTCCCATATAATGCCTGAAATGGTGCCATCTGTATACTGGAATGAAAACTGTTATTATATGAAAACTCAACCAAAGAAACATGTTGGTCCCAACTTCCCTGATAATCCATAGAACAAGCTCGTAGAATATCCTCCAATGTCTGAATTGTTCGTTCTGACTGCCCATCTGATTGAGGATGAAAAGCTGTACTAAAATTTAATTCAGTACCCAATGACTTCTGAAGGCCTTTCCAAAAGTTAGAAGTAAACCTGGGATCACGATCCGATACAATGGAGAGAGGAACTCCATGTAACATGACTATCTCTTTAAGATACAAACAGGAAAGTTGATCAAAAGAGAAAGTATCTCGTATAGCAAGGAAATGAGCAGATTTGGTCAAGCGATCAATAATAACCCAGATTGCATTATTACCTCGAGATGTCTTCGGTAATCCAACAACAAAGTCCATGGATATATTATCCCATTTCCACTCTGGCACTGGTAAAGGCTGAAGCATCCCTTTTTGTAACTGCCGATCTGCTTTAACCTGCTGACAAGTCAAACACTTCACAGAAAAATCAGCAATATCTCTTTTCATTCCATCCCACCAGTAATACTCTCGCAGATCTCTATACATCTTAGTACTGCCCAGATGAAAAGAAAACGGAGAACTATGAGCTTCACATAACAACTCTATCTTCAACTGTGAATCACAAGTCACACACAATCTCTTCCCAAATCTCAAAACGCAAACATTATCAATGTTAAATTCAGGCAACATACCTTTCTGAACCAGCTCTACCTTTTTCTGCAACTCACTATCTTGCTTCTGTGCTTGCTTGATTCTATCTGATAGAGATGATCTCACTGATACCTGAAACAAAACAGAAGGTCTTCCTACACCAACAACTTCTATGCCAAAGTTCATCAAATCCTTAACCAAAGGATCACGTTCCAAATGCAACTTTGTTAATAAAGCATTACTTTTTCGACTCAAAGCATCAGCCACTTTATTTGCTTTTCCCGGATGGTAATGAATTGTACAATCATAATCCTTGATTAATTCTATCCATCTCCTCTATCTCATGTTTAACTATTTCTGAGTGAATATATACTTTAAACTTTTGTGATCGGTATATATTTCACACTTTACTCCATACAAATGATGCCTCCAAATTTTTAAAGCAAAAACAACAGCAGCTAATTCCAAATCATGTGTAGGGTAATTTACCTCATGAGTTTTTAACTGTCGTGAAGTATAAGCAATTACCTGATCATTCTGCATTAGGACGCAACCAAGTCCTTTCAATGAAGCATCACTGTATATAACAAACTCACCATTCCTGGAAGGTAGCGCCAAAACTGGAGCATTCACCAATCTTCTTTTCAATTCCTGAAAACAATCATCACATTCTTTTGTCCAGATAAACTTAACACCCTTCCGAGTTAGCTTAGTCATTGGACTAGATAACCGTTAAAAATTTCTAACAAACCTTCGGTAATAGCCCGCCAAACCATGGAAGCTATGAATCTCGGTTACATTTGTGGGTCTTGGTTATTCTTCCATAACTTTTGTTTTTGTAGGATCAACAGTTATTCCATCTTTAGAAACAATGTGACCAAGGAAAGAAATTTTTTGCAACCAAAACTCAAACTTGCTGAATTTCCCATACAGTTTCTTTTCTTTTAAGTTTTGCAAGATAACCCTTAAATGTTTTTCATGCTCCTCTTTAATTTTAGAAAACACCAAAATATCATCAATGAAAACCACCACAAACTTATCCAAGAACTCATGGAAAATTCTATTCATTAAGTCCATGAATACAGCAGGTGCATTGGTTAGCCCAAAAGGCAATACTAAAAATTCATAATGGCCATATCTCGTATGGAAGGCGGTCTTCAGAATATCTGCCTCCTTTACCTTCAGCTGATGGTACCCCGATCTCAAGTCAATCTTTGAAAAAAACTGAGCTCCCTGGAGCTGATCAAACAAATCATCGATATGAGGCAAAGAATATTTGTTCTTAACAGTGATATTATTCAAGGCTCTATAATCAATGAAAAGTCTCATAGAACCATCTTTCTTTTTAAAAAATAAAACAGGAGAACCCCATGGTGATGTGCTAGGTCTAATGAAACATTTCTCTAATAAATCTTGCAATTGCTCCTTCAAATTTAAAAGTTCAATTTGTGCCATTCGATAAGGGGGTTTTGAAATTGGCTTAGCATCAGGAACTAAGTCAACAATAAACTCAACATCCCGATCTGGTATTATTCCAGGCAACTCATCCGGAAAAACATCAGGATACTCATTTACCACTGGCACATCATTAATCTGAATAGTTCCTTTGTTTTCAACGACGTGTGCAAGGTAACATTCATTTCCATCTTTTACATGTTTCTCGGCCTCTTGATATGTTATCAAAAGTAAGGGTTCATTCTTGTAAACAAACTGAAAGTCTTTCTGAAAAGAAATTTCTTTAGCTCTACAGTCAATCTTAGCATGGTAAATAGAGAGCCAATCCATACCTAGTATAACATCAAACTCTACTAGAGGTAGAACAATAAGGTTGGCAAGTAGGTTCTTTCCACAGATAAGGATAGGAAGATTCTTATAAATTCTTTTTGCCTCGACACTTCCCCCATGTGTTTTTACCAAAAGTTCAGGAGTCATATCTTGAGATGGTATTCCCATTTTACTGGAAAAGGTTTCAGAGATGAAAGAATGTGTAGACCCCGAATCAAACAACACAATGGAATAATCTGAAAAAACAAACAAAGTACCTGATACATCTTCATTTGATGGCCTGACATCTGCTGAAGTAGTTGTAAAGGATTTCACCACCCCTTTCTGCTTGTAGTCTAACTGATTCCCATCACTCAAGCTCCTTGTCGGACACTCGTTTGCATAGTGACCCATCTCATTGCACTTATAACATTTCACTAACTGTAAATAAATTTTGTTCTTACCTTCACCTTGATCCTTTTCAGTGCAATTACGAGCCTTATGTCCCATCTTACCACATCGTTAGCACTTCTCAGAATTCAGAAGACATTCCCCAGCATTCCTTTTGCCACATTTATCACAAACTAGATACTTAGTTCTCTTACCATCAGACTTTTTTGAAGAATTCTTATCTTTATCCTGCCACCTCGGTCTCTTCATCTGCTGGTTGTTATAGAAAACTTGGTCATCGGCAAACTCCATTTCCACCTTCTCAGCACATCGAACAAGCTTTTCATAACTTTTAAACTCACGAGAAGCAAATGCCCTTCGATACTTTGGCTTTAATCCTGAGTAGAAATGATTGATTTTACTATCAAGGTCCCGGATAAAATTTGGAGCATACCATGCCAATCGAGTGAACCTTTCTTCATAGGCAGCCATTGAGTCTTCCTCTTGCCTCAATTCCAAGAATTACTTTTCCATCCTAAGTCGAACAGCCTTAGGAAAATACTTCTCAAGAAACATACCTTTGAATTCATCCCAGTCAAGAGCATCAATCTCATCGGCGTCCCTGATATTTTTAACCATAGACCACCACTGATCTGCTTCACCCTCCAAACGATAAATAGCAAGACTAACCTTTTGATTGTCTGAACACCCCATGACATCAAAAATCTTCTCTAGTGCTTTAATCCACCCTTCAGCTAGCACAGGGTCAGATGATCCTCTGAATGATGGTGGATGTTTCCTCATGAAATGTTCCACCACTGACATTTTCCTCTGCGGTTGTTCTGGCTGATCTCATGCATGGATACCACCGCCATTTATTGCTTGAGTCAACTGCGCCATTACTGCAACAAACTGTTCAGTTCCAATTCCGACCATTTCTGGATGCTGATTCGGAAGGTTATTTCCTTCTGTATGCCTTCCTAGCACTTCTTCCCTGTTTCCTCTGCGGAAAACCATTCTGAACAAACATGTCTTAGATGAAGCAACATGGTAATCTTTAAATACTATATCATTTCGAAAAAAAATATTTTTGGATAATCATTTAATAGAATTATAACTCCAAACGTTATCTAAACAGACCTTTGATACCAACAATAAGGCCCCAGCCTTAAACCTTACTTAATCTTGAGTTATTACAAGATTACCCATTGATGATCTTTTCGGGTTTAGAGTTTTAGAGAATTAGATCATTAAACTTGCATTACATTCCACATATAAACAAAGTGGTTACATAAAGATATTATTCTTCATTCCCGTCAATGGAAACACATTTAAAATAAAACATGGATTATTTCTTGACAAATCCTTGACTCTATCATCTTATCATGTACCTTTCCCTTGACCTATGAAAAACATTTCAAAAACATGGGATGAGCATAAAAACTCAGTATGGTTTATTAAAAAAACATGGAAAGGAAACATGAGTTCATATATACATATGGATGAAATCATACTTTACCCATAAAACATAGGCACTTTAACATACCTCATAAAATCATGAATAAATCATAGAATTCATAAGACATAAAGGTAACTTGAGGCATTCATAACATTCTTACATAGGGAGTAACCCTCTTGGTTACATTTGGAATACCCATCACGGTATATTCCCTAAAATCTCTTCGGAGAAACCTTAACGTTTCACTCCTTCGCGTTACCCAATGCATTGGAGAGCTATAACGGGCTCACCCGCCCTTAGTTTATCAAGGAACCAACTGTCTTCATAATAATGCCCAAGAACCATAACATAATCATATCACATAAAATATCCATAAAGGAAACATAACATTTCCACATTTCAATCACGAGATATCAATACAACACATTGATATAATAAAAACATTATGAAAACCATTTTCAATACCAAAGTAAAACATGGTATTTATTTTTCGTTTAAAAAAAGGTATGGCTTGTAGAGGAAGCCGAAACTCAAATAACAGTCACGACAGCGGAGAAGTCGTTGTCGCCACATACGTACGACAAAAACATTCCATTTTGTCGTTTAGTAAACGCTTTGTATAAAAAAGATTCCTTTTGAATAAACATAAAAGTCAAAGGGGTTTATACACCGTATAAAAGAAAGTTGTGTATAAAATAAAATATGCCACAACGAAAAGAGATTGAGACGAAGTCCCATACCTCGTATCCGACTTGACCCGGCCGTTATTTAATCTCCTGAATAATAAACTTGAGTTAATCTCTGCTTTCTTATGAATCTTTTTCAAGTTCATTATTCCTTTTATACCATGTTATGAACATCATGTAATCAGTTAAGTTAATAATGTTCATTTTGTCGGTATTTGGTTCTTAAGTCAAAAATAGACTTCTTACACTTACATGTTGTTAATTTGGTCAAAGGTTCATTATATCCAGAATGGTATTCATATATGTCATATATATCCAGTACATACATGCATTTATAATATTACATAATCATTTAGAGGTAAGAAATGAAATGCACCATTCATGGAGACGGTAAGCCGTACGTACGCATGAACGCTACTTTCATTTCTATTTCGTATTTTATAGAATGGAATCATAATGATATAAAGGTATATTATAATTACAGTATAATATCATATATAATATCATAGTTAAATCCTTTATATGTCCCACATATGGTATTTAACGAATCAAATCACTTTGAGGGGGCGGTAGTCCGCACTTCCTAAAATGAAGATATCGTGTTTACCCATAATGGAAACCATAAAGGTATGCCCAAAATGAAAAAAACAGAAGCATAAGGAAAACATAAACATATTCTATATCATATATAAAAATAGTGACATCATAATGGCCACCTTTGAAGGTGTTAAATGAGTATTGAACAATCATCGTTTCAGGAGGCAGAATTTCACCATCCACGGAAACCGTATGTTATTTAACCATTTGATGTAGTTTTGTGAGATTGTAGCTCAAATAAATCTTATAACAACATCCTAATATATTTAATATACTGGTGTTGTTACAAAAGAAGTAAATAAAAAGAGTTTAGGGGGTTGGAAAAGCAAAATAAAACAAATGAACATGAGAGAATGAATTACCTTTAAAAGTGTAACTCCTTTTGATTTGAGTCTAAAGGCTTCCTTTGAAAGGATTCTGCCCAAAGGGAATCCTCTAGGATGAGGAGAGGGATGTGGAGAGAGTAAATGTGCAGGGTTTGGCCGAGCCAAAGGCTTGAGTAGTGTGTGAAATGAGGTAGAGGTGGGGGCCTTTTATAAGAGGAGAGGAGGGGCACTTTTTGAAAGTAAAGAAATATTACTTTATTTGAAAATGTTTTTCTGTTTTAAAAGGTACGACATTGATATAATTCGTGGATAAGGTGATAAGGGTTCGAAATCCACTCATCCAATTGGTTTTGGCCAGGTTTTGTTCATAGATTTTACATTATCTTTCCATTTTATTTAAATCGTCAAATAATGATGTCATCGCTGCATCATTATTATGTCATAAATAATTTAATTTATTTAAGGTCTAAAAATCATAAAAAAATACTATGATGTAGGAAATATTTTTATCTTTCCAATGACTATTTATAATCAAATATCTGATCTTTATAACCCCATGTAAAAATTGTTTTCGTAAAACGTATTATGTTTGTGTCATTTTTACCTTTACATTAAATAAAAATTTATTTAGGTCATTTCCCAACCAAAATGTCCCCATGGGGTCCCCAAGTTGACCCATGCCTTGTCTTGGTCGGACATGACACAACCAATAAGGTTTGGACATGTGTCTATGTCATTTCATATTATTGAAGGATTATTTATACCTTAAACTACACTAATTACCACTAATCGCGATTAAAAACTTAATAAGTTACTATTCACCAAAAAATTATTTTAATCTCATTGAACCAAATTTTACTTCTTAATGACAACTATGTATGTCGGATTTTCAAAATTCAATACACCTTAGTGGTAAACTTTCATTTAACTGAAAAATCAGTTTGCTTGATTACCACTTAGTGGTTTCACTATTCATCAAAAATTGATGTTTTTCAACAAATTACCAAAAATTCACCCTAAGCTATATTTGATATTCCGAAATCAAAAATGAAGTCTCTTTTACAAAATTCAAATAATATAAGTCACATTAATTAATTCAATAATTAATTCCTGCTGCCAGAGCAAATAGCGTGTTTTTACAAAATAATAAGTATCAAAATATTGACACCAGTTTAAGTCTAATTTCAAAGTGAAATTGATTCAAATGACCACCATTGGATAAAATGATAAAAATATATTTTAATTTCACTTCAAAACCAATTCAAAACATAATATAATCATATAAATAAATTAGATTAAAAAGCAGTTTTGATGTAAAATGCAGTATTTTTCACTATTCATTAAAAAATGAACATTGTCCGAAAAATACCAAAAATTCAGACAAGGTAAATTTTGATGTCCCAATCATAAAGAATAAGTTTATTTTGACAAAAATAGTTTATAAAATTGTCAAAATATAGATTCAAAAATGGTTTTCCATCAAAAGGCACTAAAAAAATCTTTTAAGACTATTAGTGTATTCCATGCATAAGATTGTATTTATTTTCATTTTAAGCCTCCATAACACTATCTTAATCATTAATAGACATAGATAAAAATATCTATTATTCATTACTTACTTGGGATGTTACAATTTAACTAATGACATCCCTACATATTATACTAGGATAGAACATGTCATCATTAATTATATTTTACAATTTATACAATTTATATCAAATCTAAAATAGTCTTCCAAAGAAAACTATTTCCAAACCAAATAGTTTTCCGTAAAATTAAACCAATTACTTCTTTGAACTATTTCTCAAATTCTATTTTGGCATACCCAATCCATTCATACACATAGACATGCATGAATTATATAATGAAAATTCTATACCCCTAAATAGTATCTTGTAAATCCACTAAGTCACAATTAAGTGTCAAATATCATTGTGCACTAATAGAACACTTCCCTTCTATGGGGCCACATCTATTGTACTCCAACGATACATTCCCCTTATTCTAGGTTGTATCAAAATTAATAACTAACAAAAACCATTTATAAAAAAACAATTCCACTAAATTTCAATAAAATAATTATTTTATTGAAATTAATTTTACAAAAAACCTAATTACATTCATTATAACTAAACCATCATTTTAAAATAATGAAAGAGAAAATCTTCCATAAAACTATCAAATTTCCAAATTTCACAAAACTATCAATAATTTTGTATTTATCCAAGAATCACTCATAAATTTCACAATTACATTAAAAATATAAATTAATTTGAATCCATGATTTAATGTTTTAGTAAGAGGAGTTGATAGTGAATCCTCCTTCCCCATAACCATTGGTGAAACCAAAAAATCCACAAAAGTCCAAACAACCATCTTGAAAGTCGTAAAAAAAGTCCATATATCTTGTTCTCTATTATCCAAAAAAAATATATCATCATTATTGTAATCCCACAACATGGATATATAACTAATCAATTATATCCATATTTTTTAGAGTGGTAAAAAGAAGAAAACTGTGGAAAATAAAGAACAATGATCACTTAACAAATAAGGCCTCCAACACCCATAAATTCTCAAAGGAACCACTTACATATCAATATGAATGGTATAAAAAGATCTCTGAGGATATTAATTTATTAAATGGAATGATTATGGGAAAAAATTGGTTTAGAGTGTAAACAGATTGGGATGCATTAAATTTAAAACTATTTTATAATGGTTTATGGATAGGAAACACTGTTAGGAACACCGTGGGATGATCAATCAATAGACACCTTCTCCAAATACTACTCGCATTGTTTTCTCTCATAGTTATATAATCCTTTTACCAAACATTCTAAAACCTTATCTCCATAATTTTATGATTTCTCATAGTTGGTCACATGGTTTGGCCAAACTGTGCACCCATCTACGCACTTACTTGCCCAATGTTTTAGTTTCATGGTTTTCTTGGCGATTGATCATGGTTTATACTAAATATAATCAAACCAAGAACCTCCATATATAAAATAATACTCATCTAAACATACCCAATCATAACCCAATAACATTATATACGTAAAATATATAAATTAAGGTTCTTGTACCAGAAACGGGAGATGATACATGAGTTATAATATTTTTATATTAAGGTGTTGGTTCATTTTTATTGTAATATATATTGTTTATATTTCAATTTGAATTTATATTTATGTAATAGACCTCTATTTATAGTTATTTTTCAATTACAGTATCCTATTTTAACATGTTTCATTGTGAAGGTGATTATCACAATTATTTTTGGATTCTAGAAATGCAGTTCATTTTATCATTCCACCCCACCCTTCTTTTATAGGTGGAAACATGGAACAATATCCACAATATAATTTATTGGTAATGGTTTCAGATCCTTACCATGGTTATAGATTCTAGTGGATATGGTTTTTAGAGATGGAAATATGGGATTGGGGTGTGAGGATAGAGATCTCAGGTAGAGGTCTATGTTAAATGTTCTTTAATTTTGTATTTTTATGTATTTATGTTGAAAATTTTCTTTTTATTATAATTTATATTCATCAATGGGGGAATTTGATGTTTTTTTAAATATTTATGATGGTTTTTTTCATTATCTAATTGTTTTTTATTGATGATGGTTTCTGATGATGATGGCCGAGGTGAGTGTCTGTTATGAACAGATAACATTAAGATTGAGGTATTGGGTTGTGTTGATATGTGGGTAATGGGGTGAAGGTTATTGTTTACCCAACCACTAATAGGATAAATGTCTAGAAGATCACTAACCCCTAATAATTCTAAATGAATTTTAAATTTTTATCTCACTCTGAAATCCATTTTTTAATATTTTATTTGGTTTAGTTTATTACGTGGGATCCCAATATAAATTTAAATGTTGATTTTATAAAATTCAACAAATAGATTAGATATTACAACTATGATTGATGATCATCAGAAATGTAGAGAATTTTTAGATTATCTAGAGAAATGGTGTTCTATTAAACCATAGGGTGAATTTTTAAGACATAATACCCAAATAGGTAACCTAGATTTAATAATTATATTTCATTGGGTTATAAGAGGATTTTTATAACAAGTTATCCAAATAGAGTAATAATAAATTTGAAAAAACTATTTTATGACACATGGATATAATGAAGAACAATTATACCCATTTATTCAATATAATAATTTAACTAGAAGGGATAAATTATATAACAGGGGAAGAATGTAACACACTATGATTTTTGATTATGTTACTCTTTAATATGTTTTAAGTGGTCTGTTTCTTGTGAAGAATAAAGCACTAAACATAAGTAAATAATTATTTATTAAAAATAAAAAATTAAATACATTATAATATAGTGAAATGAAATTAAATAAAAATAAGAATAAAAATTTAATAACATCAATGAAATTGTTTAAAAGTTATATGCGATGTGAGTCTAGTAATTATTTTCCAAAAAAAGATTTATTTAAAATATTTGTCATCATTAAATATATTTTATTTAAAAGATACATTATTTTATTTTTACTATTAAAAATTCATATAATTATTTTTTATTGATGTAGAAATTTGATTTATCAAAAATACATTGATTATAAAATTTCTGTAAATAAAGATAAATTCATTCAAAGATAAAATGATATATTTTAGAAAAAACATGTTTTATGCATGCACTTTGTTTTTATATTAATAAATTAATGTGTTCACTATTAATTAATGATTTCAATTTACTGTGTTGATAATATAGTCAATAAAATAAATGAAAAATCATATAATGGTTTTTATGAATAAAATAATGAGAATAAAATTAGTTTTTTACTTAAACATATACTTATTCTATAAAATGGGGTTTACACATTTTACTACAGTATATTATTATTATTTCCTATAAAATATATCAAAATTATTATTAAAAATGGATTCCATATTTTAAATCATCAAAATCAATATTTGTTATCAAATTAAAATTAATTTCTATCCATAATTACTAGTTTCCAATGTAAACAGACGTGTTTCCATGGAAAGGGAAAAAATGATCAACGATGGTGTCGAAATAAGATATAATACATCAAATATCTCTAAAAATTTTCTCAGTATGTTTTTCTAAGTCTATTTCACCCTCTATAATCTTATATATGAAATTGATTTCCAATTTGTGCTATTTTAATATGGAAAAAAATTTATATTTTTTTATAAATTTTAATTTTTATAATTGTGCCACTCCCCTAATTTATAAAACATAAATGTCTCTTATCACATATGTGCACACATTTAGTACTCTAGTTTTTAATATCCCATCCCAAATATATCTTCAAATTTTCAACATACAACATAGACACCTTAATCTAATAAAAAATATGAGAAACCATAGTTTAATGTAATTTAATTGATGATTTATTACCAAAAAGTACATATAATAAAATATCAAAATATTCTAAGGCATATAGACTTTACTAAATTAGACATATAACAAAATAACATGAAAAATGTTTATAATAAAAATATAAAAAATTTCATGACATGATTTCAAAATTCCATTTCTCTTCTAAAATGTTAAGGGATAACCTTGGGACATAAATAAAAATGTTTTTAGTTATAAATAATATTATAGGAATAATAATATAATATAATAAGGAAAATTTGTAAATGTTCGTCAAGAGGTAGATAAAGATATCTTGCAAGGGGCGGGAATTACAAACATAATCATCGAAGAATGATATAACCTAATAACATAAAGGCGACATGGGAGTGTGGAAACAAGATAAATCATGAAATGATAAACACAATTCAAGGATAACCCTTGATACATACTAACACTGTATTCTTTGGATAATATCACATGCACCATATTTTATATATGACTAGAAAAAAACATTACGTAATTTTTTTAACGATAAATAATTTTGGGACCACCCACCACATTCATATTATGTACATGAATAAGTGTTTTACTATGATTATAAAATATAAGAATGCCTTTATAATTTTCGTTCCCATGATTAATGAGTTCGCTTTACATAAAAGAAACTGCAAAATTAATTAAGTATAGGTATATCTAGGTGAATACCTATTATTATAAATGAGGATGGTAAGTCACTACATAATTTTTTTGGAAATGAAAAATCATAGGATACTTTTTTTTGTAGAATAATGGGGGTATTAAATGATTAATGTATGTGTTTAAATAAAGTGTAATGGGTATTTCATCACATCTACGTCATTAGTATAGTTTGAGGGATGTGTAAAAATATACCACACATGAAAAATTTGAAATAAAAGGACATAGAATAGAGATGGTCCTTGAAAACAAAAGGATAAAGACATGATATCTTATCTTCAATGATGCATTTTAAAATCGTAAGATGATATCATTGGGAGCTTAAGAACATATTAATAGGGATCTATAGAAGAAAATAAAATATAAAATAATGATAATAGGGGTTTTAGTGAAGTCGAATGGGTGGTTGGTTGTGTTTTTATATCAAAATAAAAGGGAAATATTTATTAATTGCAAAACCGAGTATTTGGATTCTCTATGATATAATATTCTAAATTACAATCCTTACCATGGTATATTTTGATGGTTTTTATAGAATATTATTTATTTTAAATAATTTATAATGAAAAGAATCTTACTGAGTAAAATAGTACCCTTGTGGATCTGGAAGCATGTTATATTCATAAATAATTAAGTTTAAAACATTAAAATATAATATAGGTTTTGGTTGATTCATGATGAGTTATAAAAGTAATCATATAAATTAAAATACACATTAATTTAATGGGTAACCAAAATTTTTTCGAAAAATAATATTTATAGTATTTCTAAAATCATCTTTTTCTGATTTTATAATACATACCATATATTTTTACAATATTTAATTTTTACCAAAAAATTAGGATATCATAGAAAATTTTGAGTAATTAGTCAACGGATAATTAAATAAAAATTAAGAAAAATTAGTATTTAATTTATACAAATAATTATATTAATATAAGAATTTATAAATTTAAATAATAATTCCCATTTATTGAAAAATACATTTTTTGAAGACAATAATAGTTTTTGACGCTTAAGAGAATTCATTTGACATCATTTTTTTGTATTTTATATTTAAATAAATATTATTTAATAATAATATTTATGTATGATAACATGTATTTCTAAATAATGATCTTCATTAAAAAAAATCCATGATTTAATATATATATATATATATATATACTAAAAAAAATTGTGTTTCATCATATCAAAATCTAATATTTATCAAACTCCTTATATAAAAAATATATAATAATAACAACTAAAAGATAAATTTAGTCTTTATATTATTAAAATTAATGCTAAATAAGTTAAAAATTTTCATTATCTATATACATATACCATTATTACAATATCACATTTTTTAAGGGTATGGTGTGTGATGATAGTACATTCATGGGGTGGTTCGATGAAATTATTTGTTACATGTAATTTATAATATTTTAATAATACCATAAACTATTTTTAACATGATTTAGTTTTTGAATAGAGGCCTCATCTTGGTTAAAGATAATACATAGTAATTCCATATCCTTTGGAATCTACGATAAATTGTCTCTATACGGTATTATTCTACTATCCGAGGAAATTTAATCATTCTTCTTTTTTAATTAGATTTATCCTTACCCTTATTGTATAAAAGTAATGGAAAATATTCATAAACTATATTATCGATTGTTATTTTGATTGACTATCCTATAGATCTGATAGGATATAACTAATAACTATCTAGAATATAAATTTTAGTTCATTATTTTCTATAACATCATTAATTAATATGTAATTTTTTCATCAGAAAGAAAATATCATTTATAAAATATAGCATGTTAAATTATTTCCGCTTCAAATAAATTTTCTTTAATATTTTATTTGAATAACTATAATTTATTGTGGTACTTGTATTTTATCCCCTATTCTTATTCTCATGTCACTAACTCAATCTTGAGGCTCCCCATCAAAACTTATACTAGTGATTTTACTTATTTAATTTAGTATTGTCTTTGTTATCAAATATTTTCATAGATTTATACTCATATTAAATATCCTTATCTAGTTGTTCCACCTCAGGATTTGGTACATATGAATGCTTTAGTATTCAATTCCTTTTATGGGATATATGGAAAACATCATGTACATGAGTTAGGTAAGGTGGCAGTTCCAGTCGATAATACATGAATATGACATGATCAATGATCTAAAAGGTGACAATATATCTTGGATTAAGATTTCCATTTTTCCTAATCCTCTTGAATTTATTTCATTGAAATATCTGATGTAACACACTATCACCATCCTCAAACGCAAGGCCATTTGAATGATTTTGTGCCTAATTCTTTGACTGACATTGGGAAGATTACATATGATGTAAAATAATTTTAACATTATATTTAATTTCATAAAAAAATATCGAGTCCCATTAGTTTAGACTCTCTAAAAACATCCCATCATGTTAGATTCTCACACAGATTCCTATACATACCATCATAAGTATAAATTTTAATGATATAATGGAATTTGTTTTTATATAATACCTCCACTAAGGTACTGTTCTGATTCCAATATACTAGAAATTATTTTAAACATTATATCAGTATATCTCCTAGGGTATTAATGGTTATCTCTGAATAACCATCCTAATTAGGGTAATAATTTGTACTAAAAATCATCTCCTGATTCAACACATCCTGAATTATTCTACAAAACATTGAGGTAAACCTCGTAACAATATCATAAATAATTTAGAGTGTATTGCCATGTATTATTACAATTTATCATTGATATATATTGGATATTTATTCATGATATAATTCATCATTGATCGTAATGAAACACACTAAATTTATAAGGCTTGAAAATACAACGTTGCTGAAGTTACTACCTATAGATATACTGGGGATTCTTATGATGAAAACCATTGTATGGTTTTACCATTAATATAATATAATGGGTAATCTTTTAAACCCACCCTGAAACTTCCATGAGTTATTATTAAATTATTGTCATACCAAGAATATGGATACAAATTCTATAATCTCGCACTTCATGTTATCCATCAAAATGTTTTACATCATATCTCTATACTTATTAATGCTTCAATTATTAATAAAGAATAATGATATATAATCATCATAATAAAGATACATGTTCATCAATAGTTTTGATGGGACACATATCTGTGATCCATAATTTATAACTCTATCATTAGTAATATTGAACTCCAAAATATTTTAGGCATTTTTATAGAACCTCATTATCTTTTTAGGCCTCATTGATCGAAACACGAAAAATTATTAAAAATTTATTTGACTCAGGAAGAGTTAATATCCTTTTATTATTAAAATATCAATCCATTATTTTTCCACTAATATTTGATCCCTTTCTATCCTTATCATGGATAGAGTTTTAGGATCATTTATACTATGAGAATCTCCCTCTTTTTTCCCCTAACAAGATGGTAATGTACTACAAAATCAAAATCCTTGATTATATATAAATACCTCCATTTGTGCATATTGGTATCCTTTTGTTTGAATATATTCTTGATGATTTTATGATCCGTAGAAATGTTACACTCTTCCATAAATTATAATTTCATTAAATAATATAAGGGAATACATTGCATTTATTTATTGATTATGGGTTGGGATGTTTTTTCAAATGGATCATTAATTGGTGGGAGTAATAACCTATCACAATTTTACCATTAATTAGTATATAAACAAATAAATTTATACATACATATTAGAACATCATGAAACCATCCCAAATTTTGGGTAATGTGAGCACAAAATTAGTGATTAGACTCTTTGATGTCACTTTAATGATCTCTTCACATTCATCATCCCCAAAAACACGGATACCTACGATTTTATCGTAGTTATTTAAATTTACTTTCATGAGAAGATTCAATAAAATTGATGATATTACCTAGATATACTACGAAAACTTAGGATCTATGTCACATATGTTGGTATCGACCATTCATCAGTGGGGAATTTTTGTAAGGATCAAAATATATCTTTTTACAAGTGATAACATACCCCTTGAATGTTACATGATTCTTCTAAAACATAAATTTACTGTATATTTCATACTATTTTTTCATAATTTATTATATACAATATTCAAATACTCCTCATGTCCATCATTTCATTTAGTGTACATAAGAATATATTCTATGAAGATAACCTAAAATTATTCAAGGTACTCCTAAAATTCACATTTAATTGATTATATTGTTTTAGAACGAAAATTAGTGAGTAAAAATGGAATCAATATGATGTATTAGTATTCATTCCTTGTATAAAAATAACTCATTGTGATATCCTCCTTCTTCGAACATAAATTATAATATATTTTCCAATGATATATCATTGATATATCTTATGATCCATGTATTTGATCTAAAATTGCATAAATTCATGGTAGATGATACATATTATTTATCACAATATTTTTTAGATCATGATAATCTATATAGAGGAAGATTGACCCATCTATATTCTTGATGAATAGGATGGAAACATCCCGTGTTAAATCCTTTGTCAATATAAACATTTTTTCTTCATTCTCCTCTAGTTTATTCTTCATCAATTTATGTTCAAAAATTTTCATTATATATAAAGACATGGATATTAGAAATGATCTTTTTAGAATCAATATTGATAACTCAGACTCACAGCTAGGTGAATGAACATTAAATTCATGATGAAGCACTTCAACATATTCCCTTACAATGGTAATATTATAAAGGGTGATCTTATCTTTAGAATCAATCATTTTAGGGAGATACTATTTCTCAAAACAAAATTATAGCCATTATGGATATAATTATATGAAAGGATATTCATTATCTTCCATGAAGATTTATTGAATTTTAGTATGATTCATGATATGATGAGTGATTTGCATGTTTAGAACATTTATGATGGATAAATATATATATAAAGTCAATCCATGTACATAATTCCATAAAATTACTTTTAAAGACGTATCACAATATTCACTAAAAAGTTTATCTCACATATATAGCTTTGGGAGGAGTATAATATAAATTCACTAATTTCAATTTTCACCAATAACTCCACTTAATGATTTTGCAGTGGTGTTTAAAAAATTCTACTAAACATGTGTGATATGTAATAATTTATATAATCATTATAATATAATATATTTGAGGTTTATGAATTGATAATAATCGAACCATTCACAACTCTATTATAGTTACAATATTATAGTTTTTCCAAAATAGATTTATTGATGTGTTTTTTTAATTATTATACTCAAAAAAATATAATTGTAAATATTTTGTGGATAAACCATAAATACAATACATTCTATTGACTATGAATTTATAGGTATCAATATATTTTATCTATGGTCTATTTTTTAACATATATATTAATTTATTTTTTCTCCCTTCAATTTGGTTCATAAGGATAAGGTGAATTTACAAAAGAATATCACCCATGTCTATCAAACCATTTATGCAACAATTAAATTTTTTCATGCACAAGGTTATGATTGAGTTGATCCTAACAGACCGATTTTGGGTTTATTATCCATATCTAAAACTATGATTGGGTTACAACCAATTTTAGTATTCATACATGGATAAATTTTTATTAAAACTATTTACTCTATAATTCAAAAAAATTTGTATTTTATATATGTTTAGTCTTGTCGCAAATGATGCCACTAAGGTTATATTTTCCCACTCCCAAGAAATAAATAGACCTTCCTATGATATAGACTATGGAAACCCATTTTATTTTACTCCATAATTCACGATTTAATACATAATTGTTCCCATTATACAACCCCAAACAAATGTGTGGACTAGGGAATTCCAGAAACTTGGTGTATAACATTATAATAAGTATCATGGGTACAATTATATTAGTAAAATAATTTTATAATTCTTGGGAAATTATATTTCTCATATAAAACTACAAGGGATAATCAAGGGATGTATAAATTAAATGGTTGATCTATAAATACTTGTAATGGAATAATCAAATAAAAACATAAGACAATGTAGTAAATGTTACTCATGAGGCATACTAAGGTATCATAAAGGGATGGAAATAAAAAACAAGATCATTAAATAATTAAATAAAATGATAACATATATGTGGCATGGGAATGTGAAAATAATAAAAATCCATAAATCATAAATATAAGTTTAGTCTAACTGCCATGACATTATAACATATTTTTCATAGTATAACATTACAAGCACTATAAAATCATGCCTCTCATGGGTCATGGGAATAAATTTATAACCTACTTATACTCTAGTGTTTAACCCTATTTAGTATCCTAAAGAAGAGAAAAATAATGTGTATGTGAATTTTGGTTGATTTTTTGAAAAGATGATTACAAAAATAGACTAAGGAAACAAAATCAATTTAATAAATTTACAAAAAATAATTAAAATATTGGAAAATAAAAGTGATTGAAAACTATGATTTGGGAAGGGTGATCAATTTTAGGTAGGTTTTGAAAATTCAATGTTATTTAGTTACAATTTATCAAATCCTCCTCTACTAGGGTGATAAAAGTGCGATTTAATGATCTCTTCCTCTCACTCTATAGGTCAAATGATGATGGTGAGAGTAAAGCTTTACATGATCTAATTTTGGACTACACTCTTCACTTGTGTTAGAGGGATTAAATGAATATCCAAAATTGAATTATGAAATACCTAGTAGGGTCTATTTTATCCCAAAAAACCAAAATTTCTTACAACCCCACGTATACTAACAGACAATCATAATGTTCTTTATCAGTAAGAAATGGTTTATTCCATCATATATATACCATAACTCAGTAGTGGGAGATAATGATAATTTCCCAAAGAAAAACAAACAAATGTATAAAAATCCCAATTTGATGAAACATGAGAGAAAAAATTACCATTTTAAATTGTAATAAACATCACCAGAGAGATAATGACATATTATTTAATGTAGTGAAAAAACTCAATCATTACAAAAAGGAAAAACCACCCATTCTCTAGAAAATCATAATCTTAACCATTGATGTGATGTTTATACAAGAATAATGGGGAATATGAATTCATTAAAAAAATATTGGAAATAAATAGAGAAAAATAAAAGTTGAAATTATATCATTGAGAATCAATCCACCAATATTTGACTAATGTTATGCCCATAAGATGTCAAAAACTCTCAAAGGGTCCTTATTATATGATTTTAAAAATTTATATTTTTATCTACCCTCAAAATGTAATATTTTTTGTACATATATAAATGAATTTATGAAAAAATTAATCAGTGAATTTTTTTTAGACTAAGATACCCAAAATATTCTTTTTATATGTGGAATTATATTTCCACATTGATTAGATAATATCTTCATGAACTATAATCCTAACGCACACCACTATTTGATACATCAAATATATATATATATATATATATTCACCTAAATTTGAGTTCATAAACATAATTAATACCTCATTTAAAATGGGTGGGTGAATTCTGTTGGCCATAATTATTTTTAAAATTATTTATTATTTTGGGCCTATAGAATTTAGAAATAGATATCGGACTAGAAGAACAAGTTCAATCAGAATTTTTTTTTTAATAAAAAATATGAATAACCAAAATCAGAATAATATTTTATCTATCATATTTGTTATAAAAATAGGTGATAAAAGTCATTTATAATTACATAATTAGGCATTATCACATTTTAGCTGAAAAGAATCCGAAAATACTAAAAATTTAAAAATTAGCACAAATTATTAAATAGGAAGGGCCAAAATCATTGAAAATCATAATAAAAATAATGAGAATATTATCTATAAAAATTTCCCAACACTTATTACTTTTACTATTAGACATGTATAAGTTAATCTAAATTCAATGAAAATTAAAATAATATACTAATAAGATGTACCAATATTCTGCAAGATACAACATACATCATGGCTCATAAAAAAATATTCATTCAATACATATATTTCTTTCAATATATTTCATGTTCATTTCTCATTAAATTCCCACAAAACACCTAAATCACATGAATCATTCTTCTGATCTCATATATTTCAACTTTTAACAAGGAATTTCTCTTGAAAACACATGAAAGAGTCACTGTAGGCCAGATAACTTTTGACATATTTACTAAATGTGAGTCATGGAATTCTATTTCTCACGAGTAAATTTCAAGATTTTTATGTTGATTTTTGGTAGTATTTAAATGTCAAAAATTATTAGGCCGAATGACGTGGGCATGGATCATTTGGAAGAAAAATTTTATGATTTTATTTTTCACTCAATTATGGTATCCTCCTCACACATCATATAAGAAGATAAAATAAAAAATAATATAATTTATTTTAATGTAAACCAATAAATTCCCCAATTATTCATCATTATCTCAACAACTAAATCCCATATATATTGATTTTTTTGATGTTCTAGATAGTAAAATCGTTCATTGTCCTTTTAATGTTCCAAAAGAAACAATTTCATATCCATAAAAGCACTAGAAGGGTAGATATTTCTACAAAATTAATTTTTAAATAGTAAAGGAATCACATTTGTCCCATTTTACCTAAATAATAACAAAATGATGCATCAAAACACAATAAAATTTCCCAAAAACAAAAGTTCAACAATATCCTCAAACTTCACAACAATATGAGGTTGGATAGGTAAATTTGGTTTATAATGTGGTCAGCTAAATATAATATTCATGGATTTTAGGGGATTAAAAGATTAAATGTACAGTTATGGTGAGAATTAATAATTTTCTCTTCAAAATGGTGCATTAAACCCAATAAAATGTCTATACATTTTAACATCAGTACCTCAAATCCTAATGTTTTGATAAGAATAAATCAAATTATAGTTAATGTTATAAAGGATAGTTTCTCATGAAAGGTGATGTGAATGTAATGAATACGGAAAAAAGGTTTTAGAAGAATCACATGATTGTTATTTCAAAGATATATACAATAATATGTGGCATGGGATTATATTTTTATTATTCATTCCATTAAATTGTTAATGTTTTTAACATGAAAAAACACCATTTTATACATTCATTTAAGATCAGTTTCATGGATTAAATTGGTTCAATCTTATACATGGGTCTCAAATAGACATATAAAATCATTTGAGCTCAAAATATTCAACGATAGAAAAAAATGGATGAGAACCATGCAAAAATTTGAAAAAATAAACACTAAGACCTCCTAAAATTAAAAAAACCTAAACTATAAAGGATACATTTTTCATACATAATCTATGTAGTTCTACAAATGAATTGGAATTAAAATATTCAGAAATATATAAAATAAAATTAAATAAGGAATTTAATCAAGGGTACATAATAATACAACCTAGTGGGAATTCTTTGCTAACCTGTTTGAAGAAGCGTAATATTCACCAATGGTCCTTAATTATTCCTCATCTTTATCCATTTGAAAGTCCAGTTTCATTTTATATGGCCAAAATACTATGGACTATTTTTATACATTCAATCAAAGGTCTACCTTTTGAATATTTCTTCCATTCTCTAAATAAAAAACATATTATTATAGTATTTTACATAAACCTCATTGAATTTTCCCCTTGTTTCAATCATTGTTACTAGAAATTAATTGTTAATGAAAAAACAATAGGATTTATAACCACACATACCATAGCACTAAAAAAACACATGAATTTTTTTTCCATGTTGGTTTCTAATATTTTTGAATATTTTTTGACATATTATTTTATGTTTATTATATCTATTCATATGGGGTTGTGGTCTATTTGGAATATTTTTACCTTCTATCATGGTTAAAGATTTCACCTCAGTTTTCTTCACCCATGTGACCTTGGTTATTATTATTTTTTTAAATTCACCATATTGTAAAACATCTCTAGTACGAAATTTATGGATTAATGTTTTACATAGTTATTATGATCTACTTTTCTCCTAACATTGAAAATATAATTTTCATACCTTTTCTGTGTTAAATGTGGTATCAATGAATTTTTTCAAATAATATTGTAGACTGAGGAATATATAATAAATCTCTGCTAGTTATTGTTCCTTTGAATAATGTTCCTTCCAGATACATATGCCAATCTTCCCTTATATACCCTATTTGACTTAATACATCTTCATATCAACACATTATACTTATTTATATTCACCATCACCCCATAAAAAATTATCTAAGAAGTATTATATTAACTCTTATTAAAAATTAGATTTTAAAATACCATATTTTTAGGAACATAAATATTCTATGTTATTTTTAATGGCAATAACAATGATATATGTCTATGAATTTTATTCGAATACATGAATCAATGGTTGTTTCAATACCTTCTTTTAAAGAGATTTCAATTAGTGAATTTCTTCCTAATAGATTTTCCTAGAGTCATGTATATTGAAATGTAATCAACTATATCAAATCTCCAATAAACAAGGTCATTTATTCATTTTTATTAAAATATTTTCGATAATTAAGATTATACACACATGCATTATTGGTGAGTGTGATGAACTCTTATCATCTTATATTTTCAACATATAAATGATTGATCAGACTAGTAGATCATTTATTTCCACAAGAACATCTTCCAAAAAACATGTTGGAAAAATGTTGGATCTTTTTTTGATCCTAACGACCACTCTTGATGGAATAAATTTTCAAAAATTAAAATAAGTAAATACAGAGTGGGGAAATACATTTATCGATTATCCTAAATCACATAAATCGTCAGTAAAATTTATAGAGCCAATAGTGTAGGGAATAGAAAATGTCCCAGCATTATGAATTTCTTGAATAGGTGGTGTGATCAATGATGATACTCATAATAATCATATTATATGATTGTTTACATACATTCAATTTTTTTTACTGAATTTCTATTTGATATAATTTTTATATTTTGGTCATTATAAAATTTACACTTGTAAAAAAATATTAATATCAATATTTAGAATGTTATTTTGAAATTTTTTTATGTCCATATTATTATAATTTCATTGAATCCACAAATAATGAAGGTAATGGTTCATAGTTATACTTTATCATACCATACTACATTTCTATGTGTGTTTTTAGACATTTATTTATTAATATCATTCTTGTTATTTTATATTCTAGGCTCATTCCTTTGGATGGATGAGTAAAGCTTATTATGGGTGCACAAAAAAATAATCCTTAAATTATTCCAGTTCCCTTATATCTTTTAATCATATTATTGTAATTTAACTAACATTATATATCTGTTTTGGGACCATATCTTCTTTTATCATGATTTCCTTTTTTATCATAAAATCCAACATAGTTTTGACTTTGTCTACATTATTATCTACCTTATTATTTAACTCTTCATACTCTACTCCATGACTGTTCAATTGGGAATATATTTATGGTTTATGGGATTGTTAATGGAATATTTGTTTAAAGGATTGCTAAAATAGTTGTGGGTTTTTATTTTATTTTTATTGGAATGTGGATTGATTTTGGAAATGGTTTGGATAGAAATATATTTCCTAGTATTATTTTTTTTCTATATATTGGTTTAGTCTGGGGTTGGCATGGATGATTCAGATGGAACATCCATGGCTTGAAGGATAAAAACGTATTTTTCTCTTGAATATCAAAAAACTAGTCATAATTATAATATGTAAAATACCATATACCACATAACTGCTGCATGGATTGTTTCATAGATAAGGTGTTGAGTAGGTTGTGATTATAATTGATCAATAATTGGTATATGAATAAATGAATAAATTTTACACCATATATTGACATTGGAAAAATGAACATAGCTTCATGAAACTCTCTTAGTATTCCTAGAGAGAATATCTCGTTCACTGCCAAAATAGTTTAGATCTCATTCCTAATTATTGTAATATAGGATGTGGGAAAACTCTCTCCATGAAGAATATCTTATTTTCTTACTAATCATTGACCATTCTTGGTAGCATTCTGAAAAACATTCTTTATCTACTCTATATTGTGAGAAAGAGATTTCTCTACACTGTAATTAGTCTTCATGTTCTCCTCTCAGCCTAATGCTCGAGCATACCCAAGTAAATTCATGAGTATTTCTATTTGGTTATTATGTTATATGAAAATGAAATTTTGGTTGATTTTGAACCTTGTTAATTAAAAATATAATTTAATTATCTAAGTCATGTGAAATTATTTTGATTAGAGGATTGGTGAATTTTGGAGAATAAATATCTCTTAGATTTTTTTGGTATTTCCAGCCATTATATCAAGTTTAGAGTGAACACTAAAAAGATCACAATAATGTGAAAGGATAATTTCCCCCAATAATATTTTATGATATTGGATTTATTAATTGGTTCATATTTAATTGATATTTAGTTTTAAAAACAATTAATTTTTTAGATGAAATATTTTTTTAGGAATTATAAATTTTTATTGTTATTAAATGGATTTACCTCTCTAAAAAAGGTCCATTTTTGGTGAATGACTATCGTGGGGTTTGTGAAAACAATATTTTTATTACCTAAATATATTATACTGTTTTACCATATATATTATCCCAAAGAGTATTGAACACAAAATAGTTTTTCACTTTTGGTTTATTTTAAGAAAAATTGATTTTGTTAAAAATAAATAAATAGAAAAAAAGAATAAGATAAAGAAAAAAATTTAAAATAAATTGAAAATGAAAATGAGTGATGACTATAAAATGAGAATGGTTATGAGGTTAGGGTTAATTTTAAAAATTAAATGCTAACCTAGATCCCATTTATCCAGTAATTTTCTACAAAGATGAATAATGTGAGATTACATGATCACTTCTTCTCTATTTCTTGGTCAAATAGTGATGGTGATGAAAAACCCATTATATGATCTCAGCATAGTATACACTCATTACTTATGTGAGAGAGTTTTAGTTAATATCTTCAAATGACATAAACAATACACAGGTAGTCTTGTTTATCCTTATTAATCTAAATATTCACTACCCCACCCACATGTATTGATGATTGTTGAGTACATTACAAGTAAGACATGGTATATTCAATTATATGTAAACCAAAACCTAGTTTAGGGAGATAATTATCAATTCTAACTAAAAATAAATACTAGAGTAAAAACCCATATATGATAATACAAGATAATGAAAACATTAATATGAAATTGAAAAAAACTAAACAGAAGAATGAATAAAATTTTGTTCAAGAATCTGCCAGAATTCAAGCACTATAATAGGTTAAAACATCCCATTCCCTAATCACTCTGAGTATTAAAACATCATGAAAATGGTATCCATGTGTAATGGAGAAGGATTAATTACAAACATAAGATGAAAAATATATATATATAAAATATTTAAAATTTCTCTTTCAGAAACATTCCTCTAAAAATGGATCTTTCACTTCCCACCGTATATATGAAAATATCTAAGGGTTTTTATTATATATATTTTTATATTTTGTTTTATATCGATCCTAAAAATTTAAATGTTTTCAGAACAATATAATGGAATTTATGGATTAATTAATGTGTCATAATTTTTATGGATAAATAATCCACAAATCATCATAGACATTGGTGTATTTAGTAACTACATTAATGATAGAATATCTCCATGGAATAAAATTTTAATGATAATAATAAAGTTCTATTTACAATCTAGTTGGAATAAACCAAATTGGAGTTTAAAATAATTATATATGACTCATTTATTTTTTTTTCCTTTCTATCTACCAGAATGATTTTTCAAATTGATTGACTATTTTCGGACATTATAAATTCAAATTATAACTTGGTCCAGAAGTAGATCAGGAATATCATGAAGGAAAGATTCCTAAAATAAATATTTACTCTAATTGGACAAATATTTTAACTTTTATGATTGAAATATTCAAGTGAAATAACTATTAAAATTCCAATAATTAATAATTTTTAACATTTTATCCCAAAATAGACAAAAAATACAAAAATTATGAATATGAGATAAAATTGATAAATTTTAAGTGATTAAATAATTTAAATACTTATTTAAAATGATTAAAATATAAACTCTATGATATATACATTATATTCCATGCGAGAAAATATTTTTCAAATTCATTGGAGGGCTATATAATTTTGGGCTCACCCATCAAATTCATATAATGTACATGCTTAATTGGTCTGCATAAATCATGCAACAAATGTATAACTTTTAAATCATTAAATCCCATTATTAAATATTGCCGGTACAATAAATTAAATTACCCAATAAATGATAGATATGTAAATGTAGGCTAATACCTATGAATGGAAATGTGGATAGGCATTTACAATAATAATATTTGGAAAGTAAAATTGAAAGGATAATTTTAGCATCATAATGTGGGCATATAATTATTCATGGAATGAAATAATGAGAGTGAAAGGGGTTTCTAATAATGTGGTCAAATTTATGACATTAAAAGATACATATAAAAACAAATCAAAACAAGAATGTTTTGAAATTAGAAAGAATTATTTAATTGAGGTTCATGAATAAGGAAGAGAATTTTAGGATCCCTTACCCAGAAAATATGCTTTTAAATAATGTATAGGATATTTTTAAGAGCATTTTAACACCTTGTTATGGATATGGGAGTAAATTTGTGAGTAAAGCCTTTCCAAAAAGGCGTTAAGTTAGGTGAAAAGGGGGGATGGGTTGGTTTTTATAAGAAATGATATTGAATTATTTATTGATTTATAATTATAGATGTTGGACTCTATTTTATTAAATAATACAAATGAAAATTATTCACATGGGGGTTTCAATAGAATCTTTAAATGATGAGTCTATTCAAATAAAAAAGAATTATGATTTTAACCTAACTCAATAAAATAAAACCCTTTATAATTTTGATATCAGTCACGGTTATAAAGAACATATTTTAAAAACATAAAATATTATATAAGTTTGGGAGGACTCATTATTGGTTCATAAAATTAATAAAATAACATAAAAAATATTATATTAAATGGGCATAAATATTTTTCAGATATTCTACTTATAATAATTATTAAATCACTTTTATAATTTTATGATGTCATTGTATATACAATATAATTATATAGTATTTAATTTTCCCCCAAAATTTTAGTTCTGATAGAAAATTATTAAAAATTCAGTCGTTTGAAATTTTTGGCCTATTGATTCAAAAAAAAATTATTTTATAAAAAAATCTCAAAATATTATAATTTACGCTTTTAAATTAAAAAATACACATTCATTAAAAAAAATACATTTTTTACTATCATAACAGTTTTTTCTCTATGGATTTTTTTTGGAAATCATTAAATTATATTATCATTTATTTATAAATTAATAATAATTTACTAAGAATATTATACTAAAATAATATATATTATAAAATTTATTTAATTCACCAAATATAGTGTCCTAGTTTATTCTATATATTTCCCAAAAGTACTATTTGTGTTTCCTCGTATTGAAATCTCAATTTTCTCAATAAATATATTTCATTATATATAAATTAATAATAAAGAAATGTAAATTTAATTAAAAATTTATCAAAAATGATAATATTAAAATTCATGTTGTTATGGTCTTGATACAACACCTTTATTATTGTAATGTATGCTTTGAGGTTACATATACATTACTTACAATTTCAATGGGTGTTTTGGTGAATGTCGATTGGTAGATGAACATGAAAATACTAAAATTATTTATTAAATGGTATCATTTTTTCTTTAGTTATTTAGTAAAAGAGTGGAATTGGTCAAGGGAAAATCACAGTTATTTTACCTCCCTCAGTTGATCTGATAAATGGGTTTCAAAGGATATGAACTTATTATTTTTCATTGTTTCTTATTTTATCCATGGAATTTTTATTTATAATTACCATTAATATATAATAATATTAATGGCCATTTTACAAGAACTATATTATCCATTATTATAATTCCTAAATGTATTTTACATAAGAAATGATATAAATTATAATGGTTAAAAGTATCTGAAGTGGTACATGATTTTTCTATAACATTATTAATTAATATTTAATGTAATAATTTTAGAAATGAAAATTTTAATTATAAAACATTTGTTCATTGCAAAAATATAATCCTAAAAATGATAAAAGTTCCAACCAATGGAATATACTCTAATGAGAGGCAATTATCATTATTGATATATTCCAGGATTATTTTTTATTCCACATCATTGAAATATTAAACAACCATATTAATATAATTAGATAACTCGATTTTCAATAATTAATTTTTTTAATGTTAATTTTAAATATATATATATATATATATATTCATTCTAATTCCATTAAATAGAAAATGAATGTGTTTATAATGATTGTAATCATACTACAATCTCCAAGAAGAGTCAAGTTTCACTTTATATATTTTCTTCACATGGAAGGTTATTCTAATATATTAAAGAAATAAATATGATTTTTATATTATAATAATGAATATATAAATACAATTAATCAATTATATTCCATTTACTCAACTCATTATAAAATGAAAATATAAAATTACATACATGCGAACTTACACCACCATGAAGTGATGTAATTAATTATTCCACTACCTTACATGTATTTTTATGAAATTTTATAAAATGAATATATATTATATTTTTAAAATGATTATGAATATTTTGATAGTGAAACCATGAACAAGGTATAAGGACTAGTGTAACCAAACTGAAACATGTAAGATTAATTATAGTGTCAACTCATAGAAAATAGATTTTAGTGTGTAATTATTAATATGTGGATAAATGGAAATTACAAATAAATCACATGTAGTAATATAATAATGAATAAAGTTATTATATAAATTTATAGTCAATAATATTTTATAATAACGTTTGTTAGAGTGTGTTTGAAAAAATTAAAGACATTAGGTAAGGGTTTATATAGAATTCTAATTTTATTTAGAATTTTTCATGTTTAAATATCCATTGAAAAAGTTATATGATATATCCCTCTATTAAAAATCATATGTTTTTATAAAGTTTTTTTAATTTATAGTGTATAAAATATTCACTATGTTTTATCATTCTTTGGTTCTCAAGGAAATAAAATTATTTTATGAAAGTAAGAACTTATTTATCATTTTTGGTCGAGAATATTTTTCTTCAATATTGATATTCTCTAAAATTATTTGAAAATGTTTTTTTATTATTAAAATATTTTTAATTTCATTTTAAAAAATATTTAATATTTTTATTGAAAAAGTTTAATGGTTAATTATAGATTTTTTTCTTATGGGTTATACTTTAATCTATATAGAAGCATGGAAAATATAATTTTAATATTTATAAAAATAAAAAAATTTGCAAAAAAAATGAATATTTTTTTGAAGATATATATAAATGTTTAAATGGTTTGGAAACTAAAATTAAAAAATGACACATTCCATGAAAAAGGTAATGATGTATTCAAAAAAATTGTTTTCACGTTCTTATAGGCCTATGATCATTTTTTTGAGAACTATGAAAAAATTATACATATCTAACCTAAAGATTACAATGTATAAACATCAAATTAGTATCAATTGTCTCTATAAAAATATGATTCTTAAATATTAACACTTTTTTCGTTCGATGCTAATTCACTTCATTTATGATGAATCCCCATAATACTAAGATACACCTTTCTATAGATCCTAATAATAAATAATTATGAAAAATTGAAATCATGGGATGATAAAAAAATATTATTAAGGGATAAAATACTATAATAACTCCTTAAATCATATGTAAAACAATTAAATATATAAGAACATTTTCTAAAATACATCGTAAACATGTACATCTAAAATTTTCTTAATTACTAATGAAATCATCTTTATTACACATTATTTTAAATAACAAAATCATAAGATGTAATTGATTAATAAAAATATTAATTATGATTTATTATTAGGAAAATGAGATCCCATTAATGTTTCTTCAAGTAAATCATAAATTTCATGATTGACAGGTGAAAATGAAAATAGAATTACATCATAGTATAGAGGTTTTTTCCATACGTATGTACAAGTGAGATTATCATTTTCCAATGGACAAATAGGTAAGAATATAGAAATTATTTTATATTTTGAGAGAATAATTATTTATTAATAATCATATATTTTCATTAATTCTATTTTAATCACTATCAATGTCATGTGGAGATGATAAAAAACATATCACATAGTGGATGTGATATCCCACATGTATACATAAACAATATTTTAATTTCCCATATGATGAATAAAGAGATGAAAAATTGTTATAAAATAAACATAAAAAATATTGATATGTTAGATATGTGTGTTATTATATCAACAAGGTCATTATAGGTTTTAGGGATCTATAAGAGGAGAAAAACATTAAATAAATTTTGTAAGAGTTACACCTCCTATTTAAAAAACATCATTTTGAGAACACATTAATCTTTCTATGATGTTTTTTAGATAGAAATATTTAGGTATCTCTAGGATGTATTAAAATAGATATTTTTATAATTAAAATGAATTTTAAGTGTTTTTACGAGATAAGTGATGGGGTGTATTTTTTCATGAGGAGGGGGATTTTGAGAATGAATTATTAATTATTTTAACATTTTTTCCCACGAATTTTGATGTGAGATATTTTCTTATAAATTATTGGATCATTATTTTAAAAAATAAAATCCATTGAAATTATAACCATGAAAAAACGAAATGTCACTCTAGATCCACCTTAATAAAAATATAAAAATATACAAAATTATTTGACTAAAATGTTATGTAGGCATAAAAATTTAAAAAGTAGTTTTATATATACAGAACAATAAATTTTAATTAATTATTGTCTTCTAAAAATAAATACTTTTAAAATAATATTTTTTTATAAAATTTATCAATGATTACATCATATTGATCACAATAAAGTTGTAATATATGTAAAAATTGTATTTTTCAGAATTTAAAATGAAATAAAACATTTCATGACATTCTCAAATATTAAATCTCTTAAAATTTCTATTTAATGAATTAAAAAAATATATTCATTTTATAAAATTAGAACTATAAATCTATATATTTTTACTTTTATATAATACCATGTAATTAATGGAAAATGTTTAGTCGAAATAAAAAATTATATTTTTTAATTGTGAAAAATTACATAAAATAATTAAAGTGAATATAGAATAAAATGAAATATGATCATATGTGTTAGTAAGAGTGGAAATGTTATTATTATTTATATTACATATTATTTCACATTATTCAACCTGTAATGAAATTTCATACTAACAGTTTTATTCATTACTTCAATAGTTATGGATATGTTCCACTCAATCCTCTTCAAGTTCACTTGTTAGTTCTTAAATAATATGTTTCTTCCACAAAACAATAACCAGGTGAGTAACCATATTTCATTTCATATAATCTTTAAGATCAATAACTTTAACTATAAGTTTCTTATATGAATAATTATTGTCAAACTGAAATACCTTAAAACACAAAAATGATATATATAAGGTATATATTTCATCTTTCATGAAACATGAAACACATCCTGTAATTAATATAAACATATTCGTAATAATACATGGTATTAAATTGATCCAACGTTGTCCATAATTTTATATGCACCAAAAAATGATGGAATTGAAATTACATTATATCCTAAAACATTAATCCATTCCATGAAGAAATTTTAAAAAATTAATAATCCCCATCAAAAAGTGGAAGATCAATCCTTTAGGAATGTAAGAAAAATTATAAAATGTATAAAAAATATTAACTTAGTGTTGAATAATATTCACCATTTTAGTCATATATTACACTCATTATTTTCCAAAAATAATTCATTCAATGACTTCATCCAATCTTTTTGGATTCTAACAACATGTTCTATATAATTTCTCCAATGGTGAAAACTATTGTTACAATAAAAACATAGTAGTATTTGATAATAATAATATCATAAAAAATATACTAATGTTAATCTTCATAAAAATATCCCATATTATAAATGAGGGTATCTAATTGGAAATCATATTATGGAATAAAGGTTGTCCTAAAATGTTACTTGTTTCCCATCAATTTATGACATCCTTTAAAAATGATGTTAATATCAGACCACAATCAGATTCAATAGTTATTGGACCACCATGTAAATTAACTACCACATTATAAAAATGTTTATTAAGCTAATATAATATCAATGTTTCTTCAATATATATATAATGTGTAGATTTATTCAAATGATTAGTGATATCTGAAATCATATTTTTTAATCGATTTATATTGTCTAATCCCGCCATAAAATCCATTTTTATATTATCCAATTTATATTTAGGAACTATAAAAGAATAATGAATCACATACAGTGGAAGTCATTAAAAATTAATCTACCGTTAAGTCAGAAAATTTATTGTAAAATCAGATATTTTAATAATTATTCATTCTCACAAATAATATTATTTGTTGTCTTGAAACATAATTTTTATTCCATGATTATTAGAAAACGAAGACCTATGAATATCATTCAACAATTAATTCTTGAACTTGGGATCAAATTACACGCAACAAATCATTAAAAAAACACATAAATCATTTTTTAAATGATAAATTAATGTAACATAAACTATTAAACAAACACTATAATTTCTTGGTTACCATACTTTTCTTTTAGAGCATGCATAATATGGTCTCACAAAAATTAATACACACACTTGAACCAAAAGAGAGGGTGATCTAATATGAAAAATTTTCCCAGACAACAATTAATAAATAAATAATTAATGGACTATGTTTCAAACATATAATAATAAATTATGCATTATCTTTTAGGATCAAGTTATCAATTACCACATTTGATTCTCCTGGATGTAAATGAATTGTATAATAATAATCATTTACTAGTGTCATCAATCTTATTTTTCACATGATAAAATACTTATGATTAAATATATATATAAATATATTATGGTCAATATGTATTTTATTTTTATCCTTATAATAATGATCTATCATGATTTTTAATGAAATAAGTATGAAATCTATTTAAGGAGATGACCTTAATAATTAGACATTAAAGTGCCACTAGAATATACTTAATTATATTTAACTACCAAAGATATTTTAGGATTATAGTTTTATAAAATTAAGTTATAACTTATAGATAAGAAACCATATTATTCTACCTGTATTCTATTTTTCTTTTTAGATTTTTTCCTTGATATAAAACATTTAAAATAAAACAAGTTTTCTTTTCATGGAAAATCTTAATGACCATGAATATGACATATTATATTACTTTAAATATCCACAATCCATATGGATTTTTTTTAAATATTTGGGATGAGCATAAAAATATTTGGAATGTTAATAAACAGAATAAATCTGTTATTTTAGTAAATTAACATTAAAAACAAAGAAAAAAATCAAAAAAATAGCTTTTTATGAAAAAAATGGAATAATATAACCTTAAAGAAACTCATTTATCATACTTAATGAAAGTAAATGAATTTCATAACAACTGATTCTGATAAATAGAAAAGTTATGTACTTTCCATAAAAACATCTTTTTTGTACTCATAAGAAAACATATAAATTGGAATAATTTCACAAATATATTCTATTATAATTTTTAATAGAATATAATATTACATAATTAATTTAAGAGCTATAATGGGGATCAACCATAACATCATGAACTAAAATGGGGATACCCATCATACCATGATCTATGTTGTGTATCAAACCACAATATAAGTTTTTTCAAGCACACCCATTATCATTAACATTCTCCAATGAATATATAACTAAAAATAAATATTAAACATGAAACTTATCATCATAAAACCCTTGATACCTCATTTTAAACTTATATATAAAACTATTTTTTATACCAAAATAACCATTTATTTAAAAAATAAATTTTAAAATTTTAAAATTCCCAATAAATAAGGAATTTATTTGATTAAAAATTGAATTATTAAAAGGAATAAAAATATGAAAAAATTATTAAGGGGGAATTAAAATTCATTATCTCTTTATAAATTAAATTAAAAAATTCATCTTTTCCTTTTATAAAAAATCAATCATTCCATAATATGATTCATTATAGAGAAAAATTAAAAAAAAAATTAAATGTTACATTATATTTCTTTGATAACTCTTTTATATCAAAAAAATAATTCTACAAATAATTTTAAAAATATTTAAAATGTAGATAAATATTTTGGGTAAAGATTTTAAAGCATTTATTTTGATATTTTATGTTAATGTTTCACTTAACCTGACGTCAAATAGACTCGAATAACTTTTATCATCTTTAATAATAAATTAATAATAAGTGTTTACTTTTTTAATTAACAAATTCATGTTTATTATTACTTTTAGTTTATAACATACCATTTTATACATAATTTATTAATAATTTAATTTAATTTTTCAACTTAATATTTTTTTTCAGATTATTTGTCAAGAATGACTTCAGTGGGTTGGATAATATCAAAATACTAATTATATCATCATTTACAGAATATTAATCAAAAAATAATTATAATTATTAAACTTCAATTGTACTTTTTAAAACCAATATTTATATTATGGTTATGAAAAATGAACTGTATTATGATCATGGGGAATTATTTACCATACATACACATTAATAAATATTACATTTTTCAAAGAACACTACGAAAATAAGGTAATTATAATTATAACAATATATAATGATCGATATACCAAAAATATAATATTACTTATTTAAATACACCTAAATATTTTAACCATCTGATATGGTGATAAATAAATAATTGCATATATTTTTTATTGTGGTAGTCTGCACACACACACAAAGGACATTAGAATTTTTTAGTTAATGTAATCATAAAAAGTAAAAGAAATATTATATATTCATAAAAATAAATATGTAAAAATAATCATATATTAAAATTAATTACATCATTATAATTAGTTATGATAGGTGGTGATGAGAAATGAATTATATAGGTTCACATGGTGGTAGTCCATCACACAAATTAATGATGGTTTTGTTTCCCATTTGGTGGAATATCAGATAGGTTTAGCATAATCCAATAATATAAGAAGTATCTTTATATAATTTTTAATATATTTATTATATATTTTTTGGTGATAAATTCCTTGAATAAGAGGATGATGTATAAAATATGGTTGGTTAATAACGAAACATATTCATTATATAACCTATTTACGAGTATAATTATAAAATTCAGATATTTGATTTATGATTAAACCAAGGAGTCTAGGCCTTGTATAGGAAAGGAGAAATTTTATATCTTTTACCTATTGTTTAAACTAATTGTCTTTGATGATGTGAAGAGGATGGGAAATGGGGTATCCTTTTATAAGTGGTGGAGATGACACGTTTGCAATTCTTGAAAATAAAAATTTATACGTTTTTCTTAAACACAAATAAGGCTAAAAATTATCATTTTATAAAATTATATTATATATGATACAAAAATGGAATAAAATATATTTTATTTATGTTTTTAGGACATTTAAAACCTTATCTTCTTTATTTTTCCTCCTGATAAACCACTTTTATCATTAACCATGGTAAAATATTTTTACTATATTTATAAATAATTTTGAAAAAAATCAATTTGAACATATTATATAATATAAATTATTATGATTCAATATATTAATTCCATTTTACCTAATTCAAATCAAAATTCTGTAGAAATAAATTTATATAAGAAACTGCCTAATATGTTCAAAATTGTTTCTTCAAGAAATGTATTTTTGTAACATAATATGGCCTTATATTAACTCTATAGATAGTATTTATCATTATATTAATTTCAAATAATAAATTTAGATATAATATATATACATTTCATATAAATAATTTTATATTAGGGGTTAATTTCATATATTAAAATGGAGAAACATTGTATCTTTAACAAAGTTTCTGAAAAATGTGTTTTGTGGAAAAAATAATATTATATTAAAATATAGTGTAAATATACTAAAAATGAATCTAATTAGATTAAATATAAATATATAATACTTATAAAACATAAAATTAATTTAACATCATAATTTGACATTTAATTACTTAATTTATTGAAAAACATTAACAATTTTACAAAAAATATAATGTTTTCATTATTTATTAAAATCATTATATTTTTTCTAAATATAAAAAAATTAAATCTTAATTTAATTTTGGAATTTTTATTTTAAAAATTTATATAAATTTTATCTAATAAATTTTCTAAAGTAGTTATAAATTAATTATAAAATTTTCCTATGATAAAAAACAGAAATCAATTTTTGAGAAGCGGAATTTTTGATTTATAAAATGTCATTACAAGAAAATGGGTGATTATTTTTTCAAAATTTAATAATTAATAAATATTTAGTTGTAAAATTTTATTTTTATGTTTCATATAATACATAATAATTTCTGTTCCCACTAATAAAATATCTAGGTAATATTGGTCATATATTTCACGACTCAGTTAAGCTCACTTTTGTGTGTCCTCTATGATATAAAATATATTTATTTTTTTATAAAATATCATGGAATTAAATTCTCTCCAAATTATAATATTTCATCATCTCAATTTGAACATGAAAATATTATATAATAGTTTTACATTTAGAAACACAACTGTTGAAAAATATAATTGAAAAAGGGAAAATTAAACATCCACTTGAAAAGAGAGTGAGGGAAGTATAAAGTTCATATGGAAAAAATGAATAAATGTATTACCAATTTAAAAAATAGTCTTATAGTGTTATGATATGGACATGGATGGAAAGTTTAATGTCCAAATAATGATTCATATTGATAATGATCATTTATGATGAAAATTCGAATGATCATGGAAAAGGTAAAAATCATTAAAGCATAAAATAATTAGGTGTGAATGTGATCATAATATCATTGAAAATGATGGTAATAATATAAAATATGCATTTTCAAGAACCATTTTCCTGAGATTAATAATTTATTACAATAATGAACAAAAACTTATTGATAATATATTTTGAATTCATGTTCAATTTCATCGATTATTCAATTTTATCCTCAAACTCATCATTTTCTCTGAACGATGATTCTTCAAAATTAAAATATTTTTATGACTAATGAACTGACATAAAATTCTAACAGAACAGATAATTCAACAAAAGTATAAAAATTGATCTATACTTTATTTAAAAATTAACCAAAACCAAAATGTCTTTCATATGTTAAGATAATTTTTTATGTAGATAAACCGTCAAATATGAAATAATAAATTAATCTGTAATACTTAAATAATATTAAAAAAAATTATTAGAATATTCAATAAAAAAATATACATAAAAGTTTTAAAACTACCCATGTGTTAGACTAAACCCCTAAAATTAGACAGGTTTGATCACCTATTATTCAGGTATTGATTTAATATTTATCCCAAAATAACACCAATACCTTTTAATGTCTAATGAAAAAACTAAATAATTAATATTCATACAATATCCATGATATATTGCTCATATCTAACAATTACATGAATCACCTCAATAGAATTTTAAAATGGTATATTCATTTAAAAAAATAATTCAACCATTATTACACAAATAAAATCCCATTTTATTTTTCTACCATAATTGTATAATGTTCTAAAAATATTAAATTTCTTTTTTAATAATATTTATCACCAAATCACCAAATAAATTTTAAATATAATGGTTATAAATATGATAAAACATATATTCATAAAATCATCTTAATCACTATATTTAAAACTATTTAATTAAAACATGATCTCATAATAACTACGAATTCATATAGTCTAGTGTTAGGCACTACACTTTTATCACATATTGGTTTTGGGTTTATGCCTTATGACCTTGCCATATGTGATGGTTTGTTTCCCAGCATATTGGTTTTCCTTTTTTCTAAAACCATATTAATATAATTATAATAAATTTAATAGATATAAGGATGAACATCCTAAAAAATATTATCAATAATCAAATAACTATATAGCATCTAATTTATCATTAAAATAAAATAATCTTAATACAATATCATTTACTTAACATCATGTTCATTTTAATCTATGTTTTTATTTATCTATTCACCTATCTTATTAAAATAACTTCTTTCTTCTAAGTGAATATTAAACGGTATCATTACAATACCACATACGTTTCCAAATTTTTATAAAAACTATAATAAAAACAATCTTTAATCATTATATAATTCCCACATCAATCTGAATATTCTATAATATGATATCATCCCCCATTCATCATCCTTCATAACCCATAAACAAAACTTTATTACTTATTCCATCAGACATGCATTTGATAATAAAATATATAAATCATTTCTAATGGTTGAAAATATTCAAAACAAATTCAATGCTATAATATACACAATTCATATGTCCTATCTGTTTCCTCATCCTATATTATAATCGAATTTATAATTTTTTGAAATTTTTATGTATAGACATTCTTATCCTTCCTTTTATATTTAATTATTGGAATATTATTTTTATAATAACAAAACAAAAAAAATTTAAATCATTTCATTGATATACTGGGTCAAATTTTATTCACATTCATAATGTTAGAAAAAATATACTTTTTCCTTAATTGTTTTTCTTTATGCACTACTTTTCCACATACAACGCATATTTACATTCCCTTAAGACATGTTTATTCATTCTACTTATAAAATTATTAAATCATATATTTTCAAATATTTTTTATTTATTATTATCAAACAGACATCAAAAGAGATTTTTTGATCCCAAATTTGGGGTGGTAGAAAAATCGCCTATGTTTCTATTGCGAATCATAAATCATGATAAAAGGATGAGAATAACCAATATATTTTTTGGCGCATCTCTCATTCTAATCAGTTTCTCATTTTCAAAACCACCACACATTCCTTCATATCTCTTATTGTTTTGGTTTATACTATCTCCATCCATATACTAAAATAGAAAAATGTTAGTGTTTGATGATAGAATAAACCATAATAAACCAAATTATATAGAGTTGGAATACTAATATATCCTTAACCATACCATACATTATAAAACACATTTTATTTACTAAAAATAATTGTAATTTTACTAAGTACACTGAACATTTTAATAGAGGATTTTTAACTAAAAATAAATAGATATTGTAGCCTCTAAATTTATTTAAAACATTTCATTGATAAAAACTATAAGGACCTAACCACAAAATACATATTATTGCGACTTTAGACTATAATTCCATTTCATTCATTACCACTTATAATTTGTTTTAGATTTATAGATAATTTTCTCCTAAATAATATATTAATGAAATTTATTAAAAAGTGGGAACTTCCAATCAGTCAATATTTTTCTTGTAGTATAATAGTTTGAAAATAAATATTTTCTTATTTTCCAAAAAAATATTCAAGACATTCATATTGAATTATTAATTTTATTTACATGACATTAAAGCATATAAAAACATTTTTAAAATGTTGTATGTAATAAAAATCACAATAAATAGTATAAAAAGATGAAAAACATTATTCATGTGAAAAAAATGAAAAACACAAGGAGCATATTTTCTTTAAAAAATATATTTTTATCTTAAAAGGGGACAATCATTATTTTAAAATGAAAATCAATAGTTCATTTTAAAATGCAATTATTTTCCTGAAATATCATTTTTAAAAATTAAAATTTCATAAAGGTTGTTTAGTAAATCATATTATAGAAACATTAAAAATTAGAAAATCTATATGGATGAATTACAATAAAATTAAATATACAATATAGTCATTAACCAATTTATTTCAATTATAATTCTTGTCTCACTCATCATTTAAATATCTATAATGGTTCTCAACATGTCATATCCTGATCTATAATAGGGCTCAACCGACAATATATTGATCTTTTGAAGGGATCAAACCATTTTATATGTTATATCAGGATCACCCATTATTATAAACAATTTCTTAATACCATATCACGAATAATAGATTTTATGTCTATAAATTTTAATCATATAACCCTTGAAAAACACTTTTAAACCTATACATAATACTCTTTATGATATCAAACTATGCTTTTCTTTTAAAACCCCATTTTCATTACCAGAATACCACGAGCAATGTAAATAGGTTTTTAATATGAATAAATATTAAATATTTTAATGGAATATAAATTTAAAATATATTTAATTATTGTGGGAAAATACACTATTATAAAATTCATTAAAATATAACATTCTATTTTTAATTTTATGTAAAGTACAATATTAAATAAAAATATACTTTTTTAAAATCCAATGGAAAAATTCAAATTATTTACAAATTCCTTCTATACTTATTTTATGTCCATATAAATATAATTATAAATTATTATAAAATACATGAACATAGATGATAGATATATAGAATATATATCATTAAAACATTTCTAATGAGGTTTTTTGTTACCATATCTCATACTTTGAGTCCAAATTATCTCATACATAATTTATCATATGGAATACTAGAAATATTTCATTTATTTACTTTGTAAATATTATTTTAATGTTTGTTATTCCTTTTATTTTATCTATTAACATTATAGAGACAATTATATAGTGATCTATGTTTACTTCATAAGTTACGATTATATTCGGCTTGTATGCCAAAAATATCATCAATAGATTAAATATAGACAAAAAAATAAATGTCAAAAAATAATTATAATCATTAAATTATAATCAATTATATACATCAATAATAGTTTCTAAATACAATAATGATGTATGGTTATGAAAATGAACTATGTTATGATCATTGAGACTGTATTTCATACGTACGCATGAGTAACATTATCATTTTTGAAAAATCATTAGAGAAGGAATTATTATATTACTTTAAATTCCAATAATTATATTAATATAATAAATATATAATTATTTATGATAATTTACTAACATATAACAACTTTTTTATATGGTTTGAAGTAGATAGTGCCCATGTACACCTGAAAGATATTGTCATTTTTATGTGAAAATTATGATAAAATGTAAATGATATATTATATTTTATAAATGATAAATTTTTCATCAGTATCATATAAATATATATTATAATTATAATATTTCAGGAGGGTAAATTATGGAAATTTAATTATAGTAGTTTAAGAGGCGAAAATCCATTGAACACAGGAATGATGAATTTGTTTGCAATTTTATTGAAAAACATATACATATAAGTTTTTTAATTAACATAATAACATCTGAAAATATAGAGTATATTGTTTTTTTATTCTATAATTATTGAATATTATTTTATGTTTTTTATTAATAAAAAAACATCTTAGTTATGTAAGATACCACTTCTTTGGACATCCTCTTTAGGATTATATATAAAGTAGGGAAAAAAGATTTAAGAATGAAAAGGACAATCAGACATGGGTATGGAACTATCGAATGTATATTTTCTAGTATTGGTTGATCCAAATTTTTTTTGATGTGATGTGGAGAGAGTCAAGGTGTTCTGTTATAATTTAGGGGATGACAAATTTGAATTTATGAAAAGAAAAGGTTATACACATATTTGAATTATTAAACAAAGGATTATAAAAAGAACCATTCTATGGAGTTATATTATAAAAGTTTAATATATTTCTAAAAAATATAAATTTGTAATTTTTATCTTTTTTAATAATTAACATTTTAGATTAGCCCACGATAAACCTATTTTAACCATACTGTGGAGAATATTTTTTTTATTTCACTACTAATTATAGAATAAGATAAGATAAACGTATTATATAATATATATTAATGTGTTTGATAATAGGGAATTCATTTTACTAATTACAATTTATATATTTTTATTAATTTTACTTAAATATGAAACTATAAAAGTGGTCAAAAAAGGTTTTTCAAGACAAGCTATTTTCTAGCATAAGATTGTCGTATAATAACTATATAACTAGTATTCATTCTTATAGGATATTATATTTATATGTAAAATTATATAATTTATATATTTGTCTAAAAAATCCCTTATTAGTGTTTATTTTAATTAATTTAAATTTATGTACACTATGTACTTCTAATTAGTTTTATGGAAGATGCATTTTATGCTCAAAATTACACTCATACTAAAATCCATAATAACAATAATTTAAATATATTTAATAGGATTAAATATTATTTATTAATAATTTTTTTCATTATTTATAATTCAAATAAAAATGTGACTTTAAATGTATTTAATTTATTGAAATTAAATGACCGTTTTTAAAAATAATTATTTTCATAATTCATTGTAAAATCCATATTTAAAAAAAATCCCAAAATTTTTCCTGACCCCATCCCCACAACGTGTACCCCTCCTAGGCCAGAAATTTGGTAAGTGTGATAATGACCCTCGATTTTCACCTCTAGCAGGTCTCAGTTTGGCTACTAACACTGAGGGTATAATAAACACACAAATGTGAAACATTAACCTATAAGATAGTACATGCGAAAGGGAGAGATAATACAAACAGAAACCACACCCAACTCAAAAATTGATATAAAATAAAATCTAGTGTACAGAAAATGTACTTTCTGAAAAGTTACTACAATAGAAAGGAAAAAACTGAAAGTACCCAAGGGAATGTAAAAACTACAACGACCATGATGCCCCAACAGCTCTTGTAACCCTAAGATACTAGTAACCAGCTTGATCTCCAACATTCTTTATGTGGCCTAAAAAACAATTTATATATACATAGGGTGTGTATAATAGTATACTCAGTTGGATCATCCCTGGAGACTCTTGTGAAAAATTAACGAAAGCATTCTTAATCACAGCGAAGAATAAGTACAACTAACTCGTCACCTAAATAGGTATAATATGTTCCCAGCCTCACTGTAGATGCTCTCGCCAAGTATCACATAGACTATTATATAATATAATAAATAATACCATGGGTACCCCAATACCACTTCCCCACTAGTTTGCTTCTTTATCCCAATTTCACACATTAGCATCTTTCTCCAAAAAAAGGCTTCCCCAAAAACACTTGGGAGAAGCACCACAACATGCACCTCATGAAAAAAACCACCACATCAACATAAAAAAGTAACCAAGTAGTTTCTGAGATCCACCACAGTTCACATAACATGTAATATACATCATGAATTATACTTGAAACTATAGCAGCCCATTCACCATGTAAGGATCTTCAAGCCATCACATCTTATGCACGTTACACCTACAGTTTTCCATAGGAATCATTATCTAGAATATATGTTTGTCAATAAACACAAGATGTTACATTACTCTAAAAATATATTTAGACAAACCTAACTACTGTACCTTCTAGCACAAGTAACTACATTATGAAGGGAGATGGGGAAAATGGGTAGTCAGCCATCCATCCTCCCACCTGAATGTTGGTGAAAACACCCCATGTGGATTTCAATCCTAAGGGTGTCAGTTTCCCAAACTAACTAGTTATATTAGTATATAGAAACACAAAAACTATAGACTATATTATAGCTCACAACCAAACTATGGTCATAAGCTGGTATTAGTATCAACTGTAGCTAACATCTCTCGGACTCCTAACTGCCACTTTTAATACTAGGTATCATATTATCGCACAACCATTTAGAGAGATTGATTACATTCATTTATTCCTTTATTATCATTTTCTCTTTATGTTTATTAAATATTTAAAAATCACTTCACTATTAACAATTTCCACCTTATAATTCATAATCATAATAACCAAAGTCCATTGTTCCATTAAATTTTAACCTCATCCTTGCATTACAGTATGCTCCAACCTCACAGTTTATCATAATTTATTCAATAATATATGAACAAAATTATTACTTTCTTATTTTACCAGGAATTATAGAAAAACTATATATGCTACTAAACAAAAATAGGGTCAACAAGGTGAGTATATGAAATACCTGTCATGTATTTTCCACCTATAGCAAGGGCGTAGACCCATCCTCCCACATAAAGAAAAACACCAAGGGATCAAGGAATACCCCATGCGTCTTCACCCCTTTTTAAAGGAGGGTAATTTAAATTTATTCCTTGAGTAGTGTGAAAAGTTAATAAGATAAACAACCAAAAATAATCTACCAGAATCCAAACATTCACATCAAACAATAATAATAATCCTTGGTGTCCTCCCTAAAACCTACATGAATAAATCGATGCATCTTTCAACTCTAGGCATCATTTTATTCGACAAACAATATGCCACTCTGCACTCGCATATCACAATATCCATCCAGGATCACATAATACCATAAGCGGCAAGAAAAAAAATAATATCAATTGGGATTTTTTCCATTAAACAAGGCACCCAACCTTTAAACACAATGAGCTCCCACACCTACAAGAATAACGCTCTTGGACTTTACAAGAAATAGGGTAACTCAGAACCATATGAGACACCATCTTTTTATCAAATAGCCAGTTATTTTAACAAACTAGAATAAACAGAATTTTTTGTAGGTTCCATCTATAGGTTTCCTAAAAAATGAGCCATCGCGATTTTATTAAAAATTCTTAGTGCATCAATTTTATTAACATCCCATTAATACAATAATAACACTAAGATTCATTTGCATGCCTCTTTATCTTTAGATGAACAATTATCAATTAGTTTTTTCTTTAACTTTATTCACAATTTTCATCAAGAACTAAAAACTAAAAAATTTAATCATATAAATCACACTATATAGAAAAATTAGAGGCAATAATATATGATCAATATTAATTTATTTATCTAGTTCAAATATTTAATATGCCAATTAAATTATGTTCCAGTGGGTTATAACATGTTAACTCTATAATTTCACATAAAATAATGGAGAAGGAATGAATCTAGTACCTCTAATGTTTATTTATATTATTTATATTGTAATGAGCTACACAACAGATTGTGGTCTCCTTCCTTGTGACGACTATAGCCACCTAAGGACGACGCAACATAACCGTACCATCTGACATCCAGGAAAACTCTACTAGAAGCATGGATATCACATATCATATCATGCAATGGAGATACAAGAGGGAAGTATTAATGACAACACAAGAACATAGGTAGATCATATCTTGTATTGAGGCAGGATTGACACATTTTACTTGCACCAAAAAGGGGGTGTGCATGCCGCAGGAAGAAACATCAAAGGAGAAATTATATGAGGATTAAGGATAGATCACACCACTCTTATAAGAATAAATGAAGACTTGAGTGTCTTTTACCATGGAAAAAGAAGGTAAAATAAGGGTAAAATATATATAGTCATATTAGAATATATATCGAGTAGGTTTAAGATACACTATATTTTCCATTAAAAACAGATCATAATGAACCATGTCATTTGACCATGTAAAATCATACAGATCCATAGTAAAATTAATTTAGGAATTATTTTCTATTACCATTCCTTAATGTCCTTAAAACGAGGCTTTAAATGAATTTTATGGCAAAGGAAATTTGAAAGGGTGAAACTGTTGGGAGCGGGAAACACTATTCATGAACTGGAAATTTTAAAAAGGAAAAATGCTGTTGTTGGAAAGATTCTACTGGATGAAACCTACAGTTCTAGAAACACTATTCATGAACTAGAAATTTAGAAAATGAAAAAGGATATTGTTGAAAGGTTTCTATTAGAAATAGCATAATTTTCTGGAAACACTATTAATAAACTAGAAATATAGAAAAAATGATGATGTTAGAAGGATTATCTCAGAAGTCTGTTGCTGGAAATAGCCTATTATTTTGAAAATACTGTTCAGGTACTAGAAACTTTGAAAATGAAAAAATGGTGTTACTGGATGGCTTTTATTGAAGGTTGTGGTTAGAAATAGCATATTGTTCTGGAAGCATTATTCATCAACAAGACATTTAGAAAATATAATGAGGTTGTTGGGAGGCTACTATTAGAAATATCCTACTATTCTAGAAACATTGTTCATGAAATAGAATGTTGATAAAGGAAAAGGGCTATTGTTGGAAGGATACTTTTGGAAATACCCTACTTTCGTGAAAAAATTGTTCATGAAATTGAAATTTTGAAAAGGAAAAAAGGATGTTGTTGGAAGACTGATGTTGGAAATAACCTTTTATTATGGAAATGGTGTTCATGAACTAGAAATTTGGAATAGTGTTAGGAATAAGTCACCTTAACCTCCCAGAACACCTCTAACACCATATTTCAGTAATGTAGTTGACCAGATTGGTCAATGAAATTACATTAGATACCTCTCAAAACATTCTCATCCCCAAGAGTTCAAAACTATCCCTTAATAAAAGAGGGGTCTGAATAACCACCCTGTAAGATACCTCTCTGGGGATAACCACCCTGAGATGCTCAAAATCTAGAAACAAACCTCGATATCTGTGAACACTTTTCCAAGAGTTATCACATTTAAACAGCTACATCAACCCCAAAAATCACTCTGTCCTAACACATGGGTTAGGGAGTTCCTTTTTACGTGTCATGATATTATCCGCTCTGGGTGGTACTAACTTACCCGCACACGTTTAATTACATCCATATTAAGAAGTCAAGATTAGGAATAAGGTCCTCATTTCACCACACATTCGGCCACATCACACACATCCATGGTACAAGAGAACAAACATTACATATCCAAAAAAAATTTGAAGCATTACATCACATCAATGGTACATAAATGACAGAATGAAAGAAAAACTCATCAAAATAACTTAAAATATCTTTGGAAAATGAACATGAATCTTGGACTCCCGCTCCCATGTACTCTCCTAGAAACTACTGTGTTGCGAAAAGACATGAACCAAGGAATAGAATGCTAATGTAACACCTTCTCCTAGCGATCGTTGATATCTACCAGCTGTTCCTTAAAGGTCACATCATCGTTAACATCGATCTATCAATAATAGTTGATGTGTGAGTCTTAATGATGAAAATGACAGAGATATGATACATGGAAATATCATCTATCCATCTCATCTGTAGGGTACATTCAATCTGATATGCCACAGCTCCAATACGAGCCAATACCTCGAACAGACCAACAAACCATAGAGAAATCATATCCCTAAGACCAAACATTCACTTCCTATGATGAGAATTCGCCTTCAAAAACACACGAGCCCTAACATAAATATCCCAAGGGATCCTCCTTTTATCAAAGTATGATTTCTGATGATCATGAGCTGTCTTCATCCTCAAACGAGTCACTTGAACCTTTTTTGTTTTATTTTTACCTAGTTTTGATCTGAGAATTGTTGACTCCCCGACCCAAGTCCAGCACAATGGAGAATAGAAAGGTCGGCCATACTAGGATTAAAAATGCACCATACCGATGGTGCAGTAAACTATATTTTTGTATGTGAACTCCACCAGTGGTAAGTGCCCCATCCACGAAACTCCAAAATCAATGAATCAAGTGTGTAACATGTATTCAAGATTCCAGATAGTTCTCTCTATCTGACCTTATGGCTATAGATGCAAAAAATTTCTAAGACATAGCTATGAACCCAAAGCATGCTATGGACCTCGCCACAGACTATAAGTAAAATGAGGATCTCAATCAGAAATGATATTCCTTGGGCTTCCATGGAGGGTTATCACCTCCTCCAAATACTGCCTTCACAAAACATCTACTACGATGGAATCCTTGATTTCCATAAAGTGGGATGATTTAGTTAAACAGTTCACTACAACCCAAATAGAATCATGTCCTCCCAGAGATCAAGGTAAACCAACAAAAAAGTCTATTGAGATGTCCTCTAACATCCACATAAGAATTTCTAATTGCTAGAGAAACCCACTAGGGACATGGGGCTCATCATTGACCTTTCTGGCAGACCCAACATCGAGACACAAAATCTAATACAACACGCATCAACCTAGGCCACCAAAACTGACTCCTCAAGGCTCGGTACATAATTTCCACACCAAGATATACAACTAAAGGAGGATAATGAGAGTCTCTGAGAACTGTTATACATGTACACAAAGAAACAAATAGCCTTCCATTATATAATAATCTTTTTTTTCATTATTAGACCAACCATCAGGGTATCATCATAAAAAACACAGTCTCTCCAGACCTCTACCTCTAAATCCCCAAACAGGGACTCTTCCACCTACTACACCAGATTTGACTACACCTTTATCTGAGAAAGATAGCCTTTTCTCCCTACTTCTCCCATATTAATGTATAATGATGACAGTTCTTTCATAACTCTCTACAAATCACCAGATTCAGAAACTACATTACTGTATGATTTCATGAATAGAACATAAACTACAAAATTCCATTTTCCAAGGGTATACGATATTTCAAGGTCCTATTATTTTAAGAACTCAAGACACTGATGATGTCGCTAGTTTTTTTCATGCTAGGGGAAAACATACCTCAGACTCTTAGGATCCTTGAAAACCAAAATGTGATCTCCAATGAGGTAATGTCTCCATAAATCCAAATAAAACACCATGGATGACAAATAAATATCATGGGTGGCATAGTTATGTTCATGGGTATGCGACTACCAAGACCCATAAGAAACAATTGATCTACACTTCATCAGAACACAGCCTAACCTCATATGTGAAGCATCACAGAAACCATTAAACTGAACTCCCTCTGCATGAAGACAAAAAACTATAGAACACACAAAATTCTCATTTAGATACTAAAAAACTTCCTCATAGTAATCAGTCCACATGAACGCCTAGTCTTTTCTGGCCATGTTTTCATAAGAGTCGCAACATGAAATAAATCGGGTATGAATCTATTATAGTTTCCTGCAAAACCAAGGAAACTTTGCACCTATTCCATTGTCTTGGGGGCTTCCCAAGACACTACTTATTCTATATTTATTGGATCCAAAACTAATCTCTATTAGGACAAAACATGTCCCAAGAAACAGACTTCTCAATCCCATAACACCCAGTTCGACAACTTCCCAAACATTTGATTTTGACGAAGAACATCTAAAAAGGTTTGAAGATGATATGCATGATCCTCCTCAGACATGGAGTACACAAGGATGTAATCTATGAAAACCACCAAAAACTTGTCCAGGAACTCATGGAACACCGCATTCATTAATCCCATGAACAATGCTAGAGCATTCATTATACCAATCCTAATTATAATGAATGCGTAATCATTTAATTTCAGTTTTCATGTTATGATATTTTTTAGGTTATTTGTCAAGAATTACATCAGTTGGTTGAATATTAACAAAATAATCATTATCTCATAATTTACAGAATATTTATCATAAAATAATTATAATTTTTATACTTCAATTTTACTTTCAAAACCAATCTTTATATTATGGTTATGAAAAATGAACTATATTATGATCATGGGGAATTATTTACCATACAAAAAAATTAATAAAGATTCCATTTTTCAAAGAACACTTGGAAATAAAGTAATTATAATTATAACAATATATAATGATCGTTATACCATAAATATAATATTACTTATTTAAATACACTTATATATTTCAACTATATGATATGGTCATAAATAAATAATTATATCACTTTATTATTTTGGTAGTCCGCACGTACACACAAAGGACATTAGCATTTTTTAGTTAATATAAACATAAAAAGTGAAAGTAATATTATACATTCATAATTATAAATATGTAAATATATAATAATATATTAAAATTAATTGCATCATTATAATTAATTATGATATATGATGATGAGAAATGAATTACATTGGTTCATATGGTGGTAGTCCATCACACAAATGAATGAAGGGTGTGTTTCCCATTTGATGGAATATCCGATAGGATTAACATAATCCAATAACATAAGAAGTATTGTTATATGATTTTTAATATAGATATTATATTTTTTGGTTATAAATTATTTGAATAGAGGATAAAGGATAATGAATGGTTGGTGAATAATGAAACATATTCTTTATATAACCTCTTTGCGAGTATAATTAGAGCATTCACATAATAGATTTATGTTAAAACCAAAGAGTCTAGGTCTTGGATAGAAAAGGAGAAATTTTATTTCTTTTAACTATTATTTAAACTAATAGGCATTGATGGTGTGAAGAGGATGGGATATGGGGTGTCCTTTTAAATGTGGTGGAGATGACACGTTTGCAATTATTGAAAATAAAAATTTATACGTATTTCTTAAACAATAAAAAAGGTTAAAAATTTATCATTTTATAATATTATATTATATATGATACAAATATTGAATAAAATATATTTTATTTATGTTTTTAGGACATTTTAAACCTTATCTTCATTATTTATCCTCCTGATAATCCTCTTTTAACCTTAACCATGTTAAAATATTTTTACTATATTTATAATTAATTATGAAAAAAATAAATTTGAACTTTTTACATAAAATAAATTATTATGATCCCAAATATTGATTCTATTTTACCAAGTTCAAAAAAAATCTGTAGAATTAAATTTATATAAGAAACTGCCTAACATGTTCAAAAATGTTTGTTCAAGAAATGTATTTTTGTAACATAATAGGGCCTTATATTAACTCTATAAATAGTATTTATCATTATCTTAATTTCAAATATAAAATTTAGATGTAATATATATACATTTAATATATACCATTCTATAATAGGGGTTAATTTCATTTATTAAAATGGAGAAACATTGTATACTTAAAATAGATTCTGAAAATGTGTTTGGTGGAAAAATTAATATTATATTAAAATATAGTATAAATATGTTTAAAATGAATCTAATTAGATAAAATATAAATATATAATACTTATAAAATATAAAATTAATTTAAAATCATAATTTCACATCTAAATTACTTAATTTATTGAATAAAATTGACAGTTTTACAAAAAATGTTATGTTTCCATTATTTATTAAATACATTATATTTTTCTAAAAATAAAAAAATTAAATATTAATTTAATTTTGTAATTTTTATTTTAAAAATTATATCAATTTTGTGTAATAAATTTTCTAATGTACTTATAAATTAATTATAAAATTTTTATATGATAAAAAACAGAAATTAATTTCTGAGAAGATCAATTTTTGATTTATAAAATGTCATTACTATAAAATGTGTGATTATTTACTCCAAATTTAATAATAAATTAATATTTAGTTGTAAAATTCTGTTTATATGTTTCATATAGTACATAATCATTTCTGTTCCCACTAATAAAATATCTCGGCTATATTGGTCATATATTTCACGACTCACTTAAGCTCACTTTTGTGATTCCACTATGCTATCCAATATATTTCTTTTATTTTAAAATATCATGGAATTATATTCTCCCCAAAATAATATATTTCATCATCTTAATTTGAAAATGAATAAATTATATAAATGTTTTACATTTGGAAACACAACTGTTGAAAAATATAATAGAAAAGGGAAAAATAAAACATCCACTTAAAAAGAGAGTGAGGGAAGTATGAAGTTCATATAAAAAAATGAATAAATGTGTTACCAATTTAAAAAATAGTTTTATAGAGTGATGGTATGGACATGGATGGAAATTTTAATGGCCAAATAATGATTCACATTGATAATGATCACTGATGATGAAAATTTGAATGATCATGGAAAAGGAAAAAATCATTAAAGCATTAAATAATTAGTTGTGAATATGATCATAATATCATTGAAAATGATGGTAATAATATAAAATATGCATTTTTAAGATCTATTTGCTTGAGATTAATAATTTATTACAATATTGAACAAAAAAATAATGATAATATAATTTAAATTCATTTATAATTTCATCCATTATTCAATTTAAATATCAAACTCAGCATTTTCTCCATATGATGATTATTTAAAATTAAAAGATTTTTATGAATAATGAACTGATATAAAATTATAACAGATCAGATAATTCAACAAAAGGATAAAAATTGATTCAAAATTTATTTAAAAATTAACCAAATCCAATTTTTTTCATATATTAAGATAATTTTTTAAATAGATAATCCCTAAAAGATTAAACAATAAATTAATCTATAATACTTAAATAATATCAAAAAAATTGTATTATAACATTAAATAAAAAACTATACATAAAATATTTAAAACTACCCATGTGTTAGACTGAAACCCTAAAATTAGACGGGTTTGATCACCTATTATTCAGGTACTGATTTAATATTTATCCCAAAATAACACCAATCCATTTTAATGTCTAATACCAAAAACTAAATAATTAATATTCATACAATATCAAAAATATACTAATAATTTTTAATAATTACATGAATCAACTCATTTGAATATTAAAATGTTATATTATTTTAAAAAAAATAATTCAACCATTATTACACAAATAAAATCTCATAATAATTTTTCTACCATAATTGTATAATGTTCTAAAAATATTGAATTTATTTTTAAATAATATTTATCACGAAATAACCAAATCAATTTTTAATATAATGGTTATAAATATGAAAAAACATATATTCATATAATCATCTTAATCAGTATATTAAAACCTATTTAAGTAAAACATGATCCCATACTAACTACGAATTCACATAGTATATTGTCAGGCACTACACTTTTTTCACCTATTGGTTGTGGGTTTATGCCTTATGACCTTTTCATATGTGATGGTTTGTTTCCCAGCATACAGGTCGTACTTTTTTCTAAAACTATATTAATATAGTTATAACAAATTTACTAGAAATAAGGATGAATATCCTCAAAAATATTATCAATAATCAAATAACTATATAACATATAATTTATCCTTAAAATAAAATAATATTAATATAATATCATTCACTTAACATCATGTTCATATTAACCTAAATTTTTATTTATCTATTCACCCTATCTTCTTAAAATAACATCTTTCTACTAGGTGAATATTAAACTGTATCATTTCTACACAACCTATGTTTCCAAATTTTTATGAAAACTACAATAAAAAAATATTTAATGATTTCATATTCCCCACATCAATCCAAATATTGTATAATATGATATCATCGCCCATTCATCATCCTTCTTAACCCATTACCAAAACTTTTTTGCTTATTCCTTAAGACTCCCATTTGACAAAAAAATATATAAATCATTTTCTATGGTTGAAAATATTCAAAACAAATTCAATGACATAATCTACACAATTCATATGTCCTATCTGTTTCCACAACCTACTTTATAATCGAATTTGAAATTTTTAGTCATTTTTCTGTATTATATTTTTTATCTTTCCTTTGATATTTTGATATTGGAGTATGATTTTTATAATAAAAAACACAAAACATTTAATGAATTTTCTTGATATACTAGGTAGAATTTTATTCCCCATCATAATGTTAGATAAAATATAATTTATCCTTATTTTTTTCTATATGCACTAATTTTCCACATAAAACACATATTTACATTCCCTTAAGACATATTTCATCATTGTACTTATCAAAATATTAAAACATATATTGTTGAATATTTTTTTATTTATTTTTATCAAATGAACATTAGTATAAATTTTTTAACCCAAATTTGGGGTGTTAGAAAAATCACCTAGGTTTCTATTGTTAATCATAAATCATGTTAAAAGGATGAGAATAACCAATATATTTTTTCAGCACATCTCTCATTCTACTTAGTTTTTCATTTTTATAACCACCACACGTTACTTCACATCTATTATTGTTTTGGTTTATAATAGCTATATCCATATACCAAAATAGAAAAATGTTAGTGTTTGATGATAAAATAAACAATAATAAACAACATTATATGGAGTTGGAATAATAATATATCCTTAACCATACCATACAATATAAAACACTATTCATTTACTAAAAATAATTGTAATTTTACCATGTACACTGACCATTTTAATAGAGGATTTTTAACTAAAGATAAATAGATATCATAACCACTAAATTTATCTAAAACATTCCATTAATAGAAACTATATGGACCTAACAAAATAATACATATTATTGTGACTTTAGACTGTAATTAAATTTCATTCATTTCTACATATAATTTTTTTTAGATTCTTGGGTAATTTGCTCCTAAATAATATATTAAGGACATTTATTTAAAAGTGGGAACTTTCAATCAGTAAATATTTTTCTTATAGCATAACAGTTTAAAAATAAATATTATCTTATTTTCCAAAAAAATATTCAAGTCATTCATCTTGAATTATTAATTTTTTTTTCCCAACTTTAAATCCAATAAAGTTATTTTTAAAATGATGTACGTTTAAAAAATCCAAATAAAGAGTATAAAAAGATGAAATAGATTATTCATGTGAAAAAATGAAAAACACAGGGAGCACATTTTCTTCAAATAAATCAATTTTATCTTAAAAGGGGATCATATTTATTTTAAAATGAAAATCAATATTTCATTTTAAAAACCAATGATTTTCACGAAATATAATTTTAAAAAATTAAATTCTCATAAATATTCTTTAGTAAATCATATTAATAGAAACATTAAAATTTAGAATTTTTATATGGATGAATTACAATATAATTAAATATACAATATAATCATTAACCAATTCATTTCAATTATAAATTTTTTCTCACTCATCAATTAATGATATCTAATGGTTCTCAACTTGTCATATCCTGATCTATAATAGGGCTCAACAGACAATATATTGATCTTTGATAGGGATCAACCCATTTTATATGTTATATCAGGATCACCCATTATTATAAAAAATTTCCTAGGACCATATCATGAATAATACATTTTATGACTATAAATATTAATCATAGAAACCTTGAAAAACACTTCTAAACCCATACATAATACACTTTATGATATCAAAAAATGATTTTATTTTAAAAGCCCAATTTCATTACAAGAATACCAAGAGGAATGTAAATAGGGTTTTAATATGAATAAACATTAAATATTTTAATGGAATCCAAATTTAAAATATTTTTTATGGTGGTGAGAAAATTCACTATTATAAAATACATTAAAATAGAACATTCTATTTTCATTTTTAAGGAAAGTAAAATATTAAATAAAAATATACCTTTTTAAAATCCCATAGAAAAATTCAAATTATTTATAAATGCCTTATATACTTATTTTATGTCTATATAAATATAATTATAAATGAGTATAATATCCATTAACATGGATGATAGTTATATAGAATATATATCTTTAAAAAATTTCTAATGAGGTTTTATGTTAATGTATCCCTTACTTTGAGTCCAAATTATCTCATACATAATTTATCATAGCGAATAAAATAAACATTTAATTCATTTAATTTTTAAATATCATTTTAATGTTTTTTATTTATTTTATTTTATCTCTTATCATTCTATAGAAAATTACATTGTAATCTAAGTTTACGTCATAAGTTTCGATGATATTCAGCTTGTATGCCAAAAATTTTGTTAATAGCTTGAATATAATCAAAAAAATTAATGTCAAAAAAATAATTATAATCATTAAATAATAATCAATTTCATACATCTATTATAGTTTCTAAATACAATAATGATTTATGGTTATGAAAACGAACTATGTAATGATCATTGAGATTGTAGTTCGTATGTACGCATGAGTAACATTTCCATTTTTGAAAAATAATTATATAAAGAATTATTCTCTTAATTTATATTCCAATAATGATATTAATATAATATAATTATAATTATTTATGAAAATATACTAACATACAATAACTCTTTTATATGGTGTGAAGGAGAAAGTGTGCATGTACAAATGAATGATATTTTCGCTTTTATGTGAAAATTATGATAAAATGTAAATGATATATTATATTTTATAAATGATAAATTTTTCATCGGTATCATATATATATATATATAATATTTATAATTTTTCATGAGAGGAAATGATGGAAAATTAATTATAGTAGTTCAAGAGTCGATAATCCACTGCACACAGGAATGATGAATTTGTTTACAATTTTATAGAAAAAAATTTACATATATGTTTTTTAATTAACATAATAACATATAAAAGTATAGCATATATTGGTTTTTTTATTCTATAATTATTGAATAATAATTTAGGTTTTTTTTTAATAAACATAACAGAATATCTTAGTTACGAATGATACCAATTCTTTGGACATCCTCTTTATGATTATATATAAAGCAAGAAAAAAAGAAGATTTAGTAATAAAGTAGGACTATCGGACATGGGTATGGAAGTATGGAATGTATATTTTCTAGTATTGGTTGATCCAATTTTTTTTCATCTGATGTGGAGAGAGTGAGGGTGTCCTGTTATAATTAGGGGGACGACATAATTGAATTTCTAAAAAGAAAAGTTTATACCCATATTTGAATCATTAAACAAAGTATTATAAGAAGAACCATTCTAAGGATATATATTATAAAAGTTTAATATAATTATATAAAATATAATTTAGTAATTTTCAGGATATTTTAATAATTAACTTTTTAGTTTATCCAACGATAAACCTATTTTAACCATACCATGGAGGATATTTTTTATTGTTTTCACTACTAATTATAGAACAAAATAATTTAAACATAGAATATAAAATATATTAATGTGTTTGATAATAGGGAATTCAATTTATTAATTATAATTTATATAATTTAATGAATTTAACATAAATATGAACTTATACAAGTGGTCAAAAAAGGTTTTTCCAGACATGATTTTTTTCTAGCATATGATTGTCGTATAATAACTCTATAACTAGTATTCATTCTTACATGAAATTATATTTCTATTTATAAATATATAATGTATATATTTGTTTAAAAAATTCTTTATTGGGGTTTATTTTAATTAATTTAAACTTATGTACACTATGAACTTCTAATTAGTTTTATGGAAGTTGCATTTTATGCTAAAAATTACACATACAAAACTACATTATAAAAATAATTTAAATATATTTATTAGTATTAAATATTATTAATGAATAATTTTTTTACATTATTTAAAATTTAAATAAAAATGTGACTTTAAATTTATTTAATTTATTGAAATTAAATAACTGTTTTTTAAAAATCAATATTTTCATTATTGACTGAAAAATCCATATTTACAAAAAAATCCCAAAATTTTTTAGGACCCCATCCCCTCTACGTGTACCCCTCCCGGGCCAGAAATGCGAGATGTGAGATAATGATCCCCGATTTTTACCTCTAGCTGGCCTCAGGTTGGCTACTAACACTGAGGGTATAATAAACACAGAAATGTCAAACATTAACCTATATGAGAATACATGCAAAAGGGAGAGATAATAAATATACAAACCAAACCCAACTCAAAAATCAATATAAAAGAAAATCTAATGTTCATAAAATGTAATTTCATGTAATGCTATTACAACAGAAAGGGAAAAACTGCAAGTACCGAAGAGAAAGTAAAGACAATAGTGGCCATGAAGCCCGAACAGCTCTTGTAACCCTAAGATACTAGTCACCAGATTGATCTCAAACATTCCCTATGTGACCTGAAAAATAATTTATATATAAATAGTGTGAGTATAACAGTATACTCAGTTGGATCCTCCCTAGAGACTCTCGTGAAAAAGTAAAGAAAGCTTTCTTAAGCACAGTGAAGAACAAGAACAACTAACTCATCAGCTTAATAGGTATTCTAAGTTCCCAGCCTCACTATGGCTGCTCTCACTAAGTATCACATAGAAAATTATATAATATAAAAAAGAATATCAAGGGTAACACACTACTACTTCCCCACTAGTTTGTTTCTTTTTCCCAATGTCATAGGTTATATGCATCTGTCTACAAAAAAAAAAGGTTTTCCCGCAAACACCTCGGAGAAGTACCAAAACATGCCCCTCGTGAAACAAAACCACCACATCCACATAAAAAAGTAACCAAGTTGTTTCGGAGATCCACCACAGTTCGCATAACATGTAATATACATCAGGAAATATACCTGAAACCATAACAACCCATTCACTAAGTAAGGATCTTCAAGCCATCACAGCCTATGCATGTTACACACACAACTGTCCATAGGAATCACTATCCAGAATATATGTGTGTCAATAAAAATAAGATTTTACATCCCTCTTCAAACATATTTGGGAAAACCTAACTATTGTACCTTCCAGCACAAGTAACAACCATGTGAAGGGAGATGGGGAAAATGGGTAGTCACCCATCCATCCTCCCACATGAATGTTAGTGAAATCACCCCATGTGGCTTTTAGTCCCAAGGGTCTCAGTTTCCCAAACTATCTAGTTGTATTAGCATATAGAAACATAAAAACTATAGAATATACTATAGATCACAACCAAAATATGATTATAAGCTAGTCTTAGAATCAAATGTAGCTAACGTCTCTTGGACTCCTAACTGCCACTTCTAATACTAGGTATCCTATAATCACACAACCATTTAGAGAGATTGATTACATTGATTTATTCCCTTTTTATCAGTTTCTCTTTTTGATAATTAATTATTTAAAAATTAATTAACTATTAACAATTTCCAACTTATAATTCATAATCATAACACCCAAAGTCCATTGTTCCTTTAAATTTCAACCATAGAATTGCGTTGCAGCATGCTCCAACCACACAAGTTATCATAAATTATTCAATCATTTAATAACAACATTATTACATTCCGATTTTTTCATGCATTATAGAAAAGAAATTAATCAACTAAACATAAGTGGGGTCAACAAGGTGAGTAGATGAACTACCTATCGTGTCTTTTCTGCCTATAGAAAGGGAGTATACCCATCCCACCGCATAAAGAAAAACACCAAAGGATCATGGAATACCCGATGCATCTTTACCCCATTTCGATGGAGGGTAATCAAAATAGATTCATTGATTAGTGGGGAAAGTGAATAAGATAATCAACCAACAATAATCTACAAGAATACATACATTCACATCCAACAATTTTCATCATTCTCGGTGTCCTCCTTGAAACCTACATGAATAAATCGATGCATCATGCCACTCTATGCGTCATTTTCTTCCCCAAACAGTAAGCCTCTCTGATACCGGATATCACAACTGCCATCCAGGATCACATCATATCATAGGCGGCAAAAAGAAAAATCATATCAATTGGAATTTTTTCCCTTAAACAAGGCATTCAAACTTTAAACACAATGAGCTCCTACACCACCAATAATAAGGCTATTGGCCTTTTCAAGCAATAGGGTAACTCAGAACCCTATGAGGCATTATCTTTTTATCAAATATATAGTTATTTAATCAAACAGGAATAAACCGAGTTAATTTTTTTAGGTTCCAACTACGGGAAACCTAAACAACGAGCTATCCCAAATTTATTTAACATTCTTACTAAATCAATTTTATTAATATCAAATTACAACACCAATAACACTAAGATTCATTTTTATGCCTTATTATCTTTCAATGAACAATTATCAATTAATTTTAGCTTTACCTTCATTCCCAATTTCAATCAAGAACTAAAAGAAAAAAAAATTAATCATAGAAATCACACTATCTATAAAAATTAGAGGCAATAACATACGATCAATATTAAATTATTTATCTAGTTCAAAAATTTAATATGTCAATTAAATTATCATCCAGTGGGTTGTAACATGTTAACTCTAATATTTCACATTAAATAATCGAGATGGAATGAACCCCCTACCTCAAACGGTTCTTGATGTTATTTATATGGTAATGAGCTAAACAACAGATTGTGATCTTCTCCCTCATGACAACTGTATCCACCTATGGATGACGCATCACGACCGCACCATTGGGTAGCCAAGAATACTCCATTAGAAGCATGGATATCACATTTAATATCATGGAAAGAAGACACAAGAGGTAAGGATTAAATAAAACACAAGAACATAGGTAGATCATACCTTCTATCAATGCAGGATTGAAACTTTTTACTTGCACCAAAAAGGGTGTGTGCATGCAGTAGGAAGAAAAATCAAGGGGAAAACGATATGAGGATTAAAGATCGAGCACACCACTCTTATGGGAATAAAGAATGACTTGTGTGACTTTTACCATGGAACAAGAATGTAAAACAAGGGTGAAAGATATATAGTCCATTTAGAATATTTATAGGGTATGTTTAAGATAAACTATATTTTCCATTACAAGCAGATCAAATTAAACCACGTGGTTTGACCATGTAAAACCATCCAGATCCATAGTAAATTTAATTTAGGAGTAATTTTTTTAATCTCCATTAATGTCCTTAAAATGTGACTTTAAATTAATTTTACGGTAAAGGAAATGTCAAAGGGTGAAACTATTGGGAGCAGGAAACACTATTCATGAACTGGAAATTTGACAAAGGAAAAATATTAATGTTGGAAAGATACTATTGAAAAAAAACTTCAATTTAGAAACACTACTCATGATCTAGATATTTGTAAAATGAAAAGGGCTACTGTTGAAAGGTTGTTTTTGGAAATAGCGTACATTTCTAGAAACACTAATAATAAACTAGAAATATAGAAAAGAAAAATAATGATGTTAGAAGGATTATCTCAGGAGGCTGCTATTGTAAATAGCCTATTGTTTTGGAATCACTATTCAGGAACTACAAATTTTGAAAAGGAAAGAATGGTGTTGTTGGAAGGCTGCTATAGAAGGTTGTGGTTAGAAATAGCCTACTATTCTGGAAACATTGTTCATGAACTAGACATATAAAAAATATAATGATGTTGTTGGAAGGCTACTGTTAGAAATATCCTAAAATTCTGGAAACACTGTTCATGAACTAGAAATTTGACTAAGGAAAAAGGCTATTGTTGGAAGGATACTTTTGGAAATACCCTACTCTATTGGAAAAACTATTCATGATATATAAATTTGGAAAAGGAAAAAAGGATCTTTTTCGAAGACTGATGTTGGAAATAGCCTTCTATTATGGAAATAGTGTTCATGAACTAGAAATTTTGCAAAGGAAAAAGGATGCTTTGGAAAATAGCCTAAGATTCTGGAAACAATATATATAAAATAGAAATTTAGAAAAGTATTTGGAATAAGTCACCTTGACCTCCCAGAACACCTCTAACACCAGATTTTAGTAAAGTAGTAGACCATATTGGTCTATGAAATTAATTTAGATACCTCTCACAACATTCTCATCCCCGAGAGTTCAAAACTATCCCTTAATAATAGAGGGGTTCGAATAACCATTATATAAGATACCTCTCCCGGGATAACTACCTTGAGATTCTCAAAAGTTGGAAAAAACCCGGATATCTGTGAACACTCCTCGAAGAGTTATCACATTTAAACAGCTACATCAACTACACAAATCAGATTGTACTAACACATGGGTTAGAGAGTTCCTTCCTACATTTCATGATATTATCCACTCTGGGTGGTACTAACTTGCCCGCAAATGTTTAATTGCATCCACATTAATATGTTCTGATTAGGACTAAGGCCCTCACTTCACCACACATTCAGACACATCACACACATCTAGTGTATAAGTGAACAAACATTACATAACCAAAAAATTCAAGCATTGCATCACATCAAAGGTACATAAATGGAAGCATGAAATAAAAACTCATCAAAACAACTTAAAAATAGCATTGGGAAATGAACATGCTTCTCAGACTCCCTCTCCCATCTACACTCCTAGAAACTACCTGGTCACCAAAATACATGAACCAAGGAATATAATTCTCATGCAACACCTTCTCCTAGCAATCCTTGATATCTACCATATTTTCCTTAAAGGTCACATAATCATCAACATTGATCTCGCTATAACCGATGATGTGTGAGTCTTCATGAAGAAAGTTATAGAGATATGATACATGGAAAATATTATCTATCCAACTCATCTATAAGGGATGTTCTATCTGATACACCATTTCTCCAATACAAGCCAATAACTCGAACATACCAACAAACCATGGATAAATCATACTCCCACGACCAAACATTCACTTCCCATGACGAGATGTCACCATCAAAAACACATGATCCCCAACATAAATCTCCAAAGGAATCCTCCTTTGTTCAGAGAATGATTTCTGATGATCATGAGCTATCTTCATCCTCTAAAGAATCACTTGAACCATCTCTGTTGTATTTTTCACTAGTTTAGGTCTGAGAATTGCTGACTCTCCGACCCCAATCATGCAAAATGGATAACGGAACAGTCATCCATACTGGGCTTAAAAAGGAGCCATACCGATGGTGTAGTAAAATCTATTTTTGTATGTGAACTACACCAGTGGTAAGTTCCTCATCCACGAACCTACAAAATCTTGGAATCAAGAGAGTAACATGTCTTTAAGAGTGTAGATAGTCCGCTCTGTCTTACTGTATGTCTACGGATGAAAAAAAAGAGTTAAGACATAGCTAAGAACTAAAAGCATTCTATGGACCTTGCCAAACACTATAGGTAAAATGTGGATCACGATTTGGAATGATATTCCATGGGCTTCCATAGAGGGTTATCACCTCCTCCATATACTATGTTCACAAAACTTCTACTGAGATAGACACCTTGATTGCAATAAAGTGGGATGATTTAGTTAAACGGTTCACTATCACCGAAATAGAATCATGTCCTCCTAGAGATCGAGGTAAACAAGAAAAAAAGTCCATTGAGATGTCCACCCAGATCCACATACGAATATATAATTTCTAGACAAACCCAACAGGGACATGGGGCTCATCCTTGACCTTCTGGCAGACCTAACATCGAGACACAAACTCTAATACCACACGCTTCAACCTAGGCCACCAAAACTGACTCCTCAAGGCTCGGTACATCATTGTCACACCAAGATGTCGCACTAAAGGAGGACAATGAGAGTCTCTGAGAACCGTTATTCATGTACACAAAGAAACAAATAGCCTTCCATTATAAAAGACTGGGTGTTTTTCATTATTAGACCAACCATTAGGGTATCGTCATAAAAAACATAGTCTCTCCAGTCCTCTACCTCTAGATCCCCCAACAGGGACTCTTCCACCTGCTACACCAAATTTGACTAAATTGTTATCTGAGAAATATAACCTATGCCCCCAAATTCTCCCACATTAATAAGTAATGTTGATAGTTCTTTCATAACTCTCCAAGAATCACCAGATTCAGGCCCTACATCACTGTGTGACTTCATGCATATCACATCAACTAAAAAATTCCATTTTCCATGTGTATATGATATTTCAAGGTTGTATTATTGAAATAACTCCATCCATTGATGATGTTGCTAGTTTATTTCATGCAGGGAGAAAACATACCTCATACTCTTATGATCGGTGAAAACCAGAAAGTGATATCCAATGAGGTAATTTCTCTATAACATAAAAACCAACACCATATCTGCCAAATAAATATCATGGGTGGAAATGTTATGTTCATGGGGACGCAACTGCCAAGACCCATAAGAAACAACTGATCTATGCTTCATCAGAACACATCCTAACCTCGAATGTGAAGCATCATAGAAAACATTAAAATGAACACCCTCTGCATGAAGATAAATAACTAGAGAACATACAAACTTCCCATTTAGATACTCAAAAACTACCTTAGATTAATTAGTCCACATGAACACCTGATATTTTCTGGCAATGTTTTCATTGGAGTCGCAACATGAGAGAAATCATCTACGAATCTTTTATAGTTTCCGGCAATACCAAGGAAACATTGCACCTATTCCATTGTCTTGGGGATTCCCAAGACACTACTTATTCTATCTTCTATGGATCCACAACTAAAATCTATTAGGAAAAAACATGTCCCATGAAACAGATTCTCTATCCCATTACTCACACTTCGAAAACTTCCCCAACAGTTGATTTTGATGAAGAAATCCCAAAAAGACATGAAGATGATATGAATGATCCTCCTCATACATGGAGTACACAAGGATTTCATCGACGAAAAACACCACAAAGTTTTCCAGGAACTCATGGTACACCGCATTCATCATTCCCATGAACATAGATAGAGCATTCATCATACCAATCAAAATTACAATGAACTCATAATTCTCAGGATGACAATAGAAAATAGTCTTTTGGATATCCTCATACTTGACATGAATCTGATGATCTCTTGACCACAATTAGATATTTTAGAATCAACTTGCACCCATAAATTGATCTAATAATTCATCAATATGTAGAAGAGAATAACGATTATTCACTATCACATTGTTTAAGTGAAGATAATCAATAAAAGACCGCAAACTTCCATTAGCCTTCTTCATGAAAAAAACTGGTGTGCCCCATGGGGACACACTCTTCCAAAAAAACAACAATGTAATAGACAATAAATATATATATGTATCTCTCATAACGCGGAAGGGGACATCCTATATAGAAACATTGAGATAGGAGATTCTCCTAGTTGTAACTCGACCCCAAACTTGATCTCTTATTGAGGGGGTAATGCTATAACCTCTTCTAGAAAAAATCATGGTACTCTTCTATGAACCTAGGAAAAAAACTGTTAACCTCTTAAAAAATCACTATCAGCTCAGCAATCATGAATGATAAGGACATAACATTCATCTTACCTATCCAAGGGGCTCGCTCGCCAAAAAACACCACTATATATCCAACTACATCAAAGAATACAAACTGCCTCCTAATGTTATCCATGATATCCTACACCAAATAAAACCAATCCATTCTGAGGATGAAATCATATGGTTGTATCCATAAACATAGGAAATCTCCCCAAGAGTGGTTCTACCCCAGAACTAGCTCACATTCTCTATATACATCAAACAAATCAGCTTGACCATCACCTTTAGTGGTCAACCCCAATGGAACTGAAATCCTCTCTAAATCAAGTAGAAAATCATGAACAAGGGTAGGTTATATGAAATAGTGTGTAACTCCTTAATAAAAAAAGGCATGCACAAAAGTAGAAAACAAGGAAATTGTACCTTGAATGACATCTAGCCCACCTAGCCCTGGAAAAGATAAATCATGAAGCTGAACACAACCTCCTCCATAGTAACTATAACCCTGATAGCGACAACCACCAATGCCGCACACTTCGCTCCAAGGATGGGGAGAATCATGAGGATGTCCTCTTCCAACCCCATCTTCTCTCTACTGACCCAAATCTAGTGCAACGTGTTGCTATTGTATAAGAAGAAACTATCTCAACCGAAAAACCTGAAGTAAAACACCTAGTACACAATGAATACTTTGAAAGATCATTAACTCTCGCTATAGATAACCTCACCATTCACAAGAAAAAAAAGTGCCTGATCCCTTGGCATAGGCCTGAGATCTTCTGACCCCAGTGAAACGAGATGCTGAGGGCAGGGACCTACCCCTGGCTGAATGGAAACTCTTCTTCCCTAATACCTGGGAACCCCAGACCATGACTCTACATCATGTGGATTCATGAAGACTCACCTCTCATGATGAACCAATTCTATCCAATGTCTTCTCAAAGACCTCTTCCCTCTCCAACAAAAAAAAATTTCAGCATAAATAGTGTGACCTGGAGCTGGACTTTGGATGTAAAGCCTCCTCGAAATACATCACACTGGCCTCCTAGTCATGCAATAGGTCGGAAGCATATCATAAAAAGTTTTTGAAAAGGATTCCATACTCTCAAACACTATAGTAACCTTATCAAAGGTTAAGAAGCATTTGGTGATATGACACATTCACAGTTGATGAAAGAAACATTACTCTAAACATATCTCAGAACTCCTCCCATGATATCACTTACTCTTCACAATCGCCAAGGAACATGAACCACCACTTCCTCACTACTCCACATAGAATCATAATAAACAAATACACCATGTGCTAATTCCGAGAATGGATCAAACTAAATCCTATCTTGACCTCATCCAACTAGTCTTCCATGAATGCATCAAAAACAGAGCCCTTGTACTTTTGCAGACTATGGAGCTGAAAAACCCAAAGTGTCCTCCTCTATGTGTCATCATCGTTAACCTCTACCCTATGACGATCTACTAGAACAACCTGTTGGAAATATTCTCTGGATACATGATGAGGACGTAGACCTAGTTCCATACCTGGAAAATAACAAATAGTTAACTCTCTTAAACCTGGAATATGGAAGACTCACCATTAATTAATTAATTAATTGGTATATTTCGTTCATTTTAAGTTAACCTATCCCAAGATCTACCCATTAAAACACAAAAACAAAGAAGAATGATGCATGATCCATTCCTGGGTCGCCACCATGCAACTAGTATTACCTCATTTATTATCCATTGTAATCGTAATGTTCCAAACATCAAATCATAGGGGGGCCTAAACGCCAATGTCTCAGTTAATCTCCAGTGTTTACAAAACTTGATAAACAAGAATAAAATTATTTCCCTACCAAACCATGAAACCTCACTTGTGCCAAAAACCAAACACCATCTTATCCCTCAACTAGACCTTTAATACCACTCCATCACGACCCCCTCCCTTCATGGTTTACACCTAATGGGCCGGAAATGTAAGAATAGAGAATATGACCCCAATGTCCCATATCTAGTAGGCTTCAGTTTGGAGAATAGCACAGAGGGTATAATAAACACATAAATGGAAGGTGTTACCCTATTAGAGAACACATGAGAAAGTGAGAGATAAGACAGACTCCAACTAACCCCAACTCAGAAAACAATATAAATAAAAATACCAAGTACACAAATGTAATTTCATGCAAAACTACTACAACTGAACGGGGAAAACTAAAAGAACCAAAAAAATGTAAAAATAGAAACAACTATTAATCCCAAATATCTCTTACATCCCCAAGATATTAATAACTAGAATAATCTCTAAAATTCTATAAGTGACCTAAAAAATAGTTTATATATACAAAGGGAGAGTATAATAGTATAATCAGTTTGATACTTCAAAGAGACTCTTGTGAAAAAGTAAATAAATCATGCAAATGCAAAGTAAAAAACAAGTGAAACAAACTCATCACCAAAACATGTATACTAATTTCCCAGTCACACTGTGGATACTCTCACCATGAATCGCATACATGATTATATAATATAACAATGAATATCAAGGGTACCTCTTATACTTCCCTAGTTGATTTATTCTTTTATCCAATGTTTCATATGCTAAGAATCTATCTCCAAATGATTTTTGGCCTGGAAACACCTTGGAAAAGAACCAAAACATTCACTAAGTTCCACAAAACCACCACATCCATGTAGGCAAAGTAACCTGGTTGTTATTGATATCCACCACAACTCACATAACATGTATCATATGTCTGGAATTATAAACCAAGACATTACATCTCATAAACTGAGTAAATATCCTCAATCCACTACAGTCTATATAGGTTACACCCATAGTACACCATAAAAAACTATATCCAGAATATATGTGTGTGAAAAACCATAAGCCATTACAAACCTCTACACATATATGAAGAAAAGTACTTATTGTACCTATCAACACAAGTTACTCCTACGATAAGAGAGTGGGGCCAAAGGGGGTAGTCATCCATCAATCCTCCCATAGTAATGTTGGGGAAAACACACATAGGTCCCAAAATCCCTTGGGATTCTGTTTCCATAACTATTGGGGTGGATTGAAGAATAGACATTCATAAGGTACATAATATAGTATAGCTCACAACCAAACTATAGGAATAGACTAGTCTCAGACTCAACTGCAGTTGACGTCTCTCAGACTCTCGACTTCCATTTCTAAGAAATGTATCCAATAATCCCACAATCATTTAAATATCTTGATTACCTTCATTTTTTAACTTTTTATCATTTTCAATTTTCGTTCATTAATTCATTTAGCATTAATTAACTATTAACAATTTACACATTATAATTAATTATCTTCAAACACAAATTACACTGTTATTTACATTAATTGAGTCAGTAATTTATAAAGACTTATATATATTTAGATATAAGAAATTAGTTATTATTTTTCATAATAGTCATTTAACAACTAGGTTATAATAGATATATATTTCACAGGTTGCTTATACTCGGTGTTTTATATTGCATATGCTTTCAAACATAATATTAATATATTATAATATCATTCTGTTACAATAAAGTTGAAGGTTATGTGTTTGATAATAATATTAATGTATTTTCAATTATATAGATTCATAAAAAAATCCATCACCTTAAATCAACAAACAACCATTTCCGTTCAATAAAGAATCCCTACAAATAGAAAATTGAATTTTTTAGATTAGAGGGTCAAACCAGAGAATTTAAAAATTCCTTCCTTGAATCATTCATCAAAATTTTATTTCCATGTGATTCAACATCAATTTTGAGTAAAAATTTTCATTTTTATTATTATAGATAACTATGAAAAAGTTTCAATAAATAGTCTATAGTAATTCTTTAATCAAAGAAAACATTATGTAGTAGTGACATTTGAATGTATTGTAGACTATTACACCACATTAGTGTTATAATGGATTATATTTCTTCCATATTTATAAATAATTTTCCAATGTAAATAAATCTTATATAACCTGAACTAACATTTACTGAATTTTTATTAGACTTATTTTAATTCAAATTGTATAGAAAAATCCTTATATATTTTTCATCTTCATAATATACTTTAGCATAACATAAAATTTCACTAATACACACAATTAAAATTTTATTTATAGAATCCATGAAAACTATATTATTATTATTATAAAAAAATTTGAAGCATTTTTAACCCAAAGTATATAACCTAAATCTAATAACGAACATTAATTTTATAAAACACTATAATATGATGATATTATTCCTCTACATTAAAATTATAGTGTCCACAACTATTATCAATCATTGGAAAATATTTTGGTCCCTAAAAATGATAAAAATGTGTTGTATAGGAAAAAATAGATACTTTTCCTAATAATAATGTCATTGAGTGATATATAATAGAGGAAACACCCAACAGATCAATATTTATTTTAAATAAATTAAAAAGGATTAAACTATGGTGATGTGGTAGGGTAATTTAAAAGAATATAATGTTACTCGTACAAAAATTTCATTTCCAATAAATTTGATGGAACCAGTCTGTATTAGGTTTTTAAAATTGGAATACCTATTGGATTAAGTAAACAATAAATTAAAACTACTAATTAAAAATTAAACTATGAAATTAATTTTTATAACATTCACTCCCATGTATAATCAAAATCATAGTTTCTTGATATTTTATCAGGTGTATTAAATAATTATGAAATAAAATTTCTAACTCTATCAAAATTAAATATAAATTCTTTTTATCTAAAATAAATATTCGCATGATAAATTGAAATCTAAACCATATGTAGAATAACATCATTGTAAATTATTGATGAAAATAATGTTTCCAGAGAATCATTCCACGTATAATTTAAGGATGATTCCTATAAATAATTACTTCCTTGATCCTAATATTAAATTTTTTACTAATGAATATATATATCTTTCTTAAGGTTATATTTATATTTTACATATAAATTTATCATAAATTAATGAATGTGTAGACCAAAATTAAAAGTATAAGTCATTATAATCTAAATTAACTTATTTTGGATATTTTATATATTCACTGGATGGTCCTATATTTTTTGAGATAGTCATGAATGTAATTGCTATACCATTTTTTAGACAAATTATTTCAATCCTTCTTGATTATCTCTAAACATGAATTTTCATAAGGACCCATATGATTGGAATTACAGAATCTCATTGTTTGTGAAACAATATTGGTATGACCATTACCATTGAATTTTATCTTAAAATAAAAATAAAGGTATAAAAAATCCCAAAATATAAACACTTCATAGAATTCACGATACACTAATGCACATTTTGTTTACCATACCTATCAAAATATGGAAAATTATTTCTTTAAAATTTATATTTTTTCTCTAAATGATTCCCCATTTCTTTTAACATGTACCTCTCTTTATCTTTATTTTTGTAAATGAAAAATAATATTTATAATCCATTTCAAAACTCTAAAAGAAATTATCATAAATTTTAAATACCAGGGAGGTGAAAGATCTTCAACAACATAGTTGCAATCATTTATAAATCAATCCATTTTTCTATTATGGTCTATAATGAAATTTGGTTATTGACTACCCAAACCAGTAAAACTGATTTCACTGTCTATAACAGAGTCCTCACACCTTTTATTTAGTCCTATAAATTCATATCCTTCTTATATATAGGTGTCATAGAAAATATATTCATAAAAAAATGAGGCCAAAATTTAATCCAATATGTTGTTAAAATTATATCGTTCTTCCTTGATATTCTTCAATAATGACCACCACAGATCGCTCCACCATTAAAACAGAAAAATGAAAATAATTACCTTTTTATTTTCAAAAAAACCCCCAAACATTAAATATATCCATACTTAAACTACCAGTTCATCTATTGTTTTAAAAAATAAGAAGAATTTTCTTTTCATGAAATTATTAAAAAAATATACATAATCATATATAAAGATACAAGCCAATATCTTTCATTGGTTAAACCATTATTAACCATGGTCAACTGAGTTAATATTAATACAAACTCATTTCTTCTTCTTCTAACCATTTTATACTGTTGAATTGAAAGAATATCATATTCCTAATTCTTTTACACTTCATTTAACATGTTTCCTCTATGTAAAACAATTATGAAATATAAATAAATTAGGTAAATATATATGAAAGCCATATATTTTATCCCTATGAATGTATAATCCATAAATTAAAATCTAATAATTGCATTTTATAATAACAATATCATAATAATTAATGAAATATAAAACTTATTATTCTTATAAAAAATATCTCAAGGTAACATTTTAGTTTTTTTGGATGATTGATTCTATTGATGAATTTGGTTTCCATGGTCATTTTGATAATTATAGAGATATTTTTTACAATGTATGTTAACCAATATACAAGAAAAAGGAAGGAATACCCTAAAAGAGTTACACATATTTATTTATATAATGTGGAATTGTTTCACAGGGATTTCCAACTTTTTCAGGTCCAAAATTTGGAGGATGGATCAATCATGATTAAATTTGGATTTCTAATAATTCATCAATAAAAATGTCAAATGCATGGGTATCATAAATATAATAATTTTTTGAATGTACAAAATCATGAAAAGGTATCTCATGAGAAGATGTATGGGATTCATAAAGAAGTAGAGAATCATGAACGCATGAAGGGTTGATGGTAAATCTCAAATAATATGAGTTTTCGAGTATCAATAATTCATGATGGGTTGACAGTAAATATCTTTGATTTTGATATGCTTTAATAATAAAAAATTTCTATGGTTCTTTGCAGAAACACGAATCTTCTTGAAAATTATTGGAGATCTTCATAAAATGATTATGATAATGATGGAAGGATCTAGAATAGGAGGAAACACCTATGAATATTACTCTTACACCATCATAGAAGTATAGAAAGACATACAAACATTTGAAGGCTCTAAATTCGTGAAGTGATTCGTGAATATTGTTCTTACCAAAGACATCACAGAAAAAAAAGAAGTTCATGAATGTTATTAAAATATGGTCAAATATTGTGAGTTTTAAGTAAATAAGGTTTTCCTTATGACTTTTCCATTCCTTCTTGTTTTAAAAATCACAAACACCTTATACATATGAAAATCTATATTTTACTTCCCTAATAAAAATTTCATTCCATAAAGGAAATTTACCATAACCTATATTTTTTTATACATAGCAATATTTTTCTTAAGTATAAAAATTGGATTCATATCCAAAACCTTGGAATCATATTACTCTAAGATATGAAGCATTCTATTTTGGATCCAAATTCTAGATACGAACTCTAATAAAGTTCCATTCTGAATTCTGGATACGAACTCTAATGATGTTCCATTCCAAATTCTGGATACGAACTCTAATGAAGTTCCATTTCAAATTCTGGATAAAAACTCTCATATAGTCCGACTCCAAATTCTGGATACGAACTATCATATAGGTTATCTCCGAATTCTGGATAAGAATTTCTATTAGTTCAACTCCTAACTTTTACAAATTTGAGTCTGAACATTTACTAGTTTGACTCTGAACTTTATAAGTTCAGATTCTAAATTCTAGTGAAACTAGAATATGAATTTCCTTAGAAATTCAGACTCCATATTTCTATAAAATTCAAGTTTCGAATTCATATAAAACATAATTCAAATATCCCTTTATTACAGACTCCAAATCCCATTTTGGTTAGACTCCGAACTTTATTTTCATACATACCGAATTCTAGTTTTGATTAAGATTACATTTGTATCGTTATACGTCGATGTCGTACTTTCAGTTACACATGTTTTGTTATAAAATGATGTTGTCCATTCTATTTCTAACAAACCTTTGGTTTAGTGACACATGTATATGTCCCACCAAAATTCAAGGAAAATATGACCATTGGAGGAGAGAGCTGACTATTCCTACCGGGCCTATAAATAGGAGCTCATTTGAAAGAGCTCAACAAGAAGTTGATCACTCTAGAGACCACATGCTGTTAAGGTGATTTCTACAGAGAGAAGCTTTTCATGCTTTGTGTGTACTGGACTGCTCGTTTAGATTGCTTCGTGTGACTCTAAATGTAGGTGATTACATTCGAGGGCTTCCGTGGAAAGGAAGACAGAGGTTCCATCTTCCTTGATGTTCGAGGGCTTCCTTGTTGAGGAAGATAGAGGTTCCAACTACCTTGAAGTTGAGGGCTTGTGGGGATAGCAAGATAGAGTCTCTGATTTTCTTATCGAGGTCTTACCCTGGTGTGGGTAAGACATACTTTCTTGAATGTATAAATCAAGGGACCTTTATCCAAGGTTGTTGTATACCCTTCTCTTTGGGTTGAAAGGCATATATCTTGTTACTTGTAGTTTTACTACTTGTTTTCCCACTGTATATTGTATATTAAGGAAAGTATAACCTTATTATATTTCCTTACACATGTACTCTGATTTATTTAGATTCTATATGCTTTAAGTTAGAATCTCATATTGTAAACTATAGTTATGTTTCAATTTCTGAATCCATATTTCTGGAACCTGTTTTTTAGAATCACTTTCCAAATATAAGCATATGAAAATAACTAGAAGTTTGTAACTTCATACTGTGCCCCAATCATTTAATTGTTGTTAGAGGTGTTGTGAATTTTCTTAGTTTAAATTTGTTAAAAGTAGATCTTAACTTGTTTAAGGAAATTTATAAAGTGTACAATTCACCCACCTCTTGTATATTGAGCATCTACATCGTTATTTCGATCCTAAAATTGGTATAAGAGGTTGGAAACCTCATACTCAATACTAATCTTACATTTGGTATCAAAGGAGGTCTCTTAAATACTTATACTCACATATACGATTTTCTTGCTCAATTATTCATTGTTCTTATTTTTCTTGTATAGGAATATTTTCCTTTAATCCGAACTTTTGTTATTAACAAGATTTTGGGTAGAAAGAGTTTCTTAAAGATGGCAGGTTTAAATGTTTCTTCCATCAACAACCTAAATCCTACAAGACCACCAATCTTTTATGGCAATGATTACGAAAATTGGAGAGATCGAATAAAGTCTTCCATTATCAATAGTAGATTAGATAACTTTGTTATCATTACTGGAAGTTAAAAAATTCCTGATAAAAAAGTTAGTGCTTTCACAAACAAAGAAAAGCATGATTATCAATTAAACTATAAGGTACACAATACTCTACTATGTTCGATGTCTTGAAACATATATAGTCAAATTTATTCATGTGAAACAACTAACTATATATGGAAGAAACTTGAAGTTCCTCATTTTGGTACATCTAATGTGATTTTGACTTGTAGAGCTATGTTGAGAGAAGAGTATCATGGATTTTATTTTCCTTATGGAGAACCCATAAGTAAAGTACAACAAAGTTTTAGGACTATCATGAATAGCTTACAATCTATAGGAGAGAATGATCTAGATGATGAATCTCTGGTTGATTATATTATTGATATTTTGCCCAATGAGTGGGAATAAAAAAGAACAACTATTGATGAGAACAAGAAGGTTACTAAAATTTCCATAGATGAGCTATTTGGAACTCTTATTCAACATGAAACTAGAATGAAGAGAGATGCTGACAACATCAAGAAGAAGAATAGGAATGGTACTGTTGCTTTTACTACAACATCAAATCATATGAAATAAAAGATTCATGAGAGAGTAACTAGATCCCAGTCTAATAAAGTTATTATCCAATCTGAATCTAGTGAGAGTGAAGTCTCAGAGAATGAGTTAGAAAATCTTGCTCGAAAGATGAACAAGATCACTGGTCAAAGAAATTTCCAATCAATGTATTAGAATATGGAAAGGAAAGATAAGAATGATTCAGAGGTCACATACTCTGAGTGCAAGAGATGTTCACACATACGACCTGATTTACCTATTCTTGAAAAGAATGAACGGAAAGAGATGCATTCTGAAAGGAACAGGAAGAAGTTCTACAAATATAAAGCTACGAAAAGACTGAAAGCTAATACTACTTGGAGTGCTATCTATGAAGACTCTTTAAAAAGTGAATCATCAGAATATGATTCATCAGCTCAGAATAATATGGGATTCATTTCTAATACTTATTTTCCACATACATGTCTTATGACCAACGTACGCTCTTCCAAGGCTTTAACATATTTATCTCTTGATAGGAATTACTATTCTGAAAATATTACTTCTAATGATGATACTTCATCCTCAGAAAATGATGAACCTTTATATGAATAAGTATCTAGATTTTCCAAGTTACTCAAAGAAAAAAATTGTAAAATTTATAAGAAATTAGACATGGAAAATACTAGGGAAGAAGTTCTTACAAAAGAGATTTCGGATCTTTCTTCAGATCTTAATGATAAAGAAGATATTTTAGAAAAACATTCTAAAGACCTTGAGGAAGAAAATTCTGATAAGGAAAAACATTCTAAAGATATTAAGAATGATTTTTCAAAAATAAAAATATTTGAGGAAAAATCTATGTCTAAGGAAATGATTCATTAGGATAGGAATTTACTCATTAGTCTAAAATCAGAAATTTTTTCTCATAATATGCTTCTTGCAGTGTTTACCTCTAGGAAGGAAAATTTTGACAAGATGTATTCTCAAATTATACCTCAAGGAAACACTACTGGAGTGGGTTATACTCACCAAAAAACAGTTTCAAAAATAACTATTTTATTCCTTCTAAAGCCCCTTTTTTCCCTAAGTGTCAAAGTGGTGGGAATTGGAAGAAAAATTGTTCTTTGAATAAAGTTCAATCTCTTGGATTTCATAAAGCATATTTCTCTAAACAAATGTGGATTCCCAAAATTTTGGTTATCTGAAAATCTCAGATCCAAACATGTTTGGATTCCAAAAGTCTAACACTTTTCTTTTTTTCAGGAAGGTAAAGGTAGTACCAATAACAATACTTGGTACATGGATAGTGGATGTTCCCGACATATTACTAGTAATAGAAACTATTTCTAAAATATTATCAAGACGAATAGAGGAAAAGTATCTTTCATAGATAATGCTCAGGGAGAAATTGTTGGTGTAGGTAATATTGTTTTTCTTGGAAAAACATTGATTTGAAATTTTTTGTTTGTTAAGGGTCTTAAGCACAACCTAATTAGTATAATTCAATTATGTGATGAAGGATAACTTATGAATTTTACGAATGATAAGTTCTTAGTACATATTTACAAGGAAAAATTTATTCGTTCTTCCCATATGAAAGAGAATTTTTACACTTTGACCTTAGAAGACATTAAGAGCCAAGACTTACCTTGCCTTAGTGTAATGGAAGAACATTCTTGGTTATGGCATAGAAGACTAGGTCACTATAACCTTAGGAACTTATGTAAACTCTCTAAGAAGAAACTAGTTAAGGATCTACCAGAGATTAGATTTGATTGTTCTAAAGTTTTTGATCCTTGTCAATATGGAAAGAAACATAAATCTAGTTTTAAATCAATAGGTGATGTCTCAACAACTGATGCATTACAGTTGGTGCACATGGAACTTTTTTGTCCAACACAAACTGGAAGCATTGGCGGAAAATACTATGTATTTGTTCTAGTTGATGATTACACTAGATTTACAAGGGTCTATTTTCTAGCAAATAAGTCTGAAGATTTTTCTTATTTCAATAATTTTAATTCCCATGTTAAAAATGAGAAAAAACTTCCACCTAAAACTATACATAGTGATCATGGAGGAGAATTCCAAAATTCTGATTTTGAAACTTTTTGAAGTAGAAAAGGTATTACTCGCAACTTTTTAGCACCTAGAACTCCTCAACAAAATGGTGTAGTTGAAAGAATAAATATAATTCTTCAAGAGATAACTAGAACCATGTTGAGTGAATATTCTATAGCTAGAAATATTTGGGCTGAAGCTTTAAGTACTGCTTGTTTCACTATAAATTAGGTTTTGATTAGACCTTTTCTTAATAAAACTATTTATGAGTTATGGAATGGTAGAAAACCTAGATTTTCCTACTTCATGTATTTTGGTTGCATGGTATTTATCCTGAATACTAAATATAATCTACAAAAATTCTACCCAATATCTGATGAAGGAATTTTCTTAGACTACTCCACAACTTCTAAGGCCTATAGAGTTTTCAATAAAAACACATGTACTGTTGAGGAAATAGTGCATGTAAAATTTGATAAATCTGATCCTTTTGTTTTCAAACCATACCAACCTACATCCTTAGAATTGTTTTCAAAAATTGATTATCAACCGTTGTTAAAATATCCTTCTGATAAGGAAAATGTTCAAGAAGATACTTCTGAAACATTTACCCTGGAAGATTTTCTACCCTATACTGATGATAACGATTTAAAAAACGTAAGTAAGGTGTTTCTTAAGAATCATCCCAGTGATAGCATCATTGCTGATGTAAATAAACCAATAAAGACTAGAAATTCCTTAAGAAATGATGTAGAACATCTAGTATTTCTTTCCCAATTAGAACCAAAAAGCACTGATGAAGCTTTAGGTGATGATGATTGGATCAAAGCCATGCATGATGAATAAAATGAATTCGAAAGGAATTATGTCTGGATATTGGTTGAAAGTCCTATGGAAACCTCTGTTATTGGAGTAAATTGGGTCTTCATGAACAAGTGTGATGAAAATGGAGTCATTGTAAGAAATAAATCTAGACTAGTTTCAAAAGGCTATAATTAGAAATAGGGAATAGACTTTGAAAAAACCTATGCTCTAGTAGCTAGACTTGAATCTATTCATATCTTACTTGCCTTTGTAGATTTCTTCAATTTTAAACTTTTTCAAATGGATATGAAATTTTCCTTCCATAATGGTTATGTTCAAGAGGATTTTTTTGTTGAACAACCTCATGGCTTTGATAATACAAAACTTCTTGATCATGTTTTTTGACTCACCAAAGCTTTGTATAGCCTTGAACAAGCCCCGCGAGCTTGTTATGATAGACTTACAATATTTTTGATTCAAAATAACTATGTTAAGGGAAATTCATATCCAACCCTTTTAATAAAGAAAGATAAGAAAAGTTTTTTGATTTGACAAATTTATGTTGATGACATTATATTTGGTTCAATTCAGCAATCTTTAACTGATTCCTTTATGAATTTAATGAAATCTAAGTTCGAAATGAGTATGATGGGTGAGTTAACATTTTTCCATGGTTTTCAAATTTCTCAAAAACTAGAAGGAATCTATATATCCCAACATAAGTATATTAATGATATTTTTAAAAAGTATGGTTATGACAACACTAAGAGTATAGGTACTCTTATTGGTACCTCAAACACACTTGATCTTGAGGAATCTCGGAAACCAGTAGATCAAATGTCTCTTAGAGCTATGATAGGAAGTCTCCTATACATGATAACTAGTTGACCAGACTTGATGTTCTCAGTATACTTATGTGAAAGATATCAATCCAATCCTAAGGAATCTCACATAAATGTAGTGAAAATAATTTTCCACTAATTAAAGGAAACCATGGATCTAGGATTATTTTATACTTATGGATATGAATTTGTTTTAAAAATCTTTTCAGATGCTGGATTTGGTGGATTTAGAATGGAAGGAAAAGGTACATATGTAACATGTCTTTTCTTAGGAGATTCATTAGTTTCTTGGTCATGAAAGAAGTAAACCTCTTTAATACTCTCCACTACTGAAGATGAATATATAGAAGCTGCTAGTTGTTGTGCTCAAGTGTTGTGGATGCAACACACACTCACAGATTATGGCTTGAGATTTAGTAAGACTCAATTTTTGTGTGATAACACAAATTCCATTGCCCTTACTAAAAACCCTTCACATCACTCTCTTTCAAAGAAAATAGATATTAGGAATCAATTTCTTAGGTATCAGACACTTAAAGGAGATATCATTCTTCAGTTTATGAAAATGCAAGATCAAATTGCTAACATTTTCACTAAATCATTACCCTCTGATAGATTTGAATACATTAAACAGAAGTTAGGGATGACAACAGTAAGGTAATATTTCTTCATTAACTTCTTGTTTAACCATTATCCTTACTGTAATAAACTCATTTTCATAGTGGGAGTACGTTTGTATGATAGCATAATGAAAATTTTCTTAGATAGTTTTTCAAACCATTGTAACTAATTTTTTTTCATAACGAGTTTTATATCAAAAAATCTTGAACTGAAATTTTCGTAATGGAAATTTTCGTAATGAAATTTTTGTACTGGAAATTTTTGTAATGAAATTTTTGTACTGGAATTTTTTGTAATGAAATTTTCGTACTAAAAATTTTCACAATGAAATTTTTGTACTGGAAATTTTCGCAATGATATTTTCTTAATGAGATTTTTTTTTCATAATGAAATTTTTTTTCGTACTCATGTTATTCGTACAATGTTTTTTGTAGTAAGTTTTTTTTTTGAATTTTCATCAAGAAGAAAATCACCTATTAAGAACAATCTTTCTAGCCAATCGAAAAGGTATGATTTCATTAAATCAGTTATTGTAATAATATTTTTCATGCTGGTATTTTCTAAATGAGTTTTAAAATTTTTCAAGATTCTAGTTTTTCTTAAATATGATTGTTTTTCTAAAAAAAATCAAAATATCGCAGTCAATTGTTCCTTACGGTCTGTATATCAACTGTCAGATCAAATCTCAATGTATCTCAACCATTAGATCAACCGTGGAATCTGAACAGTCATCTCAACGCCTATATAATGGGAACCTACATGGGTCGTCCCACATTGATTTATTCAAATCTTTCTCATCTCGAAGACCTAACTATATTCTTAAGACCTGTTCCTATCCTTGTTAAGCTTGATCTGAATCTTCCAGAATTCACTATTCCGAATTTCTGTTGAAGCTACTTCTCAATATATTCCTACCTCAAAGCCAATTTCAAAATGGAATGTGTACAGAGAGATACTAGTCCATCCGAACTTCTACATGTATGATTCGATCATCACCAAGAATATCAAGATTAATGGATGGGAGGATGCATGTGTTTTCAAGGCAGGTGATCAGGATACTGTTTATCTAGAGTTACTAGTAGAATTTAATGAGTCAACATGTTTTTATGAGGAAGATGGAAGAGAAAAGTTTTCTTTCATGTTTTATGGCAAGACTTATAAACTTACTTACACCAAGGTGGCAAGCTTGGTGGGGATATCATATGAAATAGAAGCTGAATTGTGTTCACACAAACTCCCAGATGCTCAAGGATGTTTTGGTAAGGTTAAGGCCTTACATTATATTGGTCATGCTGATTTCAAGGTAAAAACTTTTTCTTATCTTTCTCCTAATAATCAGATTCTTTAGCTTTGGGTACATTGTTTTTTTGATCTAAGAAAGGGTGATAAAGATACCCAGAAGAAAAGTAACATATATTTCTTAGATTTCATGGTGAATCTAAGAAAAATAAATCTGATGAGGCATGTCCTTATGACTATCAAGAATATTAAGGAAGGTAACTTGAGAGCTCAAATCATTATATACCCATCCTTATTATCAATGCTGATAGTTTGGTGCTTAGATTCTTTCAAGGTTTCATGTAAGTCTGAAGTTAGAAATTGAAAGAATATTCATGTCAGTGATGATACGCTAAAAAGAATGAATATGTATTTTTCTAAGGAAACTGGTTCATTTTATAGCTTTCCAGAGGGAGAGGCTGAAGTCATTCCAGAGATTGTGGAGAAGGAAGAACCAGTGAAAACAGTTTCTAAGAAGAGGAAGCATAAATAAGTGGTTTTGATGAAAAAACCCCCAAATCTAAAGAAACGCAATCCGCTCCTCCCAAAACGAAAAACAAAAAGCATACCCAGATGAATTGTCTTGCAAGTGGAGGAAATACAAATAGAAGAGAAAAGAAGGGGATCCATAGTTTGGACTGGATCCTGCTGAGGTGAAGGCCTTATGAGAAAGAGCTACTGAGGAGTTAGAAAAGCAAGAGAAATAAATGAAGTTGGAGAAGAAGATGTTAGAAGGGGATATTGTTAAATATTTTTGAAAGCAACAAAGTTAGCCTCTGAGAAGATTCCCATTCCAGAATCCTTTGATGGCCAATCATTACCAGAAACCTCTGGAAAGAGCTACTCCACTCCGGAAAAGCTTAAGGGTAAACAAGATGTTGAAGAAGTAGAGAAAACAGTTGATGAAGAAGTAGAAGAAGACATCAACTCATGGATACACCAATAAATGATATCATCAGAAAGAAAGAGGTTTGTGGTAAATCTAGAAGGAAGCTAGTATAGGTTTAGGAAGAGAAATCTCCAAGCAAGTTATCTGATTTGGATTCATCGGCTCATGGTAATGATTTTGTGGTGGAATCTATGAAGATGTTGGTGGACACTATTCCGATATTTCCCACTATAGATTACAATTACCAGATGGTGTAGCATATCTTGAATCAAAAGATAGAATCCTTATCAACGGTGACAGATAAGTGTATAATGATTGAAGCTGACTATATAAGTTTTCTTATCAATTATGATTTACACAGGAAGTCATGCAGAAAAATCACTTTATGGTATATGAATGTTGAATAAGACATTGCTGAGTATGATAATTTTCAGAATGAGTTAAAATATGCTTTTGAAACCATGGATAAAAAGATTAAGAATCTTCAAGATGATTTTATCATTGAGCAAAGTTCTCAGAGTCAACAAGTGAAGGAACCGAATGATAAGGCCAGCTCACATGCTCAAAATTTTCTAAGGGATATAGATCTCTGGATTGAGCTTGGGAAAAGACTTGTAAACCAAGATGAGATAGTGAATATGTAGTAAGAGGCCATGAAGGCTCAGGAAGATTCTTTGAAATCTCAAGATGAAAGGATAAAATCTTTGGAGAGGAAAGCTGAGGAGGATCAAAGGGATTTGAAGAAACTAAAAACCTTGTTAAGGAAGCTCATTTAGAAGGAAAAGGAAGACAACTAACCCCACTCTGAATTTTTGTTGAATTTTTATTTCCTTGTAAAACTTTTCTCAACTATAATGAAATTTTATCTTGGTTGTATCTTGTGTTTTTATGTACTAATGTTTCAAGTATCATAAATATTTTGCATTACCTTCAATTCTTTTTTAAAATCACAATGGGGGAGGAGGAAAAAGAACTACACGAAAGGGGGGAAAGAAAATTTTAAAATAGAGAAAAGGAAAAATTTCTAAGTGAAATATCCTTAAATTATGGGGGAGTTTCTCATTACGAAGTTTATCATTTCCATGATAATGAAAAATACACTCCGGAAATTCAGAATACAATCCTTAGAGTTTCAATGCCTAAGGGATAGTTAGTTGTATTCACTATCAACCAAGAACAAAGGGTGATATATTTTAATTTCAATGTCTATTTCAATGTCTAATGAAATTTTTTAAAGTCCTTATATTTTTTTACACAAGGTTGTTTGTTCTTTCCAAAAAGGGGGAGATTGTTAAGTCCATAAGGTTTTCCTTATGACTTTTCCATTCCTTCTTGTTTTAAAAATCACAAACACCATATACTCAAGTAAATCTATATTTTACTTCCCTAAGACAGATTTCATTCCTTAATGGAAATTTACCCTAACCAAGATTTTATTATACATAGAAATATTTTTCTTAAGTATAAAAATCGGATTCATATCCAAAACCATGGAATCATATAATGCTACAATATGAGGCATTCTGTTTAGGATCTGAATTCTGGATATGAACTCTAATGAAGTTCCATTTGGAATTCTGGATATGAACTCTAATGAAGATCCATTCCGAATTCTATATACGAACTCTAATGATGCTCTATTCCGAATTCTGGATATGAACTCTCATATGGTTCGACTTCGAATTCTGGATACGAACTCTCATATAGTTTGACTCCAAATTCTAGATATGAACTCTCATATAGTTCGACTCCGAATTCTGGATACGAACTCTAATATAGTTCAACTCTGAATTCTAGATATGAACGTCTATCCGTTCGACTCTGATCTTTTACAAATTTAACTCATAACATTTACTAGTTTTACTCTGAACTTTGTAAGTTCATATTCTAAACTCTAGTGAAACCAAAATCAGAATTTCCTTAGAAATTAAGACTCCAGATTCCTACAAAATTCAGGTTCCAAATTCCTATAAAACAGAATTCGAATATCTCTTTATTACAGACTCCGAATATCATTTTGGTTAGACTCCGATCTTTTATTTGCTTATATTCCGAATTCTATTTTTTCTTATGCTTACATTTGATTGATTATAAAACGATGTCGTCCTTTCAGTTACACATGTTTTGTTTTAAAACGATGTCGTCCATTCTATTTCTAAAAAACCGTTTGTTTAGTGACATGTGTACAGGTCCCTCCGAAATTGAAGGAAAATATGACCATTGGAGGGGGGAGCTGACCATTCCAACCGAGCCTATAAATAGGAGCTCATTTGAATGAGCTCAACAACATGTTAATTGCTCTAGAGACCACACGCTGTTAAGGTGATTTATATAGAGAGAAGCTTTTCATGCTTTGTACATAATGAAATTATTGTTCAGATTTCTTTGTGCGAGTCTGAATGTTGGTGATTACATTCGAGGGCTTCCAGGGATTGGAAGACAGAGTTGCTGACTTCCTGGAGGTTTGAGGGCTTCCATGCTGGGGATGATAGAGGTTCAAACTACCTTGATGTTGAGGGCATACAGGGATAGAAAGAAAGAGACTCTAATATTCATATCGAGGGCTTACCCTGGTGTGGGTAAGACATACTTTCTTGAAAGTATAAATCAAGGGACCTTTATAAAAGGTTGTTGGATACCCTTCTCTTTGGGTGAAGAGATTTATATCTGGTTACTTGTAGTTTTACTAATTGTTTTTCCACTGCATATTTTATTGTAAGGAAAGTATAACCTTCTTATATTTCTTTACACTGGTAATCTGATTCAATTAGATTCTATATGCTTTATGCAAGAATCCCATATTATAAACATTATTTAAGTTTAAATTCCCGAATCCATATTTCTTGAATCATTTATTCAGAATCACTTTCCAGATTTAAGCAAGTGAATAGAACTAGAAGTTTTTAACATCATACATTTCCCCAATATATTAATTGTTGTTAGAGGTGTTGTGAATTTTTTTAGTTTAACTTTTTAAAACTTATATATTTCCTTGTTTAATGAAAATTTTAATGGGCACAATTCGACCCCCCTCTTGTATATTGAGCATCTATATAGTTATTTCGATCCTACAATGAGATTCACAAAGTCTAAGTAATTACTGAAAAAATATTTGATCTTTGTGAAATGAGGATTTCTTTGTGAAGGTTGGTTGTGATTTACAAAAGTTGTGTGCTTCACTAAATAAGTATATACATGTTATGCATTGGCCAGTTTTGCAAAGGTAGTGTGAGTTTAGTGAAGGCATAGAGATTCACGATAAGTAGAATGAAAAAATACTGTATCGAAAATAGATTTCATGGTATAATTTTGGTATAGGGATATTCATAATGTGGATGATGTTAGAACATAAAAATAACAACTACCTATATTTGGGAATTTATTCATTATTTCTAATGGAGGGATATACATGTCTATAAAATGTTAATGAATCTTTTCATGAGTAGTTATAAAATGAAGAGGAATAATGTGATCCTATCTATCATCAATGATCCATAGAAATAATTATTAGGTGAGTGACCCTTTGGAAACCATGAGTTATCCATAATCATTTTAACAGAAGTGATCGTTGGAATAGATGTGATCTCGACCATATGTTATTTTTTCAGTGAGTCATTATCGATTTAGTACATAGACACATTTTATTTGTATGCTCTTATGATATATCCCAGTGGGGGTGAAAAAATTAAAATTGACATGTCTCATGAATGATATCATTTTTGGTCATAAATTTCAATGATAAAGGGTGATAAGAGTGTTTTTTTAATTAAGTAACAAGATTTGAAGGGACAACTATTTTATTCTGTCATGCCCTAATTCACCCCCAATATCAAGATATTCAGTGAAGATATTTTAAAAATTATGACCCCAACTAGAAGGACATATTCTTTCTATAACGCTTAACTATTAGTTAAATATAAAGTATTTCACATTTTTCTATTTAGGAGATATTTTCTATTTATAATTATTTGTAATTTGTAAAAAATCAAACATATCAATCTGATACATTAAAAAGAATGCACTTCCCCTCAATATTCATTTTGATATAAAGATATAATTTTGAAATTTATACAATTGTTTCATTTAAAAAAATATCCTTTTCTAATATGAATCTCCATATAAGAAATTGGTACATTTTAATTTTTCCTACACATCCTTAAGACTTGTAAAAAACATTTCATAGGCACAAAAATAAAATTAAGGCTCATAAAAATAAAGGGACCAATTAGTAAATTTGGGAAATTTTGAAATCTATAACAAAATTTTTCTGTTTTATATAATAATCATTACGATCAAATATTATTTTACTTACACATAAAATCAGGTTTGTTATAAAATGATTCTATATAAAACAGTTCATAAGAAATAAATTAGTTTAAATCATAATCATGGGGAGTGTAAAAGGAATATTAGAAAAATGAATAAAAGTTTCTTAAAAATGATAACATTTAACCCGAGGAGGTTAATAAAAATCATAAAACATAAGAAAATATACATACCTTGTAAAACTAAAATATTTCCCCAGATATTCTTTTTCCAGAATTTTAATTTCATGTACCATAAGTTGGAGATCGTCTTCATTGAACCATTATAGGTAAACATATGAGAACCATTTAAAATGTAGTAACATATTTAGTTAGTTACTACCTAAATCTCTAGAGAAACGATTTATTAACTAAGTCATATAAGAGTTATAAAAGGGACACATAATATTGTCGTAAAATTCTATATGGTTTAATCTAATTTGATATTAAATATCCATTGTAACATTACAATCACAATGAAATGAACAAATAAATATTTTAATATAATTGTTACAAAATCTATAAAAACACTATGATAGTAAACCATTTAATGATATTTCCTTTGTACGATATGTAAAAATTTCATGTTAATGTTCAAAAAAGATTATTTTATCTAAAATTGATTCTCTTTATAATATATATTATCTTTTAAAAACCTAATTTAAACATTATTTATCTTAAATTATATACAAAAAACGTTATTATATAAATTACTCAATATAATATGATTTTAGTTTTAATTGTATTGTTTTTTTAAATGATGAGTTTTAGTTGAAAATATTGATTTGAAAATATTTTAATTTTTATAAAATTATTACGATTTTTGGAATATCCTAGATTATTAAAAACCCATTCATGTAAACACATATAAATTTAATGACTAATTCTTTTTCATTTTATACTATTAATTGATGTTATAAATCATAGTATCATTTTTCTTAAAATTAAATTATAATATTACTTTAATAAATTTTATTCTCAGTCCATCATTATTATTTTGTTTTTTGATGGTGAATTTTTATGGATTTTTTTTAAAGGAACCAAGAATTATATTTTTTTAATACAAAACTATATTTCATAAAATTCTGGATATATTATAGTCTCTTTGTGTATATAATGTTATTAACCGGAATAAAAAATTTCCAAAAAACTACTTTTACGCATTTTGTATGTTATTTTTTAAATTAACATTTCAAACATGTAAATACAATTATTTGATAAAATGATTTAAAAATATGAAATCAGAAGTCAAAAAGTGTTTAAATAGTAAAATATTATTTTTTATCATTAATTGATGTGCTTTGACCCTCATATCCCAGATATTGTTCCATTCATTATTATATTTACATGACTACATGGAATAAAATTTGGAAGTTATAATATTTTTTGTAGTCCTTGTAAACCAGATACACACATGAGTCTTACATTTCTACTGAATAAACTAGTTTCAATATATATTTTTTCAACATTGGGATAACATTATTATTTCATAGCATGTTGTTTTATATCTTTCATAGTGTGCTTCTTTGAATCCTAGGGAATGAAAAAATCTTATGTTTGAGCTCAAATTCTAAGTAATATTTAAGTATGGAAGAAGAAATAATGAATCAATGAGATAAATAAATATGTATAGAATAAAATATTAATTAATATTTCCATTTAAATAATCACATGTTTATGAAACATGTCCATGGATATTCTAACTATTTTAATAATTACATGGAATATCAATAGCTTAATTCATAATGATGGAGTGCATGACAATTTATATCTAAAACTTATCATCAAGGAGTCATTAAAAAAATCTAATACTATTAATTAATCTTGCCAAAAATATAATATTGTTATTGAATTAAGACAAGAATAAAATACTATCAAGGATTATTGCTAAGAATCAAATAATGTTAATGATTCATGCCAAGAATGTAATAAATTTGTATGACCTTGGACAAAACCATATCTATTTTTTGGGTGAAACATATTGATGAATCGAAGGTCTATATATAATAGGGATCCAAATGTGTGATACTAACTTAACACATTCCACATATATTGAATAATCGGTTCAATTATTGAAAATTTTTCATTATCAATTACCATGTTTTTGAATGGGTGGTTGGATAATGAGATGGAAGGAGATATTTGAACATGATTCATCCTCTGAACCCAAGATCCAATGTCTTAGAGATGTTTCAGGTCATCCTTATAAATTTAGTGGTAACATTGAATTGTGCATGTGATGTTTATTAAAATAAATGATATCTCAGAATTGAAGTTGTACCACTCTACCTATGATAATGGGGTATCATTTGTTGATGCACAATGCGTTTCATCCTACAATCTGTATACAGATATTGATCATCTAGTAAATCCATTTAGGTCGTTGTATAGAAACATGTTGATGATTGATGATATGTAATACATAATAAAATGTCTGGAGTTATTCTAGTTCTCAGTTCTTGTACGAATAACTCTTGTAAAGGGTGAATAGCAATGGATAAATTCTAATATAAAATTTAGGATCATTCAGTGTTGAGATTTTATGAATTAAAAAATAATCCCAATTGGGAGGAAGTATTTTCACATTCTCTTCAATAGATCATAATATTTTTGTAATTCCTAGAATTTTGAAAGAAATATTCTAAAAGTAGTTATCATCAAATTATCATAATGAGAGATGAATTTCAATCCATTCACATAAAGGGATACTAGTGCATAGTTTTTTATTACACTGTATGTGATCAATGTTTTTTAACATCCTAAGATTCCATGAAATTTAGAATATTTTATTTATACTTCATTAAATATATATGAACATACTATTGAGTGTTAACTTATTTTATTTTCTCACATTCTGCTAGAAGCTGACATGGAAATCCTATTATGTTAGATGGATATATTTTTTATTAATGATAGAATATTTGAAATTATGATTGATTATGGGCATCATCCACCCTTATGTGATTATTCTAAAATAGTGGGACATTAAATTTCAAATTAAAGGACCATTAAAAATAAATCTAACAATATAAATACCGATAGAGGTATATCTTCGAACGAGGTTGGTAAAAGATAGAAGGGTAATCCTTAGATAACTAGGAAGGGTGAGAATTATGGAACTACAATATCTTTAATGATTTAAATGAACACTCCAACTCCCATTTTAATGGTGATAGGATTCCAAATTTTTTCATCTTAGAATATGATTACATAATTAAGGAGGATGAGAATCTAGGTTAAAAAGTGAGTATGTGTCCAAATTCATTAGCTGATACAAATTGTATGAAAACTATGTACTCTCGAGTGGAAATATTGTAAGATATCAATGAAAGGGTTCCATTGGTTCAGCTTTTTTATTATCTCAATGATGTTGTGAGGCCTATTTATTTTTACCCTAAATACGTTTCTGTCAACAATTTCTGTCATACTAATGCTCAGATTGATTGCAGTGATAGATCAATCAAAATTGGGGATTCTATTATTATGATAAATTCTTTCATTTATAATGTAAAGGGATCCTTGAGAATTAATAAGGAATTCATGTTGACAAATAGGGTTAAATTTTTTGTCATATCTATTAAATTGCATGATTATTGAATTAGCACTAATTCGCATCCATCCCTTGGCCGAGGTGCTCTACCCTTATTTCCCATTATTGAGTCTGATGTAAAGAAATATATCTCTCAAAATAAATCTTTGAGTGACTAGGTAGAAGAGGATGAGGCTCTAGACGTTTCTAATCAATCTCTAGGTTCACAATGTTCTTCTCCAAGTGCTTGTGTGATTGGGGATTGCATTGTAGATAGTAAAGTGTACTTGTGTAGTCCATCTGCTATTGATGTGGGAATTGCTACTATTATTGGAATCATAATGAAACCACGAAGTCTATCAAAATTAGATGCGAGTTCAAAAAAGTATTCAAGAAAGAAGAAATGTATTGGAAGAAAAACAAAAGGTAACTCTATCTAAAATTTATTATACAAATGAATGTTCTTTACTATAATTTTAATGGTTTGGATTACTCTACAATGGTTAATGCCTTGCATAGACACATAATAATTCATAAAACAAAATATATAAGAATTTATAAACCTAATATTCCATATTAGTTTGGATTTATTGGTATGAAAAAATTTGGGTATCACTTTGTTGGTGAAAATAGTTGTATAGAAAAGGTGGACACATTATGGGACATTACCAATAATATTTTAATATGTGTTAATATCATTAAAATTTATTATTATATTATCTCATGCAGTATTCAATTAAATAATGTAAAAATTGTTGGATCTATCATTAATTCTAAGAATAGGTATCAGGGAACGAGGATATTACGACATCATAGTGATGCACTCAAATGTAGTATCTCATTTCCTTGGCTTCTTCTTGGTTATTTAAACAAAATCATTTGTCATAATTAAACAATCGATTCCACTCACGCATTGACTTCTCCCAAGTAAATCAAGGATTTCATTGATGGTAATGACATTATTGATTTCATTATGGTTGGATCTAAAATCACTTGTTATAGAAATAACCACATTAGAGTGGTTTGTAAAATACAAGATCAATCTTTTATTAATGAAGTGGATCTTAATAATTGGGACACAACTTCTAGTATTACTCTCCCTAAAATTAATTTTTATCCCTACCCAATCCTTTTGATATTCATGATAAATGTGATAAATATTAATTCCCTTTTCAATTAAACAATTAATGGGATAAAAAAATATTAAATTTGAAAAAATTATAAGGATTTTTTAAAATAGTAGTATTGTTGGTAATGTGAATTCTCCTTTTTTATTAACGATGAAACTAAAAATGACCAAACTAAAAAATAATAGGACATATATCTATAGTAATCTATATAATAATATTTTCAATCTTGATACCTCTTTTCAATAGATCTAGAAGGATTAATCCATAGATAATTTTAATATGTACATGTCTATGGGGGTTGGTATTTCTGTTAATCATAACTCCCCTCTTGTAGGGAAAAGAATTGTTATTAAAAAACATGAAAAATTAAGTGGTACCATGGGGAAATATAAATACTTTGTTTTTAACTCTTTCTAAAAAGTCAGAAAGGCCAGTATAACTTTATTAATATTATTGGCTGGGGACCAAATTATCAAAAATAGGGAGATGATATATGATTATAATATTTCATATTATTCTACTATATTTAATGGCCCTAGTATGGATAGATATTTGATTGATGGAATTATTCACTATACTGTCACTCAAGAGGATAATCCAATGATTGCTTGTGTTCCTCTAGAAATAGAGATTAAATATTTAGTTTTTATATTAAATACAAGTCGTCTTCCGAGTAAAAATGCTTTCAATAGCTTCTTTCATCATATTTAATGGTATCTAATTCAAGATGATGTTTTTATGTTGGTTACTTATTTCTATATTGGTGGCACAGTACCTCAATGTCATAATTCTCAGCTCATTACATTGATTCCTAAGGTTGAAAATTCATATGAAATTTACTTATATAGAACTTTTATTTTTTATTAATATTTAATATATTAGTAGTAAGATTCCTTCCAAACAAGATTGCGTGAATAAATTCTAAAATTGTCTGATAAAATCAGTTTGGATTCATAAAAGTAACATATATACCTGATTTCACTGTCACTACTTTAGTGTCTTTCAATTTTCTCATAAAATCTTGAAGATATTGTAGTATTGCTTAAAAGATCTATATTATGAAGGCATTTGATATAGTGGATAAGAATTTTATATACAAGGTTATAAGTTGTATAGGATTTGGTATCACGTTTATTATTTTGTAAAAATATCTCTTTAGACCTACCCACATCTCAGGGAATATAAATGGATCTCCCATGATATATTTTATGTTCACTCTAGTTGTTACCTAGGGGGAACCTCTCTTAGTAATGAATTTTTCAATTGAAAATGATTATCTTAGTAGAACAATTTCTCACTGGTGGCATAGGGAAATCACAAGCATATTCAATCACTCTGCTCCATTGTATCTAATGTTCATATGTTTTTTCTAATGATATAATACTTTTCATGTAGGGAAGTTAGATGATTATCCAGATTATTAAACATTATTTACAACATTATGGGGGAGTTTATGGGAAAATGTTCATTTGGGACAAATAATTTAGTTTCCTTGGAAGGAGATTTCTTCTCTCAAGACGAAATTTTATCCTTTTAGATATTTCCCTCTAAGAAGGGTCAATAACATTCCATTATCATGGGTTTTTTTATTTTGTTGAAGGATGAGTAATTATTATTTATATAAAATTTATAATCTCAGTTCAAATCAAATATCTTCCTAGAATTTGAAAAATTTATCAATGGATTGTAGAATAAATTTTGTAAAATTAACCATTATTTCCATGATTTTCTACACATTAATGGTATAAAAATGGTCGAAGGGATGATATATAGTCTAAATGTCAATATTAAAAATTTTATATGATGTGGAAGTGTTTAGGAAATTAGGTTTGTCACCATAACTTGGAAAACATGATTTAAATATTTATCTAATGGAGGTATAGAAATCAAGAACATTAATCATTTTATCGATTCTCTTCATGATTAATTCAGCTAGAACATCAATAAAAGTAATTCATATTCTTTTTTATTTTTTATGAAATAATTCTTGAATGGTTGATGTAGGGAAGTGAAACATACATGAATTAACCTATTTGTTTAAATGTTAATGCTTTTTTAATTGCATAATGAAATGCTCAGAATGGATAGTGAGTAGAAGTTCCCCTCATAAATTCATTCTTTATAACTAGAATGGATATGTTGTAATTGGTGATTTCCATCCTCTAGATTTTCCAATGGACTCCCAAATTATAGTAAAAGTTTTTTTTGGATTCCTCATACTCAATTAAATGTTGTGGTTTATAATGTTATTTATGGATACACTTTGTTGTCATGTCTTAGTTTTTTAGTGTGGGAGCCATCCATAAATGATGTTTAGAAAATTATTTTATACTACAAATATCTTACAAGGGAAACAAATGGTGAATTAAAATATATAAAAACATCAATAAATTCTTGTATTTTTTCTTCTTATAACACATTCATCTTTTGATTATCTTACAAAAAATTAACCACTAAATATATACTTTAATTATTTTTAATTTCTATGTTCTCTAACTGTTTTTTGGCATCTAGCATATAGAGGATATAGAGATCCTTTTTCATAGTTGTGCGACAACCGCACACTATGGAATGAGGTCTTAAACATCATTTTAATATGAGATATATGATTTTATTATCTAAAGTTAGTTCTTCATTATTTCATGAAGGATGATCTACTCCCTAGATACATACCTTTTTCTAGTTGTAGTGGTAAAATTGATGTATTCTCTCTAGTTTGGTTGTAATTCCATTATTCATGATGGTAGGATGTTCTGTCTATGATATGTGATGTTGAATGTTCTTGTCATAGTCATGGAGTTTTATGTGATGTATAAGAGACATTATCATAACAATATTAATGATTCCGAATTTTAAGAAAAATGGAAATTTATGTAAATTATAAACCATAAATTAGAATAGTTGAGGTTTTTTGCGAAACATCCTTTACCTAATTGGATAAAAAATAATTTAGTTGGTGCATCAAAAGAAAATATGGTTCATTCGGGGCTTATTGCCGCCATTCATGATCATAATGTCTTAATCATTAGATGTTTTATAATGCATGTGAAGTGAAACATTCAACTGAAGGGGAGATTCATGGAATTATTAATGTGATTTATTATCCCCATATTAAAGCTTATAATAATCATTTATTGTAAATTTATTCATTTACCCTATTTAATGTTATAAAAAGGGTTTAATTTAATAATTTATAGATTCTTAAGGCTCAGTTGATGGAATAAATGAATACCTGTTTAATCATCAATTTTATTATCAGGCACGTCTATTGGTATGCGAATATGATGGATGATGGTCATTCTAACAAATGAGTTGATATGCAGATCACAAAGTGAAATTATATTACACTGTAATTTTTGACCAATTATAAAATTGACTCTAATAAACTTCCTCATGTCATGCTTCTATAATTTCTCTTTTCATTAATAAAACCTTGGCCTATTAGGGTCATGGATCTTTAAAATATATATCCATATTTAGTTAAAGCTATATATTTACCAAAATTTCACTAATTAATCATAGAAATTTCAAGGGAAAATGTTTTTGTAATAATAGAATACATTTTATAAAAAATACTTTCCATTATACATTAATGAGGATATTTACGAGGAATATAATGTTCAATTAAAATGGTCATAATAAAGTTACTTTTAATAACTTCCTTCATTAAAATAATAATAATTCATCTAGAAGAAGAATAAGGATTGTATAAATAAAAATACCTATAATTTTGGATATGTAATGACATGGGTTATTGATGTTGGTGAATTGATATACCGTAAAAAGATTAAATTTTAAAATTCTCAAGGAAAGTAATATTTCAACATTCCAAAGTGTTCCATGCCACTTTGAAACATTTTAATCATAAGACTGATGAAGGAAAAATATTAAATGAAGCATATATTATCATGAGTATAAGTTTATTCCTAATATATAATGTCAAATAGTTTGTATATACACATCATAAGAGAATATAGGTGTATAACCAAACAAATTCCTCAAAAAATGAAATTTGTGACAAAAATCTATTACCACATTAGTACATTTGAAATTATAATCCCATTAAAAGAGATATCTCAAAATGGATATATAAATCCATATAATTTTAATTATATGAATCATAATTCATTAATGGGATGTATATACACTACAAAAAAATAAATACTAGGTGAAAATGTTGAATGCCTTATAGAAGTAAAAGTGAGCCAAGAATCTATTACCATATGCTTCTCTTTGGATGAACACAATTTATCCACATGTATATTGGTTTTAAATATGTCACTAAATTATCCGGAATCAATAATAGAATTTATAATATCATATATGATCTTCATATAATATCTTATTACCCATTTTTCAATAATCATTCATTGTTTTCACTCTTTTGTGTGTTAATTGCCCAATTTATTTTTGTATGATTTTTACAGGTAAAATTTTATCCTTTTAACTAGATATTTATTTAATTATCTAAATATTGATAAACATGATTTCATTATTATACATATTGAGTATATATTTATTTATAGTAATCCATAATGTTTTTAGATAGGAAATTTAATACACATTTATAGAGATGGTAGGTCCTACGTGCGCATAGACTCTTCTACCATATTATTATCATATTAAAAAAATGTAAATAAAATGATATATATGAATATAATAATTATTTTATAATCATAAATTCATATTTATAAAATATTTTATTTAAAAATACCGTTAATACATTCCTTGTAATGTCTGAACGTGTCACCTTGCTTTGAGAAGGAGTTAATCCGCGCGTCTTGAAACAATGTTAACGTATTCCCACAAAATGGGAAATCTTGAAGGTATATATTATATAATAATTAAATAAGTATAAAAAAATTATAAATATCAAATATATCATTTTTAAACTATAAATCTATCTTTATTTATTTCTATGAATTGTGGTAGTGAAAGAATGAATGACATAGGTTCCCAAGGTGGTAGTCCGCCATACCCACATATAATGATTGATTGTCTAATTTGATAGAAGCTTATAATGGTGTATGCGATAAACTTATAATAAAATAATAATAATTATATTTTTCTTACAATATTTAAAATTTAATCAAGATAGGCTAATAAGTTAATTGGTGAATAACGGAATAAAATTAAATTGATTGTTGAAGATTGTTTCCTCTTTTTCAGGTAACTCTTTATTGTTTATACCAAATGGTTCCTTTGGATGGATTTATAGCCAAATTTAGTCATCTTGAATTATCATATGGATATTTGGATCTTATTTTGTCATCAATTTTATGATTCAAATGCCTTTAGGGGTGTGAATTGTTGGGAGGTGTGGGTGCCTTTTATTGTAGAAGAGGAATGTCATTCTTGTAAATATAAAAATGTAAACTCTATTTTGAGGTATACCTAAAATAATGTGCCTCCAATAAATATCGATAATTTTATAAAAAGTAGGATATAGTGTAAATATTTCCATTAAATTGTTTTTACATGTTTATAGTTCATTATTTCCCTTAAGATTTAGGATCATTCCCATGTTATGTAAGATTTAATTTTAATTGATGTAATCAATATTAATTTTTCCATCTAATAATTTTGTGAAAAAATAGACATAATAGAAATTATAAATTATTATTATTCTAAATATTTGATCCTTTTTTACAAATTCCATTTACTTATGCGGTTGAAATTAATTTAAAAATATTTTCATAGATGGGATGGGAAATCCGATTTTTAAGTGAAAATGTTAAATTTGTCCACTATATTTTTATATCAAAGTATAAATTAAAAAATAATCCAAGGACCTAAATATTATATATATATATATATAATATAAATAAATCAAAATAAAAAAAGCAGATATTATATTATTTAAAATTATAATATATATAAACGAAAAACTATTTTTCCATTATAATTTAAATTTTTTTATTAATCATCTAAATATGAAACTTCTCGGAAAAATAAAATCAATTCACCCTAACATTACATTTTAATTTCAAATTATAAAAATAATTTTATTTTTATAAATAAAATTTATAAAACTTATATTTAATATAGGAGTCTAGTAAAATGTGACAAAACTATATTTATAAAAAATACCTTTTGATGGGTAAAATTGTCTTTGTTCTAATATTATAATTATCAAATATATTGGATGAATTTAAACTATATTTTATTGAAAATTGAATATATATATATATATATATACATATTCCATTAATATCCTTCAATAATTGTAATTAAATTATTTTAATAAGACAAAATGTCATTGGGAGCATAAAACTAGTTCTTATAGAAATTAATTATATTAAATTAGTTTTTATATTAATAGAAAATTAATTTTTATCCAATGAACTGAACCATATATTTTTATAATTTATCTATTACCAATAATGATTTCCAATTTAAGAACTAGGTTATATAATATAATATTACATTATTTTATATAAGAATATATTTTTGGTCAACAAAACTCACCTTATGTGTAATGTAAGCTAACTTTGGGATATGTGTAGATAAATATATGATTAATGATAAATATAAATAAACATCCCACAAATATAGAATTTATTATAAAATTAATAATATAGTAATGTTTAGGGGTGAAACATTATCCCCACATTAAATAAATTGCATTTATTTAATAGAAACCTAGTCACTATAACTAATGTATTGATATATGAAAATATTGTATTTTAAAAAACCAAATATAAATAGGTTTAATAAATAATCTTACTTTTAATATAGAAATGGAAATTAAAATGTCACCATATAATAAGATTTTGAATAGTATAACATTATTGAAAACATGGAAATTAATAAAAATGATAGTATCTTTTTTTATGGAGAGTGATAGAGAAACTTTTCACAAGAAAGTTGATTACCAAAAATCCATAGACTAGAGGTGTGAAAAAAGATCATTAATATACTAAAAATGTTGATAATCAGAATTTTTTTTCAATATCCTATTATAGAGTTGAGAAATTAATTCACTCTCTATTAATATATGTAAATATAGTACTCTGTAAACACAATATTATCCTTTTGTTATAACTTTTAATAGTTAAACATTATCTATTTGAATAGGATCCATCATATAGTGATTCAGTATAATAATTTCTAAAACCTCATCCAATGTTCAACTTAAAAAATTTAAAAAATAATTATCCTTATGAACCTTCCATGTATTATGATCCAAAACATTATAATTACATCAATTTTATCTATTATTATATAGTTTACATTATCCATATCAATTATACCTTTATAAAAAATTTATCTCAAAATTTGTGACATATTATGGGTTATTGTTCCCTAAATCGTATTTTTCTGAAATAATTATCCTGTTAGTAGACCCATTTTAAAGGTAAAATTTAATATTTGAAATCATATTATTAATGAAATATTAAATTAGTACAATCTATATTTATTTTAGGATTACCATACCTAGTATATCATATATAAAATACTCAAATAAAATAATTCATAAATCCAATTAAAAAAAGAATATTCACACCACTACAATTGTTATAAAAACATAATCCCAACTATGAACACTTATATTTTTCTATGGTATATTCCCTTGGAGTATGGGGAAATAATTCATAAAGTTCCTCATATCCTTACAGTTGAAGCATTAAAAATTTGAAATTTATTTAATACCCTTGAAATCTGGAGCATATCGGCATTTTTCTCTATATATTAAGAAATATCATTTTATTTTTAAACAAGTACCGAGGTGTTTCCATTCACAATAATCACATGATGGAAAATGAGTCCTTACCTTCCTCCATATATCGACCATTTAAACTAATTTTCTATTATTCCCTTTTTTCTTTGATGATATATGATATGGAAGATTATATATCTGTGTTGATAGCACATGATACAATGTTCTCATGTGATTAGAATTTTTAGGACACTAGTTCACATTAGAGACTTGCCATATATCCTTCAATGAAATTTTCATCATGAACCTTCTATTGTGTGTGAAATCCAAATCATACCTAGGTGACCTTTTAAATTTTGATTCATACTCTACAACACTTTCATAATTATATTTCCACAAGCCAAGGAACTTTATTTTCATATTATTTTTTCCCTCATGAGGGAAATATTTATCAATTAATGTCTCCATAAAATATTTCTATTCCATATGTAATATATCTTCTTCATCCCTAGTATTCTGGATCAACTACCATAATTAAACAATATGTCTATTGATAAAATACACTATAACTGTAACTTTTTCCTTTTAACAAAAATCCAATTCCATAAATATATTCTCAAATGAATTAATCCATCTCTTAGATACCGTTGGATTAGTAGTCCAACAAAATAATGGGGGCCTTTGACTCATAAAGTGATCCAACATCATAGAATCTCCCCGAGGGACATGTTTCTCCATCTGAGAAAATTTATTTGTCAAAATATGATTAAAGAGACTTAATCTATCCCTAAATTTATCAGTTTCAATATCATCAATACTATAATCCTCATCAGGAAAACATTTACATCAACAAAGATTTTTTATACCATTATTAATCTCTAGTTTCATTTATAATTAATGTAATTAATTATATTATATCATACCATAATTAATAATAATTTATAGTCATAAAACTTTTGATATAATTACCAAAAAATGAAAAACAAATATGTGTAGTTAATCTCATAATCATAAACATGATTTAGTTTGGGTATTTATTATATTATTTTTATAAAATTATAACATTGGTTTTTGTTCAATAATATATATTTTTATAAATCTAGTTCTTAAAGTTTCTACCAAACTTCCTCAGATACCAACTGTAATTACCCAAACCCATAATCCCAAATATATTGTCTTATTTTTTTCCATTGGAATGATTACAAGAAATAAAATCTTAAAGGGCCGATAAATTTAATTGAATTAGAAAAATATATACATACACGAGTTTTAAAATACAACATAATACACAAATATAAACATATATTTTCATTCAAGGATAAAATCATTCCTTCTTAGAATATTCATTCATATATTTCTTAGTACACTTCATGTAATCTTTTGAAAAAAAGAACCAAAATAAGGGTGAGTCAAACTATTTGAAATTATAAAGTATAGTGGAAGTAATAATTAATGAATGACCATAATATTTATGGATAGAAAAAATATATTATTAAATAATTCCATAAAAATTATAACCATGTCTTAAAACATAACCATTGATATTATAACTAATTAGTTAATCATATGGAATATAAATAACTGAATTCATCTTGATGGAATGAATAAAAATGGTTATCTAAAATGTTCTATGAAGCATAAGTGGCAATAATATAATATAGTTCTGGATTATGTATTAGAATATAATAATGTCAAGGATTCATTCCATGAATCTATTTTTGTCAATGCTTCATGTTGAGAATAAAATAATGTCAATGCTTAATTACAGGAATCAAATAAATGGGTAAGGCCTCAGCTAAAATCATATTTAGATTTTTTTAGGAAACATATTGATGTATCAATACCCTATATATAATCAATTCTCACCATTTTCATACCTTTCTAAATAATTATTCATATATCAAATAATCAATTTAATTCATGAATAATTTTCTTTAGTAATTATCCTTATCTGGTAAAATATATTAAATTACAAATATTTTTAAAATTAATCAAATAACATTCACATTAAAAATATATGTAAAAATTTAATGTAAAACCCCATGATTCCATGGTATGTTTCAATTTGAATAATGATATACCATGCATTGTATGAAACTTCGACATTCTAACACACCGCGACCAATCAAAGTAGCCATTATATATAGTAATAACCATTTTTTGAAATTTTATAAATTTTATCTCCCAAATTGGATTTCATTTTTGGATTCGGAATATGGAAATTATCCTAAGGTAAAATTTTGGTACTTTTCAAATAACTTTTATATTTTGATGAATAGTAAAAATTACTAAATTTTAATTAAAAACAACTTTTTTAATGAAAATCATTAATAGTGATGAATTATGAATTTTACTGGTTTTAACATATATTTAGAGTATATTTTTACCACTTAATAAAATTTTGGTCATTGGACATAATTTCACATTTAAACCGGACATAAACAACTTTTAATCTTTTAATAGTTATTATCTCTTAAAAACACACTTTTTTAACTAGGGGAATTATTTTTAAATTAATTTCTACCACTTCTATGTTTTGAATTTAGAAATATTGATTCCGTATTTGGAATCAGGAGGTCTAAATTTTGTGAATATGTATCTATTATATTTAGGCATTTATGAATAATTATTTCGGTAAATATTTTATTTACCATGGTTAAAGGGTAAATCCGGTAAATTATAGTAACAAATAATATTATAATATTATTAATTTACCCTAAAACGTGTCATAAAACTATTGGTTGATACATTGCCGACCATGGGTATCTTTGGGTCAATTTTGGGACCCCATGGAGCCACTTGTTGGTGATAAGGACACTTTATATTAATTAAGTTAAAGCAAGTACAAAAAATAAAATAAGTATATATCTTTTAGAAAAAAACTTTTTACATTGGGTTATGTATGTTATCATTTCGAATATAAATATTCATTATAAATATAAAATGTTTTCATATATAATGGTATTTTATTTATATATTTTAGACCTTTAATAATTAAATTTATTTATGACACAATAATGATGCAGTATTTTACTTATTAATGAAAGAATCAAACAATTGGTATTATAAATGTTAAAATAAATATAATTTGAAAGATTTGATGAGACACACAAATATTAATGTTTAATATGACATGTTAGGATTGATTAAATGAATTTTTTTCGAATTAATAAAGTTTGTATAACATTAACAAAAATCAATTATTGAATAGTGTCAAAATTGACATAAATTTGTTTTTTTAAAAAATATTATATTATTAATTGATATTATATTCCTAAAAATATAAGGTTCGGCAAAAAGAACATATATCATGATATTTTTATCATTAATGGTCCACTTTGGGGTCTATTGGATTTATACAGTATGTTTACTTACTATATAATATAAAAATTCAAAGTGACATGGTAAATGTCAATCTAATTAACTAAGAGTTAAAACTAAAAGATAAGGTTAATATAACAACCCAAACCTATCTAAAATCTATTGTTTGAATTTATTTCGACCCATACCCACAATATAGAAGGAATAATCAACTTTGGATCCATTAGAAACCTAATATTAATTTATTATAAATTAATACTTCAATTTTTTCCTAAAGAGCCCCTCCGCATTTATAAAAGGACAAAACTTATAACCAATTCTTCACACCTTCAAAGAATCTTTTTTAGGCCAATACCTACCCAAATACTCTCCCAACTTCACTCAATTCAACTTAGAGGCCTTATTTTTATCATAAATCCAACCTATAGATCCCTTCTGATCAAATCAAAAGGAAAAAACTGGAGAAGAGGTAATGTTTTCACCAACATTTTTCAAATACCTTACTTCTTGAACTTCTTATTTCTCTATTATTTATTTTATAAAATAAAAAATACAGTATCTTTTATATACTTTACTGTTTTTTAAAATATGGTACAACCATATTCAAAAGTCTATCCATCCTTTGAATGACATGTCACCATACGTGCGTATGTACGGCTTACCGTCTCCATGTCGTGGTGTAATTGTTATTCAAAAACATTATTATTTGTATGGGTATGATAATGATATGTAATTGATGTAAATAATAAATATAACATGATAATTATTCTTTATATATGATATACCATCGAATTATATATTATTTTAATATCAAAAGAATGATATTTTCCCTCGTGCGTACGTACAGACTACAGTCTCCACGAACGCGATGAGATTCATTACCCCATCATATCCATTCAAGACTAATTCTCATTTGATGATTAAAAGTAATTTTTTAGTACTTGATATATTTATATATATGAATAATATACAACCTATCGATAATAAACACAACTTATGTAACAAAGCATACAAAGAAAAATGAATCATTTAACACCCGAAACGACGATAATACAATGACCTTATTGACAAGGAAATGTTAAAAGATCATATATGATATCATATTAATGTATATGGTTATTGTATAATTTAATAAAAAATGTTCCACCATTATACAGGTATTTAACCTGTCCACAACATTGTAAAAGTACAAGGTAATGGGTTTTCATCTCACTCTTTATTCCCTTGAGATTTGTACCATACTGCCATTATTACCTTTTGTGTGGTGTATTAACTGCCCATAATTGTATTATTTGTATAATACAGTTTAAATTTATGTGTTTTAAAATATTCATTTTATAATACCTCTTACATGGGGTGTGTGTTTCGTATGTTACCAAATTGTTAAGGGTTAATTTCACAATATCTTTATTATTCGTGGTTATTTTTATGTAAATATCTAGTGGGACATTTTATTATCCATGTCCATGTTTCATGAAAGAGTTTTCAAAGGAATTATTTTAATTATCTTTTTTACAAAAAAATCATTTCAATTTTTTTAAATATTTATTCTCCTAAATCTTTTTAATTAATGTCTATGTTTCCAAAATAATTTTAAGGATTTATTTATATGGACATGAATGTTTTGAAATGACAATTCCTTTAAAAAGTTTCAAAGTGGTATAGGACAATTTGATTCATAAATCTTTTTTAAATTACTTGCTTTATAAATGTCTGACTTTTCAATGATTTCAAAAAAGAGATATTTCTCTCAAATTGATTTGATTTCATCTATGTCAACATCCGTTAATGGATTTTAAGCTTATTTGAAGTTGATTTATTATGATACAAAACATGCATATTGAATATAATGTTTTGGGATATGTTTGACTATGGATGTTTTATTTTTATACCATTCATGGTTTATGGAGAATGTATTGACATTTCGTATGCTTGTTTTAATACGAATGTTTATGTTATATTTAATCCTATTCATATAAGGAATGAATTGGGATTAGTAAGTGACGGGTGGAGCCCGCTATAGCTCTTTGATGCACTGGTAGGTCTCATGAGACAAACTAATGTCTTGGCACAAGGCCATGAAAAAATCATATTTGTAGTCATGGCACGAGGCCTTGGATACGTGGTTATGATATTCTGGCATTATGCATTCCATCATTATAAAAGTGGTTATTGATATTGCATGTGATTATTCGACTAGTAGAATATCCTTATGAATAACTAAATTTAATTATTTCATTTTATCATTTCCATATTATGTTGAAGTTCAAGTTTAAAAGTATTTTGTTTTAGTTATACATTGCCTTAAATGTTTATGCTTATTTATGATTGTTTTTGTTATATTGTTATCCTCACTGAGCATCTAAGCTCACCCCTTTCAATGTTTTATATTTCCCAGGATGTGAAGAAGTATTTTATGAATGACCTCCAGGGATAGTATATGGGGATATGACTGTGGAGATAAGATGTTTTGGTAGTTTTTCACTTTATGATGTAATATAAACTTTATGAATGCTTCTAGTGTTTCCAAGGCTATTAAACTAATCCGTCATTCGAGACGTGATATTTTGTGATCATGCCAATGTTATGTAATCATGCACCGACTCTGGGTAACTGTGGTTTGGGCGTTACCGTTTGTATCAGAGGATGTTTGTTACAAACATTGGTAGCTAGATTTAGATAAACACTGATTAGAGCACATAGACCAAATATGGACATTGAGGATTTGTATAGAAGAACATTTTAAAATTTTGTTATTGTAGGGATTTTGTGAGTTTTTCAAGAAATACATCCCTGTCTAGATATGAACAGGTAGAGGCAGCTCTGGAACAGATGTACCTAGGGGTAAAACCAAAAAACACCGCTGTGAGCTAGACTCGAACAAGAACTGGTGCACGAAAACGGGCCTGGCTACACTCTTGGTTATGACACTCCCAGGGGTTATGCATAAGATAATTCTCATTTTCTTTACAAACCATTATAAAGGGTTCATGAGTATATACTTCCACATAGAAAACATTTTTATGATTATAGATTATATCCATAAACTTCTTAGTTCTTATTAAGTGTTTTACAAGATTGGATTTATGTATTGCGATTCATAAACTAATCCAGGGTATGCCATTGTTTAGAAATGGTGCCCAGTGGAAGTAATGAGAACTCCAGCAAAACGCATGATCCAAAGAGTAAGAAGGATCATATATTTCATGGTCTAATGATTGAATTTAGAAGGGAAATAGTCTCCCATGTATTATCATCATATGAATAAATAGTATCATGTGTTGATAAGATAACTAAAGAATTCTAGGACTACTATGGCTTTGAATGGAATCCAGAGAAGGAAAGGATGGTAGAGAGACGAACAGGTAATGGGAATAAGGTAAAGAAGGATTTTCCAACATGTGATAACCGTGGAATGAATCACATTGGAAAATTATTGAATGGAATGGGAATATGTTATAATTATGGAGAAAAAGGACACCAAGTACGTGACTGCAAAGGTAAGAAAAAGGATTCAAATGTACAATGATTCATCTGGAAAGATTTGGGACACTACGTGAACCAATGTCCAAATCATCAGAATATGTCCAAAATGATTCTATTGGATTATAATCATGTTATGATTCTACATCAGATGAAGAATAATGACTAGTGTGCTTATATTGTTATTATAGGATTATTTCATTTGAGTGTTGTATCAATGATATAATGGTTATATTAATTATGGATATAAATAAGGATTGTACTGCAGTAATATTTCATTGAGGATTTGAGGTTTTATGGTACTAAGAAATGTGACTCTACATCAAGTTAAACATTTTGGAAATTACATGGTTTAAGCAAAGGTAAATCATAATATGGTCCTAATATTGAGGTACTGATTTTGGAATAATATATGGTTGATTTGGGAAAATTATATTCGATATTCTAAACTTCCTTGAAACTGATTAAAGATTTGTATATTCCATCATTGTTGGTGTTTAAAACATTTTTGGATGGATGATGTATATCCAGTATTCTATAAGTAATGAGGGAGCATTATTGTAATCAATAAGGTTTTATAGTAATTCAGGATGTCTCAGTGTTTTAAAAGAATACATGATGAAGGTATTCACATGCTATTACGGTGTAAAAAGAATCTAAATTATGATTACCTTTCATATACATTATGGACTGAGGGATTATAGAAGTATTTTGGATAAGTATAAGGGTTTTAATGGATTATATTTTAAATTTGATACTATTGTTAAAGATATTTTTGTATATTTATAAAAAGGACAACATGCAGACTGTGTGACAACACGTCGTGTCGGACAAAGTTGCTGGAATGGAACCTATAACCATACTCCAACATGACTTTATTACCTACAACTAGCCTCTAGGAAGTCCTAGGTCATTAAAAAGCATTTTTCATCTTTTTAATGGTATATTTAAATGTTTGGATCCTTATACGATTAGGATAAATATAATATTTTTGAGTTCTATTATCTTTTAGAGTGAAATATGAGTTTTTGGTAGAAATTAGTTTAAAGATGAAAATCTATCTGTCAAGTATATATATATATATATGTATAAATATTTCTCTTATTCTATGATGAAACTAATTCATAAACATTTGGTAGGGGATCTTAAAACCAAAAATGTGTTATCCTAATAACTTATGTTTTGTTGAACCAATTATATTTTAAATCATCGTAGATTGATGTCTTTGAGGCCATCAATTCTACAATTGTTTGTGACTGATGACCTAAAACACGTCCTAACACTATTGCTTGATACATGTCCGACCATGGGAATCTTTGGGTCAATTTTGGGACCCCATGGAGTAACTTTTAGTTGATAAGGACACTTTATATTAATTATGTTTAAGAAAATACAAAAATGACATAAGCATATATCTTTTGGAAAAACAATTTTTACATAGGGTTATGCATTTTATCATTTCGACTATAAATATTAATTATAAATATAAAAATATTTCCTACACAATGGTATTTTATTTATAATTTTTATACCTTTAATAATTAAATTTATTTATGACACAATAATGATGCAGTATTTTTCTTTATTAATTTTAGAATCAAACAATTGGTATTATTAATTTTAAAATAAATATAATTTGAAAGTTTTGATGACATAAACGATTTTTAATGGTTAATATGACATGTTAGGATTGATTAAATTAATTTGGTTAGAAATAATAATTTTTTATGACTTTAAACAAAATCAATTATTCAATAGAGTCAAAATTGACATAAATGAGTTTTTAAAACAAATATTATATTATTAATTGATATTATAATCCTAAAAATATAATGTTCTTCCAAAGGACTTATATTATGATAGTTGTATCATTAATGGACCACTTTGGGGTCTATTTTCTGTATATAGTATGTTTATTGACTATATAATATAAAAATACAAAGTGACATGGTAAATTTCAGTCTAATTAAGTAAGAGTTAAAACTAAATGATAATGTTAATATAACAACCCAAACCACTATAAAATCTATTGTTTGAATAGATTTAGACCCATAACCACCATATACTTTGAATAATACACTTTTTAGCCATTAATAATAGAATGATGATTTATTATAAATTAATACTTTAAGTATTTCGTAAAAGAGCCCCTCCTCGCCCTTATAAAGGGACAAAACTTCTAACTAATTCTTTACACCTTCAAAGCCCTTTAATTCGGACCAACCCTACCCAAATACTCTATAAACATCCCTCACTTAAACCTAGAGTCCTTAGTTTGATCATAAAGCCATCCTATAGAGGGATTTTGTTCTAATAAAAAAGAAGAAACCGAAGAAGAGGTAAGGTTTTCACCACCCTTTTTCAAATTACTTTCTTCTTCATCTTCTTCATTCATTGATATTTCCTTTATATAATAAAAACTATAGTATCTTCTATATAATGTGATATTATTATAAATATTGTACAACCATATTCAGTATCCTATCTATCCTTTGAATGACATGTCACCATACGTGCGTACGTACGGCTTACCGTCTCCATGTCGTGGTGTAATTATTGTTCAAAAACATTATTATTTAGATGTGTATGATAATGTTATTTAATTGATGTAAATAATAAATTTAACATGATAATTATAATGTATATATAATATAAAATCCATTTATATATTATTTTAATATCAAAATAATGATATTGTCGCTCGTGCGTATGTACGGACTACCGTCTCCACGAACGCGATGAGATTCATTTCCCCATCATATCATTTAAGAATAATTCTCATTTGATGATTAAAAGTAATGTTTAAGGACATTATATCATTTTGGATATGAATAATATACAACCTATCGATAAGAAACATTACTTACGTAATAAAGCATATAAAGGAAAACGAATCAGTTAACACCCAAAACGACGATAATACTAAGACATTATTAAGAAAGCAATGTTAAAAGATCATACATGATATCATATTAATGTATATCATGCTTGAATAATTTATTAAAAATTATTTCACCATTATACAGGAGGTCAACCTACCCTCAACAAAGGAAATGTACAAGGTAAGGGGTTTTTATCTCACTCGTTATTCCCTTGAGATTCGTGCCATATTGCCACTATTACCTTTTTTGTTTTGTATTTAATTCCCATAATTGTTTTATTTGTGTATTACACTTTAAATTATGTGTATTTACATATTCATTGTATAATACCTCTTTCATGGGGTGTATGTTTTGTATTTTACCAAATTTGGTAAGGGATAATTTCACAATCTGTTTATTATCTGTGGTTGTTTTTATGTAAATATCTAATGGCCATATTTTATATCCATGTCCATGTTTCATGAAGGAGTTTTCAAATGGATTCTTTTAAGACACATTTTTACAAAAACATCATTTAAATGATTTAAATATTTATTCTTCTAAATCATTATTATTAATATCCATGTTTTCAAACTAGTTTTAAGGATTTATTTATATGGATAAGAATGTTTTGAAATGATAATTTTTTTCAAAAGTTTCAAAGTGGTATGGGACACTTTGATTCATAAATCAATTTTAAATTACTTCCTTTATAAATGTGTGACTTTTCAATTATTTCAAAAAAGTGATATTTCTCCCAAATAGTTTTGATTTCATCTATGTCAACATCCTTTAATGGATTTTAAGCTTATTTAAAGTTTATTTATTATGATACAAAACATCCATATTGTATTGAAGGTTTTGTGATATGTTTTATTGTGAATGTGTTATTTTTATACCGTTCATGTTTTATGGAGAAAGTATTGACATTTCGTATGATAGTTTTAATACGAATGTTTATGTTATGTTTAAACCTAATCATATGAGGAATGCATTGTACCTATTAAGTGACGGGTGGTTCCCTCTATTTCTTCTCTATGCATCGGTAGGTCTCATGAGACAAACTAGTGTCTTAGCACAAGGCCTTGAAAAAAAATCATATTTGTAGTCTTGGCATGGGGTCTCGGTTACGTGGTTATGATAGTCTGGAATTATACATTCCATCATTATGAAAGTGGTTATCGATATTGCATTTGATTATTAGACTAGTATAATATCCATGTGAAAAAGTAAATGGCATTATTTCACTTTATCTTTTCCATATTATGCTGATGTTCAAGTTTAAAAGGCTTTTTTCTAGTTATACACTACCTTAAATGTTTATTCTTATTTATAAAAGTTTCGACTGTATTTGTATCCTTACTAAGCATCTGAGCTCACCCCATTCAATGTTTTATTTTTCCCAGGATGTGAAGAAGTATTTTATGAATGATTTGCAGGGATAGTATAAGGGGATATGACTATAGAGACAAGATTTTGTGGTAGTTTTCACTTTATGATGTAATGTAAACTTTATAATTGTATCTAGTGTTCCCAAGGCTACTAAATGAATCAGTATTTTGAGACTTGATCTTTGGTGATCATTCCAATGTTATGTAATAATGCACCGACTCTGGGTATCTGGGGTCGGGGCGTTACATTTAATATAGCTTAATAAATAATGAAATCAATCATAGAGGAATATGGATATTTAAGAGGAATTTAATGTATAATAAAAATGATCATAATGAAGTGATTTTCAAAAATAACCTTGGTCAAAATAATCATAATTTATGTTGAGGAATAATAAGTATGGTAAAATTTAAAAATTTACACAGTGGAGGATAAGTAACAACATGGTTTTTTGACAATGATGGATGGGAATACCCTTAAGAAACCATTAATACATTCTTGAGGAAAACAAAAATTATTATTTCTAAAGTGTCTAATAACACTTTAGATCATTTTAATCGTAATCCCCATAAAGTAATAATGTTAAATGAAACATATAATATTATGATAATATTGGTATTCATGATATGTCATTTCAAGGTATAATTATATAAAATTTATAAAAAAAATTAATTACAACATAACAAATGTCTCAAAAGAGACAAATTATGTTTAAAACCCATTACTACTTTGGTATTATTAAAACCATAAAGAAAACAAATTCTGGATGAAAAAATGATATTAAAATTAAAATATATATATATCTTTCAATCATAAATTACATTAATTTTTAGTATATACACTAATAAAATATATATGTTGTGAAAATGGAGTATACCTCACTGATGTGAAGGTGAGATAAGAATCCCATTCCCAATAATTTTCATTGGTTGAATGCTCTTTAACCTAATATATGAGTTTCATAATGTTATTAATATATAAAAAAACTTTAATAATATTTATAATATCATATATGATCTTATTATAATATCTCATTACCCGTTTGTAAATAATCTTTCATTATTTTCGTTGTTTCGTGTGTTAATTTCTTAGTTTCTCAATTATGTTTTCATTTGTTCTTATTTTTCTGATCATATATATCATGATTAAATTTTCTCCAAAATATATACCATATTTTATAAAATATATATATATATATATATCTGTGTGTTTGTGTGTGTATTTATACTAATCGATATTATTTTCTTATAAGAAATGATACAAACTGTTCATGGAGAGACTAGGTCGTACAAACACATGAACGATTTTTATAGTTTTTCATATTAAAATAAATAAAATAAAATGATATATAATAATATTATATCTCCAGTATCATATTGATTTCATATTTATCATATATTTAATTATATAATCTGTAATATATGTCATTTTGTGTGTGAAAAAATCACATATTGTTGAGGATGCAGTAGTCCACATGTCCACAAATGTTGTTATAAAATTCCCACAAAATGTAAATGATGAAGGTATTTTGTATAATAATTACATAATTATAAAGAAATTATAAATATAATATACAAAATATATAAAAAAATTCTTCTTTTATTTATACTTTAATGGGGGTATTGTAAGAATAAAGGATGTTCATTCTTGAGAGGGTAGTCTGGTGTAGAAATGAACGATTATTCTGTATACCATTTTATAAATGTGTGTGAAGGTGTAAGACATAATAATAAGATAAAAAATATACTAATATTGGGGATACATATTTAATAATATAATAATTATATAAAAATAATTTTATGTAGTAATACAGAAATAAAACAAAATTTATTATTGAAGAACATCACAAATTTTTCTAGTAACTCCAGTTAGTTTCTACAAAAAGACATCATTAGATGACATTCATCAATAATTTTGGACTATTAGATTAGGGTATTTATTTTTGGAGATTATATTTATTGTTTTATTATGATACAATGGACTTGAAATTCATGAATGAGTGGGAGTGGTGAGATCCATTTTATAGTGATAGAGGAGTGACATGCTTGTAAATATAAAAAGGTAAACACAATTGAGATATCATCCTTAAATAACTTTCCACAAATAATGATCTTATTTCTCTAAAAGGAAGTATATTAAATAAATACGGTCATAAAATGAATTTTGTAAGAGTTTATGGGTCATATTGGCCCTTCAGATTTAGGTTTAGTCCCATAGTAACCAAGTTTCTCACTTTAGTGATGTAATTAGTTTTAAGTTCTTCCACTAATATTTTTTTTTTCAAAATTTGACTATAATATAAAATATAAAATATTATGATTAAAAATATTTTGACCATTGTTCTACATTCTAATTACATAATATGTATAAGGTAAATTAAAATTAATCCCGCACATGCAACTTGAAAATGTTTTTTTAATGCGAAAATGTTCAAATTCTCCATATATTATTATATCTAAATTCCAAGTAATAACTATTCTAATTCCATTTATTTTATTAATATAAGTTAAATTGAGAAAATAAATAATAAAAATAACTAAAAATCTAATTTATCATAATAAATTTTATAGATTAAAAAATTGTTTTAAATTAAAATTAAATATTTTCATTATTCATAAAAAATAAAAACAATCAAAAAATAAAATTAAATAAATCCTAAGATAATTTTTAATGCATTTTTTAAAATTAAATTTTATTTTGAGAAATAATATTTATAAATTTTAAAAACATTAATCTTTAAAATAGGTGTGCAACTAAATAATGTCAAAACATCCTTAACAAATTTTAACTTTTATATGTAAAATTGTGGTTTTTATTATCATATGTCTATAAAATATATTATTTTAAGGTTAAATATATTTTAATATAAATTGAATATAAATTTCATTAATTTATTTCAATAATAGTAATTAATTTAATTTATTAATATAAAACATCTTTCAGAGCCTAAAGATAGTTTTTAAAAATATTTCTATTATATTTGATTAGTTTTTATATTAATCAAAAATTAATTGGTAACAAATGAACTCATGAATATAATTTTATATCAAAAATAATATTATTCTTAACCACTGATTTAGTGGTTATATTAAATCTTATTATATTAAACAATAATATAATAATAATATTTTTTTTGGTAAAACATTATCTTGGTGTGATGCAAGATAAGTCATGGTTCTATGTATAGAAAGCCAAGAATAATGATACATATAAAGAAACATAGAAATTAAATTAATTCAATCATAAAATAAGAAATATTTTAAATTATTTATATATAAGTTTATTATTAACTGTGATGGTTTAAAATTACCAGGAAAGTCTGAACAAGGCGAATGCCTGGTCCCGAAAATTTATTTAAGGAAAAGTGTAAGTAAAGGCGGTAGAAAAAATATACGTTACATTACATCAAAAACATATGCATCAATTTCCCCATCATCGGATAACTCATCACCAGGATCAGCTGACTCCCATTTAGAAGACTCGTACTTCCCCATCTGCTCAAGATACATGTTTTCCTTTCTAAGCATTTCCGCAGACATTTTCTTCTTGAGTGGCCGTTTCCTGCTGGGTCCTTTGTCCATCTTAGGGGACCCTCCCCTTCGCTTGACACTGTTCCCATTTTCAAAGACAGTTTCTTGTGTCCCAACATTCTTGTATGCAGACCTTGTTACCATTGGTTTGAGAAGGTCCATATAGTCCCTCTGTGGCTTCCTCCTACTTTTAGCTTTTTCTTCCACTTCCTTTCTCATGGTCTCATGATTTCCATTCTTATTAACATCACTGTAGGATGTTTTGCGACTATGGTGCTCATCTTCACAATCAGATCTATCCCCCACTTCTTTTTATGGGCCATAGGAGGGCTGAAACTACCATCCTTCCCACCCTCCAGTTGAGGTGTCTTGATTGGTTCATCATCACAAGGGCTTTTTCATTCATCAATCATTATGTCCAGAATAACATGGCCTTATTTCTCTACAATTTCATCTTCCACTTAAACCTCCTTTGACACATTTTCTCCAACATAAACCAGTGCTGCAAATCTGTTTATAGAACAATTTAATAGTAAATGATGATTAACCTACAACAGGACATCAGGTGTGTTCTTCTGTTCAGACACTGTTTCCCCAGGTTCACTGGTAGCCTGTATTAGAGCAAACCCCCTACCAATGTACTGAAATTCAGTATTTAATCTCTCCAATTCATGCTAAACCTTGTATCCAGATTTTGCAGATCCTGCCATATTTAACATCTGTAAATCTGGATCTGCTATCACATTCATAGGTGTGGTAGACTCATTCAAAATTGAGTCTCCAAGACAGGTCACATCTCGTCCAGTGTTGTCCAGTTTGGTTTCCCTAGTATCATCCACTGGAACCTGACTGAATCTAGAATTCAGAGAGTTTACATTCATCAATTCCCCTAATGACGCTCCCTTCTCCATGATAGTAGCAATAACCGGATCATTAGTGGGGTGAACTTCATCATCCTGGTGTGCACATGGAGTAGGATCGTCCATCGCTATGCATGCATCCACTGGCCGTCCAGCTAGTCCACTCCTACGACAAACATCCATCTCTTGCCCCTACTTATGGAAAAAGGAGAAAATGGCATCCATGACTCATAGAAAATCTTTTGTGCCTACTTGTACTCACCCTCCACCACGATCCAGAAATCTCCAGGTGGGTTCTTTCAAAGATCCATCTCCACACAGATTCGTGCGGATGCAGGGTTTCCCATGGGGGCTGTCCTCTGATAAGTGTAAATGAAACATCCAATGGAATTGCCTATCGACTTCAGAAGCCCGGAGTTCTGAAACGGGAGGGGGAGTCCCGGAATTTTCAACCAGATGGTGAGATTTTGGGAATCCCAGTTCAAATGATGGTCACAATAACACCATAAAAGATGGAACGAGGAGGCTTTCCTTGATCTAGACCATGCACTACCCAGATCATCCTCATTAGAGAAGATTATGAGGATCTGCCGAGGCCCGAAAATCCTGACCGACGCCTGAGTCTTCAAACCCCAATCTTCATTCGCTGTCTTCCCAAAATCCTCAACCAATGGACATCACCACACAAATAATGCAATTAAGGCTATGGAAAACATCGAATTTTGGTTGGAAAACTCTCAAATAGAGATTGGTACAATGGGCTGACCAGAAACGCATCCCATAACCCTCGGTGCTACCTATTCCTCAAGAATGAAGAAACCAGAATCAAGCATACCAATTTGCGCAGTTAGACAAGAGGAAGAAGAAACCCCTCCCCCCGCTGCAGGAGTATGGGACACAGTAGCCGCCATTAGCGATCTAGGTCATCTTCCTGATCCACTATCGGGGGGAGCCTCAGGAGCTTCAGGAGAGGAGGCCATTTTTCTGGTTTAAAATTAATTACATAGGTAATGTAAATAAAGGTAAAAGTCATGTTGTTTAAGGAAAATGATGAAAAAAGATTAGGATATCTCAAAAAAATAGTCGATTGGGAGAATTTATATCAACAAATAACTACCCTCCATTTTTAAATTTTTGTATTTATTTAAATTTTAAAAGTAACATTAAATTATTGAAAATTTATGTGTAACTTTAAAAATAATCATTATATTTACATAGAAAAATGTTTCACTAACACTACATCAACCAAAACATAATATTTTAAATTATATTCGAAAAAATACCTTATAACCACCTCTTAGAAAAATTCAATTCAACTCATATTTAGTTTTCCTAATTAATTCAATTAATAGTTTGTTTTTAATATATAACTCAATATTACAACACAAATATTACTTTAAATTACTCATTTATTTGACATTATTTGATATTAAATCATATTAAAACATAATAATATAATTATTTATTTATCATTGGTAATCATATATTTAATTATATTTATTGATAAATATATATCCACTCATTTCGATTGACTAAGAGTGACTAAAATATCCATCATATATACATTTGGACTACCGCCTCCTAGATTCTATGTAGTTTATTTGACATCATGTCCACTCATGGATGGTATCACTGATAGAATTGATGAATATGTATTTTTATTATGTAATAAAAATTATGAAATAAATATTTTTCACATAATAAAATTATTTTAATTCATTGTAAAATTAGATTGTTAAACATGTATATGATGGACTAACACCAATATGAATGTGGAAGTTTAGTTATCATCAAAACTATTAATTTATGGTTTATAAAACAGATTTAATGAGGATATATTATATTTATTATAGTTTTTTTACTCTATATATTTGACATTATTATTATATCAATCATCCCCTTAGTCATTAAATCAATATAACATGTTTCCATTGGGGATGAATTCATGACTTATGTAATATTTTTTATAATTATAATGAAATAAATAATTATTGTATGAAATATGTTTTTAAGAAAATTATAAATTATAAATTTACTATGTTACAATGGTATTATATTTTTTTCAATATTTTATATATTAATAAATATGTCATATTTCGATCGTTAAATATTGTAAAAACTAGTTCATATTATTTACCATTTTCAGAATTCATATTCATGTCCTTATCCTAATGAAAATGGGACATAATTAATCATTGATAAAATTTATTTTTAATCCATGAATTATATAGAAATAATTAACTTGAAATGACTAAGTGAAAATCAATCATGTCTTCATAATTTTTTTACGAAATAAACAATAAAAATTTATGAGACCTTATATTGAAAGCAATCTATACATAAATAATATATTTTTAATATATGTTTATAAACTAATCTAATTTTTTTTGTTTATATAATTTTTATTAGATAATATATTATAATATTTGTTTTTTATTATATATTAATTTAGATCATGGTCATGTAAAATGTAATATAAGTTTAGGGATTTTCATGTCAAATTAATTCCTTAGGGACATTTTTATTATTATGAAACTAATTTCATTTATAAGATAAAAATAAATTACATTTTATATATAATATAATTAGTTATCTTTAAATAATTAAATTTTATGTCTATTTACAAACCCTCTCTTTTATGGGGTTTTTATATTAACATTACTCATGCTTTAAGGGTTTCCTATCTAAATGTTTATCCCTTGAGACATATCTACAATTTTACACCATCTATTCCATTGAATAGAATATATTATACCCCATTAATATTTATTCATGAGAATATAATTATTTGTGGTAATTTATTTTAATTTTAAATAATATCCTTTATGGTTATTTTATTCAAATATTTTTAATGACATTTGGGTTTTCTTGGTATCAATTATGATTATATGGCAAATAATATATTTTGTAAACCTTGAATTATTTATGTTGTTTATATTCAACCCGATTATTTATTGTTATCATAATTTTCATTTTTGTGGTATTTCTTAAACAAATCATGTCCCCATATTCATGTTTCCTTCAATTAATTTTTTCCCTAGAAGTAATGATTTTTGGTAACTCAATTTTAATTCATTAATTGATAATCATTAACTTGAACATATTTCGTATAAATTTGTTATATTCTTCAAATTTACTATATACGTGGTATACTAATATTTTTAAACTATAAAAATTTATAACACATTAATAATTTTTCAAATATTTCCATCATATCTTGATTTCTTGCATGTAAGGGTTGTTTAATGCTTAAATATAGATCATTGATTTATAGTATTTTATATTTGATTTGGTTCATCCATTCGTGGGTTCCCCCTCAAATATATTTTAATATATTTTATTTTATAATTAATATTAAATAAATGATGTTTTCATATGTATACTTTTTACAACTCTTTTCTCTGGACGGATATTAAATGATGGGATTTAAGTTGGTTTAAATTATGTTCCCTTCAAAAAACATGTGTTCTTATTTTTTAAAACATATTTAATTTGATAAATAATTATATAAATTTCATGGTACCATTATATTATTTTCTTTCTAAAAGTATATGTTTTTTTATGTTTTCCCATACCTCTTCTAAAAATTAATTTCAAATTCCACCACCAGCTCTTTTTCTCATATAAATAAGGAAAATATTTTTATAAAATCTCTTTTAATTTTTTCACCTCCATTTTAATTTTGTTATTATAAGGATTTTTATAGCTGTTATTTATGATCAATAATTTAATATATATATATATATATTATAGATTATATAAAATAACTCGATTTTATATCTCTTCTTATATGATGGAATTCAATAATTAATTTACAAGGTTGTTTTTTCATTTATGTCAACATACTTTTATGTTTATTTTAAAGTTCTAGGTATAATTTATTTTTAAAAAGTCTTCCTTATTTTTCTATTTTTCAAAAAAAATATTATCCTCTGCCAAAAATATATTTACCCAAGACATTTTAATTTACTAACTATCCACCACAAATAGGAATAACATTTCATTAAATCCCCTAACGATGTTTTTAACCTCTTTTCGATTTTATCTACTAAAGTTGTTTTAATTAAAATCCGAAAATACATAGATTTGGGAATTTTTTTACATTACTATATATGATTTATTTATAATTTATAAAAAACACAATCTCTGTGATTTTGATTGAATAGAATTTACATAGAATATGATTGGACACCTCTAGTTGGGAATTTATTTTACATGGCTATATCATTATTATATTTATGAGGCTATTTCGAATGTTACAATTATACGATTCTATTAAAACTGTTTATGAAAGATATTTCATTTTTATATGGCCATTATCTTTTGATGATGACATATTATTTTGGAAAAAAAACAGTATATATGATGACAGGTGGGGTCCTATATCATCCTCAAAATCATTTTTTAATGTTTATATCTCATGATATAGGTAATGATAAGAATATATTATCTTCTGGTAAGAATAAGAAATTATGGTAGGGATCCCAAATATAATTATCCCTGTATTAATTTTTATTCCTTATTTATAAGGTATCCATAAATTATGATACCTTGGAACATGAATGTAATTATCTCTATACTCAAATTTATGCTATATTTCAATGTTATATTGATTTTTTGATCTCATCACTCTAATTTATTAGATGATGTTTACATACACTTTTGATTCGTTAAAGTTTCCTAAATTCATAATTTACTCCACATGACTTACTAATTGTTACTTTATTATGTATTTTAATTATAACTATATTCTCATATTATGATCACTTATGATATTTTATTTCTATTTCTCACATATACAGTTACTGATCATCTGAGATATCTTTATTATTATGTTTCCTTTTCCTTAGGTAACATAAGATTCGTCTATAAGGGTATTTTATGTGATGTATTTATGCGATATTTTCAAGATATGTAAATTTTTTAAATATTGTAAAAAAATTTCTTTGTTATAAAGTACATGAGTTTTTATATTCAATGTGATCTCCTAATTTTTTAAAAATCTAAACCAAAAAGTTAATGGGAATGTATTGTAATGAAATATTTTATTTTTGTATTATTATTTGGATTATTACATATACTAGCTACTATAGTTGGTATTGGAGAAATGTTTTAATTAATATTGCGATTAGAATGATATAAATTATCCATAAATGGGTAGTAATAAATTTCATAAAATATTTATAAGTTATATTTCATTATAATTTTAATGGTAGAGATAATATTTTCTATTATTTTGGGTGATATTTTGGGTATTTAGATAAGAAAAATATTTAAAAACCCTTCAGTGTAATTCTAACAGATAAGTAATATTATAGGATAAATTTATGAAAATTTTATAATGTATATATTGTGGGTTTTTCCATAAAATTATATCCATACCTATATACTTCATTGTTTATATAGGGTCTGTAACATATTTTTTTATGGGTAATAACCATAAAAAATTATTATTTTGAATTAACTAAATCACCCCCTAGTGAATGTAAATGATCCCTAACTATACACCTTATTTTATACTCATGGGAGATATACAATAGTCAATAAGATCATATGTAATAACCATTATGATGGATTTATTTCGTAATTACTTTATTTGGATGTGATAAGAATTATAAGAGAACCTAAATTGAATAAATGTATATTAAAATTAATGTATCAAATGATAAAATAATGTTTCAATTTGAGAAGTTTGAATTGGGTTGTTTTATCAAATTCATGTGACAATTTACTTTATTTTTTATATATAACCATTTTGTATTCAGTATTTGGTTGAAATAAGATCATGAAAATTAATTTGAGAGAGCCATATTGGTAGAAACTATTATGTCTTATGACCAAATTAGTTAACATACTAAATTTATTGATAATATCAATAAATTTCTATTCCGATAGACGAGTTAGTATCCATATCTTACCTCAGGCTATGATTATTAGATATTAATGGAAAATAATTGTTATACTTTTATCTATTTCTAAAAGAGAGTAATATTTAATACTTATATTTTTTAATATTTTAAATTATATGATAGTTATGTTTAACATATACTTTTTTCCAGAAAATTTATTTCTTTAAACGATTAGAATAATATAGTCAATTTTATCATGAACCATGAAAATTAAAAATAATTCTCTTTTATAATATTGTGATATCTGTTAAGGAAGACATGATTGGGGCTTGAATAACTATTATGTTTAAAATATTCATGGGTTTGAGGTAAAAAAAATGTTGATTGATTTTATGAATATAAAGTTAAATAGTATTTCTATACATTTAATTGATTATTGTTTAAATGAGAAAGTGATCAATGTAATTTATTGAATGGATTATCAAATTTTTAGTCATATAATAATTATTTTTTTACTATTTAAACTGGTGATTAATAAATTCAAACATTAAAAATTAGAAAATTATTTTAAGAATATTTAATCTCCATATGGTTTAATGTCTTAGAGATTTATATGGTTTTGGGAAATGATTATCGATAATATATTATTATTTTATATAATTAAACTATTATATGACTAATTGAATGTATAATATTATTTCATGAATTATAAGTAAAATGAAATATCCTAATAGAGAATGTAGATTTATTATCAAAGGATATACTCTTAATGATTCATAAGTAAATAATAAACCTACATACATTCTTCATTGATTAATAATTAAAATTATTAGGAGGGAATTTATTTAAGAGAAAATGTGATAAACCTAAATTCTAAATCATATAGAACTGATTTTATTCTCAATAACATGCATTAAAAACAAAAAAAATCTAAAAAAATGAAAAAAAATTAAAAAAATTATTATTAAAGATTTAAAAATAGTAAAATTGTAAACCATTAAACTATACTATATGTGAATGATTGTTAATTAATAAATGTTCATATTGAAAAATGATATTTCCTATAAAATATGGTTTCATTACATTATGTATTATCTTATAAAAATTAAATTAAATATATATATATATATATATATATTAAATTTAATAAAATACAAACAATTCAAAATATAAATATATTAATAGTGTTACTTATTTATTAGTTTCTAAAAATGATGATTTTTAGTTGAAGAATACACTTTTTAACTATCATTGTTATTATTATATAATTTTATAATTTTATCCCAGAAAAAATAAAAAAATAAAAATGAAAATAATATTTATTAAAGAATTATAATTAATCATTCTAAATTATTTTTGGAAAGTATCAATAAAATGTGCTACATTTTTATAACTCAATTAAAATGTTAGATTAAAAATTTAGGTCATTTCTTTTAATGAAGTGTTTTTATGGTGAAATTAAGTTTTTGATTAATTTGATATCCTAATACAGTTTTTAAAAAAGTCAATTTTCTTTATAAAATTCAGTCTGTATGTTAATATTTTCATGTATATAAATTCAAATAAATAACAAATGAACTTTACATAAAAATTGTTTCTACAAGTTATGTATATTTATTTTAAAAATAACATTTAAACCCCATAAAGAATTATTTGGTAAAATAATTCTAAAATAAGATGTTGAGTGGTAAAAATTAGGTTAATATTCCAATAATTATTTTCCCCATTAATATTAATTACTATGTTTATAAATTATTTACTATTTCAAAAGTAAATTATTGTAAGATATAATAGGTAAAAAGATAAACACTAAAAACATTATAATTTTTCCCAAAAATTATTGAATGAGGATAATATTGACCTAGAAAACATCTCATACACTATTATACATGTTTTAAACAATTCATTTTGAATCGTAAAATTACATTATCAAAATATATTATGGTTACTTTCAAAACATTCATTATCCTCACTTATGAGAAGGTAACACATCCACAAATTCCACAATCACCTATACATAATATTTATTTTTTAAACACTAAAAAATTACCATTACTAGAACCCTATCACATGTTCATAGGCTTACAATCAACAATAATTTTATTGTGGAATTCATTTCTAAGGAGTTTTTCAATATGAAACACATGGTTCTAATATGAGTATTACTTTAAATATTCCTGTATTTTATAATAAATCATGATAAATACTCTGATAATAGATTAATATAATTAAATATATATCACTTGTCAAATTAAATTTCACTATATTAATTGAATATTAATTATTCACTTCTTTCTATCCACTAAAAGAGACCAAATCCTTGATAATATTTACTTATGGACTACCACATCCATGAAGCGATGATGTTATGTTTTTATCCCCACTACTCAAGGATTGTATCATGGATGGATTCTATGAGTAAATAAATTTCTATTTTACAAATAAAATTAGGAATTTTTTGTTTTCCATATACTTTAATTTAATCTATTAACTCAAAAATGGGATCAGTAACTTTTCATATGGTGGATTAATGGATCCACGAAAGATTAATCTAACTTTCCATCACCACCTATCAATCATGTTTCAAAAAAATGATATAATAAAGATATATGATACTTATTTAATGATTACTATTATAAATATTTCATATTTTTATTATATAAATACATACCCTAACACATTAAATTAGAATCACATGTCACTATTTAGCCTGTTTTTACAGATTAGGTCAGCGATGTTTCAATGATTATGTAATAATTTGTTTTTTGATATTAAATAAGTATTATATATTATAATAATTTTATATATAATTTTACTTAATTATTTTATAATTTTGAATGAAATATTTCAAATATTTATTAATATATCAACATTTTGTCATAAAATAATTTGAAAACCAGCTCACCATGTTTTCTATTTTCTCAAGACATTTTCATTTCATCCACCTATAGAAAATTGGATACATGTAATAAATGAAAAAAATGATTATTATAACATGAAATATTTGGAATGATGAATTTTGAACCACATGGTGGGAATCAATTCCTTATTTTTCATGTTTATTCAATACCAACAATTGACATTTATGACACCCAATATTCGAACAAATTACAATATTCTAATATATTAGTAAAATATGGCGATACAATAATTATTAAAAGTGTAGTATTTTAAAATTTTATTCTAAAATAATTTATTTATATAGATAAGATCACTATACTTGAGATTGGAGTATATCTCAATAAGAAGGAATAAAAGGAAATATGTTTCCATGTCAAATTCGTTCATTTGAAGCATGTATTAATTTAATGTGCATAATTTCATTAATAATTTACAGAGAATACATATTTCATATATCATATCATGAATTATATTTTATTAATTATATTATTTTCAATTAAAACCCCTCTATATCAAGGTGGTATCATTAAAATTTTACCCAAGTCGAAGGTGTTTCTTATCTTGAATTTTTACCCCATGATATATATTTCATATTCTACACCATTATTCCTTATAATGATGTATCTACATCACAATTAAGTTTTATTAAAATGATAATATAATTATTAATTATAATTTATGTATAATTTGAAATAATTTCATTTAAGGGATTTTTAGTCAAACATTTCTAAAGACATAAGGGTTTTTTTCCAAAGAATTTTGATATTTTAGGAGTAATATATCACATGAACCATTTTATCTTTGTGTGATTTATATAAAAAACATGGATTTATTTATATCAATTTTTTTATTTCATTTAATTTACTAGGGAAATTATGTAAAGACCCAGATATTTCAAGGAAATTTATTTCTTAATTTCATTGGGATTATAAAAGAACGCAGTTCCAGACGGCACCTGATTCTGAGGCCCAGTGTTCCCGGAATCATTTTCCGAAGTTTAGCTCGGGTATGTTCAGTGATCGAACGAGCGGGTACTTCTAACTTTTGAACCGGTGCTCGGAATCGAAATCTGAGGCACCAATGAAACCGCAGCGCCGATAATTGTTAAGGAACACCTATTCCGGAGTGGATTTTGTGTGGGTGGAGAAGTTAAATTTGTGGATTAAATGAGGAATGAATAAAATTGTAAAACAACATTCTTTTAAGTCTATGGTGGTTTTATCTTACATGGGGATGTTGGGGTGGCACCTAACTAACCATGTGAGGATAAATTTGAGGATAAATGTAAGGTGGGCCCCACATGAGCCCCATCCTTTCACATTCCCATAACTCTCATAAACTTCCCCTTTAAAATTGATAACTCCCTTTAATTATGTAACTCTTCCACTTGCTTATTTAATTTTCCAACGTACCTCTTAATTAATTAAACAACTCATGGTTTAATTAATTAAGTGTATTGGATTTGAATTTTGTAAATTTGAATGCATGGCATGGGTAAATAAAATATGGTGGATCCTTATTTTATTTTGGTTGGAATTGATGTGTTAAGTGAAAGGGAAGAGAGCACTTTTGTTTTGAAGAATGTTCTTGACGAAGAACAACGCCTCTGATGAAGAATGCCTCCAATGGAGAACGTGAAGTCACCGACGACGTGCCTTCTCTTCTTCTTCCTCTGCGTCAAGGGAGGAGAGACCACTGCGGGGAACATCGCCATCGACGACAGCTCTTCCTCCGATGACAATGGAACATCACCCCGCGATGCCTCTTTTCGCGATGCTCTTCGAACTTAATCTCGTTATCAAGGTAGGTGAATATTGGTACAATTATTTGTATTTAAGAGGTTGAAGGGAATTATTTTGAGAGTGATATCTTTTTCCATGGATGTTCACTTTTGAAAACAAAGAACGCGGATCAACTCAATATTAAGTTGATCCGTGAAGAATATGTTTGCTGGTTGGGAATTCTTGTTTGCGGGGAAAACTGTAGGGGTTTTTATATATGTTTGAATTCGTTTTATTGATTCTTCATATCCTAAATTCATGACGATGATGACCAAATGAAAATGATCATCGTCTTGCACATAAACCATTCTACATTCTCTTTTTATTCTTCATGTGTTCTTCGTGCGTTCATCAATGTACAAATATTTATTGATGCTGGAAACACGGAGTTTTGTTGAGCGTAATATATGGATGTGAAGCCCTCGACACAAGGATCACAAATATGTGATCGTTTAATTTTATGGGCTTGGAACGAAGCTGCAATGGCTCATGGAAGGAGGCGTCCAAATATTTATTGACACTGGAAACTCAATGTTTCCCTGACCGTGACATACGGACGCAGAGATCTCGACCCGAGGATCAAGGATATGCGTTCGTATCATTTTTTTTCTGAGTTAAATTGAAGACGGAATGTACCATAGAAGGATCTGGAGGTGCAACTAGTAGGATGCCAAAGGTGGTGGCCATGCATAAAGAAGATGAGGTGCTAGTTTGGGTAGTGCGTGGCTTTTGGGTGTGTTAATTTAAGAATTAAATTAAATTAAAAATAATAATAATATAATAATGTTATTATTATTTTCATTGGGAAAAATGTATTTTGACGGTATCTTCTTCGTGCGACCTCGGTTTCAGGAACTGTTAGTGGCAGTGCGACCCTGACTTCGAGACGGAATTTATGAGTCCAATATTGGATGTCCTTTTTGGGTTTTTGGATCGGGTACCCGAAATGCTCGTACATAATAGATTTAATATTATTATTAAATCCTTGACCCGTCATAACTCATGCGTGCGACGTCTGATTGACTCGCCATCAGCGGCGATGTGACTCTGTCATTAAGATGATCGATTCAAGTCTAATGTTGGATATTAAATTCTGGTTTGTGGCTCAGGCCCATGAAACACCGAATAATAATATTATTATTATTATTACGGGATATTGTATCGTACATATCTCTCTCATATAGTGTAGGAATGACGAATCGTCTGCGATGTTGCGACCCTGGAATTAAAACAAAAGTTTCAAGACTAATTTTGTATATTTATGTCGAGGTTGAGGCGTGGGCCCCACGAGTCCTGGTTCGTGCATGATGCGGTGAAATTAAACTTTTTCACCAGCTATCTTTTTGGGACCAATGGATCGTCCATCTTGTGTGTTTTTCTGTATGGATTGCAATAGTGTGACCGGTTTGGTTAACCGGTGTAATTTGAAGTACGACTGGGTTGGATCGAACATGAATCCAACCGGGCCCTTAGAGATGAAACGTTAATAACTTTACCTTCGGATGTCCGATTAAAGTACGGACTACTTTGTTGGATTCCTCTTGATAAGACGGAACTTTTGGTATACTTCGCCTGAGGTTTTCACACTGTTGGAATATGGCCGGGTTGGATTGTACCCGAAATCTAGTCGGGCCCCTGGAACGGAAAAGCTGATATCATTTAGATTGGATGTCCGTTTGACAAACCGTCAGTGGCATTGGTGATCTTGTTGAAAAACGTTCCCTTTGAGTATACCCTATGAGAGTTCGGGGTACAGTTGAGATACGACCGGGTTGGTTCGCACACGAAACCAACCGGGCCCCTAGGACAAAGAGGGTAATAACTCACAGACCAGGCGTCTGATTGACGCGCCGTCTGTTGCGTTGAGACCCCTAGGACGAGGCATCCCTTTGAGATACTTCTTCATGGGACTTTGAGATACTTGGAGTATTGAACTGTTGCTCGTGGAGCGGACCCTCCCGGAGACGAGCGTTAGGAGTACGGAGACCGTGTAGCAGGCTGAGACATGACAACTGCTTGACCGACTCGACTTGGAGTGAGTCGACTAGCCCAGTGGATGGAGCACTACTTTTTTGGGTGCAGACCCATGGCGGATGGAGCACTACCTGTGTGACAGTGAAGACCCGCGGTACTCATCCGGAGAGTACCTCTACAGGCTATTAGGGGTTGTGCACTACTGTGTTTGGGTGGCATACCCCTGCGGGTTGCACTACTGTGTTTGGGTGGCTAGCCTGCAGTACTTGACAGGAGGAGTACCTCAGCTGTCTTAGGTTAGTGAGCAGTACCTCGGAGTCATTACAGGACCACTGTACACTCCAGAGACGAGACTCTTCTGCAGTTACAGTTTCGATAATGAAAATCCTGGTTTGAGCTGATTCTATGACCTTTGTGTTTATCTAATGATTGTTATGGGTCACTTGATAACTTAGGTATATGTATGGGCATATACCTGGGTAGTGGTTATCTGTTGATTTCATAATCTTTGTGTTTCCTCATGATTGAGATGGGTTACTTGATAACTTGGGTATATGTAAAGGCATATACCTAGGTAGAGGTTATCTATTGAGATCTTCTTTGTGGTTATCCTTGTTGGATTTAGTGATACCATGAGGGTCTCGGGGTCCCTACTGAGTATCGTTATACTCACCCTTGCACGGGCTATGCCCGTGCCTCGTTGTGTTGGTTTCAGACGACGAGCAACGCAGACAGAGGCCGAGTGTTCGAGGACTGGACAGTACTCGGAGGTGGACCTGACGACGAGACAGTATCTGGTGGTGGACTTCACGATTCGAGCCATCACTTTTTCCTCTATTCATTCCTACTCACGTTTGGGTGCTAGATAGAACCTTGAGGTTGAATGTTCTTTGGTTAAATGAATACAGCTAGAGAATGATAGAAGTTGGAACGCAGCAACCGGGTGCCAGTCTTAGAGACTTGGGCATGCGAATGTTTCAAGAAGAGGAAATGTTAAGGATAGATAAATCTGTAGAGCATCAAACGTGGAGGCAGAGCTAGGAGAGTAGCCTGAGGTGTTGTAAATTTCAATATATTACAACCCCCCGCCATTGTTTTCCCCTCTAGGATCAGGGAGCTAGAGGGCAGGGGAAAAGACTAGCTGCATGCAGTCAAGTAGTGCGACCGAAATGGCTCTAAGGATGATTCGAAGTGCGGACATTGTCTTTTAATAGCTTCTGTAGCCACAGACATCAATACGAATCATCCCTTCCTTCCAGGAATCTAGTCCTAGACCTAGAGTTTCCAGTTAAGTCGTTGACTTGACCCTCACGTTTGGAGAATCCTTTGGGAGGAGACTCGATAGTCACACTTACGCCGACGGTGTGATCTTACCCTTGAGGCAAGAGTCTTAGTTGGGACCTCTTGGTTACATCATCGAGGCCTTACGACGTTAGTTTGAGTATGGATTGGGCAATCACTACTCATACTCAAATTGAAGATAGTTGGAAAAGGTCAGGATGGGTTTTCCTTGGTCGGCGAAAAGGAAACCCCATGCAGCACAGGTTAAACACGTGCATGGGAGGGTGTAGCCAATCATTGTTGGGTCGGCCAACCTTACCATCATGGAAACAGGAGTCTGAGTTTAAGTTCTAATTAGGATAGGGAGACCTCTAGAGTTTGAGTATGACGACCACGTTCTTATACGGGTCTCACCTCGAAGAGGTTTACGGAGATGTAGCCAAGGTGGTGAGATATATATGAGGTTCAACAGACCTTTCTAGGTCCCCAGTAGGGTAGGAGGGGTGGTTTACCGCTTCACCATTCCATCTCAGTTGCTCCGGGTGCATGAAAGCTTCCACTTACCTCAGCTGAGGAGATACGTGCTTGATCCTTCACACATCATCGAACTTAGGGAGTTGGACATCGATGACAGGGCGACATGTACGGAGGTTACAGAAGAGATTGAGGATCGACAGGAGTGGGTCCTACGAGGATGTTTGATTCCTCTTGTTCATTTTTGTAGGTAGCACATGAACCTCCAGGTGAGCACATGGGAGCGGAAGGCTCAGATGCGTCTCAGTACCTCTTTTGTATCCCTTGTTTTTGTTAAAGCATTACAGGGACATAAAGCCCTGATGTGGGAGTAATTTAAAGACCCAGAAATTTCAAGGAAGTTTTTTTCCTAATTTATTTGGGATTTTACTAGAACGCAGTTTTAGACAGCACCTGATTCCGAGCCCCGGTGTGCCCGGAATCATTTTCCAAAGTTTAGCTCAGGTAAGTTCAGTGAACGAACGAGCGGGGTTTTCTAACATCTGAACCGGTTCTCGAAATCGAAATCTGAGGGCACCGATGAAACCGCAGCACCGGTAATTGCTTAAGAACACCTATTCCGGAGTTACGTTTGTGCAGGTGGAGAAGTTTAATTTGTGGATTAAATGTGGAATGAATAAAATTTTAAAATAACATTTTTTTAAGTTAAGGTGGTTTTATCCTACGTGGGGATGTTGGGGTGGAACCTAACTACCCATGTGAGGATAAATTTGAGGATAAATGTGAGGTGGGGCCCACACAAGCCCCAACCATTCACATTCCCATAACTCTCATAAACTTCCCCTTTAAACTTGTTAACTCCCTTTAATTAAGTAACTCTTCCTCTTCCATATTTAATTTTCCAACCTACCTCTTAATTAATTAAAAAACTCATCATTTAATTAATTATGTGTATTGGATTTGAATTTTGTAAATTTGAATTAATGGCATGGGTAAATAAAATAAGGTGGTGCCTTATTTTATTTTGGTGGTAATTGATGTGTTAAGTGAAATGGAAGAGAGCTCTTGAGTTTTGAAAAACGTTCTTGATGAAGAAAAACGCCTCCGACGAAGAACGCCTCCGACGGAGAACGCGAAGTCACTGACGATGTGCCATCTCTACTTCTTCCTCTGTGTCAAGGGAGGAGACACCATCGCGGGGAACGTCTCAATTGATGATGGCTATTCCCACGATGACAACAGAACTTCACCCCGTGACTCCGCTTTCTGCGACGCTCTTTGAACGTCATCTCGTTATCAAGGTAGGGGAATATTGGTTTGATTCTTTTTATTTAATAGGATGAAGGGAATTATTTTGAGAGTGATATATTTATCCATGGATGTTACCTTTTGAAATCAAATAACGTGGATCAACTCAATATTATGTTGATCCACGAAGAATATGTTTGTGGGTTGGGAATTCTTGTTTGCGGGGAAAACTGTAGTGGTTTTTATATATGTTTGAATTCATTTTATTGATTCTTCATATCCTAAATTCACGACGATGATGATCAAATGAACATGATCATCATCATGCACATAAACCATTCTCCTCTCTCTTTTTATTATTCAAGTGTTCTTTGTGCGTTCTTTAATGTCCAAATATTTATTGTCACTCGAAACATGTAGTTTTGTTGAGCGCAATATATAGATGTGAATCCCTCGACACGAGGATCACAAATATGTGATCGTTTAATTTTTAGGGCTTGGAATGAAGCCACAATGGATCATGGAAGGAGGTGTCCAAATATTTATTGACGCTCGAAACTCAATGTTTCCCTGAGTGCGACATACAGACGCAAAGATCTCGACCCGAGGATCAAGGATATGCATTCGTATCATTTTTTCCGAGGTAAATTGAAGTCGGAATGGACTGCGGAAGGATATGGAGGCACAGTTGGAAGGCAGCCAAAGGTGGTGGCCATCCGTAATGAAGAGGAGGCACTATTTTGGGTGGTGCGTGGATTTTGGGTGTGTTATGTTAAGAATTAAATTAAATTAATAATAATAATAATATAATAATGTTATTATTATTTTTGTTGGGAAAACTGTATTTTGACGGTATCTTCTTCGTGCGACCTCGGTTTCATGAACCGTTAGTGGCAGTGCGACCCTGACTTCGAGACGGAATTTTTGAGTCCAATATTGGATGTCCATTTTGGGTTTTTGGATCGGGTACCCAAAACGCTCGTACATAATAGATTTAATATTATTATTAAATATTTACTCCGCCATAACTCATGTGTGTGACGTCCGATTGACACGCTGTGAGCAGTGATGTGACTCTGTCTTTAAGATGGTTGATTCAAGTCTAACGTTGGATATTAAATTTGGGTTTGTGGCTCAGGCCCACCAATCACCAAATAATAATATTATTTTTATTATTATGGGATCTTATATCGGGCATATCTCTCTCATACGGTGTCGGAATGACGAACCGTCTGCGACGTTGTGACCCTTGAATTACGACAGATGTTTCAAGACTAATTCTGGATATTTATGTTGAGGTTGAGGTGTGGGACCCATGAGGCCTAGTACGCACATGATGTAGTGAAATGCAACTTTTTCACCGTTTATCCGTTTGGTCGTGTGTTTTTTCATATGGATCGCAATGGTGTGCCCGGTTTGGTTAACTGGTTTTATTTGAAGTATGACTGGGTTGGATCGAACATGAATCCAACCGGTCCCTCGGAGCGGAAACGTTTATAACTTGATCTCCGGACATCTGATTGACGTGCCATCAACTTTGTTGGATTTCTCTTGATGAGACAGAACTTTTGGTATACTTCGCCTAAGGTTTGGATGCTGTTGGAATATGGCCAGGATGGATTGTTCCCGAAATCCAACTGGGCCCCTGAAGTAGAAAAGCTGATAACTTTCAGACTGGATGTCCATTTGACGATTCGTCAGCGGCGTTGGTGATCTTTTTGAGAAACGGTCCCTTTGAGTATACCCTATGAGAGTTCGGGGTATAGTTGAGATACGTCCGAGTTGGTTCGCACAGGAAACCAATCGGGCCCCTAGGACGAAAAGGCTAATAACTCATAGACCAGGCGTCTGATTGATGTGCCGTCTGTTGAATTGAGACCCCTATGAGGAGGCAGCCCTTTGAGATACTTTTTCGTGGGACTTTGAGAAACTTGGTGTATCAACCTGTAGCTCGTGTAGCGGGCCCTCCCAGAGACGAGCGTTCGGAGTACTGAGACTGTGTAGCCGGCTGAGACCTAATTACTTCTTGACCGACTCGACTTGGAGTGAGTCAACTAGCCCATTGGATGGAGCACTACTTTTTTGGGTGAAGACCCATGGCGGATGGAGAACTACCTGTGTGACAGTGCAGACCCACGGTACTCGTTCGGAGAGTACCTCTGCAGGTTATTAGGGGGTGTGAACTACTGTGTTTGGGTGTCATACCCCGGTGGGAAGCACTACTATGTTTGGGTGGTTGGCCTGCGGTACTTGACAGGAGAAGTACCTCAGTAGTCTTAGGTTAGTGAGCTGTACCTCGGAGTCATTACAGGACCACTGTAAACTCCAGAGAAGAGACTCTTCAGCAGCTACAGTTTCGATAATGAAAATCCTAGTTTGAGCTGAGTCTATGACCTTTGTGTTTACCTCATGATTGAGATGGGTCACTTGATAACTTAGGTATATGTATGGTCATATACCTGGGTAGTGGTTATCCGTTGATTTCATAATCTTTTTGTTTCCTCATGATTGAGATGGGTTATTTGATAACTTGGGTATATGTATGGGCATATACCTTGGTAGAGGTTATCTATTGAGATCTTCTGAGTGGTTATCCTTGTTGGATTTAGAGAGACCTTGAGGGTCTCAGGGTCCCTACTGAGTATCGTTATACTCACCCCTGCACGGGCTATGCCCGCACATCATTGTGTTGGTTGCAGATGACGGGCAGCACAGACAGAGGCCGTGTGTTCGAGGACTGGACGGTACCCGGAGGTGGACCTCACAACAAGACAGTATCAGGTGGTGGAATTCACGACGAGACGACACATGGAGGAGGTTCACGGGCGAGAGCGTTGTGGAGGCTATCTGTACCTACCCTTTATGTAGGATCCGTGGTGGACGATCCAGGAGCTGCGCTATCTGTACCTACCCTTCAGGTAGGATTCTTGGTGGACGATTTAGGAGCTGCTATTCACCTTTCAGTTGTTTTATCTTTTTTCCTTGTACTTTACAGTTGGTCTTTTATTTCCAGCCCATTAACTTTCAGCATAGCTTGTTTCAGTTTTACTTAGTTTTTTACTTCCGCTTGTACTCTGTGGTGTTTTGTTTACTATTATAAAGGCAATCCCTTCCCAGTTATTGGGATTTACGCCTTTGGTGCTAATCGCCATCCCCTGGCCTATGGAAGGCGTGCTTGGGGTAGTCATGGAATGGTCCCCGAGGAAGGGTAGTGACAAATTATATGACATTATTAATGTGGTTATTGAATTAGTTTTTTCCCAATAGTAAGGATTTTTTGGTAGCACAATTTTCATTCACTTCGTTATGATAATTCAAATCATTTTGTTTTATTTATTGTGGGTATATTATAATCGTGGATTTTTTATGCTGTATAATCTCTCTATTTTATAGGTAGATACATTAATATAACATGAACCCATTCAATTGTATTTATTACTTCTTAGGGAATGTTTAATGTAGGGTTTATTAGAAACTAAAATATGATTAATGGAGTTATAAAATTCTATCATGGAATTTGGACTTTATTATTTGGGATCTATTATCCTAATAATTTATAATTTGATATTCTATAATATTTATTATGAAAATGATATTTCAGTAAATTTGAGATTGTGCTAATCCTTTTACATCATGAGTTTTAAACAATTGTATATGAATAGATTTTGATGGTGTATCCCTTTCCAAACCATGTGATCTATAATTCATGCCACATTTATTTTTGGAAACCATTATTTCATTTTCAAGGATACATTAATTGAAATTATTCTGGATTTTTTTAATTTTTTAATTTAAAATTTTTAAAATTACTTTAAAAAGAAAACCCAAAAATTATCTCTTATGAAAATGTAAAAAATTATTTCTAAAACCTCTCTAATATTTAACTCTTATTTACAATTAATTTTCAAAAGGATTTATACTAATGAAATTTAATATAAATGAACAATTTTATAATATATATTTAAATTAATGTTTATATTTTTGTTTATTATACTAATAATATCAAACAATTTGATTCTTGATCCCTTCTTGTGTAATACCATTTTAAGCATTCTTTTAAATTTATATTTTTCTTCTTTGTATAAAACCATTAATGTCTCCATTGTTATATAATAGATATTTTCTTTTTAATATATAAACCCTAATTATATTGATGGATTATGTAATATTCGTCTCAATCAAATATATGATATGTTATTTCCTTTGTCATTCCTAACCATCCTCCATAGATAGGCATATCTTTTATTCTAAAAACACTACTATGTGTAAAACATATTTTCTATTGCATTGATTTATGGGTTTCCACCTCGGTATGATAAAAAAATTTATTAGTAATATTTTTACTCTCTATATACTATATAACTATATGTTATAAATACATTAATCTCTATTTTCATAATTCAATATAATTTATAGATAAATTTAAAAAATAAATTTTGATACAAATTTATTTTCCCTAGGTATATAATGTAATTATTAATTGACTTAACTATGAATTTTTGATTTATAAGATTCCATTTTCATGGTTTATGATGCCCATTTCATTTCCATGTGTTTTTTGATATGATGTGGATATATATTTTTGCGTCACATGTATATGAATGATGATTTCTAGGGTCCTATATCTATATCCAATTATTATTTAATGTTTATATATTATGATATATGTAATCATAAATATATTTTAGTATATCTTAATTAATGTAATTTATATAATTGATCATGAAAATAATTTTCCCTACACAAATTGTTTTTTGTTAAATATCAATGTTATCATGATGTTTTTCTCTCATAGATTATGTATTTTTGTTAAATCATCCACACAATTTTTATTCATAAATTTCTCATTTTTTCATGATTTATAAACTATTATTTATTAGGAATATGTTTATTAGGTATCCTTGTTATACAGAAATGATAACTATTAATATTTTGTTTTTATCGCATATGTTTTACCCTTAATGAGAATATGATATCACCCCTTTCTTATATTCATTTATTAAATGTTTTTTAAAATGTTTCAAGAATCATATCTAATGTGACGAATTTTTCGGGGAGTTTTAAGACTATTAAATTGATTTTATTTTCGAATAATTTTCATTATTTTTAAAATAAAGGAATTTTTAATAAATATTTTTCTTTCAAATTCTATAAAACAGTAATCCTAAAACGTCTTTTAATGAAACATTTTATCAATGTCATGTAATATAGATTGTCAAATTTATGGGATATTTTAAACCATTAATCACAAAAAAATTAAATGGTCTATAACATATATAAAAGAAATATAATCTCTCATTTATATAAAAAAATAACAAAAAAATATACTTTTTTACTGTTATTCAGAAACAATTTTTATATCTGATGAATAAGTGGATAAAAATAATTTTCAACGAAAACCCCTAAAAAACAAATTTCCCAGATGAAAGGGAAAGATATTTTGTTAAAAAACCAGGACAAAATATCAACTAATATTCTTAATTAACAAAATTCAGGATTTATATAAATTACATTCATATCAAATGTGATAAAAAATATTCCATTAATAATTTCAATAGAATATATCATAGCAAAAAAATTACAAATATTCCATTTTGAAAATCTTAAAGAAATTTATTTTAAAAAAATAAAATTAAATAATCATTTCTGTATAATAATTAAATTCTAAATACCTTTTATTAAAAATGGATATTAAAGATAAATAATATAAAAACATTGTAATATTTAAATCAAGTTTTTTAAAGGATTCCTTTTACCTTTCATTCGACTCACCAAGTACATTTCTTATTATTTATATAATAGACATATTATAACTATTTACTTGTTTAAGAACCCATTTCATGTATATCTATTTATTATAATTATTTTAATAAATTTATTGTCATTTCTTTTTATATAATAAATATATTAATTTCAAATCTGGAATAATGATAACATTTGGTTTATAGTAAAAAACATTGTTTCTTCCCATGATAAAAATAATCATTATTTCATCATAACTATAATATAAATCCTGAATTAATTATTATTTTTACTTATTTTATACATTTTTTTTAATTTTTTGTGAATTGTGAAATTGAAAAATTATCTGAAAATCTACATCAAGGAAGGGGTCTGCACATATGAACATGTAGCATTATAACTTTCCAACAGATAGAATTGTAATAAATAAGATATAATAATATAAATTTGGAAACATTATTTGGTATCATTATCATATATTTCCATTATATCCATTATAAAAACATTAATGTGAGGTAATGAAATGAAATGAAATATATCACTTTGGGTAGGTGGTTGTCCACATGTATTTACATGTGATGTTTTCATTTTATATAAGATGGAATAAGAGATGAAAAATGGTATTAACACAATCATAATAGATTTTATGCATATTTTAGTATCATATTTTTCATATTAGAATGAATATGAAATCATTCAAGGCAGACTATGAGGAAATATACAATAAAATACATGTATAAGGTTTATTATCCATATTTTTATAACCCTGTTTGGATTAAACCATAAAGATTTTACAGTTCTCTTTTTGTGTGATAAAATTTAGTACGTGTATAGGGGTTTTGTGGAAGGATTTGTGTAGGGTTTGGTAAATATAATGTTTATGGGATGTTGTTACTACTATGAAATGACAAGGGTAATTTATACATGAAGAGGAGGTTTTTTAAGGATTAAAATATTTAGTATATTATCATTTAGGACTCAAAACATTTATGAGTGAGAAATATGAAAAAATTATAATATTAAGAAAATGGATTTTACTTGATATTATATATTTTAAAATACATAAATTCAACCTCTAACAACCTTAATAAATGTAATAAATAAAAAATAATCTTCTATCTGAATAAAATAAAATATTATCTTAAAAATTTTAAACATAGGTTTAGAAATTCAACAAAATAATTTTAAATTAGTTAATTTATTCTAAAATAAAATATTTGGTTGATAAGTTCTTTATTTATCATCATTTCTATCATGACCCATCCCAGTGGGGCCCACACCGTGACTCCCCAAGCCCGCCTCCAATAGGCCAGGGGCTGCTGACTTGCACCGAGTAGGCATATCACTAACTTGGGAGGCATTTCCTAAGTACTTGTACACACGGACACATCTCCAAGCCCACAATTTCTGAAATTTAAAAACCATTAAGGAAAAAGAATACATGAATACAACCAAACCCAACCAATAGAGTCTGACGAATGAAAGAGTACTGTAAAAGTAAACTGGTCCAAAAATACAAGCCCACCAAAAAGCAAACTAACAATATTCGGAAAACTGAAAAGTCTAACCTATAAACAAAAGGTACTGGGACTGCCGCTCATAGCCGTAGGAACACCTCATCCCATAGGGAACTCAGAAATCTCAGTCTTATCCTGGTCCTGCATGGACATTTTCAAATGGCTGCTCGTCTGTACAAGACACCAGACGTACGGGCAATGCCCGTGCATGGGTGAGTATAACAATACTCAGTAGAAGACCCCGAAAACCACAATGCAGTAAACAAAGTAAAGGTACAGTCATCTATGCACAATATATCTCTACAGAACATATAGAACAAACCAGATATACTCAAAAACCATTCTCGTATTCAAGGGACAAGTCACACAACCACATACCCCCGTTAGGGATTCTGTTCGAAGATTCTGAAATGCACTCATTCCAGGAGAACACACTCCATGAATCTTATTGGTCTGATGACATCCGTCTGAGAAGTGTTGTTCATCGGGGACCATCACGAGAGGTAGATTCACTCATTATGAGATACAAACTCTTGAGTGGGAAGGTTACGATAGATAGAAAGAACTCATTTTGGGAGACAGACTCCTGGGTGCGAAAGATCACGATACACATATGAGGATCTCTGTCAGGGCCAGGAAGGATACCGCAACTCATCCGGATTCAATAGTTAGGTGATACATCAGCTAGGTAGAGGATCAACGCACGGTAGAGTTGGTCACATCGATATCTAAATCTACATAGGGTTAGTAATGGATAGAGGATCTCGCTCCGGGCCACTCGGAGGGATGCCGACTCTTTCAAAGAAAGTCCGGCTGAAGGGATCATACTCATGTAGAAGGAAACATTGCCTGACCTTTAGGGGAATGAGATGACGAGGCACTAACCCAAACAAAAAAAAGTCCAGGATACGGTGAAGAACAGGACCATGTTGATTTCCAAATAGTACACGGCATGTAGAAAATATACAGGTCGTGTTGCCTGACCCCGAGTATTACCCATGTACAATGGAGTGTGTCATAGGTTGGTCATGTAAGAAACACTAAGTACATGGAGTGTAGTATGATGTACACGCCGTGTCCGAGTGACTGGGGTTGGCCCCATGTACATCGGCCATATGCTTGTGCACAGTCATCAACCCGTGTAATCCAACACATGTAGTCAGCATACGGGTGACCCGCACTACTGTCCTTATCTAGCCGTGTGATGGAGTACACAGTCATGTACTTCATCCAGTTTCCGTGTACTACCTGGGTACACTCTGAGTCTCGTGTAGCCTCTTATGCCATGCCGTACACTCCATGCCCCCTGGAGCCATGTAGATCATCCTGTGTCCGTGTTCTACCCAAAGTACATGCCGAGCTTCGGGGAAATTCCAACACGCCGTGTGATCGTGGTCACATGTCATGTTCTTCCTCTCTGACCATGAAACCCTATCCTTCTCCTACAGTACTACACGACGTGTTCTTCATAAGTACATGTCGTGTGTTCTAGAAATTTCCAGAAATGGCGCTCCTCACCGGCGCGCCTCCCATGCTGCCCGATCATCGATCTAGCCTTCAGATTTCTACGAAACCGTATGGGTTTGGTTTCCCCAATGCCATGAAGTTTCTTCTATTGTTTTCGAACCTCTGATCATCTTTGAAAACATGTTCTGATCTTCCCGCACAAAGAACACTCAAAGAACACTCTTTCTGATCCGGTCAGATTCGTCGTCTGCCATTAATCCGCACATCCACTATTCGTCGCTCCGCAAAGAACAGATGTGCAATGATCTACTGATCCGGTCAGATTCGTCGCCTTCGATTCAGGATCGTTGCGTTGCAGAACGGATGTGCAATGATCTACTATTTGTCGCTCCGCAAAGAACGCGAAGAACGTGCTAGAAAAAAATGGGGGAATGACATACAATAACAAAACAATTGAGGAACGAACCTCCACTGTCGTTCATCACGAGGTTGATCTGCTCCCATTAATATGTTTGAACGGAGCAAGAATTTTCAACAACAGAAACATGGATCAATTCCCCAAAATCATCCCAAGGTAAACCCTTCCACAAGAAAGTACGAATCCGCAGATCTACTTGTTCGTAGTTGACCCGCGTTTGTTATTTAAACTCAAAACGAGGAAAATAAATTGAAATAACAACCCCTACATTTCAAAAGGATCGATCGTTGACGAAGGTGCCATGTTGTCGTTGTCATCGAGATCCTTTAACGTCATTGGTGTAGTGATTCGCAGCCTCAATAAATCGTCGTTCGTCCCCGAGGGTTCATCCCAACGCCGCGCATATTCTTCATAGGTTCCTCTCATGTCACCAACGATCAAAAATTCCTTAACCCATTAAAAAGGGAAAACAAGGTTTGGAATTTAATTTCACAACAGTATTAATGACGTTGACTCGCCATTAATTTAGGAAACAGCTGCACCGTTTCCACGCTGCATCGGATGTTTCCTTAAATGAAATAAAATAAACTTTATAATTTATTTTATTTTATTATACTTAAAATGTCTGAAAATTAACTTTTTCTCTCGACCCACGCCGGTCGAGGTTAGTATCTTTCTTAGGTAATGTCATTTTCCCAGATGCAATGGTGTGCTCAGATTTTTAATCTGGGCATCCCATTGGACAATGCCACAACCGCGCACAAGTGCAGACTTACTTAACTAAAAAAGGTTCAAAGCACCATTCTGGGATCACTGGGTCTCGGAATGATGTGCCGTCTTCCCGCCCAGTCTTGAAATAATTCCATATAATTTTTAAAAGTAAAAATGGAAAAATCCAAGATATTACATTCTCCTCACCTTGGGGATTTACGTCCCTAAAAAGCCAAAATAAAGGCTACTTAGAAAGATGAGGGGACTGGGCATGAATATGGGCCTCCCGCTCCCACGTGCTCTCCTGAAGATTCCTGTGCTGACACCGGACGCACACCAAGGGAATTGATTACCCACTAAGGATCCTCTCCTGCTGATCCCAGATCTCCACTGGGTACTCAGAAAAGGTCTCTCTATCCTCAATGTCCATCTCGCCCTAGTTGATGATGTGTGATGGGTCATGCAAGTACCTCCTCAGCTGCGACACATGGAAGATATCATGTACCCGATGCAACTACGGCGGTAGAGCTAGGATGTACGCCACCTATCCAACTCTGCATAGAATCTGGAAAGGTCCGATGAACCTTGGATATAACTTTCCACCTCTACCAAATATCCACAACCCACGTCGAGGAAAGACCTAATGAAAGACGTGGTCTCCCTCTTCGAACTCCAGAGTTCTCCGACATCTGTCAGCATAAAACTTCTGCTGGCTTTGGGTAGTTTTCATCCACTCCCGGATGATCTACACCTTCTCTGTGGTAGCTCGCACTAACTCAGGACACATGAGTGCTGACTCTCCGGGGTCGGTCCAGCAATGCGGTGAACGACATGGTCTCCCCTACAAGGCCTCGAACGGTGCCATACCAATGGTGGAGTGGTAGCTGTTGTTGTATGCAAACTCCACCATTGGTAAGTGGTCCTCCCAACTGTGACCAAAGTCCAAGATACAGGCTCGAAACATACCCTCTAGAACCTGAATGGTCCTCTCCATCTGACCATCCGTCTGGGGATGAAACGTTGTACTCAAGCATAGCTGAGTCCCAAAAGACTCATGAAATCCCTTCCACAACCGGGAGGTAAAGCAAGAATCTTGGCCTGAGACTATAGTTGAGGGTACCCCATGAAGCCGAACTATCTCCTTCACATAGAGGCATCCCACGCTCTCTATGGAACTCGTCTCCCTGATAGCTAGGAAGTGGGATGACATTGTAAGTCGGTCAACGATCACCCAGAATGAATCATTCCCCTTAGACGTTCATGGTAAGCCTGTCATGATGTCAATAAATAGTTTATCCCACTTACACTCTGGGACTTCCAGCAGGTGAGCTAACCCTGCTGGAACATGGTTCTCAGCCTTCACCTGCTGGCATGTGAGGCATCGAGAAACGAACTTTGCTACAACCTTCTTCATGCCTGACCACCAGAACTATCATCGGAGATCCTGGTACATCATTTCCACTCTAGGATGTACTGCCAAAGGGGATGTATGAAATTCCCTCAGGACCTCCTCTTGGAACGCCAATGGTACAACAGTGCGTCCCCTGAAAAGAAGTACGTGCTCCCCACCTTGTAAATATCCATCAGGAGCATGCACTGTTGATAATTGAGCACGTAAAGCCACACAGTCTACAACCCCAAGCTGTGCCTCCCTAAATCGATGTAAGAGTGGAGGGGTGACAAACATCGACTGTAGATATGCTGTATCTTATCCATTCATGAAAAACTGTAATGTGGCAAACTTCTTTGTTGCCTCACTCAATAGTTGTGAGCTCGACTTTTTTCTAAGGACATTTTCCAACTTGTTCCCCTTTCCAGGAGTATAGATGATCTTGAAATCATAGTCCTGGAGGAACTTTATCCATCTCCTCTTCCTAATATTCAGATCTTTTTGTGAAAATATGTACTTAAGGCTCTCATGGTTAGAGTAGACAATAAACCTCTCACCCATGAGGTAGTGTTGCCACATCTTCAACGTGAATACTACTGTTGCAAACTCGAGATCTTGGGTCTCGTAGTTCTGATCATGTGGCCTAAGCTAGCACAAACCATAAGAAATCACTGCATGCCGCTGCATCAGGACACAGTCGAGCCCGGTCCCTGATGCATTACAGAAAACTACATACTCGACACCCTCCTTCGGAAATCTCAAGACTGGGGCGCTCATCAAACTCTACCTCAACTACTCAAAAGCCTGCTAGCACTTCTCTGTCCACACGAATGGTTAACCCTTCCTTGTTAAGGATGTCATCAATGCTGATATCCGGGAGAAATCAGAAATGAATCTCCGGTAATATCCTGCCAACCCAAGGAAGCTCTGGACCTCTGTCATGCTTCGAGGTGGCTCCCATGCTAACACAGACTACACCTTGGATGGATCTACAGGTACTACATCTGCTGAGATGACATGTCCTAGAAAGTGGACCTCTTGAATCTAGAACTGTCACTTTGTGAGATGCCTATAAATCTGATGCTCCCGGAGTGTGTCCAGAACCATCCGCAGGTGTCTCGCATGCTCCTCCTCTGACACTGAGTACACAAGGATGTTGTTGATGAAGAACACCATGAACCGGTCCAAGTATGGCTGGATTATCTGGTTCATCGTCCCCATGAACACCACTGGGGCGTTCGTCAGGCCAAAAGGCATCACCAAGTAATCATAGTGACTGTAGCGGCATCTGAAATCCATATTCGGTATATCCTCGTCCCGCACTCGTAGTTGGTGATATCATGATCGAAGGTCAACCTTCCAGAACCATTGTTCCCCTCTTATCTGATCGAAGAGGTCATCGATTCTCGGTAGTCGATACTTGTTCTTCACCATCACCAGGTTCAGGCGCCGGTAATACACACACTATCTCAAACTCTCTTCGGCCATCTTGGCAAAGATGACCGGGGCTGCCCAGGGTGAAACGTTGGTTCTCAAAAAACCCTTTCTCTGAAAATCCTCACACTGTATCCTCAGCTCGCAAAGCACTACAGGGGCCATCCGATATGCCGATAAAGAAATTTTTTTCGTCCTGGGGTGTATGTCGATGCAGAAGTCAATTTCCCAGTGGGGAGGTAATCCTGGAAAATCTTCGGGAAAGAAATCCTCATACTCTGCCACTACTGATGGGAACTAAGAACTCAAAACATCTACTACTCTGAGGGTAATTCTAGACAACTCATTAGTGATCGGCTGCACCCTCCTATGCATGAGCCCATTTTCTGCTACCTGGGTTTCCTTTTCTCCAACAAAGGAAAACCTTGTTCTTTCTTGGAAGACACACCGCACTCTTCGCCTAAAACATTCAATCTGGACATGGACTGAAGATAACCAATCCATACCGAGAATGACGTCGTAAGGCCTTGACGATACCACCAATAGGTTCTAACCGAAACTCTCACCTCCAAGGGTAAGATCACACTGTCTGAAAAGGTGCGTGATCGTCGAGTCTCCTCCCGTAGGTGCCTCCAAGTGTAAGGATCAAGTCAACGGTTCTACTGGAATATTGAGGTTTTGTACAATACATGTGGCTATAAGGGACTAACTGGAACCTATGTTTATGAGTACGACAGCTAAGGTATAAAATACACAAATCGTACCTCGAATCATCCCTGGATCCCCTGGGTCGTATGCCTCGACTGCATGCAGCTACCCTCGCCCCTTTCCCCCAGCTCCCTGAGCCTGTTGTGGACCTCTTGGGGGTGGCGATAGAAGTAATTCGAAACATATAGCACCACCTATAGCTCTCCCTGCTCCTTTTCCATGCCACTACCTTGTGGGTCTGCCTGCTCTGTTCTCTGCCTCTCCCACGGTGGTCCATCCACCACTTCCTTGTCTGCAGCTCGACGGGTCGGGCAATCTCTAGAGAGATGTCCCCTTCTATCACATGTGTAACATCACTTCTCCCTTGGATGACTGGATCGAACCTGAGAGACCTGGACTATTTATCCCCTATCCTGGGTCCTCCTTCAACGTCTCTCACATCCATATCCCTGTGCCTAATATCAGCTCCCTACCGCCGATGTCTCCGCACCTGTCTGCCTGGTGCTGACTGCCGGAGGCTGTCTCTACTCTGCCAAGAAGCTCTCAACCACCAAATCTTGCTCAATCCCTCCAGCATAAGTCTATATACATAGAGGAATGATATTAGCTCAGATGTCTCATCGCAAACCTCACTCAATGGTCCAAGCTCTGAAGTACCGATCCATGACCGTATCCATCGAATACCTGGTGAGGTTGGTGAGCCTCAAAGAATAGTCAGCAACTGTCATACTGCCCAGCTGATGTTTAAGAACATTCTTGATGGGTAAAACTCTCTGCATAACTGGAGAGAACTCCTCCATGAAGAGTTGCTCAAACTCCATCCACGAAAGAGTCTCCTCGTTGTGAGTCTGTGTGGTCAGACTCCACCATCGTCCCACCGAACCCTGAAGAAGGCTCACTCCTCAGATCACCATCTAGTCTGCTGGTGTCCTCACTAGACGGAAAAACTCTGGTAACTGTATCAAGCCAGTCCTCAGCCGCCTGAGTGTCGGGTTCGCCTCAGAACCTGAGGGGTCTCTGTCTCTAGAACACATGGAGTGCGCTAATTCGGTGCTCCTCGTCGGTCGGTATTGTAGGTACCACTGGCTGCTCCACTGGTGGTGGCATAGCAGGTGCACCACCTGGTGGAAATGCATGGGGAGTTGGTCCCTATATCAAAGCCTATTCACTTATGGGGTCATCCTCGTGATAGTGTTGCTGAACCCTAGATGGTATGCATCACTGAGGCATCTTGAAAGTAATCATGATGTACAATGGTCAAAGAGTATATCTGGATAGCTGATAGAAAGGATATGGAAACCACAAACCATTCCTATATGATGCATGTACCTTTTTATTTCCCCGCAACCAGTTTTTTCATGTACCGAGTTGAAAAGAAGGTTATCAGAGTCCTGGTGTCTGGATTCATTGGTCGCCGCACCAACACTAGGGTCCCTGGCCTGAACGCAAAACCCAAAACCCTTAACACTGTTTCCACAAACCAAACTCACAGACTCTTGGTCCTAAGGTAGTACCGACCTGGATCTGATACCACTCTGTCACGACCCATCCCAGTGGGGCCCACGTCGTGACTCCCAATGCTCACCTCCAATAGGCTAGGGGCTGGTGACAGCATCGGGTAGGCATATCACTAACATGAGAGGCATTGCCTATGTACCTGTACACACGCAGACATCTCCAAACCCACAGTTGCTAAAATGTAAAAACCACTAAGGAAAAAGAATGCAGTCAAACAACTGAACCCAACCAACAGAGTACGACGAATGGTAGAGTACTGTAAAATTAAACTGGGCCAAAAAGAAGCCCACCAAAAAGCAAAAAAACAAGAGTATGAAAAATGAAAAGTCCAACCTCTAAACAAAAGGTAATGGGACTGCCGCTCGTAGCCGCAGGAACGCCTTGACCCGTAGGGAACTCAGAAAGCTCGGTCCTATCCTGGTCCTCACTGGACTCTATCAAAAGGCTACCCGTCTGCACAAGACACCATATGTGCAGGAAAAGCCTATGTAGGGGTGATTATAACAATACTTAGTAGAGGACCCCGAAAACCACAAACCAGTAAACAAAGTATCGGTAGAGTAAGATATGCACAATATATGTCTACAGAACATATAGAACAGAACAGATATACTTAAAATCCAGACTCATAGTCAAGGTACAAGTAACACAACCGCATACCCCCATTAGGGATTCTGTTCGAAGATTCTGAATTGCACTCGTTCCGGGAGAACACACTCCACGAGTCTTATAGCTCTGATGACGTCCGTACGAGAAGTGATGTTCGTCGAGAACTGTCATGAGAGGTAGCTGCACTCATTAAAGGAGACACACTCCTGAGTGGGAAGGTTATGACATATAGAAAGCACTCATTACAGAAGAACACTCCTAAGTGGGAAAGATCAAGATACACAATTGAGGATCACTGCCAGGGCCATGGCGGATATCTCAACTCATCCGGATTCACCAGATTGGTGATACACCAGCTAGGTAAGGGATCAATGCCTGATAGAGTTGGTCATGTCAATGCTCGACTCTACCTAGGGTCAGGAATGGATAGAGGATCTTGCTCCGGGCCACTTGGAGGGATGCCGAATCTATCGCGAAAAGTCTGGCTCAAGGGATCATACTCTTGTAGAAGGAAACGATGCCTAAACATCAGTGGAACGAGAAGAAGGGGCACTACCCCAAACGAAAGACTTCCAGTATAGAGTGATCAAGAGGACTATGCTGATTTCCAAAAAGTACAAGGCGTGTAGATAATATACACGCCGTGTTGTCTGACCCCGGGTACTGCCCGTGTACAACGGCCCGTGTCTTAGGCTAGTCATTTAGGAAAAACTATGTACACAGCTTGTAGTACGATGTACACGCCCTGTCCGAGTGACTGGGGTTGGCCCCATGTATGTTGGCCATGCGCTCATACACGGTCATCAACCCGTGTACTCCAACCAGTGTAGTTGGCACACGGGTGACCCGCGCTACTGGCCTCGTTTGGATGTGTGATGGAGTACACAGTCATGTAATCAATCCCATTTCTGTGTACTACCTGGATACACGCTGAGTCCCGTGTAGCCACCTCTACCATGCCATACACGTCGTGTGCCCTGAAGCCGTGTAGATCATCCCGGGTCTGTCTACTACACAAAGTACACGCCAAGATCGAGGGAAAGTCCAACACACCATGTGACTAGGGTCACACGCCATGTTCTGCTGCTCTCACCCCGAAACCCTAGCTGTCGCCGCCAGCACTACAAGGTGTGTTCTTCAGATGTACAGACCATGTGTTCTAGAAATTTCCAAAAACGGCGCTCCATGCCGGAGCGCCTCCCATGCTACCCGATCATCGATCCAGCTGTCATATCTCCATGAAACCTTCTAGGTTTGATCACCCCAATGCCACAAAGCTTCTTCTGGTGTTTTTTGGACCTCCGATCAGCTCCGAAAACATGTTCTGATCTTCCCACACAAAGAACGCTCAAAGAACGTTCTTTCTAATATTGTCTGATTCATCGTCTGCCATCACCGCTGGACCTCCACAAGGTCGTTGTAATGTCCAACCTTCGATTCGGGATCGTTACGTCACAGAAAGGATGTGAAACGATCTGTTGTTCATCACTCCGTGATGAACGCGAAGAACATGCGATAAATGATTGGGGGAAATAAATCAAATAACAAAAAAATTTAGGAACAAACCTCCACCGTCGTTCGTCACAGCATTGATCTCCTCCCATTAAGAGGTTTTAAAAGATCAATAATCGTCAAAAACATAAACATGGATCAATTCCCCAAAATCATCCCAAGGAAAACCCTCCCCTAAAAACATAGGAATCCACGGATCAACTTGTCCATAGATGTTCAGCATTCATCGTTTAAACTCAAAATGAGGAAAATAAATTGAAATAACAACCCCTACCTTTCGAAAGTACTGATCATCGATGAAGGATCCACACTTCCATTATTGTTGAGATCCTTCAACATCATTGGTTCAATGATTCACAGCCTCGATCTGTCGTCGTTCGTCGCTGAGGGTTCGTCCCAACGCTGCAGAGATTATGCAGAGGTTCCTCTCACATTGCCAACGATCAACAATTGTTTAACCCATTAAAAATGGAAAACATGGTTTGGCACTTAATTTCGTGGCAGTATTAATGACGTTGACACGCCATTAATTTAGGAAATAACTATGCCATTTTCGCGCTGCAGCGGATGTTTCCTTAAATGAAATAAAATAAACATGTTAATTTCATTTATTTTATTTTACTTAAGACGTCCGAAAATTAACTTTTTCCCTCGACCCACGTTGGTCGTGGTTAGCCTAATTCTTAGGTAAAGACATTGTCTCGGATTCAACGGTGTGATCAAATTTTTAATACATGCATCCCTTTGGAAACTGTAACAACCGCACAGAAGTCCAGACATACTTATCTTAAAAAAAAGATCAAACCACTATTCTGGGATCACTGGACATCGGAATGATGTGCCATCTTCGCACCAAGTCTCAAAATAATTCTATACAATATTTAAAAAAACTGAAAAATATGAGACATTAAAATTTCATTATTAAATCATAATTATCTCATAAATTTTATGATATACATAAAAATTATATTTTCTGTATTCAGAAAAAAATTAACTATTTTATAAAAATATGAAATATTAACCCAAGTATTTTTTTGAAAAAAAAATTGATAAATGATTCCTATGTTATCTTTTTAGAAATTTCAATATGTAGAAATTTACCATTTATATACAACCAAATATTAATGAATATTTTTTTTAATGAAACTATTTATTTTATGAATAAAAATTACATAAAATTATTATGTTCTATATGAATCTATATAATTAAATGAAAAATATTAATGATAAATGAAATTAATATTTTATTCTCATTATTTGGGTTCCCAAAAAACTAAATCCCATTTTTTAAATATTAATTTTTTAGAAGTTACAAAAAAGAAAACAATGTTTTCTATTGTTTTTTAAAATATATTATTATTTATTTTTCAAAAGTATAATGTTCATTTATATCAATATCCTTTATGAATTGATATACTTTATAAGGGATATTATTATATGATATCATCCAAATTATTTATCTATATGACTTATTGTGAGGATGTTTTAAGGATTTATTCATTAAACACATTTCAGTCCCAAGGATTAACTGATCTATGAGTAAATGAGGAATACATTTCTAATATTATAAAACAAATAATGAAGGTTTTCATAATTAGATATGTGTGACATAAACTATATAACCCTCAATTTCAAATGGTAATGATTTATATATCATGGGATAATTTGAAGAAAAAATTGAGTGATCCCAATCCAATTTCGGACTCTCTCAAAAATGAATGACAAGAGAATGGGGGGTGATCTGAATCAACTGTGGGAACCTTTCCATTATATTATGATAGTTTGGAAGTAATACCTGACTAATGAAAAGTTGTTATATTATTATATCTATGTTTTATAAAAATGAAATTTTCTTATTGTTATGATAAGCTCTAATTTATCTTTATTCTTTATTGATGTTTATTCACTCTTATTATTCATATATTGTGTTATAAAAAACCTTCTTCAATGACTCATGATTAATGATATATTAATTATATGGTATATTTTTGTTACTTATGATCATGTTCTCATATAATTAATATTATATTATTATTACATATTATAATTCATTTACATCTACATTTTTTAACATTTTTCATAATATCTTCCCAACATTACTTATGTATTCATTTCTTCATGTTATGAAGAATGATATTATGTAGGTTATATATATGTATGGAATTGTGTCAGTTGAAAACTGTCGGAGATATTGATTATATTTCATCAAATAAGTACATTATGTGTCTAGTACCGATTATAAAAAACATTATAGATATGATTCTTGTTTTATCATGATATATATTGAATATTAATTCAAAATGATGTAATAGTTATGTATAGAATGCTAAGGTCACCTCATTTTTAATGTAATAGTTATGTATGAAATGCTATGTTAAATTAATTTATATTGTCATGTGTTGTTTTTTTTCTATTTTTTAAACCTCACAAGAGAAAAAATTATTAACACATATTAATTATGTAAAATTATTCCCATGTAAATTTTATCACTTTAGGTTTTTGATGAAATATGAAGGGTTATTTTTTAAATAAATATTCAAATATATATCTTTGATGACCCTTTTATAAATTTTAAAGATTTAATTTTTTTAGAATTATTTATGAATGTTTATATTGAAATTATAATTTCTATTCAAAGAGGTTTGTTAAGTCAAAACAATGATTTATAAAATAAAATAATGGTTATAATTAGGTAATTTTAAATATTATTAAAAGTCCCTTGGTTAATGTTATGTATTGATTTGATATTTTATGACCCAGATTTTAAACAATTAATGGATTATATATATTGTTGTAATGAGTTTGTTTCATTAATGGGTTATCACTGGTGTTTTGAGTGTTAGTTTTTTTATTAATTTATTTTAAAACATTGACATAATTAAATAAATCAATTGTGTATAATGGATACATTGGGTAGATATTTGGGGGTTTTAATTAATGATACTATGTTGGTTTATATTTCCAACTTATTAGTGTTCTCTAATTAAATGATAATTTCAACAACATTGGAAAATGTGTTACAGTTAAAAATCACTATTTTTGGGTTGTATCCATTGGATTTATTTATGGATCCATAAACATCCAATGGTTCTTTATCAAAAAGGACATGCATTACAAAGTCAGGCGTTCATTAGATTTAGACCTACAATACATGATAACAAACATTGTTCAAGAGGATGAGACTTCAAACTCATCACACACTTTTTGGGGGGAATTATTGAATTCTCCAGAAATCTCTACTAATTTTATGATATTTTCATGAATCCTTATTAATTCACCAATTATAACATAGGTTTCCCTTAGAATTTATCAATAAATTTATAGCATGTTTGAAATTCATAATCATCTTTATGCATTCTAGGTTCATCATTCATGGAGATATCCATTATGTTGTCGATGTTCTCTATGAATGGTATTTTTTTTAGAGATTTTTTGACCATTGTAATGATAATACTTGTTTTTAATCCACTCGGTGGGCCACTCTAAAGTTTATTACCATCCAGGGAGACCAAAGTTTGTTTTCATGTTGGGTTCATACCAATAAATTGGCCACCTACGTATCCTTGTGAAATTAATAATAACCCTCTCAGTTTAGTTCTTCTTAATGGGACACATCATACTTTTTATGGTTTTGTGATAAGGACTTGACCGTACAATTTAATAACTTGTGTAAGGAAGAGTAAGTGGAATTTCCTTAGTAAAGGAATGGTGTGGGACTTATGAATAAGAATCCCAAGGAACCTATAAGAGACATGAAATTAAAATTTGTATTAGACCCTATTGGAAATATTGACCAATAAAAATAAGTTTGTTTTGGAATGTTGGTTTTGAACCTTGGGAATGCTTCCTACATATCCCATTCAAATGATAATCAATGCCCATGTAATTTTGTGTGTCTCGCCGAGGTGTATGACCCTATATAAATATATAGGATAGTTATTACTCTTAAGAACAATTAATGGATTAAGATAATTAGGGTCGGAGTCCAGACGATGACATACAATGATCTTGTGGCTTCACGAAGGATTCCAACATATCCCAATTATGGTATTAATCAGAGTTCTCATAGTTTAAGTTCTGGATTGTGTGGCGGAGGTGATTATTACAATTCACTACACCCACGTAAGTCAGGATGTGTGTGAGAAAGAATAGGATGTGAAATATTTAACAATCCACACAATCTATCTTCCACTAATGGGAGAGGAGGTGCTTATTTTAATGTAAGCTGATGTGATGGCTGGTAAGGGCGTGAATCAATGATCTATTTAATGTATGATGACATTGGAGGTCATGTGGATGACTCTAAGAAGATTTGTGACTTAAATCAGTTGGAGTGCCCTTTGTGGATCCCAATAGAGGAGGGAGACGTTCAATTTGTTTTAATAGAAAGGAATGTGTGACCCTCAGTCTCTCTGTTGGGAACCGGTTGATCTATGTCTTAGAGATGAGAAGTGGATGTCAGAGTCCCATTCCCAAAATCTAATACAAGTAAAATTCCTATATTATCAATACGGTAAGGATTCATGAGACTTTTAATATACCAAACTAAATAAACATATGAATATTGAACCACCTGTAATATGAATGTTGGAATCGTCTACCATTAGATATTCATACCTTAATAAGTGAAACGCTAATTCTCCCTTCCAAAATGTTTTATTATACTAGATGCTTTAGTGGTGGCTTCAACATAGTCACATTAAGATAAGGGAACCAAGGAAAAAGATACCCTGTAATGACTTTCTTCAAAGTTTAAAATTTGATCGTTCATAAGTCAAAATTCCAAAAAAGGGGAAAACATGCTAAATATTTTGCAGTAAAGGGATCACTTCATGACCACCACATGAGAAGATAAGGATCATCAAAACGATATGATGAAATTTTTTGGACCAGATTATTATGACGTTAATAAAAGTACCCTCACTATGTAGTTAAAAGGCTTTATTTCATACCAATATGAATATCCATGAAGCCATTATCTGCCTTTATATCGACATGGGGTTCTAAAGGATTCCCACATTCCCTCTTACAAGAGATACATTCCAATGTCATGGTTTCTTCAATACTTCAACATTTATTACATGAATATTACCATGAAGGGTATGCCAGTTATTGAGAGAACAATCTCTATTGAATACATCTTACACCATAGTGGTTGTAACCCTAATATAAAATATCTTGTTGTAGATCCAAGGCTACATTAATATGATTCAACTTTTCATGATCAAAAAAATATCTTTCTAATGGTTGGATGTAAGAATGGGATCATTGTTATGGGGGTGGAGTTAAACCTAAATGCATGTGGGCATTTTGGGTACACTATTCCTATGTTAAATTTATGAAATAACTATCAGATGGTCAGCATTACGAAGATTCTTATACGGGATAAACATATGTGTAAAAAATGACCTCATTCCGAAATTGTTGAGCTGATGGAGTCCACAAACAAATACTTTCCACTTATGCACATTGAGGATGGAATCAGTCTATGGGATATCAATCAAATATCTAGTGTTTGCATTCTCAGGGAGATTTATCATGATTTCACTAAACCAGTAACAACATGGGGGATGATACCAAGACTTCAACACATGATCTTTAATTATTCAAAATATAATTATAATTTCCTTAATATAAGAATGTTATTCATGAAAGAGTATGAATTGAAGTCTTTTTAGAACCAACAATAAAGAAATGTCCCACATGTGGATTTCCTACAATTCTCCCATTTGTAGATAATTGGGGAATTTCTGGTTGGTATTGGCCCACATTGGAGAGAGGTGACTACATGCACTAGGGATATAATATAAAATATGATATTGATGTATATGTAAACTTACATGACTTTTTTCCCATCTGCCTAACCATTTACATGATTTCCATTTGTGAGTGTAAAAATGGTGTAATTCGAAGAACTTTTTTTGTTGCATCCAAATTGGTAGAGTGAAAGTATTTTGGGTTAGAAACTAATGTATCAGAACGAATTTTTTAATCATTATTTAATTTTTACAATGTGAAAGGATCATTTAGAATTTTAGAGCCATTTTAGGTGTTTTGAACATTAATTAAGTCATATTTTTTTTATATTCATTATTGAATTCATTTACAGTTCCTAAAGGTTGACATACCTAATTTTTACAGATATTATATGGTATTAATCCTTTAAACATGATAAAAGATGTAGTGATGAGGGTACTGAATGTATCCATAGAATTCAAAATCCTCCCTTTGGGTAACCCACCTATTGAAAAATTTATTAATTAAGTTAAAGAAGAAAATTATGAGGTGAGGTCCTATATGATGGTATTCAGGGACAACATGTTATCAACTAGGATTGATGAATAAATTATCCATCAGACCCTTTTCTTTTATAGGTTTTCTTATTAGTTAAAAGGTCTTCAACAATCAAGTACTTTTACTCCCATGTATGTTAGACATGGGAAACATTTAGTGTTATATAGAAAATGTGGATATTAATGGATTTAGAGACATCCAATTTATCAATTACACTACCTACAGGATATTCAACAATCATATTAGATGCTAGATATTCCAAATCATGGGCTTCTTCATAACCTCATAGGGATTTATCAAAATAAATATATTTGGTTGTGGTCACAACAACTATCATGAATAGAAATCAATGAAAAATTCTTAATATAAAGATGATGCATAGTCTTCTAAATTTTTTGATCCTTAAAAAATTCTACATAAAATACTCCAAGATGAATATGGCTTTGTTAACTGCACCTCTAGATCTGAGGAACTGTAGTCACCATTATCAGGATGAGATTCCTGTCCCATTTGCTGATTTTTTTCTTAACAAGAAGGGAGGCCAGAAAGGGATTTTCAATTAAGGGACATTCTATTTTCTCCACATCCAACCATATCAAAATAGATATAAATGTGGCATTATTCTACTAAATATTGTGAATCATTAACTTTCAAACATAGGGATGCATGTGCATTCCTCTAAAATGGATTTTGAATACTGGATGTGGGTGATATTAAAGTACATTATAATTGTCATTCGGATAATAACCTTGATGAGGTATTATAGTATACTGTAGAGAATGAGACCATTATTTATGCAACTGATGACCAAGTCCCATCCTAAAAGTGAATATTCACTATGATGGAAGTAGAGATTCATGAAGTGTAATTTTTCACTGGGAAGAGAAACGAGACATATATATTAATACTAAGATTTTATTTTTCATTTATTTTGTTTCAATTTTTTTTGTCATTCACCGTCATTAATCATGATGGGATTTCCCTTTGTAGCTTGAAATTATGGGAGGAACCTTATAACATGTTCTGGAGTCACTAAGGTATGGACCAACAGGTTGCCCTGTTGACATAATTGATGATCTCCCTAAGTCTCGAGAACAACTTCCCAAAGTGAATATCTTTACAGAGGTAATGGTGATATAAAATCCACATCCACTACATCACGATTCTACTACCAAGATATGTATTTCAATTTATCCACATGATTATGGAATGAAATGAAATAGAGAGTTGAGATTGTTCCAAATTGAATGTCATAGAAGTGTGTATTTGTATTGTATGTTGTTATTATGACTTTCTTGATACACCTTGGTTTCCATGTTAAACCTACAATAGGATCTATATCTCTCTATTCTCTTAAGGGCTTAGATACTAGTCCTTCAAGAACAGAGATGGAAACCCTAGGAGAATCGCATATTCATACTGATGAATCTATACATTGGATGGATGATACATAAAATGGTGTCATTGTATCTTTTTCTAATTATATTGAGAGACAAACAATTTATTTTACGATTAAATACATTTCTTTTGTGTATAAAATGATTTTGGTAATAATTTTTTCTTCAAAAAAACTCAGATAAGTTTCCCATTCCAATGGATCATGCAATAATCCATTCTGATATTCCTATTGCCTCAGAAAGAAAGAATAAGGATATTGAGAAATCTGAAGAAGATAATGGCAATGTTCTTGGCATTGAATGTCACAATGACATTACACCATTTGAATTGTTGAAGAAACAAATTTTCATTGAATCCAATTTAGGCACCAACCAACATTTTTTGGAACATTAAATGGTGAGGATACTATAACATTCCAAGACATATACACTGAATGTTGGGAACCATTAATCCAAACATTGTTATTCCAAGTTTCATTACAGAGTTTGGGGACTTCCAAGTGGAATCGAATGGATGTATGTTCTCATTCTTTTATTTTCTATACCTAATTGTTCTTCTTTTACTTGGTACATCACATCAATGTTCAATTTATGAAACTTTGTCTACATAAAATGTTGTGAAGACCCTTAAAGAAAATATTATTCCACTATATCCTTTTTCTACTTAAGATGGTGAAATAAAACTGAGGAACCCATGTTGAGAGATTATCTAGGCCCTTCGATTATGGAAACTTGGAAAAATCTAGATAATTATTCACCCCAGAAATAATTTCTCAATCATTGGAAGCTAAGATGAATATGGATGGATCTATTAATCATCCACCTTATTTTTGGATAAATGTTTTTGACTACCCAGATCATTCCTTATTACCGACATTCGACTAAATCTAGTAGTGATTATGACTTACCATTTAAGATTATCAGATCCTAGAGCTAGATAAGAAGGTGAAACCTCTATGTAGGATCAAAAATAAACATAAGGTGAAGCACCTTCTATTCTAAAATAAGCAGATAAAGGCACTTATCTAAGTGATTTTTTTCTTGATTATATTCTACCCCATGGTAGATACTCAAATTCAGATTTATAGATTCATGTTTTTCTTGGCATGGAACGTAATATGACATGGAAAAATATTTGGAAGATAATTGCTGATAAGCAATTGGATGAGATACTATCCCATTTTGAAAAATTCCTTTCACTATTTTGAGTATTCATATTTGGTGGATATATTTATCACCCATTCTATAATGTAATGAAAGAGACTCTTTGCTGATGAGAGCAAGAAGATAATCTATGGGAAGGTCTTGAAAAGGCCAAATGACTTATGAATGTTGGTAGCTTCCAAGTTTCAATAGCTATAGCAAAGGCCGAAAATAACAAGAAGTTGATAGAAATTCGACATCAAATTAATGAGGACACAACGAATATGATACATTTTTAATAGAAAATGTATTTTGATCATAAAAATCATGATAAATAGAACCAAAAATTATGATAAACTCATTAGTTATATATAATAGACATGTAAACTGTTAAAGAATGACTTTTTCAACTCGATGAGGCTAGTGTTTCCTATCTTTATAATCATAAAACAGAATCCTATATAGCTCATGATGCCATTAAACAGATAAATATTCATGCTGAGATTTTTTTTAAAACAAGATAGAGAGGCTCTATTCTGTGGATGTTCCATCGGTTTAATCTTTTGAATGAATAGAATTTTTCTCCAATCATATATGATGGTATTATTTCATTCTTTCAGAAATTTCAATATCAAAGGTCATTATTCTAACATCAATCCTTTCTATCAAATAATAATAATTACAATAACAGGAATGGGAGTACTAAAAATTTTACATAATCCAATTGGCCTAGTGAGAATAGTTTTATTTTTACTAATGTTATATCAAAAACCCCACAAACATTGTACATATTGAATTTTTGTTACTCAATATTTCCTAAACCATACAAATGTTTGGTCCAGAGTGTGGAGACTCTACTTTTTTCTAGGGTTCCCTTTTGTGGGTTTTCAATCTGGTGAGTAATATATCTATTCTTATTTTTAGATTAATGTCATGAATTCAGAAATAATAATCCTAGTGTTTAATGTAGAATCGAATTGATCATATATTTTTAAATTATATCTCAATAATAGATTAGCAGCTAATAAATTATTCAAATATTCATTACAAACATCCAAGATAAATATTTATTCAGGATTTTTTATGGTTACAAAGTCTAAAACATGAAGGATAAACATATATAAGGTCTTAATACAAGAATGATGTTAACATTATTTAAAAAAACCCGGTATGGGGGCTATTTTATATAGGTATAATAAAAGAATATACCTCACAACCAATCAATGGCATCATTGGATAACATGCCAGTTATTTATGCGAATTATGCAAGGCATCCTTGGGGCTTGTACTACATATTCATGAAAAAAAGATCTAAAAAATTTGACATTTTATTGCTGATTGACATGAGACATTATTATTTGGTTGACTGAAGACCACAGTGGGTGGATTTTCCATGAAAAAGGTTATAAAAGGACTATATGTGATGACGGAATTCATGAATGGGTGAACCAATCCAAAAAAAAATCTAGTGTGTGTTGAATGGTTAAAGTTGTTCAGAAAGGGGGATTTCTGATATTGTGTTGTGCAGTTCCAAGTCATATAGCGAGGAAATGCATTTTCATTTCAATTAGTGATGAAATTGGGGGGATTTAATTTGATGTATTCAACTCGTTCCAATGGTTTATAAGTCTCCATTTTCATGATAATATTTCTAGAAACATACTACAATGCTCACTAATTAGAAGTAATAATTGTAAACTATGATTTGGGAATCATTGGATTTGGAGAATGGTATAGAAAAATGGATAAAGGCATTATAGAAATTATTTTCCAAGAAGAAAGATACCATTATTTAAAGAAACTATTAAGGGGTTATATTATGGGGGACCAACTAGGGTATATTCTACACAACCACACAATAGTATCTTTTGGATGACATTCCTATTATGTAGTCGAATTATTCAAGGCCACCTAGGGGCATGTACTGCATAGTCAAGAGAAATATCTCTTGGGTTTCAAAAGTTATATTGTCAAAATCCCAATAATGTTTTATAGAGATTAAGATTTTGAAAAACATAGAGTTTATTTTATGGAGAAACGTACCATAATATACATTGATTATTTATAATCACGATTTTCAATTAAAAGGATGAATTTTTTTTATACGAAGGTCTGGCCAAATCATTGGATGTGGTGCGTATAGTTTTATAGCATGTGACTATGAACAAAATATTATGTAAATAATGGATTATATGTGGTCAAATGATCCATGGTTACATCAAAATGGTTTGAAAATATAGAGAGGCAAAATGTGTAAACAATTGTCTTAGAGACATTAAGATCAAGAGAAATGTAATGGGACACATATACATGAATTAATTCTTGAAGATAAGGATTCTTCGATATTTTCATCAAATATTGAAGGGGATGAAATATGCTTTTACCAATAAAAATGTTACCATTATTTGAAAAACCTGTTATTGGTTTGTATTATGCATGTCCAAATAGGGCATATGTTGCATAGACAAATAGTTTCATATTTTTACTGACTGGACTGTTCTCATGGAAACTTATACATGGAATCCTATGTGCACGTACTTAATAGTCATGCAAAATGAATCTCATGTATCTGAAATTATGACACCAAAATCTATAAGAATGATTTTGAAGATTTTGATTTTATTATATATTATGAGTGTGAAATATGAATGGGAGAAATTTCAATGAATATGAGAAATATTAGAATTAGTATTGGCCATGAGTTGGGAATCCATTTCAAATATCTAACTCATATATAAAATGGGGACATTTAATGTTTCCTCGGTAGGATCTCATGGAGGGGACCCGAAATGAAAACACCCACATAGATTGTTAATTATAAGGGAAGAGAGATTAAAATTTATCTTGTAATTGGAATTAAGTTTTATAGCCTAGTTTTCTATATATATCATAATTGGATGAGAATAAACCCAAACATAGTTATTTGGGTACATTTTAGTATAATGTTGTGTAATGTGGACAAGAAGTGATTCCAACATGAAAAGTAATATCGAGGTTGGACAAGAGAATTGATCCCATGTGCCACTATGTATCTCATATGGATATGAATCAAACCACATTTATTTATTGAAACATTCCATATTCTAGTTTGATTTATACACTCTGGGATCAATAGGGGGTTGTTGTGGCTAGTCCAATGATTTCATATTTAGGCATCTCTATATATCCCATTGAAATGAGAATCAAACCAAACACAGTTCTTGATAAAATAGTTTCCCTGTAACACCCCAAGAATTCATAATGTGTTATTTCTTCAAAATAATTCAATAACTTGTACTACACGCAACACCGAGTTCAATCACACCTTGACTTACAAAAAAAGGCCATTAAAAGAGGTCATGAATAGTATTAACTAAATTTTAAACTTTATATAATCCTTATAATTTTAGAATCCACATTATGAGTTTCTTAGTCATAATGCAAGAACAGATTCATTTTCAGTATTGCACTTTTATCAACATTTAATAGTGAAACCTTTTTAAATACAATATTTTAAACTTTTTGACTAAATGGGGACATCAAAAAAAATTTAAAATGAAACATCCCAAGCTTCCACGGTACGCTTTCCTTTGAATAAAACAGTAGCGTGTGTTGTACGCAACTTCGTGTTTTAACACTTGCCACAACCGATCAACTTGCCGTTATGAATAGTAATACCTAATTTTTTAAATTATATATATTTTATTTTTAAAAATGGACTTCATTTTTGGATTCGGAATATCAAATTTAGCCTAAGGTGAAATTTTGGTACTTTTCGGATAACTTTAATATTTTGATGAATAGTGAAAATTACTAAATTTTAATTAAAAACAACTTTTTTAATCAAAATAATTAATAGTGATAAATTATTAATTTGAGTGGTTTTAAAGTATATTTAGAATATATTTTTACCACTTAATATAATGTTGGTCATTGGACATAATTTTACAATTAAACCGAACATAAACAAGTGTCAATCTTTTGATAGTTATTATCTCTTAAAAACATGCTTTTTGTTTTGACAGCGGGAATTAATTTTAAATTAATTTCTGCCACTTCTGTGTTTTGAATTTAGAAAAATGGATTCCATATTTGGAATCAGTATGTTCAAATTGTGTAAATAGGTAACTTTTATTTTTAGACATTTTGAATAATTACTTCGGTAAATATTTTATTTACCATGGTTAAGGGTAAATCCGGTAAATAAGGGTTAAAAAGTAATATTATAATAATACTAAATTACCCTAAAACGTGTCTCAACCCTATTTGTTGATACATGGTCGACCATTGGCATCTTTGGGTCTATTTTGGGACCCCATGGATCCACTTGTAAGTGATAATGACACATTATATTAATAAAGCTTAAATAAAAATAAAAATGGCATAAGCTTACATCTTTTAGAAGAACAATTTTTACATAAGGTTATACATGTTGGATTTTCGATTATAAATATTCATTAGAAAGATAAAAAGATTTCCTACATAATGATATTTTATTTATAATTTTTAGACATTAAATAAGGTATTTTATAAATGACACAATGATGATGCAGTAATTACTATAATAGTAAAAAATTAAAATAATTGATATTATAAATACCCAAATAAATATAATATGAAACTTTTAATGAATTAAACTAATTTTCTAGGATAATATGATATATTAGGATTGATTTAATTGACTTTGTTCGAAGTAATCAATCTGTTATGAGTTTCACAAAAATCAACCAATGAATAGTGTCAAAATTGACATAAAAGAGTTCTTAAAACAAATATTATATTATTAATTGATATTAAATTCCTAAAAATCTAAGGTTCGGCCAAAAGACTTATATCATGATAGGTTCATCATTAATGGACGACTTGGGGGTAGCTTGGATGTATATTGTAAGTTTAGTAACCATATTATATAAAAATACAAAGAGACATTGTAAAAGTGAAACTAATTAACTTAGAGTTAATACTTAAAGATAAGGTTAATATAAGTACCCAAACATGTCTAAATTCTATTGGATGAGTTGTTTTCGACCTATCCCCACCTCATCCTTTGAATAGTCAACTTTTGAGCCTTTGGAAACCGAATATGAATTTATTATAAATTAATATTTCTAGCTTTTCCAAAGGTGCCCCTCACCCCTCTTATAAAAGGGCACTCCTCCTTCTCTTTTCCTCACACCTCTCAAGCCTTTTGGTTCGGCCAAACTCTGCCCAAATACTCTCCCAACATCCCTCAATACAACCTAGAGGCCTTAGTTTGATCAGAAAGCCAACCTAAGGATCCCTTTTGATCAAATCAAAAGGAAGAACCCGAAGAAGAGGTAATGATTTCACCACCCTTTTCTAAGTTCATTTCTTCTTCCACTTCTTCTTCCTTTGTTGTTACCATTCTAAAATAATAACTCCAGTATCATTTATATACTGTGATGTTATTATAAATATGGTACAACCATATTCAGTATTTTATCCACCCTTTGAATAACATGTCACCATACGTGCGTACGTACGGCTTACCGTCTCCACGTCGTGGTGTAATTGTTATTCAATATATTATTATTTGGATGGGTATAATAATGATGTGTAACTCATGTAAATAATAAATATAACATGTTAATGATTCTGTATATATAATATACCATCCATTTATATATTATTTTAATATCAAAAGAATGATATTGTCGCTCGTGCGTACGTACGGACTACCGTCTCCACGAACGCGATGAGATTCATTCTCCATCGTATCCATTCAAGTATAATTATCATTTGATGATTTAAAAATGATGTTTAAGGACTTGATATCATTCTGGATATGAATAATATACAACCTATCCTTTACAAACATGTCTTACGTAACAAAACATATAAAAGAAAACAAGTATGTTAACACCCGACATAATGATAATACTAAGATATTATTATCAAATCAATATTAAAATATCATATATGATATCATATTAAGGTATATGATTCTTGTATAATTTAATAACAATTATTTCACCATTATACAGGAGGTTAACCTACCCCAACCAAGGAAAAGTACAAGGTAAGGGTTATTTCACAATCTCTTCATTATCCGAGGTTGTATATACGTAATAATCTACTGGGATCTCTTTATCATCCACATCCATGTTTTCATAAAAATGTATTTCAAAACATTTTTACTATTTACAAGAATATGGGTTAAAGTCATTTATACCCTTGTTTGACTTTTTATAAGAGGTTTATAAAGGAATCATTCCGTCGTTTTCAAAACAATGTTCTTTTTAACCTTTTCGACAGAATTGAGGTAAGAATGTTTTTTTAACTTATACGGCGGGTGCGGTTATTTTCCGCCGTTATAAAATCGTCGAAGCTTTCCATACAAGCTTATAAGAATATTTTCAAAGAAAATGTTTTATTTTATATGGCTCTTAAATGATTTCAAAATAAAAGGAGATATTTCTCTGAAAAGTGTTTTGATTTCATCTATGTCAACATCCTTTGATGGATTTTAATATTATTTGAAGTTGATTTATTATAATACAAAACTTAAATATTGTATTGAAGGTTTTGTGATATGTTTGAATGTGGATGTGCTATTTTATACCATTCATAGTTTATGGTGAAACTATTGACATTTCGTATGCTAGTTTTAATCCGAATGTTTATGTTATATTTCAAACTTTTCTTCAGATGAATGTGCTAAACAAGTATGTTCCGGGTTGGGGACCGGTAAAAGTAAGCCCTCCAGGTTGGGGACTAGTTAAAGTAAGCCCTCCAGGTTAGGGACTGGTAAAATTATGCCCTCCGGGTTGGTGTCCGGTTATTAGAGGCACTCCGGGTTGGTGTCCGGTTATTAGAGGCACTCCGGGTTGGTGTCCGGTTATTAGAGGCACTCCGGGTTGGGTTCCGGTTAGAAGTAACCCCTAGGTCTTGGGATGAGGCCTAGACACAGAAATTAATGTTTAGCATTATGCATTCCAACATTATGAAAGTGGTTATTGATTTTGCATGTGATTATTCGATTAGTAGAATATCCATGTGAACAAGTAAATGGCATTATTTCATTTTATTTATGCCATACTATGTTGAAGTTCAAGTTTAAAAGGTTTTGTTTTAGTAATTCATTGCCTTAAATGTTTATGCTTATTTTTGAATGTTCCGCTATATTGTTATCCTTACTGGGCATTTGAGCTCACCCCTTTTCTATGTTTTATTTTTTCCCAGGACGTGAAGATGTAAGTTATGAATGACCTGCAGGGATATTACGAGGGGATTATAGTGTGGACTGTGGAAACATTATGTTGTTGTAGTAGTTTTCATTTAATGATGTAATGTAAAACTTATGAATATATCTAGTGTTTCCTAGGCTACTAAACCAATCGGTCTTTCGAGATTTGATCTTTCTTGTGATCATGCCAATGTTATGTAGTAATGCACCGACTCCGGGTAGCTGGGGTCGGGGCGTTACATTCCCACACTAATTAAGAATAATGTGAATAATGAGGGATTATATTACATTTCTGAAAAATGGTTATAATTAATACATAAGATGGTATGAAGATAAACCCGTATATCATGTCTTAGTAATCTATATATATTTGGTTCATATACAAGAAGAAAAAAAGAAAATAAATTTATTTATGGTTGTTGTTGGGCCCATGATTGGAGATCGAGGAGTCTATATGTATCCCATTGAAATGATAATCATACCATATATAGTTCATGAAATGAGGTCTCTAGGAAGATATGATTCAAACTTAGGGATAAATGAAACTCGTGATTCACTAAGAAGTATCCATGATGTGACTAAATCTTCTACATGGAAGAAACTAATTTCATAATGAATCACAAGAAATACTAATATGTGGTATCAATTGAAATTTATTAATGTAAAATGTATAAAATGTTATCCATAGAGTTTAATTTTCGGTAGCAAGGATAAAGGATTTCACGCAGTTTAAATTCATGCGACAAGGACAAAGTATCTATGAATTTTAACTATGTGCTGCTTGGATGCATATGATTGTTATGCATTTTAATATCTCACAACTAGAAATTTGTGCTCTTCAGTTTAGAGTCTTGCTGTGATGAAAAATTATGTTTAATTACAAAAATCACTTCTTCAAAATTATTACATTGGTTAGAGTTGTAATGAGTTCTAAATCTATTGATATTTGGGAATAAGATTCATTAGAGTAGACCTTATGTATAGAGTAATGCCCTTCCATTTTTGGCTCATGCATTATAGGAATTCTTCCTAGTATAATTGTAGTTTTTAGTATTAATACCAATTCTCCTTGAATAAATGAGTGGAGACAAACTGTATTTTTAAAATCCCATGATATTTTATTTTGATATACTTCCAAATGATATAAATTATTAAATGTTTTTTTTCAAATCATTCTAGCTCATCAAATCAGTTCTGACACAGTTCATCTGTATATAATTGATCATAGATTGCAACTCGGAGTAAAGGTAATTGGATTTCAATAAGAAAAACTGATTATTTTCTATATACCATTGCATAAGGAGTTTCTCAAGTGGATGTATGAGTAGTAGTTTGATAATACCATAAATCATGAATGAGTTTTTTAGGTAATATTTCATTACTTTATCCACCATTTTAATGAGTGTATTTGATATGGTCTTGTTTAAGGCTCAATCTATCACTTGGATACTACATGATATTGAGATGAATGGATGGATTTGATATTGATCTCCCGATATAACTTCTTTACCTCAACAAAACATAAAGTGTTTCCATTATCCTTCAATATGGTTTGAGGGACACCAAATCTCATAATGATTTATCTTTGACAATGCTAAAAATTCTTTCGGCTCTGACATCTTTGATAGATATTTCCATAGCACATTTACAGAAGAAATACATATCAGTAAGAATATAAATAATATTCTTAGTAATCACTAGAGGATAAGGTCCTAATACAACCATTCCCCATGTGGAAAATGGATAGGAAAATTTAGTCGTTTATATAAAATCTACGGGATGATGAATAAAGTTGGAATGGACTTGGCCGGGTTGACACATATTGATGAAATCTATGAAATCACACGTCATTGAAGTATAGAAGTATCCAAGCCTTTGGAATTGATCATAATGCCTATGGCCAGATTGGTGAGCACCAAAATCTCCTACATGTACTTGTTTCATGAAACATAGAGTTTAATCTCCATCAACACAACTGGAGATGACCCTTTAGAATCCTCATTTTTAAATGATCTTCTGATGATCTAGTCTATCATAAAGAGTGAAATTTACCACTTGTCAATAGACACTCTCTTTCCCATCTCTATCATGTGGCTGTATTTCGTTTTGATGGTATTATGTGATAGGTTTCATCCATCTTATTGCATGACTGTATGGCTCATAAATTGGGAATATTTCATTAATTTCCTCCATTGATTTTTTTAAAATGGGTGAAACAACGTGAAGATGGAAAATATTGATGTTTGTGTCATCTCGATTAGGATCTTCCATAGTTGTGGCTGTATTAGCCAATGAATCAGCTTGGAAATTTTGTTCACATATGACATATAAAAGTTATGGATTAGAGGGAAATGTAGACAATAAAACTATGAAATAATATAAAAAAGGGATTAAATCTTCTCTTCAGATAGAATAGTCCCCATTGATCTGTTTGATTTCAAATTCTGAATATCCATTCACATTCAGGTGATTCACTTGTACGTTGAGTTCCAATTCCTTACCTACAATGAAAGCATGATATTATTCTTCATTGTGGGTACCAAAATTTAATAAAATAATGGAATATAGAAACAATTTTTTTCTAGTAAGATGAACACAATTCCTAACCCAAATCTGTTGAGTTTATGGTTTTCCATTCTCTTCCCCGTTCGACTTTTAGAATCACCATCCAAGTATATTTCTCATGTTTGGGGATTATCTTTAATAGATGAAGATTTATTAATCATGAATATAATTATTAAAAGATGAATCTTCTATATATGTCTGTTCAAAAAGGAAATATTCTAAGGATTTCCCTTTTATTACATTATGAGGAACAAAGTAAATATCAAACTGTTGCAAAATAACTTCCCTATATGCTAAACATCCTGTAAGCATAGTATGACATAGAATAAATTTTTGTTGGTTTTTTCGAGATACCAAGTGGACCTCATGATGTTTCAGGTAGCGCCTATACTTTTGAACTGCAAATTTTAATGCTAAGAAGCACTTCTCGATATTGGAATATCAGTTATCTATGTCAAGCATGGATCGACATAGATAGTAAAGGCTATTATCATTCCCAAAATCATTTTTTGTGTATGGAAGGAAACCAGTTATCGCTCAAATTATATCACCTAGAGAATATGTATATTTCCTTCAATATGTGGCATTAATACCAGTGGACCCATGATATATTTCATATGTCTATCAAATGCATCTTGGCAGTCTTCAGTATATTGATATTTAACTCTTTTCTTCGTTAATATAGTGAAGAGTAAACACTTTTAGAAAAAATTGTAAATAAAGAACTGAATATTACCCTTGATTCCTTAAATTCTTCTTAATTCCATTAAATTTCAAAGAAGTGGCACATTGTGGAATTTTTATATAATCTCAAGATTAATTTTGATACTATGATGGTGTATAAAGAACTGATGATTGTTTATATGGTAAACCCAAAAACACATTTCTAGGTGTTCATCTTCATATTGTTTTGAACAATTCAATCACATATGGTCCCCAGTTCAATCAATTGATCAAAATTTTATCTGTATTTATCCACTAACTCGTAAACATAACATTATACAAAATTTCATAGGATGGGTTTGAAGATATATTTCATGCCATTTTGATACGTTGCAATAGTATTCATTAATCCAAAGGGAATTAACTGATATCAAAAAACCATTAAAGGATATGAAGGTTGTAGAATCCTCAACCTCTAGTTTCATTTAGATTTGATTACACCCAGATTAGCCATCCACAAAGATGAGTGCTTCGTAGCTAGCTATTGCATCTATAAAAAGTTCTATGATCGGAAATGAGAAGTCATCATTGGGACAATGCTGGTTTAGATCAATGAAATCATTGAAAATTCTTATTTGACCATTATTCCTTTTCATAAGGAAAATTATGTCTATCCATTTTTGATATATCACATTCTAACAATGTTAGCATCGATAATATTATCAACTTCTGCTTTATTTTTAGAGGTGTGAGTTGGGTGTGTTCTTCCTTCTGCCTGCTCAAAGCATCAATGATCTTCTGGAAAACCCAAATGATGATTGGCAACATCGATACTAAGGAATGTAATTTCAGTATAATTCCAAGAAAATATATATAAATGTTGTTTTATAAATTAGTTATTCAACTCTTTCTATTCCAAAGAAATACCAATATAAATTAGTGTAGGGAGTGGATCTTCTTCGGTACAAGGATTTATTTATTTGAGCACATGCACAGTGATGGATATTCATTCCCAAAATGATGGAGGGACATAATAAATATCATCATCTTCTTCTTAATAAAGATGTGTTACTTATCAAGTTTTTATTTTGAGAGTATGTGCTGAATCGAGAAATTTAAGAGCTAGGGGAGGAGTCAGTATTTGGACATCATGAAAATGAGGAAACCATTTCTGAACCTACTGATGATGAAGGATATTCTTATATTATTGAAGAGAGAATGATGTGTTGGGAATCATCATAATTTTCTTCTTCTACTAATGTGACAAATTATTCTAGCCAAACTGATGAAGAAAAAACTTGTTGATGATCAGTGAATGAAATAAATACATCTCTATTTATGTTCTCACAACTACTGGGTTGATAAAAAATTTACCCCATGTTGTCAGGTTTGATTACCATGTTTGACATTATAGAAATCATTGATTGGTTTCTTGGATTCAGTAATATCACTTCAATTATATTTATAGGAAACATGCAATCAATACTCATATGTCTAAATGGTTTAGCCAATATATTTTCCAAAAAATTTGGAGCTTTGATTCTAGTTACATATTTTGCGATAGAACTTATACCCTTTGTGAAATATAATATTTTCCCACTATAATGAGGTTCATACATTTCAATGTATCCTTTTGAACTTAAAATGTCCTATTATTATCAATTGAAGAAATAAATGAGTAATTGGTGATATGATGAAAGAATTACTGCATGTTGATGTAACTGAGGGCTTACAAGCCAAATGTTAAAGGTTGTGTCCTTTCAGACAACCATGAAATCAAAATTAGATACAATTTATCATAACTAAGTTATGAGGGTAATATTTTCTAGAGGTTCATTTTCGTATTTTCATTACTATTAATCATCATACTAAAAAGAGATAACTTATATTCAGTGAGACCCAATCGATGAAGTGTATGGATACGAATGAGGTTGACTCCTGCGCCATTATCAATAAATGATCACCAGATGTTTGTATTATTAAACCAACATGATAGATACAAAGGGTTGATAATTCCATGTAATAAATCAACCTTATCTTCATCCATTAAATGTATAACTGCATGACATTTTATAGGATGATTCTCTATATGGTAAAACTAAGCAGTAGAAACCTGAGTTTTAAACTCTTGAGGACCTCAAAAAGCCTCAATAAGATCTTATCAAAGATCATTTTAAAACTTCAAAGAATACATGATTGATTACATGGTTGATACATGGGATAACAATTTAAAAAAAGAATAATTTTGGTCTAGAGGTCTGCTATTTTCAGCATGTAGTTATAATTTTGATGGAAACATGGATGTTGATGCTCTTATTGTATGTGTATCATATATCATTGTAGAAGATGGAATATAACTTATCCTAGTATATTATACTTACTATGTTTATCTATTTTCTAATAGAGTGGTTTTATATACTTTAATTGGTCTTACAAAATAATCATGTTAGGCCCGATCATGTCATGTTTTGGATAATTTCCTTGTTCTTGTTGAGCCTGTTTAAGGGCTCTCCCAAGAGTTTCTACCACATAAATAGTTCAAGCATGATTATAGTAAAAAATAGTAGTTTCTAGCATGTCCATTTCATACTTTTTATCCTCTACCATGAATTATTCCTCTAGTTATTTTATAAGGTGTAAGGAATTCAGGTTCTTAAATAGAATCATCATTTGCTTAGGAGTCTATTAAATGGATAATAGTATTGGAACTGAAGATCAATTCTTCATCTGATGAAGATACAACTAGATTATTTGTTTCTTATTGTGGAATTTAGTGGGGTGGTTCCTATTCTCTTAAGACATATGGAATTAAATCTACCAAAGTAAAAGAAAACATTGGCCTTGACATATTCTCTTCTTCTTCTAACTGTTTTTTATCTTTCAGATAATGTAACTTATTTTCAGATAGAAATTTGGAGGATAGATCTTTTGATAAAGATATATTTTCTATAGCAGATCTGGAAATATGGATTGTTTGTTGTATCAACTATGTTCAAAGGATGTAGTGAGTTTGGTTTTTTTTCCTAACTATCTAATCATCATACTTTTGGGTATTTTTCATTTTGAATTCCTTCCATCTTTTGTCATCCTCTATATTTCTAGCAATATCACATGCTATGTGGGATAATGAACATTTTAGTTTTACTTGTCCAACGTCTACCATTTTTTGCATGAGGTATTTGAAAACAAAACACTCATGAATAAGATTCCACAATATTTAATGAAAGGGAAAATATTTTGTATGATCTTATTGTCCTTTCTTGTTCGGTTTCTTTGGAATTGGAAACTGAACTAAATTGTTTTCCAATGATGAATTGAAGTAACGGAGAAACTATTTATTATGAAAAGAATATACTTTGTTCTCTATCTCTATAAAATATTTGACTTTGATCTTTTTATAATATTGATGAGTCATTCATTGCTATAGATGCTCGGGTGGTGGAGCCCTTTGGTATGATTATGGTTTGGACGTCGAAGCATGTATAGGTTCGTGTTTGTGTTTTAATATAGAAGCATATGATTTCTATGTTATCCATCCAATAGCTGATGTAATTACACAACATTGGTTTCAACAGTGGAATCCTCCTCTTGTTGGGTGATTGAAGCAAGGACTCAAAACCATCAAGTGTTTTTCAAAAGGATTAATGGTGTGCATAACTCATCATGTAGATTTCCATACATATTTTAAGAAACTTAGTTGAGGGAGGGGTAGATTTATGGAATATGCTAATCCTTTCCATCGACCAATGAAATATGAAACCCATTAATTTTTCCTTTGTTTGAAATTTTAATGATCATTAAATATTGTCTCCGATATTGTTGATTTTAATTGGAGAAATAATTTTTTAAAAACGTATTCCCATCAAAAAAATTGGTTGAGACCACAAAATTTTATACTAAAAAAAAGATGGCTCCTATAATAAGTCCACAAAACACATGATCTTTTATACTTCTTGTTGTTGATGGGGCCCTATCATGGGATCACAATGAGAAATTTTTTTTTTGTTTTACTTCGATTCTCCAGAACCATTAATGATTTGAAATTTGGTACTCAAAATGTATGGTGGGGGAGGTATCAGATCTAACCATTTGGGGTAAGCTTAATTTTATAGTATTAATGAACCATGCTATTTTTCCATATCTTCCAATCGAGTTTTTAATGCCTCAATTGTATTTATAAGCATTTGGGAAATATCTGGATGAGCTGGGACCAATAAATGTATGTTACATAGAGCATGAAATATCTTGATTATTATAAAAACAAATATTGGTGGTTCTATTGGTAATTTTTATAGATAAAACAACTGGAAATTCCAATAAAAAGGTGTTTTATCTGGTCCCGGTGATGTACCCAATGGAGGGATTTCATTATCTGCATTTGTACTTGTAAAATACCCTCTTTGTTTAAGATTTCCTACAGGATGTGTAAAATTAGGATCTTCTTTTGAAGCATGTACAGAAGAAATTATTCATTGAAGTAATATCTCATTTAGACTTTTTAACTCCTTCATCACCTCTTCTTATTGGTCAAATAATTCTTCAAGAAAAAATATTTAAAAATCTCTATAAGAAAAGTGAGAAAAGATATGATTTTTTCCTTTCCCCTTGTTAGATTCATTTCGAAGGGGTGGGCGTTTTTTACTTGAGGTTATACCCAGATTTTGTGAAACCCTATGATTTTTGTTTTGAAAACCTACCTCATTTGCTATTGTGTGTACACTATTATGAAATAGAACATCATCCTCCAACTCCCCTGAACTAGTCTCAATTTTTGGGGGATATTCTATAATGGTATTAATGAAATTTACTAACAAATAATGCAATGAAGAAATTTTGTCAGTATATCTAAAATATCATATCCTTCTATGTCTTCCATGAGACATCATTCTCATATATTCTGAGATCTCAAGAACTATTCACCAGAAAGTAACCTGAATAGAATCCATGATAGTTCAGTTGTTGGTTCCCTTTGTGGATTCTTCCCTAATTGGGATTAAAATTACTTCATACAATGAGGGAACTATAAATAAAAAAACAAGATTTATAGGCTAGGGCTATTATTGTTATTTTTCATGAAACCTTCAAATATTGTTTATTGAATTCAATGATTGAGTTAAACATGCCCCCAGTCCTAAAGGCTAGGGTTGCCCTAGATCAGCTATGTCTAATATAAGTGCTGCAGCTCTTATGATTTTTTGAATTTTGGTCTAATCATTATTTGTAAGAATTATTCGACAACCACTTAATTTTCATGTTTTGAAAGATCATTGTTCTATTTCATAAATTTCTCAATCTGGTGGATGACATCACCTAAGTGGGAGGACTGCTTATGGTTCTCAAATTCTTGATGAAAAAATTATTTTAATAGATTTCTCTCTTCGGTATTGACAATGATAAAAACTAATTGAGTCCTATTCTTGAGAAAATATTTTATTGCACACAAAATCTGTTTATTTTAGCCAGCCAAGGGCAAAAACACTTCATGTGACAACTTTTGGTTTGATTTTTTGATTTTGGAGCATAATGAAATAAAATTATCAATGTGCACCCCATCCTCTAATTTTAACACTAGATGGGGTACCAATAATTAACCAGTGCATCATATTAATTGCATCGACGCATGCATGCTTAAGGGCTCCCTACGGCTTCTCAACCCCTGAATGTTGGGAAACTAAGAGAGATACCAAGTCATTTTGGAATTTCAACCCATTTATTACCTTTAAATGGAACTGATATGCATCGTATGGTAACAATTTCTCTTTCATATGATAATTTTTTTTATATGTTGAGGTGGATAACCTGAATACAATCTTCTGTCATTAATTCTAGAATGATGTATTAATAGGTTTCCAAAGTCCAGAACATGTCTAGTCGTTCATCATAAGCCAATTTTTTTCTCATATTCAACATATCATCATCATATTTTGATAGAGGTTTCTCAATGTTCTCTTACCATAGTGGATGCTTCTAGATTTTTTATTACAGACAACATAATAAGTTTCTATTTTTCTCTACCTTATTAGAAGGCAAATTTTTCAATGGAGGTTTAATGAATGACTGTCACCTTGTGATATCTTCTAGTTATGAAATTATTTCACTTATTAATAACAAGTCATTAGACATGACTGGCCATTTGTTGGAATGATCCTTAAGGTAGGATGGCTTTAACATCACTATATTATCAATTGAAGAATTATCTAGACAATGTGAAAGACTAATGATGAGAGAATATTCGCAGAGAATTTCATAATGGGGGAGGAGAAACATGGTGGATTTTAGTAAGAGATAAATCATCTTGATTTTAGTATTTTGGCCACTCTGAGGGTTTCCATGGATCCCATCTAGAGATAGTCTCTTCAGATTTATGAAATTTTAATTAATTAACTCTTAATGAAGATGTATCCAATGAATAAAATTCATAATTAATACTATTAGTCCAATAATTTGTTAATGGGAGGGTAGGATCTTTAATTGACACTGATCAATGTATGAGGGATTCAATAAATATCACTCTAAGAGGAGCGGGATCACAGACTGTGTCTTGATTTTTTAACTGTGTTTGGTGATATTTCTTATTAAGTACTATTTTACGTGTAGTTGGGGCTACTTTCTGGGAGAGGTTGTTATCATGGGCTGTTGTATGTGTCTTTCATAGAGCGGTCATCATAATGGTCCAATTATCTCTAATTTTAAAGTGTGTATGATGTTAATCTTTTTGTCTGTATGCTAAGGGGAAGTATGCCCCGTAACTCTCATGGACTAGAACACAAGTATGGTTCTTTCCTGGGGATGGAATTCCATTGAGTCATCCCATTTGAGGGGTTAAAATTATGTGTATATCCCCATGGTATGTAAGAAGTTCTCAATATGATATTTTGAAAGGCTTTTTTAATATGGGTAGGAATTTGATTATTCCCTTTAACAATTTCTAAAATGTGTCTGGTGACTTCGACAATCATAAAAAGAAAATAAATCCATTTTTTATCGGAATTATTTGCATGGGTGTGCTCTAATCCTCCCTTTTCTTTTATTTGATACTAATAGTACTCATGTATGGGGGAAAAGAATAGGGTTTTCCCATAATTTATCATTTGAAATTTATGGGTGGATTTTCTTGGTGTTGCCAAATGAGACTATTAGTTGTCTTGATGGATGTTGGAAGTTGTATGTATGTACTACTTTTTTTTTCTATCATGCTTGGTCATCATACTGCTAGAAAATTATACTACTCGAAGGAATGGTGACTTTAGATAGGTGTATGTACCTTCTTACAAGTGTCCACCATATTTGATTGGCGAGATTACTTGAATGCAGCCAGATGAGTCTTCAACATGATGTTAGTTCATAAGAAGGTGCATGTGCCTACTCATGGTAATCCATCGGGTTTAAATGGTAGGATTAGTTGGGCACCACTAGATAAGATAGTCAGCTGGAAAAATTAAAGCAGGCGAGTGTATGTTCTCATTTGTTTTCTTCTACCATGTTTGGTTGATGGACTTCTCCAAAGGAGGAACAAGTAAGAACCTGCTCCCTATTGATCAGAAGTTGTACCTGGTGGGTTGTCTATCATGTTCTAGAATAAGGGACCCATGCCAAACAATCGAAGGAAACACTCCCATCATACTGGGGTTCACTACCACATGATTTGGTTGGCATCGATTGCGGGTGGGAGTCCTCATGAAGGACACATATATCATTGAGTTGAGGCATTGAGTGACCTTTTGATCGACCTCTTTATAGTATGAGAGGGACTAGTTATTGCATTCCAAGGATAATGTCCCGAAATGGATTAATATGGTGGTTGGAGTTGTCTGATTTCTGACCATTGGACATCTCTTTCTGGATGATCGAGGGTTATTATTAACTTGAAGAGCTTGTCGAGTGTCCTCTTGGGTAGGGATAGTACCTTATTTTTTTTATTGTCAAACCAATACATATGATACCTAGTATTGAAGATGATGAGATAGTGATGATGTCCCTATAATGGATGATGATCCATCTTGTGCAGAATATTGTGCATTCAGATGTGAAAACATGAAGGAATACATTTAAAGTGAAAGGATTTCTGAGAAGATTGAGAAAATTTCAAACAATGAACTCCATTCAAAAAACATCTTTTAGATGGACACATGCATGATTGAATCCATTGTCTGGAAATCTATTATCAATTTATTGGGGCCTGAAATATGGGTAACACTATCGTCTTAATTAAAGATTCATGTTGGGTTCACCATTTTTGTTTTTTTCTCCCTCAGAATATGTGTTCTTGTTAAGAAACACTACTTTGGGGAAGTTTACATTATACATACTTATAGGACCAGAATCATCCAATTGTTCTTAATCCAAAGGGACCTATATTAAAAATTTATGTGTTCATGAGTTTTGGACCTACAATACTTAAGAACATACATTAGTCGAGAGAATGGGAGGTAAGACTCATCAAACACTTTTGGGGGAATTATTGCGTACTCCAGGACTCTCTTGTAAATTTAGGATATTTTCTTAATTTTTTATTAATTCACCAAATATAACATACGATTCAATTGAAATATGAAATCAATTAATAGCATGTGTAAAATTCATATTAATCCATATGTATTCGAGGTTATTCATTAATAGAGATAGCCATTATTTATTTGATGCTCCCCATCAATGGTATACTATTTATAGATTCATTTATCTTTTGTTACGCTAACACTGGTTTTTAATCCACTATATGGAAAACTCTAGAATTTATTTTCATATAGGGAGATGAATGTTTTCTTACATGTTGGGATAGTACCCATAAATGGTCTACCTATGTATCATAGTGAATTTAATCGTAACCCTCATAGTTAGGTTCCACATAATGGAACACATCATATCTTTTAAGGTCGCGTGATAAGGACGTAACCATACATTTTAATTTCATGTGGTTAGGAAACCATAGGGGAAGGTTCTTAGTAATGTATTAGTATGGGACTTATGCATTAGTACCCTATGGAACCTCAAAGAGATATGCGTTTCCAAGTTGGATTAGAACCTGTTGGGAATATGGACAATAAAGAATAGGTTTGTTCTGGAGTGTCGGGTTTGAACCTCAAGAAGGCTTCAAACGTATCCAATTTTAATGGGAATCAAAGAAAAGGTAGTTTAATGTGTCTTGTAAAGTTGTATGACCCTCTAATAGAAATAGTTCAGGGTTACTAAAAGTAGGATTCCCATAATACGTCAATTAGGGTATGATTTCAGAAGAGTAAATCCAATGATATCATGCCCTTGTGAATGCATCCTACATATCCCAATAATGGGGGGAATTATAGTTCTCTACGTTCGAGTATTGGATTTTTGGGATGTTTTGATCATCATAATTCTCTAATCCCACATGAGTCAAGCTCGGTGTGAGAAATAAGCGGATGTGAAATATTCATCAAACAAAAATCTCCCTCTTCCGTTTATGGGATAGGATTGGCCTATGACAAAAGAAGCCAAGAAGATAGAGGGATATGGTGCAGATCAATGAACCATTGAATGTGGGATGACATTGAAGGTCATGAGGCCTAGATATCCTAATATTAGGTACATAAATCAGTGGGATTTTAAATTTTTGCATACCATGAGAGGAGGGAGACTCTTCCTTTATTTTGTTGGAAAATAAATTGTGACCCTCACTCTCTCTATTGAGAACCGGAGGCTCAGAGTATTATAGATGAGAAGGGAAGGTCAGAGTCGCATTCCCAAAATCTAAGACATGGAAATTCCCAACATAAACTCTTGGGAAATGATGAACTGGACTATAAGTATACAAAGGTAAAATCATCATAAGGATCCTAAATTACTTAGAAGACAAATGCGGGAAACCTTTGATTATATAAATAAAAACCCAAATATAAGACATGCTCATATTCTCTTCCCAAAAGGTTTGATAAGTCTCGTAGTTTTGATAGAGGCTTTAACTTTTTCCCTTTTAGATGAGGAAACCAGTGAAAGATAAACTCTGTCAGGATTTTCATTGAAGAGGATTTATAGGGTGATATTCATAGGCCTTGAATGCAGCTATGCAGCATAGCTATTTCACATAGGTATGTCGCATAGTTACACGTGTAGGTATATTTTGTAGGTGTTCCATGAAGGTCTTAGATATGAATAAAACTATCTCCTACAATAAGAGAACTAATACAATGAAAAAATTAAACGTTGAATATATTTCAAAATGTACTTATCCCATATAATCCTCAATTATCTCATGATATAAGAGGGATACCTGAGAATATTTGGGTTATGTGGGTGAAATAGCTACGTAATTGGAGATTCAATAGTTCTTACATCATTTTTTCCATCATCAATTGAGGATCCAAAGGTTCCTATTTACAGTAAAAGAGGGTATTCGGTTGAAAAATGTTTTCGGTGTAGGTCATCCATGTAGCTCCTCCATGTAGGGGTACATAAAACATCTTTTTGTGCAGCTCCTCTATAAAGGTATGTCACATAGCTTCTCCACAGAGGACCCTCTGAATTTTTAGGCCATTTACTTCTTTTGACTTTTTTTGAGACTTTGAAATAACTAGAGGATGTCATTATATTATTTTTTTTCTTATAAAGGAGTATGAAAAATAATAATTACATAGGTTTTAATTTTCTCTATTATTATCATTAATGAAAATGGAAAATAATGTTTTATTGTAGTAAGGACCATTGGATTTACATGTGATGATTTACCATTTAGATATTTATCATAAGGTCACCTTATTATATATAGGGTTTCCCCATGATGGCAATCGTTTAATACTTATCTCTTTTTTTATGGTTGACATCATAATGATTAGATCATGTTATATATGTTATATTTTGATACATGTGACCATGATTATATATTTGATTTCAATATGTGAAATATATTACATTTATATGGTTATTGTATTTCACATTGATATATTATCTCTTTTAGTGTTCTATTTTACTAAAATACTTGGTTTGTTTTCATAAGTCAAAATAGATGTTATTTAAATTTCAAACCCATTACTTTAGGAAATGTGAATCTTATAGTATACCGATTTGTGAAATTCAATGCATAAATTTATATTTTCTTTATTAAATGTTTTTAAATGTATATCACATATAATCTTGGAGTTTCATTTCATGGTGGACATGGGAACCATTTTACCAAAGTGATTTATCACCTTTAGGTTTCAATGTTTTAATTATGGAACATATTGAATTCAAATTCACATGACTAAAACTAAAATTTTTAATAATAAAAAAAGTTTCTAAGAATATATTAAATTGTTTTTTCTAAAACAAAATGTGATTCCCTAGTATATGTTAATTTAAATATATTTCTTTAATGAATAGTTTCTAATGGAAATATTATTGAGTACTTGGGTGGATACTACGAATATTTTAGAGCTCACACCTAACACACATAAGAAAACTATATGTTTGTCTATGGTCTTGAACTGATCATTTAGAAGTTTTAATAGGTTTTTAATCTATCCAATTTTATTACTATATAAGCATGTGTATGGTGGTGAATATGCAAAGAAAAAGAGAAAAGTTTTTATCATGTAGAGATGTTAGTTGTCTCTATCTTTTATCACTCATTTTTTTATATTGAGAAACCATATATATATTCCATTTTTTTCACTCTTTTGTATCACTTTCTTTATGATGGGTTTTATCATTATTTCGTTATCATCATGTATGAGTCTTTGGTTCATCTCTTGGTGATATTTAATTAAACTAATATTTTTTTAAATTATTCTATGATTGATAATTTTATATTTTAAAATATTTTTATTTATTTTTTATGATGTCCTAATATCTAGAATAATTATATCAGGCTTATGGGTAGTTTTGTTTATGTTTCATTATCTAAAAACATTCTAAAAGTCAGTATGGTTGTTACACTAAAAATACATTCAAGCATGTATTGGTCAAGAATGTGTTCTAGGGAATGTATTTATTCAAATTAGTTACCTTGATTGTGTAACATAGGATAAATTGTTAAAAAATGATATCAAGTCATTTTTGATTTATTTTATATAGAAAGACAGATTATAAATAATATATTTTTATTAAATATTAGGTTGAATTTATAATATAGTATTTTGAGACTTTTTCTTATGAGGATCCTTGAGCATCCATGGGATTTAAGAAAATGTAAATTTAGAAGAAGATTTGAATATAAATTAATTTTTTTAGCATATATTTGTAGCTGTTTTCTCCATAATAAAAATAGTTTTTATATTTTGTGAAATTTTTGGGATTTTATTGGAAAATGGGGAGGATTAATGATCTTCATAGTTATATTGTATGTTTATATATACCATGTATTTACCATGAATCTATACATGTAAATATTCAGTATCATTATTCATTATTGATTCACAGTTTGATAAACTATGAAACAAAACCATTGAATACTAAAATTGTTACATTATTTATATTGTTTTTTACTATGTATTGAATTATCACTTTATTCAATTATGAAATGGTTGAGGGAAAAATGATAGTTTCATGAAGGTAATTATACATTTTGAATTTCAATTTAGGATATTGTTTCTTTTTATTATTATATTGTCAGGTAAATTGAATATTTTAAATTGAATTTAATTATTATTTGAAACAAATTTAAAAGTAATGATTAAATTGGATAAAAATGTTTTTCATTTTATGATTATTTTATAGTATTGATTAATTTTTTTCTAAAAATGGTACTAAAAAATTTGATGTTAATTCTAAAATGACATTCTTGTAGTTTGTTGAAGTTCCTACTATTTTTTTAAAATTTACACTGATTGTTTATTTTTTAAGGGATGTACTTGATATAAGATATTTATATGGTGATGTTGTTATGTACATTATGGAGGATCATTCCTTACACTATTTGGGAGATGAAAATATGGATTTTAAATGGATTTTTCATAATGGATGAATATTATTATGGGATAATTAATATTATCTAATGTTGATTGTATTTTATTTTCCAAAACTCTATAATAATTTTTGGTCTCAAATGATAATGGTTTATTTGAAAGTTGTTAATTATTAATTTTAGGTTTATTTCATATATTATTATCATATGTTTTTGATTTCAACTAAATTGGTTCTTAAAAGAATAATTGTTTCATTGTGTTATTTTATTTATTCTGAATGGCTGGTGAATTATACATTTTATGAATTGAATGTGTTATTTATTCGACTATAATTTGATATATTATGTTTTAGTAACATGTTATTGGTTGTTTGTATATCTACATCCTATTTGAAATATTTATTCCACCATAGAAGGTCATTGTTACCACTTTAGATATTGCGGTAGGTGAACTACTATAATGTGATATTGTAATTGTTTTGAGTATAATATCTCTAGTTTCAAAGGATTCTAATGATACAATATTATAAATGGGTTTTACAGAAAATTGAGTAATATATTGTACTCCTGGATTTTAGTTCCACATTAAACAAATATTCATATTGCAGAATGTTTGAATTGATGCATGGGAGTAATTGAATTAAATTGATTATTTATTAAATATGATTGAGATAACAATCATTTTCATCTTCTAATTAAACATGATAACACTTTAATGAATTATATTGAAATGGTGGAAGAATATTAATCAAAATAATCCACTACAAGACCAGTCATGTGATCGTTCGAAGGTGTCATTCATTGTATTTTTTTAATCTAAACACATATGATTGGGGAATGATATTGAGTTTTGTTTTACTAAAAAAGATCATCAATTAGTTTTAGAATACATTTTTTGTTTCTTGTATTTTTTATCTCAACTAGAGTAATTATTATATAAATTATTATTTCTTATAATTCAAGATAGGTTCTTTAGAGAACAATCCATATGATGCTTCAAATATTTGAGAAAACCTCTTATGTAAGAATATTAAATAAATCCTATAACATTGTACCCCTAAAATCTAGTCTCTTTAGAATGAATATTTTCTCTTCCATACCGTTGAGTGGTCACGAATGGTTTTGTAGTGAAAATTATTATGCATGTTAGATTTAGTTAGATAGGAGGAGCATGACTAAAAAAGGATATCCCAAATTATATCATCATAAAAATCCTATTGTTAACATGTTACGTGTCATCACCATGGAATGTTAGGCCATAAGAATTCTATATAATAAGGATATTAAAATTATTTATTTGTTTAGCTTTGAAGGGATTATCTATAATGGTAGAATAATTATTTCCAATTAAAATGTGAAATTTTTTTCATTTATAATATTCTTATAATCATTTTCAATGATCATGAGAAGATATATTAAGTGATATTGTTTAAAGAATGTGAGGTTTAGTGGTTTCTTTATCTATATAATATTTTTTAATCCTTGACTATTTTGGGTAATGATGTTTTTAAAATTATAACTAACACAGAATGAAATAATGTTTTAAAGTTTATTATAATGACTAGTGTTAGTGATATATATGTTGTATATGTGTCAGAATTATATTTGTTTATAAATTAAAGAAGGGATCATGATATATTTCATTCCCAATTCTCATTTCCTTTATTCTAGCTGTATTAATCCTATGAGATAATATAGATCTTATTATTTATTAAGAAACCCCTAGTGATTTTTCACTTCTTCTGGAAGTGGGTCCTTCCATTCTAGACCATTTTTTTGTTTGATGATTAATTTAGTGGTCAGTGAGAATTATTTTATTGGGAAATAATTTTAAAAAGGTTTAGTGTATAGATATAATTGGGAAAAAATTTAATTCTTTTAATCTATATTATGTCATGGATTTATAAGATCTTCTTAGTGGATGAAAGGGGCATGTTATGGGTAATTTTTACACCCTTGAGTCACTATTTTATATTTATTTTTTTATTTTATTTTATTCTTGAGGGGTTTGGAGTGATGGTTTTAGATTCACTAAGATTTTGGAAATAGTTTCTATATCATGTTTTGTAAAAGGATTGTTCTAAACATCCACCCAATAAATACTTAATGGAATATTTTTCTTGTATCATATACATAATTATCAAAATTGATGTCAAATAATTTAACTAAGATGGTTATGCTATGTAATTATTGACATGTATTTCATTGTTAAAGCATGTCCATGAGAAAACTATTTCTTTTCTATTTCATGTGTGATTTAATATTATATTACAAAAATTCACATTGGTAGTTCACACTTAGAAGTAAATGCTAATGCCACACTTATAAATGGTGATTTATTTTTATAATTTATTACATGGTTTTTGTATAGTTACGAGTAGTAATGAAACCAAATTATGTAGGTTTCTCGTCTCTTGTCCAATGGTCATTTCATTATTGCAACATTGTTTCCAAATAGTCATACCCAGAAATTCAACATTTCCAAAATACTGAAAAGTGAATTTCCTAAATTTCCTTATCTATTTTATATGTCTTGTTAATATACCATATTCATTCAAATAAAATATATTATCTTATAATTTAACACTCTTATAATTTATGACACATACCTTTTCAAATAAATATATCCACATCTATATCATGTGATATATGAATCCCCTGGTAAAAAGAATCATAATATGGTTAATCATTATAAAATTGCCATTAAATTTTAAGGAATGGATACAAATATATAAATTATTAAAATTATAAGGATTTAAGAAATATAAAATAAATCCATTAGTTATAAATTAGATGAAAGAAAAATAAAATAATCATTTGAATGTAAAAGAATGTTGTTATGAATAACTATTTTTCTGAGCATTATGTGTTTTAATTTTAATAAATTAAATTAATACCTATTAGTAAATAGTATGCTTGATATTAATATATGATATTAAATCTACTATTTTAACATTAAAATAATATGTTTTCTTGTCATGGTATAATAATAAATCCATTTATATAATTAAAAATTATATTTTTCTAGAAATATGATACGTAACATTTTTCACAATTATTTTAAAAATAAAAAAAATTGCATTTTTTAAAATTGATTAAAATTATTTTTTAGAAAAAAAATATAAATTATAATCATGTTTTATTTTTAGAATTTCATGAAAAAATAAATATTTTCATTAATAGTGGAAAATACATATTTTTACTAAAACCTTTCATTTTTGTTTGATGCATTAATACAGTACCATTTTGTTTTAATTTTTTTGAAATAAAAATATATAAAAATATATTATAAATATTCATATTTATGTTATTAAAATAATTTCTATTTTTATTTTAAAATAATCATTTTTTATACTTATGAAATCTTTTCTTTGAGAAACAACTTTTTCATTGAATTTTCTTGTTTAATTATAAATTAAACTATTCTAATAATTAAAATTGATTTTTTCATAAATGATTAAATGTTTTAATGACCATAATATATATATGGTAATACAATCAAATTATTTTATCATGATAATGTATAGTAAGAACTGTAAAAATAATTATTGTGGTTGAAGATTAACATTTTTTCAAAGGGTGTTAAACAAAAAGGTTAATGATTAAAATTTCCAATAGAAATATAATATATTTTTTATGGACTTATTTAAAACTTATATCACCTATGTTTCATTAATAGTAAATTTTTGAACCAATTTTTAAGTTTAAAACGTGGGTATATTTTATTCTTTTTGAAATATCCATGTGTGTCTTCTCGACATATTATAAAATGACACGCTTTTTAACATATCATGATACGTTTGTTTTATCCAATAACATTACATATATATTCTAACATCCCTACCCATGAATTATTTTTCTTTTTTATCATAAAATATATATAATATATATTATAAGCCTAATGAAATTATCTAAAGAAGATGTATTGTTCTTAACCATGAATCTTCATGTTATTACATCATATAACCCATAAAAATAACACCAACTATGATATAAAAATATTTATAGTTTATAGATTATATTTAATTTCCATTAATTTATTTTAATAAAAAATATTCGTCCAATCATCAATAAAATTTTAAATAAAAGCATTGATCATGTTTGTGGATGAATATTGACTCATGAACTATTGAATCTATTTTCCAACAACTCCTCTCATAGTGGAAAAAAATGATGGATTTGACAAAAAATATATTATATAAGCGAACTAATTAATTTCTTTATTATAATATCAAGTATACATTCTTAACTTCCAATCCATTATTAAATGTTAATGTGGCTCCTGCGTATGTGTGGACTACCAACCCCAAGAAGTGATTGGAAAATCATTTCATTTTATTTTGTCTTTTATAGTAATAAGAATACATTTAATGAAAATATGTGATATATACTATAATAAAATAATATTTTAATAATGAAATAATTTTTATCATAATTTTTTATCTATTAAGAAATGGAAAAGGTATTCATATTTATGTACGACCTACCATCTCCATGGAGGGTGTGATTCATTTCATCACTAATAACATTTATAGATGAAAATAAATATATATGAATTTAATTTATATCATACAAATATCTTTATTAAACTCCTCATGGTGATAAAATCATGATGAAATTATAAAGACGAAAACTACATAATCAATAATACCTAAAAGAAGAAGAATTGTTTACTCGAAGATTTGGTTTTAATAATTTATTGTTAATAAACGGGTAATAAAAACTTCTATGTAAATCATATATGGCGTTATATATATTATTATGGTCCTATAATCAATTTATAATAAATATTAATTTATTATAATGCATGTTCAAATGCATATAATGGAAATCCTAACTACGGTAAGGGTTAATTTCAAAATCACATCATTATTTGTGATTGATTATATTAAAGTATATTGTGGTGTAATTTTTTAATATTTCAATAATAAAGAAAATATATTTTATTCTCATATGATTATATAAATTGCATGTTTTTTTCATTTTAAACTTTTATGAACTCAAGATATTGATACCTTGTTTTTATAGAAAAATATCTTCAATTTTATACCTTCTTGAGAATCATTTGTTATATATCCATCTTTTATTAAAATGTTTAAAAGATAATATTAATAATAAATAATTATTCAATAATTATTTTTCTAGCCATGTTTTTAAAAATTGATATGAAATTATGTTTTCTTATTATTCCATAAAATAAGTTCTTTTACAATAATTAAAACAATATGAATGGGATCAATAGATTAAAATATATGAAATGAATGGAATTTATTTACATTTTTCCACTCAATGATTTAATAATTAATTTAAAAATTTCCATGATTATGATCAAATTAATTTCATTTCTAATATTCTAGATTTTTTATTTAAAAAGTTTCAATCAATGGGAAAATTTTAATTTTCTCATAGATGTTATCAATGGAAAGCACTTTATATTCCTTAATGACAACATCCCTTAATTTAGTTATGATATATTGGGGATATGTTATAATCACATCGTCCTTATTATTTCCCAAAATGATATATGATCTGTTTGACTAGGGATATACAATTTTTATAATAGTATCCATATAAATCTATATGGTTAATGTTTAGGTTTATTTATTGGGAAAATTATTAAAATTTAATATGATTGTTTTCCAATGTGGATGTGTATGTTTATAATGGTTTAACCCTATCATATAATGAATTAGTTGAACTCAATTTTTGATGGTAATGGTCCCATATAGCCCCTTGATGCATAAGTTGGTCTAATGAGTCAAATTAGCTTCAAAATTTCGACAATACATTTAACATTTATGTAATATGTTTTGAAATTAGGCCTTGAGAATATTTTTTAGATGTAAAAAATTTTACATTTACTCATTATTATATTAAATATTCATATCCATGTGTATAATTTTTTATTTATGACATCTATGTATATTTTTAAAGATTATTTAATTTTTAATATGTCATTAATTGAAAAAAATTTATTCTTTATTTATTACATTTCATACTCATATTAATGATTAAATAAAATATTTTTTGACATTTATCTTACCATATTGATTGTGAAAAATTTATTAATGATATCATCTATTATAGGAATACCATTATTTAGAAATTGACACCACATATTTCTTATTTTTTCATTTCCCAGGATATCGTGATGTGTATTATAGTTGATATTTATATACAAACTAAATTGAAAAAAACGGTATCAATAAAGAAAATAAATGTTTTATTTTATTATTTCAATTATATTATGAGATTCGTCTATGCATCAGATTTTCAAAGACTATTAAACTATCCAGTCATTCAATATTCGTTTCCTTGTATCTATTTAAAATGTAATAAGATAAGAACCTATTTTAGGATAATATTTTTGGGGTCCTTAATGTTGTTATGAAAACAATTTTTAAAGAATTAATGGAAATAAGATTTAAGAAATCAGATATTACTGAATATAACAATATGACTAATTTTGAAGATAATTATAAGTACAGATAACATCTTAATGAGATTTATGGTGTTTTTATTAATAATAAATCCATTTATGGATACTACAAGTAGATGTGGCTCTAGAAAAGTTTTCCAAAATGGTAGTAACTCTAAAAAGGGTTAATTGGGATTTAACTTAATTTTTAAATAGTGCATGAAAAAAGGAATTTCAATACACATGGAATGAAACTCATGGGGATAATCTTGGGATAATTATAATTTTATTCACAAACCATTATAGAATATTTTGAAAATATTATTTGTTTTTATAGGATTTATTAAATAATGCATGTTTATTGTTCCCAAATCAGTTATGCATACAATATTGAGTTATGATAAGTATTTAACTAGTATTATTATTAAAAATTATGACTCATAATGCTATAATCTAATCTAGTGTATGTTATTTTTTAGAAATGGGTCCTAGTGGAAGGAATGAAAACCATATCAATGCACATAATCTATTTATGAATTTCCCTCATAGGAAAGATATTGAATCACGAGATGGAATGATATTGGATCTGACCAAATTAGAACTATATAGGGTCAGCTGAATCAAGTTATAACCAAATATTATGCATGTACGGTGCATCCTAATGATCCAAACTGTTGAAAAAAATTTTAAACTACTTCATGCATTAACATCCTCTATCATTTAATGGGTATAAAAATAAATTTTATGGACGAAGAATGGATAATTTCATGAGATAATATCTTTATTTTTATGGGATGTAATGAAAGGGATAAGGATTTCATATAAATTTATCATCTCTCTTGGGTGGATGATTAATAATAGAAATTGAATCAAAACACTAAGGATGAGGGGAAATGACATGCATGGAATGGAATAATTTTAATGAAATAATCTGAGAAAATTATATTACACATATAAAATAAGGTAATATGGATTTATAATTGATGATTCTATGGAAAACGAAATTGTAAAATTCTTCTATGTATGAATTTGACATCATAATGCTAGATATGGATGTTGTGGGCCACATATATAATCCAAAGAGGTGGATTTTTAAAAGTTCTACTCTCCCCAAACATATCATCATATAATGATATAATATCATGTAATGTCAATATAATTTAATAATTCTCTATGTTTTATGAATTCTACTGATAGAAATATTAGAGGAGGGTGGTTTTGGAATCATGAAAATTAAAAATTTAAAGGTGTAAAATGGGAATGGTGTAATGTATAATAAAAAATAAACGTGGAATGAAAAAAATGGAAAATAATTTATCGGAATAATATTTTTCTAGAAGTATGGAGAGAAGGGATAAAATAATCATGAGTGATATAAAAATAAATAAGATTCTAATATACAATTCTTCAACTATAATGAGATGAGAAACTATAAAAATTATTGTACTGTGTGTTAAGAGAAATTTTCAATGATATTTACATTAGAGAAATTAAAATATTATGAGATAAAAAAGATGAGGTTGATGTTTCAAAAATTGGGATGGAAAATATTTTTATTATATCATCAAATTTATCCAATTCTATATTTTATTCTCGATTTTAGCGATCGTTTATATCTTTTGTTTTTTACAAAAAAAATAGTTTTCTTATTACCTTATAAATAAGTTATCATTAATGACTCGTATTAGAAGTATCCCTATTAAAAATATATGTTTTTTTAAAAGGTTGGGGCCGAAGCCTTATTTTTATTATTAAATCAAAGCAAATTCCACTTTTAACTGGGTAGAGGGAAACCCATTACAGAGCCCGAAGGCCCAGTGGGCTTGTAGCCCATTATATAGCCCGTAGGCCCAAATTCTAAGGCCAATTCACATTATGTGAGTAGTAACCTGCTGCTACAGTACCGCAGAGTATTGTCGCCTCTACAGTGCCCTGCCGCCGCTATAGTGCCATGTCGCCGCTACAGTTCCCATTGATGAATTCATCATCAGCGGTAATTATAAAATTGAGGATGTATCTATTTTACATTAATACATTCATGCATTTCATAATAAATTTATTTGAAACCCAAGTGAATATTATGTTGAGTTTTCGATTTAATTAATCAATGATTAAAGACCTATATAAAAAACTCCCTATAGAATGACCATTGTGGAACTACTTTGTTTGAAGAAACTACTGTAAGAGTTGTATGATACCAGATTTAAACTCTATATTGTCTCACAATGGGGATCCCCTATTAATTTTATTAACAATAAATATGAATCAATGTGTTTGTGAGTTAATTATACGGAATTATATGATATTATGATAACTAAAAAGTATTATCTACATGAAGTTGATAACTTATTTGATCAAATTCACCGAGATTAATATTTTTCAAATGTTGATCTTCATTCATGGAATCATCAATTGCGAGTAAGGAAGGAATATATTGTAAATACAATATTTAAAATTTATTATAGACACTGTGGATTCATAATAATTCAATTTGGATTGACTAATGCAACTTTTTTCATCATGGATATAAAGAACATAATATTCAAGGACTACATTAATAACATTATTATGGTATTTATTGATGATATCTTAGTGTAGTGATCCTCGTTTTTCACCGGACCAAAATGTGAATGTTTTCTGAATCGTTTCTATTAATGAAGGGTCATTTTTAAAACTGATACTTAGAATGTAATTATAAGAGTTAGGTCACTTTAAGGTAAGGTTTTTTGAAATGCGGATAAATTGTTATGTGTCCTAGGTGGTTTAATAGGTTTTGGGAATATCAGAACTAGAAAATAATGTTTATGAAAACATACAAAGGGATTATAATTTGTATAAAACTCGGTGGCCTACTAAAGGTAATTAGATGACACTAATTGGGGGGGGGGGGTTATTTTTCACTCGCTTCACACAGTTTCCAAAAATATTTTCCTAGACCATGTGAGCTTTGTGTCTTATAAATGGAGTCCCACATGGTTTGTGCATAGTTTGAAAAACCATGTGGTTGGGTCTATTTATGAAAATAAATAAAATTTAAATAAAATAAAATTAGAACCTAAAACTAAACCTCACCTCTACTCTCTCTCATACCCATGTGACACCCTTATGAGGTCTCCCCTTCGACACACATTGCTCCTCCCAAGGGCCTCCTCTGCATCCACATATTTCTGATAAATATCTATAGGATAATTGTTCGAATACTTAGGGTAATCATTCTATTCCCCTCTCCACCTTTCCTTGGCCGATTTTAGCCACCCTTTTTCCTAATTTTGGTTCGACCAAACATTCTAAGGCTGGGGTGTCTTTTAATATTATTTTCTTTTGGTATATATTATTGTGAATGGTCTCTTGGGGCCCTTTTATGTGTGTTCGAGAAACCATCACCGAAGGCCAGGCGGTTAAGCTCATTTCAGTTGCTGAATGATATTTGAGGTGAGGGTTTTACCAAGTTACTTTGTTTTTCAACCTGCGAAATTAGGTAATTTTTTTATGGTCGAAGAATTATATTTTAGTGTGTTGTTCCCTTTTTGTAGGTTTTGAGTTTCCATGTCAAGGGAGACTCACATGCATGTTCATAGGTAAGAAAAAATATATTTTTTTGATCCCCTCATTATGTGTATAATAATCCATGGTCATGATTATACATGTATAGGGCTAGTTGTTCCCACAGACACACAAATATATATATATATATATATATAAATAAATTCATGCACAGGTGAGTGGAGACAGGTATATGCAAATGAGCATATATGTAAGGATCCCCATTCACACACTCATGGCTATGTTGGTGTGCCCATATAGGCTAGGTATCCATCCATGTATGTGAATGTTTGTATGCTTAATGGGGGAGAATCAACCATTAGTTAAAAAGTGCCAAGATATGTAGTTCACGGCATGGTTCCACCTTGAGGTAGGGTCCCTCTCCATTCCCTTTTAATTTATGTAATGCGGTAATGAATTAATTGTTACACTTTATACTGTTTTAATTAATGAATTATCATTAGATATTTTTTCCATCCTCATAAAAATTCATGGTGTCTTTTTAGGCCATGTGTATGAATATTCCATGTTAATTAAATATTAGATAGTTTAATTGTTAAGGGATACCCAAAAGATATGGGATGACTTCCCTTATAGTAATATAAATGAACATGATAGGTTAGGATAGTTAATGGGAGATGGTGTCATACTTTAAATTTGAATTGATAGGCCATAAATTAATTTTCCATGTTTGGTCATAATGAAGATAATGTCCTTGAGTAGGATGACTTATAAAAAATGGAATGATGTCCTTTGAAATGCATAATGTGGTTAAAAATGGAATAAACTACTTTATGTTTGTAATGTCATTCCTTGGTTTAATATATATAGAAAAATAATTGATTAAGAAAATATTTTATTGAATCTTACATGTCATGGGGTTAAGTCCATACCCCTTCTTTCTAAATGTAAAACAAAATATTTCAATTGAAATATATAAAAATAATTTGAAATGTCTTGTGTTCGGTGTGAGAGGATTTTCCACTACATGGAAATTAATATGTAGCCATTCCATTAAATACATAAATGGTATGCCTTATGTAAACATGGGATAAAATGAATTTGATCTATATGTAAATGATTTTTTAAACGCATGAGATGGTTTAAATCTCTCTAAATGAAACCCCTTAAATGTAATGGTCCCAATGGGAGGCATTCCCTTGAACTATATTGGGGTTTTGTTATAAAAGCATTGTAATATTAGTTCAATGCTTAATTATGAATGATGTGAGATGGTTTACCATATATATAATATGGTAAATTCTTATGTCTTGATTAGGATGATGTTAAATGTGGGTGGTAGACATTATAGCTCTGTTCCATTTTTTTAAATGTGTGTAATAGGCTTTATGGCCCTATTTCATTATATTAGATTTGTGTTGTTGGAATTATAGCCACATGCCATTTGATAAAATCTGGGTGTAAGAAATTATAGCCACAATACATTCTGCTTAATGTGGTAGGTGGGTATATTTACCTAGTGACATTATTTCCATATAGTATAAGAGATTAAAAGGGATCTTGTAGTTCAGTTTAGGGTAGACCGTGAGAGCTTCCATAGAATTAAAATGGTAGAATAATGTCCTAATCCACCCCAACTAACATCTATATATATGTACACATAATAGACATGATCAAACATACTATCCATGGGATGAAGTACATGTCATTGTCAGGTTCCATTTAGGAACTCATATTTGTGTTGGTTCATTCATTTAGTGTTGTTATCATCTCTCAATACCTTCACACCGTTTATGATATTTTAAACTAAATGTACAAGGATAGACACCAGTGGTTCCTAGCTACTATTATTTATATATCACACCCTACTAGAGCCACCATTACATTATGGTACCCGAGTATACCTTTCTTTTTTTCAAGAATGATGGCCTTGGACCATGCTTGTTTCTGAATACCCGTATATGGAGTTTGGAGAAAATGACATAGCTGGAGATCTGGATTCTTGTGGAGTTTTGCGTATGACCTTTTAATTTTTTCTTGATTTAAGCCATTTATTGTTATATTGTGAAAATCTTGTTTTTTTTACTACTTTCAAAATATAAATCTTTATATGTCATGCATTCATCTACTGTATAACTGGTTTTGGCCACATTTATAAAATTTTTATTCACGTTCTTCCACAACCTGGTCAATTATTTATACTCTTTCCATTTTTTCGACTATTTATAATCTTGGATACCAATATGAAACTCTGATAATGAAGGTATATTCTCCCTAAAATAACCTCACTACACATTCACTTCTAGTTAGTAACCTCTATTATACGGGTCATCCGTTTGAGGCCATGTGATCAATCGATCCGGCTACTAAGATAATGGCTAGTCATTCTGGGATGTTACAATGTGGTATAAAAGGTTGTTTTGTTTCTTCTATCATAATATTTTTTTGGTCGATAAGAGGTTAGGAATGTGTCTGTTCTTGGTTAACAGGTGTGCATGGGACTGATCACCACACATAAGGGAAAGGACCATGTGTCCAAGGATGGGTTTGTTACTTATGTTGTTTGTTAATTCATTTGATATTATTTCACCTAGAGTGACCATTGTACATTATTCTTCTAGATTATGGAATCATTGGTATTTATACCCTTGGTCAGTTTTTGAAAGGAAGTTTCCTTTCATGTATCATACTTGGAACATATAATTCACATAACATGCATAATGCCATACCAAGTAGTTTCATATTAAGGATTCATGTTGATTTCATTAGGTTCCATGCCATGATTTTGTTTTGATAGAATGTCTAGTGTATAATATTCCATGCTTTTTTAGATCATGTTGTAATATTGCATGCTAGGTTCTTAAATAACGTATATTGTTTTACATACTTTTCTATCTTATTAACATTCTCTTCTTGATTGTGTTTCATGATTTACTGTTAGTTTCTTATAATTACATGGTTATAAATTCTATTAAATTATTTATATGATTAATAATTATTATAGAAATCTTTTATATTTTATATGGGATGTGAATGAATAGTAACTAGTTTTCTTATTGTACGTTAAAGATGATTGGATTACTTTTCTTTCGTGATAAAAACATATTCTACAAAGAGGTTCTAGGGATCTCAGACTAGTTCAATGTTGAGGATAACTTCAGTCACCCATTTTGTGGATCTGAAATCCGGTTCATTTGCTCTTATACTATTCAAATTTGGAGTTATGTCTCAAGGATGTTTTGTTTTTTGTGGTTCAGTGATCTATGGTTCTCAAGGTTCTATTCTTTTGCTTGCATCAATTTTTTCTTTATTTTCTTTCAAATTTATTCCCACTGTATTTGGTGAATGCATGTTGGGTTATTCTACAAAGGTTGTTCGGTTATGGTTATATTTTCAGTTTTCCATTTATTTTTTATTTTTTTGTATGTTTTCCTTTGGTTGCTATCATTAGTTTGTTCATGATTGTGATGTGACACTCATTGTTGTGGATTGATGTTGTTTTCTTACCCTATATTGGGGGTGTGGTTGCTTTTAGTTTTATATGTGTAAGAACCTAGGTTTTCATATGAGTTTTTGATCCTTTTCATTTTTAATGAATGCCTTTTTATGGCCTTATTTGAATACTTAAATTTATTACGGGTGTTTTGGAGGTGTTTGGGGATTTTGTGGATCTCGGACCCGTGTTTTGGGATGTAAATTACCCATAACATGGTTTGCGCATGGCTTGAACACTACTAGTCTATACCGCGTGAGATGTCTGAAAAGTGAAGGAGTTTGGGTAGAGAGATTTGTCATTACTTTCTCACAATAAGTCATACCATGCGCGGTAACCATGTGATATTACCCTCTTATAGAGAGAGTTGTGCACGGTTTCTGCACGGTTTGGGAAACCATGCGAGAAAACCATGCGACCCTTCTATAGAGTTTTTTTAAATATGTAACATAAAATTTATTTTTTCTATTTAATCCCAAATTGGGTTTTCTTTTTCCATTAACAGATGCACTCCGTGGAGTTTCCTTTTGTCTCCTAACCTTGGATTTGATCTCGTTCCTCCTTCTGATCTCTGTTTTGATTACTCATATTCTATTTGGATCTGTATCAGGGGGGGATAAATTCATTTTTAGTCATTCTGGATTCTTTGGAACAATGAGTAAACTATTTGGCTTTAGGGTCATATGACCTAATATTCTCTTTTACATATATTCATTTTTAGTCATTATTGATTCTTGGTGTTTTTCGAGTATTTTTCCATTACTCCATCCATCATACATTCTGGAGGTCTATTTTTTGAGAGTTTATATTTTAGTAGTGTTTGTTAGAACATGTGAGGTTAACCAAAGGTTCTGTTTTGGTGCATTTTAACTCGTAGTTCTTTTCAAGGTTATCGGAGGGGTGTGCCGTATGAATTTAACTTATTTATGTCTGTTTAAGCAATCCAATGTGTGTGTTCTTGTTCTTTCCACATTAGTGGAATATATTTCATGCCGTGAGATCTTGAATAGATTTTCTAAAAGATGTAATGCCTCCTTGAGTAATTAATATCATGTTATATATGGCCTCTTTTGATAGTTTTTCATGTTAAATGGATAATATGGATGTGTTTTCCAATATGTAAATGACTAATGGAAATTTAAATGTATAATATGAGAGGGTACTCCCAAAATAGAGAGTAAATTGTAAATGGTTTGAATGAGTTGGTATACTCATGGATTGCACATTTTGATGTGAAAGGTTATACTCTCATGGTTATTAATATTTAATTTTGAATGCTTGAATGATTGATTGAATGGTTTGATAGATTCCACAGACTACTCTCTATGGGTTAGGAATGTAGTAGTGGAAGCCTTGGGTGGTATCAGCCCATAAGGTCTTGATTTTATGGGATTAATCGAGCCTCGTCACCCCGTTGATCCAATTTTCTTGCGCTCACCTAGAACTTTCAATTTCCATGCTCCTAGGACCCCATCCTCTTCCAAACCATGTTTCCACTAGAGATTCACATGGGGCTTGATATGATTCCTTAGACATGATACTTAGATCCTTACCTCCATGTTATATAATTAATTACATGAATTCCTTCGTCTGATGACACCTTTCATCCGTCCCTTTCAATCCACACTTCATTATATGGCATGGCGGTGGGATACATGAAGTCTCTATACAATGCATCTTTGGTTTCTTAATACAGATGGTTGTATGCTGTGGCCATGTTACTTTCTTGTTTAATTGTTTATATAATCCTTGTTAGGAGATGACCCTTTTTTGTAGGTAGCCTTGATAGATGTAGGGTTTTACATAATGTATTAGACTTATGCCATGGGCATACACACTTACCTACCAGTTTTTTATAATTGCTAGCACCACTATAGAATTTCTGTTAGAACTGTATAGACCATGGTGGTTACCTACTGGGGTTTTTATCTCACACTGTTTTTAGGCCTCATTGGGGTCCTGAATAGATTATATGGTTTCATGCAATGATAGGGGAAAGAGCCATAATATTATTTTTTGATTATGGATTTAGAGGAGGGGGAATAGGACCAAGATGTGTCTTGCGATGCTGGGATACCTTTTTGATATTTTGTTCTTTTGGGGATACATGTACTATTATATATTTACATTTAACACTTTGAATTCTTTATAAACACTTCAAACATATGCATCATTTTGTTCCTGAGACTTTTTTGGGTTTTAGATGAATTCTTATCATGTTTTACTTTCCATTATCTTCTAAATTATTATATTGCGATATTGTTTTTTTAATTATACTGTGATACTCTGGAAATGAGGGCATATTATACCCACTCACTCACCTAGACCCTTGATGCTAGTCAGTAGCCTCTTCCTTTTGGGGAGATGTGCTTGAGGCCTATTGACCAATCACACTCAAGGAACCATTCTGGGTTGAATTCAAGTTCATAAAGTTACATTTTGGTATCAAATATTATCTTTTCTTAGTTGAATTATAGTTTAGAGACAATAAATAGGGATACTATGAAAATAGAATTTGGTAAAAAAACTATGCTCGAGAGTGTATTCACAATGTATAGGGAAAATCCAAATTGAATATAATTGAATTTTGATTTTTGGGATTTGGACTATTAAAATTGATTTGATTTCAAAATTTATTGACACACTTGATTTCGTATATTACTATTTATGAAATTTGGGGTTCTATTTTTGTTTAAAACTGATTAGATGAGGGTGTTCTATTTCATGCATCACTCAGACACTTGTTAGAATCACATGTCATGCATTATTCCATGCTATCTAAGATGAATTAGATTTTTCATGTTGTTGTGATAGATGATGTGATAGTTGTTCCTACTATTCTGTTAGTTGGGTGCAGTTGACAAATGAGTGACATCATATTTCAATTCATAAAGAGTATGGGACATTGTAAATTGGGAAACAAAACACTAAAGAAATTTAAATGTTAAATGAAATCGATATCTATTGTTTCAATTGGAACTTTGTTTTGACTTCATGAGGTGTTATTGGCCCTCATGAATTCATAAATTGTTAAACCCTTGGTAAAATTCCCTAGGTGACTAAATGTGAACAAGAATGGAAATGTAAACTTGATTTAATGGATGGATACTTGACCTAGACCAGGATTTTGAGTGGGTGTGAGGCATATTTTATAGTGGTTTATTGGATGTTCATTATACAGTCTTGTGTTTTGTAGTTGAATGTGGGTTTGACTTAGTTTTTATGATGGTTTTGACCTCTCATACGCTTATGAGCTTTCTGTTTTGATGTTGTTCGCTCCTACGACATGCGTGTGTAATTGTAATGAAATGACACCATGACGACCTCTAGTGGTACGCCACGATGAAGGTGATGACCATACATTAGAGACGGTGGGCCACATGCTACAACATTTTCATCCTATAGTGATATTTGTGGAACCTGAGGTTGTTATGCACAAAGGTGATGAGGCATAGTTCCACTAGGTTTTCTTTCTCAATATGCAAACTTTATAGGGAGAACTACATCCAACATTAACTATGGATGAGCTGAAATGGGGGTTTCATAAAAAGAATCCTCCAATGGCTTCATACAAATACAGAATACATGATATAGAGTTAGGGATAAAAATCAAGTTAGTATTTTTTTTATATGGAAACTCCTCTAGAGAAGACGTTCAAGTTTTCAACTTATATGCAACAAGGATAAAAAAATCGATGGTGTGACATTTTGAACATGGCTATTTTTTTGTTGAATATCAGTTGGGATGAATCCCAAACCCAATTGTGAGACTAATTTTACCCCTCGGTTCTACTGGAAAAGTGGGAAAGTGAGTTCATGCGCCTAGATTAGGGCACGATGACAGTTATGGGATACTCGCAATGCTTTACAGATCTACTGTTATTTTCACTAATGTATCTTACTGATTAGATGTTGAGGGAGATGAACTTCATTTAAGTTCTATTACATGCTTTTAGACCTCTTGTCAATGTGCTCGGGTTTCCTCATATCACTACAATTCTGAATCAGGTGTTGATTACCAATCAGAACCCGAGGGAAGATGTGGATATAGTGTAAAGGAGTGTTTTTTTTCATGCCCTAGTGGATCTATGTATTAAGGAAGTAAGTTTTATTTGGATGCTTCCCAAGATGTGATTACTATTCATGTTATTGGTGTAGGTAGCTTGGGTAATAAGTATTAATGTGGTAGGTGATACCACATGAAAAATCTAAGTGACTGTGACCTAGTTGAGTGATAATCATGTTGTAGTATAGGGCACATGTAGTGGTTTCGCATAACCTTCCCCCTAGCCGTGAGTGGTAGGGGGTCAAATATGATGTCAGGTTCAAGAGTAAGTGCATTTGATCCATGTTAGACTAGGTGCTAATGTAGTGGATGCCGGACAGCCTAGGGCTATGGTGGTCATGGTTGTGGGGGCTTGTCATTAGAGTTTCAGAGACACTAGGGGGGATTAGCTCAGTGTTGCATTGCAGGATCACATGGATGTGAAATTGGCCAAACATATGCATGGAAACATACATAACACGAGAAAGATCATAGACCATCTTCGATTAGTGTTACGATCATAGAAGCTTCAAAAATTGAATATTCTATTTTTGATAAAGGTGCCTCTCACAGATTTATCTCAGCATGAGTGGTTAAAATCCTTCGGCTTTTTATTATTTTTTATATGGGTGTTATAACACTAGAAACATAGTTGGGAGTTAGAAATGGATATGTTCTCTAGTGTATAGAGTGTATCATTGAGGTCATATGGTGTCACTTCATTTGGAATACTTATTTCCTTGAGATGACAGAGTTTGAAATCATTCTCGAAATGCACTGGAGAGTAGCTTATCGAGCATACGTTGACTGCTATCGTCGAAGGGTGACTTTCACATCACTAGTGGGTGTAATTTTTACTCCCAAGAGTGAATGGGATGTATATGCAAGCAGTTCTATACCCTAACTTCATGGTCTCAGCAGGATGAGTGCCAAGATTTCTAGTTTGTTTCTGGATGATAAGGGAGTGGGTCCAGTGGAATTTCCTCTAGTGGTTGAGTGATTTAGGAACATCTTTCCCGATGACTTTTGTAGTTTGACTCCAAATAGAGAGGTGCATTTCTCTATCTAGTTAGTTCCAGGAGCTGTGTCGGTATCCTTTCCCCCTTACAATATGGAAACTATGGAATTTTAGGAGCTCAATAGGCAACTAAATAATTTGTAGTAAAAGAGGTTTATCGGAACCAGTACTTATCTGTGGGGATTTCCGGTCTTTTTTATGAAAAAATAGGATGGAACTATTATGATATGAAAGAAAAATTGGAAACAAAACAATATAATAGTTAAAAACTATTATCCTTTGACACAGGGAGATGATATATATGTTCAGCTTCTTGGAGATCGATTGTTCATGAAGATCTACTTGAGGTATGTCTATCAGCAGTTTCCGGTTCGACCTACAAACATACCTCGTACAACCTTTCGTAATAAGTATGGGTTATATGATTATTTTGTTATATCATTCCTTCTCACAAATGCACCGATGGTTTTCATGGTGCTGATGAACGGATTGTTACATCCTTTTATGGATTCTTTTGTGTTGGTTTTGGTGGATTGTATCTTGGTGTATTCTCATAACCAACAATACCATGCCAACAATCTTGAGACATTTTTTAATACATTTAGATAGAATCAATTGTATGTTATGATCAAAAAGTTCCCCTTCTTGATCGATCATATTAACTTATTGGGTCACATCATCTCCGAGATAGGAGTGACAGTGAACCCAGAGAAAGTGAGAGCTATAGTTTTTTGGGAACATCCCAATAATGTTTTTGTCATACAAATATTCTTGGGGGGAAATCTGGCTACTAAAAAAGTTATATACAAGAATAATCATGCTTACCATTACCTTTGAAAGTCATTATTAAAGAGGTTATGATGATTTTGTGCTCATAATCTTATGAGACATCATTTCCGGAGCTGAAAGAGAGTCTAAAATATGAAGTAGTACTGATACAACTGAAGAATAGAAAAGAGTTACATAGTTTACTATGATAATTTAGGTATTGGAATTGGGAAAGTACTAATTCATGGAGATCAATTTGTGGAATATGGGTCTCAGTAGTAAGGGACTTATATGAGTAAATACCCTATGCACGATCTCGAGTTTTCTATAGTTGTTCATGCTTTACACAGTTGAGGGAACTATTTACTGGGAGAGAATTTTGTGGTATACTAGGAGCACAAAATCCTCATGTATATATTTACATTGTGTGATATGAATTTGAGACCTCAAAGGTGTGTAGAGTACCAATATTATTTTGACTTAGAGTTTCCTACACACCTAGTAAGTTCAATGATGTGGCCGATGAACTAAGTAATAGTAATCAAATACAGGCAGCGGAGTAGGCCAATAGAGAGTTGATGCTTATGGAACTGTTTTATGAGATGCATCTGGAGGTGAACGATCAACAAGGGAGTAAATTTATTTCATTCATAGCTATTACCTCTACCATACTAGAAAGAGTTAGGATGAGGAAGAAATCAGATTTAGAAGGCCTAGTTCTATGGTAATGGGTTGTACATGAGGGACCTTTTCCTAGCTGGATGGTATGAGATGATAAGGTCTTGCTTATCCAAGGACATGTCTGGGTTCTAGTGGATATACAAAAGGAGTTGATGAAGGTGTTTCCTCATTCAGCATGGACAGTCCAGCCCAAAGTTACCAATATGCACATTGATTTGAAACTTCAGAATTGGTGGTTGGGAATGAAGAGAGTGGTGGATGTTTTTTTACTAGGTGTTCCACCTCTCATCAGGTGAAGGTGGGATGTAAGAATCTAGCTTGGCTGTTAGAGAAACTTCATATCCAGAGTGAAAATGGGACGATGTCATCATGGATTTCATGACGGGTTTCCTAAGGTCTCCATGAGGTAATAGTGATGTGTGGGTTGTTGTTTACAGGATTATGAAGGTCACACATTTCTTTCCAGTCAAGGATACCTTCAGGGTTGATGATCTTGGAAATTTGTACATCTGAGAGGTGGTACTACTACATGGGGTCTCATGCACTATCTTTTCAAATAGGTATTCCCACATCATGTCTTGTTTAGGAAAGAGTTTTCATAGGGTGATTGGAATACAGTTGCTTCTTGTCATAAAATACCACCCTCAGACTCATGGCTAGTTAGAGAGTACGATATAGGTTTAAAAGGACATGTTGCGTGCATGTGTCTTGGATATTTGGGGTTCTTGAGAGAGGTACATTCTGTAGTTTGAGTTATCCTAAAATAATATTTATTAGACTAAGAAACAGATGGAACCTTTATATTTTTTATAAGGTAGGCCATGCCATTCTCCCTAATGCTTCTTAGAGGTAGGAGAGGCAGCTTTACTGAGACCATGTCTTGGCATGAGACATCTGAGATGGTCAAATTGATCCAAAAGTGGATGAATATTGCACTGTATCATCCGAAATCATATATCGATCACCATAGACAACCTCTAAATATTGTGATTCACATCAGTGTTTCGTACGTGTTTCACTGAGTTTGGGACACATTCAGATCACGAGATAGTGTAAACATTCACCAAGATATGTTGGGTAGTTTGAGATTCTGGAGGGAGACGGGTCGGTTTCAAATCCATTGTTGTTATATCAAAGGTATCGAGCGATGCATGACATTATCCATGTATCTCATATGTGTAGCAATCACTTATACCCATATCATGTTTTTCATCATGAGGAGGTTGAGCTTCTGGTTGATGCCTCCTTGAGAAGCATCTGATTCATATTATTGGAAGAAGAAAGAAGGTTCTCTGTGGCTGGTCAGTTACTCTACTATGGTTGTTATGTTAGCATTGCTATTTATAAGATAATACATGGGAGAGGGAGGCCAATACACATTATCGGTGGGCTGAGTTTTTTTCAAACTAATATGGACCACCATTCAGAGAGAAAATTGGGGACAAATTTCTATAAAGGTGAAGATTGTAACAACTCTGATTTTTGAATGATATATTATTGATTTTTATTTTCAGTTTAAATTCGTTTTTATGTCTATATGTGAATTATTATCTTGATAACTGGTGTTTTGTAGTTTTTGGGGGCTTGTTCAGAGCCAGAAACCATATTTTGGGCTTGAAATGACCTACCATATAGTTTTTGCATAATCGACACACAGATAGTCTAAATCATGTGATAGTACTGAATAGTAGTTGTTTTTTGGATTATATATTTATAATGACTTGTGATCAATTAGTAAAACTGTGCGGGGAAACATTTCGAAGTAACCCTCTTAGGAATATAGGTGTGCACGGTTTCTTCATGGTTTGGGAAACCGTGTAGGTAAACTGTACGATCCAACTGTGTGTTTTTTTTAATATTAAATTAAAACTTCATTTTTAATTTTTAAAATCAAATTTGTTTTTAATATTCCACACACAGAGACCCTCCATGGAGCATCCTTTGGTCCCATAACATAGGCTTTGAGCTTGTTACTCCATCTGACCTTCATTTATATTTTCGATCATCCCTATAGACCCACATTATTAAATCCTACGTGCATTTTTAGGATTTATTTATACATCAGAATAATGAATGAGGTATTTTTATATTTCTCATATGCCCTAATATTTTTTTCATCATATGTAGTTTATATTTTTTTTCCATACATTGAAGAATCGGGAATTGATACTGGATGAGCATTATACTACCGAGGTGTGGTAGGTGGTCTATACATTCCTTTTACTTTTCTTTGTGTATTTTAGGCATTCAACCATTACACAATATGTCATACATTGGGGAAAGGTATCATTTTTTAGAAATTGGATTTCAGTAGTTGTATTTGGACCTAGTGAGTTTGACCAGAGGTTCCCTTTAGGTGTGTTGTCACCCTTTGATCATTTTGAGGTAACCCTAGGGGTGAGCCTTATGGTTTAAATCTATTTATTCATATTTAAACCACACTAGGGGTGTCTTCTTGTTCATTAATAGTTAGAGGAAGTTTAGTATTTCGTTGAGGGATTGATTATCTTGTTTAGAAGATGTAATGCATCCTTGATTAAGGAATATCATGTTATGCATTATCTCTTTTGATAATTTGTCATGTTAAATGAATAATATGGGTAGGTATACCCATATGTAAATTACTAATGGAATGTTAAATTAATTATATGTGAGTGTGGGGCCATATAAATGGGGAATTGTTAATGGTTTTCATGAGTGGGTATACTCATTGGTTGTGCTTGTTGATGTTAGTGGGTATACTCTCATTATTATGAATGTTTAAATTTTTAAAGCATGAATTATTGATTGAATAGTTTGATAGATTCCTTAGACTACTCTCCCTGGATATGGAATGCGGTAATGGAAAATAGGGGTTGGCTCTGCCCCTAAGGTCTTTATTCAGTGGGGTGCCTTAGGCCTTGCTACCCCATGGATCAGGTTTTCTTAGGATCATGTAGGACTTGCTATTTATATGCTCCTAGGACCCCAACTGGTGCCTAACTGAGTTTATATGATAGATTCTCATGCTACTCGATGGGATTCTATAGACACACTCCTTGGATCTAGCATTCTGTGGTATAGAATTAAGTACTTGGTTTCCATGTTTGGCAGACCACTTGGATCCGACCCTTGTGGTCTACACTTCATTATACATCATTCTCGTGGGATACATTATGCATCTATACAACACAGATACTATTTCTTCATACCAATGGATGTACATCATGGCCATGAGTCTTGACTATTTAATTGGTTATAGTTTCCTTGTAAGGATCTGGATATCTTTTCCAGGTAGCCTTGAGGGCTATTGTATTTTTTTACTATAGTATAATTATGCAACAAGAATACACACATACATACCAGTTATTTACACTTTCTAGTGTATTTGTAGAATTTTTGTAATAACTATGTAGAAAAGGGTGTTTTCCTAATGGTATTTTTATCTCACGCACTCTTTTTTCCTCATTGGGGACCCAAATGTATTATAGAGATGCATGTGATGATAGGGGTAAGCGACATAGTGAATGTTGTTGATTGTTGCTTTGGAGTAGGGGAGAAAAGGACAAAGCTTTGGATTTCGAATATTGGATACCTTTTTGTTATTTTTTACTATTTTGGATAATGAAAAAATAATGTATTTCTGTGTACCAGTTTTTCTGGTTTCTAGACATGTGTACCATCTAGATAAATTTCTACATGAGGCAGTTTTGGTTATTGATATGAACTCATGTATTATTTTAAATTATTTTTTAAACTTTTTTATTTTCATCTTCTATTGACTGTTTTTCATTCGGTTGTTATAATCTGTTAGTGTGGGAATAGTCTTCCCACAGACTCACCTAGGCCCTCGCTGCTAGTCGGAATTCTCTGGAATTTGGGGAGAAGCAATTGAGGCCTTATGACCAACCAGGATTGGGTATCCATTTTTTGGTGTACTCTAGTTTTGGGATGTTACACTAGGGAAATACAATGAACGTTTTCTTTGTTTTTATGTTGATACGACTGATTTTGATGGTGTTTTAAATAGTATAGAAGAAAAAATTAATGAACAATGATGTTGTTGTTTTTTTCCATGGGTGGGAATGGCATTCAAGGTTGCCAGTGGTCATGACATCGTGATGAAAGTGGTGTTGATGATGTCAATGACAATATGGTTCATGGCTGGTGATGGTTTTAGGGATAAAAAGTTATTGGAACATGAAATTCTAGTTTCCTATTATACATTGATTTTTGGATTTTTGAAATCTGAATTTTGGCACCCCTTCTTGCATGGTATGTTAGTTACAGGTCAACCAAAAATCCACATTTGAAAATAAAAATAATTAATTTTAAGTCAAGGTTTATTAATTAAATGTGAATAAATATAAAGGGCTTTGAAATAGATCCATAAGTGTTAACCTAGGTAAAACCCTTATCAATTGGAAGCATGATTTTTTTCCTTTTAGTTTCCCTGGAGAAGAGTGGTGGGTTTTTTACATAGGCTATTTTCTTATTTGTAACGGCTTAAAATTTTAGGTTCTTTATCCTATCACTTTTGTTTAACGTGAACTACTGTTAGGGTCGAGGTTTTTTTAATGAGCGGATTTCCCGTTATAGGTATCACCTCTAGAACGTTTGTTTCTTGATAAAGATGATGTGATATTAGATTTTTTCTGCTATTCATTTAATTTTTCCTATTTTAGGACATTTGGGTCCAAATGACCCCTTTGTTCAGATGGGTAATCATGCATTTCATGAACCTAGTATGGGATTGAGTATTGGGCAATGTTCATTTTCAGATGGTTAGATATGCCTCTAGCTTGGTTAGCTATTTCTTTATACGTTGGAACCATTATATATTCCTTGGATAATATGGGTTGATATATACGGTATCTTAAAATGTAAAATTATATAAAAAAACTAGTTACGTTCAGCTAAATCATTATTTTTTCTTCCTATGACTGAGGTATCAAGTAATATCTACGTAAATAGACATAAAAATTTAATAATTAGTTCTTCCTAAAGCATAAGATGTGTTTTTGAAGTCTCACGTGCTTTGACACACTAGTTTTATTGGTTTGGTTTACTTTATGTTTTTTGATGTTGTGATTGTGGCTCAAAAGAGTGGCACATATTCATTTATGGTTTTTTACCAGCACACTTATGAGTATCTAGTTGATATTGTATCCATAAATGATTCAATAACACCTAATATAACGACCTATACTTTACATACATTGTTAATACTTCAAAATTGAAGCACACTTATTACAACATATGACAAAACCACAAAAGACCGTATAGGTATAGTGTCTTTAGAAACTGGGAAACATAAACAACTGGTTCATAAATCTTATACAGTGTCTCCCATTTATTTCATCATATCTAGGGTCCCTTTTAGCATATTCTACTTAATATCCATCTTCCTGACCTTGGGAAAAGAAAACATAAAAGGGTGAGCTCAAATGCTCAGCAAGGGAAAATAAAGGAAATAAAAATCATATCATTTCTTTTTGAAAATCATAACCTGCAAAAGAGATCATAATATATTAACAAGGAACAAATCATAGAAGTGAAAATGAGATCCCCATAATCATAACATGAAACTTGAAACTTTGTGGAATGCACACATAATCATGGAAAATCATTTCTTGTTGGTCATGACTCATTTCCAAGACTATCTTAGTGGACAAAGTCCCTTTCTGAACCGATTTACCCTCGTTCCAGTCCTGTTTCACTGAACCGGTATAACCTACCATTCTAGCCATGCCTATCTCCTGAGATATAAAATCATTACCCAATGCATTGGAGGGAGATATAGGTCCCACCCATCTCATAATGATATCATTCTTATGTGTGCCACATAATCATAAACCATACATCATAGCGTAACCCATGTAATAAAAATGGGATTCTTAAACAACATGACATCATAAAACAATTCATATAAGATAAAGGAATTCATAAAAATATTTCCATCACAACATAATCAAACCAATGTAATAATAGGGATAAAAAAAGAACCCATTTATTATCTTAGATGGAAAATAATTTTGATAAAATACTTGAACTCCATTCTTGAGGAAAATATCCTTTGTACTTCAAAAACATTTTTCCTTTCATAACATGTCATACGACATTGAAATAAAAGAAGTTGATTAAAAATAAACTTGAAAACTTGTAAAGGAAGTTTCTTGGAAATAATGTTTTAAAAATCCATTCATGCCGTATAAGTTAAAAAAAACATTCTTCGTACTTTTGTCGGAAAAGTCAAAAAGTACCTCTTACGAAAAACGACGAAAGATTCCTTTCATACATATTACTAAAAACCCACCGAAGGGTAAAAATGGATTTAAACAATTGTAGGTGTATGTAAATAATATTACATATTGATGAAACATGGATGTGGAGGATAAAATACCCCCCAGTAAATACTTACGAATAAACAATCTCGGATGAGATTGTGATATTTCCCTTACCTTAGGTCCGATTTGCTTTGTACATGTCCGAAGCTCCTGTATAATGGTTTAAATAATGTTATTGACTTATTCCAGAATCATACATATTGATATGATATCATATATGGTCATATTCTTAACTTCTTGTTAGTAATATTTCATTGTTACTTGTTACTCGGGTCTTTATTGCCTTTTGTTCTTATGCGTGTTTTGCCGAATAAATTCTTATTCTTATTTTAAGGTTATAGATTCCATATATCCAGAAAGGTATTAGTGTAACATATATTATATTTATTCATTAAATTCATTTATATAAATACTATGTAATGATGATCATGTAGAACAAGTCGCATCACATCGTGGAGACGGTATTTCGTACGTACGCACGAGTGATGATATCATTTCTATGATCGTGGAATTGTATTAGAGTATATATATATATTATTTCAGAATCAATATTACTTTATAATAATTATAAATAGTTACTCATTACACCATTATACCCATCCTTGTAAGGTGGTGGTGGAAAATAGATTACACCACGGCGTGGAGACGGTATTCCGTACGTACGCACGCACGGTGATTTCATTTTTCCATAGGATGGATAGAAGGTGAATTTGGGTTGTTTCATATTTATAATAACATATCATTATGTAAGTAATACTGATGTTATTACTTTATCATGAAACAACTAATGAAGAAGAAGTTGAAGAAGAAAGAAATTGAAAAGATCGGTAATGGATATTACCTCTTCTTTGGAACGCCTCTTTGAACCCTCCACATAGGGAACTAAGATTGGGCTTTGAAGAAGACCAGGACCTATAGGATTATTCTAGGGAAGTGTAGAGGAGAAAATGACAGGGGTTGGCCGAGCTTGAGTGCTCAAATTGGTGTGAGGATGAGGGGTATGAGGTGCCCTTTTATAAGGGAGGAGAGGGGCACCTTAGGAATATCACAAAATATTATTTTATATTAAAGTCAAAATCGGTTTATAATGGTTCCAAAGGGTCATATTTCAAATCTAAAGTGGGTATGGGTCGAAATCCTATCAACCAATAGGATTTAGACAAGTTTAGGGTATTATTTAAACTTATAAATTAGATTTAACTCTAAGTTAAATAATTTAACTTTTACCATGTCTTTTTGTTTTCTTTCACTATATGGTTAATACACTTACTATAACATGCCAAACGAACCCCAAATTGTTTATTATTAATATATATATCCTTATCTAAGTCATTTGGACGAAACATAGATTTTTAGGAATAAAATAACAATTAATAATATAATATTTGATTTAAAAACTATTTTGTGTCAATTTTGTCACTATTTGATATATGATTTTTGTGGAAGTCATAACAGAATTATATGTTCGAACCAAGTTTATTAAATCAACACTAATATATCATATTAACCTAGAAAATTAGTGTAATTCATAAAAAGTCTCAAATTACATTTTTTTTTGTGTTTATAACATCAATTATGTCAATATTTCATAAATAAGATAATTACTGCATCATCGTTGTGTCATAATTAAATTAAATTATTTAATGTGTAAAAATTATAATTAAAATACCATTATGTAGGAAATCTTTTTATATTTATAATTAATATTTATTGTAGAATTTATCTTATACATAACCCCATATTAAAAATGATTTACTTATTAAAATTTGATTTTAACTATTTTAACCCTTCTTTAAATAAATTAATAATAAATGTCCTAATCTAACTCAAGTGGGCCTAAATGGTCATATTTTATTCATAAAGTTGTTTTTGGTCGAATTACACTTATCCAATAGAATTAGGACATGTTTTAGGGTAATAGTAATATCATATTTACCCTTAGTTACCCTATTTACTATTAACCGCGGTAAAAAAAAAGTAAAAAATTACTATTCTCCAAAAAATTATTTTTATCTCATTGAACCACATTTTTCTTACTGATATCAACCGTGTCTGTCGGATTTTCGAAATTCCATTCACAGAAGTGGTAAAATTAAGTTTTATGCAAAATTCAGTTTTTAACCTACCACTTAGTGGTTTCACTATTCATCAAAAATTGAATGTTTTCAGAAAAATACCAAAATTTCACCCTAGGCTAATTTCGGTATTCAAAATCCAAAAATAAAGTCCATTTTAAAAAATAAAATTTATAAAATTTCAAAAAGTGGTTATTACTATTCATAACGGCTAGTTTTAATAATATTTTAATAGCATATCGTTGTTTAGTGAAACTCGGTATTGTGTACGACACAAGATATCGAGGAAGGTCGCGATTGCGTGTAAAGTAAGCCAAGAAATTGTGTAGTGAAAGATTCCTTTGAACAAAATATTACTCATAAAAATCTCGGGTGTTACATTCTACCCCCCTTAAAAAGAATTTTGTCCTCGAAATTCGTCACTTTGTAACAAACAGATGAGGATACTTCCCCCTCATCATATCCTCAAGCCCCCATGTAGCTTCTTCTAATTGGTGGTTCCTCCAAAAAACATTCACCAATCGAGTAGTCTTGTTTCGTAGGACTTTTTCGCTACGATCCAGAATCTCAATCGGCTGTTCTTCATAAGAAAGATCTTGCTCCAGCGGTACAACATCGGAGCTGCGTACATGTGAAGGATTAGGTATGTACATTCTCAGGAGAGATACATGGAACACATCGTGAACTTGAGAGAGATTCGGTGGAAGCGCCAATCGGTAATCTACCTTTCCAATCGGATCCAGTATTTCGAAAGGACCGATATATATAGGGCTCAACTTCCCCTTCTTTCCAAATCTCATAACCCTCTTCCAGGGAGATATTCGTAAGAACACTTTATTACCCACTTCAAACTCAAGGTCTTTTCTTCGGTTGTCAGCATAACTTTTCTGTCGACTCTGAACTGCTCTTATGTGTTGTTGAATAGTTCTGACCTTTTCTGCCATTTCATCAACGAGATCAGGTCCTAATAGCTTTTTTTCCCCAACTTCATCCCAGCAATTTGGAGTCCTGCATTTCTTTCCATAGAGAGCTTCATAAGGAGCCATCTGAATACTGGAGTGAAAGCTATTATTATAAGAAAATTCCACCAATGGTAGGTGTTGATCCTAGCCTCCTTTGAAATCCATAGAGAAAGCTCTCAACATATCTTCTAGGGTTTGAATTGTTCTCTCAGACTGACCGTCTGTCTGGGGATGATAAGCAGTGCTGAAACTCAACTCTGTATCCAGAGTATGCTGAAGACTTCGCCAGAACATTGAGGTAAATCTCGGATCCCGATCAGATATAATAGAAAGTGGTACTCCATGCAATCTTACCACTTCCTTTACATATATCCTGGCAAGCTGATCCTGAGAGAAATCCTCTCTAATAGCAATGATGTGTGCATACTTTGTAAGATGATCAACTATGACCCAGGTAGCATTATTACCTTTGGATATTTTAGGAAGCCCTGTGACAAAGTCCATAGTGATGTTTTCCCATTTCCATTCGGGTATGGGTAATGGTTGTAACATCCCATTAGACTTCTGGCTCTCTGCTTTAACTTGTTGACAAACCAAGCATCGAGAGACATATTCAGCAACATCTCTTTTCATGCCATCCCACCAGAAGTACTCTTTAAGGTCCCTATACATCTTCGTGCTTCCAGGATGAATAGAGAATGATGAACTATGAGCCTCATCCAGCTTCTCCTTCTTTAATTCGGGGATGGGAGGAACACAAACCCGATTACTGAACTTTATTATCCCATCACAATCAAGGTTAAATTCAGGAACATTTCTCACCTTCTTTTGTAACTCGAAATCTTCTTTTTGTTCCTCTTTAATCTTCACATGTATAGATGGTTGAACATTCATTTGATAAAGACAAGATTTTTCCTCTTCCATTATAATTTCAAGATCCATCCTTTGTAAATCCATAAATATTGGATCTTTTGTGATCCTCATCCTGGATAAACTAGCATGGTCTTATCGACTTAATGCATCTGCCACCTTGTTTGTTTTCTCAGGGTGGTAATGGATTGAGCAGTCATAATCCTTAATCAGCTCCAACCATCTTCTTTGACGCATATTCAACTCCTTTTGTGTGAAAATATACTTTAAACTTTTATGATCTGTATAAATATCACACCTTTCACCATAAAGGTAATGCCTCCAAATCTTTAATGCAAAGATTACCGCAGCCAAATCCAAATCATGTGTTGGGTAATTTTTCTCATGGATTTTCAACTATCGTGAGGCATAAGCTATCACCATATCATTTTGCATAAGAACACACCCCAATCCCTTCTTGGATGCATCACTGTAGATCACAAACCTTTCTCCACTACAAGGCAGTGTGAGCACAGGTGCACTGGATAAGCTTCTTTTCAACTCCTTGAAATTCTCTTCACATTCCTCTGTCCAAACAAACTTAACTCCTTTCCGAGTCAACGTGGTGAGTGGATTAGATAACCGTGAAAAATCTTTTACGAAACGTCAATAATATCCAGCCAAACCAAGAAAACTTCGGATCTCAGTTACTGTTGTTGGTCTTGACCATCTTTCGATAACCTCTGTTTTTGCTGGATCCACAGATATCCCCTCTTTTGAGATTATGTGACCCAATAATGCAACTTTTTGAAGCCAAAATTCACACTGGGTAAATTTGGAATAAAGCTTCTCCTTTCTCAAGGTCTTCAATATAATTCTCAAGTGATCTTCATGCTCTTCCTTGCTCTTTGAATAGACAAGAATATCGTCTATAAAGACTACCACAAATTTATCAAGATAGTCTCTAAAGACTCTATTAATTAGATCCATGAAGATAGAAGGGGCATTAGTAAGACCAAATGGCATCACTATAAATTCATAGTTTCCATACCTTGTACGGAAAGTCGTCTTTGGTATATCCTCCCTTTTGACCCTAATTGATGATACCCTGAACGAAGATCAATCTTGGAAAAGTATTGAGCTCCTCGTAGTTTGTCAAATAAGTCATCAATGCGTGGGAGAGGATATTTGTTCTTGATAGTGATCTTGTTAAGTTCTCGATAATCAATGCAGAGTCTCATTGATTCATCATTCTACTTAACAAATAGAACAGGTGCTCCCCAAGGTGACGCACTAGGGCGTATGAATCCCTTATCAAGATTCTCTTGGAGTTGCTTCTTCAATTCCTGCAACTCAATTGCAGCCATTCTATAAGGTGTATTTGAAATAGGCAAAGCACCCGGTACCAGTTCTATTGAAAACTCAACTTCACGATTTGGTGGAAGACCCGATAATTCCTCCGGAAAGACATCATCAAACTCCCGTATGATGGGCATATTCTTAATCGTAAGTTTCTCACCAACCATTTGACATAAATAACCTTCATTTAGTGGAATCAAGACCCATAAGATGGAAAGAATTTCCACTAGAAGGTTATATTCATCCTTGCATCGATAGACGATCGTAGATTGATCTGGAATATGAAATGTGACTTCCATTCATTGGCAATTGATATGAGCTCCATGTAGGGAAAGACAATACATGCCAAGAATCACATAAATTTACACTAAAAGAAGGATCACAAGATTTTCAGGAAGCACTTTCCCACAAACTTCGATCGGAGAAGAATTATAAAATTTTGATGCGACTATTGTGCCATTAGGTGTTGTCAGAGCTAACTCAACATCTAATTGTTGAGGTAATATAGTGATACCCTTAGAAAATTTTTCAGAAATAAATGAGTGGGTGGATCCAAAATCAAATAAAACATTTTCTACTTTAGAGTGGATGGTAAGTGTACCTTTCACCACTTCGTTATCGTACCCCACATCGCTGATAGAAATTGCATGTGGCATTCGTTTGTCTTTAGCCTTAAGATTTTGTTGACATCAACCATCATCATCAACCCTTGGATTTGGGAATTGATTGGCATAATGCCCCATCTCCTTGCACTTGAAACATTGATGTGTAGTAGGTTCATTCTGTGTATCCCTTTCTTTGATTGCATCATTAGACATCTTCTTCCAATTATCGCGGCATTCAAATGCCCGATGACCTTCCTTTCCACATTTGAAACATTTAATTGTCCCTTTAAGACAACTCCCTCCATGTTTCTTTCCACAATTTGAGCATAAGGGAAAGCTCATCTTAATTTCAGTGTTCTCTTTAGATTTTCCTTTGTATTCCATCTTCCTATTCTTATCAAACCCATGTGACAGATGGGTTACTCCAATCTCCATCTCGACTTTGAGAGCACATCGAACGATTTCCTTGTAGCTATTGAAGTCCCTTATGGCTAACGCCCTTCAAAGACTTGGTTTTAAGCCACTAAAGAATCGATCGATCTTACTCTCAGGTTGGATAATAATACCAGAAGCGTACCTTGCAAGTCTTATAAAATTTGCTTCATAGGTACCAACAGATTCATCATCCCTTTGCATCAGTTCAAGAAACTCTTTCTCCATATTTGTTCGGAGAATACGAGGGAAGTACTTATTAAAAAAAAAGTTCTTGAACTCATTCCATTCCATAGACTCAATTTCATCCCTTTGCCTCCTATTCTTAATAAGATTCCACCATTGATCAGCATCTCCTTCAAAACGATACACTGCTAGGATGACTTTATCATGTTCCGAACATTGAAGAACTGAAAATATCTTTTCAGTAGTACTAATCCATTTTTCAGAAACTAATGGATCAGTAGACCCACTGAAAAAAGGTGGACGCTGCCTCATGAAGGATTCAACAAAATGTTACTCCTTCCTTTGCTCGTTTGGATGTCCTGAATGATTCATAGATTGAGAAACTTGTGTGAGCATGGCTACAAGATTTTGCATTCCAGCTCCCATATCGTTTGGTTGCTCAGGGGGACAATCATTGCATTGCCCATCGCATTCCGCATTAACACGGTTCCTTCGGGTTCCAGCCATTGACTAAAACCAAGATGAATAGTGTGATAAACACTAATTATAATAGGAAAACCACATAATCAAGGAAAAAATTTCACACTAAGGTCTTATCCTAGGGTATTCATGGCCATTTCTAAAACACTATGATTGTGTTCTATGCTTAGACTTATACTTAGGGTTCTTACTAAGGCTTTCACATCCTAGTTTCCAAAGGATGACTATACCTTTCCTCTAATACCAACTATAACAACCCATACTTTACATACATTGTTAATACTTCAAAATTGAAGCACACTTATTACAACATATGACAAAACCACAAAAGAACCGTATAGGTATAGTGTCTTTAGAAACTGGGAAACATAAACAACTGGTTCATAAATCTTCTACAGTGTCTCCCATTTATTTCATCATATCTAGGTTCCCTTTTAGAATATTCTACTTAATATCCATCTTCCTGACCTGGGGAAAAGAAAACATAAAAGGGTGAGCTCAAATGCTCAGCAATGGAAAATAAAGGAAATAAAAATCATATCATATCTTTTTGAAAATCATAACCTGAAAAAGATATCATAATATCTTAACATGGAACAAATCATAGAAGTAAAAATGAGGTCCCCATAATCATAACATGAAACTTGAAACTTTTTTGCATGCACACATAATCATGGAAAATCATTTCTTGTTAGTCATGACTCATTGTCAAGACTATCTTAGTGGACAAAGTCCCTTTCTGAACCGAGTTACCCTCGTTCCAGTCCTGTTTCACCGAACCGGTATAACCTACCGTTCCATCCATGTCTATCTCATGAGATATAAAATCTTTACCCAATGCATTGGAGGGAGATATAGGTCCCACCCATCTCATAATGATATCATTCTTATGTGTGCCACATAATCATAAACCATACATCATAGCGTAACCCATGTAATAAAAATGGGATTCTTAAACAACATGACATCATAAAACAATTCATATAAGATAAAGGAATTAATAAAAATATTTCCATCACAACATAATCAAACCAATGTAATAATAGGGATAAAAACAGAACCCTTTTATTATCATAGATGGAAAATAATTTTGATAAAATACTTGAACTCCATTCTTGAGGAAAATATCCTTTCTACTTCAAAAACATTTTTCCTTTCATAACATGTCATACGACTTTAAAATAAAAGAAGTTGATTAAAAATAAACTTGAAAACTTGTAAAGGAAGTTTCTTGGAAATAATGTTTTAAAAATCCATTCATGCCGTATAAGTTAAAAAAAACATTCTTCGTACTTTTGTCGGAAAGGTCAAAAAGTACCTCGTACGAAAAACGACAAAAGATTCCTTTCATACATATTACTAAAAACTCACCTAAGGGTAAAAATGGATTTAAACAATTGTAGGTGGATGGAAATAATATTACATATTGATGAAACATGGATGTGGATGATAAAATACACCCCAGTAAATACTTACGAATAAACAATGTCGGATGAGATTGTGATATTTCCCTTACCTTAGGTCTGATTTGCTTTGTACATGTCCGAAGCTCCTGTATAATGGTTTAAATAATGTTATTGACTTATTCCAGAATCATACATATTGATATGATATCATATATGGTCATATTCTTAGCTTCTTGTTAGTAATATTTCATTGTTACTTGTTACTCGGGTCTTTATTGCCATTTGTTCTTATGCTGGTTTTGCCGAATAAATTCTTATTGTTCTTTTAAGGTTATAGATACCTTATATACATAATGGTATTAGTGTAACATATATCATATTTATTCATTAAATTCATTTATATAATTACTATGTAATGATGATCATGTAGAACGAGTCGCATCACATCGTGGAGACGGTATTCCATACGTACGCACGAGTGATGATATCGTTTCTATGGTCGTGGAATTGTATTGGAGTATATATATATTATTTCAGTATCAATATTACTTTATAATAATCATAAATAGTTACTCATTACAACATTATACCCATCCTTGTAAGGTGGTGGTGGAAAATAGATTACACCACGGTGTGGAGACGGTATTCCGTACGTACGCACGTGCGGTGATTTCATTTTTCCGTAGGATGGATAGAAGGTGAATTAGGGTTGTTTCATATTTATAATAACATATCAGTATGTAAGTAATACAGATGTTATTACGTTATCATGAAACAACTAAATAAGAAGAAGTTGAAGAAGAAAGAAATTGAAAAGATTGGTAATGGATATTACCTCTTCTTTGGAACACCTCTTTGAATCCTCCACTTAGGGAACTAATATTGGTCTTTGAATAGAACCAGGACCTCTAGGATTATTCTAGGGAAGTGGAGAGGATAAAATGGCAGGGGTTGGCCGAGCATGAGTGATCAAATTGGTGTGAGGAGGAGGGGGAGGAGGTGCCCTTTTATAAGGGAGGAGAGGGGCACCTTAGGAATATCTCAAAATATTATTTTATATTAAAGGCAAAATCGGTTTATAATGGTTCCAAAGGGTCTTATTTCGAAGCTAAAGAGGGGATGGGTCGAAATCCTATCAACCAATAGGATTTAGACAAGTTTAGTGTATTATTTTAACCTTATCAATTAGATTTAACTCTAAGTTAAATAATTTAACTTTTACCATGTCTTTTTGTTTTCTTTCACTATATGGTTAATAAACTTACTATAACATGCCAAACGAACCCCAAATTGTTTATTATTAATATATATATCCTTATCTAAGTCATTTGGCCGAATATTAGATTTTTAGGAATAAAATAACAATTAATAATATAATATTTGATTTAAAAACTATTTTGTGTCAATTTTGACACTATTTGATATATGATTTTTGTGAAAGTCATAACAGTATTATATGTTCGAACCAAGTTGATTAAATCAACAATAATATATCATAGTAACCTAGAAAATTAGTGGAATTCATAAAAAGTCTCAAATTACATTTATTTTGGTTTTTATAACATCAATTATGTCAATATATCGTAAATAGGATAATTACTGCATCATCGTTCTGTCATAATTAAATTAAATTATTTAATGTCTAAAAATTATAAATAAAATACCATTATGTAGGAAATCTTTTTATCTTTCTAATGAATATTTATTTTAGAATTTATCTTATACATAACCCCATATTAAAAATGATTTACTTATTAAACTTTGATTTTAACTATTTTAACCTTTCTTTATATAAATTAATAATAAATGTCCTAATCTAACTCAAGTGGGCCTAAATGGTCATATTTTATTCATAAGGTTGTTTTTGGTCGAATTACACTTATCCAATAGAATTAGGACATGTGTTAGGGTAATAGTAATATCATATTTACCCATAGTTACCCAATTTACTATTAACCGCGGAAAAAAAAAGTAAAAAGTTACTATTCACCAAAAAATTATTTTTATCTCATTGAACCACATTTTACATACTGATATCAACCGTGTCTGTCGGATTTTCGAAATTCCATTCACAGAAGCGGTAAAATTAAGTTTTATGCAAAATTTAGTTTTTAACCTACCACTTAGTGGTTTCACTATTCATCAAAAATTGAAAGTTTTCAAAAAAATACCAAAATTTCACCCGAGGCTAATTTCGTTATTCCGAATCCAAAAAATAAGTCCATTTTGAAAAATAAAATTTATAAAATTTCAAAAAGTTGTTATTACTATTCATAACGGCTAGTTTTAATAATATTTTAGTAGCATATCGTTGTTTAGTGAAACTCGGTATTGCGTACGACGCAAGCTATCGAGGAAGGTCGCGATTACGTGTAAAGTAAGCCAAGCAAGTGTGTAGTGAAATATTCCTTTGAACAAAATATTACTCATAAAAATCTCGGGTGTTACACCTAAGGTGGGGAGTTATGTGTCAGATCAGGTGTATTTTTCCTTCCCATTAGAAGAGACACTCAATAAAATTCCTTATTATAATGGTTGATCGTGCTTGAATTCCTAGAGGCTTGAGAGTTTTAAATACATGATAGTGCTTGCTAAGAAACCAGATGTTCTTATGTTTAGTTTTTTAAGGAAACCCGTGATAAAAACATTTGTATTAGGATGACCATTGTAGGTAGAGTCTGAATGAAAATGGAAGTATTCATATTTTAAAGGCTTTGTTTTCGGAAAAAGTTAGTTGGTCGGCAGGAGAAGTCAAGTCCCTTCTTAGAAGTCTACATGTTATGGTTCGACCTATCATCCATCCTCTGGTCATGTATGGTTAACAGGAATCCAATTCAGTCTGTATAGTCCACTATATTAAGTGACGTACATGTCCCTTATATTTTCATCATCCATGATCCACTAATAGATCATCAATCTTACTACATACTAATGCTTAAAATCTATTGGGCTTGTTGGGGCGGTTCTCTTTCAGTGTCGTACATAGGATGTCTGGTTTACCTTGTGGATTTTTCATATAAATATCATCAGGTGTTCAATGTAGGCTTCGATGAGCATTCTTATTGTAAATGTAAGATTTCATGGGAGAGGGCATCATAGTTTATGATTTAAAATTCTGACCATTTATGCTGTGAATTTCTTTAATTAGTCATATATAGTGCCTTTACTCTTTCCTTTCTTGATTAATGGTTACTGTTGTTGAAGAAACATTTGAGAGGCATGTTGTTATGTGATGATAAATGTGGTTAGTGTAATATGAGGCCTTCCATGAAAATTATGCTCGACTTTGGATTCTGTTTCAATGGTAAATTGACCATTCAATCGTTTTAAAATCATACCATGAGCATCGTCAAATGCTTAGGAGAGTACTGGTATGGAAAATCAAAAAGTTGGTTAAACTGGGGATTGGATTGGCTATTTAACCATGAAAATATATGGTGGGAAGTACCTTTGGATAAATTTATATGATTGCACTGACTATTTGTTGTATCTAGGTGAGAGGTCTCTCATAAGAGTTGTCTCTATGTTATTGTTGGAGAATGAGCATTGGATAGAGTCTTGGTAGTTTATGTACCCTGTATTTAAAGGATTGGTCAATGGTGAGTTAAGTGTTTTGGTAACAAAACACAACTGTATGAATGAAGTTTAACAACCTTGGTATGTTAGATGAGGTGTAAGTTGTTTATTGAGGAATATAGTGTACAAGAATTTCAATAGTGGGAAGGTTGTGACGATCATAATTTTGGAGTCGACTGAAATGTGATGGGTTTTGAACATTTTCAAATACTGAATGGTTCGTTCTTAAAAACAAGCCTTGTAATTGAATTATAATAGTTTCTTATGTTTAATGTGAGTTTTTTGGACTTGATGATGACCCGTTATGTTTCTTGGGTTGATAGAAGGATTTTGGGAGCCCCAGACCCAGAAAATAGGGTTTATAGAAAACTGCAGAGGGCACGCGTTTGGTTTGAAACCATGCGGCCCACTTCAATTAATTTATATAGAAATTATGTAAACCGCATTATGAGGATCTTGATTATGAGATTTATTTGAGCCTAGCATATCACCATAAGGCAGATGTCGAATCACAAAGTCCAATTCTAACAATATAGGACAAGTAGATTTCATTATCAATTGATTTTCAAGGCATGTGGGATTAATATTTTCCTTTGGAAGAGTTAGTAAATAATAATAAGAATCATTCAAGTATTCAAGATGTTTCATATGAAGCATTTTATGGCATGATATGAAATATAAAGACATTTTGGGATGAATATAGTGAAATACATATTGTAGGATCATAAATTATAAAGGGGACTATATAAAAGGTAAATAATATTCAAACTCATAAAAATAATCTCAAAGTATAAAAAAGATATATGCATTTAATTTAAAGAAATATTTGGAATTTTAAGAGGGTGTAATGTTTTCTAGAATTTATATCTCTGCAAAGTGTGTTATACTGATTAGTAAGAATGGTAAATTGAGCCCCTAGTACATCAGAAAGTTTGAAATTCTAGATTGCATTCGAGCTATTGATTATTATTTTAAGATGCCACCATGTCCCTCTAATTTCCATGATGTTATATATATATAATTATAAAGAATGCATTTTTAACAACCCAAGAAAATATATCACATTTTAAAAAGGGAATTTGATCCAACTGTATCTTTTTTTGATGTTTAGATGAATGCAAATCTCTATGAATTTATGTTATATTTCATTTTCAATAATATTAACAACTTAAATATCTTGTGACACATGCATCCTCGAGTCTAAATGAACCATAATATTGTATATGTTTATATCATGGCTATTGAAAATGTATTTATTAAAAATAAAAAAAAAATTATTAAAATTTAATAGCTTATGCATATATAAAATAGATTCATTTTTTAACTATTGATTTGAATAATAATAATAATAAACATTATAATTTATAAGAAATGTTTTCTTGAAAAACTATATTTATGTTTGAAATGTGTATTTATCATATTAAATTAAAGTAATAAATTTTGGTGAATAATTTTAATAAAATTCATATATTAAATTCAATATTTTTTAATAATACAATATTGTTTTTTATAGACCCCAAAAAAGTAAAATTCTAAATTTATACTGAAAAACTGTACTTTTCCAAAAACACTATTATATAATGAGTTTCACACATATTTTTAAAAAAAATTACTTTAACTTCTGTAAATTGAAATTGTAATATTGAAATTATATGTTGAAATAATCATGTTGGAATTATTTTATAATTTTTTGGATAATTATATTAAATGAAAAATTCATTGATGAATAATGAAAAATATTGATTAGTATTGAAAACTACATTTTACCTTAAAATATATAAAATGGATCATTTTACATTAAAATTATATTAAATATATAATTTGGTAAATATTTTATATTTTAATGTGTTTATATCAATGAAATATATTTTATCTCATGTTTTTGTATAAAAACATTTTGTACGTATGAAAAAATTTCATTGGGAAAAAATTTTTTCGTTTCATTTCTGTGTTAATTATAAAATTAAATTACACCAGTTTTGTAAATTTAAAATTTTAAAATATATGAAATATATATTATAAAAGTTATAAATATTATATAATAATGTTAAACTATGTTTTATTCACAATGAAATGTAAAATCAATAAAAATTATTTATAATATTTTAGGATAAAAGATGTTAAATTAGTGTCAAGTAAAAAAGATATGGGTAAAAATGATAAAAATATGTATAATTATATCGGATGGACTTATTTATTCTTTATACACTCTATGGTTTTTAATTTATTATTTTTTATTCATTTATTATGTGAAAAACATTGTTATATTTTTTATTTTAAAAAATTTCAATCTTGTTCTCTCCCTCTCTTATAAAGGGACACACCCTCTACCCTCCTCTTATAATATCAATTTCCCATTTATTCATCGATGAATATTAACCTCATGCCTAAATATTACATATAGTTGAGTTATAGTCATGAAATTTAGTTATTTCACATTAATGATATTATTAGGTTTGGAGTTTCAATGAATTTTTTCTATAACTCATACATAACAAAACCATAAAATACTAAGTGAAAATATACAATTAGTATCCATTTTCCCATACACATAAACATTTAAAATAAATAATAATTTATTTTATGAACACTTTTCATAAATTTCAACATTACTTATTCCAATCACTTTCTCATACTTATGTCATATGAATAATATTAAAAAACATGGGATGATCATAAAAATCTCAGTATGGGATATAAAAAGAACAAAATCAGTATTCCATCGACAGTCATTACAACCCATAAAAATTCATAAGGAAAGTAATTTATAATTAATAATTATTAAATGAATTCCTATAAAAAACATATAATTGAATACGCTTTGTATAATCAAAATAGTAATATAATCCCCATCGAAATATTTTAAAAAACATAATGGTATCTTGAGACATCACAATATGTGTTACACTTATAATTGTAATAACCATGCCCTTGACTTCCATAAATGAAACTCATAAATATATAATATCCCTAGGATTAATTATATACCCAATTAATTAGCGGAATATCATAGACCCACCCATTTGTGGTTTTTCCATGAACCACCAATTATTAGTCTACCATGGAACTACCCATTAATTTTTTATCATGTAACAAACAATACATTTTACAAGTATTATAATATAATCATAACTTATAATACAATAAAATTTCAAACATTTCACTCTTAATATTTCAATTTCACATATAATAAAACACTTCATGTTATTATAATCATGAGTGTTCTTTCAAAAACAATTTTCAATAAAAATATACCCAAAAATAAAATTTGGAGTTTATTTCTTCATTAAAATCCTGAAATATTATAGAGTATTAAAAATATAAGAAAATAAATATAATTTTCTTTATAATAATTTTAAATTCATGTAAATAATTCAATCATATAATATAAATAATATTGGCATGGATGAAAATAAAGATATGTTTAAATCAATGTTCCCAGAATACATTAAATTAAATTGAATCACAAGCCCCATGAAAGAATAAATATTCTAAAAAAAGAAATTAAAATGGAAATAATTAAATTATTTATAATAAAATTGTATATGGATAGATATACACCCCGTACATGTTGGTACCTCTTTAACATCAAAATATGCCTCAATGAAAGCAGATTGAGAGGAAATCCATTACCAGAGTTTGAATTGTCACCTGTGATTTTATATTCACGAATAATAAACTTATGTTTAGTTTTTTAAATTATTCCTACCCTTTTTCAAGTTTATAATTATTTTTACTTCACTCACATCAATTATTATACAATTACTTATGAAATTATGTTTATGTCGGGTGTTTTGAAAAAAAAAATTCAATCCTTGGGTCAAAAATGACTTCAGCAGGTTGCCTATAGTCAAAGGGATCATTTTACAAACACATATAGAGTAGTAATATTGAAATAATAATAATATTTATAAATTTAATATACATTTAAATCCAATAATGATTTATGTTAATGAAAAATTAACCAATGTTAGAGTCATGGAGACGGTTGTTCATATGTACGGATGAGTACCATTCCCATTTCTCAAGAATCATTATGCATAAAAGGTAAGTAATGTTTGTAGTTCCATAATTATCATTGAATAATAAATAAAATGTTATTTAATTATGTAAACTTATTTATATAATTATATTTATTTAAAATTAATCAAATTTTGTAGAAGAGGAGGTAGTCTAATTGCCCATAAATGAAATTATCACTTCTTAGTGTGTGGAAATGGTAATAATGAAAATGATATATTATATATAAAGAAATGGAATTATTTCATGAATATCATATTATTTTAATTTATGTATTATATATAAATTAAACACATAATTAATACATTCCATGTAATGTTGTAATGTATCACATTGCTTTCAAGAGGTAGTTGTCCACACATCTACAAATGATGTTATTGTATTCCCAAAAAATGAAATGCCTGATGGTATATATGTAACTAAAAATATTATATAAGTGTGAAAAATAAATAAATATTATATATATATAATAAAAAATATGTACATAATAATTCCCAAACATGAGTTATGGAAAACGAAAAAAGAATGACATGATTTTGAGATGTGATAGTTTCTTGTACACATGAAGAGTAATTTCAATACCAAATTGATTAATGTTTGTTTTGATGTCAATCAAAATATAAATATATTTAGGATACTTATGTTATTATATAACAACAAATTAATATTAATACAATTGTTTGATAATGATATAAACTAGGAATTCACATTGAACAACATTATAACTATTCCGGGTAACACATTTTTTTACTTCACCAAAGGGATTAAATGGTGTTATTAATTCCCAATGTGAGAATTTTAGGATGAGGGGAAATATTTTGGGAAATTATTGGAGCAGGTTTTTGTATATATAATTGTATTTATAGTTTATTAAATTTGGGATGATGAGTGAATTTTTATAGTGTAGGGAGAGAAAACACTTGGACTTTTTTAAAAAGAATTGTGTTCGCCCATGTAGTTACCCTATAATAGGATTTTATAACACACTAAATTATATAAATATATGGTCAAGGTAGTTATATGAATATAAAATAGGTATTTTACAATTGTAGGTTTATTTTTATACCTCAATTATAATGGTTTACAACTATGTAATTTCATTTTTTACTTTAATCGTTATTATTAATTTTCATTGCATTTATTATTATAATCTATAAAAAATATGTATATTTTTTTATAAAATATAAATTATGATTATTCTAAAAATGGAATCCATTTTTGAAATACCAATATTATATTTGGAAGAATATAATTGAAAATTAATCTTTCTTATGGGATGACAAAGCTGGTTCATAAAGTGAATATGTTTATATGTTTTCTGTGTTTCTATATCTAATTTGTATGTGAAAATAGTACCAATGAAATAAATTGAATTAATATATGTGAAATTTAAATAATTGTACTCAAAAAAATTAATAATATAATTAAAATATGTAACATAATTAAGAAAATTAAATATATCAATTAAAAAGATTTCTTTCATCACTATTCATCAAAATATAAAACTTCTACTAAAATACCAAAAAATAACCTAAAGTTACATTTGATATTACATTTTACAAAATTTTATTTATATTTTTATCTTAAAAATATCAGTGTGTCCAAATTTTGTTTTAAAATAGGTGCACTTTTTAAACGTGATAATACTGTTTTTTAGAAAAATAGAGTTTATAAGCATAAAACATGATATATTATTATATTTTGACTATAAAATATATTGGGTAAATGTCAAAAAATTTATAAAAATGTTAAAACATAATATATTTTATCATGTCCACTCTGTATAATATAAAGTATATGTGATTTCTTCTATATTAAATAATAATATTAACAAAATATTATTGTTTGGTATAACCCAGTCTTGCATTCCATAAAAGATTTTGAGGAAAATCATTGATCTGTGTCATGTAATATATTATAAATAGTTTATATATAATTTAAAAATTAATACCTAATTCAAAAATTGTAACCAATATGAAAAATAGTTAATCTATCACCACTATGTATTTTACATCCATCCCCTATTTTGGAAATTATGTTTTCACAATTTTATTCAATAAATAAAAAAGTGTGGATATTATTCCATCACTACATTTGACAATTCAAATTTTTTTGGTTAAACCATAATTTTTTACATAATAACACAACCTAGTGAATTAACTTATTCCTCATAATATTCTATTTTTCTAAAAATATGATGAGAAAGTTTTTCATAACAAGATATTTTCTCTTCTACCATAACTACTTCATGGATCAAAACATGAAATGAAACTATTATATATTCATTATCATTGAAAACTAAAATATATTTTTTTACCTTGGATAAAGATGGTGGTAAAAACACATGGCATGGAAATGATCCAATTTTATCTATGATTTTATAAGATCCAAATAACAGTGGACTCAACATCCACTTCTTTCTATAATGTATCACACTTTTCCGTAGAGAATATTATTGAAAGACATGATCACCTATCATAGAAGAATAATGTTTCCTTCCATTACATGGATAACATTTCTTCATACAATAAGATATCCAGATGTGTTAGTGAATCAATATAAATTTCAATTTAATTTCCTCTTCCAAATTTGGTCCCATCAACATCCATTCTCCCACATCATCACCAAATGTTGGTGTTTAAACCCACATTAAATATAATTCCATGTAAGGTTTCATTTGTATACTGGAATGAAAACTTCTATTATAATAAAACTCAATCAAAGAAATATACTTATCTAAACATCCTTAGTAATCCATTTTGAAATAAAAATCATATCTTCCATAGTCTGAGTCATACAATGAAACTATAAATTGAATTCAGGATAAAATATTGTATTAAAAAATAATTTACTACGCAAAAAAATTCATACAATATTTTCAAAATTTATAGGTGAACATGGGATCAATGCCTACTATAATTATGAAAATCCATCCATGTAATATAAAAATATATTGTAGATAATTTTTTTAAATATATCTAAAGACAATTTATATTGAATGGGAAGTAAATGAACATATTTATTTAATTGATTAGAAATAACTCAAATCACATTATTAACATGAGATGTATTGGTAAATACTATAAAAAACCTATTGAAATGTTATACTATTTGTACTTTGCTATAGGAAAAGGTTGAAGAATCCTCTTCGGTAACTATCACACTTGTTTAACCAATTTATAAATAAAAAACTCTTGTTAAAATTATTAATATATCCTTTCATTTAATCCCACTATTAATACTCTTGAAGGTCTATGTACATCATAGTGCTACCTAGATGAATGAAAAATAGAGAACTACTAGCATTAGTCAACAAATATTTCCACAACTCTAAATCTAAACTCATACATAATATTTTTCAAATTTATAAAAGAACTTCTTCATCAATATTAAAATCAGAATACATATCATTCAAAATAAGTTCTACCTTTTCATGCAAGTATTGATCCCCCTTCTCACACCTCTTAATTATTTATGACAATGTTGACTACACTAAAACCATAAAAATATAGTGAAGGTTTATTCATAAAAAATTAAATTCTAAAATTCATCAAATAATTTAATAATGTTTCACATTCCAAATTTAACATGGACAATGAAGCATTAAATTTTTTATCAATTCATTAACCACTTTGTTTTTCATTCCATAACGAAAATGAATCGTACAATTAAAATATTTTTCAGTTCCATCATTCTTAATTATCTCATGTTTAACTATTTTTGAGTGAATTTTTACTTCAAACATTTTTGATCAAAAATTAATACACACTTCCAAACAAAAAAATTATTCCACCAAATTTTTTATTGAAAAAAACGAAATAGTACTTAATTCCGAATCTTGTTTAGGGAAATTTAACTCCAGGGTTTTCAACTAACATGAAGCTTGTGAAATTTAGTTATTATTATACATTAGAAAACAACCCTTTTATTTTATTGAATCGTCTATATAGATAGAAAAATCACCATTTCTTGAATGAAGGGTTGAAAACTGAGAGGTTGACCAGCCTGTATTTTTTTTCAGAAAAAAAAATCCCATTCACCCACCAATATAATCCTAACTCCTTATCATGTTAACATATTATGTGGGATAGATAAATGATAAAAAATTTCATTAAACACTCTATAATATACATGATAATCCGAAAAAAACATTGAATCTATTTGATAATGGTATGTCTCAGACACTCTTCAACAACATTTTTTTAGATGGGTCAATAGTTAAGTTTTCATTAGAAACAATTTGTCCGTTAAATTAAATTTTCATTCAACCATAATTAACTCATACTCAAAATTAAATATAATTTATTTTAAATTATGGGTTTGAATAGATTTTTTATATTCCTTTCATGTTCCTCATGGAATTTAGAATATACTAAAATGTCAATATTAAACCCAACCCTAAACTGATCCAAAACATACAGAATACTCAATTCATAAGTTTCATAAATTTAGTAGGTTAATTTGATAACCTAAAGATAATAACTAAAAATAAATAATTCTAATATCATGTGAAAATATATATATTCATAATGTTATCCTCCTTCATGATAATGTGATGGCTCCCAAAACATAGATAAATCATTAAAAACACAGATCTCATTAGAGTTGATAAGAAAATAATATATTTAAGTAAAATGAAATTTTTTATTATAAAAATCATGTTGTAAAACTCAATATAATAAATAAAATGTTTCATTGAAACATCATTATTTTTCAAAAATAAAATAGGATCACTCTATAGTGAAGTACTTGGTAAAATTACACGTTTTCCATAAAATAATTTCAAATATTTTTCAATTACACTAGTTCTACATGATCCATTTGATATGAGATTTAGAAATAGGTATAGAATAATGCATTAAATAAACTGTAACCCCAACTTACAAATTCAGGACCACATAATGAAATTAATTAGGAAAATATCCATAAATTCATTTACAAATGGGTTATCAGTAAACAAAAATGTTTCTTTATTTACAAAAACACAAGAAATATATAATTTCATAAGATCCTTAATAAAGTTACCATCTTTAAGGTATGTTATCAATTGTATGAAATAATTTAATAAAACATTATTTGATGTAAATTCTATTTTATAATGATATACTGAAATTTAATCCATACATAAAATTATATCAAACTCCACTATGGGAAATTCAACATGATTTTTAGGAAATACCATTCAACTAATTACAATAGAATGATTATTAACAATCATGGTTTCTATAATAATCCCACAAAAATTTATTACCAAATGTCCTACCAAACATTCATGATGTGATATTCCCAATGTTAAGAAAATTCCTCATAAATAAAAATTTATGATGATCTAAAATAAAATAGGGTATAAGAATTATTCAAATGAACTAGTAACATACCGGTCACAACTTTATTTGATATCCCAACATCAACCACATTAGTAGAATAATATTTTCATACTCCCTTTTTATTTATTCCTTGATGCTCTTCATCAGGGTAATCAGCTTTAGACACACATTTATAAAATTTATTTTCTCATTCCAAATAAAGCATCTTACCATAGGCCTTTCAATGATTTTAAAATCATCAAATTTGTAGTCATGCACCAAATTACATAATATAACACAACATAAATTATAAAAAACATTAAAATACAACATCTAAAATTATTTTTACAACACATATCACAATATGTCTTAATTTTATTATCTTCAACGTTTTTTGATGAATTGTTTCCAACTACATTCCTTTTAGACCTATTCTGTTTCTTATTTTCATGGGACACATGATCTTAAAAATAATCAATTTCTACATTCTCATCACATTATTTTTTCCAATTCATTTGAACCGACAATAATCTAATTCCACTTGATATCATGGATTTAATCCCAAGTAGAACCTATTTATCATACTACCAATATCCTGTAAAAATTTTGGGATGTACCTCACTAATAAAGTTATGTATTCTTTTTACGATTCTAGGGAATCATATTCCTTTTGTATAAATTCCATTAAGTGTTCTATACACTATGTTAAACAGCCTTGGAAAAATATTTATCATGGAAAATATTAATAAATTCATCTCATTCCAAATCCTTAATAAAATTTATTTATATGATATTAATAATAAATAAAAACCACTGGTACATACTGTCCTCAAAACAATAAATTTCAATAATATATTTTGGTGATCTAGAAAACCCAATAAATTGAAAATATTTTCTAGTGATTTAATCAATCCTTCTTATAGTATAGGTTCCAAAAAACTTCCACATGATGGGGGATGATGACACATAAAATGATCTCTTAAAATGAAGTCCTACTATGATAGATATTATTACGATAATTAATGGAATCCACCACCATTTATAGCTTCTATAAATTGTCCAGTAAATTCAAAAAATTATCCATTTCCAATTCCAACCATCCGAGGGTGTTATTGCAGAAGTATATCTTCATCTTGGTACTTATCCACTACAGCAACCATTTTTTCACTACAGAAACAATTTCTGATCCAATATAATTTAGGCGAAGAAACATGGAAATTTTAAAATGATATAACATTTTTGCACATCCATAAAGTATAATATTCTAAGGGATTTCAAGTTAACACTATCCATGCCTTTAATGTTATGTAATCCATTTATATGATACCAATTATTAGTCCTGGTCCTTAAAAATTACATAATTCTGAGTTTTTTGTCAAGGAAAATATTTCGTTCACATTAAGGATCTTTTAAGGTTTAGTGTTTTGGTGAATGATTCAATAAAACAGAAATAAAAACCCATAAATACAAATAAGACACTTTTAAAAAGCATCTAATTTCCTATAATCTATTTTTTAATAAATAATGATCTATTTTAGGAAAACTCTACATTAATATCATACTTAATTTTTCTAATCCATTATTCATCATTATTTCATGTGAAAAAATAAAAAAAACATGAGACTGACATAAAATTCTAAGTAATATATATCAAAAGGTGGAACCAGTAACCCTATTGATAAACACTAAAACTGAGGAAAAAATTATAATAATTTAATAATTTTTACACCTATAATGTATTAAATACATTCCTTTGAACATATTTTCAATGCATACCATTTTTGTAATCACAATATTACTATAAAACCAATAGAAATCATGGAAATCACATAAAGGTATATTCAATAATCGTTATAGTTGTCTCTATTTTAAATTAAAAAATCATGCTGACAACTTCCATACATATAAATCATATTAATGGAATAGAAATACACCTAACTTTTATACCCGATGAATTGGAGGTATATTACAGACACACACATCGTTGGATTTTTACATAACCACACATCATGTGTTTATGAGTTAACAATCCATCAAATTTCATAGTTCTATTATATAATCATAACATATAATATAAGAAAATATTTCAATATGTCACTAGTTATATTTCATATTCACATATAATAAAACATTTCATGTTATTTTGATAATCAATCTATTTTCAAAATCCATTTTCAATAATAGAATATACAAAAAATAAAAGTGGGTTGCATTTTTTCATTCAAACTAATTAAGGCTTATAAAGGTTTACAAATATCAAAATATGCATAAAATTTATATTTTAATCCTTTTATATTAATATAAATAGGTACATAAAATAATTTCATGAATATTTTCATAGAGGAAAATTAGAATAACTTAAAATCATACAGCCCTAACCATTTGGAAATAAATTGAATCATAAGCCACCTGAAGGAATAAAATTTATCAAAAAATTAAGTAACATAGAAATAAATAAAATCATGATATTATAAGTATAGTTTCTTGTATATAAACATCACAAAAAAGGTGGTTGTATAACAACCAAATATGCCTTAATAAAAGAAGATTGAGATGAAATCCCTTCCCATAACATTGACTTATCATGTGTGTTTATATCATCATATATAATAAAAATACGTTAATATTTTAATTTTCATATAACATTTTCATATTTATTAATATTTTATTTCCCTTAATAAAATATTGTATATATATTCTTATGAAATTATATTTATGTAGGGTGTATTGACCAAAATTTAATTCACGTACTATAATGAAATTGCAGGTCATCTTTGGTCAAATGGGTCATTATATAAACTTATATATTATAATAATAATATAGATTTATGATTAATTTTTTTAAAAAGTGAATTATTCATTGGATAAATGATTAGCATTTATAGTCATAGAGATGGTAGTCTGTATGTATGCATGAGTAACATTACCATTTCTCATGGATCATTATAAAATGTTTGTAAGTAAGAATTTTTTTCTAAAATGATAATTATGACATAAATAAAATGTTATTCAATCATGTACACTTATATATATATATATATATTCTGTGATGTAAGATGAATCACATCGCAGTATGTTGGTGATGTTTCACACATCCACAAACAATGTTGTCACATATTTAGTGTGTGAATATGGTAATAAATAAAATGCTATATTATATTTCCAGAAAATTAATTATACAATTAACAAAATATTTATTATATTTAAATAATATATTTAATAGATTTTTATTAAACTCATTTAAAATGCATTAGACGTAAAGGGTGAAAGTATCACATCACTTGGATAAGGCTGTAGTCAACACATCCACAAATGATGTTATAGTACTCACACAAAATAGAACAAATAAAGGTATTCTAATATAAAAATTACATGTGTATTAATACATTATAAATAAAAAATACATATATATAATCCATATAAAAATAATAAATACATAATAATATACAAAAATGATAGGTTGTAATGAAAGAAATGAACAAGGTCGTTTCGTGAGCCGTTAGTCCTCCAGTACACATAAACAATAATTTTGTTAACAATTTGATAGAAGTGTTTGTAGGTGTAGGTCAAAACCTTAAAATTTAAAATATTAATATATTGAGGATACAATTTTTATAATGAAATAATTGATTTAAATTATTTTAATGGGAATAAATAAAATAACACAAAAACTACTATTGAAAAATGTCACCTCTTTTTCAATAATCTCTTTTTGGGTTTACACTGAAGGAAAACGTTGTTTGGAATTATGCCTAAGGTCAGGGTTCTAGGATGAGTGGGGGATGTATTTATATTAATTTTCTGGATCTTTATTATCTAAATTTCTTGATATGTGTGAATAAATGGGGGAATGTGACTTCTATTTATACTGGAGGTAGAGTAAAAACATTGAATTTTTAAAAATGATTGTGTTCTCCCCACAGTTTTACCTACCAAGAGGATTTCGTAAAAAAAATTAGATTTGTAAAGGCTTTTTGGTAGAAATATGGATATAAAATGGTCGTTTTAAAAATATCAGGACATTTTTATACCATATTTTTAAACATTATCTATTATGTAATCATGTATTTAAAATAATCACTACAGTTAATTTTAACAAATTTCCATCATATTTTTGATCAATAACTAAGTTCGCCATATTAGTAATTAAATATTATCATGATTAATAATATGGAATCCGTTTTTCCACATACCATTCACGTAATTGGTAGAAATTAATATAACACTAATCAGACACAAGGGATGATATTTGGGGGTTTTAAAGTGAATATGACAGAAGTATACTTTGTTTTTATCCAATTTTAATGTATTAATGATCTCAATACCCTAAATTGGATTAATAAATGTAAAATTGAAATAATTATACTTTCCAAATATTAAAAAAACTTATTTATTTATATAAATTATTTTTATTAAATTGTAATTTCAAATTAAAAGTCATTATTTTAACTATTAATCAAATTCTAAATCATATCAGAAAAAATCAATTCACCCAAAGTTATTTTTTAAATTATTATTTAATATATGGAGTTTATTTTTTTATAATAATTATTAATGTGTCAAATTTTGTTTTAAAATATTTTCACCATTAATATGTGACAAAACTTATTTTTTAAAAAAAATATAGCTTTAGAGAGTAAAACATGTTGTATTATTATCTAATAAATAAAAAATTTATTTAAATAATTAATGAAAATTAACGAACATATGAAAGAACAATAATGTTAGTGATATTTATTAACTATAATATATTTTCTAGGCGATAACTACCATATTAAATAATATTATTAATTACATATTTTTTTATAACCTAGTCTTTTTTTAAATGCAATATTTTAGGGACACTAATTCATCTTTGTTGTCTATGGTATTCTACATATGATAATTTTTATTTTGAAAAATTATTATATAATTAATCAATATTAGTGAATATTAAAAATAAATATTCATTAATTTTTTACGATAATATAAAGGCATTCCATAATCGATTGCATAAATTCATTTCTATGACATAGAGTCCCCTCTTCAAATAGAAATAAATCATCATATGTATTTAGTTATAATCTAAATGATTTATTTTGAAAAATTTATATAGTAATTAATAATGAGGCTTCATATTTTTTTTCAAATACCCCCTTAAAATACACTCTTACACTGACCAAATAGTAATACTGTTATCATAAATACTCTAACATTTATTATGTTAATTGAATAACATACATCTATCCCTTCTTCCATTAAATGGAATTTTTAACTATTGATGGTGAATACAGAGGTATATTCCCTCACAAGAAACGTAATTCATTTTCTATGAATGCCTCTTATATATTATATTATGATAGATATAATTTATATAGATATAATATTTTTTTCAAATAACTAATACTTTTGTGATATTAATATCACATCCACCTCCATTACATCCAACCCCTTAAAAAACTATAACGTTACTTGTGCGTACGTGGGGACTACTATAACGACCCATAATTTACATACATTATTAATAATTCAAAATTTAAGCCTACTTATTACAACATATAACAAAACCACAAAAGGATCGTATAGGTATAGTGTCTTTAGAAACTGGGAAACATAAACAACTGGTTCATAAAGCATCTACACTGTCTCCCATTTATTTCATCATATCTATAGTCCCTTTTGGCATATAATACTTAATAACCTTCTTCCTGACCTGGGGAAAGAAAACGTACGAAAGGGTGAGCTCAAACGCTTGGTAAGGGTAAACAAAAGATATATCAATCACATCATATTCATAAGAACATAACCTTTGGAAATCATAACCTACAAAAGAGAGCATAATTTCAAAACATGGGATAAATCATAGTAGTGAAATGTAATCCCAATAATCATAACATAAAACATGAAACCTTGTGGAATACACACATAGTCATAGAGAATCATTTATTATTAGTCAAGACTCATTACCAAGACTATCTAAGTGGACAAAGTCCATTTCTGAACCGAGTTTACTCCTCGTTTCAGTCCTTTTTCACTGAACTGGTATAAACTATCGTTCTAGCTATGTTTATCTCATGAGATATAAAATCTTTACCCAATGCATTAGAGGGAGATATAGGTCCCCCCATCTCATAATTATATCATTCTTATGTGTGCCACAAAATCATAAACCATACATCATAACATAACCCATGTAATAAAAATGGGATTCTTAAACAACATGACATCATACAACAATTCATATAAGATAAAAGAATTCATAAAAATATTTCCATCACAACATAATCAAATCCATGTAATAATTGGGATAGAAACTGAACCCTTTATTATCTTAGATGGAAAATAATTTCGATAAAACACTTGAACCCCATTCTTGAGGAAAATATCCTTTCTACTTCAAAAACATTTTCCTTTCTTAACATGTCTTACAATTTTAAACTAAAATAAGTTGATTAAAAATAAACATAAAAACTTGTAAAGGAAGCTTCTTGGAAATAATTTTTTAAAAATCCATTCATGTCGTATAAGTTAAAAAAACATTCATCTCGTACTTTTGTTAGAAAAGTCAAAAAAGTAACTCGTATGAAAAACGACAAAAGATTCCTTTCATATCATTTACTAAAAACTCACCGAAGGGTAAAATATGATTTAAAAAATTGTAGGTGAATGGAAATAATATTACATATCGAGAAAACATGGATGTGGATGATAAAATACACCCCAGTAAATACTAAAGTATAAACAATCTCAAATAAAAAAGAGATTGTGATATTTCCCTTACCTTAGGTCCGTTTTTCTTCGTAAGTGTCTGAACCTCCTGTATAATGATTTAAATAATGTTATTGACCTATTCCAGAATCATACATATTTTTATGATATCATATAGGGTCATTTTCTTAGCTTCTTAGTAGTAATATTTCATTGCTACTTGTTATTCGGGTGTTTATAACTTTTTATTCTTATGCGTGTTTTGTCGAATAAATTCTGATTCTTATCTTTATGTTATAGATTCCTCATTTACAGAATGGAATTAGTGTAATATATATCATATTAATTCATTAAATTCATTTATATAATCAGTATGAAATGAAGATCATGAAGAACGAGTCGCATGACATCGTGGAGACGGTATTCCGTACGTACGCACGAGTGATGATGTCGTTCCTATGATCGTGGAATTGTATTGGAGTGTATGTATACTATTTTAGAATCAGTATAACTTTATAATAGTCATATATAGTCATTATTTACACCATTATACCCATCCATGTAAGGTGGTGGTGGAAAATAGATTACACCACGGCGTGGAGACGGTATTCCGTACGTACGCACGCGTGGTGATTTCTTTTTTTGTAGGATGGATAGATGGTGAAATAGGGTTATTTCATACTTATAATAAAATATCAGTATATGAGTGATACTGATGTTATTACTTAATAATGAAACAACTAAAGAAGAATAAGTGGAAGAAGAAATAAAGATGAATGAATCGGTAACAGACATTACCTCTTCTTTGAAGTGCTTCTTTGAGACCTTATTTTAGGGCTCTAAAATTGGTCTTTGAAGATGACTGGGACCTCTAAGATGTCTCTAGGAAAGTTGATAGGAGGAATTGGCAGGGGTTGACCGAGCTTGAAGGCTCAAAGTGGTGTGAGGAAGAGGGGGAGGAGGTGCCCTTTTATAAGGGAGGAGAGGGGCACCTTTGGGAAAACTAAAAATATTATTTTATTATAAAGTCAATTTCGGTTTTAAATAGCTCCAAATTGATATATTTCTAAGATAAGTTGGGTATGGGTCAAAATCCTCTCATATAATAGAATTTAGACAAGTTTAGGTTCCTATTTTAATCTTATCATTTAGATTTAACATTAAGTTAAATAAGTTTACTTTTACCGTGTCTTCTTGTGTTCTTATACTATAAGGTTAATAAACTTACTATAAGCAGCCAAACGAACCCCAAGTTGTTTATATATAACCTTATCTAAGTCATTTGGCCGAACCTTATATTTTTAGGAATAAGATAACAATTACTAATATAATATTTGTTTTAAAAAACTATTTTATGTCAATTTTGACACTATTTAGTAATTGATTTGTGTGAAAATCATAACAGAATTATTAGTTCGAAAACAGTTAATTAAATCAATACTAACATGTCATATTAACCTATAAAATTAGTGTAATTCATAAAAAGTCTCAAATTACATTTATTTTGGTGTTTATAACATTAATTATGTCAATATTTCATTAATAAGATAATTACTGCATCATATTTGTGTCATAAATAAATTAAATTATTTAAAGTCTAAAAATTACAAATAAAATACCATTATGTAGGAAATTGTTTTATCTTTCTAATTAATATTTATAGTCGAATTTATCTTATGTATAACCCCATATTAAAAATTATGTACATATTGAACATTGATTTTAACTATTTTAACCCTTCTTTAAATAAATTAATAATAAATGTCCTAATCTAATCCAAGTGGGCCTAAATGGTCATATTTTATTCCTAAGTTTTTTTAGGTCGAATTACACTTATCCAATAGAATTAGGACATGTGTTAGGGTAATAATAATATCATCTTTAGCCTATTTACTTTAAACCATGGTAAAAAAAGTAAAAAGTTACTATTCACCAAAAATTATTTTCATCTCATTGAACCACATTTTACTTACTGAAATAAACCGTGTCTCTTGGATTTTTGAAATTCCACTCACAGAAGTTGTAAAATTATGTTTTATGAAAAATTCAGTTTTTTAACTACCACTTAGTGGTTTCACTATTCATCAAAAATTGAATGTTTTCAGAAAAATACCAAAACTTCACCCTAGGCTAATTTCGATATTCCAAATCAAAAAATGAAGTCCATTTTGAAAAATTAAATTTATAAAATTTCAAAAAGTGGTTATTACTATTCATAATGGCTATATTAAATAATATTTTTATAGCATAACGTTGTTTAGTGAAACTCGGTATTGCGTACGACGCAAGCTATCGAGGAAGGTCGCGATTTCGTGTAAAGAAAGCCAAGCAAGTGTTTTTTAGAAAAAGATTCCTTTGATGATTTGTATAACATAACAGTCTCAGGTGTTACATTCTACCCCCCTTAAAATGAATTTCTCCCTCAAAATTCTTCACTTTGTAACAAACAGATGAGGATACCTCTCCCTCATCATATTCTCAAGCTCCCATGTGGCTTCTTCTAATTGGTGATTCCTCCATAAAACATTCACCAATCGAGTGGTCTTGTTTCGTAGGAATTTTTCGCTACGATCCAGAATCTCTATCGGTTGTTCTTCATATGAAAGATCTTGCTCTAGCGGTACAACTTCTGAGCTATGTACATGTGAAGGATCTGGTATATACTTTCTCAGGAGAGATACATGGAACACATCGTGAACATGAGCGAGATTCGGTGGAAGCGCCAATCGGTAAGCTACCTTCCCAACACGATCCATTATTTCGAAAGGACCGATATATCTGGGGCTCAACTTCCCCTTCTTTACAAATCTCATTACTCTCTTCCAGGGAGATATTCATAAGAACACTTTATCACCCACTTCAAACTCTAGGTCTTTTATTTGGTTGTCGGCATAACTTTTCTGTCGACTTTGAGATGCTCGTATGTGTTGTTGAATAGATCTGACATTTTCTGCCATTTCATCAACGAGATCAGGTCCTAATAGCTTTCATTCCCCAACTTCATCCGAGCAAGTTGGAGTCCTGCATTTATTTCCATAGAGAGCTTCATAAGAAGCCATCTGAATACTGGAGTGAAAGCTATTATTATAAAAAAATTCCACCAAATGTAGGTGTTGATCCCAACCACCTTTGAAATCCATAGAGAAAGCTCTCAACATATCTTCTAGAGTTTGAATTGTTGTCTCAGACTGACCTTCTGTCTGAGGATGATAAGCAGTGCTGAAACTCAACTCTGTATCCAGAGTATGCTGAAGACTTCGCCAGAACTTTGAGGTAAATCTCGGATCCCGATCAGATATAATAGAAAGTGGTACTCCAAGCAATCTTACCACTTCCTTTACATATATCCTGGCAAGCTGATCCTGAGAGAAATCCTCTCTAATAGCAATGATGTGTGCATACTTTGTAAGGCGATCAACTATGACCTAGACAGCATTATTGCCTTTGGATGTTTTAGGAAGCCCTGTGACAAAGTCCATAGTGATGTTTTCCCATTTCCATTCGGGTATGGGTAATGGTTGTAACATCCCCTTAGACTTCTGTCTCTCTGCTTTAACTTGTTGACAAACCAAGCATCGAGGGACATATTCAGCAACATCTCTTTTCATGCCATCCCACCAGAAGTACTCTTTCAGGTCCCTATACATCTTCGTGCCTCCAAGATGAATAGTGAATGAAGAACTATGAGCCTCATCCAGCATCTCCTTCTTTAATTCGGGGATCGAAGGAACACAAACCCGATTCCTGAACTTTATTATCCCATCACAATCAAGGTTGACTTAAGGAACATTTCTTACCTTCTTTTGTAACTCTACATCTTCTTTCTTTGCCTCTTTAATCTTCACATGTATAGATGTTCGAACATTAATTTGAGAAAGATAAGATTTTCCCCCTTCCATTATAATTCCAAGATCCATCCTCTGTAAATCCATAAATATTGGATCTTTTGTGATCCTCATCTTGGATAAATTGGCATAGTCTTGTCGACTTAATGCATCTGTCACCTTGTTTGCTTTCCCAGGGTGGTAATGGACTGAGCAGTCGTAATTCTTAATCATCTCCAACCATCTTCTTTGACACATATTCAGCTCCTTTTGTGTGAAAATATACTTTAAACTTTTATGATCAGTATAAATATCACACCTTTCACCATAAATATAATGCCTCTAAATCATTAATGCAGAGATTACTGCAGCTAACTCCAAATCATGTGTTGGGTAATTTTGCTCATCGATTTTCAACTGTCGTGAGGCATAAGCTATCACCATATCATTTTTCATAAGAACACTCCCCAATCCCTTCTTGGATGCATCTCTATAGATCACAAACCTTTATCCACTACAAGGCAGTGTGAGCACAGGTGCACCGGATAACCTTCTTTTCAACTCCTTGAAATTTTCTTCACATTCCTTCGTCCAGACAAACTTAACTCGTTTCCGATTCAACTTGGTGAGTGGATTAGATAATCATGAAAAAGATTTCACAAAATGTTGATAATATCCAGACAAACCAAGAAAACATCGGATCTCAGTTACTGTTGTTGGTCTCGACCATCTTTCGATAACCTCTCTTTTGGCTGGATCCACAGATATCCCCTCTTTTGATATTATGTGACCCAAAAATGCAACTTTTTGAAGCCAAAATTCACACTTGGTAAATTTGGAATAAAGCTTCTCCTTTATCAAGGTCTTCAATATAATTCTCAAATGATCTTCATGTTCTTCATTTCTCTTTAAATAGACAAGAATATCATCTATAAAGACTACCACAAATTGATCACGATAGTCTCTAAAGACTGCATTCATCAGATCCATGAAGATAGCAGGGGCATTAGTAAGACCAAATGGCATCACTATAAATTCATAGTGTCCATACCTTGTACGGAAAGTCGTCTTTGGTATATCCTCCCTTTTTACCCTTAATTGATGATACCCTGAACGAAGATCAATCTTGAAAAAGTATTAAGCTCCGCGTAGTTGGTCAAATAAGTCATCAATGCATGGGAGAGGATATTTGTTCTTGGTAGTTATCTTGTTAAGTTCTCGATAATCAATGCAGAGTCTCATTGATCCATCTTTCTTCTTAACAAATAGAATAGGTGCTCCCCAAGGTGACGCACTAGGGCATATGAATCCCTTATCAAGATTCTCTTAGTGTTGCTTCTTCAATTTCTGAAACTCAATTGGGGCCATTCTATAAGGTGTCTTTGAAATAGGAAAAGCACCCGGTACGAGTTCTATTGAAAACTCAAATTCACGATTTGGTGGAAGACCCGGTAATTCCTCCGGAAAGACATCATCAAACTCTTGTACAATGGGAATATTCTGATTCGTGATTTTCTCACCAACCATTTGAGATAAATAACCTTCATTTAGTGGAATCAAGACCCATAAGGTAGACGGAATTTCCACTGGAAGGTTATGTTCATCCTTGCATTGATAGACGATCATAGATTGATCTGGAATATGAAATGTGACTTCCCTTCTTTGGCAATTGATATGATATCCATATAAATAAATCCAATCCATGCCAAGAATCACATCAAATTCCACTATAAGAAGGATAACAAGATTTGCAGGAAGCACATTCCCACAAACTTCAATCAGAGATGAATTATAAACTTTTGATGTGAATGTTGTGCCATTAGGTGTTGTCACAGCTAACTCAACATCTAATTGTTGAGGTAATACAGTGATACCCTTAGAAAATTCTTCAGAAATAAAAGAGTGGGTGGATCTAGAATCAAATAAAACATTTGCTACTTTAGAGTGGATGGTAAGTGTACCTTTCACCACATCATCATTGTACTCCACATCGCTGATAGAAATTTCATGTGACTTTCCTTTGTCTTTAGCCTTAAGAGTTTGTTGACGTCAACCATCATCATCAACCCTTGGATTAGGGTATTTATTGGCATAATGCCCCATCTCCTTGCAGTTGAAACAATGAAGTGTAGTAGGTTCATTCTATGTATCCCTTCCTTTGTTTGCATAATTAGTCATCTTCTTCCCATCATTGCTGCATTCAAATGCCCGATGAACTTCCTTTCCACATTTGAAACATTTACTTGTCCCTTTAAGACAACTCCCTCCATGTTTCTTTCCACACTTTGAGCATAAGGGAAAGCTCATCTTATTTTCAGTCTGCTCTTTAGATTTTCCTTTGAATTCCATTTTCCTCTTCTTATCAAACCCATATGACTGATGGGTTACTCCAATATCCATCTCAACTTTGAGAGCACAATGAACGATTTCCTCGTAGCTATTGAAGTCACTTATGGCTAACTCCCTTTGAAGACTTGGTTTAAATCCACTAATGAATCGATCGATCTTACTATTAGGTTGGATAATAATACCAGAAGCGTTTCTTGAAAGTCTTGTAAAATTTTCTTCATAGGTACCAACAGATTCATCATCCTTTTTCTTCAGTTCAAGAAACTCTTTCTCCATCTTTTTTCGGAGAATACAAGGGAAGTACATATTGAAAAATAAGTTCTTGAACTAGTCCCATTCAATGGACTCAATTTCATCCCTTTCCCTCATATTCTTAATAATATTCCACCATTGATCAGCATCTCCTTCCAAACGATACACTTCTAGGATGACTTTATCTTGTTCAGAACATTGATGAACTGAAAATATCTTTTCATTAGTACTAATCCATTGTTCAGCAACTAATGGATCAGTAGACCCACTGAAAGATGGTGGACGCTGCCTCATGATGGATTCAACAGAATGTTGCTCCTTCCTTTGCTCGTTTGGTAGTCCTGCATGATTCATATCCAGAGAAAGTTGTGTGAGCATGGCTACAAGATTTTGAGTTCCAGCTCCCATAAATTTTGGTTGCTCAGGGGGACAATCATTTCATTGCCCGTCGCATTCCTCATTAACACAATTCCTTCAGGTTCCAGCCATTGACTAAAACCAAGATGAATAGTATGAGCAACACAAATTATAATAGGAAAATTACATAATCAAGAATAAAATTTTACACTTAAGGTCTTATCCTAGGTTATTTATGGCCATTTCTAAAACACTAAGATTGTGTTCTATGATTAGAATTATACTTAGGGTTCTTACTAAGGCTTTCACATCCTAGTTTCCAAAGGATGACTATACATTTCCTCTGATACCAACTATAACGACCCATACATTACATACATTGTTAGTACATCAAAATTGAAGCATACTTATTACAACATATAACCAACCCATGAAAGGACCGTATAGGTATAGTGTCTTTAGAAACTGGGAAACATAAACAACTGGTTCAAAACGCATCTACACTGTCTCCCATTTATTTCATCATATCTATAGTCCCTTTTGGCGTATCTTACTTAATAACCTTCTTCCTGACCTGGGGAAAGAAAAAATACGAATGGGTGAGCTCAAATGCTCGGTAAGGTTAAAAAAAAGAAATATCAATCACATCATATACATAAGAACATAACTTCTAGAAATCTTAACCTGCAAAAGAGAGCATAATTTCAGAACATGGGAGAAATCATAGTAGTGAAATGTAATCCCAATAATCATAACATAAAACATGAAAATTTGTGTCATACACACATAATCATAGAGAATCATTTCTTATTAGTCAAGACTCATTGCCAAGACTATCTTAGTGGACAAAGTCCATTTCTGAACCGAGTTCACTCCTCGTTTCAGTCCTGTTTCACTGAACCGGTATAACCTACCGTTCCAGCCATGTCTATCTCATGAGATATAAAATCTTTACCCAATGCATTGGAGGGAGATATAGGTCCCACTGATCTCATAATGATACCATTCTTATTTGTTCCACAAAATCATAAACCATACATCATAGCACAACCCATGTAATAAAAATGGGTTTCTTAAACAACATGACATCATAAAACAATTTATATAAGATAATGGAATTCATAAAAAATATTTCCATCACAACATAATAAAATCCATGTAATAATAGGGATAGAAACATAACCCTTTATTATCTTAGATGGAAAATAATTTTGATAAAACACTTGAAATCCATTCTGGAGGAAAATATCCTTTCTACTTCAAAAACATTTTCCTTTCATAACATGTCTTACAATTTTAAACTAAAAGAAGTTGATTAAAAATAAACTTGAAAATTTGTAAAGGAAGATTCTTGGAAATAATTTTTTAAAAATCCACTCATGTCGTATAAGTTAAAAAACATTCTTCTCGTACTTCTATCGGAAAAGTCAAAAAAGTACCTCGTACGAAAAACGACAAAAGATTCCTTTCATATATTTTACTAAAAACTCACCGAAGGGTAAAATAGGATTTAAAAAATTGTAGTTGAATGGAAATAATATTACATATTGAGGAAACATGGATGTGGATGATAAAATACACCCCATAAAATACTAAAGTATAAACAATCTCGGATAAAAATGAGATTGTGATATTTCCCTTACATTAGGTCTGTTTTGCTTCGTAAGTGTCCGAACCTCTTGTATAATGATTTAAATAATGTTATTGACTTATTCCATAATCATACTTATTTTTATGATATCATATATGGTCATTTTTTTAGCTTCTTAGTAGTAATATTTCATTGCAACTTGTTATTCGGGTGTTTATAACTTTTTGTTCTTATGCGTGTTTTGTCGAATAAATTATTATTCTTATCTTTAGGTTATAGATACCTCATTTAAAAAATGGTATTAGTGTAATATGTTTCATATTAATTCATTCAATTCATTTATATAATCATTATTAAATGAAGATCATGTAGAATGAGTCGCATCACATCGTGGAGACGGTATTCCGTACGTACGCACGAGTGATGATATCATTCCTATGATCGTGGAATTGTATTGGAGTGTATTTATACTATTTCAGAATCAGTATCAATTTATTATAGTCATATATAGTAATTATATACACCATTATACCCATCCAAGTACGGTGGTGGTGGAAAATAGATTACACCACGGCGTGGAGACGGTATTCCGTACGTACGCACGCGTGGTGATTTCTTTTTCCGTAGGATGGATAGATGGTGAAATAGGGTTGTTTCATACTTATAATAACATATCAGTATAATAGTGATACTGATGTTATTACTTAATAATGAAACAACTAAAGAATAATAACTGGAAGAAGAAATAAAGATGAATGAATCGGTAACAGACATTACCTCTTCTTTGAACTGCTTCTTTGAGACCTTCTTTTAGGGCACTAAAACTGGTCTTTGAAGAAGACCGGGACATCTAGGATATTTATAGGGAAGTGGAGAGCTGGAATTGGCAGCGTTTGGCCAGGCTTGAAGGCTCAAAGTGGTTTGAGGAAGAGGGGGAGCAGGTGCCCTTTTATAAGGGAGGAGATGGGCACCTTTGGGAAAACTAAAAATATTATTTTATTATAAAGTAATATTCGGTTTTAAATAGCTCTAAATTGATATATTTCGAATCTAAGATGGAGATGGGTCGAAATAATCTCATCCAATAGAATTTAGACATGTTTAGGTTCCTATTTTAACCTTATCATTTAGATTTAACATTATGTTAAATAACTTTACTTTTACCGTGTCTTCTTGTGTTCTTATACTATAAGGTTAATAAACTTACTATAAGTAGAAAAAAGAACCCCAAGTTGTTTATATATATCATTATCTAAGTCATTTGGCCAAACCTCAGATTTTTAGGAATAAGATAACAATTATTAATATAATATTTGTTTTAAAAAACTATTTTATGTCAATTTTGACACTATTTAGTAATTGATTTTTGCGAAAATCATAACAGAATTATTAGTTCGAACCATGTTATTTAAATCAATAATAACATGTAATATTAACCTATAAAATTAGTGGAATTCATAAAATGTCTCAAATTGCATTTATTTTGTTGTTTATACCATTAATTATGTCAATATTTCATTAATAAGATAATTAATGCATCATATTTGTGTCATAAATAAATTAAATTATTTAATGTCTAAAAATTAAAAATAAAATACCATTATGTGGGAAATATTTTTATATTTATAATGAATATTTATAGTCGAATTTATCTTATGTATAACCCCATATTAAAAATTATTTACTTATTAAACATTGATTTTATCTATTTTAAAACTTCTTTAAATAAATTAATAATAAATGTCCTAATCTAATCCAAGTGGTCCTAAATGGTCATATTTTATTCCTAAGTTTGTTTCCGGTCTAATTACACTTATCCAATAGAATTAGGACATGTTTTAGGGTAATAATAATATCATCTTTACCCTATTTACTTTTAACCGTGGTAAAAAAAAGAAAAAAGTTACAATTCACCAAAAAGTATTTTCATCTCATTGAACCACTTTTTACTTACTGACATCAACCGTGTCTCTTGGATTTTCGAAATTCCACTCACAGAAGTGGTAAAATTATGTTTTATGAAAAATTCTGTTTTTTAACTACCACTTAGTGGTTTCACTATTCATCAAAAATTGCATGTTTTCAGAAAAATACCAAAATTTCACCCTAGGCTAATTTCGATATTCCGAATCCCAAAATTAAGTCCATTTTGAGAAATAAAATTTATAAAATTTCAAAAATTGTTTATTACTATTCATAACGACTAGTTTTAATAATATTTTAATAGCATATCGTTGTTTAGTGAAACTCGGTATTGCGTAAGACGCAAGCTATCGAGGAAGGTCGTGATTTCGTGTAAAGCAAGCCAAGAAAGTGTTGTGTAGAAAAAGATTCCTTTGATGATTTATATAACATAAATGTTTCGGGTGTTACAACTACCGCCCCCATGATGTGATGTGAATTGATTTCATTATATATTGGCATGGATGGTAAAAATAATATATTTAATGGGTTTTTATTATTATATATATATATATAAATAATGATTACATAAAAGTGAAATATTATTTAACCTTATTTTATTCAATCAATAATAAAATTAAACCAATGTACAAGAATATGTACATGCTACCATCTCCATGATTTTGTATTTTAATTCATTGAAATTATTGTTTATTGATGAATATAAATATATTTAAATTAATATATATGATATTAATTCTATTTTTAATATCATAAATATTATTGAACCGTGATCAAATTACGATGTCTGAAACTAATGATCAAAAACATACATGAAAACGAAGATGTTTTAACATTGTATAGTGATTTTAATTTAAAAAAATTAATAAAAGAGTGATAAATTGTTTTAATTAAATCATATATGATATGATACATATACGATTATGGTTATATAAAAAATTTATAACAAATCTACATATATTATATCAACTTTTCGATCATCTACGGAGTAAAATAGACTAAAGGTAAGGGTTTATTAACCAATGGAATCATGATTAATGATTTTTATGTTAAAGTATCTATTGAGGGTCTTATTTGACCATTCTATCTTTAACCTGACATATATTACTATACTACTACTATGGAAAATACATTATTATAATATTTCATAGACATTATGAATTCATGAAACCAAAACCATGATTTTGAGTGAATCTATATTTATTTTTCTACTATGTCGGGAATATTTTATTCTATATAAATATTTTCTTTCATTTTTTTATTATATAAATACACATTTTTTTAATGATTTGTTAATGATATTTCTATCAATTAAATTTTATGATTAGTTAAATGGAACCTTCCAATAAATATCTAAATGAGGTAATTTTTTATTTTTAATAAAAACATATATAAAAAACACTATTTTAAGTTAAACAACATGAACAATATCTCCCAAAATTCAAACCCCAGAATTATGTAAATCATCTTATACATGATTACATTATTTTTTCAATGAATGTTTTTACCTCATATTATGGATTTTTTAAATGTGATATTCAAATTGAAATGTGTATTCTCATCATGAATGATTTATTAATATGGAATATCAATTCTTCAATAAAAACAACTATTATTTTTGTTTTCTCAATCAGGGATATTTTTTATTCATACCATCCTTATTATTTCTTTAGAATATTTATGATTAGTTTGAGTTGGTATGTACTACTTTGACACCATTACATATATTGTTGTTAATGTTTTATGATTATTTAAATACATAGAGAAATATAAAAACATTTCATAAGACAGTTTTTCAATTAAAATGTTTAAATTGTTTAAGATTTACCCAATTCATATAAGGAATTAATTATACATGTTATGTTATGGTTTGATCCAACCCTATCACCTCGAAGAATCAATATGTCAAATGATACAAACTATCTTGGGTATTAAGATGAGGTCATAAGAATTAAAATACGTTGTTTTAGAATGTGGCATTGATAGTATCTTTATGATGTTCAACATTATCTATTACCTATTAATGATATTATTTATTTATTTCCATGTGATTAATTGATGAGTCAAGATAAAAAAATAATATGTCTCATGATCGTGTGATTATTTACATTCCATTATATGATAATCATCAATTCATTCCATATTAATTTCTATGATCATAGTAATTAGTAAATGACATGTGTTTTTAAACATTTACCATTACATATTGATTCTAACTAATTTTTTCATGATAAATTCTTTTTTGTACATACCCTTACCATGAATTTTTTCTCACCCATTCCAAATTATTCTATTCTATAAGATTTCAGAATGTGTTTTCTGATTGATACCCATTGGAAGGATTAAAAATGGTATCCACAAAGAATATAATTTTTTATATTTTATATTTTCAATTGTATTTTGAGATTGAATTATGTATTTAATATTCCTATAATACTAAATAATTCAGTCATTCATGATTCATTTTCTTATTTCAACATCCAATAAAATAATATTACCACATAGACTAGGATACTAGGGTAATGATATTTACATTGAAAATTTTTATTTATTCTATTTAATAACCCATGAGGTTCTTCAAAATCCAAGAATGTTTCTTCAAGGTAAAAACTATTTTATTGAATATTTTTTGTTCCTATCATTGTCATGTATGTTCATTAGTCGAATAAATTACCTAAAGGGGCATAATGACCTAGTTTTTCATAATACATGATTTTGATTTTTGAGTTTCTCTATGTTTGGGTTATATTTGGTACTCTATGTTTCCTTATTCACCTCATTTTTTATATAAAACCCTTATCATTTTAAATTATGTTTATAGGTTGATAAACATTAACAATTTAAATTTTTGGGGAAACCAATGATTAGTACTTTTATTTAAATAATGTTTTCTTTTAATATAAATTCTCTTTTTAGTGATTATTATTTTTTGATGTCAATATGTAATTTTTTCTTAAAAACCCACATTACAACATGGCTGTAACCGAAATTAAATGATTGGAAATATAATAAAGTTATTTTATTAATGTTATGTGTTCTATAAAATACCTATAGTAGGTTTTAAAAGAAATATTCCAATATCATTCATGGATGACCCTTTTATAAATTATAATCATTTATTTTCATTTTTAATGATTGATAATGATTCATATTAAAACAAAATTTTCTATGATATTTATTATGTTTAAAGAACCATTTATAAAAACAAATAAATTATTTTAAAATTTATATAAACATTGTTGAAAATCTTATTGGATATTAGTATGTTCAAATTTGATAATTCATGGTATGAAAGAGGAACCATTATCAAATATGATACATAATTTTAAAAGGGATTTTTACTTGAATGATAATGGGTGGTGAGGTGTAATTTTAAAATTGGTTTTTATTTATTCATTATAATATATTATATTAATTTCTCTGCATAATATTTTCATACTAGTAACTTTGGGTGGCAATGTGGAAGACTGAGTTATGGTAACTACAGTAGTTGAGATTATGACTTGATAGTGTTCCCTTGTTGTAATAATATTTATTTTTATTGAGGCTCCTTTCTGCCCAGGGAGTCTAAAAAAGAGAAAAAATAGTAATATATAAGTTAATATTGTTAACTACCCTTATGATAATTCGAAAATTATATTTTCTATGGGGAGTATCTGTTAGTTATATCAGGTAAAATACCCATGAGAGGGGGTGGTGAATCGGGGTATGAGAGAATAAAACTAATTCCCCTTCATATCATTTTTTGTAAAAAAATACATATCTCTATTTCTCTCGTAGAAATATATTAATAGAACTAAAATCATGCATATGAAACAACTGTTTTTACAAGCTTCACCCTCACTGGTCTCTGTTCTAGGAGTATACAACAATGATGTTCTGATTTAAAAAATCAAATAAATCCCACACCCCATTACAAGGTTCATGCTAGATCTTCAATGCCAAGCCTCACTTCCTTTCAAAGGATTATGGTATTCTCACTACATTCCCAAGGGTCACACATTATGTTTCTTCCTAAAGATCACATCTGGTGAGAAAGATCACCATCTTCCCCGATCCTTTCTCACTACTCATAGAAGAGATACTCTCACAATTTATGGAATTGTAAGTCCCATAATTTTCATGAAATAACACATAACCACCTATATATGAATGCTCTGTTGAATTAATTTTTTTGCTCGTAGATGAATTACACTTTTCCCCATTCTGTTAGGTTACCAGAAATTTATTTCACAAACTATTTTCATGCATTTTCATGTTTCCATGATTTCCTCGCAACTCACCTTTCTTATTCCAAGAACTGCATTGTGTATATTAAATGTTGACCACCCATTTTTTGTATTGACTCCGCTTCTGATACCACATAAAACATCTGCATACCACCTCTCTATTCCACCAATCTTTACCAGACACCCTTCCTCTACATATTTCTTCTTTTGTGCATTTATTTTCCTCTTCTACAGAGTACTACCTTTCCACCATATACCAGGTATCCCTCCTTCATATACCATATATTCCTCATCCATGTAATGCTTCATTTTCAGGCTATATTTCCTTGTGAAAACCACCGACAAAATTGCTTTTGTACAGAAAATTTGGACAATTCTACCGCACAAACTACTTTTATGATTATAAAAATTACTCGAGTGGTGATTCCCTATAATGAAATTATATCTTTATTAATGATGGTATTACCTCTACATATATAAAAAAATATATCCACTAATTATAGATTACCCAAATATTTAATGTTGTAGAGATTTCACTACGTATTATGCTCCTACCGTGAACCATTATTCCCTACGTGGGTCATGTAGTGCGACTCTTCATTCACAGAGTCTAAAATCACCACCATGTTTGCATGAACAAAAAACTTCATGGATTTCTCAAATCACCACCCCATTTCTATGAATAATAAGACATCCAACATAATTAAAACCTTCTACATACCACATGACTTATCCATGAACTATTTTTTCCTCATTAACCATTTCCAAATGTAGTATTCATATATCCCTTCATGATTTCCTTTCTTCACCGATGAATTTCAAAATTCCATATACCACATTTAAAATCTTTGTACCATGCATCATCTTCTATGTACAATTTCTCCTATGTGTCAATTAACCTTTTCCAAAAACCGAACTCTTAATTTTGAGGAATAAGTATTTGGAAATCACTAATTTTGGGAAAAAATATATCAATGTGTTCCCTCATGATGGTTTGAGAGTGGTTATGTTTTTTTAAAAAACTAGATAACTGAAAATGAGAATGGTTGGTGTTTTCTAAAGATATTTTTTTATGGAGGCTTAGATTCCCATTGTTTTCCACATTTTTCGGCCTCTAAATCGGGAGTTTTTCGTTGTAAATAAAAGGATTTCTTCATAAGAGAGAGCTGTATGAAGAAGGATAAATAATTTCAGCAAAGGGTGAGAACCGCATACCATAATTCATGGGTTGTATACCATGTTCCGGGAATGGTATGCGGAGCATCAATAACGGTATGCGGATGCGGTTTGCGGCTGAGCAGCGGTGCAATACGCAGATGAATTGTTGTCGGTGGAATAATCAAATGCATAGACGCAATGGTATTACACAAAGCACATAAGAAAATGTTTCTCGAATGGCTTACATATTCTGTATGTCTTGTGGTTTGCAGCAGCTAAAGGATTAGTATGCGGTAGAGGATGGATTGATGATTTGGTAAATCTCGATTCAGCATATTATGAGGATATATTTTTCTACATATTAATTGATAATCCCACCAATTACTATAGTGATTTAACATTATAAGTGAATGCATTTTTTTCTAAAAATTTAGAAAACTACGAATTTGGTTTTCGATGAAGGTTTTTGCATGAATTCATAACCCACAAAGGATGTATAGTATACAGAGGAGGAGGTATGGTACACATAATGAGTATACTTGGTACGTGGAGGAGAAATATCAATTACATGAGAGAAATAGTTCTATGAGAGGTACGCAGAGGGGGATATATTTTATTCAGATGATAAGGCAGTTCAACAACAGAGAACAGTTCATATTTAGGAGGGGTTTCACAAAGGATGTTTGCAGAATTGGTATGCGGTAGCGGTACGCGATCCCGATGTTGGAGGCAGTCCACAGAAGAAGGGCAATTTGCAGCATCAACATCTGTCCACAAAGAAGGTTTCATGTGAACCAAACGTGATACACAATACATGGTGGACATGGTGGATCATTATTTTCACAATGAAGCATCCAAAATCATCATATCAGTTTGCGATTGAATTTTCTGGTACCTAGCTATACCTGGGAAGGTGAAATTCATTTATAGGTGAAAAAGGAACTTCAAAAAAGCATTTTCCTATAGTTGGGGATATTGGAATTTATGATAATTAAGGGACCTACATTTCCATAAACTATTTTTGACCCTCATGTCGATAAACAGGGATTGGACTTCTTTCCATGAGAAGTGAAAAAAAGTAAAAGGAAAACTATGACCCTTTCAACTCGCTGTGTGCCAGAGAAGAAGGATTATAGAGTGTCCCTTTGGAATTAAGTTAGAATACATTAAAACATGTAATCGTAGTGATCCTTGGTATAGAATATCCAGCTTGAACATTGTACTCATTATTGGTAGTGACCCTTAGTGAATTTGTCATTTCAACACATTGTCATTTTTTTCTCCTTGGACATAGCCCATTGAGGTTGAACCAAGTAAAAATCATTGTGTCCTATGTATTATTTCGTATCTATTCATATATTGATATGGGAGGAAGAGCGAATTGAGATTTTTCTAGCAACAAAACAAGAACCAAACGGGAGAGGGTTTTAATATTCTATACCCTGATTTACCCCTCCTCCAAGGGTATTCAACCTACTGGACCTAAAAACGACAAAACAATTCCACTATAAACAAATTATATATAAAACATCATACATGATCATTCATAGTCATCTATATTTTTCTACAAAAAAATTTATACCCAAAACATACCAAGATAACACCATGAGGGGTTTTTTCCAAAAATACCCCCTTTGGGTTTTTTTGGAAATACATTTATAATTTGATATCTCATTAATTCTCCTATAGACATCATATAGAATTCACATATTTCATTTATGATAGTTATGAAATAATTATCCAACACATACTCTAAGCCCTCATGATCAATTATCAACATGAGAAAAAAAGTATCATGAAACTTTCATCAATGAATCACTTCTTTCAATTCCAACACCACTATTCTTCATTCATCATGAACTATAGCTATTGTGATATATATCCCTTGATTGATCACGACTAGTATCATCAAATTCATTACAATCCCTTTTTCTATTCTCCCTCTAACAGCTTCAAGTCCACTATCATATTTCTCCACCTGTAATCTTCTCCCTATGTCTTAACTAAGTCATTTTTTTAATTGAACACCCCCACCAATTTTCAATGAATGAAATGGACATTCCTCCTATGTATTCAACAGGGTAAATATCACAATTAACAAATTAGGAAAAAATGATCCGGTCTAAATATACAATTTTTCATGTGTTTGGAGTTGATATGACTCCCAGAGCCAGTCGATTCCTTTCAAATGTTTATTTGGATAATGAATTTGTTATAATATCTATAATTTTTTTTTCTTTATGAAGGTACATAAACTTAAAAATCTATTTTTTTTCATAATTCTACTTATAAAATGATACTTTATATAAATGGAATTTTTCCTTGGATGATGGAATGTATTTTTTCTATGATTTATAGGACATGAATTATCACAATGGATTCCAATCAATGAAATCAATTATACTCCCATATAATTAAGTTTCTTCTTCATCCACAATAGTTGCGGGAAAGATAGAGTAGTAGAAATATACTCAGCATCTGTGGATCTCAATGAAATTCAATCTTTTTTCTTCCATTGAAAACATATACATAAAACCCAAGTTAGAAAGAACCTCCGGACGTTGATTTCATGTCATCTTCTAAACCATCCCAATATGCATATGTATATCCCATTAGCTGTAGATGAGATTTTTCATTATATATCAACCAAAAATCCTAAGGTCACATGATATTCCAAATTATTCTTTTTAGTACATAAATATGTATTTATATTGGATTACTTCGATATCTTGCTACTTGGTATGTGGAAAAAAATGTTAGGTATTTTTGCTATCATGTACAGTAGATTACAAATTATTTGACTATATTCTATAATAGTAATTTGATTGCCTTCATCATCCCTTGAAAGTTTCATCTGGTTAGCCACAACAGTCTTTATCTCTTTAGAATAATTCATTAAACAACCTCTAGAAAACTCCTTGGAATTTTTATATTGAGAAATAAATTTCCCATTCCGTCCTTGTGTGACTTGTAAAAATATGGAAAAATATCATCTCACTAATCATTGAAATTTTGAACAAACTTTTCATGAATTTGGAAAACTAATTTCATTGCATTTCATCTGAAACTACAAATACTATTTCATCTCAATGTACCAAAACCATAATCCTTTCATTAATATCATGTTTGAAATATATATTATAATCAAATCCACCATGCTGAAAACTGAGATTTTTTAGAAACTAATCTATCATTGAATACCAATATATCTGTTCTTGATTCAAACCATATAAAACATTTTTTTATTAAAGAGCTATGTTCTATTCACCTTGAATTAGAATACCATCTGGCTGATCAATATAAACATATTCTTCTAGAAACCCATTTCAATATATTGACTTGATGTCTGTTTGGAAAACCATGAACTTTAATTTCACTACTATGTACAAGAAAAATTCAATTTTATCTAGCCTTGAAATATGTGAAAAAGTCTCATCAACATTGATTCCATCTATCCAAAAGTTTCCTTTTCACAATAGTAATGATTTTACTTCAAATCACAACAAATTGTTAATTAATTTTGTTGTGAAATACACATTTAGCATCGATGAAATTTTTGTCTGTTAGCCCCGAACAATCTTCAATTCATGATTCTTCTTAATTTGTTCTATCAATTCATTCATAGCCTGAACCCAATTCTCTTCACCGACTTCTTAACCCAAAAATTGTGTCTATACCTATGATAATTTTTCTGAATTCTATAGATTCTTCATCCTCTTTGTCTGGACAAGTGCTATCTAACCAAAAATTATATTTTCACTGTTAATTTTGAAATTTATCTCCTATCTTTGAATAGATAATTATTTATCATCAACATTCCCATAATATGTGTATTCTTTTGAATAACCCTATAGAACATGATCATTCACCAATATTCTTATTTATTTATCACAATCCACTTATTTCTCATCAGGAATCTGATGAATAGTCTACTCAACATCAACTATTATTACATCATGAATTATAATAATAATTCCTAGCCTATTGTTGAAACATTTATATTATCTTTTTTTTTCATTGGGAATCCAAGAAATATCCCTTCATCACTACGGGAATAAAACATTCTATGTTTATTCTTATTGATAATGAAACACTTACTTCTAAAGATTTAAAAGTATATGAATTCTGTATTCTTTCCATACCATAGATCATATGAAGTGTTGTCTTATTTTAAACTTATAAATTCTATATTTCATATTTAGACTATAGTCATTATAGCTTCATTCAAAAATTTCAATAGATGTTCTTTCTCAATAGTCATTGTTCTAAACATACTATTTATAATCCAATTTTTTATCATGACTACTCCATTCTATAAAAGAGTTAGTACTGCTGAAACATGATTCCTTATTCCATGTTTTCCAATATAATCTTCTAATTTGGAATTTTCGAATTATATTCCATTAACATTTGGGTTCTTCTAGATTTTTTGACCCAACAACTTCTCATCTTCCCTTCGATATGTTTTTATGCAACTAAATACCTCAATTTTGTGGGGGATTATTGAAGCCCTTGACATTATACTATAACGATCAATGTAGAGACCTTAATATCTCCTCTCATTATGTTATCTTGGTGACATTGGTATTCCCAAATCTATATGAACAAACATTGGGAATCTTTCCAAGCATTTCAATTTTCTTTATATGTCATTTCAATGACATTAACTTATTGGAAGACATCACATGCATGTGTAAGATCATGTGATAATCTTGGGAGGTCTTGAGAAACATCATATTACACAAGATCTTCGAAGTAAGTTTGGATCATGTGTCCAAAATGTTTATTCAACAACTTATTTTCTTCTTTCATGTATAGAAAGAACATATCTTTTTATCCCTTTACATTTTTATTGTTTTCTAGAAATAAAACAACACTATATTTTATCATTTATGAAACATAATTTATTTAAAAATATAATGTCATGTGATAAGTCAAAAAATTGTCTTATTCTTAATAATTTGTGTTTAAGAACTTCAAAAACCAAGACATTTGTATTTATGATGTCTTTTCCCCCAAAAATTGATTTCATGAAGCTAATGATTTTCAACCCTTCATCATTACAAAATCCTACAATACCTTTATATCATACCAGATTTCCATCACCAGATCCTTGTTTCCAATAATATGTGAATTGCATTAATTATCAATGATCCATATTCTCATGGGATATGATTCCTTTAACAAAATTTCTATAACCATTAACTACTAATATATTTTATTTTTAATTCAAGTTAGATATTTCATACATGGTATGGATTGATACACTAAAATTCATTAGAATATGATGGAAAGTATTCATCTTAGAGAGATGAATATTGATTTTTCATTCTCAGCTCATTTGATGATACACTTTTCTACTGATTATAACCAACATTGGTTTTCATCGTCACATCCTTATGTATTGAAATGAGAAATATCTTACAATGTGTAAGAACCCTCCACACCTAAAATAGTTACCACCAAAAGATGAACTGGAACGTTTAGATCTATTTAAATACATATATTGGTATTGTTCCCTTTTATACCTCATGTCTTTGGAACAAACATTATTTTCATGTCTTATCATTCTATAATAATATAATTTATGAGGGGTACATTCTCGGGTGGTAAAAATAAACCACTGGTTATCTCTTGGGTTCTCTAAATATTATGATTCTTCTCCATGCCCAAATAAATCATCAATATTTTATTTGGTTATTCTGGTCTAACTTCATTCATTCATTCTTTCCCTTTTCGTTCAATCCCCTCACTTGTCTTATTATTTGAGTTTTATTTTTTATTCACATATTCTAGACAACCATGATCCACATTTATCTCTTCTATTTCCCGTGTAATATGTTTTCTATAAAATATTTTATGGGTTAATAATTCTTCTTTATTCATAACACCTTTTTTAGACTGGTGAATTTTTATTCAAGTTCTTTGAAATATTTTATTTAATCATTTCCAACAATATTAAAATAATCAATCACAATTTTCCTTCCTATAATTTTGAGTTTCTACTCAATTACCTATTATGGGATTTCTAGTGATGAAGACTTTATTTTTTCAATTTCTTCATTTAGGTAAAATTTATCTTCTGCTTTCTGCTGCATATAGATTTAGGGATCATGTATTACATTGTTATATTTCTATTAATTGGATCTCGAAACACCAATATCTTCATGAATCTATTTAAATTCAATTTCAAGTTCCACTATTACTTCAAATTCTCCTTCTTTATGGTCACATTCTTCTTTTGTTACAAAATTTCAAACAACTGCCACTAAAGCATTTACCTCAAGATCATTGCAGTCCTCCAACTCTTCTTCATCACATTATTTTGAAACATTCATCTTATATTTATTGAATATTATTATTTTGAAATAATATTCAACTATTTTAAGAACATTCCCATAGGACATCTCCTACATTTCTTGTTAGATGAATACTTCATTTCATGAACTCCATAATTTTCTTCATCATCATCTTCAAACTTCTTAGGACACATTAATACAAATTTTACAATAATTTAATATAAGAATCATGCAAGTGGATATTTACCTTGGAGAATTCATCTTCCACTATTCAATTTTGAATAGAGAAATTGAGTGATATCATCCAAATTATGTTCCTCCCAACCATCTTCAACCAAAAGATTCATCATGGCCTTTTGTGCCACTTAATTTGAATTTCCCATTTCCATATCACTTTACCACAATTCATAATTTTATTTTAAAAGAGTACAATGAATGATATCTAATATAAAATCGTTTTGATATTTATCATAAAATACTGAAACTTTTGTATTAATACAAGGTGGAAGTTTCATAATGATATGCTTCAAAATATTTATATCTTCATTTAATTCTCCAAGACCATGAATTTAGCATACTAAAGTGTTCACCATATCAAAGAATGAATCAACATATTCCTTTTTATTCATTATCATATCTACATTATTTTTCCAAAAAACCTTAATATTTTCCACTATATTCATTAAATATTCTTGACATATATTCAGTTGTGTTTCCAACATAGCATGGAATGTTTTAGATGACATCACCTTTGTATTAATTTAATTTGATAAGGATCCTCCAAAATAATAGATCCATTTAGCATCTGCATCCAATTTTACCCTTTTAGATTTTGATAGAGAACCACTATTGATGTCAACTGATATTTCATGCATATTAGCTATGAAGACATCCATTCATAATGAACCTAAGTAGTTCTACATATGATTCTTTCATAGGTGGTAATTTTTACCATCAATGATCAGAATTCCTTAGTGATTAACCACCTCAATGTATTATATTTAGTAAAAACAACTAACTTTTACCCTTTCCCTCTAATACAAATTGTTAGGACCACTATATAAAATACCTCAAGGGTGGTGGGGGATTCAGGGTATGAAATATTTAAACTACAACCCCTTTGGATCTTGTTTCATTGTTAAACAAAACAAATGCCCCTCTTTCTCCAGTAGTAATAAATGTACAGAAATGAAATTATACATGGGACATGGTAATTTTTAAATGGTTCTTCATAATAGCGATACATAGTACCAAATACCAAAAATATCAGTAACATTTACATTGTTCAGTATATATATTATATTCCCTAGATCATTTACATTAAAAGGATTATCGTCTTCTCACTACATTTCCAAGGGTCACTCCATATGTATTTTCCTCTAACTCAGTATCAGTGGGACAGATCACCACCATTCCCTTTATTCTCCCACTTATCTTGAAAGGGATCCAGTCACAGTTTATGGAAATTTTGGTCCCTTTCATTTTCATGATAACACACATGATCAACTGTTTATGGATTCACTTTTTTTGTTCTTCACTTCACTCATAAATGAAATACTCTTTTTCGTATAGTGTAACGATATGTTAAATTTCTTTTGTAAACCATTTTTGGGATTTTTCAAGATTATATAAGTCCTTCATCAACCACCTTTACAATTATGTGAATTTCATTTTGTATATGATATTTGGTGACATCTTTCACGTACAATCACATCTTCTACCACAGACCATATCCATGTACCTCCTCCATGTACCAAACTCCATTCCACCATAGACTGCTTCTTTTGCAGACTCCTTCATTAATCCTTACATTTTCATCCACTCCTCCACATACTGAGTCTTCGTTTTTTATAAATTGTGTCTTCCTCCTCCACATAATACTTCATTTACAGGCTATACTTCTTCACAGAAACCTTCTACTAAATTTATTTTGTGTGAACCACATCACAAAATTCTCACTTGTGAATTACATTCGGGCTTATATGAATTCCCGAAGAGATTATTTTAACGAATTGAATTCTATCCTTCATAATGATGAGATTAGATCCTTCTATATAGTAAAATATATATGAAAAATCTTCTCATCCATGATTTCCAAATCTTCAATGTGGTAAATATTTCACTGCATATCGTGCTCCTATTGTAAACTGTTCTTCCCTACACAGTCCGCATACTGCCTCTCCTCCTTCATAGAGGCCCAAATCACCATCATGTTTTCACAAAAAAGGCACTTTGCATCTTTCTAAAATCACATTCTTGGTTCAGTTAATGAAAAACATCCCTCATACTACAAGCCCTCCTGGTACCGTATGACATCACCACAAACAAGTTTCTCCATGCGAACAATAACAATAAACATATTGTGTCTTCCCCATTGTGGTTCCCTTGCTTAATTGATTTCGTTCAATGATACATGTACCAAACATACAATCCATGGAACTTTGATCATAGTCCATGTATTGTGATCCCCTGTTGGGAAATCATCCTTTGGAAATAACAAAACACTTGATTTTACGGCCCAAAAATTTGGAAAACAATAAGAAACTATGCCACCTAAAACAAATTATTCAGAAAACACAAACCATTCTCATCCATGGTTATTTATCATTGTTAACAAACACAATGACACCCAAAAAAATAACAATAGGACACCTTGTATTTTTTTCATACTAAATTCTATTTATTTCACATTGGGGTTTCCCAAGATATTTTTTGTTTAATGCTTATATTTTATTATTATAGTTGATAATGTTATGATTATATCTTTTTATCAATTCTATTTTGGGATTATTTTTACCATGATATTAAATATTCATTAAATATGTAACATCTAAAATTTTCTATTGGTTACAGATATTTCATTTTGGTATGTTATATTTTTGACATGGATTTATTTACTCCTAAAATATCGGTGGTTGGAAAAATATAATTAGATAATATTTTAATTTAAATTTTTTGACCTTGTGTCATGTGTATTTTATTATATAATTAATTGAGATATTTAAATAATTATTTCATTATTGATTTTAAAAAAATATTTTTCTATATGAATGGAATTTCACATGTGAAGGTAGAGTGTGGTATCACGATATACATGGAATTATTTTCTCAAAAAACAATTTATCACTATTATGTTTTTGTGTTTTACTTTACTAGACTATAGATTTCATCATGCCATGTTTGAAACAACTTGATTTTCAGAAAAAAAAAATTATAATATCTTATTATTTATTTTCTAAAATATTTGGGGATGATTTTTTATATTTGAATTTATAAATTTTTTATCATAAAAATATTTTAAAAGAAATTATAAACAGTCTGTAGTGGTATTATATTTAAAATGTTCATCTTAAACCTAATATAATCATTATATTAACGTATTTGGTCTTCTATTGATATTATAATGGTTTTAGTGTGATCATTATGTCTCTAGGGTGAATGGAATGTTTGAACAACTATGGTGAGCATGATACTTGGTGAAGAAGCAAGGTGATCTAATATTTTTAAACCTGATTATATAAATTTTATGAGAAAAATACACACTAGTGATAAGTTGTAGAATCAATAGTTTTTTTATTATTATAAAATTATTATCATACATCACATATAAATAAATAAAATTAAACATTTATTCAATAATTCATCATATTATTTTTAAAATCTATTATGATATATACAAATAATCACATAAAAATTTACTTAAATTACAGGGGTGAGATAAAATCCTGGTATGGTGTTGTGCAAGAAATTTGGAATAAGACACATGAATCAATAGTATATGGGTGACCATGATCACCATCATCATTTCATATGAATGAGATCATCATCATAATCATGAGAGAATAATTTGAAAAATAAATGAAATGTGGATTATACTAAATAATGAAACGTCATAAAATAGTTTCTAAAGTCAAAAAATTATTGTGAGAAAAATAATCATCATTTTCACACAAATAATATGCGAATGCATCATAAATTAATAATTTTTAACATATCTAGAATAATATTTATTCATAAAACACATATTTTTATGGGATATATCACAACACCCACATATTAGAGGTCTATATAATTTTGATCCCACTATTCACATACTAAAATTTGTAAGGGAATGCATTCCATATTGAAATAGAGTTTATAAAATTTGTAGTAATGAAATTAACATAAGAAAATGGTTAGGTTTCATAAATATTTCATATACTATACTTTATAAAAGAACTGATGGTTTTTCCAAATGAATTGGAGAGATCATATTCTAGTATAAAATATCACTATTCGTTGAAGAACAAAATAACCAAGAGGATTCAAGGAGGATTATTTAAAAATAATTTTTTATTTTTTAAGAGTAAATTTTCAAACAATGGAAATAAATTTAGTAAGTTAGAAACATGTATATAAAAATAAGTAAAAGATAATTATTAGTGAAATTAAATTTTATCCACATTGGATGAATATACATAATTGTATTAAATTAAATAGGATATAAAACAAGCATAATGAGTTTGATTTGAGATTTCCCTTACCAGATTATTTTTGGGATTCATCTAACATAAAACTAATGTATAATAGAAATATGTTAATTGACACATGAAACCCCTAATACACTATATTAATTTATTGAAACATTGATTCATTATAATTATTTGATTCTATTTTATAATACTCATTGTGAAAAATTAATAGTTTTAAAGTCATATATTCATTAAATAATCCCATCTAGTTTTAATTTCAATATTTTTAATCCATTTCATTAATAAGTAAAAATAATTTCAGAATCTTATAATTGATTAAATTAATTATTTACATAATTTATACCTTTTATATTAACCATCCAAGAAGTTGATGATAATTATATATTATTAAATGTTCCCTTAGGTGACTAACCGATCATTAATGGGATACTATTAATAGAAAATGAAACATAAGTACCCCAGAAATAAATTCATTAATTTAGAATAACATCATTAATATAATGTAAAAATATTACTTAAATAATTTTACAATTTTTGGGGTTAAAATTAAAATAAATAATTAATGAATGAAGAGTTAAATTAGTCGAAAAGTTGAGGAAGCCTTACCCTCTACATTTTGTTGCTTCAATTTTACTACACTAAAATGTATGAATTCATGGAATGATGATTTACTACAACACCCTTAAATATTATATGATTATTGGGAGAGGGGAATTGGTAAGATCATTTTCTTTAGTATCTGATAGGGAGAAATGGATTTTAAATGGGAGGGAGATGTGGTATTTATCCATGTGCGGAGTGGGGTGTTTTTAAAAGAAATTATAATTTCTATATTAAAAACTATTATTATTATATTCATGAAAATTTGAGTAATAATTGAATAAGATAGACTACTATTATGACTATTAGAACATACCAACCCTAAGAAACTGAATAATTAAAAAGGATAGTGAACATGAGAAATTTTAATTTTTATATAATACTTTATCGTTGTAGATAATAGAAAACAAATTTAACGTCTCAAATTTAATTTAATTATTTATATTTTTATTAATTTATTTTAATAAATTAATGTTTTTATCTTATATGGTATGAAATTTACTATTTCATTTTTTCCTCTTGGATGATGTAATTAAAATACATGTACAATGTTAAAAAAATATATTGAATATTCAATTAAAAATTGAATTTTTTATAATATAACCAAACACACCCTTCAAAAATTTTGGCATGATGATTCAATAAATTAGTTACATTTTATATAATTATTTTTTTTCATTGGTAATTTTAATTATTAATATAAAAATACTTATTTTTTAAATAAACTTTAATATAAACATTATTATAATAGTTGTACATAGTGTTTCTTTTAGTTATTAATCTATATATTTAATTTATTAAAAAATATATATAAATTATTAAATTAAATTTGATAAATATTATTTATATATATATATATATGAAAATATACTATTTTTAGTTCAATTTAATAAATCAACAGGCATGTTACTATTCAGAACAATCTGGTTACTTATTCTAATTGTTGGGATACTATTTAAATTGTTATAATACTTAGAATAAATACTTATTTATTACTTCATTAAATATTCATCTAAATTCACCTAAAGGTTATAGGTTTTTCATTTCTAAAATGTTAATCTGATTTCAAATTTTTTCTATTTTCTATATAGTTTTCTGACACATTAATGACTCTTTGTAATCAAGATGATCGATAATTTTATATTAAAATAGTATTAATTTTTAAAAAATATTTATGAATTGAACTATTTTCAATTATTAGGGCCATGTTTATTCCTTAAACATATGTTTCTAAATTTATGAAATAATTCATTACGATTTTCATGTGTTTCAACTATATTATATAACTAATTATGAAATTATTGATTTATTATAAAGGAAAATTAAATATATATATATATATATATATATGTGAGGTGTTAAATACACCCCCTTCAAAAATTTCACTATTGAAAGTTCAAATCATATCTTCATATGAACATTAATGAGGTTAAATATATTTCATTTTTTCCTTAAGTTTTGATAATTCTTCTTCATATTTGTGGTTCTGCAGAATATCTTTGATAAGGAGACTTTTCATACAACATAAAACATTGTCTCTATGGTCCATCATCATCACTATATACTCCTCGTTGGAGTTTTTATCTTCTAGTTGTGTCACATTTAGTATTAGTACATGAAAGGGATCTCTATTGTGTTTCTTAAGGTGAGATACATGGAAGAAATCATAAAAATGGTGCATGATTGGTGTATATACTAGAGGATAGGTCACTCATCCAATATGATCAATGGTATTAAATGGAATAAATAACCTTTGAATAATATTTAATTTCATTCTATAAAACATGAATCTATTCCATGATGATATTTAATAGAAATTTTTTTCCGAAACATCAAACATTATAACCCATTGATTTTTATCAATATAGAACATCTTCAGAGTGTATGAAAATTTTATATCTTGTTGGGTGTATTGAAACTTATCTATAATTTATTTCATAAATATGAATCCATTTAGATTATTATAACCAATAGTATCCCACAATATTGGATTTCTATATATCCAATGTTATCGATCATCTATTTTTACAAATTGAATACTTGTGTGGAAGCTATTGTTGTATGTAAAGTCTATTAATGGTATATATTTATCCTATACTTTTTAATGTAATATTAAAAAGGATATAAAAATATAATTGTGGATATAAATGGTTCTATTATATTATCCATCTGTTTTAGTGTGATTGGTCATATTGAAATTAAATTTAGTATTAAAAGAGTGTTGAATACTTCTCTAGAATTTATCGGTGAAACATGTATCATGAGAAAATTCAATAGAAAATGTTTAAAACTGATACCTCAAAAAAAAAAATTACTCATTTCAAGGAATATCTTTCATGGAACAAATCATCTTGAATATATATGAATTGGGATGACTGGGAGACTCAATCCACCTAAACCCATATCAAATTTATTCTATTACTTATCTTGAGGTGACTAGTAAAAAATTATATGGTTATGTTCCCCCATTACAATTGGGATATGTGTAATGGTTGCATCATAACATTTGACTTATGACTCTATGATTTATCTTCATTGAATTCCAATAACTTTTTGGAGTACAAAATAATCTACTTCTTCCTTTTTCCAACCATATGTGCTCTAAATGATCACAGTACTTCATGGATCATCTATAATGAATAAAGAGAGATGTTTTATAGGAATTATCTAATAAATCCTTATTTACCTCAATAGATAAGGGAACAAAATTTAATGTGCCAAATAAGATGACCCCATATTGTCAATGTGGAATTTATAAACCATCACTTCATTTATTACATTATCCTTATTCAGATTCTCTGAGTCATAAATTTATTCCTACTTAATAATCTCATATATATATATATATATTCATTTTTGAAATCATTTCTCAAGGTATTATTAACATCCATAATTGGTGATTCCAAAATATATATTTTCATAATAATTATGATAGATAATTTCTAAATCTGCTTCATGGATGGTGTATATGGTTCTTTTTTTGTTAGTACATCGACTACCTTATTCACCATTCTATGATGGGATTAAATAGGGATGTAATAGTCTTAATTCAAATCTAACAAACATTACTAGTTAATGATCAAAACCTTATATGTAAATATATAATGTCCTCTACTTTGATATGTATATATGTCTCACTTCTCATGATTGAGATAATGCCACAAAATTTCTAATGAAATAAAGATACAATTTAAATAGTAGAAATGTGCCTGGTAGTTTGTTCATAAATCATTAACTATTAAGATTCAGAATATATTAGTTCATTTTTTTCCTCAGTACACATACCAATACTTTCTTTAAATCATTATTATATATCACAAAACCTTATCCTCTTGATGTTAGTCTGTGTATAACTACTTTTATTATCATCTTAGTCAGATCCTTAATTCATTCCTCACATTCTTTCATTTGGACATTCATCACTAACTATAGGGAAAGAAAAATTCACTGGTGGTTTGTTTACAGAGGTTTTCTAAACTACAGAAATTGTTTTTTAAATTTTTTTTAAAATATATATTTATTTATATAGTAGTAATTTTTTTAAACAAAATAAATTTTATTTTAACGGTAGTAATTAAAAAACAACCTCTAAAATAAAGAAATTATTTTAGAAAATAAATTAAATATTGATGATTTATGATTAATTCTTTATTATCACATATTGTTTATTGTTTTTATTTTTTATTTTTTAAAAATTTTTAATTAAAAAATATTTATAATTATCAGTTAATAATAATTTGAAACAAAAAAGGAATTTTCAATAGGTTGAAAATCAGAGTTCGAAATCAAATGATAGAATAATTTGATCTAAGATATTGTTTTAGATATAAAACAAGTAATATTGAATCATATGAAATGAACTAAAACCAAATTAGGATTAAATTTATAAATAATTAAATGAATAAAATATATTATATTTTCAAGAAATTATAGAAATTGATATTGATTTTCAGATGACCATAAATTTTAATATGGTTGTCTATTTGGGCTTTTCCACATATCAAATAAAATCCTTTGATTATCTCTATGTTGTAATGATTGTGGGTAGGTTATAGTTTTTTTTGAAAAATGGTGCTCTATAGGCCTCCAAAACTGATTTTTTAGTCGGTAACCCAAAATTATTACATTTGATGGAATTTCAGCCTCATTTAATTGGTTATTATTATCTTCTTTCGGTGGGGACAAAATTTATTCTCATGTATTCCATTCATATTGATATTATGATTATAAATTTTTATCATTTTTTATAATTTATTTTTATTTATAATTTAATATATTCATATTTTTCTATATTTACTTATAACAGATAACTTTTATAAATAAATATTCACAAATAATTTTATATTTAAACATATAAGCCATATGATTAAAATATTTTTTACTCATTTTATTTAAAATAAATAATAATCGACATTATTAAGCTTATAAATATTCATTAATATGTATATATAAACCTAGAAAAGTAATGTTTTTATATAAACAGGGAAATATTAATAGAAAAATTTAAATTGTTGTGTATATACTAGAATATGATAATAAATACATATATATCTAATTAATTATGTTTATAGAAAATATATAAAATCATTTTTATGTAAATATATCATTATCATTAAATATTATTTGTATATGAATATATAGTAAATCTGTATTATTATATATATACACATACATATAATTAATGTTTTTATATACGTATGTGTGTGTATTGATAAAATAATATCTATATATATTTATATTCCAATAAATGTAAATAAATATTAGTATATAATATATTTAAAAATAATTAATTATATATATCATACACATTTTATGTTATTTTAAATTCATTGAAGTGTTTATTTATATTACATTTATGTTACTTCTGATTTTATTTCATTTGTTTACATTCCTAATGATTCGATGGCATTGAAATTATTTTTCTTTCCCAAGTATTTCTAATATATAATCAATTATATTAATCTTTTTATATGAATTTTTAATTGTTTTTGTACATTTATAAAGATTTTTACCATTTAGAAAAATTTATTTCTGTATATTTTTATATCATATATATGTAATTATATATAAAGATATTTATATTTACTTCTGAATATATATATATATATTAATATAAGATTAAATATATAGGTAAAATCATTTAATGTCTCAGATTTTCCATGTATTATTTTTAATGACTATACATATTAAGTTAATGACTAATAACTAAGACATTGTTCAATTATATGTGTCTATGTGTTCAAAATAAATGTTTGAAATATATTTAGAATATTTAATTTCATGCACACATAGTTTTCCTAAAAAAGTAGAATATATTATAAATATTTTCCTAGATAAAAATATGATGGCACTGCTAAGTTAAGAATGGTGGTCTTTCATATATGCGAGTTAACAGTGGTTGGTGTGGGTCGTTTGTGAAAAAGTTTTCACAGGTTTAAATTAAATAAAATTATTCAATAGATATTATTTTATTTCAAATTTACAATACAGAGTCATAATTGTCTTCAAATAGATGGTTATTTTTTAAAACCATGGTTAACTGCATAACCATGGAGATACTGGAGGATTGTTAGAGAGATACTTGGAGAATACTCTTTATCAAATGGTGATATATCATGGATTGATCGATCGGTGAAAGCTCTTATTCGATGTATCATGTCAACATTGATGATAACATATCATTATACATCAGTGATTGAAATCAATTTAGGTTGGAAATTTGTTTCATTTTATTTATTCCCCATTCATCATTTCTACGATGAACATGAAACAATCAATGAATATATTATCTCACATATTTATTGTTTTATAGGATGAGTTTATTTTTTGGGATGATATGGATATTTCTTTATAATTTTTGGTATATTCTTTATTATTTATAACAGAAATGAACTAGGATCGACCTGAACATTAGTCTAAGATCAATCCTCTTGTTTGGATATGTTCGTTTATCCCCCAATTCACCATTCATTGTGATATTATTCATTTTCTATATTTTTGACATTTCATCAAATGATTGATAGATTCACATCTAATTCTTGGTGGAATGATCCAAAATTATAAATTTGTCATTTGTATGACTCAACAGAGGTGGGACGGTGGATGGGGCAGTAGAACAAATTTTTTTGTTGACTATTTCACATTCATAGATGCCAAATAAGAATATTTTCAATCTTGTTTTCTGAGAAGATCGAGGACATAGAAGTCATATATCAGTTATGGTAAGGTTAAAAAAAGGCCCCCTTTATTTTAGCAGCATGAAACATCTAGATTTGTGGCCAAAGTGACAAAGAATATTACTGTAGTGTGGACTAGGGATTTTGGAAAATCCCATTTCACACAAAGTGGAATCCCGTATTAAAAGTCATGTGGGGGACCCTTGGAGGTGGCTAGATGTTCTTTTATGATATGAGTACCACACAGTGTCCTAGAGACACAACATGTACTGAAAAGCTACATGTAAATGGGGTGGAGTACATGGGTTGCGTACATGGATTGTACTACCCCACATGATATTGGCTAACACTGAGTACTTGCACATAGCTGCAGTACACCGGAATTACCTAGGATACATGGATGCATCATTTAACCCCTCTAAATACAGTGTACTATAATACATAGACACAGTTGTAATTAAATAGTCCATATTACATGGGAAGTACATAAGGTCAAGGGACCTAGTGCGTACCCATAATACATATTGTGTACCCCTTTATACAAGGGATGGATATATTGTCCACCGTAACTCAGAAAAGATTCATTAGGATCTTTTCCTCTCATATATTCTCTTATGGATAGTATAAAATCATATATTAATCCTAATAAAAAGATATGATTATAGAAACATCTAGGATAGATTTATTTGAATCTTCCCAAAGGCTTGGAGTGAGATCCTTTATTTATCATCGTAACCTAGGTGGAACTCTTGTTGTCATAATGACCAACACTACGTGATCAATAATCATTTTCATAGTGAGTTAACTGAGATTTATTTCATGGTATCACTTTGTGGCCTTGGATGTGATCATCATATGTGTATCATATTCAATTTAGAATATTATTTTTTATCATTCTCATGGTGAGACCCGACATGCAGTAACTCTCGGACGGGCGTCATCAGTGCTAATATAATCAAGAATCTATTCTCATAGATATGAAATTTGTGTAATAATGAAGCTAAAATAATAGGGTTTTATATTATTGATGTGGGTTACCTCTATAATATGATTCATATATTGTTTAAATATGGATATTGTTGTAATATGTTTTGTAGCCTTATAACATTGTAGTGCTTATAATATTTTCAATTGTTTTTTTCATTATTGTTTTTGGGAGTTATATTGAGTATTGTTATACTCACCCATGTATGTTATTTACCCCCTTTGTTGTGTGTTTTGATGATTATGGGGATTTTGAGAGAGTCATAGGAGTATAAGGACCAGACGTTGCTTACGATGACATAAAAGACTTAGGTGTTTTCCAATGGATTTTAGATAGCAGTCCCAGTACCATTCCATTCACATTGGAATTTTGTTATATTCTCATTGTGGTGGGTTCATATTTGGTCATGTTTACTTTGATTTACATCCTATTATACTCTGGTTATGATATTAGTATATATGAATGCCTGGTTACATAGTGTTTTTTTACATTTCATCATTTTTATGGGCTTGGATATCTATTAATGTGTATAAGTATGTTGTCTAAGGCCTCCCATGTTAGTTATTTTCCTTTTCAGTACTAGTCTACATACCCTTAAATTTAGGTTGTTGGCCTAGGTAGTTTCCATGAGAGACCAACCATGGAAATTTCATGAATGAGTTTTCTCATAGGGGTTTAGTACTACTTTATATCCACGAGTCTTTGAGATTAGTTTGGGTAAACAGTTTTATGTGTAACAGGTTAAGATTTCAGACTATGGAATCCAGTTATGGTGCAACCACCATTATATCCATACACCAAAACACAAATTAACTAATTTAATATTTATACATGAGAAAATTGGTTCTATTGAAAACAATGGTACATTCATAATATATGAATGAGTTTTAATTTCCATCTCATTATTGATCCAGATCTGTGGATACACTCATTAACTGTGGGACATTTGTTTACTTTCAACATACCTCCAGGATGTATGACAGCTAGGATTCAACAGCTTGATCATGTGTATTTCCACCTCAATGATGATGATTCGATAGAGGGACCAGTTCCCACGATGATACCTCTATGTAGTTCAACTGCCATTATTCCACCTATTGAGAAACATTTGGTACCCGCATTACTTGAAAATGAGGTGCACAGGCTGAGGGTACATTATGAGTTTCTATATTAAATTCCCCTCATGTCTTGAGGTGAGGCCAAACCACAAGCAGCAAATGATTGGATTGAAGATGTGACATGTGTTTTCCATCATGTTAGGACACTAGAAGATCACATTGTGGTCTTGGATGTGAGACTTCTTCATGGATGAACATGAAAATTGTGGGGTTTGGTAAAATATACATACGGTGAGGTGATTATTTTTTGTATAGAGTTTGAGAACAAATTCATATAGGAGTTCTCACGTTCTATTCTTATGGTTGGGCTTATATATGATCATTTGTATCTTTAGAATAATAGAATGATTGTAGTTCAGTATTCAGCAAGGATTATCAGCATTCCAGGTACTCAACGGATATTGTTTAAGATGAGTTCATCAAATCTATGACCATTGAGAGAGTTATACATAGAGACTTCCAAGACAAATTTATCCCTATATTCATTCCTACATATGTAGGGGTGTTAGTGAGATTTTTGGTTGTCAAAATATTCTTAGTAGTGAGAATACGACAACTAATAGTCCACAACTGCTAAGTTGGAAAAGAGAGCTCAACATCAGGGAGTCGACGTTGTCCTAAAGAACTTGATGCATGTGAAATTTTATTAGGAAGTCCCATGATTTAATATCTTCAGTTCACATGTCACATTGTTGGTTTAAAAATATTAGAGAGTGTCAGTGATACTGATATGATTGTCAGGGATTTCTTCATCTTGATTTTATAACATGTCGTACAACTGACAGAGAGATTATGGATGGACCACCGATGTAGATAAATGTTAGGAGCAGGTAGATCCTTAGGCTGGTGGATTTGTTAGGGGAGTTATGAGAGTAACAAAATCTGGTAAACATTTCAACTTGTTTACCTCACCACCCCTAGGTGGTTTTCACTAGGGTCGAGGAGCTGTAGGGTGGGGAAGACATCTTCAGGAGGTCAATGCTTACAACCTAGGGGCACCATGAATGATTAGAGGTTCAATCTGTATCTTTTCTAATTTACATAAAGTAATGATAGACACCGGTTCTAATCATTAATTTTATTCCAAATGTGTTTCATGAGACATATAGACTCTTTTTGAGTTGTTTACTTGACCATTACGCTTGGGGACTCATACATTAGAAGGCTGAGAGATCACACACTTTTTTCGAATGTGTTACCTAACCCATGGAGTGGACAATTTCATTAGGATTTTTTTGGTAGCTGCATCGAGGCCTTAAGAAATAGATCATTAGTAATGAAAATCTTACCTTTTACAGTGCTAGTAAATATGATTTATCAGTGCTATATTTTCACTAAAATTTATCTGATGTTAAAGGGTTAACTTTAATAGCGCTTGTAAAATGTGAATATATAGTCCCCCTTTATCAACTCAAAAAAAGATATGAGAAAGGGGAACTTTATCATCATTTTATAGCACTGATAATGGGGGACATTATCATATCTTTTTTAGCACTATTAAATGACACATTTATCAGTGATTTTCAATCACTGTTAAAGGTCCCCTTAATAGCACAAATAATGGGTATAAATTTTTTTTCATTCCCACTATCATCTCCCTCTTTGTACTAGTTCCACACCCAATTTATTAGTACATAACCCGACCATTTATCAATGCTTTAGCACATGCCCCTTCTTCAATTGATTTTTGAAACTAGGACCTCCTAGTAATAGAATATTTTCTTTTCCACTCTCTTATACTATTTTGTTTTATAGTTTATGATATATCTATATATTTATAGGTATTTTGTTATATTTTTCTTTTGAAATATACATATATATAAATATATAAATATATATAAGTTTATATACATATATATATTAAATAAATATATATATATATTGAATGGGTATTACCTCTAATACCCTGTAAAACTCATAAAAACATTATAAAACTCTAAAATTCATAGAACCAATAATAACTATGAAAATTCCATAACATCTGACATGGGAGTCCATTTCAGCTCCAATTCCTGTCAAATTGAATACAATGAATCAAAATTTGATATTATATGTGGTACAAGATGAACGGACACCCAGATCACAATTCATAGCCATTTTAATTTTATGAAACTATGGTCAGTGACTAGAAAATAAATTTTGTTGGCTTTGTGGTCTTTTGGGTGTTGAAAATTTGGAAATATCTAATAAACATTATTATTAGACCCTTTGTAGAGTATATATCCTCACAAGATTTAACTTTACAAGAGGTAGAGCATAAACAGACACCAGAATCAAAAGTAATGACAGTTTGATGATTCTATTCAGTTTCAAGATTTTTTGAAACTGTAATATATTTTATTCCAGGGATTATCGCATGAATTAAATCTCATGTGGTTTTAAATTATTTTATAGTCTTCGATTTGACTATTTTTTTGTTGAATTTATCATCTAGATCAAATGATATCATCCTTTCAGTTTTTAGGTGTTTTATGGGTTTTAATGAATTTTCATTATCTACGGCCTTTCAAATAGAAATAACATCTGAACCGGGTTTTCTTTTTTCCACTACCACATATCAAATCAAAAAATTCCAGTATATATAAACCTATTTGACCCATGTGTACCCCCAATAACCTTCATTGAGGAGGAAAAATTCCTATAATTCCAATTAATGGCCATAGCATCTCCTATGGGTGTCTGTTAGTTAAATATAATTTATATTTTGAGATATACCCTATATGAGCAATTATGTACTAGTGGTGATAAGGGGGATAATTTCTAGTGGGTTTTTATACGAAAACATAAAGGGAACCCTTTAAAAATGTTTTTAGCACTGTTAAAGACCATGTTTAACATTTCTAAAATGTGTTGTTAAAGACCACCATTAATAATGTTTTTTCTGGCACTGAGAAAGGGGTGTTCTAAATTTTTTTATCTCTTTTTTAACCATTGCATGAGATTAACCCAATTTTGCAGCAGTGTTTTTATGTATTGGTTATCTATATATCACACTGTGATTAAATGATTTAAGTGACGATAGAGAGTTTTGATAACAATATAGTCGTTGGGGAGGAGGAGTTCCTATAAAAACTTGGGATTACTTTCCTTGTATAGTTTTTAACTAGGTGAAGTTGTTTTGGGATCACACATTCCATTTAAAAGATTCATTTAAAAATACAAATAAATAGGTTTTATTTTTAAATAAAATGAAACCTAGAAAGTGTAGGATGGATAGGTTCATCAATCGGGTATATATAATTACTTATTAGTTGGCTATCCTAACTCTTGGTGTAATCAATTTCATGATTTACTTGTTTTATGATGTGGTGATAGATTATGAGAATGTGTTTCATGAATATGTTCTAGGTTTAACTAACCCCTATGAGATGGAATTATGCATTTGGTGACACCCCAAGAGGACACAAATATATGCACCATCAAATCATATGGATATCACATAGTTTCGTGGGTTGAGGATGTAGTTATAGAACATCAATAAGTATGGATTTGGGAGACCTAATGTTTGGCCTTGTTCATCCTTAGTTTTTTTCAATATGGAAAACAAGATCCTGTGGTTGTGTGTGGACTAATAGAACTAGAACCTGGTGACCATGACAAACATGTACCCACTACCACTGATCGATGAACAATTTGATTAGTTAAGATAAGAATGGAGTTTATTGATGGATTCACTCAGATATGTATATCACCAACTATGAGTTTGAGATTATTTTATTCCAAAGACAAAACTCAGATGTCACTGAGGTCACTATGGTTACTTGGTGATTCCCTTTGGCATGATAAATTCCCCATAAGTGTTTGCGGTACACATGAAATGGATCATTAATCCTTAAATATTCCAGTTCATGGTGGTCTTTATCGATAATATCCTTGTGTACACAGTTCCCAAGGAGGAGTATGTGAGACATGTAAGGATAGTTCTGTATGCACTTCCAAAGCTCCAGATTTATGAATATTAATTAAAGTGTCATTTCTGGATTCAGGCGATACAATTTATGTGACATATAATTTTACCAGTTGGAGTGTATGTAGACCTTGAAAATGGTCGAGGATGTCTTATAATGGGATTCACCTAAGATATTGTGATTAAAGTGTGAATATTTTTTATGATTTAAGGATATTATAAGAGATTCATAACTACTTTATTTAGGATATCAACACCCATGCCAACTTTGACATGAATGGGATTGACTTACTTGTGAAAAAAATGTGATAGTATGTATTTTAGTAGTTGAGGTCGAGTATGATGAGTTCTCCCATCTTGTTATTATCGTAGGAAGGTTCCAGGTATGCAGTCTTCTGTGATGCTTTATGATCCATGCATGGATGACTATTTCATTACATGAGAGTTGTGATTGAATAAGATTCATGCCTGTTGAAACCCCAAGATCAAGAATGTGTGAACCATGATATGAAGATAGTAGTGGAAGTGATCACATTGAATGTGTACTGACATTACCTTATGTGTGTTCATTTTATCAGATAATCCAATAATAAGGTTCTCATGAATATTATTCCTCCAAAAGATCTCAACTTATGATAGAGATTATGGATAGAGTTCCTCTAGGATTGTGAATTCAAAAGAAATTATAATCTTGGAAAGGGAACATGGTAGTAGATACTATTATAAAAATATCATGTTCAAAATTTCTAAATTAGGTGTTAGAGAATTATTTCCCATTACAGTTATACTTTGTCTTTCAATGCCTTACTTGTTTGAAAGTTATGGAATAAAAACATGTTCTTGTAGGTTTAAATCAATAACATGGGGTTCCATATTGGAAGTGGTATGAGATATATATGGACTTCGTGATGGTATTACCACATATAACAATAGGCCACGATTCCAAATGGGTGAAAATTTAATATCTCACTATTTCATCCCACTTATATATTTATGAGGTAAAATTTTAGTAGAGATATTGGGTTTCCCCTACGTGCACATGATTTTATGAATCCATGGACTTCTATCCATGATTGTTTCAGATCATGGTGCTCATTTTACATCCTAGTTTTGGAAGGGATTACATGAGTAATTTGTGAACTAGTTAATATTGAGCAAAGAATTTCACCCACAAATTGATCTCCCGACATTGCGTACCATTCGGGTGATGGAGGACATGATGAGACCTTTCATGTTAGAATTTGGTCAAATTTGTAAAGATCACCTACAACTGGTGGTGTTTTCAAAAAAAAAATAACTTCCATTCAACATTAGTATGACACCATTTGAGGCTTTGTATGGGTTACATTGTAGGTAAACCCTTTACAAGACTGAATATGGAGAGGTAGCACTCATGGGAATAGAGTTGGTATGAGCTACAAAAGAGAATGGTCAGATCATCCAGGAGAAGATAAAGACTACAGAGATCCATCAGAAGTCTTATGTTGACTAGTAATGAATGACTATGGAGTTTGGGGAAAGAGACCATGTATTTCGAAGGGGTTTCACCTCAATGTGGATTGGGAATATTTTTGCAAGGCAGAAAGCTATCTCCCATGTTCATCATCCCTTTCCAGATACTGATTAGAGTTTGTGATGTGGTGTACAAAATTTATTTACCTCCGTGTTTATACCGAGTACATGGTGTCTTCCACATATCACATCTGAGGATATACGTTCATGACATATCACATTTTTTTGAACGGGGATATCTAGACATCGAGGATGGAGAGACCTCTATGAAGTACCCAACTATGATCAAGGATTGATAACAATGAATCCTTCCAGGGTGATTGATTTCTTTGGTACGTGTATAGTGGCTCCACAAAAATCCATTGGATAGAACATTGGGGTGGAAATACTCATATTCATTCTTATTCCGACATATTTTTTTTAGTATCCCTGGTTTTTTATTTTAGGGGATGAAAAAGAATTTTTTTGGTATAATGTAATGTCTTGGATTTTATGCATATTATTTTAAAATATTATATAGATTATTTTGGAGACCAGACATTGAGATGTTGTTCCATTTTAAGACATAGTGTGTTTGGAATAAATGATATTAATATATTAAATATATATAATCTCTTGATCATTCACTTTTACTAAAATAATATAATAACTTCTAAATAGGTGACCCAATTAGAATATGGCATCATTTTTTAGTTTTGAATTGCAGTTTGACCTTAGGAACGACTTATCAATGGTCAACATAGGTTGTTTTTGGAAATGTATTGATGATGTAAAATAAATAAAATAATTTAATAAAATTTAATTTGTTTCATTTTTCCAATGCAACGGCAAAGTATACATTAAATTAATAATTTTTATACATATTAGGATATCCACATAACCCTGGAGACACCAAATTATCTATAGGGATAGATTTGGAGAAACCTATTAAATAAACACTAACATATCATGGATCGTTCGATCAGTACAACATCAGATTTGTTGGATCTTGTCAACATCGATGTCAAAAAATCATTATTCATATGTGATATAATAGAATTGAGGTGGGAAATTGTTTTAAATATTTTTATTCACTGTTTTATATTTCTATGACGAACATAGACTAGTGAATAAAAAGAATTTCTAGCCGATCAATTGTCATATATGAAGAGTTTATTTGCAAGGATGATTGGGATATTTTGTCATAAATGTTGATATATAAGTTTTTTTATTCTAATTGAAATGAAACTGTATTGACAAAAAAATAGACCAAAGTTAATTTATATTTCTCATATTTTTTCTTCTCTCCCTCGATTCATCGTTCATCAGTTTTCTATGTGGTTTGATGTTTCCCAAAATGATCGATCATTGTATATCTAATTCATGGAACAATGATTTTAATCCATGATTTGTCATCATTATGAATCAATGGAGGTGCGAAGGTGGTTTCAGTAGTGGATCTAATGATGATTGGTGTGGATTTTCCATTTTTGGTGCCCAATGAATAATTGAGGGTATCTAGTTTTCCGAGTAGATCAAGGACCCAAAAGTTGTATAACATTGATGGAAAGGATCGGGCGAGCCTTGGCTATGATTTTCCCAAAAAGGAATAGTTATAATGGTTGCTGGGGAACGGAAGATGATCGGAGACTGAACAATGGATTCTGGACAATTAAGCCCTACAAAGCATGTAATCTAATATTACATGCCATGTGGATCCACCTTCTTGGTGATATGGGTTTCAGGTATAACATGAGTACCAAAAAAATGTTTTTTAGCCTTGTTAGTGTGTGAAAACTCTTAAGATACATGGTGTGTACATGGAATGTACATAGACACTGGGTGGAGTACACTGGTTATCCACATGGTGTGTACTCTCCCACACAACACGAGTTGGCACCGTGTATGGCACATGGCTAGAGAACATGGGTGGACCCAGGATACAAGGATACAACATGTAATCCCTGTATATACCTTGTACTCTAATATAATTACATGGTTTGAATAGAGCATGCTGTTTTAATAGGGATATACCTGGGGTCACATGACACAATGGGTACTTCTACAACACACCATGTACCACTTTCTACATGGCTTAGATCACTTACCCCGTGTATCTTGGAAAAGTACCATTATAGTTCATTCTCATTAACATTTTATTAATGATTAGAATATATTTACTTCAAACTCCTTAGACTTTTGTCCCTTTATCATTCCACCATGGATATAATTTTTGGAATCTCATTGAGAGGCTCAGAGTGAGATCATATATTCACCCTTGTGCCCAAGGTTATTTTTTTAGTATCTATGTGACCAACACTACATTGGTGTTGATTTTATAAACAGCATTTTAAACTAGATTGAGTTATTGGTATCATCTAATGGACCTGGTTTAAATCCTAAACTTTGTATCTTATTCTATTTAGACTTTCATAGTGTAAATTTTCATGGAAATACCCGGCGAGAAGTACCACAAAGTTGGATGTCATTAGTGTAATCTAACTAATGAGTGTGTTCTCTCGGATGAGGGCATCGTTGAATATTTGGGCTAAAATCATAAGGTTGGTATATTGTGGTTGTGGCTTACCTCTATACTATGTGTCTTGGATGGAATATATCTAGATATTCATGTTATATATATATATTAGATAAGTACCTATGTGGAGAAGACTGTATTTTATTTTGTTGTATGCTTTGTGGTTTCTGGACGACCTTCTTAGTATTTTAGTACTTACCCCAATAAGGGATTTCCCACAAGTGTCAGGTCTTCTACTGATGATCGACCATTTGATTGAGTTGTGGGTGGAATGGGACTAGATGATTCTTACTATGAATAGTTACATCAAGGTGTGTTCATGTGGATTTGAAGAATCAGTCACAGTACCTTTACAACTAGGATAGACTTGTGTTATAGAATCATTGTGGTGACCTTATTTTTGACCCTATTTATTTTACATCTTGTCATACTCTAGTTACAGTATTGAGATGTATTTATGAAAGGTTAATTAGTTTTTTTACATTTCAACATTAGTATGGGCTTGGAGATGTGTTCATCTTTACATGTACTTAGTCTAAGACCTCTAATGTTAGTGATGTGCCTTTTTAGCACATGTCACTAGCCCCAAGCCTGTTGACTGCTGGCTTGGGGAGTTCCTGTATGAGCCCCACTAGGACAGGTCGTTGTAGTTACTATATATTTGTGTAGCATAAATTTGTGTTTCTATATATTTTAATAAAATTTGTTATATTTTTGTATATATTTATATATATTTATATCAATTTATTATATAATTATTTTATTATTTGATTAATAATTATTTTTTATTTATTCAATTATTCTTATTTATAATTTATTATAATTTATTATTTTAATATTTTTTTGTTATAGATATTTTAATTATTGAATTTTTTTTATTATATATTAATTTTTATTATTATTTATATTTTATTTTAATTTTTTTATTTTATAATTTTATAATTTATATATTATAAATTTCATTATTATAAATTTAATTATTATTTATTTATTAATAAATATTGATTATTTAATATTTATTATTTAGTTATTGTATATATATTTGTTATTAATTTATTATTAATTTATATTTAATTAACAATTATTTAATTATTAAATTATTATTAAATTCATATTTATTATTAATTATTAATTATTAATTATTAATTATTAATAATTAATAATTAATTAATTATTTATTTATTTGTTAATTATTTCTTATTTATTTTAGTTGTTTTTTATTAATAATTAATAATTTGTATTTTAATTTTTTATTTTCTTTATTTTCAACTATTTAATATTTTATTGTAATGTTTTTTATCATTTATTATTTTATTATATTAATATTAATTTATTATTAACGTATTATTAATTACATATTCATTATATATTCATTATATATTATTTTCTTAATTATTAATTTATTCTTAATTCATATGTTATAAGATATTATTTATTATTTATTATCTACTATTTACTTATTTATTATTTATTAATGATATATTAATTAATTTTTTTACTAATTTTTATTTATACGTTTATAATATATTATATATTATATATTCAATATTCCATATTTTTTACATCTTTTTTATTATTTATTAATCATTATTTAATATTTATTATTTATCATTTTTTATTTGATATTTATTTTTATTATGTATTATTTATATTTATTTTTTACCATTTAATTAAATATTTTTTGTATATATATATAACTATTAATTTATACTTTATATATTAATTAATAATTTGTACATGGTAATTATTCAACATTAATAATTTAAGTTTAATAATTAATAATTAATTATTTATTATTTATTAATAAGTATTGATTATTCATTATTGATTACTAATTATTTACTTTATATATTTCTTATGTATTATTTTTGTTTTCAAAAAATATATAAATATAAATATATATAAAAATTTAATCACCACAGGATGATTATGTTGGAGTGGTAAAATCATTGTAGAATAAACATGAGGTAAGGGGTTCAGATGTCACACAATGAAAAATTTCTATATATGGCATGTTCATTTGGTTGTGCGAGTTCATTTTCTTAGTAATATATTGTAAATATATATATATATATAAATACATAATATTAAAATAAATAAATTATGAAAATAATTAAATAATTAAATAACAAATAAAAGAATAAAAAATTTAAGTACAAAAATAATAATAAAATAAATAAAATTAGAAGTAAATAAACAAATAATAAATACACAAATAAATAAATCATATTATAAATTACTAAAAATATCATAAAATCAAAAATAAATTAAAATAAAATTTAAAAAACTCATTGATAAATTATTTAGTGGCAGTTTAAACCACAACTCAAAATTCTTCCAGGGTTTTGAAAAATCTCCTCAAATCGAATTCTAATTGCTGATTCAGCCACAGTTTTCCATAACTGTTGGAGAATTATTTAGTAGTGGTTTAAACAACCACTAAATGCCAATTTTTGTGCAGTGAGACTTTTATTTGTTAACATAGTATTTGAGCTAGATAATGCTGATACATTTCTCACAAATTATCACTAGTACACATCTAACCTATGAAAACTAGATATTTATATGACTCTTGAGTGTCTAGTCCATTCGTTAATTAATTTATTCTTTGATGGATTTATAGAAGATACCTCACATGTGATCTTGTTCCCCTAGAATTATATATACTACATAAAAATGCCTCACTTTATGATCATAGAATACAGATTCTCCTTTAAAAATATCTGTAACACAATCCTTATATGCTCTTCATATATCTCTTTATGCTTGGAGAAAATGACAATATAATCATTAAAACAAACACAATGTTTTCAATGCATTATCTAAAGAATATATTTATAAAATCCATGAATATTGTAGGGTTTCTAGTAAGATCGAATGTCATCATTATTAACTGACAGTTTCCATATAATTAATGGATAGTTATATTATAAATATATTCTTTCTTCACCATTAGTTTATGATATCCATAATAATGATACCTTATTGATATGTATTATTCTCCTCAAATTTTGTCTAACAATTCCTCAATATGTGGAAGGTGATAATTGTTCTTAATGGTTATCTTGTTGATCTAAAGGTAATTGATGCATAGTCACATATGTCCATAATTTTCAATGACAAAGAGTATTAATGCATCCCTATGTAATACAATATGTTGTACAAAACTATTTACCAAATACACAAGTAGTTATTCCCTAAAAAAGGCCTTTAAAATTTATAAAAAAAATGGTGACAATCTGATCATGGTGAAAAGCCTAATATTTTTATCAGCACTAAAATTGTATTTTTAAAATCCCTATTTAAGAGTACATAATAATCTCTTTTAAATGGGGTCATAGGCAATTTTTTTAATGTTGTTAATGGAACCTTTAAATAGTGCTTTTTAGCCTTCTTAAAGGGCACTTTTAGTAGCGCTTTTTTATCACTATTAATGGGGGTCTTTAGCAGTTCTTTTGTAGTGCTGATAAAAGAATCACTGTTAATGTTGATAATTTTATTTTGGAAACCTATGAGCCCAAACAACTTGATCAGCACTTCGCAGAACCATTTAATAGCGCTCAACCCTCCTTTCACCAGTACATTTCACCCCACCAATTATTACCATCACATTATGAATTTCTAGCCTTATGTGAACCCACCTAGTTTGGAACCCTAAACATCTCTTCCGGAGAAGGAATGCTTTACCAATTCACCATGTTGTTTTACTGTCTGTTTAATTAATATTATTTTTAGTTTTATATATATTTACATATATTTTTATAATTACTTTAAAATAAATTTATACAATATATATTTGTTTACGCGGGATATATATTTACTTATATTTATTTAAAAATATTATGTATAATATTAATTTATATATAATATAATAGAATATAAATATATATCTCTTTATATATATATATTTATATATATTTTTTAAAAAGGGTTAGATATTTTTTGAAAAACATTTTTAGAATATGTATTTATCTACAAAAATTGGAATATACATTTTTTATGTAAATATGTCAATATATTTATATATATAAGTGATTTATTAGAAGTAAATATAAGATGAAATTCATATATATAATTATAATTTAAATTACATTATGAAAAATGATGAAATTTCAGAACCTTAATATAAATATGAATGTAAAACCTGGGAATAAATTCATCCTTCCTCAAAACATTTATAAGACCCCATTAAATGAGGTTGAAAATACATCAAATTTTAAAAAATCATTATACCCTGACTAAACAATCAGTTTTGGAGGCCTTATGGAAATTTTGGCCTTTAAAAATGTGAAAAAGGTTTACCAATGTCACTAAGGGAGAAGAGATCATCACAAGCTTCAATTTTATATGTAGTAGAGCTCAAATATATTCTTATATAATAATTTCTGGCTTTTAGAACATTGAGAGACATTTTAATTTTTTTTTGTATTTTATTAAGTTAATTATTTTTATATAAAATTTAGTATAAAATGATTAATAATAGATAATAACAGTTAAATTATTAATTACAAAAAAATTCAAAATTTTTTATAATCTATTTTTAGAAAATATTCTATATATTATGTTTAAATTTATATTTACCATATATAAAAGATATTTTAAAACATATTTATTATATTTATATAAATATTAATAATTTTTATTTTTATTTTTAATACTTAAGAAAAATATATATAATTTATAAATAATACCTTTAAATGTAATTTCTTACTTGTAAAGTTAAAAAACCCATTTATCAGTTCTTTTTTAGGACCATTTAAGATCCCCTTTAATAGAACATTTTTAGCCCTGACAAAGGGGTTCATTAACAACAATTTTTTATTACACTATTAAACCCCTAGTGTATGATAAACCTTGTATGTAGTAGTTTTATTTATATTTTATTGTTAGATTGGGGTAATTATTAATGTGTTTGTAGATATATGAGTGGATATGTGTATGATTTATATTTGGAAAACATACAAGTGATATGTGGGAGGTGAAAAAAATCAATAGGAAATAAATCAGTATATTCCCAAAAATGGTAATTTCAATAAGAGTAAGGATTTATTTGACAAACGAATTTGGGATTGATATACTTCTTCATAAGGTATCAAACAACAAAACAATGATGGATTTTACAAAGGATATTGATGGTCTAATATGTATGATTATAGGATCATATGATGGTTTAGAGTATCAAATGAGAAGTCCTTTTCTCAAAAGTTAATGTGAGATCTATATCACAAGATCTAATCTATACCTAGTATTGCATTATATTATATCACGGAAGAGATTACTAGATTCAATGGAATAAAAAAACAAAAATAAACTCAATTTAAAATGATAAAACATATAGTTTGTAATTATCACATTGCTAAGTATATTTATGGTTATCATTACATCATGTTACCAGGGATGTTATTGAAAAATTATATAAATTTTTCAATATTTGACAAAATTAAAAAAAACAGAAAATATAAAATCATTCTCATTATTTAATGATTAAAAATTGTACCTTTTATAAATTTATTTTCATGTTCTACCTATGTAGTGGTGATATCATATATTTACCATAGCTCTATCGGATTTTATAGTTAATACTCTTAATTACCACATAAGACCAAATGTTTAACGAACTACCTTTCAGAACATTCTTCCTCATTGTAGTTGAAACCATGGACCATGTGTGGTTCACTTGGAGGTTCCTTCATATTACCCAATTTCTCAGTCAGCCTCTTTATGTATCTTCCACATTCATGAAATTTGTAGTATTCCCTCTAACACATAAATCATTTCCTCATTAAATTTTTTATATTAATATTATTCTTCCACCAATGTCTTTTTTCATATTTGTGGTTGGTTATTCTTTCCACCCTTTTCATTCAATCCCTTATCATGAAATTCTGTTCTTCTCTTATTATTTCCATATACATGGGATTTTTCTCTGAACTGAATATTTATTTTGAAATAACTTATATATACATTCTCATAACACAAAAATTATTAGGTAGCTATATTATTTTTAATATTTGGTTTTAGACTATATAATAATATATCTTTTTTTCTATCATCATCGATTAAAAAACCTTGCGTCTATGTTTGAATCCTTTTGAATATTACCTAAAAAATTTCCAAATTCACTCATCATTTACATAATATATATATCAATTCTCTATCCATATTTATTTATAAAGTTTTATGAAAATACTTGTTTTGGGAAAAATTTCTACGTTCTCTACACTATATATCATAAATTTCTAATTTTAGCCCCATATTCCTTATCATCCTCCCACAATTAAAGAATTATCTATCTAAATACTTTACGGCCATTGTAATATTCTATTTATTAGAAAAATAGGGCACAAAAATGATATTTTTCATTGAGATATGACATAGTTATTTGATATGTGGATTTGAATATTCATTAATTGATTATGTTTTTTACAAAGGACTCCATGGATAGTTTCTCCTTAGGTAAATATATATGTTCAACATTTTTTGGGTTATTTCCCATAGATTAAAAAACTAGATAATTACCACAATGTTATTTTTAACTCCAACTCATATTTTATTGGGAATATCATTGGTAGAATAATTTCATTTTCCGTGAAACAGTTTGTTGCTATATATTTTTATGGTTCCCAATTTGTTCTAAAATAGAATAGTTTTCAATAAAACATATGTCAATAAAGAATTAATAAAAAAATTATTCTCATTTAAAAATAAATCTTAATGGCATATCTTTTAGGATTTCATTTTTTTTGAATAACATTCTTAAAAAGTATTATGATAGGTCTATATATATAAATAAATTATTAAAATAAAATAAAACTATTATTTTAGATTTATGTCATTCATAATGGTGTCTATATAACTTCTGATTAATCAAACCTTGTTCCCAAGGTGTGTCAAACCAAGTGTCAAAATGATCTATCTATCAATAATCAAGTATATTTCATCTCAATAACCAAAAATCCAATTCAGTGTTATTTTTTTTAGGTGAATATGGTCTAGAGACACATCCACCTATTCCATCCAAAGATACATTTTTTTCTTTAAAAAACATCATGATCTTCAAATTTATTAAAACATTAACATTACTCCCTCTAAAATCAGAATTATCCATCAGTTTTTCACAAAAATATTCTATTTTTAGTTTAAAAATCTAAAAATATAGAATTTTATACTAACTACAACGAACAAAATATTTTTTACAATACTATTACATCATTTTACAAAATCATACAAAATAGAACTACATTTATAAATATATTGGTTTAAAATATTGTGAAAATTTGGTTCATACATAACTTTGGCATAAATATAATAAGAATTATTCAAATCCTCTATCATAAGCCCCTTTAACGATATAAATTTCTCTTTATTAAATGTTATCATCTAAGTATATACAACAAAGTAATGGGTTGTCTAAAATCCGAATAAGTTATGGGATAGAATTGATGGCATAAGACATGTATCTAAAATATAAGGGTGATCATATTCATCGTAATAATATCATAATAATGGTATCATCTTCATAGTCAAGAGGGATTCATTTGAAAATAAAATTATGGGTTCCATATTCATAATTAGTAATCAACATAACATTGTGCTCAAATAAAACACATTATTATGAATTAGAATAGTATTATGATCACATGAACAAAATGTGAATAAATAAATACATTATAAATGTGAAAAAATATAACATCATGTTCATTAATAATTCACATAATCACATGATATATATCACATTAACAAATTTATTAGAAGGATACAAAATTATGGTCCCACCCATTATAACCTAAAATTACTTCATGGAAAGAGAAAATATAAAAAATGAACTTTTGAAAGAAAACTATTGGAAGGAATGAGTTTCAAAATGAATTTATATATCATAATTTATAGTGTACAATTTTGAATTCCCTAATGAATTAGGGAAATCATATTTAGTCTTAAAAGATCATATTTATTTAATAATAGACCACTATTGAGTAGTTAAAGTTACTTTTAAAAAATGTATTCTTTAAAACCCATTATAGTTTGCATAGAATTATTTTCAAAATTATAGAAACATGTATATCCCTATAAATAAACTGAAAAAATAGATAAAATAAAATTTAAGTACATAAGAGTTATAATTATATTAAAACTATTTTTAAAAAATAGATAAAGTAAAAAAATTATATGTGTTCACGAATGAGCATTCCATAAATCACATTTTGATTCATCTTATTTAAAAATACTGTATAATAACATATTTTCTGTTAACAATAAAAAAAAATTAATTACATTCCTTTATTTCACTATAAATAACATATAAATATTAGATTTGATTTTATAACAATATTTGTTAACAATTAATTATTTTTATTTTAATATTTCAATAAATTATCACATTTGATGTTGATATTGTTATATTTTTTTTCAATGTTATTCATAAGTAAAATTAATTCTTGAAGATTAAAATTCAATTAATGATATATTTGAATACAATTTATAATTTATACTAACCAAAGAAGATGGTGGTGATAATATGAATTTTAGAAATTCCATTATAGGATGTAAACAAATCATTAAGGTGACATTGTCAAAATAAATGGAAAGAGATGTTCATCATAAATGTAATATTTTAATAATTTAATATCATTAATATAATTTCCAAATTATTATTTTTTAATTTTAACAATATTGGTTTTGAATAGAATAGAAAAATTTAGGAAAAGTGGAGGAATATAATTGAAAAATGTGAATAAACCATATAATTTTCTAGATGTTTCTTTTTTTTCTAGGACACTAAACTCCTTGAATTATTTGAGTTGAGTGATTGTTTAAGTATCATAAAGATTTTAATGAGATCATGAAAAGTAATTTGTGCATATAATAGTCTCATATATTTAAAGAAAATTTGGAATTCCAAGGAGAGTGAGATGGGGGATTTATATATGAGGGGAGGGGTGTTATTTGGATAACTTATTGTATGAAATATAATTTACAAGGTAGTCCTTATAATATTAATATTCATAAAATATCATGTCAAAGTTGGTATGAATAAAATGATATTTGTAATTTTAAATCTATCTAAATTAAGATTCATTAATTGATTAAAAATAAATGTTGATATATGAAAAATTATGATTTTATTTGAATACATTATAATTTTAGGCTTTGGAAAAAATTTAGATAACAAATTTAAGATTGTTATTTATATATAATTCATTAATATTATAAAATAATATTATAGTGAAAGAATAAGTTAACTAATTTCTCATTTCATTATTTCCTCTTAAATAATGTAACTAAAACAAATTTAATTTGAAAAAATAATTCTTTTAAAATTCATATAAAAATACAATTATTTCAAAAAATTACCATAAATATTCACATTTACTCAGTTTTGATTTCAGGATTATAATGTCTTTTAATATTATCAAAATAATTTTCAAGCACAGGTAATTTTAATAGTTAATTCTTGTTTTGTCTTATGAAATAAATTAAAATATAATATACTAAAAAATGTGCTTGATGTTTCTATGAGTTTTTAATTTGTAAATTTATTCTATGGAATTATAATATTTATATTTTTTAAAATTTCATAGGAAAAATATAATTTATTCAGAATTTTACTATTTTTAGTTCAATTTATGATTCTAAAAGTCTTTTAATTATTCCTAATGGGTAGGTTACTATTCTAAATAGTATGATTACTACTCCAAAATTCAATTTTTTTTAATAAATACCTCATTATTGCTTCATTCAACATTCACCTCAATTCATCATAAGGTTCCATTATTTTAATTAATAAAATTTTATTGGGTTATTAATGTTTTTAATGTTTTTACTTATTTTTTCACCTATGTGATGATTTTTTGGATCAGTATGATCTAAAGTGTCATTTTTTTGTACTTTTATTTTTTTCCATAATTATTTAACCCTTGTAATATTTTTTATTCTCATGTATATATAAATTATATATATAAAATGTCCTCAACTAATTAAATAAATCATAATGTGTTCTGTAGGTTTAAAATGTATTAAATACCCAATTATGATAATTATTATTTATTAAATAGGCAGATTAAATATATTTAGTTAGGTATGGGAAGTTACACGGAGTAGTTGTATTGATGAGTATAGATAAAAGTTTTAGTTATGTTTTATAACTCATGTTTGGTTTATTGACATCTATTATGTATCAGCAATTTCAACCATCCATTTTATATACCTACCTTGGTTTATATTTTGTTTTTTTATTATGTTAACTCTATTTACAAATTATTGAATTTTATTTTAGGTTAATTTCATGAAATTGAGACTCATTTTGTTCCATTATACAACATTCAATTTTTATTTATTTTTATAGATTTTTATTTATTTTTCCGGATGATCATATATATAGAATGTTTATGTTTAACATCCAGGTGGAGGTTGGCATTAGTGATTATTTCATTGGGGAAAATATCTCACATATGAATTAAGGATGATTCTATAACACAGATTACCAGAATATGGTTGTTCGGAATTTTTTTTATAAATTTTGGTGACACACTAGAAGTAATGATTTTTGGAATCCTTGGATAGTTGATTAAATATTCTAAATGCCATTAGCTATGTTTCATAATATTCCCATGGATGTATAGATGTTGTGTGGTTCTATTAATAATTTAGGGTGAATATACACTCAGGATAAGATAACAAAAAATAATAGTGATGCTAAAAAAATATTATCAACCATAATGATCATCAAAAGATTGATTTCACATCTAATAGTTAATAATAAATGTAATAACATATTGACTTCCAAGAAACATGAACTACGGTAATTCCATATGAGTCTTAAATTAATAAACCGGATCATTAAAGTGATGATCATAAAAAATCATTGTATAATAGAAACAAAAAAAATAGAGACAACTAAAATGATTGTTATGAATACATACTCAGTCCCATTTCGAAAATTAATTCATGCATTTACAACAAAAACATGTACCCTTGGGCCATATCAATTTCATATTTCAAAGTCGTGAAATATTTATGCATACTAAGATTGAAATTCAGGTTGTCAGTATGAATAACAAGGACTCCACCTATAGTTTCTCTAATTAAATACAAAATGTATAATTACATTTAAAGTATTACGTAATAAATAAAAAATTATAAAAATATAATTCATATATCATGAAACCCACACATATAATTCATTAAATGATAATACTGACATTATAGAGTTCATTAATTGGTTGATTTAACCTTCTTCAAAACACCAGATGATTATGAAAGAACTATCACCACTAATTCCGTAGTTTTTGTGAACAAGTAATCACCAATTTTTTATTTAAATGTGAATGTGTAGCCACTATTATATAAAATGAGAAGAACGTTTCATCGCAATATAATAAGCATAGGGTGAATGACATATCACAACAAATATATCCCCATAGTGGATGATTTAATATATATTTATAGATGATGGGTCATTAAGCACATATTCACACAGTAAATTATATATATCATATGCACAACACTAAGTTGAATGATACATTACTATGATATTGATCCTATTTGAGTGATAATTTGATGATATATAATCCCCAAGTAAATGATAAAACAACATCACATATCCCCTTGTAATTATAAAATCAATAATAATTAATAGTAATGATTATGTTACCCCACAAATATATTATTACCTAGTGAATGATATATTTTTATCATATATCTCGAATAGTATGGGTGGATACATTACCACCAAACATATAATGAGTGGATATCATTCCACCTTGATAATATATAATATGAATGAGTTCTCTCCTAATCCAAATGAATGGTAGATGACATACCTTAAAACAATATCCATTAAAATGACTTATCATTAACATCGAATAGGGAAAAAATATAATTATGTCACTAAATAGGAAAATTTATGAACAACCAATAACAATTCAAAAAATATTTGTTAGAAATTTATAACATTGGTCAGTAAAATTAGGTGAAATATTTGTCACATAGTACCTATGATAAAATTCATAATGAACTGCCAATCTCATTTGGGACCTGTTCATGTGTCCACTAACACACCCCTAAGATCATTAAAAATGCTAATTCATTACTACCATAACCTACATACAATATTTCATACCCTAATGAATATTCTAGGATATGTCACACATCTCCTTATTTCAAAACATAAACAAATATAACTTTAGTCCTTTTATTTATTAGGAAACTCAACACATTTTTCTAGAGGCATGTCTATCAATGGAAATATACATGATTAATGAATATCATGATATTCACAATAATAAATAAAAAACCTATTCATATTATATCATGAAAGGGAAACTAATTTAGTCTCAATATATTCAATACAAAAAATTATATATATCATTTACATAATATTATTCATCAATACTCCAGATAAACATATAATATGGTTATAAATAACATACACCAAAATTGAAAAACCCCTCTCAGTAAATAGTGTCAATTAAATAATTATTAGTTGGAATAAAACACGAAAATAATAAATTATTCAAAAAACCTATTATTTTTATAATACAATATAATCCAAAATATGTGAGAGTTACATATATTATAAAAGGGATTAACCTTGTATTTTTCCATAAGAAGTACTAAAACAATTAAACTAAAATTTGATTAAAATGGAGAATAAAAAAATATTTAATGAATTAGATTATGTAATAACTATTTGGGATGCTTGGGGCCTTGAAGAAGAATTCTGGGAAACCACATTTACTACATTTTAACATTAAATACAATTGTATTAAAATTATAAATAAATTTAAATGGTCACCATTATAGAATTACCATATGATTCATTACACAATACATTTACTTGGCTTCACACTAGAGTGTAAACTACTTATATGTTGTAAAATTCTCAATTCTAGTGTTCCACCAAGATGACGTGATTAATGGGTTGTGGAATGATAGGGATTAATGAAAAAAGAATGATCTATTAGACTAATATTATCTCCAAATATATTAATTTAATCTAATGCGTCCTACTGTTCACACTAAAACACCCATTTTCCTAGTGTAAAATTTTATCTGTAGAATACAATCATCCCAAAAAATCGCTAAATATTTAGTAAAGATTTTTCAACCTTTAACAATTCCAATATCAACAAAAATGTAATATAAAAAACATGTTTTGGAAAAAATGAATCATTCCATACCCAAAAAATTAATTATTTCAGTCCCCCACCCACCATATAGAAGCTCTTCCATGAGATTCATTACCTATTTTCCCTAATGAAATGTTATGGAACTAAAATTCTATAAAATCATCCTGCTCATATATATTTTCCTAGATAAAAACATGATATCACTATTCATGAACCATGGGTACCATCTTCCCATGATGGATCATTTCGTCTCAACCCAACATATGCCCATGTATTTCCATTAATAATTCATCAACATCCATCTTCATATTGGAAACATCGATCATATGATAGAGGTCATGTTGATAACTATAAAGTTTATATACATGGAATACATCATCTATATAACTATATCTCTTTAGAGGTTTCCATTTATATGTGGCAATACCAATCATCATTATCATCATGAATGGCCCAATGATTCTGGGACATGACATCCCTTATAGAGAATCATCCTATAATCATGAAGAGTTAAAAATATTCTATAATAAGTTTATATAGACCTATAAATCCAATTAATTATATATATAATTAGTATTTGAGTATTACCTACTCTGAGTGGTCTCCCAAATCATTCGAGTTAATCAAATATTATATAGAATTTCATATATGAGACTCAAATGAAAAATTGAATAATCTATTACCATTATAGATAAAATTTGTGATCATTAAGAGTTTAAATATAAGCCCTTAAAATTTTCCATTTTAATTTTTTATTAACACATATTATGATAGAATAAATATACTATGGTAAGAAAAAATTCCACCCCCCCCCCCAATCAAGGACACATGCCTAATAAATATCCTAGAACACTCAAATGGAATGCTTAAAAAATATGATGATCCGTAATTGAATTTGTGTTTTTATTTCAAATATATTAGTTTGGTAATATAAATGTACTTGATGGAAATATGTGTTTTAAAAATATCATAAAATATTACTGGAGTTCCCTCAACATGTTGTTGGGAGTGAATTATTAAAATTTCAAGAGTGGACTTATTGTATATGATTTTTTTTCGTAATGGAAGATAGAAAAAAAATATTAATGTATATGATGTTAGAGAAGTGCGACTACTTTGAAGTTGAAAATATTTTATTAGAAAAATATTTGGAAGTTGTGAATTATTTAAAAGGAATACTTGATGTTTTTTGATGAATGAAATATTATTTAGAGTTATGATATTGATTAGATGTTGTATGGAAGTAATTATATAAGAATTTTTTGGGAATTTGTTTAATAATTGGACCTATATAGGCCATCCATAAGACTAATATCGATGACACACATGTTATTGGGTTCCAAAAAATCTAAAATTTATTTTCCGAGTATAGAATAATATCTAAATTTGGTTTTCGCACATGGTTAGCTTTTATTAGATCAAATAGTTTTCCCAAATCACATATTTTTTTGTTTTAATTATATTTTTAAATAAAAGATATTTTATATTTGAAGAGAATTATTCTAAAGTAAAAAAAAATTATGAAAACATGTAGATAAAAAAAGAATGATGACAGAATAGAATAGAATTGTTTCTACTATTTCAGGATTCTACTTCATTCTTAATAATTTTGTTTTATTTAAATTAAATTTGAAAATTAACATATCAAATATCATTCATGAATTATTAGTCATTAATTTTTTTAGAATGGAATTTAACATTACTATTTAATATCTTCAGAAAAAAATACCATATCCATTAATATCCATGTAATCTATTCACCTCAATCAAGAGTATAATACCATACTACACAGAGATTCATCACATTAAATTTCATTTTTTCAGGAATCATCAACACCATAGTATGAATAGTTTTTCTTTGATAAGCAAGGTATATAATGTAAATTCAATATTTTAAATTAATTTTAATGACACATCATGTTAGATTATTGTTGGTTCCTTAAAATTATATTCCATTAACCAGAAATAGAATTAATACATTAAAAAAGTACAGAGGAAGTAGTTGTTAACTCAATGAAACCAATGTCAATTCCATTCCTTAGTTCATTTTATTATCATATTATGTGTAAAAGATCAAAGATAAGTATAAAGAGATAAAGGAACATATATTATAGGAAAGAACGTTTGAAAAAAATATGATTATGTTTTACAAGGGAAGAAAATTGTATTAAAATATATAATGGAAAACAAGAATTGTATCATCCCTCCTCTCTATAAATAAAATGATTACTAATATTATCTTAAACATTTTAATCCCCCCATTAAAATCTATTTATATGGATTAATAAATCTCGTTTAATAATAATCTCATTAAGCGATATTTAATTTTCATACTGGGATGTAATGGGGCCATAATTAGATGTTGTAATATTTGTTTTATATCACTATTTTTTTGTCCAATTCAACCATTCCTCATCATGAATAGTTTATGAATATCGTGAATTCTTTCAGTTTCATATTTCCTATTTGGTTTCACAACATAAATACTTTTTTGTGATTTTTTTTGTGAATCTGACCATGATAAATATGTGCCACACTATGAAATATAATGCCCCGCACCAGAAACCATCAGTTCTTAAATTATTTCTATTGTCTCTATATAATGATTAAATTTATTTAATGAATGAGTGATTAAAATAAAAATGTTAATCTTTCTACATTTTAGCTCCTTTTGATCTAATTTATTTGATTATATGATTCATGATTTATCCTTGACTTTTTTTATGCAATGTGATCTCTATTGAATTATGAAATCATCATCTTATATCTAATTTTTATTATTTTCCTATATCCTTCCACAATATATAAACAATTATATACTAGATTGATTAATCATTTAAATTTCATAAAAAATATTTTAATAATGAAATAACATAACCTCACATGTTTCTTTTAGTTCCCACATACATAAAACATTATTTTAATCTAGCATGTATTATCTAATATATTATACAGAAATTTCATTTCACCAATATTTAAATATCAATATGAATACAAAAAAAAATTATTTTTCAAACAAACATTAATATTTCGGAAGCATAATTCCTTTATCTCCTTACATTTCAAGTAAAACCATTTAACACTGTATTTTTATTTTCCTATATTTAAATAACAATGGAATTTATTACTTAAATTTATATTTTTTAAATCATCATTATGCTCCACTAAAATTTCATTATAATTATCATTATATATCTTTCACTCAATAGTCATCGTAATAAAGTTGATTGAGTTATTATAAAACCAAAAATACATGTATATTACCATATAAATGATTGGAATCTATAATCCATACATCATAAATACGGATACAAATTAATAATTATGAATTATCATTATGGTTTAAATTTAAATGTTTATTAAGGTAGGTGACTAATGAATAATATATGTCTGAAGAAAGATGGTTGAGTTTTATGAATTTTTCATTATATCAAAATATAATCACAATAAAATTTATATAAATGATGAATATTTCATCTTTACTTTTCTCAAATATCAAAAAATGAATAATCTATTAGTATAATAAATAAAATAGACACTCTCTATATCATTTTTATATTTTATTTTTTTTTCTTCTACAATAAATTTGATCATGAAAAATCACACATCCACCACATAACCCTATATGATCATATGAAATTTTGTCTAGTTGTGCTGAATTTTCTCATTCAATGACATGAAAACTTTTATTTTAAATTTTTATGATTTTTTCACAATATTGGTGAATAATAATGTATAATTAATTTTAATATGGGCTCCCCCAAGATAAAAAGAACCCCCAAATAATATCATCAATGATGTACCTCCCCATCAGACATGGAATAAATATCTCCCCAATCATATTATTTTTTATATCATGAAATATATTGATAATATGTTAGGAAAAGATATAATAGTGTTTAAATGTGTCACTTTTCATAATAATTTAATTTTTTGATTCTATGGGAAAATGTAAAACTCTTTGATAAGGTATGTCTAAGAACAAAGGTATAGAAAGTAAAATGTATTGATTCAACCTCACATAATTTATTCTAATCAATAAATTCACAACATACATTTCCAAACAAGTCAGTAATGAAACATAAAAATTCAATAATAATATTCTAAAATAAATAATATCTATTTGATAGATACAATAGATCAAGAGTTTATATTTTGGAAAGAAACATTTCTTTTAAATATAAAAAAATATTTAATTTTTTTTTAAATTAAATAAGTTATTGATACTCATACATACTTTATAGTAAATGATCTTGTAGGTTTGTTTATGTTACATATATAGTTTAGATCTAAAACATTTCATGACATGAATATTCCATTAAAGACATGAATTTCATTTATAGAGAATTAATTCTATTTTCAAAATGTAAATAGTCTAATGTTTCATTGATTTCTCTATTCTTCCTTTTTTACATGTAGAATGATCTATAAAATAAAATTACTCAAATCAGAAAAATATACATATTATTACAGATCAAAAAGTATGAAATATGAATTTATCCTAATATAATTCTAAAACTAATTATTTATAATGAAACTAAAAGATTTTAATAGGAAAAAAATTAATGAAAAATCATAGTTTGATCTAAAATGTAAGACCATAGTTTCAATTCCCTATAGATTGCCAGTGATATCTAACATTCAAAATCTTTCAGTTGGTGTAGTTTTATTTATTTTAAAACAAGATGTTGTTTCTTTCTATCTACATGATTTGTCCATAGTTTTAGAGAACACCATTGATAGTGTACTCAAAATTAAGCCCCATCAAAACGAGGTAAATTTTTAATGGAGGGGGAAGGAATATGTTTGGATCTTTTTCCTTTTTTATTATACATATGCATCCACTTCATCATTGTGCATTGTCTGATCTAGATATGCTTCATCAATTGTGTAATAAAATGGAATGTTACAATGTAAATTCATTTTAAAAATATGATGCATGAAGAGTTGATAATAAAATAATAATTTTTTATATGGTTAGAATTTAACTATATTTATTTAGGATAAGTTACATGGATCTCTTCATGGTATTATTTCAATAAATGAAAATTACTCTCTATATGTTCCTCTTGTTCCTAATCAAGGGAATTTTATCTTTCATTCTCTTCTACTGTCGAAAAATATATAATGGAAGAGTTTAAAAATTCCAAGTAGTGTGAGGTTATAAACACTACAAAGTTAATAAATTTATATGATATTTTGTTTATGAAATGACCATATTCTTTTGTTGGGTCATTTTTAATCTATTGTTCAATGAAAAATTCCTCATGGAGTTTATTTTCACTATAAAAGAGAAGGTAGTAAGGCCCCTCCATTATCTCTTGATATTCCACAAGTATAGTGGATTAATTTCCCATAAAAAGTGAGTGGTTTAGAGGCACTAATGATTCAACATATTATGGGGATATCAAGTAGAATATTTCATTTTCCCATTTACTCCAAACTTGTATTGAATTTTATTAAAATCATAGATCCATAACAATATGTGATTATTCATCATCAATATCAATATCTTCATAGATCTATTTGATCTAGATATTCATTTGGTTGGGATAAGTATATTTGTCATGTAAATCCATATCCTTTTAGATTTTATAAAAAATGGGACAGGGAATGTGGGACTCTTTTAATGCCTTAATAACTTGATAAAACTCTTTAGTGTAGCAAGATAATTCATTATGTTCCTTGGACATGGCTTAAAAATGGTTTTTTTATTTCCCCCATTATGTATACTATAAATTCTATGAATAACATCCCACAAAAATTTTACTGAGAAAAAATATAATCTTAATAGGGAAAATAAAAAAACTATTTTTATATAAATGGTTGAGTATGAAATTATATTTTTAGTTTTCTGTTAGAAAAAAAATAACATTACATAATAAATTTTTAATATAAAAAATGAAAATATAGACTGATGGGTTTATCAGTAATTGAATCATGTTTCGATTGGATTATCACAGTGTGTTAGAAATGGACAAATTTATTTTTATAGGATATAATAGTGGATAACAAGGTTAATCTCACTTGTTGATCTTTATAGTCAATCACATGATATTCGTAATCACATTTTAAATTTCATTATTTATGAAAAAAATGAAATTCTATTAATGAAATATATATTCTTAATTAAAATATAAAACAATCTTAACATGAATATAAAATATATAATTAATTTTGAAAAGAATGGTAATTAAAATATGGTTTGATTACATAGTTTCTTCCATTATTCATTTATTTTATTAAAATTTAATTTAATAATTAATATATTAAAAAACATGCCTGATTTTCTATTCATTAATTTATTAATAATGAAAATTAAAAAGCATTGGAAATTTCATTAGCTACCCACATTCCAACACTTCAAATAACCATGAAATATAGACACCTTGATCAAGAGAGTAATGCCTTACCAGAATTAACTCTATTCATTTTGATTTCATCTCTTTAGGAATCTACAAATCTATCATATTATGATTTTAACTAAAATAATGGAAGGAAAATATATAAAATTTAGAATTGAAATAAATTTAATGTCATGTCATAATGGATGATCATAACATGAATAATCTTATCTCTCATTAACTAGTAATAGAACTGAAACAGAAATGAAATAACGAAAAACATTTTGGTAATTACTCAAATCCCCCCTAAAGCTATTTCTTAGGTTAGTCGATTACCATTTTTTGATTAAGATATAATGGTGATATTGGATATATGGGAATAAATAGATATTGGAAGAATAAAGACTTGAATAAAAATTATGAATGTGTTTTACAAGTGAGTAATATTTTAAAAAGTTATAGAAAAGAAGACCTTAATAGCATATATAATATTCTTCATTAGAATAATAGATTTTCTATATCATCTCATGTCATTTCAATACCTCTAGATCTATATTTACTAGGATTTATGGTTCTTAGGTCTTCATAAATTCATCAATAAATTGGACTTTAGTGATATATTGTTTTAATGGGGCTTTAATTACATACTCCAAACATATATTTAATCAAAATTGATGTTTTTGGGTCATGTTAAATCCATTTATATCATGAAGAGATACATCCCGTATTGAGTTTAAAAGGAAAAAATTTCCAAAAAATAGTTCATAATCTTAGAGGTTTATTTTTTTAGCCCTATCATGATGTGTTTAATATATTTCTTGTGTTGAAAAATTATGTTATCATCCATGAACCTGCTTTTCATCATTAATTTCTATCTATAATTCTCCATGTATATTGAAAATTTGATTGGATGGTTCATGATGTGAATGATTATTTTTTATCATTTTCATCTCCATTTCAACCTTATTCTTCATTTCAAATATTTGGGCTTCAAATTAATATTTTGTAAAAAATGGAGTTTTTAAATGATAATTGATTATTAAAATAATGATTGTTATATTATATATAATTATATAATTAATGAAAATTATGAAACCAATAGAACATTAATTAATTAATGAAAATCATGATATTATTCACTGAATAAAACCATTAAAATTCCAAATATTAAATATTGGGAAAATAAAGAATATAAATACTATTATGGGAAAATGTGGATCAACCCGATCGACAAGAATCATCCATTATATGTAACTTCTATAAAAAAGAAAAAAATATTTTAGTAAACCAAATTATATTATAGAAAATGGAAATATACGTCATTGAGTGGAATTGAGGTGGGTAAAAATGAATAGGTATTTATATGAGGTAATGTTACTATTTTAATAGTATTGTAACCATTTGAATAGTAACCCTGACCATTGGGAATATGAACCGGACCATTGGGAAAAGAAACATGACTATTGGAATAGTAATATGACCTCAAAATAAAATTATATCATATAAATATAATTTATCATGAGTAATAGTTGTAAATATAATTTTATAATACGATAATAAATTCTCATTATTAAAAACCGAAAATAAAATATAAAAACATTTTAATGAAATTTGTTTTAATGTATTTCATAAAGATAATTATTTTCATATAAAAAATTATAATTACCTATGGTTTTTTGATAATATGAATATCACTTTTTATTTTAATATGATTCCATTTTCCATGGGTTATTTGTTTTGGTAATTTCTTAAAATACTTCAATTTTTAGGTGAATAGAAAAAATAATATTTTTATCATAACTGTGTTGGTTAAATTAAATTATTCAGGATGTAATGATGAATAAATCATTTCTATCACATGATGGTTAATTTTTTTAATTTTTTATTTATTATATTAAAATAATATAAACATAATTTCCATAACTATAAATTACATTCAAAAATATAAAATCTAATTCCAAACATTAATATAATATTTTTTTATTTTCCCACATATCCATTTGATTGAACAAATTAATTTGAATTATATTGGGATTAAATATCTTAAAATATTTATTTTTAATTAATATATGGTTTAAAATGGACAAAATATCACTATATAAATTTTTACCATAGATATATTATTTGATATAGTATTTTACACAAAACATACCCCTCTCCACATGTATAAACAACCCTTCACCATGCCCTGGTAAAAACACTCTACCAAAACATTCCAATGTCAAAACATTTCCAACACTATCTCTCTAAATCCTATTATAATACATAGATACACTCTAGGGAAATCCAAATCAATTAAATAATAGTGTTTAGAGTCATATAAAAAAAGCATCATCGAGACGTGGGTAATCTGTCATTAATGTTCCCTCTTCTTATCCTATAATAGTTCTATTTTTATTAAACAAATTTAATCCCAAATATTGTAAAGATATTAAAGTGTTATATTAACATTATAATAATTATTTGACCCTACTATAAATATTATATTTAGAATATATTAAATTTTTATACTACTTATTCACACTTTTTAGACAATGTTCTCTTAATATCCAGTTAACTACCAGTGAAATATTTACAAATTATTTTATTATCACCAAAAAATCGATGTTTATAATAATATTTTTTGATACATAAATTCATAAATACATTTATTTCAATATCTAAGAATTAATTCTACATATTTATAAATAACCTTGAACAAAATAGTAAAAAAATAGTAAAACTGGATATGTTAAAAGAAAGCATGATATCCAAATGCTTCAAAATTAGAAATGAAAACTAGAAAATATATTCAATTTTTATAATTAATTAAAAGTCATACAAATTAATATTATTAACTTCTTTTACTATTTTTTAGTAAATATATGATTATTATTAGAGAGGTGGAAAAGTGGTGAAATAAATTATGATTCTAGGTTATGGGATTCTTGAACCCATATCTCATTCTTTTTATTATCATTCATTAATGTAATTATAATTTTGGATGTTAAATAAATATTCAATAATTTTTTTTAATATCTTTCCTTTTTAATTTTGTGATATACAGGTTACCACATCGATTTATGAGCTATATACAATGATTTCCAGAAATTACTTTCTTATAAAAAAATATACTCTTCCTGAGCTGTTTCTTTTTTCACTCAATAATGATAATGTATAGAGCAAATAATATTTTCATTAATCATCTTAGAACTCTATGTTTTTAAAATAAATTATTAGTTATCAAATCAATATGAAATATATTCCTTTCCATGGGTTATTTCATCATTATTATTGTTATATGTTCAATGTGGCATGAATGATTTTGTGAATATATGATGAAATGTGAGAAAAATATTGTATATCCATACAATTCATTAAGTAATATGATATATATAAGGATATTATGTTTATTATTCTTGAACGTGATGTTATATATTTTTAAAATGATTATTAATTAATTTTACACATATGTTATGTGTTTACATGATGCTATCTTTGTTCACAACTATGTGATATAGTTGACCCAAATGAGATGATATTTATTTTTATACATCATTAGATTTAATATCATTCTCAAATGGCGATATTATTTATATGATTATTGTAACACCTGAGACTTTTATGTTATATAAATCATCAAAGGAATCTTTTTCTACAAAACACTTGCTTGCCTTGCTTTAAACTAAATCGCGACCTTCCTCGATAGCTTGCGTCGTACGCAATACTGAGTTTCACTAAACAACGATATGCTATTAAAATATTATTAAAACTAACCGTTAGGAATAGTAATAACCACTTTTTGAAATTTTATAAATTATATTTTTCAAAATGGACTTCATTTTTGGATTCGGAATATCGAAATTAGCCTAGGGTGAAATTTTGGTATTTTTCTGAAAACTTTCTTGTTTTGATGAATAGTGAAAGCACTAAGTGGTAGTTAAAAAACTGAATTTTTCATAAAACATAATTTTACCATTTCTGTGAGTGGAATTTCAAAAATCTGAGAGACACTGTTGATGTCAGTAAGTAAAATGTGGTTCAATGAGATGAAAATAATTTTTGGTGAATAGTAACTTTTTACATTTCTTTACCACGGTTAAAAGTAAATAGGGTAAAGATGATATTTTTATTACCCTAAAAAATGTCCTAATTCTATTTTATAAGTTTAATTCGACCAAAAACAATCTTAGGAATAAAATATGACCATTTATGCCCACTTGGATTAGATTTGGACATTAATTATTAATTTATTTAAAGAAGGGTTAAAATAGTTAAAATCAAATTTTAATAAGTAAATAATTTTTAATATGGGTTTATACATAAGATAAATTCTACTATAAATATTAATTATAAATATAAAAATATGTCCTACATAATGGTATTTTATTTTTAATTTTTAGACATTAAATAATTAAATTTATTTATGACACAAAGATGATGCAATAATTATCTTATTAATGAAATATTGACATAATTAATGTTATAAACACCAAAATAAATGTAATTTGAGACTTTTTATGAATTACACTAATATTCTAGGTTAATATTACATGTTAGTATTGATTTAATTAGCTTGGTTCGAACTAATAATTCAGTTATGAATTTCAAAAAAATCAATTACTAAATAGTGTCAAAATTGACATAAAATAGTTTTTTAAAACAAATATTATATTTGTAATTGTTATCTTATTCCTAAAAATCTAAGTTTCGTCCAAATGACTTATATAAGTTTATATATATTAATAATAAACAACTTGGGGTTCGTTTGGCTGCTTATAGTAAGTTTATTAACCTTATAGTATAAGAACACAAGAAGACACGGTAAAAGTAAACGTATTTAACATAATGTTAAATCTAAATGATAAGGTTAAAATAGGATTCTAAACATGTCTAAATTTTATTGGATTATATTATTTCGAACCATACCCAAATTAGCTTCTAAATATATCAATTTTGAGCTATTTAAAACTGAACTTGACTTTATAATAAAATAATAGTTTTAGTTTTCCCAAAGGTGCCCCTCTCCTCCCTTATAAAAGGGCACCTCCTCCCCTTCTTCCTCACACCACATTGAGCCTTCAAGCTCATCCAAAACCTGCCAATTACTCCTCTCCACTTCCCTATAGACATCCTAGAGGTCTCGAGCTTCTTCAAAGACCAATTTTAGTGCCCTAAAAGAAGGTCTCAAAGAATCACTTCAAAGAAGAGGTAATGTCCGTTACCGATTATTTCATCTTTATTTCTTCTTCCACTTCTTCTTATTTAGTTGTTTCATTATAAAGTAATAAAATCAGTATCACTCATATACTGATATGTTATTATAAGTATGAAACAACACTATTTCACAATCTATCCATCCTACGGAAAAAGAAATCACCGCGCGTGCGTACGTACGGAATACCATCTCCACACCATGGTGTAAACTATTTTCCACCACCACCTTACTTGGATAGGTATAATGGTGTATATAATGACTATATATGACTATTATAAAGTGATACTAATTCTGAAATAGTATACATACGCTCCAATACAATTCCACAATCATAGGAACAATATCATCACTCGTTCGTACAAACGGAATACCGTCTCCACGATGTGATGTGACTCGTTCTACATGATCTTCCTTTCATAATGGTTATATATATGAATTTAATGAATGAATATGATAAATATTACACTAATAACATTATTTAAATGAGGTATCTATAACCTAAAGATAAGAATTAGAATTTATTCGACAAAACACGCATAAGAACAAAAAGTTATAAACACCCGAATAACAAGTAACAATGAAATATTACAAATAAGAAGCTAAGAAAATGACCATATATGATATCATAAAAATATGTATGATTCTTGAATAAGTCAATAACATTATTTAAATAATTATACAGGAGGTTCGGACACTTACGAAGCAAAAAGGACCTAAGGTAAGGGAAATATCACAATCTCATTTTTATCCGAGATTTTCTATACATTAGTATTTACTGGGGTGTATTTTATCATCCACATCCATGTTTCCTTAATATATAATATTGTTTCCATTCACCTACAATTGTTTAAATCCAATTTTACCCTTCAGTGAGTTTTTTTAATAGATATGAAAGGAATCTTTTGTCATTTTTCATACGAGGTAGTTTTTTGACTTTTCCGACAAAAGTACGAGAAGAATGTTTTTTTTAACATATAAGGCCTGAATGTATTTTTAAAACATTATTTCCAAGAAGATACATTTACAAGTTTTCATGTTTATTTTTAATCAACTTCTTTTATTTTAAAATTTTAAGACATGTTATGAAAGGAAAACGTTTTTGAAGTAGAAAGGATATTTTCCTCAAGAATGGAGTTCAAGTGTTTTATCAAAATTATTTTCCATCTAAGATAATAAAGGGTTCTGTTTCTATCCCTATTATTAGATGGATTTGATTATAGTGTGATGGAAATATTTTTTATGAATTTCTTTATCTTATATGAATTGTTTTATGATGTCATGTTGTTTAAGAATCCAATTTTTTTTACATGGGTTATGCTATGATGTCTGGTTTACGATTTTGTGGCACACATAAGAATGGTATCATTATGAGATGGGAGGGACCTATATCTCCCTCCAATGCATTGGGTAAAGATTTTATATCTCATGAGATAGACATGGCTGGAACGGTAGGTTATACCGGTTCAGTGAAACAGGACTGAAACGTGGAGTGAACTCGGTTCAGAAATGGACTTTGTCCACTAAGATAATCTTGGCAATGAGTCTTGACTAATAATAAATGATTCTCTATGATTATGTGTGTATTCCACAAAGTTTCATGTTTTATGTTATGATTATTGGGATTACATTTCACTACTATGATTTAACACATGTTATGAAATTATGCTATCTTTTGCAGGTTAAGATTTCCAAAAGTTATGTTCTTATGAATATGATGTGATTGATATTTCTTTTGTTTACCCTTACCGAGAATTTGAGCTCACCCTTTTGTATGTTTTCTTTCCCCAGGTCAGGAAGAAGGTTACTAAGTAAGATATGCCAGAAGGGACAATAGATATGATGAAACAAATGGGAGACAGTGTAGATACTTTATGAACCAGTTGTTTATGTTTCCCAGTTTCTAAAGACACTATACCTATATGGTCCTTTCTTGGTTTTGTTATATGTTGTAATAAATATGCTTCAATTTTGAAGTATTAACAATGTATGTAAAGTATGGGTCGTTATAGTTGGTATCAGAGGAAAGGTATAGTCAACCTTTGGAAACTAGGATGTAAAAGCCTTAGTAATAACCCTAAGGATAATTCTAAGCATAGAACAAAATATTAGTGTTTTATAAATGGTCATGAATAACCTAGGATAAGACCGTAAGTGTGAAATTTTATTCTTGATTATGTGGTTTTCCTATTATAATTAGTGTTTCTCATACTATTCTTCTTGGTTTTAGTCAATGGATAGAACCCGAAGGAATCATGTTAATGTGGAATGCGATGGGAAATGCAATGATTGTCCCCTTAAGGAACAAAATGTTATGGGATCTATAATTCAAAATTTTGTAGCCATGCTCACACAACTTTCTCAAGCTATGAATCATGCGGGACTTCCAAATGAGCAAAGGAAGGAGAAAAATTCTATTGAATCCTTCATGAGGCAGCGTCCACCTTCTTTCAGCGGGTCTACTGATCCATTAGTTATTAAACAATGGATTAGTACTACTGAAAAGATATTTTTAGTTCTTCAATGATCTGAACATGATAAAGTCATCCTAGCAGTGTATCGTTTGGAAGGAGATACTGATCAATGGTGGAATCTTATTAAGAATACGAGGCAAAGGGATGAAATTGAGTCCATGGAATGGGACGAGTTCAAGAACTTATTTTTCAATAATTACTTCCCTCGTATTCTTCGAAAAAAGATGGAGAAAGAGTTTCATGAACTGAAGAAAAACGATGATGAATCTATTAGTACCTATGATGCAAATTTTACAAGACTTTCAAGGTATGATTCTGGTATTATTATCCAACCTGAGAGTAAGATCGATCGATTCTTTAGTGGATTAAAACCAAGTCTTCTAAGGGAGTTAGACATAAAGGACATCAATAGCTACGAGGAAATCGTTCAATGTGCTCTCAAAGTTGAGATGGAGATTGTAGTAACCCATCAGTCATATGGGTTTTATAAGAAGAGGAAAATGGAATTCAAATGAAAATCTAAAGAGCACACTGAAAAGAAGATGATCTTTCCCTTATGCTCAATGTTTGGAAAGGAACATGGAGGGAGTTGTCTAAAAGGGACAAGTAAATGTTTCAAATGTGGAAAGGAAGGTCATCGGGCATTTGAATGCCGCGATGATGGGAAGAAGATGTCTAATGATGCAAACAAAGGAAGGGATACACAGAATGAACCTACTACACTTCAATGTTTCAAGTTCAAGGAGATGGGTCATTATGACAATAAATGGCCTAATCCAAGGGTTGATGATGATGGTCGACGTCAACAAACTCTTAAGGCTAATGGCAAAGGAAAGTCACATGCAATTTCTATCAGTGATGTGGAGCATGATAAAGATGTGGTGAAAGGTACACATACCATCCACTATAAAGTAGAAAATGTTTTATTTGATTCTAGATCCACCCACTCTATTATTTCTGAAGAATTTTCTAAGGGTATCACCGTATTACCTCAACAATTAGACGTTGAGTCAGCTGTGACAACACCTAATGGCACAACAGTCGCATCAAAAGTTTATAATTCTTCTCCGATCGAAGTTTGTGGGAAAGTTCTTCCAGAAAGTCTTGTGATCCTACCTATTGTGGAATTTTATGTGATTCTTGGCATGGATTTTCTTTCTTTATATGGAGCTCATATCAATTGCCAAAGAAGAGAAGTCACATTTCATATTCCAGATCAATCTATGATTGTCTATCAATGCAAGGATGAACATAACCTTCCAGTGGAAATTCCTTCTACCTTATGGGTCTTGATTCCACTAAATAAAGGTTATTTATCTCAAATGGTTGGTGATAAACTCACGAATAAGAATATGCCCATTGTACGGGAGTTTGATGATGTCTTTCTGGAGGAATTACCGGGTCTTCCACCAAATCGTGAAGTTGAGTTTTCAATTGAACTCGTACCGTGTGCTTTGCCTATTTCAAAGACACCTTATAGAATGGCCCCAATTTAGTTGTAGGAATTGAAGAAGCAACTCCAAGAGAATATTGATAAGGGATTAGTACGCCCTAGTGTGTCACCTTGGGGAGCACCTCTTCTATTTGTTAAGAAGAAAGATGGATCAATGAGACTCTGCATTGATTATCGAGAACTTATCAAGATCACTATCAAGAAAAAATATCCTATCCCACGCATTGATGACTTATTTGACCAACTACGCAGAGCTCAATACCTTTCCAAGATTGATCTTCGTTCAGGGTATCATCAATTAAGGGTCAAAATGGAGGATATACCAAAGACAGCTTTCCATAAAAGGTATGGACACTATGTATTTATAGTGATGCCATTTGGTCTTACTAATGCCCCTGTTATCTTCATGGATCTGATGAATAGAGTCTTTAGAGACTATCTTGATCAATTTGTGGTAGTCTTTATAGAGGATATTCTTGTCTATTCAAAGATCAAGGAAGAACATGAAGATCCCTTGAGAATTATATTGAAGACCCTGAGAAAGGAGATGCTTTATACCAAATTTACCAAGTGTGAATTTTGGATTCAAAAAGTTGCATTTTTTGGTCATATAATCTCAAAAGAGGGGATATCTGTGGATCCAGCAAAAACAGAGGTTATCAAAAGATGGTCGAGACCAACAACAGTGACTGAGATCCGAAGTTTTCTTGGTTTGGCTGGATATTATTGACGTTTTGTGAAATATTTTTCACGATAATCTAATCCACTCACCAGGATGACTCGGGAAAGAATTTAAGTTTGTCTAGACAGAGGAATGTGAAAAAAACTTCAAGGAGTTGAAAAGAAGGTTATCTAGTGCACCTGTGCTCACACTACATTGTAGTGGAGAAAGGTTTGTGATATATAGTGATGCATCCAAGAAGGGATTGGGGTGTGTTCTTATGAAAAATGATATGGTGATAGCTTATGCCTCAAGACAGTTGAAAATCCATGAGAAAAATTACCCAACACATGATTTGGAGTTAGTTGTGGTAATAATTGAATTAATGATTTGCAGGCATTATCTTTATGGTGAAAGGTGTGATATTTATACTGATCACAAAAGTTTAAAGTATATTTTCACACAAAAGGAGCTGAATATGCGTCAAAGAAGATGGTTGGAGCTGATTAAGGATTACGACTACTCAATCCATTACCACCCTGGGAATGAAAACAAGGTGGCAGATGCATTAAGTCGACAAGACCATGCCAGTTTATCCATGATGAGGATCAAAAAAGATCCAATATTAATGGATTTACAAAGGATGGATCTTGGAATTATAATGGAAGGGGAAAATCTTATCTTTCTTAAATGAATGTTCGACCATCTATACATGTGAAGATTAAAGAGACATAGAAAAAAGATGTCGAGTTACAAAAGATGGTGAGAAATGTTCTTGAATTCAACCTTGATTGTGATGGGATAATAATGTTCAGGAATCGGGTTTGTGTTCTTCCCATCCCTAAATTAAAGATGGAGCTACTGGATGAGGCTCATACTTCTTCATTTTCTATTCATCATGGAAGCACGAAGATGTATAGGGACCTGAAAGAGTACTTCTGGTGTGATAGAATGAAAAGATATGTTGCTGAATATGTCTCTCGATGCTTGGTTTGTCACCAAGTTAAAGCTGAGAGATAGAAGTCTAAGGGGATGTTACATCCATTACCCATACCCGAATGTAAATGGGAAAACATCACTATGGACTTTGTCATAGGACTTCCAAAAACATACAAAGGCAATAATGCTATCTGGGTCATAGTTGATCGTCTTGCAAAGTCTGCACACTTCATTGCTATTAGAGAGGATTTCCCTCTGGATCAGCTTGCCAGGATATATGTAAAGGAAGTGGTAAGATTGCATGGAGTACCACTTTCTATTATATCTGACTAGGATCCGAGATTTACCTCGATATTCTGGAGAAGTCTTCAGCATACTATGGATATAGAGTTGAGTTTCAGCATTGCTTATCATCCTTAGAGAGACGGTCAGTCTGAGAGAACAATTCAAACTCTAGAAGACATGTTGAGAGCTTGCTCTATGGATTTCAAAGGTGTTTGTGATCAAAAACTACCTTTTGTGGAATTTTCTTATAATAATAGCTTTCACTCTAGTATTCAGATGGCTCCTTATGAAGCTCTCTATGGAAAGAAATGCAGGACTCCAACTTGCTGGGATGAAGTTGGGGAAAGAAAGCTATTAGGACCTGATCTTGTTGATGAAATGGCAGAAAAGGTCAGATCTATTCAACAACACATAAGAGCATCTCAGAGTCAACAGAAAAGTTATGTCGACAACTAAATAAAAGACCTAGAGTTTGAAGTGTGTGATAAAGTGTTCTTAAGAATATCTCCCTAAAAGAGAGTCATGAGATTTGGAAAGAAGGGGAAGTTGAGCCCTTGATATATCGGTCCTTTTGAAATACTGGATCGTGTTGGGTAGGTAGCTTACCGATTGGCGCTTCCACCGAATCTCTCTCAAGTTCATGATGTGTTCCATGTATCTCTCCTGAGAAAGTACATAACTGATTTTTCACATGTACTTAGCTCAAAAGTTGTACCGCTGGAGCAAGATCTTTCTTATGAAGAACAACCGATAGAGATTTTGGATTGTAGAGAAAAATTCCTATGAAACAAGACCACTCGATTGGTGAAAGTTTTATGGAGGAACCACCAATTAGAAGAAGCTACATGGGAGTTTGAGGCTATGATGAGGGAGAGGTATCCTCATCTGTTTGTTACAAAGTGATGAATTTTGAGGGAGAAATTCATTTTAAGGGGGGTAGAATGTAACACCAGAGTCTTTTATGTTATATAAATCATCAAAGGAATCATTTTCTACACAACCCTTTCTTGGATGGCTTTACACGAAATCACGACCTTCCTCGATAGCTTGCGTCGTACGCAATATCGAGTTTCACTAAACAACGATATGCTATTAAAATATTATTAAAAATAGCCATTATGAATAGTAATAACCACTTTTTGAAAATTTATAAATTTTATTTTTCAAAATGGACTTCATTTTTGGATTATTATTATCGAAATTAGCCTAGGGTGAATGTTTGGTATTTTTCTGAAAACTTTCATTTTTTGATGAATAGTGAAACCACTAAGTGGTAGTCAAAAAACTGAATTTTTCATAAAACATAATTTTACCACTTATGTGATTGGAATTTCAAAAATCATAGAGACACGGTTGATGTCAATAGGAAAAATGTGGTTCAATGAGATGAAAATAATTTTTGGTGAATAGTAATTTTTTATTTTTTTACCACGGTTAAAATTAAATAGGGTAAAGATGATATTATTATTATCCTAACACATGTCCTAATTCTATTGGATAAGTGTAATTCGACCAAAAACAATCTTAGATATAAAATATGACCATTTAGGCCCACTTGGATTAGATTAGGACATTTATTAATAATTTATTTAAAGAAGGGTTAAAATAGTTAAAATCAAAGTTTAATAAGTAAATAATTTATAAGATAGGGTTATACATAAGATAAATTCTACTATAAATATTAATTAGAATGAAAAAAATATTTCCTACATAATGGTATTTTATTTGTAATTTTTAAACATTAAATAATTTAATTTATGTATGACACAAAGATGATGCAGTAATTAACTTATTAATGAAATATTGACATAATTAATGTTATAAACACCAGAATAAATGTAAAATGAGACTTTTTATGAATTACAATAATTTTATAGGTTAACATGATATGTTAATATTGATTTAATTAACTTGGTTCGAACTAATAATTCTGATATGATTTTCACAAAAATCAATTACTAAATAGTGTCAAAATTGACATAAAATAGTTTTTTAAAACAAATATTATATTCGTAATTGTTATCTTATTCTTAAAAATCTAAGGTTCGGCCAAATGAATAGATAAGGTTATATATATTAATTATAAACAACTTGGGGTTCGTTTGGATTCTTATAGTAGGTTTATTAACCTAATAGTATAATAACACACGAAGACACTGTAAAAGTAAACTTATTTAACTTAATGTTAAATCTAAATGATAAGGTTAAAATAGGAACCTAAACTTGTCTAAATTCTATTGGATGAGAGTATTTCGACCCATCCACACCTTATCTTAGAAATATATCAATTTTCAGCTATTTAAAACAGAACATGACTTTATAATAAAATAATATTTTTAGTATTCCCAAAGGTACCCCTCTCCGCCCTTATAAAAGGGCATCTCCTCCCCCTCTTCCTCACACCACTTTGAGCCTTCATGCTTGGACAACCCCTGACAATTACTCCTCTCCACTTACCTAGAGAAATCCTAGAGGCCCTGGTCTTCTTCAAAGACCAATTTTAGTGCCCTAAAATAAGGTCTCAAAGAAGCACTCCAAAGAAGAGGTAATGTCTGTTACCGATTCTTTCATCTTTATTTCTTCTTCCACTTATTCTTCTATAGTTGTTTCATTATTAAGTAATAAAATCTGTATCAATCATATACTGATATGTTATTATAAGTATTAAATGACCCTATTTCACCATATATCCATCCTACGGAAAAATAAATCACCGCACGTGCGTATGTACGGAATACCGTCTCCACGCCGTGGTGTAATCTATTATCCACCACCACCTTACTTGGATGGGTATAATGGTGTAAATAATGACTATATATGACTATTATAAAGTGATACTGATTCTTAAATTGTATACATACACTCCAATACAATTCCACGATCATAGGAACGATATCATCACTCGTGCGTACGTACGGAATACCGTCTCCACGATGTGATGCGACTCGTTCTACATGATCTTCATTTCATAATGATTATATAAATGAATTGAATGAATTAATATGATATATATTACACTAATATCACTCTTTAAATGAGTTATCTATAACCTAAAGATAAGAATAAGAATTTATTCGACAAAACACGCATAAGAACAAAAAGTTATAAACACCCGAATAACAAGTAGCAATGAAATTTTACTACTAAGAAGCTAAGAAAATGACTATATATGATTTCATAAAAATAATTATGATTCTATAATTAGTCAATAACATTATTTAAATCATTATACTAGATGTTCGGACACTTATGAAGCAAAACGGACCTACGGTAAGGGAAATGTCACAATCTCATTTTTATCCGAGATTGTTTATACTTTAGTATTTACTGGGTTGTATTTTATCATACACATCCATGTTTCCTCAATATTTAATATTAATTACATTCACTTACAAATTTTTAAATCCTATTTTACCCTTCGGTGAGTTTTTAGTAAAAGATATGAAATGAATCTTTTGTCATTTTTCGTACGAGGTACTTTTTTGACATTTCCGAAAAAAGTACGAGAAGAATGTTTTTTTAACTTATACGGCATGAATGAATTTTTAAGAAATTATTTCCAATAATCTTCCTTTAAAAGTTTTCGATTTTATTTTTTATCATCTTCTTTTAGTTTAAAATTTTAAGACATGTTAATAAAGGAAAATGTTTTTGAAGTAGAAAGGATATTTTCTTCAAGAATGGAGTTCAAGTGTTTTATCAAAATTATTTTCCATCTAAGATAATAAAGGGTTCTGTTTCTATCCCTATTATTACATGGATGTGATTATGTTGTGATAGAAATATTTTTATGAATTCCTTTATCTTATATGAATTGTTTTATGATGTCATGTTGTTTAAGAATCCCATTTTTATTACATGGGTTATGCTATGATGTATGGTTTATGATTTTGTGGCAGACATAAGAATGATATCATTATGATATATGTGGGACCTATATCTCCCTCCAATTCATTGGGTAAAGATTTTATATCTCATGAGATAGACATGGCTGGAAAGGTAGGTTATACCGGTTCAGTGAAACATGACTGAAATGAGGAGTGAACTCGGTTCAGAAATGGACTTTGTCCACTAAGAGAGTCTTGGCAATAAGTCTTAACTAATAAGAAATGAATCTCTATGATTATGTGTGTATTCCACATAGTTTCATGTTTTATGTTATGATTATTTGGATTACATTTCTCTACTTTGATTTATCCCATGTTATGAAATTATGCTCTCTTTTGCAGGTTACGATTTCCAAAAGTTATATTCTTATGAATATGATGTGATTGATATTTCTTTTGTTTACCCTTACCGAGCATTTGAGATCACCCTTTCGTATGTTTTCTTTCCCCAGGTCAGGAAGAAGCTTATTAAGTAAGATATGCCAAAAGGGACTATAGATATGATGAAATAAATGGGAGACAGTGTAGATGCTTTATGAACCAGTTGTTTCTGTTTCCCAGTTTCTAAAGACACTATACCTATACAGTCCTTTCGTGGTTTTGTTATATGTTGTAATAATTATGCTTCAATTTTGAAGTATTAACAATGTATGTAAAGTATGGGTCATTATAATTATGATCTAATGATTATGACATACTATCAGTGTTCGTGATCACCCATGTTATACTGATTAATTTATATTATTAATTCCATGTTATCTTAACCCTTAGTGTGTTTTTTCTCACCATTTTCATTGATGTATATCCTCAGGTTACTATATGTAATATAGATAATGTGAGATATTTTATGTTCATAAACATGAATGATTTTATAAAGATTTATGCTTTATTATGTATAACTAATATATGATTCTGACCTTCCCATGATACTACCTATCAATGATTGAATGTAAAACTATTATGTTATGTCTCTTTAATATGATGTAATTGTAATGTAATGAAAAATAGGGTCAACATAGTTTGAATAATATGTAATGGAAGGAATCATATCCTTTTTAAAACTCACAAGAAAGAATTGGTTGGAGCAAGGTTATTCTCTCAAAGGCTTCACGAGTAAATGGGTTCCACTTGGGATAGTGGTTTCTCCTACCAAGGAGGAATACCCTACCATGGAGTTCCCAAATAGGTAAAAATTATAGTCTAATTGAAATATTTCTATACCTATGTAGTTTTTATCAATGTCATGGTTTAGTTATTATGGGAAATATGTGTACAGATCCAATTTCTTCATTGTCAGAATTTGAAATATCTATATATATTTTTCCATATCTTGGTTCTAAAATGACATGTAATTCTAAGGCCCAATGCTCCTGAAATTGATTCGATAAAAATGTTAAATATAATTTATATTTTATTAAATAATCTTTGAAAAAAATTGGATAAATCTTCAATCATATATGAGAACATAAATTCAACACCATGGATTGGTTCAGAATGTGTTTTTACCCATGTCCTGAAATAAACATGGTCTGTGCGGGGTCTATAGAATCCTCCCCCATTAGTAGTATATTTAGTAAATTAATTAATTATTTAATCAATAAATTATTTAATTATGACAAATAATTTTTTTATAAAAATAATTCCATTGAGATATCCTACAGTTAGCCTCATAATCCTAGGATCTACTGAGAGCTTCTCTATCCTCAATTTGTGAATCACATCATAAGATAGTGAAACTCCATATTAGAGTAGATAAGGAAACATAAAACACAATGAATTTCTATTATTTTCTGTTACTTAATTTTTTGATGATGAACATTACAACATATGGGTATGACTTACAATTGGTGTTTTATGTAAATTTTTATAAAACTATCTAAGTATAGAGACTAATTATATCGATCTACACCAATTGTGGATTGATCATCCAGTTATATATTAAAATATGAATTAATTATTCGTTGTTTTATAACATCAGATTCCAGTTACTGATCATTTTATAGGAAAACATTGAAATGATCGTTAAAATCATTACTTTTTCTTTCCCCTATCTCTTCACATTTTTCACTGGTAGGAGAACGTGGTCCCAAATCAACATTGATGGGTATTAACAAACCTGGTCGTATCCCAAAAATTGAAATGGTTTCAAAATTGAGAGATATATCGACAAAATAACTATAAATATAGGTTTTTTATGAGGAATGGGAGGTTATGTTTACAAATGGATATAAAATGCAAGTAAATGGGTAAAAAAGCATGCCACATGTATGGAAAACCCCTACGGGTTATTGGAATTGGTTTTTACACACAAGAGATGTAAATAATTAGCCGAAACTAGATGTCACTATTTATGTTGTACATATGGTCGAAATCAATGTGTCATGGCTTGATTCACGAATAAAAATCAGATATATGAAATTGTGAAAAACGTGACTGCACACTATTTATAATAATGAACACATGGAGTGTAGCCTGTTGAGTATGGTAGCTAGAGTAATGGAAAAATATAATGGTGAAATGATTTGTATCCCTTCTATATTACATGTACCTCAACCCCAATTGTAAAATCAATTTCATAGAGTACACATACACATCAAGTGAACATGGGTGATAGTATGTGTGAAGAATCACAACGTGTATGAATGTACAAATAGAATATGTGAATGTAAACAGACACAACCAAAATAAAATGGTCCATTCCCACTTATCTTGGACACACCATCTAGTCCACCTGCATCGCGTGTACTACTACATGGATAGGAATCCATGTACTATCCATGGACACAACCAGGTGGTGGACTGGGACCACATGACAGTGGATCTTCTAACACATAGTATATCCCTTTGTTTCCTTCTTGGAAAAATCCATGATATATATCACTTTATTTTTAACTCAGATATTGGCCTACAAGCTGCTTATCCTATTTTGGTTCCATGTATAACTCGATGGATCCCATTTGTTTGGATTTAATCATTGGATGTGAAATTTTATCTAAATGACAATTGGTATGGTGAGACATGATGATGGTTGAGATCATAATGTATCACCCGAGACCTACCATGTAGTACCCTCTATTAGAGATGGGTAGTGGAGTCCTTGGAAATAACATAGTCGTACCCTCCATTAGAGGTGAGAATTAGAGACCTTGAAAACTACCAAGTAGTACCCTCATATTTAGTTATGAATCAGAGCCTTTGATGACTACCGAGTAGTACCCTCATGTAGAGCTGTAAAGTAGAGTTATTAATAACTATCATGTTAGTCCCGTCCAGTAGATCTTGGCAGTGGAGTCCTCAATAACTACCGAGTAGTACCCACCGGTAGATTTAGGACTTAGAGTCCCCTATGACTACTAAGTATTACCCTCTATTATATATAATAACATGTCATCAGAAAATATTAGATTGGACCCGTCAACATGAACAATGGAATATGTCATCAGATAATATATTTTGGCCACTCGACTATGTGTCATCATGAAGATTCATTTTTCGACTATCATGGTTACTTTTAGGCGATGCGTGAGATGTTGGGAATCATATATAGAGTTTTGGAATTGGATACACTTTTTGTAGGTATGAGATATGATATTGAGAACCCTTACTCTCTCTTTTGGGATTCATTTGATTATATATATATATATTCATTTGGTTCCATATCCTTGAATTTGGTTACTCTCCTTCCATGAGAGGTTAATACACAAATGGTATTCCACGTTCTTTCCATGTATAACTTATTATGGTTAGATGAGTATAATCCCCTACTGTATGTGGAGAATAATCGATGTGTAGTTAAAATACTAACCAGGTCTAGCCCCTTGTACTTAGATTTTTTACATTCTCTTGTATTGTGTTGAGTTATTATTTGTACTATGTATTTAATCTACTGTAATTCTATTTCTATTTTATCTCATGCTGCCGCACCTTCATTTTTCCAGGTGTCCTACTAGTTATTTATAAACTCTATACTACATGGCAATTCCCCACATGTGTCATGTCTTATGATGAAAATAGATAGGTTGGTAGTGAATCAAAAGATCTTAGGACACCAAATTATTATGAACCGCATACGGTGGTCAAGGCTTGGGATTATGGAGCTGGGATCTACCAGAATATTACATTTCCTATTTTTACATGTAGGGAGATATTTTTTGTTGGGAATATATTTGTCCCAATAAATTTTCTATTTTCACCATCATGCACTTGTATACTATAGAGGTTATTAATTAATTGTTCAAATTATAGTTTTTTTCATCTCTGAATCCTTAAATATTCATGGCTTCATCATGATTCTAGTGTATGTGCATACAATTACTTATGAAATTGTATCCTCATGTTAGATATTCATACAGAACTGGTCACCACCCTAGTCCCATGGGGGTGGTCTTGGGTTAGTTTTGGCTCGAACCACTACTTAGGTCGATTCATGACTATTTAGAATCAAATCATGTTCATTCCTTATGGTTTGTATAGACTAGTCTCCATATATATATATTTTGGTGGGATTTATGGAAATAATTTTAATGTTTCTCGGGTGTGGATCTTAGGACCGAGATTCCAGTGATTTGCAGGAGGCTGGCATAGACATTCACGAGGACCATAACTATCATCTTATTGACTCGACATACTAATAAATTGGTGGCATGGGTCAATGGTACACACATCATATGGGATTTATTCATTGAATGTACTTATTGAGGTATCTCTACATTTTTGTGATATATATTTATACTTATATGCTCATCTAATTATGATATGTATTGATAAATTTGAAGATTCCTACATGAAGAAAAAATAACGAGTATAAAAGTTACAAATTAGGAAAATGACCAAATGAGTGATAAGGACTCATTTTAGGTTCAATCATATACATATTTCCACTAGGTGGGTAGGTATCTACACCACCCAATATTGAGCAGTAGATCATCCTTGCAAAGCAGGATGAGGATGCCCAAAGGTATAGTAGAATCCCAGAGTTCCAGCACTAGAGGCTGATGAGGATCAACAATTATATATATCCTCGAGCATAATATAATTGGATAAAGATGGTGGATTGTATATTCAACATTATTCAGACTGCTACTATTCAGTTGGTTTCACTGAAGCCTATCCCTTTCCATTGAGAATCTACAAAATGATCTAACATTATTACATAGATGCACGATGAGTCTACATCTAATGTATCAACGTCAAAAAATTGTTCCATGATTAGTAGCACCACTCATATTTGGGATCAATTCATTTTCATGAGATTATAGAGTTGTTAAAGCGAGGTATAATTGTGGCTATGTATTCAGTGAGGTTTATAGACCATACCCAGCGCACCCTTGATAGGATCTGTAGTGGCTAAATCTGAACATGGAAGATTGAGCAGGAACTCCATAGAGAGATCCATTCTAGCATGGTTACCTTTTTAATCCCTACCTTTTCAAGGTTTGTATAGTGGTAGGTACAAATAGAAATCATTATATAAACGAGATTCTCTATATATAAATCTGGAAGTGAGTGTCATTGAGTTTAGTTACTTATATATACTAGTAGGAAGTAGTCAACATGATCTTGGTTTAAGAATGAATTTCGAATGTAGACTCAGTTGTGAGGTAGTACAGTGCATGGATATTGTACGTAACTATGGAAACATGAAGATTGTTGGTTCTATTATTTTGATGGGATAGGTCACATATGGTGTGAATGATCGATCAGACATGTTGAGATACTCTAATAGGTATCTAATTGACCACCATGATAGAGGTAGTTCTATGAGCAGGGATCTCCCATGCAAGGACTGGGTGGTTCCCATGGAGGGGATCTTGAGGAGGAGAATGAGGAGCTATGGATTGTGGACTCTACTATAGTACCCTTCTACCACCACCACGTGAAAAACGACATCAAGATCATGGAGATTACAGTTAGGGTGACATAATGGTGTAGACTTTGGAAGATTATGACAGCATAGTGCACGAGATTGTTAGTGGTGTGATCTGTGTCTATTATACTCTTGAATCAATATTAGTAGACATATGTTCCAATAATTCCTGTATATTTATACTATTTTTTTTGAGATATAGAACTCCCAGTTAAAGTTCTGCACCATCAGATTTATATAGTGGATGAAACATGGAACACTTATTCTGTATCATTCATTTACTAGAAGTGTAAGCTATCACATGGTGGAGAAAGGTTCATATGGGACATTTTGGTCATCCTGATGGTACCCTATGATTTCATATTGTGTATGGATTGGTTGTCCATGATTCTAAAACATATTGACTATCATTGTAGATTAGTATGTTCCCTATGTACTGATGGGATGAAATTCACCTTTATGGGTGATATAAATCTAACCGATAGACATGTGGGTATTTCAAGAATAATATTGAAACCCATCACCCATCAGTTACTATGTATTTATGAATAATATACTTTTAGTCATTAGGTTTCCTTTAATAGTGTATGATTATATGAACGTCTTACCCGAGGACCTTACCTGAGTACCTCAATGTTGGGAGATTGCATTTTTTGTCAACATGCATTCTAGAATCACTCAGATACCTTTTGTGGAATACTGTATGGCCCCTATAAGTCTCTTAAAGACATTCTTATAGTTAGAGATTGTTCTAGAGAAGGGTTTCATCAGACCCAATGTGTCCCCCTGGGTAGCTTCGATGTTGTTCAGAAAAAATGTGGATAAGGGTTTGTGTATTATCTAGGATTATATTCACATGAACCAGAACACAATAAAGAACATGTACCCCTTACTGAGGATTGATGACCTATTGAATAGTTTTTTTTTTCTTTACATTATTCTCAAAGATCAATATTAGGACTTGAATCCACAATTTTCGGTTCACAAGGCTGACATTCCAAAGATGGAATTCTGATTCCACAATAGAAACTACGAGTTTGAAATGATTACCTTTCATGTGATGAATTACCCATCATGTTTATGAATTTTATGAACAAGATATTCAATCCATACATGGAATAATATATATTTATATTAATTGATGACATAGTTATCTACTTTAGATTGGAGGTGGATCATGAAAATCTATTAAAAATGGATCTATATTTTCAATGAGAGAAAAAGATTTATATAAATCTTTCAAATTTCTAGTCATGGGAAAAATAGGTTAACCTTTTTAGGGTATTTCATTTATAAATATTGTTTATCTAAGTACCTAGTAAAGATATATGTATTAATTTCTTTTTACTACCCAACTGTGTGTCAGAGGTGCGGTAACAACCCAATGATTTAAAATTGGAAATTCCTTCCTTATAAAATAAAATCACATGGAAGCACCAAATAATGAACCACTATGTTCTATGTGACATTTAAATGTTGGTTTCTCACTTATGTGGTTTTAATTTCAAAAATCTAACATACACAGTTGTGATCACCAATTTATTTGATGTCTGATAAGAAAAACATAATTTTTTTTGAGTAGTATCTTACCCTTATGAATTGTTACATACCCATATGAATAATGATATACCATAATGAATCGTAACCTTACAGATGACAGTATAAAGAGAAAATTCATGTGAAAGTATTATGTACATTTATTTTAGAACAAGTAATTAAATGTTTTAAAACTGGGTCCTTAATAATAAATATTGAGTTTAATTAAATATTAAAATAACCATATTTACAAATTTATTTTTGAAAAATGGATTTAAGGTTTGTATTATAGACACATAAAAATGGTTAGGGTGAATTTTTGGATTTTTCTAAAATATTTTAATTTACGATGAATAGTAAAATATAACAATTTACGATAAATGCTAAATAAGAGATATATTGAATCAATGATGATGATCTTCTGATTTATGTGTAATTAGTTCTAAGAAACATGAATTTATTACTATTCTTGTTCATGGAATCATCAACATTTCTTGTCTTGAGAGAAATTAATAAAATAAAGATTAAAAAATTAATAAAACCCTCTTCTCATCCACTATAAAACACCCTTAACTCCCTCTTCTCTTCACACCTATCATGCATTGTGTATTGCCAATATTCTACCCAAATATCTGCCCATGTTCCTCCCCCACATCCAAAATCCCCTATCCTCTTTAAAATACTATAACCTCTCTCTTTAAGAGGTTCTCAAAGGAGATAAACTTAATAGGTAAATTACTCATTAAAATTCTTTTATATCTTTTAAGTTATTTTATTTTCATATTTTTTTTCCACCTCTCATCACCCAAAAAGTATGATAACTCCAAAAACATACATGTACTAAATTTTTTTAATACTAATTGGATTTTTCATTATCATCTCCATTTTCCCCATCTTTTTTTAATGAAATGAAAACACCCTTTGAGATGTTTAAATTTATCACATTCAATGACAGTAGTTTATCAAAAAAAATTCATCTTAAATTTTTGTCATTAATCCATTTGTGTTATGGTTGAAATAGATTATTATAAATTTAATATATCCTATTTTTGAAATTTAATCATTTTTTAAAATGATATTATTTTATAAAGAAAAAAATATTATTTGTAATCAAACCCACTGATTAACCAAAATGGTATCAAGTAATGTTTTATTTAATCATTACTCTTTACTCCTAAAAACTGAATGAATTTTTATAACCATGTAATCTATTGAATGTTCACTAATAAAATACAACTTCAATTCCGGGAAACCACATTCATATTACATGTTTATCCAAACATGAATATAAGAAAATACTTCATTAAAACCATGTAAGCAAAGGAGCCTAAACAATGAAATTGAACAAAATAACCAATCAAAAAGGCCTTGAATGTGTTGATTAAATAATTTTTCCTTATGAATTTTCCATTTTTTCATGTTTTTAAAATAAAAAACATCCTATATTAAAGAAAATTTTATTTTCCATAAGTTTTCACATGATAAAGAAAATTTTACATCCCCAAGAAAATTTATCCTCACCTGTTTTTCATTGTTCATATTCTAGTCTCTCTAAATCGAACCCTTTTTATTCTATAGTGAAAAATTCAGTTTCACATCTTAAACCTCAGAATTATATAAAAAATTAGATAGAGAGTATTCTGTTTTCTGGATCTGAATTTTTATTCTGAATTCTCTAATATTCAGACTCTGAATTCTCTGAAATTCCAGTTCCGAATTACTTAGAATAAAGACTCCAAATTCCGTATAATTGAGGTTAAGAATTCCATATAATTTAGGTTCCAAATTTCTTATAATTTAGGTTCCAAATTCCTTAGGATTAAGGTTCAGAATTCCATGGAATTTAGTTTCTAAATTCTTTAAAATTAAGAAGCCCAATTCCTTAGAATTCAGGATCCAAATTATTTATAATTCAGGTTCTGAATTCCATAGAATTCAGGTTCTCAATTCCTTAGAATTCAGGTTACGAATTCCATATAATTCAAACTTTGAATTCCTTAGAATTATGGTTCTGAATTCCTTATATTTAAGAATCTTAATTCCTCAGAATTCAGATTACAGATTCCCTATAATTTGGATTCTGAATTCTACAGAATTATGATAGCTAATTCATTGAATAATAGAATCTGGATATCCTTATAATATCGACTCCGAATATTTTTCCTTAGACTCGGAAAATTATTTTTTCCATAGACTTTGAAATAATAAATTTTGTCATGAAACCACATTTTACATACTCAGGTTTGAGTTATAAAACAATTTCGTGATTTCTGTTATGGACTAACCGTTGTTTGAGTGACACATCTATAGGTTTCTCTGAGATTCATGGAATAATTGACTGTTGTAAGAGGGAGATAACCGTTAGTATTGTGCCTATAATTATGAACTCATTTTATTGATCTCAATGATACACATTTACACACATTGAACATTATAGAGATTACATGTTGCTGAAGTGATTTCTAGAGAGAGATACTCATAATTTTTGTGTACTAAAAATCGTGATCAAAATTTCTTTGTGCAACTCTAAATGTTGGTGAGTAAATTTGAGGGCTTCTGGGGATATGAAGACAGAGGTTCCGACTAAATTAAAGTTCGAGGGCTTGTGAGGATAGCCTGACAGGCTCTAATATTCTTATTGAGGGTTTACCTTGGAATGGGTTAGATAGAATTTCTTGAATGTATAAATGAAGGTACCTTTTTCCAATGTTGTTGGATACCCTACTCTTTGGGTTAAAATATATCTCACTTGTTACTTTTATTGTTTCACGTTTTTTCCACCTCATTTTGATTATTAATGAAAGTATAAATATATTATATTTCCTCATACTTTTATAATAATATTAGTTAGATTCTATATTCTTTATGGAATGATCTTTTTCCTTGTAAACTTTTCTAAAGTTTCATTTCTGGAACCATATTTCTGGAATCGATCAAGACTGTAGAACTAAAAGGTCTTGTGAATTTACCATGTTTTACATTGTAAAAAATTATTAATACTTTATTTAAAAGTTCCAAAGGAATTTCTAATGTATAAAATTCACCCCCGCTCATGTATATTGGGCATCTACATAATTATTTCGATACTACAATAGGTATTAGAGAGAGGTCTCTGAAATACTTATATTCACTTGTAATTTTTCTTAATCAAGTATTCATTGTTCTATATATTCTTTTCTTAGGATTTTTATCCTTTTTTACAATATTTTATTACAAAAAAAAATGTGTGGAATGATATTTTCCTTTAGATGGCAGGAATGAATGTTTGTTCAATCGAAAATCTTAAACTTAATAGACCACCTATATTTGATGGGAATTATTAAGAATATTGGAGAGATATTTTGAAGACATTTGTTATTAACACTATAGTGGAATACTTTGTAACTCTTTCTGGAAGATATAAAAATTTTTATAAGTAATTCATTACATTAACCAACCATGAAAATCATGAATATCAACTAAATTACAAAGTATATTATACTTTTCATTGATCAATGAATATAAATATATATATATATCCAAATTTCATCTTTTGAAGAAGAAAATTTTATTTAGAAGAAGCTTGATGTAACTCAATTTAGAACATCAAAAGTTATTAAAACTAGATGAGTTATGCTCAAAGCTGAGTATCATGGATTTTTACTACCATTTAGAGAAATAGTGTGTAAGGTACAATAGAGGTTTGTGACCATTGTTAACAGTTTACAATATATGGGTGAGAAAGGATTCAATGATGAGTCACTTGTGGATAGGATCATAGACATCATGCCAAATGTATAGGAATCAAAGAGAACAGCTATAAATGTGAACAATAATTTTATAAAGATTTTTCATGATAATCTTTTTGGAACTCTTCTTTAAAATGATACTCGAATGAAGAGATATGGTGAAATAAATAAAAAGAAAAATGGAAATGGTAGTGTTATATTCATAACAACTTCAAATCATATGAAATATTGGATTTCTGAGATAGTTACAAGATCCAAATATAAGAGGACTATTATTCCATCTGAATCTAATGAAAGTGAAAATTCTAAGAATGAGTTAGAAAATATTTCATGAAGAATGAAAAAGATTTTTGCATAGAAGAAAATTCAATCTAGATACAAGATGAATGAAAGAATGGACTAGAAAGACTGAGAAGCCACTTTTTATTAATGCTAAAGAGCAGGGCACATAAGGCATGATTGTCCTATGATTAAGAGAAGATATAGAACGGGAAATAATTCTGATAGGAACAGAAAGAATTACTATAAGGAAAAAGCTATGAATGTTTTTAATCCCAATTACAACTTTATTTCTAGTGGTGGTGACTATTTTGAAGAATCCTTAGAGTACGAATCTTCTCGTCAGAAAAATATTGGTTTACTTGCCATGTTACTTATCAAAAATCATGGTTTAATGGCCAAGGTACAAAATGTTGAATTCATAACCAATGTATCCTTGAATTAAAATTATATTAATATTAAATATTATGAATCCTTAGATGAAGAATCTTCTTCTGAAAAAGATAATACTTTATATACGTATTAAAATGTTTTTAGGTTATCTAAGCAGCATGAAAATAATAATTATAATTCACTAGAAATCCTATCAAAGATAACTCTATATTTTAATTTCTAACTAAGGACATATTAGATCCTTATAAAGATCATGAAAAGAAAACCCTTTATTTTTAATAATTTTCAAAAATTAAGAGTAATTAAATTCTGAGAAGGATAGAAATTCTATGGATCTAGAAAAAAGTAATTTCTAAGAAAAATTTGATAGAGACGAACTCTTGGGCTAAAAATAAATTTTGTGAGGATAAAAAACACATTTATTAAACTAAATTTATAAATATTTTCCTTGAAGAAGTGTTTTTCATACATTACATTAGGTAAGGAAAATTTCAATAAGATGTATTCCCAAATTTTACCTCTAAGGAATAATTTTGGTTTTGGTTATACCAGATAAAAAATGGTTTTTAGTTACAATTATTTTGTACCTCAAAGTTCTCCATTCTGCACTAAATGTCAGTGTGGTGGGAATTGTGAAAACAATTTTTCCTAAAACAAAAGTCAGTCTTTACATTTTCATAAAGCATATTTTTCAATGAAAATGTGGATTAGTAAAATTTTTCTTTCTGATACATCCAGATCCATGAATGTTTGGGTTACAAAATCTAACAATCATATTTTTAGGAATGTAAAGATAGTACCAAAAACAATACATGGTACATGGATATTGGATGTTCCAAACTATGAATTGTAACAAGAAAATAATTGAAATGATTATCAAGATGAAAAGAGGAAAATTATCATTCAGAGATAATGCTGAGGGAAAAATTATTAGTATAGGTAACATCGTTCTTCTTAGAAAAAATTTGATTTCAAATGTTTTATTTGTTAAGGGTTTTAAGAAAAACCTCATTATCATATGTCAATTATTTGATGTAGGATACGTTGTGAATTTTAGGAATGACAAGTGTATAGTATACAATTCTAAGGAAGAGTTTATTCTTTCGGACCATATGCAAGTGTATTTTTACACACTAAACTTAGAATACCTTAAGATCAATGAAATACCTTTCCTTAGGTAAATGGATGATAATTCATGGTTATGGTATATAATTTTAGGTCACTGTAAACATAAGAACCTATGAAATATCTCAATGAAAAGACTAGTTAAGGATCTACCAAATCTTAGATTTGATTCTTCAAAAGTCTGTGATCCTCGTAAATATGGAAAGAAACATAAATTGAATTTTAAATTAGCCAGTGAAGTCTCAACAAACGAGTCATTAGATTTAGTGCATATGGATCTTTTAGGTCCAACAATAACTGGAAGCATTGGAGGAAAATATTATATAATTTTCTAAGTTTACGATTACACAAGATTAACATGAGTTTATTTTCTAACAATGAAATATGAAGATTTTTCTTATTTCAAATGTTTAAGAGCCAAAGTTAATAATGAGAAAGAACATCCGATGATAACTGTTCATAGTGATCATGGAAGATAATTTTACAATTCTGATTTTGAAACTTTTTTAGTAGAAAAGGCTTTACTCAGAACTTCATAGCACCAAGATCTCCTTAACAAAATTTGGTTGTTGAATGAACAAATAGAATTATTCAAGAGAAAACAAGAACAATGTTGAGTGAATATTTGAAAGCCAAACATTATTCGTCTGAAGATATAACAACTTCTTTTTATACTATAAATTGGGTTTTGATTAGACCTTTTAGTAATAAAATGCCTTATGAGTTATGGAATTGTATAAAACATTGACACTCCAAATTCATGGTTTTTGGATTCTAGGTATTCATTATGAATACTAAATATAATCTAAATAATTTCACAAAAATCTGATGAAGGAATTTTCTTAGGCTACTATACAACTTCTAGGTCCTATAATGTTTTCAACAATAACTCTTGTTCTATTGAAGAAACAGTACATGTTAAATTCGATGAAACTGATCCATTTGTTTTTAAACCTCTTCAGCCTATATCCTTGTATGTGTTTTCAAAATTTGATTATCAACCATTGAAAAATGATCCTTCTAATAAGGAAAATGTTCATGAAATTGATTCTGATGCATTTACCCCAGAAGAATTCCTACAGTATGTTGATTAATAGGATTCACAATATCCAAATCAGTTGTTTCATAAGAATCATCCCAATTATAGTATCATTAGTGATCTAAATAAACCTGTAAGAACTAGAAGTTCCTAAAGAAATGAAATAGAACATCTATATTTCTATTCCCAATTAGAACAAAAAAGAACTGATTAATCTATAGGTGATCCTGATTGGATAAAAGTTATGTAAGATGAGCTAATTGAATTGTAAATGAATAATGTCAGGATATTGGATGAAAGACCAAATGAAACTTCCTTTATTAGAGTAAAAAGGGTCTTCAAAAATATGTGTGATTAAAATGGAATCAGAGTAACAAATAAAGCTATATTGGTTGCTAATGTCTATAATCAACAAGAAGTTATTGTCTATCAAGAAACCTATGATTCAGTAGCTAGACTTGAATCTGTTCAAATTTTACATGCCTTTGCAGCATTCATTAATTTAGAACTTTTTCAAATGGATGTTAAATGTTCTTTTTTTAATGGTTATTTTCATGATTAATTTTTTTGAGAATCCTCTGGGTGTTGAAGATAAAAAAATATCCTGAACAAGTTTTCAAACATTCCAAAGATTTATATAGACTTAAACTAGCACCAAGAGGCTGGTATGATAGACTTACAAGATTTTTTCTTCCAACAAATTATTTTAAGGGAAATTCGGATCCAACCCTTTTTATAAAGAAAGATAATAAAAATGTTCTGATTAAAAAAGTTTATGTTGATGAAATTATATTTGGTTCAACTCAGCAATCATTAACTGATTCCTTTGTGGATCTAATGGAATCTGCATTTGAAATGTGTATGATGGGTGAGTTAACATTTTTACTTGGTTGTCATGTTTCTCAAAAACCAGAATGAATATAGATATCTCCACATAAGTACATTAAATATATTATTTAAAATGAATGGATATGACAAAACTAAAAGTATAAGTACTCCCATCGGTACCTCAAATTCACTTTATCTTGATGAACCTGGGAAACTAGTATAGAAAACATCATTTAGAGGTATGATAGGTATTCTACATTACATGAATGTTAGTTTTATAGAAATAATGTTTTCAGTAATCTTATGTGAAAGATATCAATCCAATTCTTAAGGAATCTCATTTAAAGACAGTGAAATGGATTTTTCGCTACTTAAAGGGAACCATGGATCTAGTACTCTTTTATACGTCTAGAAATTATTTTGTTTTAAAAAGTTTTTCGGATGCTGACTTTGGTGTATGTAGAATGGATAGGAAAAGTGTATTCAGAACTTTTCATTTCTGAGTAGATTCATTAGTTTCTTGGTTATGAAAAAAGCAACACTCAGTAGCAATTTCCACTACTGAAGTTCAATATGTAGCAGCTGGAAGTTGTTGTGCTCATGTATTGTGGATGCAACACAGACTCACAGACTATGGTATGAGTTTTACCAAAACACAAATTTTTTGTGATAATACTAGTTCCATTTCCTTAAGAAAAAACCCTACACATAAATTTCATGAAAACCACATAGATATTAGGAATCTGTTTCTTAGGGATTAGACATAAAAAAGGAGATATAATTTTTCAATTTATTGGAACGCAAGTTCAACATGATGATATTTTCACAAAATATTTACCATCCAATAGATTTTAATATACAAAAAATAAGTTAGGAATGATAACCATATAGTAATATTCCATATTAATTTCTTGTTAAAACCTATCTTCTTACAGTAAAAAACTCGTTTTCATAGTGGGAGTACATTTACTTGTTGGTGAAAATTTTTGTAGTCAACATTTTTGTATTAAAAAATTTCATAGTCAAAATTTTCATAGTTAAATTTTTGTAGTCTATATTATTTTTTGTAATCCAGATTTTTTGAATCTAATGTTTTAAAAGTAGTGTTTTTCCTCATTAGGAATAAACTTCCTAGTAATCTGAAAGGTATTCTTCCTTTCCTAAATTTTCGTACTCTTTTTTTACTTGTTGGTATTTCCATTTTTTTTCAAACTTTTTCAGATTAAATTCTCCTTAAATATGAATGTTTTATCTTGAAATCCTCAAAATATTGAAATCTATAAAAATCCATCTTTGCTATCATCTCAATCGTTAGATCATCTCAAAAATCTTTCAATTGTTGAATCAATCCCAAAAGATGAACTGTCGTCAAAACACCAATATTAAAGGCACGATATATCATGTCCCAAATCGAAATCCAAGCTCCTTCTTGTTGAGGATCTACCCTTCCAACATAAGTTTGTTCCGTATCATCAAGGTTTCCTCAGTTTCAAATTTCTTCTGAAGCTTTGTCTCAGAACGAAATGTCATCTGTAAAGGAAATCTCTGAATGGAAGATATACAAAGAAACATTGGTTCATCTAAAATTTTTTGATGTATGATTCCATTATATCTACGAATATAAATTTTAATGGGTTGGGGAGTGTTTTCATATTGAAACAGAAAGCACAAGATCTGGTGTATCCATAGTTTCTAGATTAATTTTACTAGACAGTTAGTTTTTTCAGTGAAGGAGGGATATATAAATTCCCTTTCATGTGTTATGGAAAGGTATATTCCCTTTCGTACACCTAGGATAGATGATTGAATGTAATTAGTTATGAATGGGAAGTTGAGTTCTGTACTCACAAGCTACCTGATGTTTAATGAAGTTGTGATAAGGATAAATCCAAATCATGCCTTGGAAATTCAAAAGTAAAGACCCTGAAGACTCTTCATCAGTCTACAAACTTAAGGATTCTAGAACATTGGGTTCATGGTTTTATAATTCTGAGACAATGTGATAAGGATACCTTGAAGAATAGTAACATCTACATTCTATATTTCTATGTGAATTTTAGGAAGATAAATTTGGTCAAGTATATTCTGGTTACAATTGAGAATATCGAAAATGGAAATTTGAAATCCCAAATTATCATGTATCCAGCTATTCTGTCAAATATTATCTTTTGTTGTTTTGAATCCATCAAAATTACTTTCTCTTCTATGTCGAAGAGGTGAAAATTCATGTTGTGAGTGGTGATACTATGATAAGGATAAATGTTGTTTTTCAATAGAATCCAAAGAATTCTATGATTTTCTTGAAGAGGTGGAAGAAGCCATTTCAAATAAATAGGAAGTGGTAGGGCCTTCCAAAAAGGGTGGATGGAAAAAGAAGGTGATGGAACTTGATGTGACGAAAAAAACCTCAGTGGATAAAAAACTCAATCCGCACCTCCAAAGCCTATGTAGAAAAACACTTATACTAATGAAGTCGCTCCAAAGTGGAGAGAAGATAAGATGAAAAAGAATTTAGGGGATCATAGTTTTGGATTCGATCGTGCTGAGGAAAATGATATGAAATAAATGACTACTAAAAATCTAGAAAAATAATTAAATGAGAAGATGCCAAGGAAGAAGTTGTCTGAGATAGAGATTGGGCTATCCCTTCTGAAATCTCTAGAGAAAGCCACTAAGAATTTTCTGGTACCAGAATCATTTTTGTTAGAATGATTACGAGAGACTCTGGGAAATAAGTTAGTGATTCTAGAAAAAGATCAACAAAATGAAATAGTACAAGAAGACCAAATAGATTAAGAAGAAGAAGAAGGCAGTGGTGATGTTGAGGACTTGATAAAGCAAGTAGAGGATTTCCATGGGAAGGATAGTCCTTCAGAGAAATTATCATTTCGAACCGCTCGAGTTAAACCGTCAAAGCATGAAACACCTTGGAAGGATAAAGAGGAGGTTGAAGTTGAATTTAATAAAATATCTAGGGAATAAAGAATAAATAAATATTTCATTCACCAAGAGGTTGTTGAGTCATGAGCCAAAAAAGAAATAAATTTGGTGAAGACAAAAACATTCAGCTATCAAATAGTGAACATGAATCCACAGATAAAGAATAAGTCATTATAATGGATGATAAGGGGAAAAAATTGGTTGTGTATACACCTAGAAACTCTATGTAAAGAAGAATGAAGTTGGTGATTCATCAAAGAGGAAATATATTGAATTATAAAAGGAATCCTCACCAACCAAAGTCTAGGATTCTGAATCATACTCTCTTAGAAATGACGTTGTAGTTCAGTATTTAAAAAAGCTTGTTGGGACTACTGCAATATTTCCCAGTATAGACTCGAGATGCTAGATGCTTCAGCATTAATTTAATCAAAATCGGATTTAGTATCCTTGGAAATGGATAACTATGTCAAACTCGCGGTAGACTTCATGACTTTTCTCATTGTTCACGAGGCCCAAAAATAATATTTTATAAAGATGAAAAGTTTGTCAAAAAAGAAAATAGAAGTGATGATAAATGTATATGAATTTCAAGATAATGTCCAGGATGCCTTTGACACCTAATATGTGAAGATCAAGGATTTCACTAATAGTTTTGAGGAAAACCTATCTCTGGAACAGACTTCTCTGAAGCAAGAAGTTAAGGATTGTAATAGGAAGCTAAATTCAGTAGCTATGACTTTGAAGATGGAAATGGATCTCAGAATTGACATTGAATTGAAGATTTCTAAGAAAGAAGAGGTATTGAATGCCTAGGTTGAGAATCTTAGGAATCAGGATGAAAAAATTAAAGCCTTAGAGAAGAAAACTGAAGATCAGGATCAGTTGCTCAAGCATGCAGAAGACGATCACATGAATCATAATAAGCTAAAAACCATATTTAATAAGCAGATACCGAAGGAGAACGAAGGATAATCTTTTCCAAATCTGATATTTTGTTTTACTTTTTCCTTTAGTAAAAATTCATTCAATCCTAATGAAATTCTTGTTAGTATTTATATTTTAGTTGTTGTTTAGTACTAATATTTCAGGTACCATATTTTTCCATTCCATTCCCAGTTTATCTTTTTCGGAATCACAATGGGGGAGAAATTAATTTCAAAAAAGAATAATTTGTAAAGTGGAAATATCTCTAAGTAATGTTTAGTTCATCTAAGGGAGAGTTTTCATCATGAATATGTTCGTATGTAAGAAAATAAAAAACCCATTCATGAAATGTAGAATATGATCCTTAGGGATTCCAAATCCTATGGAAGAGTTAGTAGTATTAACATTGATTCATAAGTAAAGTTATATATGTTTTTATTTTTAATCCCATATAATTTGTAAGTCATTATATTCTTGTTCGTAAGGATGTTTGTGCTTTGCTAAAAGGGGGATATTGTTGAGTCAATATGGTTTGCTTATGATGTTTCCATTTTTTCATGTTTTTAAAGTCACGAACACCCTATATTAAGAAAATTTTCATTTTCCATAATTTTTAATGTGATAAGGAAAATTTTCCTTCCCCATGGTAATATATCCTTGTTTTTAATTGTTCATATTTTAGACTCTCTAAATCTAAATATTTTTATTCCTAAATGAAAAATTCGGTTTCACATCTAAAAACATGAAATTTTATATATAAATAGATATAGAGTATTCTATTTTTAGCATCTGAATTGAGATTCCGAATTCTATGAAATTTAGACAATGAATTCTATGAAATTTAGACTCCAGATTATCTAAAATTTAGACTCTGAATTCTCTAAAATTTAGACTCTGAATTATCTGAAATTCATCTTCTAAATTCCTTACAATTCAGACACCAAATTCCTTTTAATTTATACACTGAATTCCATAGAATTCAGGTTCATAATTCCTTAGAATTTGGGTTGCTAATTCTTTAGAATTGAGGTTCTGAATTCCTTAGGATTCAGGTTCTGAATTCTTTAGAATTCAGTTTCTCAATTCCTTGGAATTTAGGATTTGAATTCCTTATAATCCATGTTATGAATTCCTTAGTATTCAGGTTCTAAATTCCATATAATTCAGGTTCCAAATTCTTTTGAATAGAGACTCTACATTCTGCAGAATTCAGGTTATGAATTCTTCAGAATTCATACTCCGATTTCCTCAGAATTCAGATTCTGAATTCTTCAGAATTATGACTCCGAAGACTAAATAATTTAAATTCCAAATTCCTTGAAAAAGAGTATGTATATCATGGTAATAAAGACTCCGAATATTTTTCCTTAGAATCTAAAATTTAATTTTTATATAGACACTAAAAAATAAATTTGGTTGAAAAAACGGCATTTTTTTACTCTCGTTTGAGTTATAAAATGATTTCATTCTTTATGGTACTAACTAAACGTTGTTTTGAGTGACACATGTATAGGTCCCTCTGAGATTCAAGGATAAATATGACCGTTTTAGGAGGGAGTCGACTGTTGGAAATGTGACTCTAAATAAGAGCTCATTTGAATGATCTCAGTGCTATACTTTTTCACATGTTGATCAATCTAGAGATTACATGCTGCTGAAGTGATTTCTATTTAGAGAGACCCATGCTTGGTGCGTAATAAACATCTTCTTCAGAATTGATTCATAACATTGAATGTTGCTGAATACATTCAAGGGATTCTGGGGATAAGAAGATAGAGGTGATAAACACCTTGATGTTTGAGGGCTTGCGGGGATAGCAAGACAAACTCTGATATTTTTATCCAGGGCTTACCCTGGTGTGTGTATGAAAGACATTCTTAAAAGTATAAATCAAGATACCTTTATCCAAGGTTGATGGATACACAACTCTTTGTGTTAAATTATTTCTTACTTGTTACATGTATTTTTTCAAGTTTGTTTTCCACTGCATTTTTAATATTAAGGAATGTCTTACTATCATATACATTCCCATACTTTTATACTCTGATTAGTAAGATTCTATGCACTTTAAGGTAGAGTTTTTTTCCTTATAAATGTTTCTTAAGTTTCATTTCCAGAACCATTTTTCTAAAATCAAGAAAGTCTGTAGAACTAAGTGGTCTTGTGAATTTACCTTGTTTAACATTTTTAAAAAATATGAATACCATCTTTGAAATTTCTAAAGGAATCATTAAAGTATGAAATTTACCCCCTATTTATATTGAGCATCTAAATCATTATTTAGATCCTACAAAATGAACCAAAAAAGTTTATAATAAATCAATTAAATATATAAGAGATTCTGGATTTACTAATTAATAAACATAATTTGTTTATTAAGGTCATTAATAACAAGTGGAGTACGCTACCAGATTTAAGGTAAGGGATCCTCTCCATTTTTCTCATAATCGTGATTGTACTCTATGCTATTCATTTTTTTGTGTAAACCCAAATTATAAGGTATATTTTTTCACCTCCCCAATAAGTCCCTCATGATGTATAGGTTATGATAAACCCCTTTTCAATATCATACAATTCTCTTTGGTATACCCGACACCATGCTGATAATCCTTAACGAATTCAACACGATGTTTCATTGTTTATTCGGGTAGCATTATATTTCTTTATATCAAAAAGATGTTATCTTATATGTTTATTTACATCTTATAAATTATGTTTATTTGTAAAAACATAATTTATGAATATACTCTCATCACTCAATTTTGGATATATACATGTTTTTAAATGATTCACACCTCAGAACATTCCGATAAGAGAACTTGTTTTGAGGGAAAATCCTGAATTTTTTGAAGAATTTAATGTGCACTATATCCTATGTTTTAAAACACCATTGTATTTATAAAATCATAATTTTTTATCATGATAACTCTAAATTTTCAATTATGGTTTTATATTAAATATTTTCCTCATTTCAGTTTTATAAAAACTATAGTATTTTCCTTAAAACCGTACAAAAATGTTTTTATTATAATGTTTCTAAAATAAATTTCTTATATTTTGTCACCTTTTCATGAAAACACTTACAGTGATATATTCTTCTTTTACCCTATGAACATCCATGTAGGTTCTAATCCCTTTCTTTCATGGAAACATTCATGAGACCCCTATTAGTTAGGTTTTATGTCATGATTGAGGTACCCAATTCATTACATGGGTACCCTTAGGTTTATGTATGGAAGATTATGTATGATTGTTTATGTGCCATGAATATTAATGAAAATTTTGTGATGGGTGTTCCTAGATAGAGCTCTAATTCATTGGGTAAATTAAAGTCTCATGAGATGTAATGTGAAATTGGATTGCCATTTAGCCATGACTCATACTAAAATGGGAATAATGATTTAAGGTTAGCCTTAACCCATACTAAAATCCAAACCAAGATTGGTATTTAACCTTATCATGTACAAAAATGGGAAATGGGATTTGAAGTTATCCTTGAACCATAATAAAGACATGTTTTATGATTCATCCACATTTATATTATTGTAGGTTTTTATGATCCCATTATTATATGATATTATTTCATATGTTCCATGCTATGGATATAGTTATATTAGTCTTCCGAACTCATGTGATTATGATGAATCCTATTGTTATTTCCCTTATTGGGATTTTTTGGCTCATACCTTTGTTCATGTGTTTTGCCAAGGTACCCTATGTAGATGTAAGGGCTCAACGTATGTTAGGAGATTTTTATGGATATTAAATAAAGAATTGTTTTTAGCCCCATGTTTTATGTTCTATATTGATAGTCTACCGAGAAAATAGAATTAATCATCCGTGGCTTGTAATCTGATGTATAATAATGCTTAAAAACATGTAATATTATATGTGAAAGGCTAGGGTATCGATAGTTTGTATCATATGATGGTCTAGTTATTTTTTGAGATTTGAAATATAGAAATTTTGTGAGAACCTTAAGGATGAGTTTAAATATTAGAAACCATTTCTAAATTTTAGTGACTATTAAGTAAGTGTAAAATCATGAAAATTCATCCATGACTAGATATGAGTAGGTATAGGTGGATCTCGAACATATGTATCTAGGTGTAAAACACAAAAAAAAATACATTGAGAAAAACCTGAATGTGAACTGGTGAATGACCACGGGCCTTGCTGAAATCATGGTTACAACACTCTCAGTGGATATGCATTGGTAGATTCATGAGCTTTGTTCAAACTAGTATTAAGGGAAAAAATACCATTAAAATATAAGATAAGATATAAATTGAGGATATCCAATATTTAAACCTAAGGAATCAAAATTTAGGATTAATTTTTTTTACATGTTATCCTTTTATGTTCAATTTTTTCTTTTTTATGATAAAAATATAAGTATTATAGCCATCTAATTATACATTCTTTTACACAGTTAATGGTGGTAAATAGAATAACTCATTCCAATAATAAATGTGATAGGAAATGTGAATATTACCCTAATGATATGCCTGATATGACAGGAGCGGGTGCTCAAACATTTAAGATAGTACTTTCATAGCTGGCTCGAGTTATGAATATTAATTTGAATCCTTAAGAACTCCCTCCACCTACATGTAATGAGAATGTTGTCATATAATCCTTCATGCACAAATGAAATACCATGTTTTGTGAATCTTATGATCCCCTCATCGCAGAACAATTTATTAAATCCTTTAAAAAGAAATTGTTCATATTCTAGTGATTAGAAGAAGCGAAAGTTGTACCGACAGTCTAACATTTTGATGGGGAAGCTGATCAGTGGTAGAAAGTGAATAAGAATACAAATTACCATAATGAAATTGAATCCACGAATTGGGGGGAATTAAAATGAATGATTTTATATAAATATTTTATTTGAACCCTTTGTCTCATGTGTGGATATTGATTCCTTATGAGAAAGAATATCTAGAAAAAATAATTGAGGAGAAAAAGAGAATCATGATTGAAGACATGCCCATAGTGAGGGTTTACACTGATGTATTCCCTGAAGATTTTCCTAGTCTTCATCCTAATTGAGAGGTTGAGTTATCTATTGAACATATCACTGGATCTCATCCTATCTCAAAAACACAGTACCGAATTTCCACCATTGAGATAGAGGAGGTGAAGAAGTTGTTTCAGGAAAATCTAGATAAGGGTTTTATACGCCTGAGTGCTTGATAGTTAGGTGAACCGGTCCTCTTCACCAAGAAGAAGTATGGATCTATGCACCTCTAAATTTATTTCTTTAACTCAATAAAATCACAATAAAGAACTATTATCCCCTTCTACGGATAGATGACTTGTTCGATCAGCTTTCTGGGGACAGTTATTTCTATAAGGTGTACCTTCAGTCAGGATATCACCAACTAAATTTAAATAAAGAAGATATTCCCAAGACTATCATTCAATCAAGGTATTGACACTATGAGTTCATATTTATGCCATTAGGCCTCAATAATGCTCCAATAATTTTCATGGATTTATGGAATAGAGTCTTTATAGAATACCTAGAAATATATTTCGTAGCCTTCATTGATGATATTATGATATAATTCAAGAAATAGGAGGAAATTGAGGAGATTTTGCTTACTTTTTGAAAGACTTTGTGAAGGCTGATGATGTATGCAATGTACAAAAAATGTGAGTTATGGATAGATGAATTATCATTCTTGGGGCATGTTATCACCAGCAAAATTATATTTATAGACCCTTCCAAGACAATATAAATTGATGTGTGGCCCAAGATAACATTTGAAACTGAGGTATACATCTTTTTTGGTATAGTTTGGTATTATTGATGATTTGTGAAGAACATTTCATGATTTTGAAACCCAATGACCAATATGAAATAGAAGGGGGTATGGTTTTTCTAGAATCCAGAATGTGAAGACTGTTTCACGGAGTTGAAAAATAGGCTTATCACTAGGCCAGTACTCACACTCCCAACATGTGGAGAACTATTTGGGGTGTACAGTGATGCTTCAATGAAGTTCTTAGAGTATGTGCTGAGGAAAATGATAAAGTAATAGTCTATGCCTCATGGCAGCTGAAAATACCTGAGAAAAACCATCCTATTCATTATCTGGAGTTAGCGGTTGTGATCATTGCGTTGAAAATCTAGTGGAATTACCTCTATGAGGAGAAGTTTGAGTTATATACAGACCAAAAGAGTCTCAAATATATAGTCACACAAAAATATATCAATATGCGCCAATGAATAGGGATATATCTCATCAAGGTTTATGACTCCTCATTCCACTACCATCCTGGTAAGGAAAACAGTGCGGTGGATGCTCTTAGTATAAAAGATCCTACATCGTTATCAATTATTGGAATTAAAAATGATATTATATTATTAGATTTTCATAAGATGTAAATGGTAATATTTAAGGGAGGAACATCATTAATTCTTCACCATATAATTTCTCAATCATCTCTCATGGATAAAATAAAGGACGCTCAATGAAAGGATGTGGAAATTATGAAAAGTGTGGAAGCTGTTAAAAATGGGAAATCCTATGATTTCAAGGAGGATGAGGAATTAGTTGTAATATTTGGCTCAAAATCATGTGTACCATATGATCCAGAGATAACGAATTATCTTTTGAAAGATTCACATAGATCAACCTTTTAAATTCACCCATCGATCACAAAGATGTATCGAGATCTCCGAGAAAAATTTTTGTGGGACAATTTGAAAAGGGAGACTGATTAATATACATCAAAGTGCCCGGTATGTCAACAAGTGAAGACTAAGAGGCATATGTTGAAGGGGATGATGAAACCACTACCTGTACCAACATGGAAGTGATATAACATTACCAAGAACGTTTTCACGGGACTTCTAAGGACATCTAGAGAAAACAATACTGTATGGGTAATTTTGGACCATCTTTAAAGACATATCACATTATCAGAATTTGAGAGGACTTCTCCTTCGATCAACATGCACATATTTATATAAAAGTAGTGTTAAGGATACATGGATTAAAGTTATCTTTTGTATTCGAACATGATCCAAGATTCACCTCAATGTTCTGGAAAAGTCTCAAACATGCTATAAGCACTGAACTGAACATTAGTACATCCTATCAACCTCAAAATGATGGCCAATTTGAGTGGACTATTCAGACACTAGAAGACATGTTCAGATCATGTTATATGGAATTCAATGATGAGTATAGAAACATCTTAAACAATATTAATTCTACTACAACAACAGTTTCTACATGATCATCCAAATGGAACCATATATAGCCCTTTATATGAAAAGGTTCCAAACACCGGCATGTTGGGATGAAGTTGGTGAGTGTAAGATACTAAGACCTAAAATTGTCTTTAAATTGGGGGAGAAGGTCAAAATCATTCAGCATCATATCAAGGCATCCCAAAGTCAAAACAGGAGTTATGCAGATAAACATCAATGAGACCTTGAGTTCAAAGATGGAGACATGGTATTTCTACACATATCTCCAAGGATGAAGTCAATGAGATTTGGGAAGAAAGTATTGCTAATTCCTAGGTATATTGTCCCCTTAGAGATCCTTGATCGAGTCCGAGTTGTGGACTATTGACTAGAACTTCCAACTACTATGTCGAAAGTACATGATGTCATTCATATATATCTCTAAAAGAAGTACATACCATACCCTTCATATGTACTCTTTTCAGAGATTGTAATGTTGAAGAATGATATTTCATATGAGGATTATCTAGTGAAAATCTTTGATCATTGAGATAATGTTTTAAAATAAAAGAGTACTCTTCTTGTCGAAGTACTGTGAAGGAACCACAAGTAAAAAAAAGGCAACATGGGAACTAGAGGAGGTAATTAAGAAAAAGTACCCAGACCTATTTATGTCTTAGAATGCAAAACAAAATATTCAACGGAGAAATTTCATAAGGGGGGAAGAATGTAATGGAGTAATATTTTACAAATGGAAAGTCCTCTCTTATAAAATATAATCACCCGAAATCACAACATAATGAACTATTAAGTGATATCTTACATTTAAATGTATTTTTTTCACTTCTATGATTTGAATTTTGATAACCTATCATACATATATGCTATTAGTATGTTATTTGGAGTCTAATAAGAAACACTAATTTTTTCTGAACAGTAAACTAAACTTATAAATAGTAACATCCCCTTATGTATAGTGATATACCCTAATGAATAGTAACCTTACTTATGATAGTATAAAGATACTATTTAAGAAAAAGTATGATGTACCTATATTTTATAATAAATAAATAAATGTTTTAAAACTGATTTTTTTTAAATAATTTTTCAATTTAATTAAATATTAAAATAATTGTATTTAGAAAATTATTTTCGAAAAATCGATTTCACTTTTAGATTATACATGTCAAAAAATGGGTTGGGTGTATTATTGGGATATTTCAAAAATACTTGAATTTTTAATGAATTGTAAAATATGACAATTTCCGAAAAATGCTAAATAATGAATTTATTGAGTCATTGATGATGATCTGCTGATGTAAGCCCAATTTGTTTAAAGACACATGCATTTATTACTATTAATGTTCATGGAATCATCACTATTTCTGGTCTTGAGAGAAATTAATAATCAAATGATTAAAAATTTATGAAAATCCCTAACTCCTCCAATATAAACCCTCACTCCCCCACTTTATATTCTCTTCACTCATCTCAAGCCTTGTGCCTTGCCATTATTTTTCCGAAATCTCTCCCCAAGATCCTCCCCCACGTCCAAAATCCCCTATAATCTTCAAAATACCAAAACCTATCTCTTTAAGAGGTTCTCAAAGGTGATAAACTCAAGATCTAAATTATGTTTTCAAATTATATTATTTTTTATGTTATTTTCTTTTATTGTTCCTTTCCTAAACTCCCTACAAAAAATAGTATGATAACTATAGTCACATACATGTACAAGAATTGTTTTATCGCAATAGGATTTTTTATTATCATCTCCCCTTTCCCAATATTTTATTTGAAAGAAATGAAAACACTATTCGAAATGTATAAATTTAGCACATTAAAGGACAACGATTTATTAATTTCATTTTTCATTTTTAATTATCGTAATGAAACAGTTTGTGTTATGGTTGAACCATATTATTTTATATGTAATATAACCAATTATTTTCTTTAATACTTTTTACAAATGGTATTATGTTATAAAGAAAAACACATTTTTTTTAAATCAAACCCACTGATTATCCAAAACAGCTTTCACTAATTTTTTATATAATAATTCATATTCACTCTTAATAACTGAATTAATTTTTATAACCATTTAATATATCAAATATTCACTAATAAAATACTACTAAAATTATGTACAAACACTCATATCTTACATGTTTATCCTGACATGAATATAAGAAAACAAGTCATTAAAAACAAGAAAATTGAGCCTGAAAAATGAAATTGATCATTATAACCAATCAAAAAGAGCATGAATGAACCAAAAAAGGATATAATAAATAAATTACATATAGAATAGGTTCTGGATTTGTTAATTAATAAACCTAATTTGTTTATTCAGGTCAATAATAACATGTGGAGAACACCACCAGATTTGAGGTAAGGGATCTTCTACATTTCAATCTTAATCAAGATTGTCCTCTGCATTATGCCTTTTTATGTGTAAACCCAAATTATGGGGTATGTTTTTTAACGCCCCACATTCTTCCATCATTTTTTATATGTGATGATAAACCCCTTTTATCTCTCATCAATCACTCTTAGGTACACCCGACACCATGGTGCTAAACCGTAACAAATTGTACCGGAACCTTTATTGTTCTTTCAGGTAGCTTTATATTTCATTATAGAAAAAAGGCATTATCTTATATGTTTATGTTCAACTTATATATTCTGTTTATTCTTACATAAAAAATGTATGAATACCCTATCATCACATAGTTTTGGGGATATACATTTTTTTAATTGATTCCCCCCATAAACATTTTGGTAAGAAAACATGTTTTAAGAGAACTTCCTAATTTTTTTAGGAAATTTAATGTGCACTCTATCCCATCTTTTAATGAAAAAATTTATTTATAAAATAAGTATCTATATCATGAAAAAATTATTGGTTCAATTATGGTTTTATATAAAATATTTTTATTTTTTATTTTTTAAAAGCTCTATATTATTTTCCATAAAACCACAAAAGATGTATTAATGCTAATGTTTCTCAAATACATTTCTTATATGTTTTCACTTCAGTAAGACAACACATAACATATTAAATTCTTATTTTACCCAGTAAAGGTACAAAAATGTTCTAATAACTTTCTTTGATGGACTCATTCAGGATATGCCCATTGGCTATGCTTTATGTCAAGATTGTGGTACCCAATGCTTTCTATTGGTACCCTTATGTTTATGTATAATTGATTATGTATGATTATTTATGTGGAATTAATATTCTTGAAGAATATTGAGATTGGTTCACCCATATATAACTCTAATACATTGGTTAAGGGTATGTCTTGGATATACAATGTGAAATGGGATTGATGGTCAGCCTTTACCCGTGCAAAATAGAAATCGGGATTGGCAGTTAGCCTTAAACCATACTAAAATGGGAAACATGATTGACAGTTAGCCTTAAACCATACAAAACACATGTTTTATGAATCTTAAAAATTTATATGATCCCATGTTTATATGATCCCATGCCTATATGATACGATTTCTGTAACGCCCCGATCCTAGTTACCCAGAGTCGGGGCATTATTACATAACATTGGCAAGATCATGAGAAAGATCAAGTCTCAAAAGACCGATTAGTTTAGTAGCCTTGGAATAACTAGATACATCCATAAAAAAATTACATAAAAAAACATCTTGTCTTCATATCCCCTCATACTATCCCTGCAGGTCATTCATAAATTACTTCTTCATAATCATGGGAAAAAAATAAAACATTGAAAGGGGTGAGCTCGGATGCTCAGTAAGGATAACATTATAGCAGAAGCTTTCATAAATAAGCATAAACACTTAAGGCAATTTATAACTAAAACAAAAGCCTTTGAAACTTGAACTTCAGCCTAAAATGGAAAAGTTAAAATGAAATAATGCCATTTACTTACTCACATGGATATTCTACTAGTCGAATGATCACATGAAATATCAATAACCACTTTCATAATTATGGAATGCATAATGCCAGACTATCATAACCATATAGCCAAGGCCTCGTGCCAAGACTACAAATAAGATTTTGCCAAGGCCTTGTGCCAAGACACTAGTTTGTCTCATGAGACCTACCGATGCATCGAGGAGCTATAGCGGGCTCCACCCGTCACTTATTAAGTCCAATGCATTCCTCATATGAATAGGTTTAAGCATAAAATAAACATTCGTATTAAAACTAGCATACGAAATGTCAATACGTTAACCACAAACCATGAATGGTATAAAAATAGAACATCCACAGTCAAACATAACTCATTTGATACAATATGAAAGATTGTATTGTATCACATTAACCTCAATCATGAATAATGAAGGATGTTGACATAGATGAAAATAATCATCATAACTATTTGAGAGAAATAACCCCCTTTTCTTGAAAACTTTTAAAAGTCACACTATTTGTCAAGAAGACATTCAAAAATAGATTTTTGAATCAAAGTGTCCCATACCACTTTGAAACTTTTAAAAGGATTTTTAAATTTAAAACTTTAATGTCCATAAAAATAAATCCTTAAAACCATTTTTTAAAATATGGACATTAATGAGCATGATTTAGAAGAATAATTCTTTAAAACATTTTAAAATGGTATTTTGGTTAGAGTTTCTAACCAAAAGAGAGACACTTGAATACAAATAATTGAGGTAATCAAAACATTGTAATATCATGAGAATAAAGGAATTCATGATATACTATGTCAAAGTACATTATATACACCACATAAAAGTGATTTGGTGTATATCATCAAAGAAGTCTCAATGGAATGTAAATTGAGATGAAATCTCTCATAAAGGTTGTATCCTTAGGTTAAGGATAAATCAACGACATAATTATGTGTGACAAATATAAATACACTAAATATGATTGGATATTCAGTGTAAATCAATCAAAGGATATTCACACATATTCTTATAAAAACAATACCAACGAATTGGATGTTTAACTCAACAAATGGAGAATTAGTTAAAATTACTCTTATCAAATTCATATCAATGAATTGAGAATTATCAATGGAGTGATTTTGTGTATCAAACTTATATCCACAGAAAGGGGAGTGGAAATTATGACATAATCAAATGAATAGTGATTCCACACATAATCATGGAGTAATATAATCAATGAAATATGCGTAAAGCCAAATGAGTGGAAATTGAAATCTCAAATTCCCTTATTGATTAGGTAACTTAAGAAACAAACACCCATGAAAGAAAGATCATACCATGATGTTGTAAATACCCATAAAATAAAGTATATTACACAATGAATACAATCATGGGTAGTACACATACACCACATTCAATAATTAAGCGGTGATCGATGGAATTCTCACGGAATTAAAAGTGAGACAAGAAACCCCTTACCACGTTAATCAACTGAGTCGCATGGCCAAAAGTTAATAACCACCAAATGATTTACAGAATAACATGAATATAAAGTGAATCATGATAATATATATCAAATGTAAGTACACAATACACCACTTTCAATAATTTAGTAGCGAACAATGGAAATCTCACGGAATTGAAAGTGAGATAAGAGAATCCCTTACTTTGTACTTTTTCCTTGGTCGATGGTAGGTTTACCTCCTGTATAATGGTGAAATAATTGTTATTGAATAATACAAGAATCAGTTACTTTAATATGATATCATATATGATCTTTTAACTTTGATTTGTTAATAATATCTTAGAATTATCGTCATTTCAGGTGTTAACGGGTTCATTTTACTTTATATTCTTTGTTATGTGAGCCATATTCGTTATTAATGGGATGTATATTATTCATATCCAGAATTGTATCAAGTCGTTAAACATCATTTTTAAATCATCAAATGATAATTATACTTGAATGGATACGATGGAGAATGAATCTCATCGCGTTCGTGGAGACAGTAGTCCGTACGTACGCACGAACGCTACTTCCATTTAATTTTTATTTTAAAAGAATCGAATCCAAATGATACATAGGTATATTACTATTCCAGTAAAATATAATATTTTATATATGTTACTTAAGTTCATTAACACCATCCTTTATACGTTCCATGTGTGGTATGAACGAGTCATATCATTTTAAGGGGGCGGTAGTCCGCACTTCCTCAAATGAAATTATCGTATGTATATACAACATGAAACGAATAATTGTATGAAATAAAATGGAATTACAAAAGCTTATATATAAAATATATATCATTAATATCATATTTAATTACAGTGCCATCCTAATGGCCACCATGAGAGGCGGTAAGATGTATTTGAACAATCATCGTTTCGTGAGGCGTTAGTTTTCCATCCACAGAAACATTATGTTCATCATCCATTAGACGGGGTTGTGTGAATGTGTAGTTTGAATCATTCTTATAACAACATCCTAGTATATTTTGGATACTGGTGTTGTTACAAAAGAAAGGAAATAAAAAAATTTTGGGGGTTGGAGAAGCAAAATAATTGAAAATAATTTAAGAGAAAATGTTACCTTTAATTTAGGTAACTCACTTTGGTTGGAACCAAAGGACTTCTTGAAATGCTTTCTGCCTAAGGGGAAGCTTCAAGGAGGAGGAGATGGATGTGGGGAGCTTAGTTGGGCAGAGTTTGGACGAGCCAAGTGGCTTGAGAGGTGTGAGGAATGAGTAGAAGTGGTCTCCTTTTATAAGGGAGAGGAGGGGCTCTTTAGGAAAGAGTGAAAGTATTACTTTATAATATAATTATATTCGGTTTATAATGGTCCAAAAATCATTGAGGTCGAAGATAAGATGACTCATATTCTAAATAACATCAACCAATAAGAATTGGACAGGTTTTAGATAATATTGTAATCATTATAATCTTATTTATTTAAATGATTTATTAATGAGGTAAACATTGCATCATTATTGTGTCATTAATAATTTAAATTATTAGATGTATAAAAATTATAAATAAAATATAATTATGTAGGAAATCTTTTTAGCTTTCTAATGAATATTTATAATCGAAAATACAACATGTATAACCCTATGTAAAAATTGTTCTTTTAAAAGATGTAAGCTTATGCCATTTTTGTATTCATTTTAACTTAATTAAAATAAAGTGTCATTATCACTTACAAGTGGATCAATGGGGTCCCAAAATTGACCCAAAGATTCCCATGGTCGACCATGTATCAACCAATAGGGTTAAGACACGTTTTAGGGTAATTTAGTATTATTATAATATTATTTTTTAACCCTTATTTACCGGATTTACCCTTAACCATGGTAAATAAAATATTTACCGCAGTAATTATTCAAAATGTCTAAAAATAAAAGTTACCTATTTACACAATTTGAACATCCGGATTCCAAATATGGAATCCATTTTTCTAAATTCAAAACACATAAGTGGCAGAAATTAATTTAAAATTAATTCCCGCTGTCAAAACAAAAAGCGTGTTTTTAAGAGATAATAACTATCAAAAGATTGACACTTGTTTATGTTCGGTTTAATTGTAAAATTATGTCCAATGACCAAAATTATATTAAATGGTAAAAATATATTCTAAATATACTTTAAAACCACTCAAATTAATAATTTATCACTATTAAATATTTTGATTAAAAAAGTTGTTTTTAATTAAAATTTAGTAATTTTTACTATTCATCAAAATATGAATGTTATCCGAAAAGTACCAAAATTTCACCTTAGGATAAATTTGATATTCCGAATCCAAAAATGAAGTCCATTTTGAAATATAAAATATATATAATTTCAAAAAATTAAGTATTACTATTCATAACGGCTAGTTTGATCGGCTGTGGTGTGTGTTAAAACTCGAAGTTGCATACAACACACGCTACTGTTTTATTCAAAGGAAAGCGTACCGTGGGAGCTTGGGATGTTTTATTTTAAATTTTTTGATGTCCCCATTTAGTCAAAAAGTTTAAAATATTTTATTTAAAAAGGGTTCACTATTAAAAGTTGGTAAAACTATAATACTGAAGATGAATTTGTTCTTACATTATGTCTAAGAAACTCATAATATGGATTCTAAAATTATAAGGATTATATAAAGTTTAAAATTTAGTTAATACAATTCATAACCTTTTTTGAACGGCTTGTTTGGTAAGTCATGGTGCGCTTGAACTCGGTGTTGCGTGTAGTGCAAGTTATTGAATTATTTTGAAGAAATAACACACTATGAAATCTTGGGGTGTTACATTCTCCCCTCCTTCAATAAATTGCGTCCTCGAAATTTGAAATTGTTCTTAGAAAATAAAAGGTTGAAAATAGAAAATATATTTGTGGGAAAACCCACATCGGAAATTGGTTTACTAAAATTTAGTCTTAATATGAGGAAAAGAGAAATGAAAGGGTCACCACCAAATTATGATCTCGATTAGGAGAACATTGGTGGCAATTAGAGACATATAATTGGAGGAAAAACGTAAATAATTATAGGTAGTGGTTGAGGTCATCAATCACAAACAAGTATAAAATTGAGGTCCTTAAACTCATCAATCTATGATGATTTGAAGTACCATCGGTTCAACAAAATATAGGGTATTGGGATCACACATTTTTGACATTTCAAAATATCTTAGTTGAAATCCCACATAGAAAAATGAATTAATGAGGCCTCTATTTAAAATAATGAGTGGAAAGTATGAAGATTACCAAAAATAACACATACTAGGGTTCCATGTAGGAAAATATGGATATGGAGGAGAAATCTAACCATCAATTATCTGATGGAGAGTGGTAGAGAACACGGCTATGAAAAGGCCAACAATCCCAAAGCCATAAATTAGTGATGATTTAAGGTACCATCTAGGACAACATTTTTTTTTAAAGTTACATTACATAAGGAAGAGGAATTCATTTATGATATTAACTAAGAACATTATGAGATATACTTAAATTTTAAGTAGATTTTCATTCTTTAATAAATTTCCACCACTAAATCAATTTTTTTTAAACGATGAGTATTCAAGAAGACTTGGTCACACTGGAAGAGCTAGAATAAACTTCTATAGAATCACATGATCCATGCAGGATAAACCATATATTTACATTGTCTTTGAAGATTAATCAAAACCAAAATGGTTAGTGAATGATCTAATGATCCCCCAAAAGGATATTCATTGAAATAAATATGCACTAATCTTAATTTCTAAAATTAAACCAACAATACCCCAAAGTTAAATAGATACCATTCAATAACCAATTGTCCTTAAAATCTTTTAATATAATCCAAACTAATATTGAAACCCAAAACATAGAAGAATTTGATTATGTAGTCTCCCATGTTACATTGTATCTCCAAATAACATCAAATACTCTTAAAGTCACATAATTAAAAGTAATTACCATCATCACATATTCTCTGTTATAGGTTAATCATTTCCATAAATAACCCAAATCACTATAAATCAACAATAAAAAATTGTAGATAAAAATCCACCATTACTCTACAAATGAAACCTCATTTTATTCCATTTTCCTTGGGCATATAGTGTTCCTAACAAAACGAACATCTTCCAAAATAACATTTATCACATAATCACCAAATCATTTTCCTATACCAAGGGTATTCATTTAATAAGACATAAGAACCCAAATCATCTTATTATTGATCAATAAAATCATTTAACAAAAAAATAGTCATACTAACCAGGGACTTCACGTAGTCCAGTGGTAGGCGATAAATCCCAATCGCACTTTGGTTGTGGGTTCGATTCCCACAGCTTTGTCCGACGCGACGGGTTGTCACACGGTCTACGTGTTGTCCTTTTTCAAAAACTATAATTTATTATATTGCAAAAATGAGATAAATTCCTCAAAATACTATAACATAAATTTAACCACAAATGTTATATCATTCCTTGCATTTTCATCCAAAATTATAATAACTTATCATTTTCTCAAACCCCAATGATCCTATAAAACCAAATGGTTATTTATACCTATATCCACAAGAGAAGAGACAATTATTCCTCAAATATCATTCTCACATGCCAAACTGAGGGGTTACAAATACAAGAGAAAATTATTCCAAAGTAAACCCATCAACAAGGAGTGCTAATACTTTTTAAATATTTCTCCAACCATTTATTTCTACATAGCTTCTTCTTTGAGCAAGAAAATATCCTATAAAATAGGACATTCACTTGGGTAATGGCCAGGTCCCCTACATTTACGGCAAATGACTGTAAATGGACTCTTGGGACCATTTTTATCTTCTTCCATAGTACTCTTCATTTTTCTTCGGCAATTCTTCACTTTATGTCCTTCCTTCCCGCACGTAAAACATTTCGTTGTCCCATTGAGACACTTTCCTGGGTGTCTCTTTTCACAATTCCTGCATGATGAAAATTGAGGTTTCTTTTCTCCATGGTCTCCATTGCTGGAGATCTTATCATTTATCACCTTTCTCTTCCTTGTTGAGTCTGGGAGTTGGTTAATATATATGTTGTTGATCATATTTTTGGAAAACTAATTTGGCATAAAGACGATATCTTTTATGCCTATCAACATTCCATTTTGTTGCTCATTGCCACCACCGTTCCCACCTTGTACATCATTCTCAAAGTCACTATGACTTCCTTGGAATCCAGCCATTGACTAAAACCAGAAAGCATTGTGTGAGTAATAGTAGTCGTAAAATCATTTAGATATTAAAATGTCACCATATTCTCAATTTGAAACATATTAGGATTAACCAAGGTCATTTACTCTTATCTTATGTATATATTACTTAAATCGGTTTGTAAAGAAAATGTAAATTATCCTAAGCATATCCCCCGGGAGTGTCGTAACCAAGAGTGCAGCAAGGCCCGTTGTCGTGCACCAGTTCCCGTTTGAGTCTAGCTCAAAGCGGTGTTTTCGGGTTTTACCCCTAGGTATATCTGTGCCAGAGCCGCCTCTACCTGCTCGTATCCAGACAGGGATGTATTGCTCGGAAAACTCACAAAATCTCTACAATACCAAAATTCTAGGAAGTTCTTTTATACTAATCCTCAAAGTTCATCTTAGGTCTACGTGCTCTAATCAGAGTTTATCTAAATCTAGCTACCAAGGTTTGTACTAAACTTCCTCTGATACCAACTGTAACGCCCCGACCCTAGTTACCCAGAGTCGGTGCATTATTACATAACATTGGCAAGATGATGAGAAAGATCAAGTCTCGAAAGACCGATTAGTTTAGTAGCCTTGGAATAACTAGATACATCCATAAAAAAATTACATAAAAAAACATCTTGTCTTCATATCCCCTCATACTATCCCTGCAGGTCATTCATAAATTACTTCTTCATAATCCTAGAAAATAAAATAAAACATTGAAAGGGGTGAGCTCGGATGCTCAGTAAGGATAACATTATAGCAGAAGCTTTCATAAATAAGCATAAACACTTAAGGCAATTTATAACTAAAACAAAAGCCTTTGAAACTTGAACTTCAGCATAAAATGGCAAAGGTAAAATGAAATAATGCCATTTACTTACTCACATGGATATTCTACTAGTCGAATGATCAAATGCAATATCAATAACCACTTTCATAATGATGGAATGCATAATGCCAGACTATCATAACCACATAGCCAAGGCCTCGTGCCAAGACTACAAATAAGATTTTGCCAAGGCCTTGTGCCAAGACACTAGTTTGTCTCATGAGACCTACCGATGCATCGAGGAGCTATAGCGGGCTCCACCCGTCACTTATTATGTCCAATGCATTCCTCATATGATTAGGATTAAGCATAAAATAAACATTTGTATTAAAACTAGTATACGAAATGTCAATACTTTAACCACAAACCATGAATGGTATAAAAATAGAACATCCACAATCAAACATAACTCATTTGATACAATATGAAAGATTGTATTGTATCACATTAACCTCAATCATGAATAATGAAGGATGTTGACATAGATGAAAATAATCATCATAACTATTTGGGAGAAATATCCCCCTTTTCTTGAAAACTTTTAAAAGTCACACTATTTGTCAAGAAGACATTCAAAAATAGATTTTTGAATCAAAGTGTCCCATACCACATTGAAACTTTTAAAAGGATTTTTAAATTTAAAACTTTAATGTCCATAAAAATAAATCCTTAAAACAATTTTTAAAAATATGGACATTAATGAGCATGATTTAGAAGAATAATTCTTTAAAACATTTTAAAATGTTATTTTGGTTAGAGTTTCTAACCAAAAGAGAGACACTTGAATACAAATAATTGAGGTAATCAAAACATTGTAATATCATGTGAATAAAGGAATTCATGATATACTATGTCAAAGTACATTATATACACAACATAAAAGTGATTTGGTGTATATCATCAAAGAAGTCTCAATGGAATGTAAATTGAGATGAAATCTCTCATAAAGGTTGTATCCTTAGGTTAAGGATAAATCAACGACATAATTATGTGTGACAAATATAAATACACTATATATGATTGGATATTCAGTGTAAATCAATCAAAGGATATTCACACATATTCTTATAAAAACAATACAAACGAATTGGATGTTTAACTCAACAAATGGAGAATTAGTTAAAATTACTCTTATCAAATTCATATCAATGAATTGAGAATTATCAATGGAGTGATTATGTGTATCAAACTTATATCCACAGGAAGGGGAGTGGAAATTATGACATAATCAAATGAATAGTGATTCCACACATAATCATGGAGTAATATAATCAATGAAATATGCGTAAAGCCAAATGAGTGGAAATTGAAATCTCAAATTCCCTTATTGATTAGGTAACTTAAGAAACAAACACCCATGAAAGAAAGATAATACCATGATGTTGTAAATACCCATAAAATAAAGTATATTACACAATGAATACAATCATGGGTAGTACACATACACCACATGCAATAATTAAGTGGTGATCGATGGAATTCTCACGGAATTAAAAGTGAGACAAGAAACCCCTTACCACGTTAATCAACTGAGTCGCATGGCCAAAAGTTAATAACCACCAAATTATTTACAGAATAACATGAATATAAAGTGAATCATGATAATATATATCAAATGGAAGTACACAATACACCACTTTCAATAATTTAGTAGCGAACAATGGAAATCTCACAGAATTGAAAGTGAGATAAGAGAATCCCTTACTTTGTACTTTTTCCTTGGTCGATGGTAGGTTTACCTCCTGTATAATGGTGAAATAATTTTTATTGAATAATACATGAATCAGTTACTTTAATATGATATCATATATGATCTTTTAACATTGATTTGTTAATAATATCTTAGAATTATCGTCATTTCAGGTGTTAACGGGTTCATTTTACTTTATATTCTTTGTTATGTGAGCCATATTCGTTATTAATGGGATGTATATTATTCATATCCAGAATTGTATCAAGTCCTTAAACATCATTTTTAAATCATCAAATGATAATTATACTTGAATGGATACGATGGAGAATGAATCTCATCGCGTTCGTGGAGACGGTAGTCCGTACGTACGCACGAACGCTACTTCCATTTAATTTTTATTTTAAAAGAATCGAATCCAAATGATACATATGTATATTACTATTACAGTAAAATATAATATTTTATATATGTTACTTATGTTCATTAACACCATCCTTTATACGTTCCATGTGTGGTATGAACGAGTCATATCATTTTAAGGGGGCGGTAGTCCGCACTTCCTCAAATGAAATTATCGTATGTATATACAACATGAAACGAATAATTGTATGAAATAAAATGGAATTACAGAAGCTTATATATAAAATATATATCATTAATATCATATTTAATTACAGTGCCATCCTAATGGCCACGATGAGAGGCGGTAAGATGTATTTGAACAATCATCGTTTCGTGAGGCGTTAGTTTGCCATCCACAGAAACATTATGTTCATCATCCATTAGATGGAGTTGTGTGAACGTGTAGTTTGAATCCTTCTTATAACAACATCATAGTATATTGTGGATACTGGTGTTGTTACAAAAGAAAGGAAAAAAAAGTTTGGGGGTTGGAGAAGCAAAATAATTGAAAATAATTTAAGAGAAAATGTTACCTTTAATTTAGGTAACTCACTTTGGATGGAACCAAAGGACTTATTGAAATGCTTTCTGCCTAAGGGGAAGCTTCAAGGAGGAGGAGAGGGATGTGGGGAGCTTAGTTGGGCAGATTTTGGACGAGCCAAGTGGCTTGAGAGGTGTGAGGAATGAGTAGAAGTGGTCTCCTTTTATAAGGGAGAGGAGGGGCTCTTTAGGAAAGAGTGAAAGTATTACTTTATAATATAATTATATTCGGTTTATAATGGTCCAAAAATCATTGAGGTCGAAGATAAGATGACTCATATTCTAAATAACATCAACCAATAAGAATTGTACAGGTTTTAGATAATATTTTAATCATTATAATCTTATTTATTTAAATGATTTATTAATGAGGTAAACAATGCATCATTATTGTGTCATTAATAATTTAAATTATTTGATGTCTAAAAATTATAAATAAAATATCATTATGTAGGAAATCTTTTTAGATTTCTAATGAATATTTATAATCGAAAATACAACATTTATAACCCTATGTAAAAATTGTTCTTTTAAAAGATGTAAGCTTATGCAATTTTTGTATTCATTTTAACTTAATTAAAATAAAGTGTCATTATCACTTACAAGTGGATCAATGGGGTCCCAAAATTGACCCCAAGATGCCAATGGTCGACCATGTATCAACCAATAGGGTTAAGACACGTTTTAGGGTAATTTAGTATTATTATAATATTATTTTGTAACCCTTATTTACCGGATTTACCCTTAACCAGTGTAAATAAAATATTTACCGCAGTAATTATTCAAAATGTCTAAAAATAAAAGTTACCTATTTACACAATTTGAACATCCTGATTCCAAATATGGAATCCATTTTTCTAAATTCAAAACACAGAAGTGGCAGAAATTAATTTAAAATTAATTCCCGCTGTCAAAACAAAAAGCGTGTTTTTAAGAGATAATAACTATCAAAAGATTGACACTTGTTTATGTTCGGTTTAATTGTAAAATTATTTCCAATGACCAAAATTATATTAAATGGTAAAAATATATTTTAAATATACTTTAAAACCACTCAAATTCATAATTTATCACTATTAATTATTTTGATTAAAAAAGTTGTTTTTAATTAAAATTTAGTAATTTTTACTATTCATCAAAATATGAAAGTTATCCGAAAAGTACAAAAATTTCACCTTAGGATAAATTTGATATTCCGAATCCAAAAATGAAGTCCATTTTGAAATATAAAATATATATAATTTCAAAAAATTAAGTATTACTATTAATAACGGCTAGTTTGATCGGTTGTGGTGTGTGTTAAAACTCGAAGTTGCGTACAACACACACTACTGTTTTATTCAAAGGAAAGCGTACAGTGGAAGCTTGGGATGTTTTATTTTAAATTTTTTGATGTCCCCATTTAGTCAAAAAGTTTAAAATATTTTATTTAAAAATGGTTCACTATTAAAAGTTGGTAAAACTATAATACTGAAGATGAATTTGTTCTTACATTATGTCTAAGAAACTCATAATATGGATTCTAAAATTATAAGGATTATATAAAGTTTAAAATTTAGTTAATACTATTCATAACCTTTTTTGAACGGCTTGTTTGGTATGTCATGGTGCGCTTGAACTCGGTGTTGCGTGTAGTGAAAGTTATTGAATTATTTTGAAGAAATAACACACTATGAAATCTTGGGGTGTTACAATTTCTTATGTTCCATTCGTTGGATATTGCTATGTCTTTCCACTTAACTCATGTGCTTAATATGTTTTCTTATGTTAATTCCCTTACTGAAATTTTTTAGCCCATCCCATTGATCATGTGTCTCCCCAGGGAACCCTATGAAGATGTAAGGGCTCAATGAAGTCAGGATCTTCTTATATATATTAAAAAATTGTGTTTTTTAACTCTATGTTTTATGTTCTATGTAACTAGTCTTCAAAAACCTAAGACATAACGAACCATGGAATGTACTTTGATGAATAATTATGATTAAGACCATGTAATGTTATATGTAAAAGTCTAGGGTCACTATAGTTGTAGAGATTATTTAATTTATTAGAGTACCATAGGATGTTTGTGGAAGAATTCTATTCTATTTTAGCCACATTGACCACACCTATGTAGAAAGAGAATCCATTTACCATGAAGGAGAATTTTCAGAGGTACTTTTAGGATTTTATGATAATACATAATATTTATCTAATTTTGAAACTCCTAGAGGAAGGTGTGGAGTTTTTAGTGTATTAATATTCCTTGGGAGATGAACTTAGTAGCATGTTGATGAAATAAGAGATAGTAATCACTTACGCATCAAGGAAATTGTTACCCTATGTGTAGAAATACACAACTAATTACCTAGAACATGTAGAGGTATTCTCTAACCTAGGTATGTGGAAGAACTACCTTATTAGAGGGTATATTGTGGTCTACTCAAACTACTAGAGGCTCATATACACCTACAAGTGGAGAAACTTGAACAAAATACATTGGAATTGGCCGGATTTTAGTAGGTATGTGACTTAAATCTTTCCTATATTCCAAGAAATGGAAATATAGTACAAGATTTATTTAGTAGGAAGTCACGAGAACACTTATTGTGGGATGATTTAGAGAATTTGGTCTCCCTGTAGTTGACCCTGATGGAGAAGCGGAGTACAACATTTCTATAATTGATAGTGTGAACACATATGCATTTTGAGAATGTGAGAGATTCGCTGTCATGATCCACCGAATGTGATCAAATATATATATATATATATATATATATAGATATACACAGGGGACTCACCATATGAATATTATTAAGGAGGGAATCATATAATCATTTTCAGGCATGAATGGTGGTTCCAGTCATGTTTCCTGTGGATGTGATGTGGGAGTTCAACACATATCATTTATACTCAATTCCTAATATGGGAATGTTGTAAAAATACCTTCAAATATATTTTTGGTGGTCCATCATGAGACTAATATTAGCTGAGTTCACCATTTTGATACTCGCATATTAGCATGTGAAGGATGAGAATTATGTTCTGGTGGGTTTGTTGTAGCCTTTTGAGACCACAATGTAGAAGTGGGATGACATTGAAATGTTCTTTGTGAGACGGATTCCACACATAGTGAATGAATCGGACACCATATGGGTGATGGTTGACCAAATATGAAATTTTTTATACTTTGTTTCTATCTGAGAGATTATTTTGGTCAATATTTTGGCATAGTTGTACATATTAGTGATTATTTTCTTTCATGGGGTCCCATTGATGAGTATATCTGATTGTGACATGGGGTTTACATTACTATTTTGGTTTTGAATTTTGTGGGAATTCAATTAATAAATGAGAATGAGTACAACCTTTTACAACAATTAAAATTTGAGACTAAGCACACTATCCATGGGTTGATGGATTCTCTGAGGGATTTTTTGATAGATATTCGATGAATTTGGGAGGACCACATTTCCTTGGTAGAGTTTCTATACAATAAAAACTACCACTCTATTATTGTCATGACATATATTTAGTCCATGTACATGAAGACTATCAGGTCACCATTGTAATGTATCTTGACTGGTGAGACATATCATGTGTGACCAGTGATGGTTCATGTGATGATGGAGAAGTTCCAGATCATCCATGAGAAAATAAGGATGGACTAGAGGATCCCAAAATATTCTTTAGATTGTCGTCTCAATAACCTAAATATTGAGTAGGGAGAAAAGGTCCTTATCAATGTATTCACGTGATGAGGATTTACAAGGTTCTCAAAATATTTCATGATATTCCAAAGGTTCATCTGGTCATTCGAGATCATGTACATAGTTGGAGAAGTTGCATACCATAAAACCTTATTCCCAGAGACGGAGAGGGTGTACAACATCTTCCATGTGCCACTAATAAATATTTACATGAATAACCACAAACACATCATTGACTGGGGATATACGGTCATATAGTATGGTCCCTCCATTGAGGAGAACCAAGCAGAGATCGAGGATCGACATTAGAGGACCCTGCATGGATGGACCATCCCCATGGTCAGCATGTTTTGTTATGATGGTAACGTAAATGAGAGTATCTCAGAGTTATAGATCTATGTTAAGGCTCAATATCCAGAGTTTTTAATTTATTTTTTCTTAACTCAAAAAAAAAATAATCAAGTATGGAATGACATAGAGACTTGTTTTTTATATATAATTTATTCAAATATTTCAATATAAATTTGAAGATCAAGGCGCCAAGGCATTATCAAGTTACAAGGCCATGTGTTTATAGAAATAATTTTATAAAAATATTAAATATATTTTATATTGTGAATATGAATATTCTTAATGAAAATTTGATAACATTTAAAAAAACCCAGATCTGAAATCTGAGACCATGGTTGGGACCAAAATTCATTTTTTTACCCTATGGTTATATAAAATGCATCATCACATGGAGTTCAAACACCAAGCCCGATAGTGGTATGTTAAGTTGATAAATTAATTATTTAATAAATTTAATTAATTAATTTTAACAAATTCTTTTATAAATATACTTCCATACATATTTTACTAGTGTCAAGATCATTATACTAGGATCTACTTAGAGATCTACCTTCGTCCATTGTTAGTGAATCACATCAGATGATAATGAAACTCTAGATTTGAAAAAATGAAGACCCATTGAATGAAATGATGTCCGTTAATTGTTGGTAAGCATGTTCTTAGATGAAAAATGATCCAATCACTAGGTATGGATCATCGATTTTTCGATTTACACCCTTCATGTTTAAATGTTTTGGGCATATCGATCCCTTCTATCAATCAACACCATCGATGGATTGAAAATTCACTTGTGTATTGAAATATTAATTGATTATTCAATGATTTCTAACCATTGAATCCCATTATTTACTCTTCTTCATGAATGATTGGAAATGATCTTGAAAACCATTGTTCTTGTTCTTCACCCACTATATTTTTTTTCTTTTATCATTGGTTTAACCCAATGTCATAGTTCTACATTTCATGGCGGTATCGAGCCCAACCAAACCACGATAATTGAAATGGTTTCATGAATGATGGACATATTTACAATACAAGTACATATATATGATGCTTTCATGTATTGATGGATCCTTTTAACAAACAGAGATTGAATCCATTGTGATGAGAGGATACATGAATTATGACATGAACTGAAACCCATTGTGGTTGATTGGAATAATATTTTTTGACATAGGAGGGCTGAAATTTGTCAGACGATTCTAGATCCAATAATTTTTGGATAGTGATAGAGCCAAAATTGAGTTGGAATAACATGAATCAAGGAGAGAAAACTATATATAAGAATCTGTGAAAATAATACTACAACAAATATAATATTATTAAGACATGGTGTGTAGCCTCTTGAGACCTACAACTTGGTTTTTAGGTAATCACGAGTATAGAACAATATGTATCCCCCTTATATCAATGTACCTCATCCCTAGGTGGAAAAACCATGTGATTGACTGCATAGGAAAGACTCAATTAGAGATTGAACATCCAAAGAACACAACAGGGTACCAAAGTACATAAACAAGGAAGGAGACCTTGGGTGATAACCTATATGAATAATAACTACATGTACTAAAGTATAAGGACATAATATGAATGTAAAATGACATGGTCAAAAGTACATAGACTAGTCCTAAGTACCTTGGACACCCGTGTAGTCCACCTTCAAGACGTTTACTATTACATAGACTAATATCCATTTACTAGCTTGGTACATGACAAAGAATTAGAATGGGACTACAAGCCATCTGGGCCCCCAAACATGCCTTTTTTCCTATAGTTGTTTTCTATAAAAGTTCAATGTAATGTTTATCCTACGTTTGAGAAAAAAAATTGTGTCACGAGTAGCATATCATAAGTTTCATTTTTAATATAATGTGACGGTCTCCTAGTTGTGGATTTCAAGATACTATTTGACTATTCTAAGTATGATTTTTGGCTTGGTGATGGTTAATGATGGATATGAACATGCAGTTTCACCATAGACATGATGAGTAATACCCTCCAATAGTGAAAAATAATGAATTTCTCAATGATTTAATGAGTTTTAACCTTTAGTAGAGATTGTTAGTGGTGTCCTTGATGAAAATGATGTTGTAAACTCTTCTAGATCATTTTAGTGGATTCATGAATGACTATTGGGTAGTAACCTATTATAGAGATGGGAAGTGGATTCGTCGACCACTACTGAGTAGTATCTCATATTAAATATGTGTATTGGGGCACCACCTGGGATTGCGTGTGAGGTATTGTTCTATTTATTTTTTGTTTAACCTTTTCCATTTGAGTTTCTTTTGAGTTTATGTAAATGAATTAGAATGTTTGGGTAAACAGCCACTGGTGCTTGTTTGGCGCACATTTCAGATAACCATGCACTATCACCAAGGAAACGATGTGGTGATGTGGTGTTTTTAGACAGTAGAATATTACCTAGAGAGAACACTATTTGTAAACCTAGTAAGCTAACCATGAAGATTTTTCTTACTGGATAGTACTGGGATCATGGTTTCTGCATGGTTTAGAAAACAATGTGGATTGTCCAGGTCAATAAAAATAAAAAAATTTATGTTTTTATCTCCTTGATTTTTAGATCTGAACACCCAAAATACACCCCACATTGGTTACTCAACCCATGTTCCTCATCCTATTTCATTTCAACCTTGTAACTTCCTTTTAGGGGTATTTTGTCTGATTTATTCAATATTTATCAAGTAAACCCCCTACTCTTATGATTTCTCCCACATTTCGTGGTTTTTATTCTTATTTATTTGGAGGTTATATTACCTATAGGTTTTTTTGTTTTGGTGTTATTTCATGATTATTATGGTTCAATATAGATATTATTGGTTTGATCATTCTTTTATAGAATCCTTTGGTGATGCGGTTGTGATATATGACCATGTTCCGAATTTTTCATCACTCAATGTCGGTGGAACTTCGCTTAAATTTTTTTTGGTGATTTTAATACGAATTATTTACTTCTTCCTTTTTTTATAGAATAGATATGAGGTACGAAATGTGTTCTTAAAAGGGTTCAAGGTTATTCTTTGACGAAATTTAATTTTTAAATGGAATTGGTTATGTTCCATGTGTATATTGAGTGTTCTACATTGTTTTCTTCTTCTTTATGGTTTTAGATAAATTGTCTAGATGGTGAGAAACCAGTTTTGAAATGGATTTGGTGTGTGTTTGGTTTTAAATGGGATTTGAATGTAAAAAATGGTGATTTATCATGTGTATTGTGGTGTTTGAATTAATTATATGTGAAATTTATATTGTATGTGACATGTGGAATAATAGTTGAGATTTTAAGGGAATCCTGGTTAACTAGGTGGGTGGAATTTAAATAGTATTCTAGTTAATGCAAAAGTGGATTATCATGTATTCATCTGATGGATTGATGATGAAAAAACTAACTAAAATATGATGATAATTAGAAACCACTCAGCTAGTGGGATGTTCCCTCATAGTGTCTTGTTACCAAGAATGCTTTTATTTTTTTGTTTCTATACCACTTTTCACTGAGATATGATGTACCTAGTGTCCCATTAATATCTACTTCCAACAGGTTTTTCTCATGGTGTATTTCTATTTTTTGATATTTTACTGAATATCAGCATACAATATAATTTTTTGGTTATTTGATAACAAATCATGTTTTCTATTAATTTTTTTTGTGTAGAAATGTGTCTAGGTTTTCATTTATATAACATTCATGTAAATTAATTTTATAATGTTTATAGCATGTAATATATTTTTTGGGTGGCATGCTATTTGGGTTTGGACACACACTACTTACGACATTGTCTATAAGTAAACTTGATTATTTTTTACTAAAGTAAAGGAAATAAGTTTTTCGGCAGTGGTATGGAATGATAGTGCTATTACCTTTCAAGTGTTGTTGTACATGATTGAAGGCAAGGCTCCCCTTTTAAAAATGTTGTTTTTGGATGGTGTCTTATTCCTGTTCCATTTTGTATCATTTTTGGTTTTGTCTAAAGTTGTACAATTGATTTTGAAATTATTATACCATGTCTAGTTTTGGAAATTATTTTATTTATATTTCGTATAGTTGGATGTTTATAGTTTTATAATGGGTATGATATTTCCAATGATAAAAATTTAATACCCAGGCACTGGTTTCCAGATCGAGGGGATCCAGAATGCCCATTCAGCTATACCATGGACCGGGTAGAGTGTTGGGATAGATATAACTCTCTTTTTTTAGGAAAATGCTATATCAAAAGAGGTTTATGTATTTTTTGGTTCAAACTAATTGGTATAAGTATTGATATAATTGAGGTAGGATTTTTAGGAATTGGTTTCCTGATTTTTAGTATTGTTTATAGGAAACACACATTATAACAGATCTTAGTTCTCCCTGTGATGTTGGGACTTCTGTTTGAAATCCTCTCTAGGTGAGACATGTAGGCGGAAAAATGTATCTAGACACATGGTGGAGGATTATTGCTCGGTTGTCATGTTATTTTGATGGGTTTTATATTCTAACATTAATGGGATATTGTTATTTTTTTATTGTTATATTTCTCAAAATCATGGTATTGATAGTTTTTTTGTGTTTATCACTTCTTTTAGAAATATTCCTCTAAGGTATATATTTATGCAACTATGGAAAGAGGTAAGAGAGTGTTCTACCTCACCAATCAATCAGAGAGTAATGTAATATATGTTCTAGGCTATTCATGATTTGGGATAAGAAGTAGGTTCAATTTCTGCCCTAGATAGATAAGTTAGACATGGTATTTGTAATGTAAAAGTTGAGGTGTCACTTAAGAACAAACATCATTTTTTCTATTGTAGAACAAAACATTCTAAAGACTAAGAGTGTCTATATAAGATAGATTGGATATTTGAATTACATAATAATTTTAATTTGTTTGAATAAAATGATCTTTTTTTGTATTAGTGTTTACTTGTCATAGGTGCAAGGAATTAGTGGTTCAAACAAGGATGACCAAATAGATATGTTGGAATTATTTAGAAACCATTTTCAATGATAATTACTGTTCTCAATAATTAGCTGACACCAGATCCTGGGAGTTAATGGATCATTTTTAGAGGAACCAATATATGAAGTAGAATGCCAACCTCATCATTGAGCCAGTTTGATACACATCCGAAATCGTATCTAATGGAATGTTGAGTAATTAAAGGTTCAAATTGGGGTTACATCTATATATTTATTCTCAGGTAATCCATTTCATGATGAACACCTATGATGAAGTGTTTGCCCTGATTTTTTGGGGTATATTGACAATATTGGAATGTATGGTTCCATTGGGGATATTCCAAGTATGGGAAGTGGAAGTTCATTAAAGAAAAAGAGGAAGCACGGTGAGAATGAGAATATGGCAGGTGGTAGCTCAAGCCATCCTTCCAGACTATGAGTTGTAGTAGCTTCTAATTTTGGGTCAGTTGTGTGACATTACATTGGTATTCCATTGACATACGTCAAACATAAAAATATCATCTCAAGCCTTTAATAATACAAAAGTATTTTTAACAAACAATATGGATTTAAAATTGCTTCCTAAAGGCTCTGTTAAGGACCCACTTTATCAGATCTAAAATATATCTATTAAAGGGGGTATACAATAGTTCTTTTTTAATTCTTTTTAAATCGATACTTTAGTAGTAAAGTTAATCATGTCCCTTTATCATTGATTCTAAAAAATCACTGATAAATCCCCCATGATATTAGTGCTATTAAAAAATAGTGGATAATGGGGGGCCTTTCTCAGTAATAGTTAAAAATCACTGATAAATGGTTTATATAAAAAAATAAATTTTTCATTAAAAATAATATATTAATATATGAAATATCTAAAATAATTTTAAAATGTAACTCAAACATAAAATGGATAATTTTTTTTGGATCCAAGTGATTGTTTGGTACTTAAAAATATCGAATAGAATCTAGTGATGAGTTATATTCTGTTTTGACATTGGATGACCCCAGAAACGTTTTTTCAAGGAAAAAAATGCCCATAAGGCCTTTAATACTATTATTTTAGTTGACGTGCCCTAATTTTATAACATTTAATGGAATTTAAACATCTTTTAAGGGGTACTACAATCTTTTTTTAGTAGGAAATGAATTTAGTTCTACAGAATACATTCGTATTGATATTATGGATTTTAATTTTTATCATTTTTGACATACTGCAAGCTTCCACGGTATGCTTCCCTTTGAATAAAACAGTTGCGTGTGTTGTACGCAACTTCGAGTTCTAATACACAACACAACCAATCAAACTAACCTTTATGATTTTTAATACCCACCTATTGAAATTGTATAAATTTTATCTTTCAAAATTTAGTTCATTTTGGATTCGGAATATCAAAATTAGCTTTGGGTGAATTTTTGGTACTTTTCTGATAACTTTCATATTTTGATGAATAGTGAAAATTACTAAAATTAAATTAAAAACTAATTTTTTAATCCAAATAATTAATAGCGAAAATTATGAATTTGTGTGGGATTAAAATATATTTAGAATATATTTTTACAATTTAATCCATTGTTGGTCATTGGACATAATTTCACATTTAAAACGGACATAAAAAAGTGTCAATCTTTTGATAATTATTGTGTCATAAAAACACGCTTTTTGTTTTGACAAAAAGATTTAATTATAAATTAATAAATGTGACTTCTATATTTTCAATTTGGTAAAATAGACTTCATTATTGAATTTGGAATATCAATATTAGCTTAGGGTAAATTTTTAGTATTTTTCTAAAAACTATTAATTTTTAATGAATCGGGAAAAACACTGGGTTATAGTTTAAAACACATTTTTATTTAAATAATTATTTATTTTATTTAAATTATTTAATGTCAAAATAGATACACAATACCTATATAAGTTCAATGTAATTCAATGGAGTCGGTTTATAATAATTTCTGATATATAAAATTTCATTGAACTTTTCACCGTCTTTTACCCACCTCCTAGGAGCTTTTGCAAAGTCACATAAAACATAATTTTACCGCTTCTATGAGCTGAATTTCAAAAATCCGAAAGACACGGTAAATATCAAGTAGTAAAATGTTGTTCAATGAGATGAAAATAATTTTTGGAGAATAGTAACTTTTTACTTTTATTTACCATAGTTAAAAGTAAATAGGGTAATTAGGGGTAAAAATGATATTAATATTACCCTCACACATGTCCTATTTTCTATTGGACAAGTTTATCTCGACTAAAAACAACCATTGGAAAAAAATATTATCCTTAGGTCCACTTGGATTAGATTGGGACATTTATTATTATTTAATTGAAAGAAGAGTTAAAAGAGTAAAAATCAAACTTTAATAACTAAAACAGTTTTAATATGGGGTTTTACATAAGATAAATTCGACTATAAATATTCATTAGAAATATAAAAATATTTCCTAAATCATGGTATTTTATTTATAATTTTTAGACATTAAATAAATAAATTTATTTATGATACAATGATGATGCATTAATTACCCTATTCATGAATGAATCAAATAAATGGTATTATAAATATTTAAATAAATATAATTTCAAAGTTTTTATGATATCCATGAATTTTCTAGGTGAATATGACATATTAGGATTGATTCAATGTACTTTTTTTTGAATTAATCATGTTTTATTATTTTATCAAAAAACAAATACCAAATAGTGTCAAAATTGAGATAAAATAGTTTTTAAAACAAATTTTATATTATTAATTGATATAATGGTCTTAAAAAATATATTTTTCAGCAAAATAACTTATATAATAATATATATTACATTAATTAACCAATTGGGGTTCTTTTTGAAGTATATATTTTGTTTATTAACCATATAGTGTAAGAATACAAGAAGACACGGTAAAAGTTAAATTATTTAACTTAGAATTAAATCTAAATGATAAGGTTAAAATGGTAACATAAACCAGTCTAAAACCTATTGGATGAGTTTTTTTGACCTATCCCCACCTTATACTTTAAATATGAATCTTTGGAGCCATTATAAACCAAATATTAATTTATTATAAAATAATTTTTTAAGTTTTTCCTAAGGTTCCGCTAACCCCTCTTATAACAGGAAACCCCCTCTTATCTCTAATTCACACATTCTAAGCCATTTGGCTCATCAAACCCCTTCCCATATACCATATAAAATATTCTAAGATCATCCTAGATCCCTTAGTTTTATCAGAAATCCAACCTATGGATTCGTTTTGGTCAAATCAAAAGGAAGAACCCGAAGAAGAGGTAATGATTTCACCGCCCTCTTTCAAGTTCCATTCTTCTTCAACTTCATTTTTCTTTATTGTTTCTATTCTAAAATAATAACATTAGTATATTCTATAAACTATGATGTTGTTATAATTATGGTACAATCAAATTTATTATTCTATCCACCCTTTGAATGACAAGTCACCATATGTGCGTACATACGGCTTATCGTCTCCACATCGTTGTGTAATTGTCATTCAGTACAATATTATTTGGATGGGTATAATAATGACGTGTATTTTATGTAAATAAAAAATATAACATGATAAGTATTCTGTATATATTATATAAAATCCAAATATATTTAATATTAATATCAAAAGAATGACATTTTCTCTCTTGCGTACATACGGATTACTATCTCCATGACGCAATGAGATTCATTTCCAAGTTCACCATTCATCGACGATTATAAAAATATACCTTTCTAATAAGAATGTAATATATGACATAATAATTCTACTGGAGATATATATATATATATATATATATGTATTTATGTACTTACATATATCTTATTCACTTACTTCCGTTCAATACTATATGAAAACGGAAACAACGTTTATGCGTACGTACGGACTACTGTCTCCAAAAACAGTTTTTCCATTTCATATATACATCTACTATAAATTTTTATATTCTAATATATATGATAAATAAATCATGTTTTATAATTTGGAAGAATTTAAATCATGATCTATGTGATACAATCAAGAGTAACAAGTTAAAACACGTATGATAAAAAGCGATTATTACCCGAAATATTAGTATAACATGGAAATTATTATTAAATGGGTAGTATAAAGTCCTAAATGAATAATGTATGATATCATAAATGTTAATATGGTTCTGGTATAATTTAATAGAATACTATAGTCATCATACAAGAGGCTAAACGTACCCTCAACTAAAGGAAAGTGCAAGGTAAGGGGTTTTCATCTCACTCCTTATTCTCGTGAGATTCGTACCATATTGCCACTATTACCTTTTGTGTGTTGTATGTACTACCCATAATTGTACTATCTATGTAATATAATTTTATTTATGTGTATTTAAATATTCATTGTATGATACCTCTTTCATGGGGGGTATGTTTCATAAGTTACCAAATTGGTAAGGGTCTATTTCACAATCTCTTCATTATCCGAGGTTGTTTATACGTAATTATCTACTGGGACCCCTTTATCATCCACATCCTTGTTTCATAAAAATGTATTTCAAAACATTACTACTATTTTACAAAATATGGGTTAATGTCATTTATACCCTTGTTTGACTTTTTATAAAAAAAATTTAATGGAATCTTTCGGTTGTTTTCCAAACGAGGTCCTTTTTAACCCTTTCGACATAATTAAGGTAAGAATGTATTTTTTTTTACTTATACGGCGGGTGTAGCTATTTTCTACCGTTATAAAATATTTTTTATCTTCCATTACCAGATTATTATAATACTTTCAAATTAAATGTTTTCTTCTATAATAATGTGACTTTTAAATGATATCAAAAAAGAAATATTTTTCTCAAATAGTTTTGATTTCATCTATGTCAACATCCTTTGATAAATTTTACACTTGTTTGAAGTTGATTTATTGTGATACAAATCTTCCATATTCTATTTAAGGTTTTTTGATATGTTTTACTATCGATGAGTCATTTTTATTCCATTAATGGATTATGATTAATGTTTTGGCATTTCATATGCTAGTTTTAATACGAATGTTTATGTTATATTTCATCCTCTTCTTAACATGAATGTGTTGGACTAGTATGTTCTGGGTTGGGTTCAGGTTACAGTAGACCCTCCGGGTTGGTGTCCGGTTATTAGAGACTCTCCAGGTTGGTGTCCTGTTATTAGAGGCACTCTGGGTTGGTGTCTGATTATTAGAGGCACTTCGTGTTGGTGTGTGGTTATTGGAGGCTCTCCGGGTTGGTGTCCGGTTTTTAGAGGCACTCCGGATTGGATTCCCATTATAGAGGATCTCTGGGATTGAGTCCAGTTATAGAGGCTCTCTAGTTTGCATTCCGGTTACAATTATCCCATAGGTCTTGGAACGAGGCCTTGACATAGAAATTAAAGTTCAGCATTATGCATTTCCTTCATTATAAAAATGGTTATTTATATTTCATGTGATTATTCAACTAGTAAAATATCCATGTGAATATTTAAATGGAATTATTTTATTTTATATTTTCCAGATTATGCTGAAGTTAATGTTTTGATGGTTTTTTTAGTTATACATTTCCTTAAATGATTATGCTTATTTATGAAACTTCCCACTATATTGTTATCCTTACTGAGCATCTGATCTCACCCCTTTCTATGTATTATTTTTCCCATGATTCCAAGAAGTGTATTGTGATTGATATTCAGGGTTAAGCCATGGGAATAATGGAATTCATAAAGTATTATTTATGTTGTTTTTTATATAGTGTAATGTAACATTCATTTATGTAATCTATTTTCCAAGACTGTTAAACCGATCAGTCCTTCGAGACTTGATTCCTTGTAATCATGCCAATGTCACCGACTCTGGGTAACTTTGGTCGAGTCGTTACAGTTGGTATCAGAGGATGTTTATAAATAACATTGTATTCTATATTTAGATAAACTCGGATTAGAGCACATTACCCTAATATAGTCATTAAGGATTAGTATAGAAGAACTTCCTAGAATATTGTTTACATAGAGATTTTTTGTGTTTTCCAAGAAAATATATCCATGTCTGGATACAAGCAGGTAGAGGTGGCTCTGGCACAGAAGTACCTAGGGGTAAAATTCGAAAACAATGCTTTGAGCTAGAATTGAGTGGGAACTGGTGCACGGCAATGGGCTTTGCTGCACTCTTGGTTACGACACTCCTGGGGGATATGCTTAGGATAATTCTCAATTCTATACAAAACATTATGAAGGGATTATGAGTATATACTTACTCAATGAAAACATTTTTATGATTATGGATTATATCGATAAACTGTTTAATTTATGTTAAGTGTTTTACAAGTTCGGGATTAGGTATTTCTATTCATAAACTAATCTATTTTATGCCATTGTTTAGAAATGGTGCCTAGTAGATGGAATGAGAACTCTAGCAATATACATGATCCAAAGAGTAAGAAGGATTATATATTTCATGGCCCTAAGCTAGAATTTAGAAGGGAAATAGTTTCCCATGTATTATCATCATATGAAGAAATAATATCATGTGTTGTTAAGATAAGTAAATAATTCTCGGAGTCCTATGGCTTTGAAGGGAAGCCAGAGAAGAAAAGGATGGTAGAGAGAAGGACAAATAAAGGGAAGAAGGTAAAGAAGCAATTTACCATATGTGATAACTACAGAATGAATCGCCTTGGAAAATGATTGAATGGAATGGGAGTATGATATAATTGTGGAGAAAAATGACACCAAGTACGTGACATCAAGTGTAAGAAAAAGGTTTCACATTTACAATGCTTCATCTACAAGGAATTGGGACACTACGGGAACCTATGTCAAAATCACCATAGTATGCCCCAATTGATGCTATTGGATAATAATCAAGTTATGATACTACCTTAGTTGAAGAAAATGACTAGTGTTTTTATGTTTTTATTATAGGATTATTTCATTTTAGTGGTGTAACAACAATGTAATGGTTATAATAATTATTGATTATATAAGGATTGTAATGAAGTACTATTTTATTAAGGACATGAGATTGTGTGGAACAAAGAAAAGTGACTCAATAGCATGATAATTTTTTTGAAAATATATGGCTGAGGGAAATATAAACCATAATATGGTTCTGATACCAAGGTAGTGATTTTGGAATAATACCAGATTTATTTGGATATATTATATTGGATATTCTTGACTAGCTTGAAACTAATTATTGATTTTTCATCATTGGAGTTTACAAAATTTTTGGATATAAGGAATGTATCTCGTATTCTGTAAATAATAAGGGAGCATGAATGTAATCAATAATGTTTTATGGTATTTCAGGATGATACCATGTTTTAAAATAATACATGGTGAAGGTGTTTACATGTTATTACATGGAAAAAGGATCTTCATTGTGTTTAACTTCCTTATAAATTCTGTACTATGAGTTTGGATAATATTATTTTGGATAAGTCTAAAGGTTGGAATATATTAAGTTTGAAAGGGTATTTTTGGATTTTTATAAAAGGACAACATGCAGATCGTGTGACAACCCTTCGCGTCAGACAAAACTGTGGGAATCGAACCCACAACCATAGTGAGTTTGGGATTTATCACCTACCACTAGACTACTTAAAGTTCATGGATGGTATAATGCAGTTTCTTTTTTTAAAGGGTCTGATATGTGAATTATAAATTCATTATATTTGTAACCCTATACGATTAGGATAAATAGAGTATTTTTTAGTTGTATTATGTTTTGGGGTGAAAGATGAGTTTGTGGTAGAAATTTATTAATGGATAAAAATATAATTATAAAGTAAGTATATCTTCTTATGAACTTATCTAATTTCATAAATAAATTCCCCAACATTAATAAAAGGAACTTAGAACAAAAATTTTGTCCTAGATGGTACCTTAGATCATCACAAATCTATGGCTTTGTGATTGTTGGCCTTTTCATATCCATGATTTCTACCACTCTACATCAGATATTGATGGTTAAATTTTTCTTCCATATCCATACTTTCTTATATGGAACCCTATTATGTGTTATTTTTAGTAACCTTCATACTTACCACTCTTTATTTTAAATAGATGCCTCATTAATCCATTTTTTTATGTGGGATTTCAACTAAGATATTCTGAAATTTCAACCCCATGTTTCCAATACCATGCATAAATTTCAAGCACACAATTTATTAAAGGAGGGGAGAATGTAACACACCAAGACTCCACTGTACACTTCTCATTGAATAATACAATAGCGTGTGTTGTACGCAACTTCGATTTCTAACACACACCACAACCAGTCAAACTAGCCGTTATGAATTGTAATAACAAATTTTTGAAATTTTATACATTTTATCTTTCAAAATTTACTTCATTTTTGGATTCTGAATATCGAAATTACCTTTGGGGGAATTTTTGGTACTTTTTTGATAACTTTCATATTTTGATGAATAGTGAAAATTACTAAATTTTAATTAAAATTTTTTTTAATCGAAATAATTAATAGTGATAAATTATGAATTTGTGTGGTTTTAAATTATATTTAGAATATATTTTTACAATTTAATCCAATTTTGTTCATTGGACATAATTTCACATTTAAACCAGACATAAAAAAGTGTCAACCTGTTGATAATTATTGCTTCATAAAATCACGCTTTTTGTATTGACATCGAGAATTAATTTTAAATTAAAAAATGCAAATTCTAGGTTTTTAATTTGATAAAATAGACTTAATTATTGAATTCGGAATATCAAAATTATATTAGGGTAAATTTTTGATATTTTTCTGAAAACATTTAATTTTTGATGAATAGTGAAAGACACTATGTTATAGTTGAAAACCGAATTTTTATTTAAATAATTATTTATTTTATATAAATTATTTAATTTCAAAATAGATAAATAATACCTATATAAGTAAAATTTAATTAATTGGATTTGGTTTATAATAATTTTAGATATATAAAAATTTCATTGAACTTTTCACCGCCTTTTACCCACCTCCTACGAGCTTTTGCAAAATCACATAAAACATATTTTTACAGCTTCTATGAGCTGAATTTAGAAAATCTGATAGACATGGTTAATATAATGTAGTAAAATTTGGTTCAATGAGGTGAAAATATGTTTTGGATAATAGTAACTTTTTACTTTTATTTACCAAGGTTAAAAGTAAATAGGGTAATTAAGGGTAAAAATGATATTAATATTACACTCAAACATGTCTTAATTATATTGTATGAGTTTATCTTGACCAAAAAAACCTTATGAATAAAATATTATCATTAAGGTCCACTTATATTAGATTAGTACATTTATTATTATTTAATTCGAAGAAGAGTGAAAAGAGTTAAAATTAATGTTTATTAACTAAAACATTTTCAATAAGGGGTTTTACGTAATATAAATTAGATTATAAATATTAATTTGAAATATAAAATAATTTACTACATCATGGTATTTAATTTATAAATTTTAGACATTAAATAAATAAATTTATTTATGACACAATGATGATGCAGTAATTACCTAATTGATGAAAAAATAAAATAAATTGTATTATAAATATTAAAATAAATTTAATTTCAACGTTTTTATGGTATCCACGAATTTTCTAGGTGAATGTAAAATGTTAGGATTGATTCAATGTATTTTTTTGAAGTAATAATGTTGTTATTAATTTAACAAAAAACAAATACCAAATAGTGTCAAAATTGACATAAAATAGTTTTTAAAAAATATTTTATATTTTTAATTGATATAATGGTCTTAAAAATATAAGGTTCGGCCAAAAGACATATATAAAAATATATATGACATTAATGAACCAATTGGGGTTCTATTTTCAGTATATAGTTAGTTTATTAACCATATAGTGTAAGAATACAAGAAGACACGGTAAAAGATAAATTATTTAACTTAGAGTTAAATCTAAATGATACGGTTGAAATGGTAACCTAAACATGTCTAAAACCTATTGGTTGAGTTTTTTTCGACTTATCCCCACCTTATAATTTAAATAATCAACTTTGGATCCATTATATACCGAATATGAATTTATTATAAAATAATATTTTATATTTTCCTAAGGTGACCCTCACCCCTCTTATAAAAGGGCACTCCCCCTTGTCTCTAATTCACACCTTCAATGCCATTTGACATGACCAAACCCTGCCCAAATACCCTTTCAATTATCCTAAATTTATTATAGATGCCTTAGTTTGATCATAAATCCAACCTAAGGATCCCTTTTGATCAAATCAAAAGGAAGAACCCAGAGAAGAGGCAATGATTTCACCACACTCTTTCAAGTTCCTTTCTTCTTCCACTTCCTTTTTCATTGTTGTGTCCATTATAAAATAATAACTCCAGTATATTCTATATACTGTGACGTAATTATTATTATGGTATAACCAAATTAATTATTCTATCCACCCTTTGAACGACAAGTCCCCATATGTGCGTATGTACGACTTACTGTCTCCACCTCGTGGTGTAATTGTTATTCAATACATTATTATTTGGATGGTTATAATAATTAAATGTATTTGATGTAAATAATAAATATAACATGATAAGGATTACGTATATATTATATTCCATCCAATTATATATTATATTAATATAAAAAGAATGATATTTTCGCTCTTGCGTACGTACGGATTACCGTCTCCATGACGCAATGAGATTCATTTCCAAGTTCACCATTCATCGATGATTATAAAACTATATATTATTAATAAGTATGTAATAAATGAAATAATAATGCTACTGGAGATATATATATTTATATATATATGTATTTATGTACTTACATATATCTTATTCACTTAAATCCGTTCAATACTATATGAAAACAAAAACAACGTTTATGCGTACGTACGAACTACCATCTCCATAAACTGTGTTTTCCATTTCATATATATGTCTATTATAAATATTTATATTCTAATATATGTGATAAATAAATCATGTATTTTATTTTTTAAGTATTTAAATCATGATCTAAGTGATACAATCAATAGTAACAAGTTAAAACACATATGATAAAGAAAGCGATTATTACCCAAAATATTAATATAACATGAAAATTATTATTAAATGGTTAGTATAAAGTCATAAATGAATAATGTATGATATAATAAATATTAATATGGTTATGATATAATTTAATAACCTACTATAGTATTCATACAGGAGGCTATATGTACCCTCGACTAAAGGAAATTTCAAGGTAAGGGGTTTTCATCTCACTCCTTATTCCTGTGAGATTCATACCATATTGCCACTATTACCTTTTGTGTGGTGTATGTACTAACAATAATTGTACTCTTTGTGTAATAAACTTTAATTTAGGTTTATTTAAATATTCATTGTATGATACCTCTTTCATCGGGTGAATGTTTCATAAGTTAACAAATTGGTAAGGCTTTATTTCACAATCTCTTCATTATCCAAGGTTCTTTATACCAAAATATCTACTGGGACCTCTTTACCATCCACATCCATGTTTCTTAAAAATGTATTTTAAAAAATTATTACTATTTTACAGAATATGGTTTAAATTCATTTGTACCCTTTTTGACTTTTTATAAGAAGTTTATAAAGGAATCTTTCCCTCATTTTGCAAACAAGGTCTTTTTTTACCTTTTCAACAGAATTAAGGTAAGAATGTATTTTTTCTACATATATGGTGGGTGCGGATATTTTGTTCCATTATAAAATCTTTGAAGCTTAACATAGAATCTTATAAATATATTTTCAAATTAAATTATTTCTTCTTTAATTATGTGACTTTTAAATGATTTCAAAAAAATATATATTTCTCTTAAATAGTTTGGATTTCATATATGTCAACATCCTTTGATAAATTTTACAATTTTTTGATGTTGATTTAATATGATACAAATATTCCATATTATATTCATGGTTTTGTGATATGTTTGACTATGGATGAGTCATTTTTATGCCATTAATGGATTCTGATTAATGTTTTGGAATTTAGAATTCTAGTTTTAATATGAATGTTTATGTTAAATTTCATCCTCTTCATAAGATGAATGTTTTGGCCTAGAATGTTCTAGGTTGGGTTCCAGTTATAACAGACCATCTGGGTTGGTGTTCGGTTATTAGAGGCACTCCGGGTTGGTGCCCGGTTATAAGAGGCACTCCGGGTTGGTGTCCGGTTATTAGAGGCACTTTGGGTTGGTGTCAGGTTATTAGAGGCACTTCGGGTTGGTGTCCGGTATTTAGAGGCACTCTGGGTTTGAGTCTAGTTAAAGAGGCTCTCAGGGATTGAGTTTGGTTATAGAGGTTCTCCGGTTTGGGTTCCGCTTACAATTATCCCTTCTGTCTTGGCACAATGCCTTGACATAGAAATTAAAGTTATCCATTATGCATTTCCTTCATTATGAATGTGGTTATTGATATTTAATGTAATTATTTGACTAGTGGAATATCAATGTGAATAAGTAAATGGAATTATTTCATTTTATTTTTTCCATATTATGAGGAATGTTATGTTTAAAAGGATTTTGTTTTAGTTATACATTGAGTTAAATTTTTATGCTTATTTATGAAAGTTTCTGCTATATTGTTATTCTTACTAAGTATCTGAGATCACCCCTTTCTATGTTTTATTTTTCCTAGGATTCCAAGAAGTGTATTGTTATTTATATGTAGGGTTACGAAAAAGGAAAAATGGAATTCATAAAGTATTATTTATGTTGTTTTGTAATAAAGTGTAATGTAACATTCATGTATGTAATCTATTTTCCAAGACTGCTAAACTGATCGGTCCTTTAGGACTTGATTCCTTGTAATCATGCCAATGTATTAAAATAATGCACCGACTCAGGGTAACTGGGGTTGGGGAGTTGCAATTTTCATTATGTACTATTATTTATATTCAAATATATAAATAAATAAATATATTTATATATTTATATATTCACATGTACACACACATAGAAAAACATATTTTCAAAAAGTATTTAAAAATATATATATCTATATATATAAAATGAAAAATATAAACATATATATATATATATATATGGATAAAAAAAATTAACAAAATATTTAGATATATCATAAAATATAAAAACAAATGACACAGTATAGTGAAAAAGGCCATCAGATATGAGAAGGAAGTTTCTGGTTTGGAACTAGCTGGAGGTAGGGTTGAGCACATGAGGATGTAATTATCTAAATGTTGATAAAGGGGATGGAAAGTGATAATAAATGTGGTATGAATTGATGTTAAAATGGGGGTGGTAAGTGGTTCAAAACAAATTCCCCCTTTATCAACAGAAACATAATTAGAACTTTTTTAGAACTATTAATGGGTCCCTCTGATAGTGTTTTTTTCAAGCACGGTTATAGCCAACCCTTTAGCATCACTAACATTATTATTACTTATAATGTGATAATAAATCCATTTTACATTCACTATTAAAGGCCATATTTTTATTAGTTTCTACCAATTATGTTGAGGTATTGGACATTTTATTCATTTTTCCAATCTGGCATGCCCATATTTGAGTGGTATAGGAACTGTAGCATCCCAAAAAATGATAGCCCAATCAAAGAAATCCTGGATGGTGGGATCTCAATTTAGTGGTTGTATTAATTGGGCTAGATCCTCATCAAGTCAGATTTAGTTCTGGGTAGAGCCACAAGTTAGTGGTCATTCTCAAAATGAGTCAGAGATAAGGAATATCCATATTGTAGACCAAGAAGTAGCAGGAAAAGTTGTATGGATTTTGATAGTTTGAGTTACCATTTTGATTACATCATCCACAAATACACTTTTTTTTTGATTTAGGTGATTTTATTGTTTATCTCTTATATCCATGTGAATATATGGAATTTTCCATCTAACATAATGTATTATATAATGGAGTTGGTAACACGTCTTGGTAAGAAGCTAGAGAAGGGTCTTTTTCCCTCATGTTCATTGACCGTGTTAGGGTTCAAGCTAGAATGTGATTTCATGGTCATAAATATCGATATCATTGATTTAATCCTTATTAGGGATTTGATGTTGCTCTTTTAGGTAGATATCAATTTTTACCAGAGCAGGGAGAGTTTTCTGGCACCAGATGGGAGTGCCCATGTCCTCACGGAGAATGAAATATTCAGATGGGTCATTTTAGACCCCCACTCCAAAAATTTAGTAATCATGTTTTTCATTTATTTCCTAACGTGAAAGTGGAATTTTTTTTTTCACCCGATGCTATATAACATCCCATGTTGGATGATCTTTTAGAGGCATTATATGGTATTATTCATGTCTTCCTCCAAACTAGGATTGGAGTTATCTATTGATTTAGCATGGGGAACAGAGAAGACTTATCTTTGTTCTCATTGTATGGGCCCCAAAAATTTGATGGAATTTATTTTATAGCTAGATGAATTAGAGTAAAAAGGATTAAATTTATTTATAATCACTCCATGGGAGACCCCAGTCTTGTTTGAGAATATCTTTGATGGATCTCCCTAGTTTTGTATTGATTACCAGAAGTTGAACAAGGTAACCATGAAGAAGAAAAATATTTTTCATAGAATTGATGAACTATTTAATATTATAAAAGGGTAATGATGGGTTTTTAAGATAGACATGATTTATGGATATCATCAAGTTAGGGTGATGAAAATGATGTCCCTAAAATGTAATTTTTAAGAAGGTACGACTGTTTTGAGAACATGGTTGTGCCTTTCGGGTTGAGAAATGATCAATCCATTTTTATGGAAAATATTATTAATGTATTCCACCAGTATATCAATTAATTGTTGTGGTATTCATGGATTTAATCTTGGTTTATTCTAAATTTAAACGAGATCATGAGCAACATTTTCATATCACATTGGGTCTTCTTTGGGACCATCATCATCATGCAATATTTTATAATTGTACCTTCTTGAGTAAAGAGTTAATTTTTGAAGGAAATTTTATCTCGGACCAAGGGCTTTCAGTAGATGATAATATGAAAAGTGCAGTTATATCATCTTAGAAACCGAATAATATGATTGAGAATAGAATCCTTTTAGGCTTTGATGGATTTCATATGCAGCTTGTTCAGGACTTCTCTTGTCCTTCTATTACCATGACGACACTCACCCATAATGGGGTGATGTTTTAATGGATCATATAATTTCATACCTCCTTTGAGGAGATAAATTGGTTGTTTATTAACTATCATATATTGTTCATTTCTGGATATGTAAATGATAATGTTGTTTATTATAACTCCTGATGTATGGGTCATAGGTGTGTTATTATATGGTATGACCATGTGGTGGAATATGAATCTCACCTTCATGGAACACATTTGGAGTACTAAAAACCCGTTATGGTGGTGATTCATTCCCTAAAGTAATGGGATCATTATATTTTTTGGGTAGAAATTTTTAGGTTATGTAGACCATTAGAGATTAACGAACATTTTCACCCAAAGGGATTTGAATTTCTGGTAGATTTTGTTTTTATAATAGATTCAGGGGTCTGATTTTGATATCAACTATACCCTAGGAAAGATTAATGTTATGGATGATGATTTGGAAAGGATAGTCCATATGTAATAATTGAAATATTAAAAGGATGATTGGACCATGATGGGAATTTTTTCTGAGATGCACCTAGAGACTACATAACATTGTGGATGTAAGTTCATTTCTAGATTTCTGTTATCTATTTCTCTTCTAGAGTGAATTAAATTAGATATTCTTGGTGAAAATATATTCCAACATTCAATGAAGTGTATACATGGTGAAGATACAACTTGGGATGGGTCATTTTCTCCTAAAAGAGTGTTCTTCTTCAAGGTTCAATTTGTGGTATCAGTATCCCTAAAAAATATAGTGCCACTGAAAAACTTCCAGTCTCAGTGGGTTATACATTTTAGAGCCACAAAGATGTATTATGATGTGATTCAGTGGTCCTGGTGTCTAGGTATGAGTTGGTATATAAGTGAATTTGAATCAATGTGTTATACATGTGAGTAGGTAAAATAGATCACCAAAGGCCCTCAGATATTTTTCATACACTACCTATTTCTACCTATTAGATGAATGAGGTTTCCATATACTTAATTATCATCAATCCTCATACACCTCAAAGAATGAATGAAAATTGGGTGGTGATTGAACATCTGATCAAATCATCCCACTACATTCCAATCACAAATTCAACAATGGTTGGTGATTTAGTTTGTTTATATGGTTAAGAGGTTTTGTGGCTTATGGGTATAGTGTTAGGTATTACTTCTAATAAGGAATCCCATTTTACCATTAAATTAGAGGAAACCCTTTCATAAGGGATTAGGGTCAAAGGCCAATTTGATAATGACATAAAATTCTCAAATGAATGGTTAGACAAAGTAAATAAATGTGATTTTTAAAGAAATGATCGAAGCAAGTGAATTGGATTTTGTAGGAAAATGGTATAGTAATATGGAATTGGTCATGTCTACATATAATAACATTTACCAGTACTTGATCGTAATGTATCCCTTTATTAATCAATATGGTCTGCCATGTTTGTACCCATTTTGAAGGGGAGAGGAGGTTGAAACCCATTTCTATGGGTTATTGTGTGTTCATGAAAGTGGAATATCATTGGGGTGATTGTTGATTGGGTAAGAAATGGAATTTGACTCTTTGGTATGCCATGCCTTTCAAGATAACTGGGATGGTTTAAATGTGGCATACCATTTATTTTTTTCCTCGCAATTGACATAAATTTCTAACATGTTTCATGTATCCCAATTGAATAAGTACAACCCAGGCTCATTTCTTGTTCTAAAATAGTAATAGTTGGAGATATAGACAAATTTGTCAGTGATTGGGTGTCTAATGCATATTTTAGATTCCCTATAGAATTTGTTATATAGAAAGTATATTACTCTTGTAAAAATCCTCTAGAAACCTGGTGATGATAAGAATGATATATCAGAGTGGAATTAATGTGTTGAGTATGAGTGTACATGTTTATTCTCTTATCAGGATTCGAGATGAATTTACTAGGGTATAAAGTTTTCATACAGTGGATAATTGACACACCAATGTTTTCATTTGAGGTACTTTCTCTTTATTTTTGGTCAGACAATTTCCATTTTGGTATCTATTGTGTTTTTCTTGAAGAATAGAATTGTTTGGGTAAAAAGTGGGTGGTGCATGGTTTGAAAAAATGTGCACCCTACCCCTGATAACTATACGACCAAGTGGTGTTTTTGGACAATGTTATATTTACTAGATAGTTCTTAGTTTTAAAAAATTTTGGATAACCATCCCACATGTGTTTCTTGTATTGTAAGGTCAAACCAAGTGGCACATGATTTGGAAACCCACGAGGGAAAACAATGTGGATTATCTAGTTATTTAGAAATTAAAAATATATGATTCTATATCTTTCATTTTTTGAACCTAAACCCCCATTTTACCCCTACATAGGATACTCAAACTTGGGATTCTCCATCTCCACCATTTCCTCCATTAGACCCCAATTTTTATAGTGGATTTGGATAATTTTTTTTATTTTTTCACAAGTAAGTTCCATCCTCTCTTGGTTACTCCGACTATTATAGGGATTTATTTCTAAGGATTTGGGTATTATTTGATCAAGTAGATTGGGTCTCATTTTTTGGGGTTACACACTAATTAACGGGGTTCAATAATGATTCTCTTGGTTTGTTCATGCCTTTATAATATCAGCTGGGGTTGAGGTTGTTCTTTAGCATTGTTTTCTAGAAGGTAATTTACTTGAGGTGGGTGGTTTCATTCTTAAATATTGTTTAGTGAGTTTCATATGCTTTCTTCTCTTCTTGTTGATCTTATATGGATTACATATAATGGTCTATTTTTTTATATGAATCAAGGTGACTTTGTGATGAAAATTAGTTTTCCAATTTAAATAGGTTCTATTCCATATGTATATTTTGTGTGTTACCTAGTTTTCATAATAAATTTTTTTGATTAAATGTCTTGATAGTGCGATTTTTTTAAACATATTTGGTGTTAGTTTGGCTTCAAAATGATTTGTAAATATATAAATTGTGATTTATCATTCTTATTATGGTGTTTCTATTATGTATATACAAACGTGATAGTTTTTGTCATTTGTTGAATGATAATTGAGCACACATGGGAAGACTAGATAACTTGGTGGGTGGATAGGGTCTAGTATGCTAGTTTACTCGGAAGTGGATAGTACTAGATTCATTTTTCAATATTGAAGTTGAAAACAGTAAATAAACTATTATGATGGTGGGAGACCACTAGCCCAACTGGGTGTTCAGGGATCATGCATTCAAACACCATTGGGTATAATTTCTATACCACTTTTCACAATGATATAATGTACCTATTGTAACATATATAGATAGTTTCAATATGGTTTTACCATGACATAGTTCACTGTTGTGATATTTTACTCAACAGCAACATATGGTAAACTTTTTTAGTTATTTGAAAATCAATATTTTTTCCTTTAAAATGATTTCTATTTAAATTTTTTTGGATTTTGATTTATAAAACATGCATGTTAATGTATCTTATAATGTTAAATTAAGGAATATCATTATTGGGTGGAATCATACATGGATTTGGATCAGATATGACATACACCTTTGGGTGTAAGTTGACTTGGACATGTTTGATATAAGTAAATGAAATATGTTTAGAGATGGTGGGTTGGGATTCTAGTGGTCTTACCTTGTAGGTATTGTGGTGGTGGATTAAGGTTGATGATCTTCTTATTGTATGGTGGCTGTTGGATGGTGTATTTTTCCCATTCTATCGTAGCCCTTTTTTAGTTTTGATTAATGTTGCAAACTTGAGTCTGAAATTTTTATTCTATGTTTGGTTATGACTATTTAATTTTGGCCTATTTATTACATTTGACTGCTTATGGTTTTGTAAATGAGTTAAATAATTCACATTATGTTATGATGGTACCTATACACAAGTTTTCAACACATGGGGATCAGTAATTTCAATTGATCCATGCAATAGACCACGTCAAGTGTTGAGTTGGCTGGAACTCTGTATTGGATCATGACAAGTGGAGTACTCGATGACTAAAAAGTAGTAAACTCTAGTTTATTTTTGCAGGGGAGTCCTCAATGCTATTTATAATTACCCTCCAGTAGATCTAGGAAGTGGGACCTCAATAGCTATCAAATTGGATCCCTTATATAGTATTGATGCATGGGTTCCCACCTAGATATTTTGGCCACTTGACTGTGTGACATAGTGACGTGGTGTGGTCTGACATAAATGATTACTTTTGGACATATATGGTATATATTATGCATCATTGATTGTTTTTTGGATCTAATACTCTTCTTATAATGATTGGAACAAAGATGGAGATCCCCTTACTATCTATTTTGGTTTTGGATTGAATGAGAATATATATATATATATATATATATATATATATATATTATGTATCCATACCCTTGGATTTAGTTACTATCCTTTAATGCAAGGTGATAAACTGTAGGGTAATCCACAAGCTTTAGGTGTTTATATTTTTTGATTTCAATTATTATACAATAATAATATTTTTGGAGAAGATATTGACATGTATTTTATCTACAAACCATGTTAAGACCCTTGTGTTTGGATGATTATACTCTCTCTTGGTTTTGGATGAGTTGTTATCTATTCATGTAGCTTACATCAGCTATCTTTATATATTTGTTGAATGTCTTACAACCCCCCTAATCATTGGGGGCATCATTCTAGATATTTATATACTCACCCATTAATGGGAATTCCCCACACATATAATGTATTATGAATAAGACTGCATGGTTGGTGGTGACTTTTAAGGATCATAGGGATACCTGGAACATTGGACTACATACAGTGGCCACAAAATAGGTGTTAGGATATGGGCTCTCCCTGAAGATTTACTTTCTAATTTTTTTTTCAAATTGTGACATATTTCAGGTTGGCTTTAGATTTTAATCTTTTAATTCTAGTTTTCATTATCATAATAGTATATACCCTAGGGATTATGCATGCATGGTTTACTATACAGTTACATGCCATGTTTTACTCTTTACATATTCTCATATACATGGAGATGGTTTTCTGTGTTCATACAGGTATATAAGAAATATAGTTCTCTATGTTACATATTCCCTCGACATTGGTCACCACCCATGGCATATGAAGGTGGACATGGGGTATTTATGGACCAATCCCCAAAATGGGCCAATTCATGACAATATTATTAGTGAACATTAATGAATGCCCTTATGATAATTATAATTATAATTAAATTTTTTTGATGATTTGTTTTAAAATATGTATAAAAAATAAATAACATAAGATATGACTTTGGAATTGATTTTCATGTAAAAAAATATTTTTTTCATTTTTAGTTTTTTTAGTTATGTTTTGATTATAACATTTCAATTTTAGAAAATTATGAGAACTATAAGAAGCCTGGTCAAAAGTCATAAGATGTAAATTGAAATTGTAATCTGAATGACATCCCTAATTACATTTGTGGTGGAATTAAAAATTTTAGAGACATTAATACCCATTTATCTTTTGATATTAATAATGACAAAACCTTGTTTAATGATTGTGTTTACCGATGAAAAAGAAACAAGTCGTTGAGTCATTTATATCAAATGACTATTGACTTATACTGTGTCTTCCGATCCACTTATCACAGAACTTTGAGTTATCTCTATAATGATTTTTTTTTGAAATTCACTATTTTGGGATTAAGAAGCTCACATTTAATGAATAATAATTTTTTTAGAGAAGGAAGTCAATTATTTTTTGTAAAAGAAAAAAAATAAAAAGGATGTAATAGAATAGAAGTATTTGGAATACATTATGATATTATTTATTAACATCTATTTCCCTCAATCTCTTCTAAAAAATATTCACAGTGAATTCCTAGGTCTAAAGAAAAATAATGGAGAATTCCTCAGGACATATGTGAAAAAATAATCAAAGCTTTCAAGTTAATCCTTACGATTTTTTATCCACAATAATAAGAAAAATACATTTACTCTTTAGTGGTTTAAAATTACACCTTCACAAGGATATATATATGCATGACTTTGGGATATATGATTAAGTAGATCAATCTGGTCTCTATGTAGAGAAGGAGTTTGGTGAAGGGTCCCTTGATTATGGAGATAATTAGAGAAGAATAAATTTTCAATTTAGCGGGTCATATGGCAAGGGATAAAAGAGTATACAAAACTGATATTGATAGAAATGTGGGGGGAGAATTTGGGAATTTACATTAAATGGACAGGGTAAAAGTTCATGTGTGTGGGAGAATTCCACCATGCTCATAATTATAAAAGAGACATACATAATTCATATAAACTGATTGAGGAATAGAAGAAAACTTTTAATGTACCCCCAATTGTTCAATTAATTATGTATAGGGAGATATGTAACTATTCATGATAGAATTTAAAACCTAGGTACATTGAGGATAATGAGTATCATCAAGCAGAAAAACCAAATGAGAAGGATAAAACTTAATCCATTAATACTACTGATGTTGAGTGTGAAAAATTGTCAAAAATGGTATATTTTCTATTAAATTGATAATTGAGAAATATTTATTTGACTATTTGTGTTTTTATTCCTATAAATCCAATAATTTTCTTAAAATAGTTGAATTGAATCCTTGATACAATGAATTAGATATATGGGTATGAATAAAGAGTGGTCCGATCATTAAAACCCAGGTGAGGGACTCTTCCCCTATTGGTGTATATGGGATGATTTTTCAAGATAATATTATAATCATTTAATTAGTGGAATCTGATGTAACATTGTAATGTATTGTGTTTCATTATATATATCATACATAATATATCAATAAATGGAACAATATTTTCATTTTCTAGACAAACCAACTCTCCTCAACAAATTCATGAATGGACATGAATCTAATTTAGAAAATACCTCAACTATGTGGGTTTTATACCCCATGAAGATGCATACCATGAAAAAATGGATGATCCAAATTAAATAATAAACGTTGAGTAAATTACCATTGTGATGGAATACAAAGATTAATTTCTTTATGAGTATCTTGGACTTCCATCAGATTGTGAGGAAGATTTCTCAATATAAACTATACCCGGAGACACAAATGTATTTTTATACCCATATTGTATTTCACCAATTTAATTATAGGAGTTAAAGATATTTTTCAATAGAATTTAGAATAGGGTTCATATTCACATGTGCATCACCTTGGCCTGTGAAGTGGATATTTTTCAATATACTAGATCAATAATTGTGATTGTGTTTCTATTACCATGATCTTAACAATATGACCATAAGTTACAAGTATGACCTACCTTGTATTGGTGACATATTTAATCAACTAAAAAAATCTCAATACTTCTAAAAGATGTATCTTTGTTGTGAATATTATCAGAAAAAGGTGATGAGGGAAGGAATTCATAATAATACATTCAATATAAGTTACAAACATTATATGTTCATAGTGATTCTCTTTGGACTGACTGATTCACATTAAATTTTCCTAAATTTTATCGATAGTGTCTTTAGAGACTAACTCAAAAAAATGTGTTTGTCCATATCTTGGATATTCCCATTTAAGACATGATCTAGGAGGAACACTGATATTATATAGAGATACTAATGGAAAAATTAATTAAGGATACAATGTATGTCATATTTTGAATGTGAGACTTTTGGATAAAGAAGGACACATTCTTGGGGTATGTGATTAAAACTGATAGACTTTCTATAGACCCATAAAAAATAGAAATTGAGGAATGGAAAAATACCTCAAATGATTGGAAAATATATAGTTTTATTGTCTTATTAGGGAATTGTCCATGTTTTGATTGAAATTTATCATTATTTTCTAACATGTTATGTCTATTAACAAGAAAAAGGGTTAATGTATGTATGGATCGAAGAACGTGAGGAAAAATATAAGGATATCAAGAATATTATAATCACATCACCTATACTCAAACTACCAAAAAGTGTAGAGGGTATTGTGGTATATAGGGTTGATTAATTTAAATAATTGGGTTTTTTTCTCATGTTGAATGAAAATAGGATGCTCTACATGTCACAAAAACTAAATATTGTTGAGAACATGATATATTTCGAGACTCTATGATCTTCACTCTGAATATTTGATTTCAAAACCTCTATGTTTAATTATTTACTATATATACAAATCAACATATTCTAATTTTTATATTTACATATAATGGGATCAAAATATTTAAATATAGATGGTTTGATCTAATCTAGGAATATGATTTCTTTATTCACCACTAATCAGGAATAGAGAATAAGGTAGATGATGTTTTGGCTGAAAATATGTTACTAATCAATCCTTGATGTGGGTTGTGAAATAACCTATCATCATGGATATATATGGTAATGATGAGGAAATAATAATTGAATTCAATATATTATACATTTCTATAATGATTTCTAAACCACATATCTTAGACATGATCAATGGTGAATAAAGTAATGGTCTGTATCATAAATATAAGTGAAACGAAGTTATTTATGGAAATCTTCATAAATTAAAAATCGATAATGGTGGTATGATTATTTTTAGAACTAGGATTAGAGTGCTTCATCACATGATATATATAATGATATATTTGATAATACACACATCCCATCATTCTTTATCCATCCTAGATGTATCGGGATGTAACATGAAATTCAATAATAACATTGATTAGACTATATGTTGAAATGTATTTTAATGAACATATCTAGATTCTTTTAATTTCATTATGTTAAATATGTGATATATATTTCAAATGTAAGGTTGAAACCATTTACTACACTAAGGAGAAAATTGTATAACATCACCATGTAAGTTTTCATTGGTTTCCCAATGAAATCAAATCTAATCAATCCGATATGAGTTATAGTGGATTGACTCACCAATAATTCCATCTTCATCACTGTTGGTTAGGATTTATCACTTGAATAAAAATCCATGATAATTTTTATTAATGTTCTGATGAAACATGGTGAACCACATTCGATCGTCTCTAATCATGTTCCCAAGTTCACATCTAGGTTTTTATAGAATTTTTCAACATAATTTTAGAACTTAATACAATTTCGATATACCATATCACCCATAAAACGATGTCCAATATTAAAGTACTATTTATATTAACTATTGCATGTGGAGATCCAACAAAATGGAATTTAATTGAGGATGGGATCATCATCTCACATTTTTCTATTCCTAAACAATAATATCTTCGACTCAATTATTCAAGTGTACACATTTGAATCTATGTATAGGAAGTGATCTCAGTTTCGTATATATTGGGATAAATATGTTGATTTAATGATACATGATAAACAACTAGTTAAATTGATTAGAGGGAAGGTTTAATCCATCCAAAATTATATTAATGATTCGATGAGTCAGAAAATGATCTATTCTTGTATCCCTCAAAGGGATGCGGTGTTTTATGTTTGAGTCAATATTTTCTTATGAAAATAACCATAGAAGATAGTTATGTGGTTTATAATGAACAGAATGATTTGACGTTGGTATATTTTCCTCATTGAGATCCTTGATATTATTTTATCAATGGCCTATAGTATTTCACATCCACAAAATATGGCTCTGGTTCATGATGTGTTCCAAATATTTCTCTTGATAAACTAAATACTTCATCCCTCACATATATACTGATTCTAGAGGTAGTGAAACTGTAAAATCTCATCTCAAATGAGAAGCATGCAATGAATTTTTTATACCATTGATGTAATTTTCTATGAAACATGTAAACACACCTGTCCAAAGTACTGTGGAATAATATTATGTATGAAGATGAAACATAGAAACTAGAGGAAAAAAGAAACAAAAGTACCCTCATATTTTCCCAACTGAGGATATGAGTTGATATTTTATTGGTAAAATTTATAAAGGGTGGGGGAAACTGTAATGATATAAAACATTTAAATGATTATTTATTCCTTAATAATTGTGTGATATATTATATATTATTATATATATATTGAATATAGGTAACCAAAAAAACCTGAAACATTAATAAAAATTCTTATATTTGTCAATGGCTAAATACAGTAAAATTAACAATATTATTAGGGTAAAAAAATATAAAATATAATTACTAAAACTAGAAAATCTGGATCACCCAAATCATCTAGAATCATCTAACCCATGAATAAAACCATAGAAAAGAAACAAAATATTAGTAAAAAAATTTACATTATCAAAAATGATAATGTATTCAATTCATTAGAATTGATGTGAATAATGAATGAATTAATGAAGAGGTTTTTATAAGATTTAATCTGACCACTGTAATAGTAATATCATCATTGATATAGATACATGACCATCGATAATAGTTACTTATTTGTTTGGAATAGTAATCGACCCTAAAGAATAGTAACATGACCATTAGAATAGTAATTGACCTGAAAATAGGAGAATTTAATTTAAATGTTATTTATCATGATAAATTCATGTAAATTTAAATATACAATACCATTAAATAAATATCAGGACAAAAAACCCAAATAATATATAATATCATTTTATTAAACTGTATTTTAATGTTTTTTGTAAAAATTATAATATTAATATTAAAAAGCATTTATGCATGTTATAAATTTGTAATGATAAAATGATTAAAATTTCTAAAATCATCATGATTAAATTTTAAAGGGTTTATATTTTTGGTAATTTTTTCTATTACATCAATTTTTGGTGAATTTTAAAAATACATTTTTTTTCATAACCATTGTACCATATACTTTATCATTCACAATGTATCGATGAAATAATCATTTATAGAACAAGAGGATAGACCAAAATAAAATTATTTGATAAATGATTTATAAAAAAACACATGATTCTAGAGTATAAAATTACTTTCCAAATTCCGAATTCCAAGATATTATATTTAACAAATATATTTTCATTTTTCAACATTTTCTTTTAATTAATGTAATGAATTTGAATTATAAATTTAATCAATGTATTAGAATAATTTTATTTAATTAAAATATGGTCTAAAATTTAAAAAATATCTTTATTATTTGGTTTAACTTAGATATAGTAATTTTTTCAATATTTAATTCTAAAAATAACCCCTCATCAATTACAAATTAACTATTTACCTCTACTTGAAAATCCACATCATCCGCACACACCATATTCAAATATCAACCTTAATAATCTATTTATATATTCTTATTATATCTACGTATGTTATGGATCCATAAAACTCAAATCATCATTGTAGTTTAGAGTCTTACATAAGAATAAAAACTGAGAAGAGGGTAATATCTCATTAATTCACCATGACATTTTCCAATCCTATATATTTTCACCACCCCATTAAAAACATAATCAAAAAATGATAATTTATTAGTATGTTAAAATTACATTAATCATGTTAAACAAGTAGATGTGGTTTAATTATTATATAATAAATTTTCAATCATCCCATTCCAACTCTTCTAACAATGTCAAGTTAATAAGAAGACTAACCTTAAAAAGGGCATTGCCAATTATTTTCGTATCACAAGACATGTGCCTATTTGTAATGAATTTTAATTGATATATAAGTGAATAAATATATATATTTTATTATTATGTAATTTATTATACTTATGTATAAATGACCTTCAATAAAATAACCAAATCGAAGTAAAACTTGAATTTTTTAAAGAAAACATGATATTAGAATGTTTTATTATCAACAATAAAAATAAAAAAATATTATAAAATTGTTATAAATAAAATATATATAATAAAAAAAATTAAATTTTGGTTCAATGTTTTAATATACATATGATTTTTATTCAGCATGAGGAAAAGCGTTGAAATAAACTCATATTTAATGTGATGGTATTCTCAAAACCAACTCCCTTTTTTTGTATATCCATATTTCATTCCATTTCGGGTATGGATGTTTCTATAATTTAAAATACATATGATTTCATAAATATTAATTTTTTTTGTGATTTACATGTTATAACAATGATTAAAAATCCAATTAAATCATTTTCCAAAAACTCTTTTCATTCTAAAATAATTTTTTAATTCACCTTAGTTGTTTCTTCCTCACTCAAGAATAGCGATGTTTATGGAAAATATATTTTCCCTTATTAATTGGGGAACCTTGAATTTATTTTATAAATTAAAAATTATGAAATCCACATGAATCCCATTATATGTATGGTTTATTTATTCCAAATGACTATTATACTTTCAATGTGGCATGAATTTTTATGGGATTATTATCATTTGATAGGTGGTCATCGAATAATATTTTCATTCAATGAAATATATAATGTGATGTATATCATGAGATTCTATTCATTATGTGATAAAATGATTTTTTTTCATTATTCAAAATTATGAGGTAATGATTTTTCTCATAAGTTATGTGTGAACATGATGCTCACTTTTTTTACAACATCATGTGTTATTTTAACACTATTTTTTGATGTTTCATTTTAATGCATCTTAAAATTCCATCCCATTTCAAATGACATACTCCATATTATTATTATGATATCATGGTTATGACCTGATAATTATAATTATTCTTTCACTTGTATTATTGATTTATTTCTATTATTTATGATATGTTATTTTTTCCCATACTCAGATTCTAGCTCACCCTATTATTTACAACATATCCTCTTGAAACTATAAGTAATAATGAGAAATAAAGATATTTTATGTCAATTAATATTATGTATATTAAAAAAAATTATGTTATGACAAGTTTAAAAGAAATATGATTGCTATTTTCCAAATATGTTAAACCATTTGATGACTAAATGTATAAATACTATGACTATTTTATATACAATAGTGTAATAGTCATGTGAAAAAATTTAGGTTCATGATAATTCTAAATGTTAGAAGAAATATATTTCAGGATGAAATCAACATAAATTATATTTTTTTTCAAAAATCTCATTTCTTCTTCCATAAATTAGAAAATTAGTTAAATATCGGAATGGTTAATTAATTATTTACATAAATAATGTGTTTATTTTTACAATAAGTATACATAAAATGGTTATTCCAATCAATAACTTCTGATTTCGGTGATTGGTCATCCAAACCTATCCCAATTAGTTTTTAATGGATAATTTAGGGAAGTTGTGGTACCATGGACGCATAGAGAGTTCTTCTGCTGGTATAGATAAGATTAAGCATTCAATGCAATTGATGTATCATTAATTAGTGAACATTAATAAATAAGAGGAAGAAAATTATTGTACAATTTAAATGAGATAATCAACTATGAATAGGCATAGTCATTATAGTTGTGTAACTCCCTGACCATAGTAACCCAGCGTTGGTGCATTATTACATAACATTGGAATGATGAGAAGAGATCAAGTATTGAAAGAACGACTAGTTTAGTATCCATTTAAGTGCTAGATACATACATCAGTTTTAAATTAAATCATGAAATGGAAAAAACAACAAAAACATTATATCCCCTTTAAAAGCACTCATATCCCTTTGCATATTTCTGTGGGTTAATCAAAATATACTTCTTTGCATCTTTGGAAAAACAAAACATAGAAAGGGTGAGCTCAAATACTCAGTAAAGATAAAAATATATCAAAAAATGTCAAAAATAAAAATATAAATTTATGGTAATGTATAAGAATACAACATAAGACTTTTAAACCTAAATTTCATCATAATATAGGAAAGATAAATCGAATAATTCCATTTACTATTACCATGGATATTCCACTAGTCAAATAATCACTTGTAATATCAGTATCCAATTTTATAATGATAGAATGCATAATGTCGGACATAATAACCCCATAGTCAACGCCATATTCCAAGACAAAAAAATAAAATTTTGTTACAGCCTACTACTAAGACACTAGTTCTTCTCCTGAGACCAACTGATGTACCGAGGTGATATCGCGAGCTCCACTCATCATTTACTATGTACAATGCATTCATCATATTAAAAGGTTAAAACATAACATAATCATTCATATTAAAGATAACATATGAAATGGTAATACATATTCATAAACCATTAATGGTATAAAAATAATACACATACGATCAAACATATCATAAAACCTTTAATATAATATAGAAGATTGTATCATAATAAATCAACTCCAATTAAGTGTAAAATCTAACAATTGATGTTGACATAGATGAAATCAAAACTATTTGAGATAAATATTTCATTCTATTTTGAAATCATTTCAAAGTCACATAATTATAAAATAAAAAATTTATTTTCGAAATATTCTTATAATATTTAAAGGGAATCTTTGTATATGTTATAATTTCATAAAATAGCGTCACTTTCCATATAAGTTAAAAAACACTCTTTCTTTAATTTTGTCGAAAATGGTAATTAATGACCATTTTTGGAAAATTACATAATGATTGCATTATAAATAATTTAAAAATATTCAATCAAGGCTATAAAATAATTTAACCCATAGTCTAGGAAATATTAAAAAGGTTTTGAAATAAATTTTTAAGAGACACAGATGTGGATGAAAAATAGGTCCTTGTAGATACTCGTATATAAACAACCTCGGATAATGAAGAGATTATCAAATTAACCATTACCTTGTATTTTTCATTAATAGACGGTACATTAACCTCATGTATAAAAGTTAAATAATTTCAATTAAATTATATAACAACCACATAAATAAATATTAAATCATATATGATCTTTAGATATTTCTATGTTAATTGTATTTTCGTAGTATCATTGTATCAGGTATCAAATGATCCGTTTTCGGTTATATGTTCTTTTATATAAGTAATATTTTTATAGATAAGATTTATTTTATTCATATATAGAATTATATTTTGTTCATAATCATTATTTTTAATCATCATATAAAAATTATTTTTGAATGATTACGATGGAGAATGAATCTCATCGCAATCATGGGGAATGTAATCCGTACGTATGCACGAATATCCTTCGATTGATGGAGAATTTTTATGTAACTGGATGGTATATCCTATATTCAGAATTATTAACATGTTATATTTTTATTTAAATCAATTATACTCATTATTATTCCCATCAAAAGAATGAAGTGTTGAATAATAAACTACACCACGACGTGGAGACGGTAAGTCGTATGTACGCACATATGGTCACTTCTTCATTCAGAGAGTGGATAGAAAAATGAATATGGTTGTAAAATATTTATAGTAACATTATAGTAAGTATAAGGTAATGGAGTTATTATTTATGTATGGAATCAAAAAATAAAGAGGAAGTGGAAGATGAAGAGAACTTTGAAAGCGATGATGAAATTATTACCTCTTCTTTGCATGCATCCATTTGATTTGATAAAAATTGCTCGTTATGTTGGTTTATGATTAATGAAATGCATTTAGATTTATATGAGGGTAGTTGGGAGGATATTTGAGTAGGGTCTATCTGAATGAAATGGATTTGGAGATGTTATTTTGAGAGAATGGTAAATACCCTATTATAAGGAAGGTGACATTCACTTTAAGAAAAATATGAAATTTTATTTTATAATACAATCATATTTATTTTATAATGGCTCCAATAAAACTTATTTCGTGGAGATGTTGTTTTTGGGTTTAAAAACATCTCATCCAATAGGTTTTAAACAGGTTTTGGTCACCATATTAACCATTTCTTTTAAATTTAACTCTTAGTTAAATAGTTTAACTTTTATCATTTATTATGGTATCATTATAATAAATGGTTAACAAACATACAATAAAAAGGAAAGATAAGACCATGTATTTCATTATTGATATATAAATCCTTATATAGTTCCTTTGTTCAATCATTATATTTTTACAAAATACTATATCAATTAATAATATAGTATTTTTTAAAAAAATTTATTTTCTGTAAATTTTGAAACTATTTGGTTTTTGGTTTTTTTAAAAGTAATAATTTTTTTCAATTAGAAAAAAATTTATTTAATCCACCGTAATATTTCATATCATCCAAGAAAACTTGTGGAATACATCAAAAGTCTAAATTTATTATAATATTAATATTCATAATTTCAATTGTTTTAATTATTCAATAATAATGTAATTACTCTATCATCATTATGTCAGTAATAAATTAAATTATTTAATGTCTACAAATTATAAGTGAAATAAATTTATTTGGGAAAATATTTTAGCTTCCTAATGAATATATATTGTCGAATTTATCTTATGTATAATAAAAAAATTAAAATGGTTTAATTATTAAACTTTGAATTTAACACTTTTAACTCTTTTTTAAATAAAATAATAATAAATGTCCCAATCTAATCCATGTTGACAAAAAGAATAATATTTTATTCATAAGGTTGATTTTAGATAAAATAAACTTATCCAATAGAATTATTACATGTGTTTTGGGAATTATAATATCAATTTTAACTTTAATTACCCTATTTACTTTTAATCGTGTTAAATAAAATTCAAAAGGTACTATTCACCAAAAAAAATTAATTTCTTACTATTGATCCAATTTTACTTATTGTTGTCAACTGTGTCCCTCAGATTTTTGAAATTGAATTCATAGAAGTGGTAAAATTACTTTTTATGCAAATATGCAAATGTGCCTAAAAGGTGGGTAAAGACGTTAAAAGTTCACTAAAATTATATACAGAATATTATTATAAAATGACTCCAATATATTACATTGAACATGTATATGTATTATGTACGTATTTTGACCTAAATTAAATTTAAATAAAATAAATAATTATTTAAAATAATTGTTTTTAAAAAATAATGTATTGTTTTCATTATTCATCAAAAATTAAATTTTTTTTTAGAAAAATACCAAAAATTCACCATAAGTTATTTTTTTATATTTCAAATCCAAAAATGAATTCCATTTTGAACTATAAAATTTATAAAATTTCAAAAAGTGGGTGTTACTCTTCATAACGGCTAGTTTGATTTGTTGTGGTGTGTGATCACTGAAAATCGCATACAATAAAAGTAATTGCATTATTCAAAGAGAAGCGTACTATAGAAGCTAGGGGTGTTAAAATCTTCTATCCATAAAATAATTTGATCCTCAATTTTCTAGAATATTTTCTACATAAAATGATTCGGGTCTTTCTTCATCCTATGTTCCTTGGGATTCCACGCTGTCTCTTCCATTCTAGGGTTTCTCCATAGAACTTTTACCAGACGAGTCGTCCGGTTTCTAAATAGTTGTTCTCTTGTATCATGAATCTTTATTGGCTCTTCACAATAAAACAAATTGGGTTTCAGTTATACGTCTTCATAGGTGTGTACATGTGTTTGGTCGGAAAATTATTTAATCAATAGTGATACATGGAACACATCATGAACTTTTGAGAGACTTGGAGGAATTTCCAAATGTTAAGCTACAAATCCAATTAATTTTAGAACATCAAAATTTCTGATGTACCTGGGACATAATTTACACTCTTTACTGAATCGTGTAATACCCTCCTATAATGATACCATCAAAAAAACATGATCTCTTACTTGGAATTACTAATTATTCATTCGGTTATTGGAATAACTTTTTTTCTTACATTGAGCTACTCTGATTTGGGTTTGGATAATCTTCATGTTTTCCATTCATTCTTCAACATGTTCTGGCCCTACGAGTTTTCATTCACCAACATCATCCCAACAAGTTGGTATGAGACATCTTTTTCCATATAATGCTTTATAAGCTACCATCTAAATACATGAATGGAAGCTATTATTATAGGAACATTATACCAGAGGTAAATATTGGTCACACCTACGTTGAATGTCAAGTGAATAGGATCTCAACATGTCTTCTATGGTTTGAATAGTCCATTATGATTTTCCATTAGTTTAAGGGTTATAAGAAGTGCTCAAACAAAGTTCAGTATCTAGGGCCTTCTAAAGACTTTTCCAGAATCATGATGTAAAATGGGGATCATGATGTAAAACAATTGATAGGGGTACTCCATGATGTCTTATAACTTAATTAATATATAGTCATTCTAAACATTAAAGTAGCAAGTCTTCTCTTATAACCAGAAAATGTGATAACTTGGTAAGATGAACAACAATGACCAATATTGCATCATTCCTTCTAAGAGTCCTTGGTAGCCTCATGAAGCATTCCATCGTAATATCATCCCATTTCCACTCAGGTATGGGAAAAGGTTTCATGAATCCTATATTATGTTTTCTTCTAGCCTTAACCTATTGAAAAATCATAATTTATTACATATAATCAGAAATCTCCCTCATTATGTTGTCTCACAAAAAATATTACTTCAAATCTCTATACACCTTTGTTCTACCATGGTGTATAGTGAAATTAGAGCTATGAGCATCATCTATCAATTCCCTTTTTAGATCAGGTATTTCATAAACAAAAAGTCTCTTCCCAAATTTCAAAATCATATCTTCATATTTGATGTAGATCAATCTCCCATCATTCACAATTATAATATTTTTGGAAACCCATCACTATCAGTTTGAGAACATTTTATCCTTTCTAATTAAGATGATTTGGAAACCATTTGAAATAGTATTGATGTATCACCTTCCATGATTATCCCAATATGTCTCTTTACTATATCCATGAACATAGGATAATAGTCAACACTAATATAGTTCAAAACTCCATGTTCCTTTCTTATCAAAGCATCTTCCACCTTATTTTCATTCACTGTGAGGTATTGTATAGTGAAACCATAATCCTTGAGTAGTTCAAGCCATAATCTTTTCATCTTGTTGAGTTATTTCTTTGAGAAAATATACATTAAACTTTTTTTATTAGTATATATCTCGCATTTTTCACCATAGAGATAGTGTATCCATATGTTCAATGAAATGATTATAGCTTTTAACTCATGATCATGAGTGAGATAATTTTGTTCATGACTTTTAACTATCATGATCCATAGAAAATAACTCTAACATTCTGTATAAGGACACAACCATGTCCTTTCGTTGAAGCATCACTATAAATAACAAACCCATAATTCCCTGATGGTAGAGTCAACATATTATCATGGACAAATATTTTAATTAGTTATTCAAAACATATTTCAGACTATTTTTTCCAATCAAATTTAACCCCTTTACGTGTGAGCTTGATTAATGTGTTAGCCAATCGTGAAAAATAATGGATGAAACTCCTATAATAACCAACTAAACTAATAAAACTATATACCTCAGTTATACTGGTCGGTGCTGGACATTATAGTATTTCTCTTTTCATATAAGGATCAATGGAGATTTAATCATATTAGAAAATAAGGCCAAAAAAATCAATCTCCAGAAGGTAGATATTACACATGTTAAACATCTCATATATTTATTTTCCAATATGATACTTTAGAATAATGCGCAAGTGATTTTCACTATCTTCATAGATTTTGGTGTAAACCAAGATATAATCAATGTATACCACTATAAATTCATTGAGATATTCATCGAAAACACAATTAATTAAATACATTAAGAAGGAGGGTTCATTGTTCAATCCAAAATGTATTACCATAAACTCGTAATTACCATACCTAGTACGAAATGCAGTCTTCAGAATGCCTTCCTTATTCACACACAACTGATGATGTCCATATTTAAGGTCATTATTTGAAAAATATTGTCCTCCTTGAAGTTTATCGAATAAATCATCAATGTGAGGTTGGGGATGCTTGTTCATTATTTTTATATCATTGATCTACGTATTTTCCATGCACGACCTCATAGATCCATATTTTTTCATAACAAAAAGTTCATGGTCTCCTCATCTAGAAACACTGGGGATAATAAATCCTTTATTACTCAATTATTATATTTGTTTCTTTAGTTCAACTAACACCATAGTGTCCATTATATAAGGGGTTTTATATATATATAGGCCTTAAACAAGGAATTAAATCAATGTAAATCTTAATTTATTGTTCTTTAGGATGATTAGGTAAATCCTCTCAAAACACATCAACAACTATATTTGAACATTCCTTTCTTCACCCATGTTTATTTCATTATCATCTTCCCTAATAATTGAATTTAGTAGAGCTAATGGGTTTGGATCTATATAAGAATCAAATAGTGACATTTCTACTCTAAAGATAAGGTACCCTTTATTATCATCGAAAATTGTAACCACCTTATTATTACAATAATATTTCACATTATGGTTCAGAAGACATTCTATACTATTGTTTATATCAAAATTCAATCACAGGTATGATGATGATATTAGTAGATAAATAATTTTTATATGCCCTAATGTGAATAAATTAAATAAACATTATTACAATGATACTTACCTTGTGAGATTTTATTAACAACTCCCTTATTAAATAAAATTGGAAATATATAATTTTCATAGAAAACTAGGAATATATGAAACAATGTGATGCTCCCGAATCAAATAAATCATTGTCTATATTTGGGAAACCATTAAATTACCTACCACCATTTCATTTGGAGCTTCAACCTCAGCAAATAGTGATTGCATAATCATGACCTTTCTCCATTGTAATTTTTTGAAGTTCATTTCCTTGGTGCTTAGGAAATTCATTTGCAAAATGCCTCATTTATCTGCAATTGTAGAATTCAACATTGACATCCTCTTTCATTCCCCGTATATCTGGAGCTTGGTGGCCTTTTTCTTCAAACATATAATAGAATACCATTCGATTCAGTAATGCACCGGTGTTTTTCTTCCCTCATATACTATAGGACTAAAATTAAACTTTTCCCATCTTCCTGTTATATCCATTTCTAGAGATTTTAAAATATCTCTTCTTCTATTTCATTGATTTAAATTAGTAATAAATAGAAAAATATTTTTCGTTCATGATAGAACATGAGAAAATTTCTTCGTATGATGAGAATGATTGTGATACTAATTATCAAACGAGACATGACTTTACCCCGTAAAAAATTGTTAAATCTTAATCCTTGTGTTTCATATAAAATATGATTCATTTCATGATATCCTTATAATGTTAGCTTCATTATTTTCCACATTATCATCCTCCTTTTTCATCATAATAATAAATTTTCTTCACATGACTTCTGAATGGTTGGGAGAAAAGTTTTTTTCTATGAAAAGAACTTTAAAATCACTCCATTATATATTTGATACTTCTTTATCCACCATTGTGTTTTGAAAAATTGACCACCATTTTTCTGTATCTATTGTGAGGTCATAAAATACAATTACAACTTTTTCTCATTCAATACTTCCCAAATAATGAAATATTTTATCTAAGGAACTTATCCATTGCTTATGTAAAAATGTATTTTTAGTCCCATTGTATGTAGGTGGTTATTGCCTCTTGAAGCAGTCAAACATTGATCCTTCACATTGTGGATTAGGGTGCTCTATAAGGGTACGATTAATATTCATAACCTGAATGAGTTTTTCCAAAATGGTTATAGGTTATTCAACACTAGTTGCATTACCATCTCCACTATAATTATACTGAGTAGGAGGGAAATTCTTACTTGGATTACATGCATTGATACATCTTCCATTCTTTCTACTAGGAACCAATTCTAATCAATGGAATATTCAATATTAGTTTATGAATCACAATAAATAACGCAAACAATTAAAATACCTAACATAAATTTAATTGTTTATTCATATAATCCATAATCATAAAAAAAATATTTTCATTGAGGAGGAATTTACTCATTATTCATTCATAATGGTTTTTAATGAAAATATGAGTTATACTAACCTTATCCCCTAGTAGTGTCATAACCATGAGTACAATAAGGCCTCTTGTCGTGTAATAGGATACCCCGAGTTAAGCTCAAAACTTCTTGTCTGAGTTTTCACTCATAGGGACATATGTGCCAGAGCCGCCTCTACCTGCTCGTATCCAGACAGGGATGTATTTCATGGACAATTTAAAAAATTTATACATTACAAATATTTTATGAAGTTCTTTTATACTAATCCTCAATGTATATATTAGGGTAATGTTTTTTAATCAGAATTTTTATAAATATAATTTCCATTGTTTGTACTAAACTTCATATGATACCAACTGTAACGCCCTAACACTAGTTACCTAGAGTTGGTGTATTTTTTCATAACAATGGCATGTTCACAACATATAATGTCTTTAATGACTGATTAGATTAGTATCCTTGTAAGTGATAGATACATACATAAGTTTTACAGTACATAATGAAATGAAAAAAAACAAATTATGATCCATTTTAACACGCCCATATCCCTTTGCCTTTTCCTGCAAGTTAATTGTAATATACTTCTTTGACTCCTAGGAAAAATAAAACTTAGAATGGGGTGTGGTCATATGCTCAATAATGATAAAAATATAGTAGAAACTATCATAAATAATCATAAACATATAAGTAAATGTATAAGACTAAACCACAAGACTTTTAAACATAAAATTCAGCATAATATGGAAAATACAAATCAATTAATTCTATTTACTTATTCACATGGATATTCTACTCGTTGAATAATAACATGTAATATCAATAGACAATTTCATAATCAAGGAATGCATAATGCCAGACATCATAACCACATCGTCAAGGCCTCATGACAAGACTACAAATTGGATATTTTTTAGGCATTCTTCCAAGACACTATTTTGTCTCATGAAACATAATGATGCATCGAGGGGCTATAGAGGGCCCCAGTCCTCTCTTACTAATTCCAATTCATTCCTCATATGAAAAAGGTGAAACATAACATTAACATTAATATTAAAACTGGAATATGTAATATTAAAACTTAAAAAATAAACCATGAATTTTATAAGAATAAATCATCCAAAGTCAGACATATCACAAAACCTTCTATATAATATGGGAGATTGTATCATAATAAATTGGCATCAATGAAGTGTAAAATCAATCAAAGTATATTGACATGGATGAAATCCAAACTATTTGAGGGAAATATATTTTTCTATATTGAAATAATTTAAAAGTCACATAACTATAAAAAAACATCTATTTTGAAAATATTCTAATAATATTTTAAGGGAAGCGTCGACATTGTTATAATGGTCGAAAATATCTACCCACACTGTATATGTCAAAAATCATTCTTTCCTTAATATTTTAGAAATGGTTGTAAATGACCTTGTTTGGAAAATGGTAGAGAGATTAATTTATTTAAATTTCATAAAAATTAAAATAAGGGTATAAATTACTTTAAGCCATAATATTGGAAATTTTAAAAATGTTTTGAAATGCATTTTTAAGATGCACATATGTGGATGATATAGAGGTCCCAGTAGATACTCACTTATGAGCAACCTCAGATAACTATGAGATTGTAGAATTAACCCTTACCTGGTACTTTTCCTTGACAGAGCGTACCGTAACATATTATATAATAGTTAAATAATTGTTATTAAATTATAAAAGAACTGCATACTCAAATATGTTGTCTTATATGATCTTACAATATTTATTTTTTAGTAATATTATTGAAGTATCATTGTTTCGGCTGTTAACAGATTCTTTTACCCTTACATTTTTTATTACTTAAGTCATGTTTTTTATGAATAAGATTTATTTTATTAATATATATAATGATATTATGTTCTTAAAAATAATTTCTAATCATAAAATGAAAATTATTCTTCTGTGATTATGATGGGGAATGAATCTCATTGCCTTGGTGGAGACGGTAATCTGTACGTATGAATGAGTGACAATATAATTATATTGATGGTGAAATAGTATGTAATTGGATGATATATCACGTGTAATGAATCACTAACATGTTTTATTTATGATTTACACCAATTATACTCATTATTATACCCAACTAAATAATTATATGTTGAATAACAAACTATACCATGGCGTGGAGACGTTAAGCCGTATGTACCCACGTATGGTGACATTGTCATTAATAGTATTGATAGAATAATGAATATGGTTGTACCACCTTTATAATAAAAAAATTTATGTATAAGCTACTAGATTTATTATTATTTTTAATTGATATAATAAATAATGAGGAATTAGAAAAAGAAAATAACATTGAAAGAAGCAATTAAATTATTTACTCTTCTACGAGTGCTTCCTTTTGATTTGATCAAAAGGGAACCTTATGTTGTCTTCTGATCAAAGTAACACCTCTAGTTTTATGTTATGGTATTTGGGAGAATATTTGAGTAGGTTATGGCCAAGACAAATGGATTTGTATGTGTTATTTTTAGGGAAGGGTAAGTACTATTTTATATGATAGGTGAGTGTCACATTAGGAAAAACATGAAATATTATATTATTATAAAAACATATTCGATTTTTAATCGATCCAAAAGGATTTATTTAGTGTATAAGGTGGAAATGGGTCGAAAACCTCTAAAATAATAGGTTTTAGATAGGTTTAGGTAACAATATTAACCATATATTTTATATTTAACTCTTAGTTATATTGTTTAACTTTTACCATGCATTCTTGTTTTATTATGATAAATAGTTAATAAACATACTATAAAAATCCAAGAAAAATAGTGGTTAATTATTAATATATCTAATATTATAAAAGTTCTTTGGCCAAAAGAAATATTTTAGGATTATTTTATTAATTAATAATATTGTATTTGTTTTAAATACTCATTTATGTCAATTTTACCAATATTTAGTATTTGGTTATTGTGATAGTCATAAAAACTGTATCACTTAGAAATAAATTAAATTAATCAACCCTAACATGTCATATTAAACTATATATTTATTGGAATACATAAAAAGGGTCAATTCGTAATTATATTAATATTTATTATATCAATTTTTTTAATCTTTCAATAATAAGGTAATTACTGCATCATCATTATGTCAAAAATAAATTTAATTATGTAATCTATATAAATTATAAATAAAATACCATTATGTTGGAACACTTTTTTTATTTCTAATTATTATTTGTAGTCGAATATATCTTATGTATTGTTCTATATTAAAATTTATTTATTTATTAAACATTGAATTTTACACATTTGACTCTTCTTTAAATAAAATAATAATAAATCTCTCAATATAAACATAGTAGAGAAATGGGATCATATTTTATTCCTAAGGTTTACTTTGGTCTTAATTAACTTATCCAAGAGAATTAGGACTTGTTTTATTGTACTTATAATTTCATTTTGACCTTTAGTTACCCTATTAACTTTTAACCATGGTAAATAAAATGAAATAGATTTATTCAAAAAAAATTATTTTCATCCAATTTAGCAGCATTTTACATACAGATGTCAACCGTGTCTCTCAGATAATTTAAATTCAATTCAGAGAAGCACTAAAATTTTGTTTTATGAAATTTTATTAAATGTTTTTAGAGGGTGTCTAAAAGACGTTAAAAGTTCAAAAAAACTTTACATACCTAATATTATTATAAAATGACTGCAATGAATTTCATTGAACAGAAATAGGTATTACATATCAATTTTTACCTAAAATAAATTAATATAAAATAAATAATTATATTTAAAAAATTGGTTTTCAACATTAATGGTGTGTTTTTTCTATTCATTAAAAATTAAAAGTTTTCCGAAAAATACCTAAAAATAACCATAATCTAATTTTCATATTCTGTATCCAAAAATAAATTCCATTTTGAAAAATTAAATTTATAAATTTTCAAAACGTTGGTATTACTAAAAATAACATTAATTTTGATTGGATGCGGTGTGTTAGAACTCAATGTTGCGTACAAAACAAACTATTTCACAATTCAACGAGAAGCGTATCGTGGAAGGTTGGGTTGTTACAAGTTGAACTACCTACATGAATAAATAGAATTTACCTTATAATCGCCAAATTTTCATTGTGGATCTCTGACCAAAACAAAATAATGATTAAAGAACCAACCACATCAAGTGTATAAATCTATGATGATTTTTATCATCAAACAATGAACTATATAAAATACATTATATAAGATAAATTTCATATATTATATTGATATTACATACAATTTTTATAATATAATTAGATTCTTGAGAAAAGTTCGACCCCTCCAACCACATTGAATTGAAATGCATCAAATGATAGAGATAAAAGCATGATATTTTGATAAATCGATCCGTAAATATTTAACACAAAAATATAGAGAATCTATGTATGATATTTTATGCCTGGAATATGAATAATATTTGGATGATAATTTATGAATAAATTTAAGAATTATGTGTAACATCCCATGGTTTAAAATAAAAACTTTTTTTGATAGTGTATAGAACACACGACACCAAGCATTACCAAACCCTAAAATAGTATTATTATTTAAATGCTACAGTTATAACCTAGTTACTAAATTTGAAGGTATAAATTGGATTAATTTCATTTAGAAATATATAAGTAATTATTCTACTCAATAAAAATATAATGATTAATGATTTGTAAATATGTACTCAATTTCTAGAAATGAAATATAATTATTACGAAATGTATTTCCTTTAAAAATGGATATAATTAATTTTTCAAGGGAATATTATAGTTAATTTCTAGAACAATAAATTGTATTTTATAAAAAGTAAGTCCATTTTATATTATAATAAAAATGTTATCTTTTGGTTCAATTTGTGTTCTTTTTCTAAAAATGATATTTTAAATTAATATAAAAAACACTTATTGTTATAAAAATGTCATCTTTTTTTATTTAAAAAATTCATTATGCTGAAAATTTGATTTCCAATCTATATAAATATTATTTAATTTTATAATATATTATCAATATTTTAATAATTATTATACGTGATTTTTCTATAAGTTTATTTTTTATAAAACACATATTTTTTCTAAAAAATTTTTTTATGGAATTTTCTATTCTTATATTAAATTAATTATTGAATCTATTATAGGTTGAAACCTATAAAATGGATTCCATATTTAGAAATAGGAAGTAAATATTTTTGAAATATATCCATTTTATTTCTTCCCATTATGAATATTAAAAATGGAAAAATGTAATAACCATAGTAAGGGTTAAATTTGGCAATTATGTTTAAAAATAATTTGATATAATAATAATATCCCTAAAATACACCATTAAGATTTCTTATGAATGGGTTTATATCTTACCCCTTGAATATTTGGTGTTCTCAAAATTTTGTTCCACATTTCATTGGAAATGAAAAATATAATATTTTTTGTAAAGAAAAATAAAAAATGACACAGACTTTTTTTAATTTCATTTATAGTTTTACATAGAGTAAATTTTTTGTTGAATATATATATTTTTTTATTTTATAAAAATGAAATTATTTTTTATATTAATTTATATTTTATTTATAGTGATGAAATTACGACTTTAAATACATATGCAATTGTGACATAATGAATTTCTAAGTAGTATAAACCATATGATAATGATTTTAATATATTTAAATGAAATTTTATTTTGTTAAATAATGCCTTCCCATGATTATATAGATAAATATAACATATTCAGAAAATATTAAATTTTTATATTCAAATTCCATTAATGTCTTTATAATAGTAAATTTAAATTAAAATAATAGTTCCAAAAATCCCATAAATGATAATTTGTATAAAATAATATTTAATTAAATGATTTATTTTTCTTTAAAATCATAAGTTATTATTTATTTAATTTTATATAGTTTATAAAATCATTCATGGTTTATTTATGTGTCACTTTTTCTTATATATTATTATTTTGTCATTTAAATTATGAAATATTTGATATCATAGTATACATAAAAAGGTTTTATAGTGGTTAATACAAATGATGATGGTGAAATAATCACATAAACCAATAAAATTACTATTGGAAGAGATTATTTTGACTCACAATCATCATATTTTTAAATATATAAATTTTTTCACTTTTATATCAAAATTAATTAATATTAATTTAATACTTTGAGTAATTCCAAGAGTGAACCACCACTAACTTAAATAATGGAACCTACTCTCCTCTATTCCTGACACATTTTTGAAAAATCAAGTCCAAATATTTCTTAACTGGTTCCCATAATAAAAAAAATCCCATTTTTATATAGATCGTGGTTTGGTCATAATTTTTCTCATGTAGTGTGTAAGCTATAATAAAAAAAGATGTTTTCTGAATAAGAGGTATTGATTTTAATAAACTGATTTAGATTTATTTTTTATTCTAAATACTTAGAAACTATTATAAACATTGTAATATAAATAAATAAGTAACTTATGAACAATTAAATGTTTATATATTTATTTCAACACCATAATATATAACCTATTTCATCAAAATGGAAATGTAACCATTTTTGTGTATATGAAGGACTTTCACCTTGCATATCGATGTAATTCATTTTCCCTCACCACATCTCATGTCTAGTTATAATGATGTATTAATTGTATTAATATTATATTCATGAAACAATTATCACTGTACAAAGATAATATATCATCTATTTTCATACCATTCCATCAATTAATAAATGATATCATTGTTCATGTGTATGTATGGATTACCACATCCACAAAGCGATGTGATTCTTTTTTAATCATCACACACATGAATTCAATATATATCAGTATCTAAATAAAAATATGAAATTAATAATATAACCATCATTAATTAAATATAAAATAATTCCTACCTTCTTTTCGTTATATTCATTATAAAAAAGAAATTTTACTAATGTGTACACATAACCTATTTTCCACTTGATTGTAACGTAATTCATTGTTGATATCCATCATGAATGGTTGGTTTTATTATTATAATTAATATTAAAAGTGTTTATTTTTCATTGTATTTATTTTTAACATACGGAACAATAATCCCTACAGAAACTATCAATATTTCGAGGTCATTTTGAATTTATGAACCAAAAACCTTATAACAGCTGACCACGACATAAGACATTTAGTAATTAAATATGGAATAAATTAAATAAATATATTACGGATAAAGTGTAAATTTAGGAATAAATTATAAAATAAAATAATATATATCAATTTATTCTAAAAGAATCAAATAACATTCATGGAATGTTTAGATTAGATGAAATAGATTTCATCTCAATTTTAATTAATTTTGGACACTGATTTTAATTTATATTGTCCATATAATACACCATTTAAAAGTTATATCCTAAATATATCATACATAATGATATTTTGTGTTAAAATTTGAATTGTTTCATCCATGATATTTTTACATAAATTTTATAAATGTGTATATGGTTTCATAACACAGTTTACACTCACATTGTTATAAATCTCCTTCATTGACATTGATATTTCTAGATTAAATGTGAAATTATGTGTTATTTTATCATTTATTATTAAGAAACATATTTATCGGTTTTGAATGATTACACTCTATCACAGTAGTGATTATTCCTGTCTCCACTATAATGATCTTTATAAAGATTATTCTTCTCAATATTTTTTTGAAAGATTTATTTAATGTGAGTATAATTACATTTATAATGTGTATATGATTATAATTGAGATATCATATAATTAGTGGCTCATATATCATGATATTTAATGTTCCATTTAATTTCACTCATTTATCAGGTATTGATTCAAATATTATAAAATTTTTGAGGGGTTTTATTTTGTCAACTTCAGTTATTTGAGATATAATCCAGCTTTGCACAAGAAATTATTTTATATCATGTAATTATTTAAAATTAAATGTGTTTTAACTTATTAATTCATGGAATTTTTTTGTTTTATAGTCTCACGATATGTTATATCATTCAAGGGTGTTTAATTCAATAATTTCTCTAGTTTCAATAGTTTAACATCTCTCACATCAATCTTTAAGACATGTTTTTATTGATTCATGTATATAAAATTATATGTTTTATAAGTAGAATAATGAAAAAAATTACAAGATTATTTTTATAGTCAAGTTATTTAATCATCCACCATATGTTCATTCATTCACATTGTTTTCGGTTCTAAAATACCATAAAATGGATTTTTCGTTATATTTTATTATAAAGTTTTTAAAATAATTTTAATCATACACTTCCTCTATGTATATTAGCTTATATAAACAATTTTTTATAAACATACGTGATTACTAACATTATATTCAATTAAATTTTACCTTATTTTATAATGTTTTAATATGAAATTTTTTATTATTTTCCATATGTTTCACAGTTCACTATCTTTACAAAATATTGAATATAATGTTTATTTTTTAACATTTATTATATGGGTAAATTTTTTCACCATCATGAACATTAATTTACTTGTACATTAATTCTAAAATATATGATGTTATTTTCAGTGAAAATTATATTCCAAACACTGTTATAATATTGTAAATATAATTAAAATAAAACAGGTATTCGCCTCAAGTGTTTTTTAATGATATTGTTTTGGAATTTCTATTCATAAATGAAAACAACCATTTATTAAATTATGATCCATTGGGGATATGTTGTAATAATTCTGTCTTTAATATTTTTTTGGAAGGATTATGTATTAATCTAATATATATTTATGGAGATTATTTTTTTACAAGTATGTAATTATTTGAAATAATAATGGATATTGTATTGATGAGAAGTATAATATTTTAACTTTGTTTCCCATGATATGGTTCTAATATTATATTATTTATTGTGTGATTGGATAATAAACACAACTACTTAAGAGAAAATAACTGTTATTTTATAGTTGGGTTAGTTATGACTCTCTAATGTGTTGTGTAATAAAGATGGACATAATGAATATAATAACTCCTAAGGGATGGCAGAGTAAACAAGTTAATTGATGACTACAAATAGATTTTGGGTAAAAATAATAATATTAATTGATGTGATTGTTCTGTAAAGATAATGATTTATGACACCAACCAATTATTAAAATTATTTCAATGTTTTTCTAATAGATACTCTCCTCATCAATTGTTTCTATATGGCTCATGACTGATTAATTATGTGAATATTATCTTTTTATAATTATTTATAGAATGGTTGATGATTCATGATTAATGTTTTCATGGATATTAAAGCTCATATCTCATGCTCATGAAAATTGATGGTATCATCATACCCATATGAACATCATATGCTCCTAGATTACATTTAATTGTAAATTATTACTTTTTTCCAATATATTTAATTTGATCCAATTCTTCTTATGATTGATTTTCCATACGTTATAAATTTTTATGTTACTAAATTTTTCCCTAATTTTTTTTATATGCGAATAAATTTATAGAGATTCTGAATAATTTTTATTAATTAATAATGTATGTATATATTAGGAAAAAATTTCCTTATTTTAGACCTAGGTACAGTTATGTATTATTTTTTATTAACACTAAGAAACTCTAGTAAAATTTATATGGGTATATAATTGATACAATATTTTTATATGATGATGTATGTTTTTTAATGTAAATAATTAGATAAAATTTACTAGTATAATATCTAGAAATGTAACTATATTGTTTTTAGTAGTTGATTTGAGAGTGCTTATCATGGGTTTCTATATTTTGTATCATAGGAAGTTTTAAATAACATTACATATTAATATATTCTCTTGTGAGTTTAACTTAAGAGTTATAGATATCATCATGTGTTTATATGTTTATGTTTTGGGACATTTTTAGAGTTATAGACAACCCCTTTTAGGTTAAATGAGAAATTTTTTCTAGGTGACTATTTATATTTTGGGATACATTGCATTAGGTTGAGTAATATTTACCTATTAGGTATAATATGTGAATTTACAAGAAATATCATATTTTAGAAATTCAATTAATTGTTTTTGTGTATGATTAAAGGTATGGGATATCCATTATGGTTAATATAATCTTTAATATTGAATTAATTCGGGATAAATTTGTAAATATTTGTGTAATGATAAAATTTTAACATTTAAGGTTATTTTTTAATTTTTTATATTAATGGTTTATTACTTCATATTATATATTAAATATTTTCCTGATGTTATCATAACTTATGAAAACTATTTATGTTTATGATAACATATAATGATAGGATAAGATTTTTATTACTATTTTTTGAATTATATGACCCATTACAGGTGGGTTTTAGTGCTTTATTCGTTAAAAATCATATTCTATACAAATCATTTAGGAAAAAATAAAACCCTTGATTTCCAAATTTGCTATAGAATTATTTATTAACCCTTTTTAAGAAATATGTTTTCAACAATTTTTTTTTAATTTCAAACCCTTGATTACCAAGATCATGTTAAAATTTTGAGGATTTATTGTTTTAAATGCGGAGAAATGTAACTACAAGTTAATTTAAAATAACGGATGTTCAATGGCATATACAACATAAAAAACCAAGGTTAATTGAGCTATGAAATATTATTGTTACTTTAATGTTGTAGTTATAACTGATAAATTATGTTATCATCTATAAAAATGATTAAATTAATTAATATATATATATAAAGGATATAAATAATAAATATGAATTTATCAATTATTAAAAAAAAGAACATTCTTTTTTTGGTTATTTTACTCTTTAAAATATTATTTCATCAAAAAGGGATATTAATTAATATTTAGAGTGAATATTATAATTATTATTTAGAACTTTTTTAATTTTTATTTGATGAATTCCTTTAAATCATTATATCAAAATTACCCTCATGTATAATTTTAAAAAAGGAAAAAATTGACTTTGATCTGAGTAATTAAAAATAATATTTTTTCTAAAATTTTAATTTATATTAATCAAATACTCCTATTATAATTTTAATTTTATCCCAAATTAATATAAGTATTATTTATTTTTATTTTTTTTGATTTACTGCATTTGAATTATCATTATTCAAGATAACAATTAAAAATAACCCATAATATTTCAATTTATATTTTGTGTTATTTGGATTAAATAATCGTCATATAATGTTCTATTATACAAATTGTTTTCCAAATATAAATTAAAATTATATATATAGTGTTTTAGAAAATAATAATACTAAATTTCACTCCCTTTCTATTAAATATCAATTATATTTTCATATTGGGATACAACTTTATTTGAATATTTATAAAATTGATTTTTTTTATAAATTAATTTTCTTATTATGGTAAAATATATATTTTATTATGAAAAAAATACTTTAAATTCATATAAAATGTAGAAATAATGCTTTATCATGTAGTATAAAAAGTATGTAAATTATTTTAAAAAAAGTTAAAGTAGTTTTGTTTGGGTGAGTTATAGTGACACAAGAATTTTCCAATATATATAAAAAATCAGGTATTTATTGAATTTCAATATCGATTTAATATTAATATATATAATATTAAAAAATGTAAATTAATAGTACAAAATGAAATTAATGGTACGTTATAATAAATAATATTATGTATAATGGTATTAAATTCATAAAAAATATAATGTTAGTCAAGTTAATGGGATATGGCTTAGAATATCAATGATTTCCCATTTATCGGCCAATTTTCCATTTATAGTTACTCTCTGAACACATAATCTGTAAAAAAAATGATATCATTGTTTAAATTAAAATTCTTTTAATGGGAAAAAAATAACAACTGTAAAAAAATAAACAAAACCAATAAATATTTTATTATATTTTATCATTTTAACTGAATATTATACTATATTATAAATATATCAATTTGATTAACTTTCCATTTAAAATTTATTTATAGTCATTTAATACTTAATCTAGTTACAATAGTTCTCCAACCCTAACTTATTAATTAGAACCTCATCTCTTGAAATCATGACAAATTTGAGAAATATAGTTTATAAAATACATACCCAAAAACCATAAAAAATCTATCCTCATTTCATATAATTCATAGTTTGGGAATAATTTTAGCCTTGTAGAGATTAATGTATAATGAAAATATTGTTTTCTAAGGAATTTGTATATATTTTTACTAAATATAGTTTATTATTTTCATTTTATACATCCTTCAATAACATAAAAGAATTATAATAAAATAATACAATATTATCAATATATTGAAATGTTATTGTGTTTATTTAATAACCTTTATATATATCATAATAATTTATATGATAAACCAAACCATCATTTTTTCTACAAAAGACTACCACCTCACAAGTTTATGTAATTCATTTTCTTTCACTGCCTATAAATAATATTAACAATTATTGTTTTAAGGTAAATAAAGAAAATTCATGATATAAATTTCAATATATATATAATAAATAACATATTCTAAACATCCAGTATGGTGTTTTTTGTAACATGTTTTTTAATGTCATCATCATATGTTTTTGTGAATGGTTTTGTTAATATGGGGAGAAATAGTTGTTGAATCTATAAAGAATGTATTCCATTAGATGGGTAGGAATCATTCTAAATAATTTTTTGGAAGAAGTTTGGAAATTTTACATAGAAATGTTATTTAATACCACTTAATTTATACAATGGTAAGTATACATATATTTTCCAATCACTATAAAGAAATTCATGATCTTGGAAGATGTTTTAACATTTTCATAAAAGGGGGGAGATGTATAAAAATTTCATAAAACAATTGATACTCTATATATGTATTTCATATAATTAAATAATACATATATATATTCTTTTTTATACACTTTATTACAATGGGATATCTATTTAATTATAATTCCTTATGAACCAATGATTATGTTACAAGATGAACAATGCAAAATGTTACTGAACAAACTAGGGAGGTTGTTACCAATCATAGGTTCTTGTAAAGTCCTCAATACTATGTTTTTAAATAGAGTCAAATGAAAAATAAATTTGGGTAATAAGGTTATAAGAGAGTATTTTATGGATATTTAATGGATACATTCACTTTTTATTACCCACATTAAGGTATAATGGTGTTATTTAAATTTATATTAATATATATACAAGTTGGTAATATTTGATGTAAATGATCTATATAAAAGTACAGAGGATAACATTTAAGGGTTATCAGAAAATTAAAATCAGAGTATTGAACCCTAATGAGATGTCTTTTATGACATAAATATTTAGAGTTTTCAACAATGTAAATTTATAAAGGTCTATAAATTTTTCCTCATTGTTATTTTTTAGAAATCTAATAAAAATTTTTAGAAAGATTATTTGTATGATTTTCAAATGAAAAATTATAAATTAGTATTAGTTTGAAGCTTTATGTTTTAGAATATTGAATGTTTCCACTGAGTGATGACAATATACTGAGTATATTAGACGAATATCCCATATAATAATTTCTTAATAATAATTCTAATAGAATTAGTATAGAATATTATATTGGTAAGTCATGTTCCATTGGATGGATGTACATTAGAAAAAAATTAATGATTCTATTAGATGGATGATTCTATCTATATGCATGGGGATGGGTTTTTAACTCATGGAGTCAGATCAATGGAATGATTAAATGGAAAAAATATTGTTAAGACATCAGTCGATGTGTATCATAAAAAGATAAGTAAAATAGTGTAGACCCCCTATTAGAGATATAAGATATGTTCAACAGATATAGAAATTTAGGAATATATACAAATTTATTGCAAAGATAATTTTAAAATAATAATATTCTTTTTTAGATACTTTTACAATGACAATATTGAGCTGATCTAACATGGTTGTCATCTAGATGAGAAAAGGAAATATATAGAATTTCATTTACACTATGTTTAAAAAAATGAATGATTTTGTTTGTGGAATAGATCCCATATATATTTAAAAATATTATAAATTTATTTATAAGAATTCAATGAATTGTGTTGAGATAGATTTTTTATGTAATGTTATTCATTTAATGGGAAAAATAATTTTAGCCCCTACAAATTCACCTTAAATATTACCTATAAAAAGGGAATAAATTACAACATCTACAAACTTTATACACCTATATAAAAAGGAATGTGCACTAATGTTTTTTTCACAAGAATGAGTTTTTGATAAAATTTAATATTAATGATAGAATACTAGTCTGAATCATCATAAATTGGCATAAAATCAATGACCTGAAATATAAAATATTTTAGAAATAATTTATTGAAGATTATATTAGAGTTATTTAATAAAAACATTTTTATATATAGATTCTTATCAGAGTATATGTTTGAGAGATTACATTAATCAAAAAATATTCTAATTAATGGAATATATTTGATAAAACATCCAAAAACTAATATAACTAATAATTTATAAGTTTTATTGGATATGAATTATAGTTTTGTTCAATAAATGGTGGAGCTCTAGAAAATTTTTTACATAACCCTAAAAAAATAACTTATTTATATATATTTGGAACATATGAAAAATTTCCACTAATAAAAATCAATACTAAATAATAAATCAAGATATAGAATGAGTATAATAGAATTTTTCACATTGTACTATCTTTTTTATTATAGTGATTTTTGATGGAAATGATGTATTGACCCACACATAGGGTAAAACATGTAAATCATGTTTACATTTATTACATTTCATATCTTATCATGCTTGATATGATGATATATAGTGTTAATATTTATAATATATATATAATGTTATATGTTATTTTTTTGATATAATTTTAATTAAAATATTATCACCACTGATAAAACCCACATTCCAACAATAGTGGTTCTCCTAGTCCTAAGGAAATTCATTTGGTTTTAGAGAATTGTCCCCCTATCATATAATTATCTTTAAAAATATCAACACAGTGAATATTAATGGTTTTCAATCATTCAATGGAATATATTATCATTGTTGGAAAAACTATAATGGCACCATATCTTTTATAAATTTTTATAAAGGAAATTGATGATTCTCCTATTTTTTTCCACTCATAGTAAATGATTCAATGATAAAATTTCCAATTTAAGGAAATATTAATATTGATAAGAATATAGAATTTATTTTATTATGTATTTGTCAAAAACAATTGTGAAGGTGACGGGTCTCAAAAATAATAAAGAGGCGTTGAATGAATATGAAATAATCAACGATGAAAATTTTAATGTAAAGGACGTAATTATACAAACTTGGAATATCCTCTCCAATGATACTGAAATATGAAATAAATAAATAGACTATTGATACATCATTAGATTAAATGAAAATTCCCCCCATCCATGGTTTTGGATATTTCTTAGATAATTCTACCTTTGTTAAGAAACTCATGAAAAATTTTTTTGATATGTTTTAATCTATTTTTTCTACCTTCAAAGATAAAATTTATTTATTTCTAGTCAACTATTTTACAAGATTTTTTTGTATGAGATAAATAAATCAAAATCATTCAAAAATAATTTCATGGACGATATTCCATTTGAAGCCGTGATAATGAAAAAAATCCATGTTTCTTATAATATTATTTATTACCTAAAATAATTGGAAAAAACTGAATATGAAGAAATTAATGAAAAAATAAGGTCTATTATCTCAAACAATTTCAGTTTCTATAGTGAAAAATATCCATGAAAAAACCAACAAAATTTTATCTAATTTTAGCTAACTGAAAATTTTCTAGGAAATTTCCAAAATAATATGTAATGGAGTAAAATATATGAATATTAAATAACATCGATCAGTTAAGTGGGGAAATTTTTAATTGTAAGATAAGATATACAATGTAGGTAATTAGAGGTTCACTAAAAAGATTATAATAAGTATGTTAAATAAAAATGTTGAATATGACTGTACATAAAAAAATTCATTAAAATATTTAAATACAAATATTATCATAAAATTCATTGAAAATGTTGAGAAAATTGAAGATTCCTTAAACTATGAAAAATAAAAATGTGATGAAACATACAATAAATATACACTAAGAGTATATCATCTCGTGTGTGTTAGGAAGAAATACTAATGAAAAATAAATAATTTAAAAATTATGAAAAATAATACAATAATGGAATATCTTCATAATAAATTATTTTTAAATTGAGATGGCGAAATCTCATAATAATTTTTTTAGAAAAAACGAAATATTGTGGTATATCATATTAAAAATATTCATTCTAAAAAATATGTGATCAATAAAATTAATAAATATTTAATGTGGTTTATTGTACCATAAATAAGATGAGTGAAAAATTCAACAAGGTGTTGAAGGAAAAGGATGAGACATCTCAGTATAATGGGAAAACTCATTCCAAGAATCTGCACCCACCAAATGTAATGGTTTATCTACTTTTTCTAATAATTCACGTGTTACAATCATTATTGGAAATTCAAAGGTTAACTATAAATTTGAGTGACATATAACATAAATATAAATGGAATCCTACTAAAATGAGAAGGATCCATACTCTTCTTAAATGATTGTGAAAAAATATGGTGAGCCTCTATTAAATTTATAGGGGAATTATCCAACTTCTAAAGAAGGCCAATATTCTATGGATATTTATGGTGTTTTAAAGTATATGGGATCATGAACTATATTTTTTCTTTAATATATATATTATTATAAATATTAATTAAACAAGTATGTTAAAAAGTTTTAGAAATTAGAATAAATCTTTTAATATTGATGAAAAATGAAAGTAAAAAACATCAAATGTTAGAAAGTCTCTCTGAAAAATGATTTGATTCTATATATGATGTGTGTGTTAGATGTGATTAACCATTCCAACATCATGAATAAAGCCTGAAAATAATCAATTTTTAAAGATTTTTTTCTATAAAGGAAAAGGAGGTTAGAAATAATAATGATTAGGAAAGATATTTTATTGTTGAGACTTCTCTATAAGTTATAAAAAAGAAAAAAATAGATTCTAGATAGTGGTTTCGCCTCACACATGAAAAGTGAAATAAATATATCTGAGAAGATAATTTTGAAATTGTATTTTATAAAAACTTTGATCAATATAAATTATTAAGAATAAATCTTAGACACTGAAATTAGTTGAAATTTGTTATATTATAGTCCTAAAACACAACATTATATTTTTTATATTTCATTTTCATAATGGTATGGAATATATATTTAAAAAATATTATTGTAATATCAAAATAATAAAAAATGAAAAAATTGTAAATAGGTATGAATGAACTAATGTAAATTATATCCAGATTGAAAAACTATGTACATAAAGTTATATAATATCTAAGAATGAGTATATTTTTTGTAATCGAATACATGGACATATTTTCCATGAAAGTGTAAAAAAAATTCCAATATAGATGATGTAAGAATGTTACCCCTGCTTAAAAGAAAATAGGATGATATCCATATAATGTTTTAGAGTGAAAATATGGTTAGTGGAAGACATAATAAATTTTATATCCATTCAACCTTACCACTTCACACCATTCACTCTGTTCTTTTTGGAGTAATGGTACATCATTAAAAAAATATTGATTTTTAATTTATTACATCAATTTAACATTTAAATTCTTTGAACAAACAAATTTTCATAAAATATAATTATAGGGTACATTTTTTCATGATTTTTAGAAGAGAATTAGAAAGAGAGATGGGAATTTATATACATAGGCTGATAACTAAAAAAAAATTAAATATGAAATGATTTCAAATTATATAAAAATAACAATTGAATCAAACCCTAATACAATTCACCAGACACTCCTCAATAAAAATGAGTTGTAAGATGAAAAAACAAAAGTATATTTGAAATGGAAAAACTATGTTTAATGAATATAAACATTGTTTTTTTGAGAATATATTAATAATGTTGTTCATGTACAAAATAGAAGTTATATTTGATTAAATAAAATATTACAGTCTATTAAATTTTTTAATATGATAAAACCCTCATTGACATTATTCAGGGTTTTTGAGAGTCCTTCCATAATAAAGATAAAAAATATAGATCTTCCAATGTATAATAAAAAGAATAAGGTTAAAATTTTCATTGGATACTCATCCAACATACTATGTTAATAATGATGGAATTAATTTATATAGTATTTTTCTTCTTCTTATGATGTGTGATTTTCACGAAATAAAAAATCTATAATTTTCTTGAAAGATTATATGGATAGTATTGTTAAAGATAGAATGTTGAAATCCAATGAAGATAATAAAGAAAATGATTATAGTCCTACCCATATACAAATTAAACTATACAAGTCAAGTTTTGAGAAAATTATGTTTGGAAGAAAATATATACCAATATAAGCTATACAAAATCAGGTAGAAATTGACTAAATCATTCATAAGAAAAATTACCAAGTTTAAACAAGAAAAAATTTGAATTTTTGAATTAGAAATTTATAATCCCATGGAAGGAATCATAAAATTTAGTTGCAATTGATCAATAATATTAGATAAATGTATAGAATTAAGAGTTATATTATATTGGAAAAAATGAAATATGGGAAGTAATTCCATGACCATTATGATGTAATATTATAAGAATAAAGTGGGTGATTAGAATGAAACCAAGTAAACATGGATATACTTATAAAACCAAATGATCTCTTTATAAAATATACTATCATTTTGAATGTGTTGACTTTGATGTAATGTTTTCCATAATTTCGAGAATGGTGACTCTAATTAATTTTTTTAAAGCTATTGAACATCAGTGATAAAGACATTTGTAGATAAATGTTAAGTCGTCTTTCATAAATGAAAAATTCATATTATAATTTTATATTGAAAAAACTAGTGGGTTATTACATTATAAATATATATCTATGGTATATAATATGATTAAATATCTATATTTATTGAAAAAGGATACCCATACATTGTACTCAAAACATTATATTTTCTTAAAATAAATGAATATTTATTGATTCATAGTTGATAGAACACAATATGACTTAGAACTAAGTGTTACTACCGTTATGGTAATTTTCTGACAATATAATATTTATAAGTTGTACATATAACATATTTGATGAATTTAAAATAAAAAAAACTATAAATATAAATTCTGTGAGATTGAACCTTCTTACAAGGATTACATGTTAAAATAAACAGTGTATATATATTTCTTATAACAAAAAAATTATACAAAGGATATATTGTACATGGTTGACATAGAACATGGAAAATTAGTTTCCGAAAAAACAAATTTTTATATAAGGATAGGTAATGATAAATCTATGCAATATAAAAATCAAAAATACTTTCAAAAGAAAAGAATAACCTTTATCTATTATACATCTTCGTTTCTAGATATCCTATACTCTATTATATTATATAGAAGATATCAATGTGTTCTAATGGAATCACCTATGGAATAATGAAAAACAAAACCTATTTATTTTAATTTAACATCATATTATGGAATATAATATAAAATAATGTGTGACATAATCATATTTGGATACACTATAATTCATTATACATGAAATTATAAATATATAATGTAAACATCATGATGAAACATTTTCATGGTGATTTTTGTGTGAGATGGAAGAGTAAGTTAAAAATTCTAGTTGAATTGATTTCAAAAGAGTAAGATAATTTTACCACTATCCATGATTATCAATTGATAATATTGATTAATGTTCAACTAGAAGACTTCAGAGTGAATGGTTGAAACCCCTTTATCTATTATGACTATCAATGTACAATTGATCATTCCAAAAAACCATATTCAATATTTGATATATAACTATGTTATTAATAAGTATCACATCATTAAAGAAAATGTTTCCCATAGATATATTTTGATATAGTACATTTCAAAACTCTATCAAATTGTTGATGTTTTCACCAAATATATTCTAAATAGTATGTTATAATGATTTTAGGCTGTAACTACACATTCATATTATCCATATTACTTAATAATTTTTATAAATAATCACACCCACCATGAATTCGATTAAGTTGTCAAAGTGTGAGTGTGAGTTATAATTTAAATAATGAATAAAACTCATTTCATTATAATAATAAATTAGTTTTCATCTTAATATTGGGATGAATATAAAAATTTATAGGGAGTTTATCATATCATAACCACAAAATAAATTTTCCCATAGGGATTAAATTCCTTGAAAAATTACTATTTCCAGTTATGTGGTGTTAGGTTATTCTATATGATCATGGTTGTGGATTAATATAAATGTAGGAATATAGTTTTTAATCTAAATGTTATTATGAATATTTCCTATAAATACATGCTATTTTTTAAGACATATTATGATGTTTTTATTGATTTTTTTATTTTCAATGTATATATATTGAATAATTTTATTAAACATGGGAGAAAAAAATATGGAATATTTTATGAAAATTTTCATTATGATAGATAGGGAATATTCTAAATCAATTACTAGAGGAGGTTTTGGATGTTTAATTATCTATACATAGAAATATTCCAAAGGTCAGAAGATTCTAAACCATTATGAATGTTCAAAATATATTTAATAATATCATGATAAAAAATAAATATGTATAATTTTTATATAGGGATAGTAGTATTACAATTTCACCAGATATATTCTAATAGAAATAGATTTCCATATTAATGAGATCAATCAAGGTGTGGTTGATGAGATTGTGGATATTCATACAATGATATAATTGATTAATTATTAAAATTGATGAACTAGGGATTAATGTACCAAGTGGAAAATAAAAAATATTACAGAATGAATCATAAATGGTTTTACTAGTCAATGGTTCTTATAAATTCCTCAGTAAAATTTTTTATAGTGTGTTAAAATATATTCAAAGGGGGAGAAAAATATAAGAAGATATAATTTTGGAGGATATATCAATGTAAATATCTATATCCATTTTCTATATAATAGTATCAAATGAATATTGTAATTCTATATTCTTATTTCAATATAAATATCATCCATGGTTTACAAGAACTATATAAATATAATGTTGATATCATGTCAAATCTATCTAATGGAATAAATCTGAGTAGAGAACATAATATATGAGACTTTAAAGATAATTTTATTTATAAGTTACAACAATTTCAGTTAATATATTTCCTTAAATGATTCAAAAATTTGATGAGAAAAATTATAATCATGTGTTATGGATAAGGAGTTAATATGATGATCATATGGAAATGTTTTATTTATAAGTTGTATTAATTTTGATGTTATAAAATCATTAACAGTGTTTCTATATGAAGGTATCATATTTATTCGATTTGAAAAAAGATCTATCAGATTTTTTTTTGAGATTCAGTATAATAGAATAATTTGGGAATATTATATTGAGTAGTGAAATTCCATCAGATTAAATAAAATATTATAATCATTAATGGTGTCATGAGATGGAATATCCCATGGTGTTCGGAAATATTGTTTTTAAATACATATTTTTAGTTAAAATAAAGTATTTCATCAAATATATATTTATTTAAAACCATTTAAAGAATATCTGAAATAGAGATGTGAAAAAGTGTGGATCACATGTCAATGAAATAATATATGTTCACCGGTTAGAGAATAATTTCCCCAGACAGACATTTATTGGATAAATCTTTTAAGAATAATTAAATAAATTTTTAATTTTTGTTCTAATAACAATTCTACAATTATTTATCAATTTATTTATAATATGGGATAAATGTTAATGTATATTTTCTTTAATGTTTATGATATTTTTTTAAGAAGGTTTTTGAAGCTTGAGTTTTCATGAATCATAATGGTTGTTCTAGGGGTCCAAATAAGATATCAATAAATCGAGTTTGGTGAGAGTTTTGATTTACCTTTATTCACTAAGTGAGTATTTTAATTGAGTTATTTCCTTTTATAATTAAATATCAGTTATAGAAATGGAATGAAATTATAACGTGCAAAAAGACTACTCAACTATATGAAAAAGAAGACACACTATCATTTTTCGAGTACTATAAGCTTCCAAAAAAGTAGATGATGAATAGGGGATATCAGATAAAGATATAATATAAACGATACACATATATGAAATTAGATATAAGAAAATATAAAAAATTTCATATAGAGGATTCATTCAGATATACCAAATAATGATAGTACCAATTAGAGACTCTGGAAAGAATAGTCAAGCCTGAGTTTTCTTCATATACCAAAGATCAGATATATAGGATTTTTATAGATAGGCCGCCCAAACTAAATCTATTTTATAGAGGGAGAAGGATCACATTATAGATATACATAATTGATACATCATATAGAGTAATGTAGGATGAACATTCATTGGGATTTCTAGAAAAAAAATTATATCTTGTTTTTTTATGGGAACATAAGAAAACCATTTGTAATAGACGAGAGTTAGTATAAATATTCCTATATGAAGATAGAATGAGTTAACATGAGTTGTATTAATATATTAACATTTCCATTATAGTGAATTTCCATACACATATATTCAATTCATTGAAATGGATATATTCACACACACTAAGGGAGATACATGTGAAAATTTTGTGACTTGATTTATTATATAATCATTTTAACATAGAGAGGTTAATATATAATGTTGATAAGGATAATCAATATAAAATGGTAAAAGGATTATATTCAAGATAAATTTAAATTTTAAAATATAACCAATGAATCAGCACCCTCTCGTTGGTTCTCACAATCCAGAAAGAATCCATATTTTACTACATATCTATATATTAAAAATGATAATGTTTTTCATGGATGTTTATGGATTACAGGCTCCAAAAAGAGTTGTTATTTTTTTCTCAACATAAATTAAATTTTATGGTATATATACATGTATTAAAACATATAATACTATAATTAATATACATTTTTCATTCTAGAAAGATAAATAATATTTAATTTCATTCCCTTCTATTAATTTGAAAATAGAAATACCAGCCATGATTATGTTTGACCAACCATCTCCATGAATATAATGTAATTAATTTTTAATTTCAATCATTATGGTTTGTTATAAAATTATAATTAATGTAAGAAAATTACAATACTTTTCTGAGAATTATTCGTATATGATGGAATAATGATCAGTTTGACTATAGTAATCATAAAAAAATCATGTATATGTTATACTCTAAACAACCTCAAAAAAATCTCAATTACATAATAGAATAGGTAATTTAGTTTATATCAAATGTAATTATTTTATTTAAGGATAATAGATTAATATGATAACATAATATTAAGAATGTGAATAATTTATATAATTTTATTTTATAAGGGAAAAAAGAAATACATTGAATATTCAGATTTACGTTAAAGGATTTCATCACAATTTCCTATCTATAGGGTATATTATAATATTATTAAGCTAATATATTTTACATGGTGTATAAAATTACCCTCTAAAATTTCATATCTTGAATCCTTCATAATTCATGGTAATTTAAATTATAATTCAATTGTTTTCATCAATAGAGATTTTAATAGAAATTAAAAATTGGTAAGGGGTTTATTAAAAATATATTCATTAATTATGTTATAAATCTACTTCATTAATGATTTTATTCCTAGATTATGTGTGAGATGGCCTATAATAATACTATTTTTTATTTCACCTATTTTTATTGGTATAAATTTGTCACAAATAATCAATTAATTAATTAATTTTATATTAAATGATTTAATCCATGTAAGGATTATTTGTCTCAATATAGATTCATTGATAAATTCCTTGAGTGTGGACCTCATTACTTTTACAATATGCATATGATACAAATTAAGGTATTATATCATTATTGATTATTTGATCATGGAATTCAATGTTCTTTTTATGTTCTCTATTTAATTAGATTTTTATTCAAATGATATAACATTTAAAATGGATTTAACTATCTAAATTTCAATTAATTGAGAAATAATTAATGATATGAAAAATTATATATTTTCTATTGTGTACTTTTCAACCAATATTTTTTTTTGAAAATTTTCATTTGCTGAAATTATATTTTCTATATAATAATTGTATGTTCCTTCATTTAATATATTTTTCTCCATGCATAACCCATGTTTCAAGAGTTTCTCATATTAACTATCATTCATTGAGATATGATTTGATCGTTCCATCTATATTCATTTATTTGGTGTATACATTAAATAATAAAATATTATATCATGGCTAACTTTATACTCATGTTATTCTGTGATACTCATTATTTTCCTCAATAATGTTTTAGAGAACTTTTTATTGGATTTATATTCATAAAAGATATTTTTTATTTATTTTATTTTTTATCCATTATGGATATGTTGTAACAATATAATATTTCTAATTTCTCTATATGGTTTATTATTGTGTCAAATTTATTTTCATGGAACCCATTTCATTTAATTTAGTAAATCATGTTATGAAAAAACAAAAGTTTTTCTTATGTTGAAGACTAAATTTTTTAACTATTTACTCCGTAATATGGTACATGAATGATATTTATTATTGTTGGATTGGTGAGTGAACCCCAATAAAGAAGGTATTTTGTATAATATGTTATATGTGAGTCCTTTATAGGCCTTAAATGTGTCAAATAATTTCGATAGAGTTGATAGAATAAATCTAACTCATATTTGACAAGATAGTTATCCAGTTGATAGGTTACTCATAGGAGATTATGGTTATTAACTAGGTAAGTTTGTATCATAAGTAATAGTTATTCTACGGGTTATATGAAGATACTTTTTTGGGATACTAACACATTTTCTCTATTCCCTCTATGAGTTTCTAAAAGTTCCTTTTCGTAGGGGGTTTTTTACATGACTCTTGATTATTTGAATATATTAATCTTATCATATAATAAATTTTTTATCACGTATTAAATGATTTATGATCCATATTTTTATTGGTAATAATTATATTATTCTATGTTCACGCACATTGATTGTGTCAAAATACCCTCATGCTCATCTTCTACTCACTAATGATATTCAATTATTTATGATTATGATTAACCTTTATGATCATTTTTCCTCACCCTTCATATGTAGTAACCTCCACAAGTTATTAATAATTATGTTAAATTATTTATTTATATAAATATATAATTTGTGAAAATTATCATGGGAGATGTGAAATGATTTTTTGGAATATGAAAATCGGTTTATAGTAGAAATATAATTCCAACCTGATGTTAAAGGAATTGTTATATAAGAGATTTTCAAAATTATCTAAAACTCTTTAACAAAAATTTCTAAATGTATTTAATATATATATTTTTTATATAACCATATATGTTATGAATGTCTATAATTGGATCAATTTTATCAGTACTAAATAAATTAATAATATGATTTTTTCTTTACCTTCAGACCTAGGCATACAATTTTGGAGCTTTTATAGTATTATTTTCATATCAATGCATTTTTTATGCCTAAATTTATGATGAAGAGAAAATAATGATGTAATTTTTTCAACATTCATAGTGATATTATTCAAAATAAGGATATTTCATGGATATTTGGCTCACATAATATTTAATATGGGAGATGATTTTTATATAGTAAGAATAATATGAGGAAAAAGATAATATATATACTGATGGTAGTTTATTATTGAGATGCATCTTTTTTTGAGGTGTTTACCACAAAAACAAAATGTGATATGATTATCTATGATGTTTCATATATGATATACATCATGAATATCTATAGATGTGTAGGAAGATGTATGTTAGTAATCAAGTTCTTCTACAACAGAAATTAATGAAGGATATGAACTAGAGTATTATTCAAATTATTGAAAAATTATAAATGATAAAGTCATCATTTTATGTATTCATCAAATGATTTTTTTTTTAAAATTTAAAAATATTCTTATTAGATACTTATTTCATCATAATCATTTTGTGTGTATTAATTTTGAATGAAAAATGATTTTGAAATGATTTTGATTCATTTTTTACATGCATAAATTTAAATATAATGATTACATGGATTATTCTATGATTTAATATTTTAAAGAATATTGATGATCTATGGAGAATGTATGTTTATAAAAATAATTAAAGAGGATATAAAATTTTACTAAGAGTAGATTTGATTTAATAAGAATTTTTAAATTTAATTTAAGGTTGTTATTTACTAATATATAAATATTATAGTTTATGGAAACTGAGTTCATATTTATTAAGAATAAGAAATAAATGATTATATAAATGGTGATAAAGATTGGTGTTCTACGTTTTGAAATAAAAGAGATATTTTGATTTAATATGAACCATGTTAGTTAAAAATAATAAATAATGAACAAGGATATGATGTTCCTACAATAATTATTTTTATTATACATGTTGAATAGAAGATAAATACGATACATGTGAAAAAAAATCAAGAGAACAATTGAAATGATGTGTAAAATATTTTATATAAGGAATATCCAATATTATTTGGAAAAATTACTTTAATAAGTTTGACCATTACTTCCAAAACATACAAGTAATTAAAATTAAATTACTAATACATATCATATGACTTAAGACCCTTAAATCAGTGTATTATGTGGAGATTTATGACCTCACCAAAAATTGATCTATAAATTTGAGTTCAACATGAAAAATAATTAAATTATCACATCATAAACATCACATGGAAATTATTTGGGATTTAAACACATTTAAATGAAAAGAATATTCTATTTCAAGAATAAATGAGCATGGATGTAAGAGGGGTTTCATTAAGCACATCATAAAGAACCCATGGAAATAAAATTAGTTGACAATAAATTTAAAATTTATTTATGTAATAAAACTGTTCTAAATTCCATCAATAATCATAACCTGAAAAACACATGTAAAATAAATGTGTATCCTATGACATTATATAACATTATAGTAAAATACTATTAAATCTATATAATAATAATGTTTTTATTTAAACCATAAAGATATTTTGTAAATTGATAAGATGAAAATTTTCCCAATCATTAAATATTTAACAATTAGCGAACACCCATCAACCAAAAGATATATAATTAGGCTATTCAATGAGAAAATACATTGGAATTTCTTTTTGTTATACACTGAAAACGATTAAGTAAGAAAAATCTAGTGAAACATTTAATACCCAAATGAGGCTACTATTACTAAATATATGTAGAATAATAAGGTGGATGGTATAATTTAATAATAATCTTGACAAATTATATGTTATTTCAACAAAACATCACATATATGAAAGAACCATTTTTTTTGAGAAATCGCATATGATATATGAATTATTTGTGTTCTTTTAAAAAAATAAAAAATTATTATATAAAACATTTATAAAAATAATTATATAAACTAATAAATCATAGATAAAAATAATCACATATGTTATTAATGTAAGTGTAAATTCACATGTAAATAATTAATATTTTTCCCAACATTAGCAAAAATAACCCATTGTGAATACTTTGAATATTTTAAAAGAAGTTCAAGTAGTAGAAAATGGAAGCAATGAATTATTGAATCATATATGAGGAAATATATAAAATTAATTAATGAATTTGAATATTTAATATAGAGTTTCAAGATAAATATGAATAGATTATGTTAGCTTCATTTACTGAAACATTTTATGTAAAATATTATTTGAGGGGAAATGAAAATTGAAGGTTATAAATAAAACCCTATAAATATATAATAAAAACTAAAAGGGTAACAATGAGTTATCATTATAAAATAATAAGGATTTTGTATATAATATTAGCAATGTAACCCTTTATCATTAATTTCTGTATTAATCATAACCACTTTCATATTCAGTACCATTCTAATAAAAGTACATTTAAAAAATGTAAAAAACATGTCTCTTATAAAATAATTAATATAATTAAATAAATTAATTAGATATTAATCAAACAATATTAATGGTATCATGGTGCGCAATAATAAACAGGTCTATTGAAATTAAATTTTAGACAAAGAACCCCTTTCAATGTATTCCTACTTAGTAAAATGTGATCTGACCTTCTATATGACAACAATAACCCTACTAATCATTTATTTATGGAACATATTCATATCTAAACACCATTATAAGATAAATTACTAACTATTTTTTGTATTTATATTATTTATTATAACTTTTCTATATTATGTTATTGTAATCTTGATCACATTGATCAATTATCCTAATAATGGATTTTTCCTTTACTCCAATCCAAGCATTCATTTTTCGTAGATCATAAAAGGTTATTTAATTGACGTTTTATATTAATTTAAAATTCTATTATTTATCTATATGAGAGTTATTCACATAATCAATACTACTTAATTTGAAAATGAGTATGATTCCATCATTCCTAGTGAAAATTGCATTTTCTTAAATAAGGAGTTAAATGTTTACATTGTTGGATAATAATATGTGATATATTGATATTAAGATAGAAATACTATTTTATTTATAGATAAAATACAATAAGTTTAGGTAATTTTATATTTAAAAAAATATTTTTTTTATATATTTTAATATAAAATAATTAAAAATACTCATTATGTAAAAAAACAAATTCAGACATTGCCCAATGTCTGATTACCAAAGTATCATAATCTGTAATGATTTTGATTTATCATAGTAATTTAAATATATATAAAAACATTATTAAATAATAGATATAATGGATATGATTATATAAGAGTAAAATAATTGTAATCAAAAAATATTCAATGACCACAAAGTAAACAGATCATATTCATTGAAGATATGATTTACAGATTAAATTTTTTTATATTTATATAAGTTTTCATAAAACAATTAGAAAAAGAACAGTGGAATTTATTAATTTTGAGAATCATTGAATTCAATAGAAACAATATACAATTTAATTATATCTATTTAAAATAATTGATATCTTTTAACCATAAGAGTAATGTAGCCACAAGACATGTCTAAAAGTTTCCCTTGTATTATAATAATAAACAAGTCTATCATAACATAGAAATGAAATACCATGATAAAAAATAATGGTGTTTTTATATACCTATCCCCATCATCTCACGATCTAATGGTTTAGATCTGTCATTATATCGCCACAGTCCCTTGAACAGATTATGGTATTCTCATTCTTGATATCCCTACATGCCCTTAGTTGTAATTATAGAATAGACACATATATTCTAAAGAAAAATAATTCACAAGGGGAAAACATAACAAGGATACCTTAAGAATAAATTACTATAAAAAAAATTACAAATGACTATGAACAAGTTGTTCATGATTTTTAATCTATAGAGATTTCTCACCAGTGTGAAAAATGAAATTAAATCAAAATCTCGAAACTCTATGAATGACTATGTATTTATTGGTAATATTTCTAAGAGTGGAATTTTTTTTCATAAAAATCATATTTTATCCAAATTAATCACAAGTAATTGGTCACATGTTAGTTTACATCTCATATCATTATAGTATAATAGAATGTTCGACATTATATTGATTTTAAACCACCATAGTGTAAATGTTGTTCCATATTGATATATTTTTTATATATATATTACTAATATAAATTTATATCTGTATTATAGAATTCCACATTCTTTTCCATAATGATAATTCTTAAGAGTTCAAATCTTATGTTTATCAGTTTCAGTATCAGCCTGATTATAAATAATATTCTAGTACAAAATAAAAGAAATATATTATTATATCTTGAATAATAAATATGAAACCAATTTTTATCGGATCTATCCCCAATATGATAGTAATGATGTATAATGTTATTTTATGTTCATTAATACTTTATAACAAATTCCATGTATGGTAAAATATTATGTTTTAAAGAAAAACATTCTAAAAAAACATTGGCCATAAAAAATAGTATTTAATTGTTTAAGAAAGAGTTTGTGTTTTCAAAAAAATGAATGGAAAATTAATAATTATAACTTTGACTCAACAATATCCCCATTTTTAGAAATCAAAATCTTAAAATTTTATATAGAAAATAAAATGAATGGACTTACATTCCATTTGCTTTTGTGTACTTATTTTTTAGAAATAAACTATAATTTCAAACTCCCAATGAGTTTTACATGTCATCTAAATATGATGATGAATACAAATAACTTTACTTTAGGATTAAAACTCCCCTCTATGGATTTTATTATTTTTCAAATTAAATTAAACCATTTTTGTAAAAAAATAATAAAATTTATCTCCTAAATATAAGTAATTATCCCCCTTTTTGATTTTTGTAAATAATAGGGAAAATTATTCGAATTCTTAATGAGTTATAGGGAAATAAATATACCAAATAATATATTTATGTACATGATTAGCTATACAATTTAATGAACATTCAACCAATAAAAATTGTAAAATCATTTAAAAATAATAATAATGAGATGAATAATTCATTCCTTTGAAAACAATTTTTACAAAAGATAATTACAATATATGTTCAGAGGGTAAAATATAATAATATTTATTTATTTAATATCTAATAATGGACATATTCTTTTTCGAATCATTCATATCATTATCTTGTTTTTGTATGACATCATATTTGGACAAAATATAATCTTCCTGAAACTTGTGTCTTTTAAATAATTTTTTATTCTATTTCATTACATTGATGACTTCCACTTTTTTATTTTTATGTATTTAAATTTATGACTATATATATTTCTTTTTTCCATTTATGAAATTAAGTTAATGAGTCTGGGTATCATTTTTATTAATGAAATTACCTACAAATTGTATCCTATATATAATAAAATAAAAAATTAATTAAAGTATTTTTCCAATTCATTCATCAATTTCTTCCAATATTCTATATATTCTTCTTTTTTCTTGACAACAAAATAGAAATTGTGCTACCATTTCAATAGTTTTTTTCGTGATTTATTATGGTCAAGAAATTTTTTGAAGGTATTTGATATCTTCCACATTTCAAATCACTCTTTTAAATAAAACATTAATTTAATATGATTTTTTATTTTTATTTTCATTAATTGAATAAAACTTGTATTCTAATTTTTTAAAGTATTGGATAATAATTTCTACTATCAGTAAATACGTTAATATATAATCAACTCCATGTACTATAATTACATTTACATAATCAGAGACCTCCGTTTTAGGTAGCTAATAATGACTCATTTCTGATTCCACTTTTTTCTATTCCCCTTTGTCATTATTCTTTAACATAAAATTTTTAACTTATTCACCAACATTATTTCCAAAATAATTTTCAAAAAAAATTATTTCATGGGAGTGACCTCTCTCGCCTTTTTTATGTTTTATCATTTTCATACTTCTTGGATAAATACTTATATTCATTCTCTAATGGTGATTTTAGATTCTCAATACATTAATATTTTTTTATGATAAATATCGGAGGTTAAATCTAATGATAAAGGTTGAGATGTTCATAATGAAAAAATAATATATCAAAAAATTTCTATTTCTTAATAGTTATCTTTCTCTTATTCATATTTACATTTATTGTAATTTTTATATACTTCTTCATCTTAATCATCATCATCAGATACTTATTCATGAACAGTTACATCTTTATATTCACTTTATTCTTGAATAAATTCACTAGTAGTATGTAATTAATCAACACCTATAAAATCTTATTTCATTTATTTTAAAAAATCATTTTGTAGATGTTGCAATGTCCCAGTTCTGGTTGCCATTGTGAGGTTCCCTATACCAAGTCGGCCACATGGACTCAAGCGCATTTCCACAATTCCAGAGGTTGCTAACAAATAGAGAGGGCCTTATTTGTGATACTGGGGAAACTATGCCCTTGTTGGAAGAGTAATACAACAGAAAAAATAGATAAAAACAATGGAAGCAGTAATAACATGAAACAAGTAAAAAAATATGACTATAAGTAGTAAACATCTAGAGCACATATATATAAATTGTGCCTTGTACATATGTCCAAGTAAGCTGCCAAACAAGTCCCACTTCTAGAACACAGTACTAAAACAAAGTATAAATAAACAAATAAACTGTAGGAGCATCACAAGAATCAGTGTAGTCCCATTCTCTCTAGCTCCACAGCAATCACGTACTAGAAGTATAAGGGTGCTTTTCGATATCTATACCTATATCAATATAATCTATTTGGGACAAAAAGATTGACCCAAATAGGGTGTGAGATGAAAACTAGTAGGAAACCACCCAAATATTTGTCCCTAACATACATTGAATATATATGAAAGGAAATAAAAAAATGAAGTAGTAAATAATGAATTACTCAAATGTAAACAATCCTACAGTTTTCAATTGAATTCTATTTTCATATATCTCGTTTGAAGCTAATAAAAAAGAAGTAACCATCAAGGATGTACTCACAGCATAACCCCTCTGGTTCAACTAATCAAACACAATAAACCCTCTAAAAGTACTCTCTATCTTACCTGTCTATTTTAACATTAATAAGGACTGTCTGAGAAAGCAATCACTGTCAATTCCCCTTGTAGTCTCATATCAGTACCTTTATACACTCTATGTAAGAAATCAATTTCCAATTTCTCCTTTAGTTTTGCAACATAGAACTATAGACACTTAAAGGGATCACAATTTTCACCTCCCCGTGGTCATACAACGTAAAAGTAAAAAGACACTATGGGGAAGCCCTCATCGTCCATTCCCCCTATGGTCTACTACACCTGGTTCCCACAACCTTGTGTAAGTCAATCATGCACAACAATGTTCAATAGCCAAAGTAAAACTTAATAAATACTTGGATAACTGCTTTTAAGAACTTCTTGTCTATAATACTACAAGAATATATCAACATTAGATAATATCACTCCATCATAACAAAACTGGGCATCGAAAAAAAGAATCCTAACGTGAAAATAAAGACCAAACCGTCAATATAAAAAAATGGGAAACAATTCCATCGCATGAAACATAAACCTATTCAAAATAAAACAATCTCTACTCAGGAACACAAGTAATAATAGGAATTAAAAGAGCTAAAAACACTAAATATGCAATACCTCAGTCTAGGTTATTGGGCACTTCTGCACATAATATTAAAAAACTAACAACAGAAAGGCCCAAATCACCTAACTCGACATTGTGCGATGAACACTTCCAAAAATTGGCCCTTGAATTAGCCTCGAATGACATATATATACAAAAATGCCTAAAATATTCAACCTATTATATCTAACAAAAGTGGATAAAGTAAGGGACGATGCTCTAGAAGTAGTAATAATTCACCGTGGTGATTCCAACACAATCAACAACAGTTGATTCGGAGCATGACCATGAAAAATCCTTGAACTGTGATCAACAATTCATATAAGATGATCCTCGAATGATTCGTCCACCTCCAACTCAACCTCCTTGGGATAAATAAATTCAATTGGGTCTGAGATGTAACATTATACCTACGAAATGTGGAAGACGACATGCATAGCCTGATAGCTCTCTGGTAACTATAGATGAAATACAACTACCCCACCTCTCTCCATAACCTAAAACAGTCAAACATATCTCGGTGAATACATTACCTATCTTCTCATAATCATGTGTCCCAACGTCATCGTGATGCATAGAAAAAACTAATCTCCATCTTCGAACTCCATAGGTCGTCTTCATCGATCATCGTATGACTTCTGTTATGACTGTACAATAGTTATCCTCTTCCAAATCAACTATATCTGTCTGCGGTTTCCTGGGCAAGAAGGGATCCAAAAATAGCTGCCTCTCCTAATTGCATCCAACATAAGGTTGATCGTCATGGTCTACCATAAAAATCTTCATAATGCACATTCAGAATAGTTTCTTGAAAATTTTTATTATAGGAAAAATCCACAAGAGGTGTCTGCTTCTCCCAAGATCATCCAAAATCTTGGACACATGCTCGTTGCATGTCCACCGTCACCTAAATTATACACTCGAACTATCCATCTCTTTGGGGTTGATAAGTTGTACTCATAAGTATATGTGTACTGAAATTCCTCTGTAGTTTTTTCCAGACTCGAGAAGTACAATAGGAATTCCTATCTAAAATAATGGAGTGTCGAACTCCATGTAAATATACAATCTCTTGGATGTAAAAGCATCCCGGCTCATCATCACAAAAGGTCTTGTTTATCATCATGAAGTTATAAGCCTTCATGAGTTGTCAATGACAAACCCTACTATATCATTACCTTGAGGCATGCATAGAAAACATATAATGAAATCCATCGTTACATCATTCCTCTTCCACTCCGTAATGGGTAAATGTTACAAAATAACTTATAGTCGTTGATGCCCCACCTTCACCAACTGACTAGTGGAACACCTCATGACAAACCCAACAACATCTCTCTTAATTCATTGCCAGAAATACTAATGGTGTTGATATCAATACATCATTGTGACACCAGGATGAACTCCCCAAACCGAGGAATGAAAATCCCACATCAGTTCCTAGTGTTTGTCTTTTGACACCCACGTGCACCCATGAAAATTCAAGATCTCATCCTTGCCTACTATCTATCTAGAAATAGGGTCCTCCCTCGACACAGATTCTCATAGGACTAGGCCATCAGAATCTGATAACTGCCTCATTTGCACTCATCCAAAATATTAGAGGTAAAAAGTTAAAAAAACGTCTACCCCTATCTATTTTTACCTAAAAATGAAACATAACGAACATATCCATAATCTACCACTCTATGTTATCCTGCATTATTAACAAAACATTTCATAACATTATACAAACTGAGGACCTTTAAAGTCAAGTGTCTTGGTATTCAGTATCATAAATCAAGAAAACATAAACAATTCTTCTAATCCAATTGTAGAGATTCATCATTAGTTCATCCTATGTAAAATTATTTCATCTCATAACCTAGATACAAAAATCAATGGAAAGGGTGAGCAGACGACTCATTAAGGAAATAAAGGGAATCAAATTACATGTGAAATCAATAAGAAGTTGTTAAAAAACATAAAGACATGAGAAATAGATGTAGAGGCACATAGTAATAAAAAAAACACGAATCATAACTATATTATTTGGATACAAAATTTAATTTATACAATCATAAACATGTCACCAAGGTTCATCCCCAAGGTGTCATAAAAATTACTATGCTTATTCCCGATGGTATTGTGAAACTTGTCATCCCAGGAGATTGCATTTGTTACCCAATGTATTCATGTGTTATCAAGGATCACCCTTAATATGTTATTATTTTCATGTGATCAACATATATAATTATAATTAATTTCATATATAACCCAATGAGAGTAAAAGAAATGGGGTTCACTTCAAAATCATGATGTTTTAAAAGTTCTTAAAAATAAGATCATTATTTCAATTATAAACCACGGAAAGAGAGAGAGGGTGATATGTATATCAATTCTAGAATTAAATAGATAAATATTATGTCTTTATTAATACCCTTGAAAAACAAAATAGATTTTGGTATTGACATAAATAATAAAATATATTTTCTTGAGAAATAGAGAGTGATTCTGAGACAAAAATTCATGTTGCATAACAACTATATATCATGGTTTTAGAAAACATTTAAAAGATAGAGGAAAAGAGTAACACACTCATAAACAAACCATAATATATTATATGTACATAATAAATATAAATAATATCGTGGTATGTATATTTATTGGAAATACCATATGAAACTGAAACCTGATGGAAAAAAGAAAATGTGATTTCTTTTAGGAAAATTCGGCAGCCTAACAGTGTCCCATAAAAATTCCAAAAATCAGTTTATGAGAGCGGAAATGATGTCTCATCAATTAAAAATAAAATATATTATCGTAGGGATATATAATAAAAAACCGTCACATATAAATTGGAAACTATAAGACATAACATAAATAAATTCATGACTTAAAAGAGAAGGCTGAAAGGCTCCCTTTCCATGAAGAGTGACTTCGAAAGCTCAATGGCTGGGACCATGGGAGATTGATGGTACCTTGGTAGGACTCATTGGGAGGTAAAAATATAATATCTTCATTTAGGAAGATTTTTTAATGAAATTAATGAATGAATGGTTTAGTATTTATAGGGGAAAAGAGGGAATATTTATTTATTTTCCAAGAGACACCTCATCAGTAATATTTCCAAAACCATTGGCTTGCCTATGGTATTTTCCAATGGTATTGGCCACATGGGATGCGTCATTACATATCTTACTATTTACAAGTCTAAAAGGCTTGTTACATCATGATTACATCATCAATGATGTCATTAAATACCAGAATATCAAAAATGTATTTTTATTATTCACCGAAAATTCAATTGTTTAAAAAAAATCACAAACATTTACCACCACCTAATATCATAGCAATGAATTCAAAAAAAATGAGATCCCTTTTGTGAATATAATTTTCTAAATGACTTTTATTTAATTTTTACATAAAATCATTATTTATTCAAAAAAAATCTCTAAAACTATAACTTGTTTTGTAAAACCTTGAAAAAGTAATAAAGGGACCATAAAATTATATTATAACCATAATAAAATAAAGTAATAATTTACGATTACATTTTATGAAAATACATTTCCATTTAAAAATATTAAATAAATTATAAAATTATTAATAAAGTTTTTATGACATATAAAAATACCGAAACATATATTATGATTTTTTGTCACATTTATGATGTCTACGTTATATTTATACATTTGTGGGTGATGTCTGTATTTTTTGGCTGCTTTACAATTCATTACTATTCATAAGTTCATGTTAATATTCATACTTTTCTATTTACTAAAAATCATGTTAATCTTATTAGACTATAAATTTATTACTGATGAAAACATAAGAAGACCATTTTCTAAAATTCATTTCAATGTATTAGTTATTTAAAGTATACAAAAATATTATAAAATACCATTTTTCCAAAAATATTAAATAATATCGAACATATATAAATTTATCGTACATTATCGAAACATTTGAATGTCAAAAATTTTACCATAAAAAGAAATATAAATTTTATTTATACTATGAGATTACAAAATGTATCTAAGACCTCGCTACATATCCCCTTATAACACTTACATAGGACCTAAGTTTAAGGTGTACTATGGTGATTTAATCTTGGGGAGGCTCATACAACATTACTGAGTGGTGATGTATATCATCTTGAACTTCTCACTTAGGTGATTTTGTTCTAGCTTCACATGTTAGAGTTCGACATGGCAATGGTCCAGAGAAAATCCCATTGATGCTACCTCCTTACCAAGCTCTAACAGATGGGATTCATACAACCCACGTCTACTAGATGAGGCCATCGACTCTTATTTCACTATTAATTAACCATTATCACATGTATTTGTAAAATATAATTATTATTTTATGTGTTTATTTTCCATTGTCCATATTGACCAATTGTCAAATAATAGTAGAAACCGAACATTATTATTTTAATTATTTTCACATAATTAATTAATGGATATAGTTTTGTCGAGTATAAAATGAAATAACACTCAAATTTAGGAAACCAACATGATTCAAATGTTTAAGTCGTTACATTATCTCCCCCGCCAAGAAATGTTTTCCCGGAAATTTTAACTCGTACTGTAAGAAGAGAAAAGGTGTGGGAATTTCTGCCTCAGAGACTCCTCTAGTTCCCATGTGGCTTCTTTGCATTTGTGGTTCCTTCACAACCCATAAATACGGTGGGTAGTCTTGTTGCGTAGAGACATATATCTATAATATATGATCTCAACTAACTTCTCCTCATAATGGAGGTCATGTTCCATTTGTACAACCTCATGATTTAGTACATGTGATGGGTCAGGTATATACTTTATCAACATGGATACATGGAATACATCATGAACTTGTTCTATATTTGGTGGAAGTGAAAGTAAATATGCCACTACTCTTACACGATCAAGGATTTCATAGGGACCAATGTACCATGGGTTGACCTTACTTATCTTCCCAAACCCCATGAGTATCTTCCGAGGTGAAATTCAATGAAAGAATTTGTCACCAACATCAATCTCCAAGTCCCATCAATGGTCATCGTCATATCCCTTTTGTCGAATTCCACCAGTAGTAATGTGATTCTGAATTTCATGGCCCTTTTCTGTCATATCTAGTATAATATCATGCCTAAGAAGCTTTCTATCACCAGATTCATGCCAAAAAGTATGAGTTCAATATCTCATACCAAATAGATCAGCATAGGGTGCCAATTGATTACTCGACTGAAAACTATGGTTGTAAGCGAACTCAAATAAAAGGACATGTTGATACCATCAACCTTTAAATTCCATTGAACATGTTCTCATTGTATCCATGAGTGTTTGAATTTTCCTTTCAGATTGTCCATTAGATTGGGAGTGATAGGTCATATAGAAATTCAATTCACTGCTCTGAGGATTTTGAATACATATCCAGAATTTTGAATTGAACCTTGGATAACTATCAGATACAAAAGAATGTGGAGCTCCATGAAACCTTACCACATTTTCAGCATAAATAATGGCATGTTGTTCGACAGATAAATATTCCCGAATAGTGATAAAATGGGTATTCTAGGTGAGATGTTCCACAATAACCCATATAACATTTTTTTCCTTTAGAAGTTATCAGGAGACCAGTGACAATGTCAATAGTGATATTTTCCCACTTCCACACTAGTATGGGTAGTGGTTGTAATACCCCTTTAGGAAGTTGTTTCTCTCCCTTCACTTGCTGACATACCAGGAAATCTGGTGTGTTGTCAGCAATCTCCATTTTTATAATATCCCACCAATAATGACCAAAAATGTCTTTATACATTTTCATGCTTTCTGGATGTATAGAAAATTAGAGATATGAGTTTCATCCATCAAATCCTTCTTTATTTACTGAATAGATGGAACACATAGTCTTGTACAAATTTTTAGTATACCATCTTGATCAATATTGAACTTAGAAAACATCCCATCTTTCATAGCCTCAAACTTCTTATGTAATGAAGGATCTTGTTTCTGAGATTTCATGCTCATACTTAGTAATGAAGGTTGATATATCATTTGGGTTAGGGTAGATAATGTCCCTTACCATATAATTCCAATTTTCATCTTTACTAGGTCATTGATCAAAGGATCTATTTGAATCCTCATCATGGATAGAACAACTAGGTCTTTCCTACATAATTCATCATCGACAATGTTTGCTATTCTGGGATAACAATGGATTGATCAATCATAGTCTTTGAGAAGTTCCAACCATCTCTTCTGTCTCATGCTCAAGTACTTTTCTGTGAAAATATAATTCAAAGTTTTATGGTCTATGTATATATCACAGTTCTCAGCATAAATATAGTTCTTCAATATCTTTAGAGAAAAAAATAATCGCATCTAGCTATAGATCATTCCTAGTATGGTTCTGCTCATGATTCTTTATCTATCGGGATTTATAAGAATTGACCTGGTACTTTTTTTAGAGGACTCACCCAAGACCTTTTAGATATGAATAAAAAAATAAAATAAAAATCCTTATCCACATGAGGGAAATGTTATCGCGGGTGCAGTAAGCAGTTTCTTCTCCAGCTTTTGGAAAATTTCTTCACACTCCCTTGTCCAGATTAACATGACCCATTTTTTAGTTAACATTGTTAAAGGATTATAAAGTCCTGAAAACATTTTTCATAAACCTACAATACTATTCAGATAATCCAGGTAAACAATGAATCTCAATTATTGTTGAAGGTTGATTATACTCCTATACAACTATTGTCCTTGTAGGGTCAACTGTGATCCCTTCATTGGTTTCAATGTTCAACAAGAAAGAAACATAATGTGACCAGAATTCACATTTGATTAACTTCCCAAAAAGACTTACCTTCCATAGTTATTGCAAAATTACCATCATATGATCCTCATGCTCCTGGAAACATTGAGAATATATCACAATATCATCAATAAAAACTACCACAATGTTATCAAGGAAGTCCTTATAGACTCTATTCATCAAATCCATAAAAATAGTAGGTGTTTTAGTCAGTCCGAAGGACATAAAAACAAACTCATAATGTCCATATATTTATCCGAAGGCAGTTTTAGAATATCTTCTTTCTTCTCCCTCAATTGACAATAACCAAATCAAAGATAAATCCTAGAGATTTATTGATCCCCACAAATTTAGTCAAATTGGGCATCAATTCTTGGAATATGGTATCTGTTCATCAATGTGATCCCATTAAGTTCTCTGTAATGAATACATAACAACATTTATCCATCCTTCTTCTTCAAAAAGAGAACTCATGCTCCCCAAGGAGACACACACTGTCAGATAGTACCCTTCTTCAACAGATCTTGGAGTTTCTTATTTAATTTCTCCATATCCACATTTTCCATCATATATAGGGTCTTTGATATCGGATTAGATCTAGGTATGAGTCCAATGGATAACTCTACCTCTTTTTCCGGGGGAGGTACGGGCAACACCTCGGGAAATACATCAATGCAATCCTGGACAATGGGCACATTTTCAATCCTTAAACTCTCATCTCCTTCTTCTTCCTCACCAATAAACACCATAAAAATAATATAAGAGGTTATTATAGACATAAATATGGTCAATATATCTCTCCTAGGAAGATAACTATAGATTTTACATTCAATACTACTGATATTTCCATGCTTCTACATTTTATTACAGCATTATACTTCCAGAGCCAGTCCACCCCTAGTATAATGATGAATTCAAGAATGGGAATGAATACTAAATTTTCAATAATATTATTCTCAATAAATTAAATACTAGTGTTTCTAAACACTAATGATTCATGGATAATCCCCCATGATTCTTGATTGATAAATCAATTTTTATAAAATTGGATGTTTATTCTAAATTTATAGAAACATTGGAGGAAATAATGGAATGCATAGAACCAGAATCAAACAAAGTACTCCTTATATTTGAGGAAACTACAAGATTACCTACCACAACCTCATTTGGTTCTTCAAATTCATACATAGTGATAGGAAAAGCACAACCTTTATCCCTTGGATGATGTAGGGAATAATGGTGATTCCCCCCACTACCCTCAGATTTGGATAGTGATTGGAAAAGTGCCCAATTTTTTGACACATATAGAATTTGATATTAGGTAGGGCCTACACCATCTTCCCTTTATATTTGGTGTTTGGGAGTTGAGGATTCACATCATTATGATAATTCCGCACAACATGGCCATGTATACTATAAATTTAACACATTCCTCTTTTGAGAAGGTAGTTCCCCGAATGCTTCTTTCCACATTTATTACACATGGGACATTGCACTTTCATTACTCCACTTCCTTGATCGAATCTCCTCCCTATGCTTGGATACATATATATCTTATTATCATTGTATTAATGAGACCATTTCATCTCACCAAACTCCATTTTGACTTTCATCACACTTCTCACAATCTCATAATAGATATCATAATCTCGTTTGGATAGATTCATTGGAAGATGAGGACTCAGTTCACCAAAGAATCTATCAACCATACCATTTGGATCCATGAAAAACATAGAGGTGTAACATGAAGTCCTTGTGATTTTCATCTCGTATCTTTCCACAAATCCATTCCCCAACTTCTTCATCTTGAGAAACTTCTTCTCCATTCCTGTTCTCATCGATCTTGGAAAACACTTATTGAAGAATATCACTATGAACTATTCCCACTCAAATAGATCCAACTTCCACTATTTTCCTTTTGTTTTTAATTAGTTTCTACCACTGATAAAATTCTCCCTCAAAGCGATAAAAACCCAATTTAACCCTTTCTTGTTTAGAACAACAGATCATAGAAAATATCTTTCGATAGTGTTGATCCATTGTTCCGAAAACAATGGGTCAGTAGATCCATTGAAGGTTGGTGGTTATTTCCACATAAACGATACAACAGAAAGTTGTTCCATTTGTTGTGATATAGATCTCTAATCTTGATTCAAGTTATTTCCCATAACATGTTTTAGTTGGTTCATCATTCGTATGAAATTTTCCATTTGTATTACATCAATGGACCGTCAGCACATGGTCCATTGTGGTTACCATTTGAATGGTTCCACTTATTGTCCACCATTTTATAAAAGAATAAAACCATAGTGAGAATATTATTTCATTTATGAATCTTTTAACTATATGTGATTTTATGTGTTAAAACATCTTCAAAAAAATATATTTTTCAATAAATCATTAATAATGATTCCTAAAAAGCATATGATTAAAGAAAAAAAATCCCCCAAGAGTTTCCTCACCAAGGGTGAAGAAAGACCTTTTTTCATGTACCAAGGTACCCTGGTTCTTGCCTGAAACTCCTTGTTAGAGTTTTCACCCGTAGGTACATCTGTCCCCAAGCCGCCTCTACCTGATCGTATCTAGACAAGGATGTTTTTTCTTGATAAACCACTAACTCAATTCTCATCAAAATACCAGGATGTATTCCTATATTTAAACATTTCTATTGGGTTATTCCCAATTTTTAAAAGACTAATTTCCATAAATTACTAATCTATCCTATGATGCCCACTATGGGATTCCTTTTTTTAAACATAAATTTTTATTACATTTTACAAACAGAGGACCTTGAAGTATAGTGCCTTGAAAATCAAGAACATAAAACATGAAAACATAAAACATTATATTAATGAAAATGTAGGGCTTCATTATAATTACTTATTAAGAAAACGTATTTCATCTCATAACTAGCAGAAATTTGTCAATGGAATGGGTGAGCATAAGGCCTTGTAAGGAAGGCAAGGGAGTCAATTTACATGTGAAATCAATCAGAACATGATAGAAACATAAAGATATGGGAAATGGACGTAAAGTCATATCATAATAAAAATAACATGAATCAACACTTGATTATGTGGCTAAAATATTTAATTAATACATTCATAAACATATCACCAATGATCATCCCAATGGTTTCCTAAAAATTACCATGTTTATTCACAAAGGTATCGTGAAACTTGTCATCTCTAGAGATTAAATTTTTTACCCGGTGCATTAGTGCGTTATCTTGGAGAACCCTTAATATGTATTTATTTTCATGTGATCCACATTGATAATAATAATAAATTTTATAAATAACCGAATGAGTGTAAAAGAAATGGGTTTCAATTCAAAATCATGACTCTTTAAAGTGCTTAAAAATGGAATCCTTATGTCATTTATAACACATGGAAAGGGAGCGAGGGTTAAATGTATGAAAATAAAAGAATAAAATAGATATATAATTTTTATTTATGAATATACCTGAGAAAAAAAATTGGGTATTCAAATAAATAATAAAGGATAATTTCTCGAGAAAAAGAGATATATTTTGAGATGAAAATTCTACAGCATTACGACTATATAACATTGTTTTAGAAAACATTGAAAAGAGTGGGGGAAAAAGTCACCCACTAATAAATAAATCATAATAAATTATGGGTATATGATGAAAACAAATAAGATCACAGTATGGATATTTGAAATAAATACCATATGAAAATGACACTCAAAGTATAAGAGAATATGCGATTTCGTTTTCGAAAATTCTGTAGCCAAACGATATCAATTAAAAATCAACAAAATCAGTGGGTGAGAGTGGAAAGGATATCTAAATTTTTTAAAATTAAATAGTATGTATTAGGGATATAGAATAACAAACCCTCACATAATAAAATAGAAACTATAAGACATAACATAAAAGAACTCATTACTTAAATGAGGAGGGTGAAATGTCCCCTTACCAGGAATAGTGACATTGAAAACTCAAAGGTTGGGACCTTGGGGGATTGAAGGAACATTTGGAGAACTCCATGGATGGTAAAAAGTTCACAGATTCGTTTAGGAGGATTTTAGAATGAAATTAATGAGAGAATGGCTTGGTAATTATAGGGAAAGAGAGGGAATATTTAATTAATTTCCAAGGTACACCTCATCAGTGGTATTTGAAAAACCATGGGCTTTCCCATTGTATTTTCACATGGTATTGTCCATGTGTGACACCTCATAACATATATTACTATTCATAAATAGACCATATTTATTACATCATGATTTCATCACCAATGATGTCATTAATAACCCAAAATTCAAACCTGTATTTTTACTGTTCCCTAAAAACTCAATTATTTCAGAAAAATCCAAAAAATTAACCATAACCTAATATTGATGCTCAGAATTCAAAAATGAATAATATTTATAGAAAATAACTATCTAAATATTTTTGTTTAATTTTTAAATAAAATCATTATTTATAAAAAACTCTAAAACTAGATCTTATTTTGTAACACATTGAAAAAGTAATCAAGGGCCCATAAAATAATCATATTAACATAAGACAATAAACTATTAATTTATGATTAAAATTGATGAAAATATGTTTCCATTTTAAATTATTAAATTAATTAAAAATTTGAAAATAAATATATATGACATATAAAAATACCAAAACATATACTATGATAATTTTTTCATGTTTAAGATTTCTAAATTATATTTATAAATTCATGGGTGAGTTTTCTATTTTTTTGGCTGATTTACTATGAATTACTATTCATAAGGGCATGTTACTATTCATACATTACTATTCACTAAAAAACATGTTTATCTTATTAGGATAAATTTCATACTGATCAAAACTGATGAGGACCATTTTTTTAAAATCATTTCACATTATTAATTATTTAATGTATCAAAAAAATTAAACAATGCTTCATAAAAAACTCATCAATAATATAGAACATCAAAAATTATTCCAACATTTTTCCAGAAAATTGAAATTCACAAATTTTTACATAAGAAGAAATAGAAATTTTATTTATACCAAGATTGTAAAGACCCAGAAATTCTATGGAATATATTTTTCTTAAATAGATGGAAATATTAAAAGTCCGAAAAATCTTAGGGCATGTGATTCCGAGGCCCAATGTGCCCAAAATCAATTTCTAAATTTTTATTTGGGTAAGTCCAGTAAGCGTATGAACAATAATTTATTTCTTTAGAATCGGTTCTCGAAACTGAAATATGAAGGCACTATTGAACTCGTAACACTGATATTCTCTTAAGAATACTTTTACCTCAATGACAGTTGTTGAGAATAAAAGATGGATTTTGGGTTTTCAAGGAAAAATAATAAAATAAAGTGAGCGACACTTTATTTATTTTGAGCCACTATTTGGTGTGTGGTGGTTAAAACCACCTCATGGAGGTTGAAGGTGGAACCACCACACCATAACCTATCATGAGATGTTACAGTGGTGGGGCTCACCTAAACTCAACCTCCCATGAGAGGATTAATGTGGTGTGTACCACCCAGGCATTTAACCCCTTGAAACTCTCCATTAAAGGGGAGAAACCATCAACCTCCAATTAATATAGGTGAGCCTATTCAACTCCCCTTTATTTATTTTAAGCCAAGCCTTCACATTAATTAGGTGGAGCCTATCTAATAAATTTAATTCTTCTTTTTGAATTTTTGTTCCAATGAAATATTGGAAAACTCAATATAACATTATTTCACTTTTTATTTGTATGGAGGTTGGGAACGAGGAGATCTTGGGAGGATTATAATTATCCCAACGAAGAAGGAAGAATGTCTTCTTCCAACAAAGAACTCCAGCGACGATCCTTCTTAAACTTTTTCCCCGGACACCTACCGACATGGATCATCTTCCACAGCCGACGCAGCTTGGGTTTGGAAGCGTGTAGTGGACACAACGAACGATGATTTTCTTCATATAAATTCTTTGAATCCTTCAATGAATGACGATTGATGATTTAATGGTAGGGGTTTATTTCATGTTGATGATTTCCACGAATCGTCTTCTTCGGTTGAAAGGATTTTTTGTGGGTGAGTTGTTGTTTATCTTTATCATGGTCTTCATGAACTATAGGATACCACCCTAAACACAGATGGTGAGGGCCAAACCAACATGACCCGACCCCCTCCACCTTTCTTTTCTTTTTGATGACCTTCGACGAGGTGATGAGGTGACAGAATGGAGAAGGTAGCGATGATAATGGTCGTGCTACACGCATCCTCCATGAATTGTTCCACCCCCACGACGCTCTAGTGCTCCCGGCCAAATACCGTTGGCCCACGCTGGACCGGCCTTCTGGCCTTCCGGTCTCCCGGCCTCCCGACCTCCCTACTACCGGCCCGCTTGGCCACCCGCCTGGCCACCCACATGGTTGTGCCCTGCCTGGCCACGCCCCGCCTGGCCGCACCTCTCCTGGCTCTGCCCCACCTGGCTGCGCCGCTCCCCGTCCTCCTTGTCAGCATCTGGGTGGGCCATCACGAGTCGGCCACCTGCCGGCCTCCACGCATGCCCCGCCTATTTCCAGAGAACCGGCCCCCTTGTGGTCTCCCGACCGATTCGGCATCCCTGCCCCCTCATGGCGCCCTGGACGAACAGGCCCGACCGTGCCCTCTAGGCTGAGCCACTCTAGGAAAAACTAGCACCAGGCCCGGGCTGAACCACCCACACGGGCTGCTGGGTTGGACTGAGTGGGCCAGGCCAAACCCAACATGTCGGACTTCCAACGGGCCAAGCCCGACTCATTGGGTTATCACGAGTTGACCCAAACCCGGTCGGCCTAGTCTATGTTGAGTCTGGTCGGTCCAACATGGTCGGCTCGAACCCGAGCCCATTACCGACCCCTTTACTTTATTGGCCATATCATTGTCAACGGATGACCACTTGATGAACTATTAGTGGTACTAGTAATTTTGAATCACGATGGTCCCTTTTAGATTACCCTATCTAAGTTTGTGTTACTGTTTAGATACGGTCTCATTGGATCGTGCATTAATCCAACTGAGCCCTCAGGACTAAAAGGATAATAACTCAAAGATCGGGCATCTGATTGATGTGTCGTCTATTGCATTGAGACCCTATGATGAGGCCAATATTTGAGATTATACTTTGTGGGTCTTCATGGATGTTGAAATATCAGCACTTAGCTTCTGGAGCGGACCCTCTTGAAATCAAGCGTGTTTTATGGAAACCCTATGGCTGGCTATACTCTGACTTCTGTTCCAAGATCCTGTGTGGGTTCAGCTAAATATTTGTTCCTAGATCTTGTGTGTGTCTGACCGCTCTAACTACTGTTTATGGATCATGAGTGGGTCTGATAGTTCTGACTTCTGTTCCTGGATCCTGAGTGGGTACGACAGAATAGTTGTTCCTGGATACTGTGTGGGTCTGACAGCTCTGACTACTATTCCTGGATCCTGTGTGGGTCCGACAATTCTGACTTCTATTCCTGGATCCTTTGAGGGTCCCACAAAATAGGAAGTCCTGAATCCTATGTGGGTCCGACAGATCCAACTATTGTTCTCGGATCCTGTGTGGGTTCAACAGTTCTAACTGGTGGTCCTCGATCATGTGTGGGTCTAACAGCTTAGATGATTCAGTTACTATATTTAAACATCTCTACCTCTATACATAGGTTGTGTACTTGTGTGAGCTGACTCAGTGAATTCTGTGTTTTCCAAATGATTGAGATGGGTTACTTGATAACTTATATATATGTTTGGGTATATAACTAAGTAATGGCTATCTGTTGATTTCATATATTGTGGTTTATCCATGGTGGATTTTAAGAGACTTTGGTGATCTCGAGGTCCCTTATGAGTATCCTTATACTCACCCTTGCATGGGCTATGCCTGCACCTCTTTTTGTTGGATGCAGACAATGGACATCACTGACCGAGGCTGAGTGTTCCAAAATTGGACAGTATCTGGTAGTGGACAATACAACGTGTCGGTACATAGAGGAGACTGATAGACATGGAGTGATGAGGATTCTATATGTACCTACCACTCAGGTTGGTTTTGTGGTGGATGATCCAGGAGTAGGTTTTCACCTTTTAGTTGTTTTGTCCTTTTCAGTTGTACTTGTTCTTTAGAGTTGGGCTTGTATTTTCGACCCCTTTTAATTTTCACCAATGTTCGGTTATACAGTTTTACATAGTGTATAGCTTCCAGGTTGTACTCTGTTGTGTTCATTTTCAAATTATAAATGCAATAAAATCCCAGTATAGAGATTTACGCCTTCGGTGATAGTCTCCAGCCCCTGGCCTATGGAAGGCGTGCTTCGGGTAGTCATGGCACGGGCCCCAGGGGACGGGTTTTGACAAGGAGATTTAAAAATGTATCTAAATCCTCTCAACATACCCATTAAAACACCTACATATGACCAATGTTTAAGCTATTCTATAGTGTAAGAATCATGGGCGGATTAGAAAACATTTCCTTGGTAGTGATTTCTATCAGCTTCAACTTCTCCCTTAGGAGATTCCATTCAAGCTTTACCTGTTGGATTTCGGCTTGGACTTGGTCCAGAGCAAAGTCCAGTGATGCCACATCCTTCCCAAGCTCAAAGAGATGAGATTTTTGTAGCCCAATTCTAATGGATGAGGCCATTTAATCTTGTTTCTATATTAATTAAACAAGATCACATGTACTTATAAACAATAATTATAAAGTTTAATGTTTATTTTCAAACATTTATATTGTCCAACGATCATATAATAGTTGAATCCGAGTGGTTTCATTTTAATTATACTCACTTTATTCATTAATTGATAATGTTATTTGGAATATAAAATGAAATAACACACAAATTTAGGAAACACCTATTATTCAAATATTCAGGTCATGACATTCATCCCCTATTAAGAAATTTCATCCCTGAAATTTTAAATTGTACCCTAAGAATAAAAAATTTGTGGCTAATTATGCATCATAGACTCCTCTAGATCCCACGTGGATTTTTCGAATTTGTGGCTCCTATACAACACCTTAACAAGGTGGGTAGTCTTGTTGTGCAGAAACATGTTTCTATGATCCAAGATCTCCTCTGGATTCTCCTCATAAGAGAGGTCATGTTTCAGTTTACCACCTCTAGATTTAGTACATGTGATGGCTCAGGTATGTTCTTTCTCAAGATAGATACGAGGAAGACATCATGATCTTGTGCTATATTTGGAGGAAGTGCAAGATGATAGGCCACTGCTCTTATGTGATCAACAATTTAATAGAGGCCAATGTACCTAGGTCTGAGATTCCCTTTCCTCCCAAACCTCATGACTATCTTCCAAGGTAAAACTCAGAGATATAAATTTCAACCAGCATTAAACTCGAAGTCCCTTCTATTGTTTCAAACATAGCACTTTTTCTGACATTGAGCATCCTTAATGTGTTGATGGATGGCATGGACCTTTTATGTCATCTCTTTCAAAAGAATAGGCCCTAGATGCTCTCTCTCACCAGATTCTTGCCAACAAGTAGGAGTTCAACATCCCTTACCATATAGAGCTTCATGTGGATCCATTTTAATTATTAAGTGGAAGATGTTGTTGTAAGAGAACTCAGCTAAAAAGATATGTTGATCCCATCCACCTTTAAATTCCATTGAGCATGTTCGCAGCATACCCTCTAGTGTTTGAATATTTCTTTTAGATTTGACATTAGTTTGGGGCTGATAGGCCGTATTGAAATTCAATTCAGTGCTAAGAACCTATCGAGGACTTCTTCTTAATTTTGACATGAACTTTGGATCACGATCAAATATGTTAGGAACTGGAAATTAATGTAGGCTTACTACATCATTTATGTTTATACTGGAAAGTTGATCAAGATATAAATCTTCTCAAATAGACATAAAATGGGATATCTTGGTGAGACGGTCCACAATAACCAATATCACATAATTTTCTTTTTATAGTTATCGGGAGACCAGTGACAATGACCATAGTGATATTGTCCATCATCCATGATGGTGTGGGTAGGGGTTGTAATACCCCTTTAGGTAGTTGTCTCTTTGTGTTCACTTGATGACATGCCAGGCACCTTGAATTGTTGTCAGCAATATCCCTTATCATATTATCCCACCAATATTGATCATGAAGGTCTCTATAAATTTTCACGATTCCATGATGTATAGAGAAATTAGAGCTATGAGCTTTATCCATCAGCTCCTTCTTTATTTCATGAATAAATGGAACACATGGTCGGTTCAAAAAATTTAGTACACCTTGATGACCAATATTAAACTCAGGAAAATTCCCTTCCTTCACAACCTCAAACTTCTTCTATAATGAATGATCTTCTTTCTGAGATTTCTTGATCTTCTCTCGTAATAATGGTTGAGAACTCTTTTGGTTTAGGAATGATAATTTACTTTACCATATATCTCACATACCCATCATTACAAGGTCATTAATCAATATATCAATTTGAATCCTCATCATATAAAGAAGAACTAGGTCTTTCCGACATAATGCATCAACGAAATTGTTTTCACTTTTTGGATGATAATGAATTGAACAATCATATTATTTGAGAAGTTCCAACCATCTCCACTGTCTCATGTTCAATTCCTTTTGTGTGAAAATATAATTACAAATTTGATGGAATGTGTATATATCACATTTATCCCTATAAATATAGGACCTCTTAATCTTCAGAGAAAAAAACTGTAGCCAGTTCCAAATAATGCATAGGATAGTTTGTCTCATGAGTCTTCAATTGTCGATATGCATAAGCAATTACCTTTTCATTTTCCATGATGACCAACCCATGCCATTTTAGAGATTAATCGCTAAAAATAAATAATCATTCTCTATATGAGGTAAAACTTAACATGGGTGTAGTAACCAATCTCTTCATCAGCTCTTGGAAACATTCCTCACACTCTTTTTTTCCTGATGATCTTAACCCCTTTTAGAGTTAACCTGGTCAAAGGATTAGAAGGTTGTGAAATGTTTTTCACAAACATCATATAATGTCTTGATAATCCAAGGAAACTATGGATATCAGTTATTGTTATATGATTAGGCCACTCTTCTACAAATATTTAATTTGTAGTGTTAATTGAGATTCCTTCATTGGTTACAATGTTCCCACAGAAAGAAATGTGCTATAACAAGAGTTCACATTTGATGAAATCCCCAAAAGCCTTTCTTGTAGTAGACATTTCAAAATAAACCATAGATAATCTTCATTCTCCTCATGACATTTAGAATATATCAGAATAACATAAAAAACTACCACAATGTTATCATGCAATTTCATAAAGTCTCTATTCATCAAATCCACTAAAATAGCTAGTGCATTAGTCAGTGTGAAGGGAATAACCACAAAATCATAATGACCATATCTTGATCGGAAGGGTGTTTTTTGAATGTCTTCTTTCTTCAGCCTCAATTTATGATAACAAGGTCAATGATCAATCTATGAATATAATTGAGGCCCAAAAATTTGGTCAAATATGTCTTCAATTCTTGGAAGAGGTTATTTGTTCTTCAATGTGATCCCATTAATTTTCATATAATCAATATATAACCACATTGATCCACCATTCTTCATCAAAAAGAGAACCAGTGCTCCCCAAGGAGAGACACTCGATTGGATAAAACCCTTCTTGAAAAGATATTGGAGATGCTTCTTTAATATCTCCAACACTACATTTTCCATCCTGTATGGGGTCATTGATATCGGATGAGATCCTGGTATGTGTTCAATGGAGATATCCACCACTCTTTTTAGGGTAGGTCAGGGAAACTCCTTGTGAAGTACGTCAATGTATTCCTAGATGATGGGGACATTTTGTATCATTAAACTCTTATCTCCTTCTTCTACATCACCAAATAATTCAACAATGAAGGACATAATGGGTTCTTCTAGAAAGAGATAATGTGGAGATATCTCTCCTTGGAAGATAACATTAGGTTTTCTATTCATGAATACTGAGATTTCCTTGCTTATGCATTTGATCTTAGCATTATACGTTGAGAGCCAGTCCATCCCTTTTATAATGTTGAATCCCAGCATTTGAATGTCTACTAGATTTTCAATCATATTGAATGCTTATTGTTCTTATTTTTCTTTCCTTACTATTATAAAAAATTATCATCATGAATTATCATTGCTTTAGCATCGACTAGGTAATGTATGAATTGAGGATGTGTTTATTTCCTCTGTCAATTAATTTTAATCCATTCATCTATTACATCATTAGAATTTGGTATTTTTTTCTTAAATTTGTGTGGTTGAGAAGTCTCTAATTTTCTTTTCGTATCCTAATCACCCTGATATTTTTTAACATTCTTTGCATGAACAATTTCTTCAAGTTTCTAAGAAGTTTCACTTTCAGAATAATTAACTATAGATATGTCAATAAACATATTTTATTCGTTATAAATTACGAATCCCATTATCATTTGAGTATAATAACTATTGAAAAAAAAATTCATCTTAATTGTAATTTATATATTTGAAATATTTAATAACATCATGCATTCAAGAAATAACTTTAATATAATTTACAATATCCTAATAATATGAGACTAAATGTAACTAGGGATTATTTTTTAATGGTTTGAAATATTTATTTGATAATGACTATTTTCATCATATTTACAAGGAAATACAATACAAAACAATTAGTAACATTGAAGGTACCATGATCCCCTTTCATTGGAATCATAAAACCATGTATCCATAAAATATTTACCCTATTATACTTTGTATGAGGAGTCACTATTCTGGCCATTTCACAATGATAAAATAGTTAATAACATATATTATCATCATTAAAATATCCTAGATAATTTTGTAACATGTGAGAGGTTCAATAAGCATTACAATCTGATTAATCTTCAATAAAACAAGTAACGTTTCTATATGCCATTCGATAACCATTACATTAATTGTAATTGAAATATTTTGTCCCCTTTTCATTTAAGAACACCACTGAAATATATAAATCTATAAAAATATCATGATAATGTAAATAATGATCCCCATCAGATTATACAATACACATTGATTTCTAAGCATGGAATAACATAACTTTATTTTTAGTAAAATCCAACTTTTCATAAAAAGGATTTCTTGACTAACATTTCACGGAATATTATTAAATAATTTAAATAGTTATCACATATAATTGTATTCTAGGATGAAATTGTAGATTTAGACATTAATAAATATTTTCTTATTGGAGGCCTTTGAATGTGGTAACACTTTACCCAAATATGTTTGAAATTATTGATGATGGACATGGGGGTCACTACCGTTATATGGATAACTGGAGGGTGGGTTAATCTTATGAAATTAATCCAATAGCTGGGATTAGATCTTATCTGATATTATGGTTGATAAATATCTGAATAATTTTAAAATAACAATAAAATCATGTGTTTTTTCGAGAAATTATTGTACGAATACTTTATCAGAATAAATAATTAAAAAAATTATAAAAAGAAAATTAATATATTAAATCAACAAAGATAAAACATTTTTAATTAAATTATTAAGATATTTAGTAAATACGAAGAATAAATTTTAAATTTGGAATTTTTTATATATTTAATAATTTTTTTATTGTATTTTATATACTAATTAGGTTATGATTGATTTAAAATAGTTTTTATAGTATAATACAATGGTTAATAAATAATAAATGATTATGAAAATAATCTAAAACAAAATCATTTAATGAAAAAATTATACCGGATTTTTTTTTAAATTTCCTAAGTCCAAATATTGATAATGAATCTGGAAAATATTTAAATGAAATTATGTGTTCGGAATACTAGTTATGATAAATGTTTTAAAACATCGTAATTTAAAAAAACTGAATAAAATCAAACAAATATACCCCCTGTAGAAGGGATTATATTAATATAAAAACATGGGAATGAAATAAATTTATATGAAATATCATTTTAGATTGACCCTTCTTAGCTTCAATTTATTATATTCAACTCTATCTAAATTAAATTGTTTTGTAAAAATATCATCACTTATCTGTTCTATTACAATTAATTGTAAAATGATATCTCATTTAAATGTGTGATACCTATTAAATTAATTCATACTATCTGTTTATTTTTTAGGGGAGTGACGTTTAAGGTTATTACATAAATTAGTGGCACAGTTATTATCAAAAATTATTTGGGTTTCAGTAAAAGTAAACTAATATTCAGTGACAATATTTTCCATTCCCAGTACTTGATAAAATAAAATTCTACCACCATATCTTCAGCTTGAGAAGATGAATTTGCTAATGTGAGTTATTTAATACATGACCAAGAAACTAATGATACTATTAGAAAATGAAATGTTCTAGATATACCTTTCCAATCCATTATAAAACCAAAAAATTCATTATAGAAGAGAATATTAAATCAAAAAATTTCTAAAAGAATAAAAAATTAATATTTTCTTATTTTATTTATATAACAAATTATTTTTACTGATTTTAGATTTGATTAAAATATATTATATTTATTTTACTAAAACAATAATTCTTAAAACATTATGTATAGGTGACAAGATGCTATATAAAGTAATCTTTCTACCATATCTCTATAATTTATTTTATCAATATGTTATCTCTCTTTATCATGATCAAGTGTATTAGTGTTTCTAATTGGAGTACTAATACTTATAGTATTGTTATATCCAAAATTACAAGAATATATTTTACATATTAATTTTAGATATATATTTTATTTATAGGTTTTCAAATATTTGAAAACTAAGAAATTTTTTAACTCACCTATGATACTCATCTCAAACTCAGATTTCATATAACCTCCATAAGAATATCCTAATGATTTTAGAGTTGATCTAAATATAATGTAATCAACATAGAGTTTAACAATCATAAATTTTTTTAAATGAATTTATAAAAAATATAGGATACACATCTCTCATAACAAAATTATTCTGTAACAAAAATATTGTTAATATATCTTTAAAATATCTAGGGGCTTGTTTAAGTCAATATATATATTTGGATTGTTTATAAACATATTTGGGATGTTCTTTATTTTCAATATCATGGTTAGTTATACATAATAATATACCTCATCATCATATTATAAATTTATTCGATGGAGCATGCGCAAAAGATGAAAAGACGGTCCCAAAGCACCCGGAGAAAAAAAATGCCTAAGGGGCCGAAAATAGTGAAGGCTGAGGGCATCCCCTCAAACCAAGTTATCCCCCTATGGCTTCATGGTGACTACTATGTGAAAATTACAATGGGCCAAACCAAGGACATCAATGGAAGAAAGGTAATACAAAACCTTATTCCCATCACACCATGTGTGAACAACTTTGATATAGCTGCTGATCATGTCCCTGCATTTCCTGGTGATGTAGTGGATAAACTACGGGATGAAGCCAGATCCGTGTATGGAATTGTGGAGGATTATGGAATCTGTTTCCACCTATGATAATGTTATCCCCACTTGACAGCATAGGGAGAGGCCCATCAGCATTGCCTTAGCCTCGGCCAGGAGAGAAGAACCACACACCAGGCTGGCAGTGAAGGCCATAATGACCTACCCAGAAGGGTTCTAAACAACCCCTCCTCCTCAAATCGACCCCATGATACATGATCCGTCAGAGTTGAGTTTGAGTCCCCTTCTTGGTGGAAACCAGTGATCCCAATTTCCTCTCCTATTGCTGATACCTAAAGTATTAGTATTAATACGTGCCTGGAGATGTTGGAGAGTTGGAGCCTCCTCCCATTTGTGAAATGATCATATCAAATCCAACAGAATGACCATTGTAAGTATAATGATCTGTTGACCGGGGGTATTGTTCCCTTCATATAGAGCCTTATTCTCTTCTTTCCTAATCAACCAACAACCTGCATGAATGACCATCGTGTGGGCTATCTGCTCAGGGATTCTATCTTCAGTGTTGTGGACCCATTGGTTGTGAAATGGCATGTTGGACAATAGGTTGTCAAAAATTTTTGTGAACTCACCAAAGTGTTTCCACACCACCCTCACCCATTCACCTTCAAAAAACATGTGACCCACATTCTCCTCCTGGTGGTCTGAGTAGCAGTGACACCTTGAAGCCAAAGAGATGCCGCAATGATTAATATTTTCATCTGTATGAATGGCATTGTGATGAAATCGCCATTTAAGAATGCTCTATTTCAGTTGTGTTATTTTGGACCATATGATATTATTCCAAAAATCACTCCGATTACGAGGGTCCACTGAGCATTTGAAATCTCATGAAGAGAAGTACCCCAAGTCATAGAGATTGAGCATGCACCCGTCCGGATCGTAGTTGATCTCAATAAGGTTGAAGGTATCGTGCTGGTCCTCGCCCAATATCACTGTAATGAATTTCGAGTGTGCATTCGCCACCTTGAAGGTGATCAGCATGCATGGACACCTAGGAAAGTCAAGGACAGTTCTCTACTAGTTATGGTGCCAAAAGAGGATGTCCCCACACCCCACGATACATCTGGTCTGTGATTCAAGAGAAGAAATGAGAGGGGAGATCACTGACCAGAAGGGAGAGATTTGGACGACATCCCTGGACTCGTGGCTTACATGGTATTTGTTCATGGTTGTTCCTAATAGATTAAATTGCTCGAAAACCTCCCAGGTGATCTCTTTATGCATGCACTGGATTGTGTCTTCGAACAGACAAACATTGATGCCCCCTTCCTTGGATGGCCTCGCCACCATATGCCATGATGCCCAATGTTGTCTTCCCTCTAAGTGCGGATCCTAGATGAAGCCAACATGTATATTTTCAATCATGTTGATGATGCTCTGGGGGAATTAGATGCATGATAGATCGTGTATGGGGGAGGCAAGAAGCACTCTATTGATTAGTGTTATCCATCCCCTAAACAAGAGGTAGATGTTCTTCCAGTTTAGGATCCGGTCTGTAATCTTGTTGACAATGGCGTCGAAATCAGTTAAGAGAAGTCGTCTCAGGGAGATTGGTGCACCCATATACTCCATGGGAAAGGACCCTCTGTGCATGTCCAGGATTTGCTAAATATCATGTGTCTGAGAGGCGGTGTATCCATTGGATAAAAAATTGCTCTTAGGCTTGTTGATGACTTCCCCACTCCAGAGGAAATACTTTTACAGCACCCTTTTGAGCCCTCTAATCGACCACCTACTGGCATTCGAGAAGATGAATGTATCATCCACGAACATCAAATGAGACAAGATTTGAGGTCTCTTTCTTCTGCAAAATTATATAATATCACCGCTGTTAATTCCCTTATATAGATACTGACTGAGGACATCCTGGTAGAGATGATAAAAATAATGAGACACTTCATCATATATTTGAATGATAAAATATTTTCATGAAGGATATTATTCATCCAAGGGTATTGAATCCTTTTAGTCAGGATTATTTTATTTTAAAGATAATTTTGCATTATTCTCATAAGTTCGTACAATATCCATAAGGAAAATATTTCTATTAGGTTCCCTTAGAAAAAGATCAATGTTCCCCAATCCATAACTATTCTTTCTAGAAAACATTTGAGTAAGAATCTCCTAAACTATCACTTGTAAGAACATTATATTTAAGATATTTCATTCATTTTTACTTATAAAACAAATTTTAAAACAATAAGAAAATCAATCTTTACTATATATCACTTTTAACTTTGGAGAATCTAGATTAATTTTTCTAGCTATCATACATTCTTAATTGGTAACATTATATTTCTTATCATTCATTTTCTTATCTACTTGGTTTTATTGGTATTTGAAATCATTATTTCCAAATATATTGACCCTCGTTGAGTAGGAATTTATAATTCATTTTTTGTATACTCTGGAATAGTTGAGTCTTGTTGAATACCAACTTTTCTCTTTAATGAAATATTTCATAATTTCTCAGTATTGTAACTACTAAATTTTTTCAAATAATATTTTATAATTAATGGATAAAATATATCTATAGGTACTTCTAGTCATCGAAAAGATAAAATAGTTTCTTACTCTATAATTCAAATCATAATATTTCCTTATAACAATAGTAAAATATCTATTTTCCTCTAGTATTTTTTAATCTCTAGTGAGAATCCTAAAATTATCAACCCCCATATTGAGAATAAATTTCTTCATTATATCTATCCAATATTCATAATCATCACCATAGAAAAATGGAGATATGTTGGTATTTAGATTATCAAAGGACATGATATTAAATCATATTATATTAAAATGTAACCTTTGTTTTCCCCAAAATTATTAGTGTAGTAAATTTTTTCAATCAAAAGTTTATTTAAAAATTAAATATACTATTGAAATATAATATAGTAATAACATAGTAAGTATGCTGGAAGTGGAAAACTACTTTGATACCAATATTTTGGATATCAATATAACATATAATAAAATTATGATTGATAAATATGATTTTTATTGATGAAATACAATAGGGTGGTTGTGGTGAATAGTATACATAATCAAATCATTGATTTAGTAGAGTTTAAACTAAATGAATTCACAAACATATTAAAGTAAAAATATCAAATTTGAACACGGAACAAAGTCTTATTACAAATGTAGCATAATCTGAAATGTTTTTAATATATCATAGTAAAATAATTATGGAAAAATATTTAATTAGATTGGAATAAAAAAGAATAAGATTATATTTGAGAAAAATTATCATAATAACAAAATAATCAATTACAACCGTGTAAATAAATCATTTTCACAAAATATATAATTAACATATTATAGTTTATCACATTTAGATATGTTATGATAAAACAATTAAAAAAAGAACCAATAAATTTATGACTTTAAAGAATGAGTTAATTAAAAAAGAGTAATTTAAGAATTAATTATAGTTAATTTTTAGAATTGATCTTTTTTAACATTAAAATTATGGTTTTTTCTAAATGTGTCCCTTGTTTTATAATTACAAAAATTCATGACATTCCTCATAAAATAATTTCCTCGATATGAATATTATCTTTTCTCTGCCTACCTATCATTGATAGCCCTCAATATGATCGATCAAAACTCTATTTCTATCCACCACAATCCCTCAATAAGATAATCAGATTCTATATATTTATATTCCCTCAGGCCCTCAATCAAAATCATATATCACACTCATGATTTACAATTCAACAAAATTATCAAGGGGAAAACCTGACAAGGATTCCATAATTAGAGTAAAATCATAAAAATGAATGTATAAGAATAATATGTTAATGCATTGTATTAATCAAATATCTTGCACCAGTGTTATAAAAAAAGAATATTCATATATATACTCTAAAATTTTCAATTTATTTATAGGGGATCTTACCAATGGTCATATGTACTCTTAAAAGACATTTTCTCTATGATTTTCACACAGACATGAAAACCATGTATTTGAAAACTAATATCCTTATAGAATAATGGAAAATTTAAAATAGTATTTATTTTACACCATCAAAATGTATATTATTTTCAACTACAAAATAAATTTTTTTTGTATATTCTGAATAAATGTATGTTAGTTCGATGAGTTTCCTTATGTTTTTTATTTATGATAATCCTTTTTATTATGAGTTCTTTGTTTATTAGATTTGGTATTAGTCTGATTATGAAGACATCATAAAAACTAAATAAAATACTTAATATCTTATATATATTTTAACAAATAAGAATCTAATTTTTATCTGATTCATTCCTATTATGATGGTTGAGGCAAAAAATGTTAGTTTAAATTCATGAATAATTTATAAATAATATTATTTTTTAAGAATTTTATGTTTTATAATAAAATATAAAAACAATTTCGACATAAAACATTAGTAAATAAGTATTTAATTACGTGTTTGTGATTTTTGAAACAAAAGGAATGGAAATTTCATATGCATAACATTTCCTAATCATATGTAATGATTGAAAAAACTCATTATCTTCTTATATATACCATATAATAAACAAAATTTATATTATATTATCCTCTATTAAATCAATTTTTATCATTCGATAATTTGGTTGTTAAAATAACCATATCAAGAACATAGATTTATTAACAGTTGATTATAATGTTTGTTAGTTTAAATAGAATCACAAATCAAAAATTAATATATTATTTATATTTTAATATTCTGATAAATTATTATTTAATATAATTATAATAATACGATATACTATACAATATTATTTTCTAGTATGATGAAGCAATTTTTTCACTTAGAAAACTCTTTTGGATTTTTTAATTTACCACATCAATTTATTGCTCATTTTGTTTAGAAGATACAAAATTATTATTTATAGAACATTAATTGTATAATTGAAATAGTTTTTATCCTTTAAATTCATTATAATGAATATACATATAATTTGTGTTGAAAATACAAATGTTAATCAATATTTTTTAAGAAGACGATAGTCTACACGAATGCATAGATACTGATTTTTTTGCATAGCCTAATGATGGGGATTAATAATATTTATAATTCTCTAATATATAATTTTTCATAAATATTATAATTGAAAATTAAGCCCATTATATTAAAATATTTTAAATGTGGTGATAGAAAATTAATCAAGTTGCATCTTGGAGGCAGTACACTACATGAAGAATTTATGATAGTTTTTTTATTCATAATTGAAAAGAGAAGATTTTTTATACCTGAAGTATCATTATAGTAACTCTCTAGTAAACTAATGATACTGATGTCTTCATTTTGGGATGTTGTTGTGGTATTTAATTATAAATAATTTCACTTGTAGAAATATAAATGAGAAATTTATATATATAAATTTATACCTCACTTATTTTATTACCTCCTTAATAAACAAGATTATTCCTTTAAGGGATGGTATTTTGACAATACAAAACTCCCATGATTGCGTCTTTAAATGTTGAAAATAATTTTAGGTATATTTTGGCCCAAATTATGTGTGGTATTTTATGTTGGGATGTGACGAGAATCCTTCTAAATTTATAAGTTGATAGAGATGACAATTTTGTAAATAAACTAAATGTATAATAATGGGACGTCAATAAAAATGAATGTAGCTCTGAAACATATAAATAATGGATTGGGGAATGGTTAAATTCTATAAATTATTCAACCACCAATTCAAAAGGATATTGTTTCCATCCAACTAGGTTAAACCCTTTTTACACCATTTGATTTTTACTGAGGTCATAAATTACTCCCAATGTAATTTATTCTTTGTGATTGAAAATAAATTGGTCCTTTTTAACTAATTTTTACCTAATGATTCCCAAATTTGAATTCATCATATTATTTGTTTTTTATAAAAGTGATGAAAATTAATTTCAAAATTCTAAATGTTCAATTTAATAAAAAATATTTTTATAAAAATTATAACTTATGTTATAAAATGTGAAATATTGGTTTGTAAATTAAAACCATTATTATAGAATTTATAAAGTAAGAAATAAAATAAATATTTAGACTTAGATAATGATTTAGTTACATCTAACTAATACTAATATACTAATTATAATATAAATTTTATGTTATTGGTCAAAATGGTATTTTTCAATATTCAAATGAAAATAAATTTAATTAAAAATCATTAAAAATAATATTAGGATTACATTTTTATTAAATATTCAGAAATTATATTTCTAAAATTAAATCATTAAATTAATAAATTTAACATTAAAAATAAAATCATAAAATATTATGACAATACTATTTTATAAGATATGTTCCTATATTTAATATTCTTCTCAACCTTTTAATAATCATAAATATATCAAATAATGAAATATAAACTTCATAAAATTATATTCTTATATAAATAAAAAAAATTAGATACCGAGGAAAAATTATTAAAAGAATATTTAAAATGACATTTTTTATAAATTGTTTACAACTATTTGTACTCTCATATTCAACAACCATCATTCAATGGTAAATACTGATTTTAATAAAATAATTTGTGGTCTTCTAGGATTTACAATTGTTTGGGAAACACACTGCTAACAAAATATATATTTATAGAATAATCATTGTGAATTATATGGTTGGTACATCCCCCAACCACCATAAATAAATTTTTTCCACACAATTTTAATTTTTTACTCGAATTAATGTTAAGGTCTTCAATGGCTGTGGATAAAATTTGTATATATGATTCATACCCAATATCATTGTTTTGACTAGTGAATTATTATTTTATGTAACAATTAGAGTATAACTAATCTTTATTTGTATACCAATGATCATTCATGCTAATCAACATAATATAAATGTAATAATTTTTCAATTAAATATTATAATATGTATTTTTTTAATTAGTGATCATTGGTTGACATTTAGATTTGATTTTATATTCATGTCATTTTACTTTTTCAAGAGATACAAACCATTTCCAATATAACATCATATTTGATTAAATGATGGATAATAAGAATTTATAGGGAAAAAAATCTTTTAAAAATATTCTATAGATATTTTTTATACCTAGGACACAATATACAATAAAATAAAAAAATTTCTTAAAAATTAAACATATATCGACATATATATAGATTTCTAATTTTTGTAATACAATTATTTATTAAAAAGTAGGTTGAATAAGATACAGATACTACACATTAATTTCATTATTAGATGGAAAATGTTCCTCACTCTATTGTATATTCAAAACTAAAATCCTTTATTGTGGTTGCACATAAATTCCATTGCCCTTAAATTTTAAGGTTCTATTAAAAATTTTAGACATTTGATTGTGGATTTTAATTGGATAATGTCTATTTTCCCAAAATTTAAGATTGTGATCTGTAAGTGGTATATTAGTATTACCACTGTTTTTATTCACTATGTTCACTAGGAATTTCACATTTCCTGACAGATTACATTCCCTAAGTCCACATTTTATACTTATAAAACAACTCTCTATTCTATTTATTGAATTATCATGGTTATTCTTCTAAATGTTTTGACACATTGCAATTTTTTATATTCTTTTTTATCATCATCTTCACCCAATAATCCATGAGAATCTATCTCTCTCTTCCATTTTGTTTTAGAAGCTATAATATAATGAACTTATTAATTTTAAGGATTTATATGTGGTTTATCATAATATAAATATTTCTAACCCCAATTCTTATAGTATTCTGTTTTTGGTTGAAATAATATCGGTAACAACCCAAAAATTATACATATCATTTTACCATTCAAATATATATGTATATATATATTTGTGTGTTTTTGAGTGTTTTTATAATATATCGTACTATATATTATAAAAACTAACATCACATTAACATTAATTTAGAATATAATATGTCTATAATATTAGCTTTATGTTAAAAATATTACTTTCAGAATAATAAAATTATAGATATAAGTCATGAAATAAAATTATTTTTCCAAAAATATATTTTTATTCATTTTTAAAAGATATACCTGAAATTAATTTTAACACTTATACATGGGAGATATAGTATAATTAATTCTATTTTTTTATTATTCATTTAATATTCTAATACAACAAATGTTTGGAATTTTAATTAAAAAAATTATATTTTAGTGAGGAGAGAAAAATTACATTTTCTTTTTACAAAATGATGTTTTCATTAAATTGTTTAACATATAAAAGAGTTATAAAATAATAAAATAATTATTAATCAAATAAGTATTTTATGAATTTTTTAATTAATTATAAACATAATTTTTTGAATTTATAAAACCTATTTTTATCCTCATAATACATTCATGACATTCAAAATGAAATTATAATTATTTTGGACTTTTTATTTAATTATATATTATTTATGTAAAATTATTTTTTTGAATGAATTAGAAGAATTTTTTTTCATTAAAACCATTTTATTTCATTAAAAATAAGAACAATGATAATAATATCCCACACATAACTTTTGAGATTAAAATGATCTTTTTCTAAGAAATGGGTTTTATGGATTATAAGAACTAGTAGTAAATTTAATATCTCTAACACTTAAAAATATTATTTTTGAAGAATAATTCTGTATTTGAAGCCAATATTTTCATAATATTGAGTAATTATATTTTAATTTTTGATATCAATTTTAGTTGTTGAGGGTGAAAGATGAGTTTCCGCAATATGTGTAAATTTGGGTAAAAGTTATTTATAAGTTTAAAAAGGGATTATACATGTGAAACCATGTACAATTTTTAATGATGGAGGGAGTATAAAACATATCTATTTTATAACATTTTTTTCATTTTTGATATCATAATTGATTGATAAATGGAAATAAATTATTAAAAACTAATGCGATATTAAAAAAATGTAACTCTATTTATAAAAGGATATTTTTTCTTTCCCATTATCCACCCTTTCAATTGAATTGTATCAAAAAAATTACTTAATCCTTCCTAAAACCCCACACATTCTAATTAGTCGTTGGTCTATTTAAAATACCTTTCTTAGAAACATTGTGGAGTTACCTAGGAATAACTTCTGAGAATATATAACACTCTCAACCTAAATTTTATAGTTTTAGTTACTTGTATACCCCTAATGTTCACTATATAAATAAAGGCATGATAAAACCTTAATTTTTACTATAATGAAATTTTATTATACTATAGGAAAAATCATTTTATACCTCTGACCAACATCATTCATAAAAAGAAAATTTTATCACATGTACATGAAGACCACCCTATCAAATGAATGACGTATTTTAGTTTTCCATAACCTCAAAACATAAATGATTTTTAAAAATCATATATTTTATAAAAAAAAATTATTAAAATATAAATACTATATAATAATAATATTTGACACCTAATAATTAATAATAATAATAGATAACTATAATAATGTAATACTCCTTAAAGGTACTTATCAATGGATATTTCATAATTTTTGTCAATTTTCAGTTTAAAATGTACAATTATTATTCTAATTAAAAAATTAAGGAAATGATCTTCCAAATTTTATTAGTCCATGAAGTAATTTTGTAGCACCTTTTACCATATACAATAAATCTAAATTGTTAAAAATAAATTAACCTAACAAGATTGAGTAATTATTTTAATATAAATCAATAACAAAACTAAATAAAACATATAATAAATGTGCCAATGAAAATTATGTATAGATTTATTTGGTTTTTGGGAATATTCCTAATGAACGTAATTTAATTATTAAAGATGTTATGAAAAGTGTAGAACAAATTTAGACATGATAAAAAGTAAATTCTATACCACCATACTTAATTTTTAGTTATATGTTCACTTTCATTCTCCCCATTTCATGTAATATTAGTCTGTTGAAAATCTTCAATTTATATTTATATAACCTATACATTTATACCAAGTTAATTTTAATTCACTATTTAGTTTATATAGGATTTCAGTTCCATTTTACATTTACACATTAAGTGAAACCATGTTTAATGAAACATTCATATTTATCATCTTATAAGAGCAATCAACCCCAAAACCAATTTTATAACCATGAATGGATTCTAAAAAAGATCCTAATTAAATTATGGGAAAATATATTTTTGTTTTTAGGGGTTTAAAGAAAAAAATTAGTGTTTTAATTTTTTAATATGATTTAGTACCTATTTCATAATGCATCAACCACATATATTTTTTTATTCATTTTTCTCCACATCTTTGGCATGACTTTCAAAATTAGAAACTAATGGTCAAAACTAATATCCTTTTTTCTATTATGGAAGTCCAAAATAATTTATTTCCTATTTATTTTGGGAATATGTATGATATTTGCTTTAGTTATTCCTTGAATCATAACTATAAAACCTACCTTTTTATTAATACCATTATCCTGATTATGATTTTTGTATGGTTACATTTTATCATGAGAAACTCATATATATGATTTTATTTTTTTGATATTCAAAATTTTGTTTCCCACAATGTATTGGGAAAAGAATCATATTTTTTGACTTTTAATATAAGGGATAATGGTGTGCACTTAATACACAATGAGAATTTACCCACTACATGATAATGGCCTTGGCAGTGACCCTGAGATATGTTTATGATTTCATATCTTATTTTTTCTCTATATATTCTATGATTCAATTATCTTATATTTTCATTTCCCTATTCCGAATTTCAGTTATTATGATAATACTATTTATTATCTGATGTTAAACATGATGAATATCATAATATTTTAAATATCAATATTTTTATCCCAAATAGGATTTATATATCACCCTTTTCTTGATGAAATTTCTCTTGTTTATCATATACGGTATTTGAAAATATATAAGACTTAGGAATGATATATGGAGTTTTAAATAATTTTTGTATTCATTTGTTTATGATGATTTATTTATGTTTCTAATATTACAAATACATTAGTTCACTAGATCATGTATTTTTTATTTATTATAATTATATGTAAAAAACATTGAAATAAAGTGGACTTAAGGATGTGGTCACTATAACAGGTTTTCAAAAATGGTGTAGTTATTTTTCTAGATTATGATGAATACATATTATTGAAAACCCTAGTGAGTAATATTATGTCTATGATTATATATTTATATTTTTGAAATGATTTGATTATGTGGTTTTGATTAAAATAATAAACCCCATTGGATAATAAAAGTGGATGCATGATCTAAAAATTATGTACCTAATTTATATAACCCTAAAATATGTGGATTGTTTATTAATGAAAGGAATAATCTTTAAACCATCCGTAAATTGTATTTCTAAACTAGTATTTATTTTTTATACTCCCAATTACCTTTTAAAGTTTATAGTTTAACAAAAATAAGTAATAAATCAGGCATAGATAGCTTATAAATTACAATTTATACACTTTATTTTTATAATATTTTTCCCACAATACAAGAATATTAAAATAAAACTGGTTTTTTATTCCAAAATAATCATTAATATTTTAATGATTACTTGTTCATGTTTCATATTCATCCTTAATACCTATTTTAAACACTTATGAATATTTTTTTTTGAAAAAAAAGTCACATAATGGTACAAAAATTGTTATGGAAACTCTATAATGTATTTTAAAACCATGAGTTCATAAAATAATGTTTTTTCATTAACATGAAAACATTGAGATAATATAACATTTTATTACATTTAAGTCATATTTACTTCCCAAATATTTCAATAAAACACTATATAATAAAAATTAAGGTCCAAATAATAATATTATGGATTCCTAGGAAACATATGAACCCATCAAAAACTTATATTCATAATAAAATCTTTTTATTTGTAAAAAGATTAATATATAATATAAATAATAGATCATTAAATTGCCTTTTAAAATGAATTAATTTCTATGAATATTAACAAATTTGAATAGAAAAATCATGTATATTCCTTGGGACATCATCTTTATAGAACCCCAAGATATTGAATACCGCTACAATCAACTTCAAACATAATTTTATAGAGAATGTGACAATTACCTAATGAATTGGATAAAAATACTGGTCTCACTCATCATAATAAAATATATCAGGACCACCCACCGTGGTTAAAAATATACAAGATCCATATCAAGAAAAAATAAAATTTAATCTCCCACCTTTTCTTCATAAATATGATAAGAAGTTCTTTTGAACTTGTATGGAAAAATATTTCAGATATCGAAATAAACTTACCTTTTAAAACCCAATTTTCAAACCAAATGAAAGGGATGATGTTTTTTTATTTAAATAATGTATTGATTATTATAAATGAATCAAAATATTATATAATGTTTCTATAGCCGGGGAAATGTGTTGATGTCTTATGTCACAACCCATCATCGGGACCCGTGCCATGACTACCACAAACCCACCTTCCATAGGCCAGAGACTGGCGACTAGCACCAAAGGCGTAAATCCTGATATGAGGGAAGGCGTTGCCTTTATGTAAGAAAATCAAACACCATAGATTAAGCAAGCAGAAGTAAACACTAAGTAAAATGAGTACAATAGTATGTTATGGAAAGTAAATGGGCCGGTATACAAACCTCAATGAAAGTAAAGTACAACTGAAAAGAGAGTACAACAGTAGAAAAGTAAAGCAGCAACACCGAGCCGTCCTCTGGAAATCCCACCTGAAGGGTGGGTACAGATAGTCTCCTCAGCTCCTCGGCTCCAGCCGTACTCCCCGTGTACATCTCATCCAATGATCCACCACCAGGTACCGTCCAGCTCCAAGAGCTCCCACCTCGATCAGCGTTGTCCGTCGTCTACATCCAACACAACGTAGTGCAGACATAGACCTTGTAGGGGTGAGTATATGCTACTCAGTAGGGACCCTGAAACCCCCAAAGGTCTCCCAGAATCCACGATGGATAAACCACAAATGATGATATAACCACGAAGTAACAACCAACTCTACTTAGGTATATTCCCATACATATACCTAAGTCATCAATACTAGTTCAGCTCCAATCATTTGATCCCAATTTCGATCTAGTCCACACAGGATAGTACAATCCAATCCACACATGATATCACAACACAATTCACACAGGATATAAAAACAATCATATCGAAGATAATTATTGAAATTCAAGACTCATCTCACACATGTATACTTCTTGGTAAGATGATAGAGATGATCAGATGTAGCCAATGATTCATCTAAGATGTCTGACCCACAAATGATACAAGACCAGCTAAGCTGTCAGACCCACAAAGGAAACAAGACCAGCTACTCTGCCGAACCCATGTCGGATACAAGTACAGAGTCAAATACTGCCAGACCCATGTAGGATACAAGAATTGTAGTCAAGTATTGCCAGACCCACATAGGATACAAGAATAGTATTCATCGTCGTCGAACCCACAGAGGATTCTAGTATGTTCGTCGTCACTGCAGAACCCACGGAGGATCCCAGTACAGTCGTCATCGTCGTCGCAGTAGCAGCCAGCTCCAGGGTTCCTGCACATAGCATGCTCGATTCCGGGAGGGTCTTCTCCATGAGCCAAGAGGGTTCGATACATCAACTGATACGAATTCCAGAGTTGATGTATCCTAAATTTACTTCTTGTAAAAAGGAACTCATCGCGATCGACGGCGCGTCAATTGGACGCCCGGTCTGAGAGTTATTGGCGTTTTCATCCCAGGGCCCCGGTTGGTTTTTTTGTCAAAACCAACCCAACCGTACTCCAACTGAATCCAAACCTCGATCATATTAAACCAAAAGAACTGTCTTACTAAGAGGAATCTACCAAAGTCGATGACACATCAATCGGACGTCCAAATCTCAAGTTATAAGGGTTTCCGCTCTGAGGGCCCGATTGGTTTTGTGTTCGAACCAACCTGGCTGTACAAAAGATCTCTCAAACCCTGAGAATATTATAATGAAATGTCTGTCTCAAACCAAGGATCATGTCACAACTGACGGTGCGTCGATCAGAGGTCTGTAGCCCATGTTATGGGCGTTTGAACGGATCTGTCTGAAAATTGGGGGTTTGGGCCCGGTCCGACCCAGCCCAATACGTCCTGGGTCGTCCAGAACCGGCTCGACCCCACCCATTTTTGGCCCGTTGCGGGGGTATGTCCCATCATAGGCAGCCCGACCTGGCACGGCCGGTCCGGCCATGCCCGGCCGATTCGGCCCGGTCTGGGCGCCCGAGTGCTGAGCGGACGCGGAAGGGGGGGGGGGAGTCACCGCCTCCTTCGAAAAAAACTCCGGACCCACACAGGGTACACCATATTTTGTTGGTTGGGTTAAAAACCCCATGTATTCCTGGATCCGTCCAGCCGTAACGGCCGGCCGGTTGTGCTGCGCGGGACCCGTTGGTCCCGCCCCCCTATAGCACCAGCGGTCGGCGGTTCTGGCCGCTGTCCTCTACACTGCAGTGGCCTTAGGCTGCGGCCCTTGTCCGAAAGGCACGGATCAACGGTGTCGCGCCCCTCCACCACGGCCCACCCCGGTCGCGAACCTCCATGGTTCACCGACACGGCACAATGGTGTCGCACCCCTCCGCCGCGGCCCGACTCCGGTCGCGGCTTCTTTCGGCCTCAATGGCGCTGCACTCCTTTGTTGCATTTTTCCTCGATCTCAGGCAGTGCCATTGCACCACGCCACCTTTGTTCCAAAACTCGATGGTAAACAACAACAATGTGGAGGAGGATCGGCCATGTTTGTGCAGTCCGACCTCCTCCCGTTATTTTGATAATAGGAGGCTAAGAAAATTTAACCATGAATGCCAAAATATGTCATGAACATAAAAACAATCCACTACCTCGAAGAAGTTGTCGAACGATGATCGTCATGGGAGAACTGTGTCATAGGGGTGGTATAGATGAAGGCGTTGGTGAGAATCAAAGAAAAGGATGATGTCTCACACCATCTATAGAGAAGGAATGATCGGCACATCATCTCTCCATGGTGCTCCGGCGTTCTTCGTGTTCTTCAACATGGAAGATGATGTTCTTCAAGACTAGAGCCCTCCTCTCCAGAAATCTCCACACAATGATACAACAATAATAAAATAAGGCTTTTCCTTATTTTATTACTCATTCAAACCTTTTAAAAAAATTCAAATTGAATTCACCAAATTAATTAACTTGTGTTGTCAAATTAATTAGGCATTTAATTGGCATGAAATTAATGTGGAAGAGTGGATGAGTTACAAAATTAATTGATAGAGGGAGTTTAATGGGGTGTTAGAGAATTTGAAGGAGGTGGGGTATCATGTGGGCCCCACCCCAACTTCCTCACAACTTCCTTTCCCATAACACATAAACCATCAGTAGAGTAATGAAAATATAATTGTAAAACAACTATATTTTTATTCTTCACATTTTTAACAACTCCTCCCAGGAAAATGCACCTTCGAAAAAGGTGTTCCAAAGAAATTACTGGCACTGCGGTTTCATCGGTGCCTTTGGATTTTGATTCTGATCACCGATCAAAATTTAGGAAAACCCGCTCCTTCGTTTACTGAACATACCCAAGATAATGTTTGGAAATTGATTCTGGCCACACCGGGCATCGAAATTAGGTGCGTCAGAAACTGCTTACTCGTAAATATCCCATTGAAATTATGAAAAAATTCCCCTTAAAAATTACGGGTATTTACATTACTCCCACCTCAGGGATTTACGTCCCCGTAAAGATACATCACAATCTAGGGGAACAAATGTGGGTACTGAGCATGCATCTGATCCTCCCGCTCCCATGTGATCTCCTAGAGGTTCCGGTGGAGCCACATAATTTGTACTAGAGGAATCGACCGCCCATATAGGACATGCTTTTGTCGATCTTAAATCTGCACCAGGACCTCTGCAAAAGTCACCCCGTCATCAAGGTCCAACTGCCCATGGTCGATAATATGTTTCGGGTTGTGCACGTATCTCGTCACATAAGATACGTGAAAGACGTCGTGCACCAGGTGCAACTGAGGTGGTATTGTCAGGCAATAAGTCACCTCGCCTATCCTACTGAGAACATGGAATGGTCTGATGAATCATGGTGATAACTTGTTGCCCCGACCAAATCTCTGCAATCCACGCTGAGGTGAGACCCACATGAAAACATGGTCGCCATCCTCAAACTCTAGTGGCCTTCGCCTCCTGTCAGCATAAGACTTATGTCAGCTTTGAGCTGTCCTCATCCTCTCCTGGATGACCTGGACCTTCTCTGTCGTGGCCTGGACCATCTCTGGTCCCACAAGTGCTGACTCCCCAGGGTCTGTCTAGCACAGAGGTGATCTGCAAGGTCGTCCGTACAATGCCTCGTATGGTGCCATCCCGATGGTGGAGTGGTAGTTGTTTTTGTTTTCAAACTCCACCATGGGTAGGTGATCCTCCCAGATGCGACCATTGTCAAGGAAATATGCACAGAGCCTGTCCTCAAGAGTCCGAATGGTCCTCTCTGTCTGACCATCCGTCTGAGGGTGAAATACGGTGCTCAGACGTAGCAGCGTCCAGAATGCCTACTGGAAAATGTTGAAAAGTCGGGAAGTCAAGAGAGAATCTCAATAGGTGACGATAGATTATGGAACACCATGAAGCCATATGATCTCATGAATGTAGAGGCGTCGTATGCTCTCCAATGAGCCCTGCTCTATGATAGGTAAGAAGCGAGCCGACTTGGTGAGTCGGTCTACAATCACCCAAATGGAGTCATGTCCTTTGGAAGTACGTGGAAGCCCAGTCCCGAAATACATATATATCTCATCCCACTTCAACTCCGGGACCTCCAAGGGCTGTACAAAGCCAGGTGGTACCTGATGCTCTGACTTCACCTGCTGATAGGTGAGGTATCGAGAAACAAACTCTGCTACAACCTTCTTCATACCCGACCACCAGTGCTGTCGTCTGATATCCTGGTTCATCTTCTCCACTCAATGATTTACCGATAAAGGGGAAGTGTGAATCTCTCTTAGCACCTCCTTCTGTAAATCAACGGGTACCATGGTACGTCCTCTGAAAAGAACGACGTTCTCTCCTCCCACCGAGAATCCATCAGGTGCCTGTCATGAGGATATCTATGCACGTCACGTCTCAAAGACAATGTCCCCACACTGTTCCTCTCTGACCCGCTGTAGTAGTGGAGGAGTGACTTGAGTGACTATAGAAAGTCGACTCCATCTCTATCCATGAAGGATATCGGCAAAGTAGCTAGCTGCTCTGTCACCTCCCCAAGTAGTTGAATGCTCGTCCTCCTGCTGAGAGCATCATCTACTACATTCCCCTTTCCAGGAGTATAGACTATCTCAAAGTCATACTCTTGGAGGAACTCGAGTCATCGCCGTTATCTCATATTTAGGTCCTTCTACAAGAAGATGAACCTGAGACTCTGGTGGTCAGGGTAGACTGTAAAGCGCTTTCCTATCAGATAGTGTTGCCACATCTTCAGAGCAAAGACCATTGATGCTAACTCCAGGTAATGGGTAGCGTAGTTCTGCTCATGCTGCCTCAACTGTCATGATCTATAGGGGATCACTGCCCGATCCTACATCAGGACACACCTGAGTCCGGTCCCTGATGCATTGTAGTAGACTACGTACCCTACTCCCTCTTCTGGTAGCCTCCAGATGGGTACGCTGTTCAATCTCTGTCTCAGCTCCTCGAAGATCTACTGACATTTATCTTACCACACGACGGGTTTACCCTTCTTCTTCAAATCTGAAAGTGGTGCTGCCACTCTGGAGAAGTCTCGCACAAATCTTCGGTAGTACGCAGCCAGACCTGAGAAACTCTGCACCTCCGTCATGCTCCTGGGTGGCTCCAAAGCTAGCACTGCCTCGATCTTCGCAGGATCCACCGCAACTCCATCCTCAGAAATGATGTGTCCAAAGAAGTGGACCTCACGTATTCAGAACTGACACTTCAAGACCTTACCATAAAGCTGGTGCTCTCGGAGTGTTTCCAGTATAACCCAGAAGTGGAAGGCGTGCTCCTCCTCAGTGGTCGAGTATATCAATATGTTTTCGATGAAGACTACGACAAATCGATCGAGGTAAGGCTGAAAGATCATGTTCATGAGACTCATGAACACTTATAGAGAATTTGTTATGCTGAAAGACATAACCAATAACTCATAGTGGCCATACCGACAACTGAAGGTCGTCTTCTGCACATCCTCGTCCCGAACACAGAGTTGATGATAACCTGACCTGAGGTCTATCTTCGAGAACCACCGTGCTACCTTGAGCTGATTGAAGAGGTCATCAATACTTTGTAGCAGATACTTGTTCCTCACGGTCGCCTTGTTCAGGCAATGGTAATAGACACACATTTTCAAGCTCCCACCCACCTTCTTGGTGAACAAAATTGGGGAAGCCCATGGTGAAACACTGGTTCAAATGAATCCCTTGCCCGACATGTCCTCCAGCTGTACCCATATCTCTCGAATCTCAGCGGGAGCCATCCTGATATGATGGAGTGGATATCAGGGCTATCCCGGGGTACATGTCAATATAAAATTCTACCTCTCTGCGTGGAGGTGGTCCTAGAATGTCATCATGGAAAAAGTCCGCAAACGGATCCACCACTATAGGAAAACTAGGACTTCGCACGTCAACTGCTCCTTGGATGAGGCTAGCCAAATGTTGAGTGATCTGTTATCCTCTCCTCTACGTGAGTCCATCCTGTACTGCAAAGGTTTCCTTCTCATCGGTGAAGGTGAACCTGCTCCCATCGGTGTGGACACACAGCACCTTGCGCCTAATATAGTCGATCTGAGCATGGATAGTAGATAACCAATCCATGCCCAAGATGGCGACGTATGGCCTCGACGCTTCTACAAGAAGATCCCGGCTGAAGATTTCGCCTCCTAGAGTATGCTCAGACTACCAAAAACAGTGCGTAATCGTCGAGTCTTCTCCAGTATGAGTCTCTAGACATAAGGATCAAGCCAATGGCTCCGTCGGAATCTCCGAGCTCCGAACAAGGGCATTGGGAATGAAATAATGACTTTCTCATGTGTCTATAAGAACTGTAGCAAGGGTGGAGTAGACACAGATAGTACCTCAAATAATCTCTGGTGTGCCATGGTCTTAGGCCTCTGCTGCCTGAAGCTGAGCCTGCCTCTGCCTGCCAGCTCCCTATGGTCGGGGTGGACCTCCTGGTGGTGGTGGTGGTGGTAGAGCCTCGATGCGTGGACCACCACCTGCTGCTCGGACAGCTCGTCTACCTCATCCGCCTTCTCCCTGCAGACCGCCACGGTCAAACCTATGCCTCTGCCTGGGTTTTCCCTCAACCGTTGGCTGCTTCTCTGCATGGCGGGTCGGGAAGTCACGAGCCATGTGGCCCTGCCAGCCGCATGCATAGCATTGTCTGCTCCTCGTATGACTGGCTCTACTTCGAGTTCCCCGCACCTTTGAGCAACTATCCTGAGGTCATCCGCTTGATGTTCTAGTCCACCTGCACCCCTGTGACATCCATCGATTGCCAGCTGTAGAAGACTCTGCTACGTGCTGCCCTGCGGTAGGTCTCGCTGCTAGTGTGGGCTCATCCAGAAAGCTCTCTACGAGAAGGGCTCTCTCCAGTACTCCAGCCTATGTCAGAACACTATGGGAGATCATCAAAGCACAAATCTCATGCCTCAGTCGCTGCTCGAAGGTCTGGGCCCGGATGAATGGGTCTCGTACCATGTGCGTGGAATAGCATGAGAGTTCGATAAATCTCGTCGAGTACTGGGCTACCGTCATGCTGCCTTGTCGTAGCTGTAGTTGCTCCTGAATGCGCACCGCACGGACGGTGGCTGGTACGAACACTGAGCAGAAGAGGCTCTCGAAGTCCGACCAAAGAAGGGATGCCTCGTCGTGCACATGGAGCATCAAGGTCCAACATCTGCCTGCTGCCACATGCAGGAGACTCACTGCAAGGATCAACATGTGGTTAGTTGGTGTCCCTACTAACCTGAAAACTTATACAACAGCCGCCAGACAATCCTCAGCTGCCTGAGGGTCCGTCTCCCCGTGGAACCTGGGAGGTCCCTGATGCTGAAACTCGTGCAGTGCATGAAGGCGACATGCACTCTCAGCGGCTGGGGTTGGTGGAATCGGTGGCTCGACAGGGAAAGGTACCGCCGGTGTATCCGCTATAATAGGGCCCTACACTGAGACCTCGTCGCTCGGTGGGTTGTCATCTCGCACAAAGCATGAAACCCTAGCTGGCTACCATCGTGGGGCCATGCTAGAAAGAGACAAGTGTTCCACGGTCAGTACAGAATACCTGGTGAGCTTACACAAAGCAATCATAACGAAAACTATAAAACACATGCACTCAATGTTTTTGTGCACTGAGTCTGAAATCAGAAGTCAGAGTCCTGGTGTATGGATAAGTCAGCCGTCGTACCAACACTGGAATCCCTGGACTGATAACCACACTCAATACCCTTAACATTATTGCATCACATAGAACGAATATCAGAGTCCTGTGTTCTGCGGTAGAACCGAACTCCTTTGATACCATTTTATCACGACCTGTCCTCGGCACCCGTGCCATGACTACCCCAAGCCCGCCTTACATAGGCTAGGGGCTAGTGACTAGAACCAAAGGCGTAAATCCAAATATAAGGGAAGGCGTTTCTTTTATGCAAGAAAATCAAACACCACAGAGTATGCAATCAGAAGTAAACACTAAGTAAACTGAGTACAATAGTAAGTGATAGAAAGTAAATGGATGAGTATACAAACCTAACTAAAATTAAATTTCAAAGGAAAAGAGAGTATAACAGTAGAGAAGTAAAGCAGAAACACCGAGCCATACTCTAGAAATCCCACCTGAATGGTGGGTACAGAGAGTCTCCTCAGCTCCATGGCTCCAGCCGTTCACCCTGTGTACCTATCGTCCAGTGATCCACCACCAGGTATCGTCCAGCTCCACGAGCTTCCACCTCGATCAGCACTGTCTGTCATCTCCATCCAACAAAACGTAATGCGGGCATAGCCCAAGCAGGGGTGAGTATACGCCACTCAGTAGGGACCCCGATACCCCTAAAGGACTCCCATAATCCACGAAGGATAAACCACAAAGGAATGATACAATCATGAAGTAACAACCAACTCTACTTAGGTATATGCCCACACATATACCTAAGTCATCAATTCTAGTTCATCTCCAATCGTCCGAGCCCACGTCCGATCTAGTCCCACAGGATAATACAATCCAATCCACACAGGATATCACATCCCAATCCACACAGGATAGAGAAACAATCATATCAAAGATAATGATTGAAAGTCAAGACTCAGCTCACAAAGGTAAACTTCTTCATAAGATGATAGAGATGATCAGATGTAGCCACTGATTCATCTAATCTATCGGACCCACAGAGGATACAAGACCAGCTAAGCTGTCAGACCCACAAAGGATACAAGACCAGCTACTCTGCCAGACCCATGTAGGATACAAGTACATAGTCAAATACTGTCCAACCCACGTAGGATACAAGAACAGTAATCAAGTACTGCCGGACCCACATAGGATACAAGAAAATTAGTCATCTCTGTTGAACACATAGAGGATTCTATTACGGTCGTCGTCGCTGTCGAACACACGGAGGATCCTAGTACATTCATCATCGTCGTCGCAGTCGCAGCCAGCTCTAGGGTTCTCGCACACAGCATGGTCGATTCTGGGAGGGTCCACTCCACAAGCAAAGAGGGGTCGATACATAAACTGGCACGAAGTCCAAAGTTGATGAATCCCAAAGTTCCATCTCGTCAAAAGAAACTTATCACGATAGACGGCGCGTCAATCGGATGCCCGGTCTGAGAGTTATTGGCTTTTTTGACCGAGGGGCCCGGTTGGTTTTTAAGTCATATCCAATCCCACCATACTCCAAATGCGTCCAAACCACAAGTGAAGTAAGCCAAAATAACCGTCTCATTAAGAGGAATCCAACAAAGTCAACGGTACGTCAATCGGACGTCCGGAGCTCATGTTATAAGTGTTTCCGCTCCGAGGGCCCGGTTGGTTTTGTGTGCGAACCAACCTGGTCGTACACAAAGTTCTCCTAAACCATAAGTGTAATATACTAAAACGACCATCTCGATCCAAGGATAGCATCACAACTGACAATGCGTCGACTGGAGGTTCATATCCTATGTTATGGTCGTTTGAACTGATCTGTCCGAAAACAGGGGGTTTGGGCCCAGTCCGCCCCGGCCCAATACCCCCTCGGTCAGCCCGAACCGGGTCGACCCTGACTCGGGTCTGGCCCGGATGGTGCGTCCCGGACCAACTGGTGTTGCCCGGTCCAGCGCGGGCTGCCCGACCCGGCGCGGGCGGTCCGGCCCAGCCCGGCCGGTTCGTCCCGGTCTGGGTGCCCGCGTACTAAGCACACTCGGATGGGGGGGGGGGGGGGTCGCCCCCCCCCCCCCCATCGAGCCGAACGACGGACCCACTTGGGGTCCACCGTGCTGCACTGGTCGGGGGTACAAACCCCTAGTTTTCCCAGATCTGGCCTGCTGTAATGGTCGAACGGTTGTGTTGTGTGGGACCCGTTGGTCCCGCCCCCCTGTAGCACTGGTGGCCGGCGGTTCCGGCCACCGCCCTCTGCACCACCATGGCCTTAGGTCGCAGATCTTGTTTGATCGGAGCGGTGCGACGGTGCGACACCCCTCCGCCGCAGCCCGCCCCGGCAGCGGCCCTCTATGGTTCTACAGCACGGCGCGACGGTGTCGCCCCTCTCCATCGTAGCCCAACTCCGGCCACAGCTTCTTTCGGCTTCAACGGTGCGGTGCGACGGCACCGCGCTCCTTCTCCATGTTTTTCCTCGATCCCGGGTGGTGTCGTTGCACCGTGCCGCCTTCTTTCCAAACCCCGATGGTGAACAAAAACAAAGGGGAGGAGGATCGGTCATGTTTTTTCTATCCGACTTCCTCCCGTTAATTTGATAACAGGCGGCTAAGAAAAATTAACCATGAACGCCAAAATAATTCACGAACATAAAAAAATCCACTACCTCGAAAAAGTTGTCGAATGATGATCATCATGGGAGAACGACGTCACTGGGGTGGTTACGATGACAGTGTTGGTGAACATCAAAGAAAAGGATGACATCTCACATCGGCTGTAGATAAAGGAAAGATCAGCACATCGACTCTCTTTGGTGCTCCAGCGTTCGTCGCGTTCTTCTACATGGAAGACGATGTCATTCAAGACTAGAGCCCTCCTCTACAAAAATATCCACACAATGATACAAAAATAATCAAATAAGGCTTTCCCTTATTTTATTACTCATTCCAACCTTTTAAAAATATTCAAATTTAATTCACCAAATTAATTAACATGTGTTGTCAAATTAATTAGGCGTTTAATTGGCATGAAATTAATGTGGAAGAGTGGATGAGTTAAAAAATTAATTGATAGAGGGGGGTTTAATTGGGTGTTAGGTAAATTGAAGGAGGTGGGGGCTCATGTGTGCCCCACCCCAACTTCAACACAACTTTTTTTCCAATAACACTTAAACCATCAGCAGAGTAATAAAAATATAATGGAAAAACAACAATATTTTTATTCTTCACATTTTTAACAACTCCTCCCGAGCAAACACACCTTTAGAAAAGGTGTTCCTAAGAAATTACCAGCATTGCGGTTTCATTGGTGCCTTCAGATTTTGATTCTGAGCACCGGTTCAAAAGTTAGGAAAACCTGCTCATTCGTTCACTGAGTGTACCCGAGCTACACTTCGGAAATTGATTCCAGGCACACCGGGCCTCGGAATCTTGTTCCGTCAGAAACTGCGTACTCGTAAAAATCCCAAAGAAATTAAGAAAAAATTTGGCTTCAAATTTAGGGGCCTTTACATCTTATAAGTTAAAATAAAACATTATTTATTTAACATATAAATCGAGTCAAAACATTCCAAAAAAATAGTAAAAAATGTTACATTTGAAAATATTTAAATGAAATTTAAGAAGTAAAAAATGTCATATTTAATTAATCTATTTCCTTTTAAAAATTACATATAAAATAATTTTTAAAATTAGTATATGAAATAAAAAATATTATAAATTAAATCATTAGAACATTTAAAAAAAAAATTAATGTAAATTGTCTATTACTATGAGTCTGACTCATCAAATATTTTATTTAATACCCTAAATTATAAAATTATATTAATTATTTAAATTTTTACTAATATTTTAAATTTTTATATATTTTTATATATCTTTATATATTACCAAGTTAAATTATGTTATATATTCAATTAAATTCACAACACATGCCATTCTGATAGTATGATCTTATATCTGCAAAGACTTTTGAAGATTAAATATGTTGAATGTCAATATTATTATATAATACCAAAAAAATAATCATTGAACAATTAGAATTTATATTATGAAATTATAATTTTAAAACTAGCCATTAATTCTGGTAAGGAAAAATAAATTGCATTATAATATAGATAGAATATGTCATACAAACGCATGATTAAGGATTCCATTTTTCAAAGAACCTGATGGAAAGGTGAGTATCATTATAAATTTATATAATTATTAACTTATAAATAATTTAATTATATTTCTATAAATATACTTATATATAGAATCATGTGATGAGGTTATGAAAAATGAATCGCATTGCTTCATGGAGGTGGTAATATGCACGTACACATGAATATTGTTAACATTTTTCAATGGATGTAATGGTCATAAAATCAATTATATATTGTTTTTAGAGATTTATAATTATTCCACAAATACCATGTATATACATCAAATCGATAAATATATGATTTTTAATAGGTTGTGGTGGAAAATGAAATACATTGGTTCCATATGAGGATAATCCAATAGCCCAAAAAATGATGGTTACATTTCCCATTTGATGGAAGAAGATGTTGATAAGGTAAATAAATTAAAATTAAAACATCCTAGTGTGTGTAAAATACTTTTTTATTATTTCATCATTTTTTAAGAATATTTTATATAGATGCAATATTAAATAAAACAAAAAAAAATTGTTTACAATTATACCTCTTTTTTGGAAAATATATTTTTTTACAAATTAATCACATTAAGAATGTCATTTTTCTATAACTAAGACCTAAACAATGTTTAAAAGTACATTGATAATGAATTTTGATATGGATATTATGAAAAAATGTCACTTCAAGAGTTTATATACGATGAGAGGGGTTTCCTTTTTTAATTTAGGCAAGGGGAATTCATGGAATTTCATAATCTTTTAAATTAATAAAAATTAATTTTTCATATAAAGTAAAAAAAAATTGATATAAATTTAATATTGTATAATTATGGGTAAAACAAAGTCTAATAAAAAAATATTTTGAAATTTTTTTATTATGTTTTCGCAATTATATAATTGTTTTAAACCCTATTAACCCTTCTTACAATTATGGGTATATAATTTTTTTTACTCCTTGGGGATTTATAAAATTATGATAAAATGTAAATTAACCCATAAATGGACCATTTTTTATATTTGAACCCATATCTAATTCCAAAGGATGAATGTAATTTTTTTATAAATATTATTTTATATAATTAAATAATGTCAAATATAAAATATCATTTATTTCATTATAATAAATACATGAAATATTAAGATATATTATTTCAAATAGTTCCCAAAAATTATTAATTATAATATGTATTTGGTATAGTCAAAATATAAATTCCAAAAAAAATTCATTGGTTTTTATATTATATAATATTCTTATTTTGGATTTAGCCATTTGTTAACCAATTATATCCTCAACTATAGTAACTAATTATTCAAAATAATTGAGTTATAATTTTAATTATAAGGTATTATTTTTTGATTAATGGCCAATAGATTCACTATTAGACCATTTATTTTTCAGAATTTATTGTTTTAAATTTCTTATGATTTTTATATAATTCAATAAAATATTACTTATAAATAAATAATATAAATATCAATTTATAAATAATCACATAATAAGTGTTAAAAATGAATGAAATTTAATTTAAATATAATTTATTAATAGATCCCAAATGTGTTATATATTTGTACAATTTGAGGGAAAAAAATAAATAACATTATAAAATATTGGTTTTTATTTGTTAAAATTATTTACTTGATTTTTTTGACTACATACATAATCATTGTGTTGGTGTGAAATAATTATTTAAAAAAATTATTTCAAAAATATAAAATGTAAAATAAATTAACATTAAAAAAATCATTAATATTCAAAATAACTATTTATAACTTTTTTATCCAATTAAAAAAATGTTATTAATTTTGTAATATTGAAAGTGACATTTTTGACTATTTACTTTTCATAAATATTAATAAGTTCATAATAAAAAATTAATTGGAAATATGGTTATATCTTAAAATATATGAAGATTTTAGATGCAATATACCCATAAAATGAATTTATCTTAAGTGATTAAATTCATTTTTAATGTAATCACATTAATTTATAACCTTATAAATACGTTTTAAATTTATTATGGTAAAGAAACATTATTATGGTTATGGCTCATATTAACTAAAAATATTGTTAACCTTATTAACTAAATTAATTACTCAGATATTAATTATTGATTCTAATCAATCATATTCAATTCAAAGAATTGGTGTAATTTAATTAAAATTTAAAACCAAAAAACAAAACATCAGGACATTATTCAAAAAAAACCGTTTTATCTGTAAAACAATTATTACAATTTCATATAAAAAATAAATTAAAAAGTCTATAATTGACTTTTTTTAATATAAAATAAACTAATTAAATTTTATATCAAAGAAAAGAAGTTTCTTTTGTCAATACATAAAATTAAAATACAATTTTATTTAAAATAATTTTTTTTAACAATTCATTAAAACATAATAGTTATTAAAAATTATAACCAAAAAATAATATTTAAATTTTTAATGTTGAAATTAAAAAATTTGACTTTTTTATCAAAATAAATTTATAAAATTTATAAAAATTAATTACAATATTCACTCACAAAATATATAAAAAATTATTTCTTATGGTAATATTTTTTGGAGCATCAAATGACGTTACAGAAATATTCAATTAATATTTCCTATGTATTAATCAATACAATTTTAAATATTTTTAAATTTATATATATTTTATAATTTAATTAAACCAATTAAAACATACCAATTTTAAAACTAGGCAATCATTTTTACATTTAAATAATAATATTTCATGGTTTTTCAAGGATAATTGTTTCGTGAAAAATATGGTAACAGAAATCGGGGTCATTTTAAAAAATTAGTATTCTATATTATCTCCCACCCGAATTTAATAAATTTTTACATTGCAATTTCAAATTAGGGATACTAATTAATGGTCGGAAATTTATTAATTCCATTTTTGAAAACTGAAATGATACAACGTGTTAACAAAAAATCCTCATGAAAAGTGGGAATGAGAGATATAAAAGTAATAAAGAATAACACAAAAGAAGGTTCTCAGATAGGAGACCATGAGTGGAATATGAAAATATAGAATAGTAGGAAAATTATTATTCAAATAATAATAGATATTGAAAGAGAACAGTTATCATAATAATGTGAATAGTCATGAGAAAGGTAAAGATAACAATACCATAATCAATTAATATCATACGAAGACAATATATTCATCCGAAATGATGTCAATAAGAAAAAACAATCTTTCAATATTTTTTTCTTGATTGGAGGAGTCATTTTACTATCATGACTAAAAAATAATGAAATATTAATGTTACATTAGACATTTACACATATTAATACAATACTTTTTACATGAACATCCATTAATTACAATGCCAATATCTTGAGGGAAATTATATTTGGAAGACTCTGATCATAATATATCAAATAAAACATAAAAATGGAATACTTTTTTTATGTTGTGAGATATAAAATGCAATTGAAATATTAAAAATACATAGAATGAAATGGAGAATAAATAGAATAAAGGGGCTCTCCATAATTCCAAGTAATAAAATAAACATGATACAAAAAAATAATGTGTGAGTCATAAATATTATGTTATATGATATAAGAAAAGGATCATTGTTATTCATATATAATAATAAAATAGATATAATTATATCATATGATCATGGTAACTCAGTAAATATCCCATAAATATATAACATGACTTATATATGAGTCAAGGATAATTTTATATAAAATATCACTTGGTAGAAAATGTCTAATACTAGTATAGGTTTACTCCCTTATACCGTACATGACATATCATGAGACAAAAACATTACCCAATGTAGTGTAGTTATATTAGGGAACACTCATAACAACTTTTTCATGATCAGTATATTCCACCAAAAGGAAATACATCCTAATTCATAACATAATTATTATAAATGGAAAAAATGGGATTCGTTATCTTTTATCATATCATAGTCAAGGTAAATTTTATAATAAAGGAACATTTTAAATTATTATAAATAATGTATTACCCAATAAAAGGATTAAAGAATAATATATTTATATTTTTAGGGACATATATATAAAACAATTAAGTATTCAACAAAATTATGGCTCGTTGTTGAAGTTGAATAATAATATATTTAAAATTATTAAATATATTCCTGAGGAAAATATCCATTCTATATTGAATATATATTTTGTAAAACTAAAATTCACCAAATATTATTGAAATAATTTTCCCCGAAAATATCATGGATTATTATAAATGATACTTCAATTCATGTATTATTCATGACTGTGGGAAATATCATTCAGGTAGTAGAAGATAAAATAATTATTAATTTCAAATTTTCAATAAAAGTTTAAAAATACCTTGTTTAGAAAATAACAATATTATTCCTTTTAAATAATCTTGTAAAAATTTATTCATGGATGAAAATGAGGTTTAACCATCATAGAATGTGTATTGAACATTGTTTGACTTGTATAACATTGAAATATATTAATATTTTTTTAGATCGAGGCATTGAATTGATGCAAGATTCCGAGGTCTTATGAGAATAAAATTTATATTAAAAAATTAAATATATTATTATCAAAAATGGGAATTTTTCATGAAAATTAATAATTAATCATGAATATAGTCTTAGATTGAAAATCTAATACCTCATTTGAGAATATATTGCAAGGTTTACACTTGGTGTTACGAAGGATTGGTTGGTGTAGGACATTTTGTTGAGGAATCATTAGAGGGTGTGTTTAATAAAATTAATAATTAAATTATTTATTTATATTAGTAAATAAAAAAATATAAAAACATTATAAATAACCTATTATGTAAATTATAAGAGGATAACAATAAAACCCTATATAATTAGAGATTAATAGAATCACCATTCTTCATTAGATGATCACATCAGAGGATGACGATTGATCAGATTGTGGTGGTTCAACATTAATCTAACATAGTAGGACCTATCCTTCACTATAAAAGTAAATTTTCACCAACAATTGATCCTTTTATCAACACAAACCTCATAAATTTGGGTTTTTTCTCTTTTGATTAAAATTTTTAGCATATAGTTCTTCTTATTTTTATCTACATTTATATACCCTTCTCATGATCCAATTTCAATTTTTTATAGAGTTTTTTTATAATCCATGGGTTATCACCCTGGATATCCTTTATTTGTGATTTTAGGAAAATAAATCTTTTCGAAAGGTGTTCAAAACATTTTTCTTTGGAATTTCCCCATTAATTTTTTTCTCATTTTTCCATATTGACCCATGAGGCAGTGGTGTGAAATTGTTTACAGTGGGTTTAAGTGAGATTGAACCCCCGAATTCATTGAAGATTGGAAACTGATGAATAGAGAATATTATTGTGAATGGGTTTTCATAGATATTAGGTGATGTTTCATTTTTCTAGGTTATCATGCAATTATGGTTAACTAACATGCAAGTTAAACATTGAGAGCTCTAAGAAGGAACAAATATTCCTGATATCCATCCATCGAATGCCAGAGACTGATGTATAATGACATATCCTTCAATTTTTGTGGATTTCTAGGGCTCAATAGAATTGATTGGTGGAATAAGGGAATGATATCATATCCATGTATAGAAATATGTTTTCATTGGAAAAATCAACCACATTGTATGTATTTTGATAAACACACACTGTACATACCCTAGATATGATGCTAGGGTTTCATGGAATGATAAGGATTTAACAATATATGGTAGGACCCACATTCCATGTGACCATATCTAAGAATCCATGCCATATTCTAGCTAACTAACATCCCAGAAACCATGTTGAATGACATGTCATATACTCTAGTACATGGGAATGAATCAGTTCATGGGAATTTCTATGTAACCGGCTAGGAATAGAGATTGACTCAAAGTATGTGGGATGGTCAGCTATACATTGATCGTCCACGAATATTCGAGATGCACCAGGTTCCACCAATAGAATTCATGTTTAATTTCATGAATTCATATACATTTTCATAAAATATCATTTACAATAAACAAGAAGAGGCCAAACACTGCGTAGACCCCCTACATTCCATGAAATTCACTCTAAAAAATTATCCTTTGAAATCTCATTTGTTTGAAATCAAATTTTGGTTCACTATTATCCCACCCTGGGTATTATTCATGTAGAATTTTATTATTTCCTTCATTTTTTATTATCATAAACCATGTGGTGTTTTTTTGAAATTGAAGATTATTTTGGTGAGCCATGACTGTGGTAGTGATCAAGGGTTGATCATCAAAGAGATACTAAGGTGATAAATCTTATGTTTCAATAGGGAAAATTTTCCCCACATTCGTTATATTGATATAGTTATAACTCCTTCATAATATATAGGTTGTGGGTCCAATATATATGGGATTGTAACTCCTCTGTATTCAAGATACGATAGTGTGTGGGTCATCCAAGTGAGTTATGGATCCCTGGGATGTGTAGCATTGTTTTTAGGAGTGAGACCCTCCACACATTTTCTAAGAAGGTTAACTTTATTATTGGGAATTAATAATAGAAAATTAGAGCTACCAGAAAAATCATTTAATTTCAATTGTATATTAGAAGGAGATCCCCTTTCCCAGTTCTCTAGGTTTAATTATGAGAATATATATATATATATATATATTGTTTCTCATTTTCTCTATTGATATTAGTTTGCCTATCTTCTTTAATTATATATTTATAACACAATCCATTTAGTTTTTTGGGGGATACTACTGTGTATTTATATACTCACATTACATGGGATTTTCATACTCATTTCGGTTCATATGTAGATGATAGACAATGTAACCGTGAATTTATGAATGCTTAGGTATACATGGGTGAATTAACTATATATGATGGACAAAAAATCAATAACATAAATGGACTGTCTATTTTTTCTACGTTATCCATTTTTTAGGTTTTTACCTAATTTTTAATAGGTAATTTATTTTTCTCCATTACAATTTGATTTTATTCTCTAATGTTACAATGTATTCCATATATTTTATTGAATTTATGGTTGATCGTAGATGTTATTTAATTTTATAATTAGCATGAACTATTTCATGCTGATAGATTATTTAATTCAGACAGGTACATTAGGAACAAACTAGAAATTATTTAATATGCCTTTTCATTTTATTTTCCAGCCCTAGGACTACTAGTGATGGGCTTGGGGCTTATGTTGGCCCAACAATCTTCCGACTAGGAAGGTTGTAGTGGGTCTGGTTGGTACATAGTTCTATGATAGGATTTCATTCTTAGGGTTGGTGTTTGGAGTTCTCCAATTATAAGGATTGATTTGGAATTTTTAAAATTATCTCAAAGTGTATTGAGTGATCTGTTTGGCTAGAGAAACCAGTATTGGTTAAACAACTGATATATCTAAGAACCCATACTATGAATACCTACATAGGGATTCAGGATTGTAAGACATTATTTTTGGGTAATATTATTAAGTGAAACATATATGGTCGTTTCATTTTAAGTTAATTGTTTAGTAATCTCCCGATATATATATATATATATATATATATTCTCATCATACGATGGTATGACATTATCACATTTATGATTCATAAATGAAGTTAACTAGATAGTTTACTGATTCAGAATTGTGATGAAAAATAATATGTTATGAGGCCTTAGTTTTGGGAATATATCATGTGTTGTTACCTATAAGAATTTAGTGTGTCGCAATACCTCCTGTCAAGAATTATATACTAATATCCATTGAAGATGATGATTTATGGTTGATAAGATTACATTGTGAGTCACAAAATCAAATACCCAAGATTGTTAGTGATGATCCAAACTCTAATGTGGAAGAGGATTGGCTTGATTAAGTGGTATGAGTCTTTAGGATGGTATAAACCCTAAAAAATAATATTATTAGGCTAGAAGGAAGTCTCTTCAATGGATTAGCTTGGTGCTGGGGGAGTTTGTTTACCCAAACCAATGATAATATGGTGATATTTGTGGTATGAATTCCAAATTCTATTTTATAAGGATTATTATCCATTTTTATTGTGATCAGTACATATCCTGAAGAATCTCGTGTTTCTTTAAAAAATTATTATGGTTTTTGGGTATATCATGAATTTTCATGACCATAGATAGTACTGCAATGATATGGTATGAGATAAATTCTTCCTAGAGATTGATGTAAGAATAGTATCTCTACAGATACATGCATGCTAGTGTGTTCTTCTCATGCTTTAATGCTTTGTAAAGAGTGTCAAAGAAAGCTTAGGAGATGAATAGATTTTTATGTGATGGATGATGGGAAGTTGGATCCAGTGTTTAGTATCATTTGGAAGAGTTGTCTATAGTTGTTATCATGCATCATATGTCACGAATATTGAATATTAGTCATTATAACTCTCACACATAGACTCATGGATCTGTCACTCATGGATTGTGATGGGAATGCAATGAAACTAGATATGGGTGATGTAATTATTATGATGGTATTGTTCACATAGAACTTTACATTCTAATGAATAGTGATTTGATTTATAGATATATAGAGGATTGAAATCCATAGTAGAGATTTATTTTGGCCATGGATATCCAAGTCATATACAAGGTGGATGCATTGTTGTATTGCTGGAAGTGGAACCCGAAAAGATCAAGAGGTAGGTGATGTTGGTAGTGGATAATGTTATAATTTCCATTGACCACCACCATCATGTTATCCATGAGAAGCTAAGGGTTCTATAAATCATGATCATGGGTTGTTCTATTCCATGGAGGTCTATTACAAATAATTACAAGAGATGATCATATGTATGATAATTATTTATTATAATCTTGACATATATTTATAGAGACAAGGGTGAGTAATTTCTTTACCATTTTAAACCTAGTGAGAGATCTTGATCTTAGAGTTCATAATTTATCCCAGTAGATACTGGTAGAAAATTTTAAAGAGATATATTCTTTGATGACTCTTATCTGTAGGTAGTGAGTGTTATCTATTAGTGGAGATAGTTTTCCATAAGACCACAAGGTAATCATGATGAAACCATATAAAATCATGTTTGGTATAGATTGGTTACCTATTGTTCAATCATAGATTTACTTTAATAATAGGTGAGAGGGATCCCTTTAGATATATGGAATGGTATTCATCCTTAGAAAAGAGTGAGGTATCACTGGGGAATGATTGAGTCTTACAGTCATGATTATGTGACCTATCATGCAATGGTTGGAGAGTTCACCCCTTGGTGCAACAGAAAATTTAGGAAATTTAATTCCATCTATGGTGGAATAAAATATAGACGTATTCATTAAGGATGTTATATGACAAATTCCATGGATTTAGAGAGAATTATCCATCCACATGAACCCCAAGACCACAATAGTATCATCTATGGAATATCCAATGGACCATGTCACTTTCAAGAAAACAGGGTGTAGTTGGAGGACCTAAGATATATGGGACTAACTATAAATACTGTGTCCCCCTGGGAAACTCAATTTTTTTCAGGAAAATGGAGAACATGGTCTTGTGAATTTGTGTTAATTATCATCCCCATCATGTTTATGAAATTGTTGAACCAGATGGTTCAACCATACATGGAATGATAGGTGGTTGTATTAACTGATGGCATACATCATTGCACTAAGATAGAGGAGGAGCATGAAAAAAACCTGATAATGGTTCATGATTGTTGGTAAGAGTAGAGTACTCAAGATATGAGTTAATTGAGTATCTATTCGAATTTTCTGTTCAAAAGGAATTCTTAAAAGGGTTCCCCAATACATTTAGATACAACCTAGTCAATCATGGGTATATTGTTATGAATGTTTGACTTTTTAAATAAATTCATAGAAGATTGATTAAATATCAATAATCTTAAATGCAGTTATTGAAAATAATTTGGAGCTATTCTAATACGAAAAAAAAATTATAACTATTTTCCATGATTAACTATAAAAGTAAATTTAGTGATTTCTGAAATTAACAGTAAAATAGAGGAAACTAAATTTATACCACACAACAGATATAAAACAAGTGTTTTAGTATCAATCTGTGACCTAGTCCACTCTACATGGTGAACACCTCCCACAAAGAAGTTTATATAAATTAACTAGATACATATCCTGTATCGAGATTTACAATAGTACAAAAGACATTCTAGGTCACACCACCTCTTCCACTATTCTTCTTGGGTATCAAATAAAAAGTTACACACAACCTCTTCCACACTTATCTGTGAGAATTCAAAAGTGTAGAAATATTTAAGAGAAATGATATATTGTATCCTCTAGATTGATAAAAGAGATCATTCTTGTTTATACTGATACCAACACTACTCGAAAGATAAGAAAAATATTAATTAATAGAGTATAAATGATGAGATATGGTTAGAAATACTCTGAGTTTTAGTCTATGAATCTATGGACTTCTTGGATGATGGAAATCAAGAAATCGAGTCATATCATAGAAAATAGATTGTCTTAAGTCAACTAGACATGGCTCATTTTCTTCATGGTGTTGTCAGTACGAAGATGTTCTTGAAGGTTCTTATCTATGGTTTCCATCTTGTTGGTTCAATAACTATTCATGTGTTCTTCAGAAATATTGAGTTGCATGTGTCAGTTCTTGTTTTCATGAAAGCTCATGTGTAATTAATTATTACACTCACTATATGTTTCAGGGTTTCACTTCACATTTATTCTTGGAGTTCATGTGTTGGAGCCAACATGATGCATTTATTCAGCACCTCGATCCTCATACTGTCAGATGATATGTATACAAAGAAAGATTAATTATATCAGTTCATTTAAAAGCTTTTAAAATAATAGTTAAAAATTAAAATGAAAAATGAAAGCATTTATTATGAAACGGTGACACCGTTTTATTTGTAAATAGGTTCTCCATGAAACAATGTCTCCTTGAAACGATGTCTAGATTGTCACTGTGTCTAAATTGTCACAGTGTCTAGATGGTCACAATGTCTGAATGGTGACAGTGTCTGGATGGTCACAATGTTTGGATGGTGATAGTGTCTTGATGGTCATTGTGTCTGGATATTCATGGTGTCTATATGGTAACTATGCCTGGATGGTTATAGTGTCAGGATGGTTTCTATGACTGGTTGGTTACGATGTATGCATGGTTACTGTGTCTGGACGGTTACCATTTTTTGATAGTCACAACGTTTGGATGGTTATGGTGTTTGGATGGTTATAGTGTTTGGATGGTTATAATGTCTGGTTGGTCACGGTGTCTGTATGGTCATGGTGTCTAAATGGTTACGATGTATGGTTCCTTTTCCATAAAATCACAACCTGTAACAAGCTCACATTTTATAAAACCTAGCCAAAAATCTCTCTATACAAACTTAAACAGTGATATTCATAAAATGGTTTCGACATAGTCATTAATCAATGAAATCATTATGAAGTAAATTAAATACAGTTTACAATAATTAATCATCATGAATAAAAATTAAGAACATGGATAGGTTTATTTAAATCATAAGGATACCAATAAATTGCAAACGTGATTTGAGATTGATTAAAAAGATCAAAATATCTTTACAAAAAGTAATTTTTTTTTCTAATCATTAAAACCAGAGTAACATATGATGTGTCTAATAATCTCCCCTATTTTAATTATCACAATTCAAGTGAGTTAGAGATTTATACTTATGTAATGGGTTTCTTCATTAATGTTCATTTAGTGTATATAGAATACATATTTCTCCCCTTTTGGGATTATCAAAATGTGTAAAAAGAAGTAAAAAATGAAAGTTAACAATGCATTAGATGGATAATGAGTGTCATTACAAACAATAAGGAATGGGAATACATAAAACACCCCTATCAAAAAATATTAGTCACTGTTCTTCAGCACTGGCGTGTCTTCTCTTTTACCATGGTAGCAGCACTAGAAGAATAATCCATATGAGTAGAGGTAGAAGTTGAAGAACGGAGTGAACTCGTGGATAGAGATTGTAACAGAAGTCCATCAAAAACAATAGGGGCCAAGGTAGGTGTAGTAAAATACCAAGTTAAATGTTGAATAAGTTTTACAGGAGTGATCATACTATGGTCCTATGAGACATACATAGACGTGGAGGCTAGGGAAGAGGATGAGAAGTTGGGAAAACCAGATATTATTGGTGTAGTAAGAGGAGTCACAATGTCAGTACGTTGAACATGAAGATAATTCCTTAAAAGCATGATAAAATCAGTAATAATTTCCCCATCATATTTCATGGATTTTTCAAAGTCATCCTTTTTCTCCATAACCATATCAAACAATAGATTGAAATCCTTGAGCTTTCGGACATGAGTTTTGAAAGATTGAGTTACAAGAGGAATCCTATGAATCTCTACAAGGTAAATTAAGTGGTTTGTAATGTCTTCCGTAGAGAATATTCTATTGAAGTAAAAGTACACTTTTTTACATATTTCTTTCTGATAATCATTGGAAATCTTGGAATGAATTCTCAAAAAATCAAGAGATCTATAACTATTCTTGGTACCTTCATATAGAGATTCCTTGTCCGAACAACTAAGTGTAGATTTATGTTCATCTTTGAAAACTATTCGAAGGATATCACTGTATAAAGATGGTTGAGATGATTTTATAGAAGTACAAGAATAAATTAAAACTATAGTAAGGTATTTCAGTTGATTTAGAACATTTTGGTGACATCCCTTATACTCATATGATTACTTGTTTAGTCTAATAACAGTCTCTCACATCTCTTGAACAATATGCTTGTTTATTTAGCAACATTCTTATGTAAGGAAGTTAAATGAAGTTGAATCAGTTAGTCTACATCCAGTGTGTTTTGACTAACAACATCCTTAATAAGACGAGTAACAGATTCTGACTTTGTGTTTAGAACTCTATATATTTCTTCAACCATACATATTAATGTTTTTACTTCATCATCGATGCATTTATTCTCAAATTTGATTTGATGCATGAGATGTAGAATTTTGGGATGAATCTTCCATATGTCTTTTTCAAATAACAGTGATGCATATCTTTCACTCAGATTGTTTACAGGAGCAGGTTGGGTATTCATGAGCTCTTAAAATCTAGCCAATAGGGTAGCTCCAAAAGCATTAAGATCAACCTTATTCATTATGTTTTCAGATTCTGGTTAAGGCTCAGAAATAAGAGTAGAGAAAAGCTCAAGTTACATTGTAGAGACAATATCAGAAAATGATTTCAACTGAAACATAGTATATAGATCAAGAACTTTTAATGAGACTTCCTATGAATCAGGCAAATTATAATATCTAGGAAATTTATACCATGTATCTAGTGAGAATTTATCAATCGTATTAATGACTTCAATACATTACAGATATGGGGGATGCTTTCCCTCAACAGGTTTATCTTTCTCAGTTCTAAGAGATTTAGATAATTTATCTTTTTCCACGATTTCATTCCTAATTTTCCCATCAATTTACATTCAATCAAATTGAATGGATTCCTCCATTATCTATTTAGAAGATGGAATAACTTTAGGAATAACTTGTTTTGCTGGGAGTCCCTCAAGGGCATATTATTGTACAATTGATAGATCTTATTCTATATGATCTTTCAAAACATTCATTCCACTTACCTTAGTAGTTGATTATTATTTTGTGGAACGTTTTTCTTCCAGATCAAAAAATTTTTTAGAAACATGAACTTACTTTTAAAATAGGACTTGAGGAGAAAGTGTACTGCCTTCCACCTCAGGAATAATTTATTTTAAAGGTAAAAAAATTACTTCTTCTTCTCCCTTTTCAGAATATTCAATAGGTTCATCTAACTCCTAACCATGATCATAAATATCCTTAGGTTCTTAATGGTGTTCCATAGGATTAAACATTTCATAATCTCTGTTATTATCTCCCACCCATGATTCTCTCCATATATTCCAACTTATTTTCAATCTCTTTACTATATCTTTCAAATAACAGAACTCATAGTCTTTAATGGAATCTTCATCGTGTCCAACCAATCATTTAGAATGAATCATAGATGAGATAAGCCTAGAATAAAATAATGATGTTAACATGGATGTGGTTTTGATCAATTCACACATATGGTGTACAATATACATTCCATGGTTGATCTTATGCCCATTTTTTATGAGTTGCCTCAAAAATACATATTGATACTTGAGTATAGAAAAAATCACTTTTTCTATGGATAATAAAATTCTGAACAAACATAATCAACTGTCTATATTCTCTATTCAACTCAGCAGCTATGGCTCTTCTCATTGTTTTATTTCTAGTAAATCTTCCCAAATCATCTTCTAAAACAAATAACTCACTCGAAGATGGAGGACCTCTATGGTAGTCCTCAAAATTAACCTCATGAGGTATCATAAGGTTTTCAGTCCATAACCTCAAAGAAAACATGAATCTTTATCCATTCAACCAACCTTTCAAAACATATCCATCTTCAAAATCATAAGAGAATTGAACATACTATTAAAATCATGCCTCTATCTTCGTGTAGAAAGGCATATCCTCCTTAGTAAACCAATCTTGCCCACATTGATATGTTAGAAACTTAAACACCAAAGACTCACTTAATATAATCCATTCAGTGAATATCTCTTTCTCAGGTATTACTACATTGTTCACTAGGTTCTGGCTTATAGGGCCTTAATGTGGTAACTTCGATTCTATCTTCACCTTTTTCATTGAACTGCGCTTCTCAGGAGTCGATGATGAAGGACATTTCATCCTGGTCATTCACTAAAGGTTCGAGAGAGAGAGAAGGGTGAAATATGGGTTACAATTTGGGATAATAGAAGCGAGATCAGGTGTAGAACAATTGAAACTTTTTTTATTTCATTATTTATGGATATCAAGCATTCAATATCCATAGCACGAGAATGTAAAAACAATGAATTTATGTAATATGGTTTATAATTTATAGATAAAACAATAAATAATATTTACGGTGAGATCGTAACAATTCCTCATGGTGAGATCTTAATCAGTCAATCTCGTTGAGATAGTAACAAGAGTTTATGGTGAGACCAAACCAGTGTGATTTCGAAACTGTGTAACCATATTGTATGAGGTATTAAGTGTAAGAAAGTAAGTAAGAAATTGTAACTGTGAGAACATAAACATGAAACAATAAGTCTTGAGGTAATAAAATTATTGATCTATTAGAGATAAACCAGAATATTAAGTCAATGATTTTTGAAAGTGTAAAGTGTGATACAATAATATATGAAATAATATGATATGAAATAGAAAGATATTAAATTGTAAGATATGAAATAGTAAGATATGCAAAATTAATATAAGAAATAATATGATAACTACATAATATTTATCATACCCAATTAATGTATTATTTAATCTATTCTTTCAAAATTTAATGGTTAAGTTTACATATCAGCATGTTGATATTCAGTTACAATGAATTCCTATGTGATGTCTCCTTTTTTTATAATGATCACTAAAAAAAGTGATGCCTTACATCAATATATTTTTTCATATTATGTGAAACATGATTTATTTAAAATATAGTTGCACTGGTATTGTCACAATTTATAGGTGTATGCCTGAATTGATATCCATAATCTAGTATTGTGTGTTTCATCCACAAAATTTGAGCACAAAAACATTCTACAGCTATGTATTCATATTCTGTAGTAGATAATGAAACAATTTTTTTTCTTACTGCACCAATATATGAGTGACTTGCCTAAAAATGACATGTTCCAGAAGTGGTTTTTCTTTCTAACTTACTATCACCGATGTCTGCAATGAAATAACTCACTAACTCAAATTATTTTCCTCTAGAATAGAACATTCTTATATTGGGTGTATACTTGAGGTATTTTAAAATTATCTTAACCACATTTAAATGAAATTCAATATGATTTACTTGAAACTGATCAAACATACACACACTAATCATAATGTTAAGTAAACTAGGTGTTAAGTAGATGAAGTTTCCAATGATTCTTCTGTATGTGGTTTGATCAACATATTTTCCATAATTATCAAGACCCAACATATAATTAATACTCATTGGAGTCTCAATACTTTTCGTTCTTTCCAATCAAAAACATTGTAGAAGATATCTACTCTATTTACATTGAATTAAAATAATACCATAATTAATGTTAATGATAAGAAATCCAAGAATACATTTTTGTTCACCAATTAAACAAATTCCAATTTTTTTCATCATATTAGATAATTAAATACACAAATAATTATTTGATGATCCAATTATAATGTCATCTAAATAAATTTGAAATACTTATATAGTAATGTTAATTCGTTTTCTAAAAAGTCTTGGATCAACAATCATTTTTGAAAAACCTTTGTAAATAAGAAAAGTACTTAATCTATCATACTATGCTATTGGAGCTTGTTTTAACCCATATAAATCTTTTAATTATTTATAAATTTGGTTTTTCAAATGAGTGTTTTTAAAACTAAGGTGTTTCTCAAGGATTACATCCTCAATTATATACCAATTTATAAATACACTTTTGAAATCCATTTCATATAGTTTGTAATTCAGATGTTCAGCATAAGAAATCTGAATTATGATGGATTCACGTCTAGCTACTGGTGTAAAGTACTCTTCATAGTAAATTCCTTCTTCATGACTATAACCTTGTGGAACCAATATAGCCATTTTTCAAAAAATATTTCCATCTCCATATAGCTTATTTTCTAAACACCCATTTAGTGCCTAGGGTGAATGTGTTATTGGGTCTTTCAACAAGTTTCAAAAAAATATTCTTTCAAACTGATTAGGTTTATATTTCATATCCACCACTCAAAATTTGTCATTGATTGCATCATTAATGTTTTTATGTTAAATTTGTGACAAGAATTCTTGATTTTCAACAAGATTTCTAAGATAAGGTCTAGTTTGAGTACACTTGTCTGGGTCTCCTACATCAGCATCTAAAGGATGGTTCTTAAGAGTTCTAATAGCTTCCAAAAAAGGACTGGTGATTTCAGGTTCTTCAATAGTACTTGGTTCATTGTGATCATAATATATAGAATTACCCGAACAAGAAGTTCTCACAGACTATTTAATAGGATGGTTAGAGTATTTTATATTAAAGTCAAGATTTGATACATAATCTTATAGGTTCACTATAGTATTCATAGGCTCATGTGGATCGGTTTCATCAAATTTTACACTGACAGATTCTGCCACACATTTATATCTTTTATTAAACACTCTATATGATTTACTATAAATTGAATATCCTAATAGGATTCCTTTATATCATTTGGATACAAATTTTTCATGATTTTCCATAGTATTAAGGATATATACATTGCAACTAAATACATTGAACAAGCTAAATATGGGTTTTCTATTGTTCTATAACACATATGGAGTTCTTTTGAGGATTGGCTGAATCAATAATATATTTATTATATTGCATTCTATATTTAAAACCTCAACCAAAATGTAAATAGGTATGTCATATCAAATAATCATTTTTCTAGAAATATCATACATGGTTCTATTTTATTTCTACAACTCCATTATATTGAGGTGTTCTAGGGGTAGAGAAATTATGACTATATCCATTTTGTGAGAAAAATGATTCAATCAATTGATTTTCAAACTCACGTCCATGATCAATTCATAAGAATTTAATTTTAGGTACATAAATATTTTCTATAGTTTTCAGAATATTTGGTGAAATGAGAGCATGCTTCACTTTTGTGATCCAAAAATAAATTCCACGTATAACATGAAAATTCGTCAACAAGAACATAAACATAGTGTTTTCCATTTAAACTAAAAACTATAGGTGCTCTAAATTTATCCATGTGAACTAAATATATAGGCTTATTTTTTGACACTTCTTTCTTTGTATTGATGTAAATTTTGTGTTTCTTTCCTTTTTGATAATGATTACACACATTATCATTTCAAAAATCAAGTTTGGGTTGGTCTTTGACTAATGTTTTTCTAGTTAACTTTATAAGGGAGTGAATGTTACTGTGTCCTAGTATTATATGCAATAGCCATGACACATTGTGAAACACACATAAACATGAATCATTTTTAGATGCTAAATAATGTATGTTAATATAATATAAATTTTCATTTCATAATATAGGAAACACTAATTCAGTTCTTGAAATAAAAACATTTCACTCATGATTTTCAAATTTAACATACAATCCATCATCACATAACTGTGAAATACTAAACATATTATATTTCAATCCATTAATAAAATGTACATTTGATATTAAAACTGAGTAAGTGTTACCAATTTGGCCAAGGCCAATAATCATTCCCTTGGCATTGTCACCAATGATGACATGTAATCCATAAATTTTTATTAAATTCTTGAAGCATGAGAAGTCTCTTATCATGTTTCTCGAAAACCCACTTTCCAAAGTACCATAAACATTTAAAGGATATTTTTATGTAGCATTCCTACAATATAGTCAAATAAAAACTTATTTTTGGACAAACACTTGTTTGGGTCTAGTAATATTAGTGATAAGTTATTTATGAACCCATATTTTCCTCACAGGGTTCCTATATTCATTACATAATGTATTTAAAGAATAAAAACTATTTGGTCTACAAAATCTTGAAACAGTAGAGAGGGTATCATAACATGAAATATATTAATGTTTTTAAGAACAATTAGTAAATATGTATGTCCTAGATTGATAAAAAATGTGGATCTTCCCAATTTCATAAACTAGGTCGATAGCCAATGACAGTAGTATATTTAGGATAAATTTGTTTACCTAGAATTTGTACCAAGGTGTATTTACCATTAATAAGCCTTTCAATATACCTTTCCAATTTATCTATAGATACTATTAGTTCATCATTCTCTAGGAGTAATTGATCATTTTTCTCCCTTTCTATATTGAGTTCAGTTTTAAATGTTGAGTTAAGAGCTTGATGTTTCTTTAAATACCTGTATTTAACTTTTAAATCATTTAATTTCCTTAAAGAATATTACAATACTCAAAAATTTCTTCATTAAACATATTTTTAGAGTCACTATCATCTCCAAAATAATAGGAATTGTGTACATGAGATTCCAGTGTTTCCTCAGATGTGATTTTCAAAAAACACATATTGGCTTTGTTAGCCTATTCATCATGTGAAGATTCTGAGTCACATAACCTATCATCAATGGAATACCATGTTTCAGTCAATGAATTTTTATTCTTTATACCTTTGTACACATATTTCTCTTTTTACTTGAGCTTGGGATAGTCAGCATTGATATCTAATTTTTTTCATACATTCATAGAAGATAATTTCTTTAGACATGTCACTTCTTTTCCATTATTTCATCCAAATTCCTTCTTATCATATATTCTCTTGAAGTTAGGTTTCTAAAAAAATTATTATTCTTGTAGAATTTAATAAACTGTCTATCTAATTGAGCCTTATACTCATCACTTTCAGGTGACGATTGTTCACTGATCGAACTTTCAACTGAAACATCATATTTCCCTTTTTCATTATGTTCATAGGTGGTGGCCCTGAATGCAAAAAATTTTCTCTTGGGTTCATCCTCCTCTTCCTTGATGACTTTGATATCCTCTTCATACATCATAATTTAGCCATTGAGTTATTCTACAGGTAGCCTACTGATGTCGCATGACTCTCTAATAGAGACAGAGGTTCCTCTCCATCTGTTTGGAAGACATATGGGAATCCTAAAGATCTGTTCTTTGGCAATGACTTTTCTTCCAAGAGATATCATGATGATGAAATTTTCATTGATCCAGATAAACATGTCCGAAATAGGTTCATACGGTTTCATTTTAATGTTAACCGATTTAATATTAAAAGTATTAAGTCTCATTTCTTTCACACTATAAGTTCATTGAAGTGAAACAGACAAGGTATCCCAAATTTCATGGGATGTTTTACATGTAGAGGTTTTATTAAATTCCTCATCACCTAAAGTGTATTATAAATCATTCATATATTTTCAATTGATATTATATTAGTTTTTTTAGGGTCAACCCAAGTGATTCTATCAGTAGTATGAAACTTATATTCATCTATGATTGAAGAACATATTTCAACGCTCATACTTTCTAGATTCATTTTCATTTTAGTTTTCCAATGATCATAATTCGATCCATTAATGAGTGGTGGTCTATTGGTTACTGAAACATCTAATCTATTATCCATAATAAATAAATATTTTAAAAGAGCTAGAAATTTATAATTTACATAAATTTATTGATATATAAATTACAACTAAAATCAAAGTTGAATAGGGTAAAAACAGAGTCTTAACAAACAATACCTTGGATACCAAATGTTTATCGGAGTAATGTACTCAAGAGGGTGTGAATTGTGCATCTATTAAAAATTTATGTTTAAAAGGTATTCATAAATGGGGTCCCCAAAAAATTTAAATATGACTCAGACAATCAAGGTTATACTATTATCAAAGTTTAACTATTTAAATAACTTCTTATAATATTGATTAATTCTCAGTAATCATAATAACAGTTATTAACATTACTTTTAAAGCTATTCGAATAAGGAAAAACAATTATAAATTCTTTCATATATTAACTATTAAAGTAAATTTAGTGATTTCATAATTAAACAGTAAAATGGAGACAACAAAATTTAAACAACAAAGTGGATATAAAACAAGTTGTTCGGTATCAAGTCGATACATAGTCTAATCTACATGGTGATCACCTAACACCAAAAAGTGTATATAAGTAAATGAGATATATATCCTGTATCAGGCTTTACAATATCACACAAGACTATCCAGTTCACAAAACTCATTCAAAGTACTTCATGGGTATGAACTAACAGGTTACCCAAAACCTCTTCCACACTTATCTGTGAGAATAGAAAATTGTAGAAAGATGTAAGATAAAGGATATCTTGTATACTTCAGTTTGATGCATAAGACAGTACATGTTTAATACAAATACACACTCTGGTATAACGGTAAGAAAAAGAATACACAATGGAGCAGAAATGTTGAGATAGGGTAGAAGTGATCTGAGTGTTAGTCTATGAAGATCTGGACTTCTGTTATGAATCAGATGTAGAAATCATGTCTTTTGATGGAAAACAGAGTATTTTATGTCAGCTATATATGGATCATGTTCTCCGTTGTATTTTCAGTGCGAAGATGTGTTCGTTGATTCTTATCTACGATGTCTGTCTAGTTGATGCAATAATTCCTCACCTGTTCGTCAAGAATGTTGAGTTTGATGGGTCACGTATTGTTTTCAAGAAAGATCATGTTTACATAATTATTATGCTATCTATTTGTTTATGGGACGAACATATGTTTTCATCTTGGAGTGCATGTGTTGGAGTCGAATGGATGCATATATTATTCACCTCGTACTATGTAATGTCAGATAAAATGTCTAAAAGAAACATTAATTATATCAGTTCATTTAAATGCTTCAAATATGACCGTAATAAATTAAATTGGAAAATGAAAAGACAAATTAAGAAACAGTGTTGCAGTTTGTCAAAAAATAGTGTCTCCATGAAATGGTGTCTACTTGAAACGATATCTGGATAGTCACGATGTCTGGATGGTCATGGTTCTAGATGGTCACAGTTTCTAGATGGCCACATTGTCTGGATGGTCTGTGTGTATTGATGGTCATGGTGTCTCGAAAGTGATAGTGTCTAGATGGTTATAGTGTCCAGATGGATACAGTTTCTAGAAGGTGACAGTGTCTGAATGGTGATAGTGTCTGGATAGTGATGGTTTCTTAATGGTTATGGTGTCTGGATGGTGAGGGTGTCTGGGTGGTGACAGTGTCTTGATGGTGACAGTGTCTGGATGGTCACAGTGTCTAAATGGTTTCAGTATATGAGTCCTTTTCTAGAAAATCACAATCGGTAGCAGAGTCACAGTTTCTCATTCATATCCAAAAATTTCTCTATACATCATAAATAGTGGAATTCATAAAATGGTTTAGACTTAGTCATTCATCAATGAAATCATTATGAAGTAAATTAAATATAGTTTACAATAATAAATCATAATTTATAACAATAATGATATTGTATTGGTTTATTGAAAGCATAAAGATACTAATCATCTGTTCACATGATTTGAGAAATATTTAACATGATTACCAAGATTTACAAAATGTAATGGATTTTTTATCATTAATTCTTGAGTAACACTGGAGGACTCCAACAATCTCCCACTTATTAATGATCACAATTCATGTACGTGAGATATAAATTATTAGGTGATGTGTCGCCTCATTAATGTACATTTAGTGCATATAGAATACATATTTTTCCCCTTTTTGGATTATCAAAAAGAGTAAAAAAAGTAGAACATGGAAGTTCACAATGCATTAGATGGAGAATGTGAGTCATTTTAAACAATAAAGAACGTGAATACATAAACCATCCCTATAGAATGATAGTAGATAGTATTCTTCAGCACTAGCTTGTCTTCTCATTTACCAAGGAAGTAGCATCCAACGAAGAAGTCATAGGAGCAGAGGTAGATGTGGAATAAGGGAGTGAACCGTTGTCTAAGAAGGTAAAGGGAGTCCTTCACAAATAGAAGGGCCATGATTTTTGTAGTGGAAGACTGAGGCAATTGTTGATCAAGGAGTACAAGATAGATATGTCTTAGGGCCTGAGAGATATACATAGATGTGGAGGCTGGGGAATAGGATCAGAAGGTGGGAAAACCAGATCTCAGGGGTGTAGCTATAGGAGCGACAGTGGAAATACTCTAAACATGAATATATTGCCTTAAAATATCGATAAAATTAGTATTAATCTCTCCACCATATTTTTTGTCGTGAATATTTGGGAAGAACAAGAACAAAGGGAATAAATTAGAAGCATCCTCATGAAGCCTGTTGACAGAGCCCCTGTGGTCTTGTACTGGTGAAAATATCCTCCTTCGCAATGTCACCACAGAGCATGGAGGTGGGATGCTCCATGAACAGCATTGACATTCATGGACCCACCGCAGAGCGACTAGGCGAGATTCTCCATGAACAGATTTGACATTCAAAAACCCATAGAGGAGCGATGACGGGGGATGCTCGGTGGAACTATTTGATGTTCACGAACTCACCGTAGAGCTACGAGGCATGATTCTCTACAAACCCATTTGACATTGGAGAACCCGCCATAGAGGGATGAGGAGGGATGCTCCGTGAACCAATTTGATGTCTGTGAAACCACCATGTATCGACAAGGAATGATACTCTGCGAAGCCATTTGATGTTCATGAACCCTCTGTCAAAAAAGCCTTATCTTCGTGACGAGCGATGTCTACTTCGCAGATCCTCTGGCCTATAAATACTGGTCTCCCGATGAGATCAAATCATGGATCCTCCGACATTTCACTTACTTAGATCCTATGTCGTGAAGCAATTTCTGCTTTGTGAACCATGATATTTTCAAGGTACTTTTACATTGTGAAGTGCCTCCCCCTTTTCAAGTATTCAGCACCTCTTTAAAGAGGTATTCCCTTTTCGGATCCCATGGGACTCCATGAAGGAAGATTATTCCTATGGGGACTCGAGTCTTCGCGGAGTAGTTACGCATCGTGAAGTACCCTCCAAGCACATGTGAACCACTTTCTAGGGCAGGGTCACTATTATTATAGAAGCACGTTTCTTCGCACTTCATTGTTTAGCAGGGCACCATTTCTTCATGAATTACAACTACGACAATCCCTTTCCACTTCGCGAATCAGCTTCCATATCCACCTATTCAATATGCCTAGGCTAGGCCACTTCATTTTGCGAAGCACACCACTTCGCGAAGCCCCTCCACTTTATGGAGAACCAGAGCTTTGCAAGGATTCTACATATAAACCCCTTTTCTCTTCAAATCCTTTTCCTATGTGACCCTCCATGTTTGCACCAAGTGATTTCAATATTCCTTGGGAGGTGATTCTTGCTTCTTGATTCGCCTTATGATTCTTCGCATAGACACGCTAATTGCTATTGCTTCTATTCATAGTTATTCTAACTTGGACTCCTTAATGGATCATTCCACAACACCCCTTCACAATGGCCTTGTGAATTCCCTCACTTTCCAAAGAACAAGAGGTATCATTTATGTAAATCCTAAGGGGCGAGGAGTGAACCCACCTTGTCCGAGCTACAAGAAATTAAAATACTAAGGGCCATCATCATATGCACTTGATGTTAATCATTGACCTGTTCCAATGCATTGTGCGCAAGGTTCCCCGCCTTTGACAATTTTCCCACCCAATGGTATACATGAGAGTGAAATCCTTCCTCACATGGAATGAGATACTCCTCCTTGAAGTGGCATTTGTCCATGTGGAAAGGGAAACTACCTTGGTGTAAGACCCTAGACTTTCTTGCAGGAGGCAGTACCCCTGATCCATCTATCTTCTTCTTAGTTGAATATCAGAGTGGGATGGGAAATGAAGCCCTCCATTATTCGGTTCCATATCCCCCTCCCAATTGGATTTGTCACCACCTTATCCTCCACCATGGAGTAAGTCCCAATCTCCATATCCTCATGCTTCTAACAAACAAAGCCCATGTTTACTATTTGGGATGCTAACCATGTGTATGCCCCTATTCCACTTCCCACAGGCACAACTTCCACGATGTGATCGTCAGGCCATTACTACCTCTTTTTTCTCACACTAAGCATAACTCACATGAGCATAGAGTAAGAATTGACTATTACATCCTCTTTGGGAAGCCTAGAGTGTAATACCCACACCAACCTGAACTACGTGGACATTGATCCTTTCCAAGGAAAGGTATTTTAGAAGCCTCCATGAGGTTCAAACCCTACAACATTTGGTTCCAAACACCTTCACGTTGGTTCCCACCATTCGAAACTACGAGGACATTGATCCTTGTCAAGGTAAGGTATGTAGGAAGCCTCCCTATGGATCAAGCTCGAGAACCTTTGGTCTCGACCATCTTCACATCGGTGAACCATCCCATTGCAGAACTATGTAGACTTTGATCCATGCCAAGGCATGGTATGTAGGAAGCCACTTTGAGGTTCAATCCCAACAACCATTGGTTGTGACCCCCTTCACATCGGTTCCCACCATTCAAAATAGTGTGAAATTTGATCTTTCCCAATTAATGGTATATAAGAAGCCTTCCTAAGGTGCAAGCCCAAAAAACTTTTCGTTCTGACCCCCTTCATGTCAGACCATCTTTGACCAGAATGAAGTTAAACTGCATGACACCTTTTCATCCTACACGATGTTAAGATACATCCACCATCCTGAATTACATGGGATTCAGTCCTTATCTCATAGATAAGGTTACTAGGAAGCCTTATGGAGGTCCAACCTCATCCAGTGTGAAGTTGTTATGAGCCCATCTTGTAGTAAGTAGTTGTGACCACATTCAACCGAATATCGTTGTGACCCCATCCAATGGTATGCTGTTGTGACCACATACAGCGGTATCCAATTCTGACAAAATCCAATAGTAAGCCATTATGACCACATCCAATGGTAAGACATTGCTTCCCCTACCAAATAGAAATCCATTTTGGACCTCATGTAGAGGTAAGCCGTTGTGATTCCATGTTAGCAGTAAGCTTTTGTCAACCCAAAACTAGCAGAATGCCACTATCATCCCTTATATTAGGACCCATACCGTTGGTCCGTCCTAGTGGCTACGAAAAATAATGGGCTGATAACCACACATATGCCCCAATATATCATCAGATCTATGTCCTCTATGCACACCCTGATTCTATACCCCAATCCGGAATGACTTGTACTTTAATTATTTGCCACGAGGATACATAGGAGGTCTCTTTGAGGATCATTCCCAACATAACCAATGCCCTTGAGTTGAATCCATCTCTTTCTCCATCCTCTTCACTTAACCATCCATTATCCAAATTGGTTCTTACCTAGGCCACCACTTCCCGGTGGGATCATACAACCTCATTCCCTATTCCCATTATCAACATTCTGGTAGCTAAACAAGTGCTAGCCCCAATATCAGTGTTCCCTCATGGGGTTGCATCAATCTGATCCACTCTAATTAGTGTTCTGATCAGTTCGATCCATCTCTGCATGAGATTAAACTTGCGACATAAACTCAGAAAAAATTCGGATGCCGAGGAAAACCTCAGATACAATCCTATGGTATATAATTTCCCTTATTTTAAATTGGATTTCGTGGGCTTCCACACCCTCAATAAACCCAATAATATGTGGATGAAACCCAGATGCGGTAGTGTGGAAGCATCCAGAAACTCTAGTGATGTCCCACATGACAACTCACCTGAACGAAGGTTCCTACCTTGACCAGACCCCTTGGAATGTCATGACATATTTAGTGTAATTAACCGGCATCCATGAAGAAATAGCACTGGGAAGAGTTTCACAAAAAACATCTTGTTCTATAAGGGAGACATAGACTAGGTGATGATTTCTGAGGAGGAATCCACGAAAAGAAGAACATAAATCCCATTATCATGTTTTAAATCATGGATAAAATGTCCCTGAATAATCAATAGATTTCGTCCGCATTTGGAAAATGGGAATGTGGGAAAACAGCTAGGCGTCATCCACAAATGGATTCACGTGCCCCATAGAATGTGTTAAAAATAGAAATAGTTAACCCAACGTGATGTTATTCTCCTCAATGTGGGGATTAGTAATGTTAGATACATCAATGGAGTAGTGTGTCACCAGATCCAGTTATATTGCACCGTGTCCCACAATGAAAATAGCGGGCCTACTGTGAAACTCACCAGAAGATTAGGCATTCAAAACATCGTGGATCTGGGTTTGTGACTTTGTCAACATGGATCCTTCTTACCACCTATGGGAGGCAAAATGGTGTTGGGGCAATAGATGTTGATTTATTTGTTTCTATCACTAATGGAATAATCTCTATACTTTCAAGAACCAAGCTGATGCACTAGGGGTACAATATCCACCCACCCACCTATGTAGGGGAAGGGGAAATGCCAATTCGGCTGTCCTCCATGGATCAGATGCTGATATGACAGCATCCACACTAACATCTATTGGGTGACCATGCCCCATTTCTCTTTCATAATTCATACAACGGAGGGTGATAATCGAGATCGTACGCCGATACATGGAGGAGGGGATCGTCCCGACATGGGATATGGCCAATCGGGATTTACAGGTGTTTGTGCCTTGTAACCATTGTCACCCACATAGGATGCACAGAGGTCTATTACTCTCTAACTGAATGTACTATCGTTTGAGGAGCCTCTCCCAAGAACATATCGACGACTCCCTCCCCAATGCTGATGATGTAGGGGATGTCGGGGCCATCCCAGCCGAGATTCCATTCAAGGGGACCCTATGGAGGGCCCCCACTAGGTTTTCCAGTGCCACCTCCCAGTCCCCATGGGTTGAAGAGAATGTAAGGTATGTACCTGCACCACGATCCCTAGTCCAGCTATCCCGAAGACAGCGTTGGGCGTAGGCTGAGGAGGACGCCCACCTTGGGGCATCGGTATCAGCAGCTACTGTGGCCCAGGCCACCACTAACATGTATCATTAGCCACTTATGCACATTGATTAGGGGTACTTATATACCCAACCCAGGTTGAGGCTCATGATACCCCACAGGCAGACTGGGTTGACCCTCTCGTCCACTAGCATAGGGAGCACACACCGTAGACAGACCTGCGACAATGGCACCCATTACAGAGGTCCTACCCGTACTGTCATCATGGTGAACATGGGACCTCCCAGCTTCCAAGCTTAGCATGGAGGTCTACCTCATGATACATTCAATCTGAACGAGGGTCCTCCCATTGCAGTGACACTTAGTATGGGAGCCTCTCCTGCTTTCATTACATTGGTTTAGGTGTCTTTTCGCAAACCATGGACCGTCGATATAGAGATGTTACGAATCCAGTCAATTTCTAGTACAGGTGGGGATTCCCAATGTCCTAGAAGTAGTTGGCGAAGGTCCTCCTCACCTCAATAATCATAGGAGTGAATGTCATCTTCGATTCATAGGCACACAACACAGATGTTCTACCTGTGTTCTGATTGAATAGTACGGGGACCCTCCTCGAACTGACACTGCTAGGGGAAGCAAGTATGGAGGTCCTACCTATGCTCTTATCAGCTCCGTTGGAGGTCCTACTAGCTTCAAAACTTCTCACCCAGGTCTCCTCCACACAACATCCAGTGAACATGGAGGTCCTCCTCATGTTCCCTTTGATATATGTCTAGTTCATCCTCACACAAAATCTCACTTAGGGTGAATTCCACCCCACCCAAGCACCAGTATGGCCGAAGGACCTCCTCATACCTGAAATCTACTCAATCTCGAAGAACCATCCCGTGGCCTGAGGGTGGTTCGTCCCCACCATAAAAATATTCTCGAGAAGATTCAGATAAAGATCAACCATCCTTCCTCTTAGATTATGTGGCAGAATACATCTCAGAGATGGAAAAATCACCTATATCCTCCATTTCAAGGACATGGGCCATAATAAGGCCTATCTGCCACATACTTCTAGAATTTGAGGTCTATCATATTTCTGCCTCCCTCCGCAGACACATTCAAAAAGAAGAAAATTTTTCAACTCCAATGGTTACGACCATGAAATCACCACCATAATCATTAGAATAATTCTCTACCTCAACTATTTATCATAGATAGATATTCTGGGGGCCAATGGGGGACAAGAAGTAGTTTAACCCATGGCCAGAATCTATAGCCTCTACACCAAAAATTGTGGTCTTCATCCCTTCATACAGTGATCGGGTGGCCAAGTCAATACACTCTTCGATGAATAGCCCAAGATGCGGAAGATTTCCGGCTCTCTCGACGTATTCTCCACTATCCAATCTTCCATATCAGTAGTCTGCATCAGTACCACTACCAGTTCCCCAGCCTCCTCTAGTTGATGAGTGGGGAAATGACGGTCCAGACCGTGAATCTGGACAAAGGATCTTGTGGGATATCCTTACAGCATACCATTTCTCAGAGATGTTCTTGCCAGTGACAACACCAAATTTTAGGGCACCTGAAGCACTCAAAAAGGAAGAGGTTGGATTCTTTCTCTAGACCCATCGTGAGATTCATTTCCACCTTCAGCATTGATGAGTGACCGACGCCATGATTCAGACACACTTTGACGATATTGGCCAACAATGTTTTTTGGTCAATTTAGTCGCACTCTCCATGGCCAAGGGCCCTATGTCACCAAGATCCCATATGACCCTCCAAAAATGATGAATCTAGTGCTTTAATGTGTTAGTTTGGTAATCAAAGTGGCTTCTCTCCATGTTCAAATTCATGGATGGGGGCAGTATGCAGCCCTCTATTTCAGCTCAATCCGGTGCAAGCCTAAATGGATTGGCGACATAGGGGATATTCCTCTAGGCAGGGTCATGGTTAACATGATTGAACTATTTGGGGGAGAGAAAGAGATGATGAAACATTATGGGGACATAGCCCTTGAGGGAGTTCTGCTACTACTGGATCCGTTGGGAAAGGACACTCACCAGCAGAGAAATCTATTAGGTCTTCTCGTGCCCACCAAGGAACTAGTCCTCATTCTGAATCCCAACATGGGAAATGAACTCCATGAAGTTGTCACACCCTCCAACACATCTGACTAAATGTAGAAGGTGGACGACATCCTCGAAAAATCCATGTTGAATCAAAAACTCGTTGAACAGAAGAAGGTGGTGGAAAAACTTCTTGTTGAACGTGCTTCTGAGCGACGACCAGACTATGGTGATCCTCGGCCAGGGATGTTGGGGAAGGAAAAACATCCCCTTGGAGAACTTACCTGAGTTGAACCTTACCATCCTGACCATGTATCCATGGTTGAGGCTAGAAATTATGGTATGAGGGTGTGATATGTGTCTCCAAACCCTCCTAAACGGCATGACAATCCTCGTGACCCAAATCGTATTCTTCCAACTGGTCCATAGGTTATTCTATCAACCGTTCAACAAGATGATGGGCCTATTTATCATGTTGAAGAACCTGTCAATGTACTGGTGGTTAGGGATCACATTCTAGATAGGAATCCCCTCCTAGATGATCCAATGGTGGAACTCATTGCCCGCCATGATGCTTTAGAGACTTGACAGGTGGAAATCTCGTCTGATGTCAAGACATACCCAGCATGGGAGGATGATATGCCAACACCTCCAGTTTTCAAGAATCCCAACATTTCCCCCTTCAACAGGACATGGGACCTGCCACAGCACCTAGACCACTTTATCTCATGGTGTGGCCCCATTTTAGGAACTCCAGCATAGTTTGAAGCCACTAAACACATGTGTTTTGTTCAGATATTGGAAGGCATGACGTTTATCTGGTATAGACAGATCCTCCCCATTGGGTCAGTGGATAGATTGGAGGACCTCCATAGGCAATTCCTCTACTAGTTCAGTTCCACAACTCAGAAGACGAGAATATCATACCTCTTTAAGTGCAAGAAGAGGCTTGATGAGCACATTGCTTACTTTGTCGCTCGGTGGAAAGGACTCACATACTCTCTTGACAATCCGCTGACTCGGGAGAAATTGCTGACAATGTGCATATGGAATTTCAAGATAGAATTTATTCCCATTCTAATCACCCATAAAATCTATGGGGGATTCTGATAATTATTTGATAAGTCCCACCACCTAGATGAATCTATACAGAAGGCTAAGAAGGCATGTTTGTTGCCTCATGCAATCCCCGCAAGAAGGGCTGCCAGGGCCGAGCCTGCCATAGTGGCTCAAATAGAGGCCCCCATGAAACTATATTTGTTACTAGTGGATCTGCCTTCATAGCCTTATAGTGGCCCTCCACCTCAGGTGAAGCCTCCATCCTAGCAACGCCAACTTCAGAATCGGCATGTGCCCCAACGCAATGTGCCACCACCACCTTAGAAAGATAAAAAAGCTCTACCTCCTTTGTAGGCTCCTATAACCCCTCGTTAAGGTCAATCACCATGGTCCCCATTCCCAGACGGGAGAAACTGATCCTACTCATTCAATAAAGCATAAGTCCCTGGTTATTTCTGAAGTTCCCTAAAGTAGGGGATTGTATGTCTTCAATGAGTGCAAGAGTCCAAAAGAGGCGAACCTCACAGATCCCCCTAACCACTGCCCCTAACACCGGTTCCTAGGGAACACAATAAAAATTTTCTATGAGTTTAAAGGCTGGATTCAAGACCTGGTGGATAACAACATAGTCCTGTTAGGCCCAGCTCTGGCACAGGTGGACTGCACCTTTGTGAGACCAGACAACAGCAGTGATAGCGATGGCGAGTGGCATCAGGTTTCTAGTAGTGGTTCCCAAATGTATAATGAATGGATGGCATGTGAAATAGTATCATATTCCAATGGTGAGATCTGTGCAGGCCTGAATCAGTGAGAGCCTTTAGAGGAAATAACTACTACTTCTACATTTTCGTCTCAGATGCCCCCTTCTTAGAAGAGAAAACACCGGCAACGTAAGGGAATGTAAAGACCCCTGAAAATGATATCATTATCCCATAATCATGATGAATTTGTGCCTTTAGATATCGAGATCCAACACAGAATCATCCGATTAGTGGATGAATATTCATTTGATGATCAGGGGTATGCCTTGGTTAATACCATAAAATCGGTAAATCCCTAGAATATTATTGATGATGAGGAGCGCCAGGTGGATCCTCCCAACATTCCCATCCATCGTTATCATTGATGGTGCCCTGAAAATATGGGCTATCAGAGTTACTTGTTCAGTACTTCCTGCCAAGATATGCATGAGACTGAAACCGGGAAACATGCCCAGTATAGGGATCGGTCTACTTAGCTTTCTCATTTGGTGACATTTGGTCTGCCTTCACCGCCGTTTGTGTTATTATATCCGGTAGAGCCACCATTGACTGTATTGTGACCAGACACACTTCGTTACAGGCTGGTCTCAATCATCTGGCCCTCATCTGGTAGTCACTCCACAATCTACGACTAGTGAGCAGTGGATATTCCTAGCAATAGTCAGCTGTCGGCCCAGCCGGTAGGGCCCACCGTACCTCATGTCATAGAGAGACCTCTTTTAAGCATATTTTCACACCTATAATGGATTTATGATGTTATTAAACAACATTCAATAATCCAAGAAAATATCCTTATCCTAGATTCCCTTCTCTTCTCATCAAGTATTCTTGTGTCCCTCATTGAGGCAATAAAAAGCCCCATCCAGTTTGAGACTAAGGTAGCAGCCGCAGAAGCCTATCAAGCTATGGTGGTTGAGAATGTTGAATTTTAGGAAATACTCTAGTTATTTGGCGAGGATGAAGGATCTTCAATACATGGCCACATTTTCCCACTTTATATCACCATCCAATTTAATGGCATAGTGGTTTGTTTCTCTCTTGTCGACACGAGCTCTGGAATCAACCTAATACTGACTCAGACACAACGAAAGCTAGAGTTGTTCAAGGATTATCTTAGTCTCTCAGACATAATAATCCATGGTTTTGATATGATGGAGTAGACACCGGTCAGAATGATCCATTTGAAGGCCGACTTTGGTGGTCTAATTTTCAGCACTGGGTTTATGGTTGTCTCTCAAGACACCACCTGAAATGCGTTGACTGGTAGTCTGAAGATCCACCTGCATTCGATGGTTCCATCATCACATCACCAGTGCCTTATGTACTCCCTTAATGGATGAGTGGGTTTGATTCAAGGTGAGGCATCCCCCTTTTCATCTAGTGAAGTTATCTATTTGGATGTGTACTACTACAAGTGCATGGACATGAAGATTTGGACTAATGAGGTCGAGAATGCTAGAATTGTGACTGACCCGTGGGCAGATCTAGATGATGCATATGTCTTTCCAGTCCATCAACCGGAGGCTACAAATATGGACATGGTTCAATGATTCGATTTTTCTGGAATGAGGGGGGAGGACATTCCCAAGTCTAAGATAATGGGAAGAACACCTCATACTCTTACACAAACTAGGATTATGTGATCCCAGAGCCTACTACTCCCGTAAGGTATTAGGATATCCACCACATAGTAATGAAAATACATCAGAATTTCTTATTTCACCAGGCCGTAATTAACAAGCTCATGCCTACATGCCACTATTTCTTCAATATCATCAAGAGTTTCCATTTGGGATGAAAACCAGATGGTATTGGATCAATATCCTTCATCACTATGGTTTTTGTAGTAGATGATTTCCTCGATGCAGTGTCCAATGCTGATCAGGTTAGTGGCACACTCTAATCGGGATCTTCAGACTCAGAGGAAGCTCCTCCCGCCAATGTTCCATCCTCCATAAGTGTAGAAGAGGAATTAGAGGTCTCTCCCCTTCCATTTAATATGGCATCTCCACCACGATTGATGAGTTGTTACATGTGAACCTCTGTAGTGTGGCAGACCTGAAACCCACATTGATCAGTGATTCCATGCCCCTCATAAAGCTACAATGGTACAAAGACATCCTTATAAAACATCGTGATGTATTCTACATGTGTTATATTGAGATACCATGACTATATCCCTTAGTAGCCATCCACCACCTCAGTCTCCAGGTAAATCATCACGGGTTTAAGCATCCTCCCATAAAGATGCACATTTATCACAGTGCCTTGGTTGAGGAAGATGTTGATAATCCTATCAAATCCAATTTCGTAAAAAAGGTCAAGTACCCCATGTGGCAGACCAACATTGTTTAAGTATGAAAAATAGAATAGACATTAATGTTTTCATCGACTTCTGGGATCTCATCCGTCACTAATTGAAGGATTGTCTTCCACTTCTGTTGACAGAATTGTTGACCGATGCTACAACCAGGATCAAAGCCCTCTCCTCCATGGATGGGTACTTCAGGCATACATAGATATGAATGGACCTAGAGGATGAAGATTCTACAACCTTCAGGTCACCACAAGAAACTTTATTTTACCATGTCATGCCCTTTGATTAAAAGAATATGAGTGCCACTTATCAGCAGGCTATGCATCCCATATTTTAGACGATCCTCAGAACATTGGTGGAATGTTATGTAGATGACCTTTTGGTCAAATATCTCTAGCATCAGGACCATATCAAATACCATGAAAATGTTTTCAGCTTCCTTTGTTAATGTCACCTGATGATGAACCCATTGAAGTGTGCCTTCAGGGTCACCTATGGAATGTTTCTTAGATTTTTTGTCAGATATAAAGGCATTGAAATTGATCTATAGATGATCAAAGCCGTTATCTAGATGTCTCCATGGAGCAACATTTGGCAGTTTTAGGGCTTCCACGTCCACTTAGCCAACATACACCGATTCATTACAAATTTAGCCAACATGTGTAGGCCCTTTTCTCAGATCATGAAGAAAGGTACCATCTATGGTTGGAGGAAGATTGTCAGAAAACATTCAAGGAGATCTTACAGCATCTGGTTCGGCCAATAGTCATAATTCATCTCGTCTTTGGAAAGCCACTGGTCCTTTATGTGACTGCCCGATTGAGATCTCTCGGTGACCTTCTCTCCCAGAAGGACAACGAGGGAATGGGTAATTGCCTCCACTACCTCAACTGCATGTTCCTCCATACGGAGACTGGATACTACCCAATCGAGAAGAGAATCCTTACACTCGTATTCACATTACTGATGTTGAGAAATTTCTAGCAACACTACGTGGTACAGCTGGCATCCCTAGTAGATCCGCTGAAGTACAACCTGAATTTGCCCATGTTGACAGGCTGTATAGTTGGGTGGGAAGTTATTCATTAGTAGTTCGACATTAGGTTTGTCCTTTAGAAGGATATTAGGGTGAAATCATTGGCATACTTCCTTAAATATCATCCAGCACGTACAGAGTAGTCCCTGGACCATGATTTTCTTGATGAGTCAATAATTTCTCTTGACCAAGCTATCCTATGTTGGTAAATGCAATTCGATGGTGCTTCCTGAAGCCCCACCGGAAGAAGGCTCAATGACCCTATTCTCCATAGAGCAGGTCTTGGTACTATCTTCATTACCGCATCACATGCCATTTCTCCATATTCATTCCTATTGTTAGAAGGATGCACCAACAATGAGGCAGGGTATCAGGCTCTCATTACTGACCTCGAGCTGGCACTGAAGATAGACATTCCCGATTTTCATGTGAAAGGGGACTCCAAACTAGTCATCAAGAAGATAAACTGTGACAATGTCATTATAAACAACAGCTCATTCCATTTTTTTGATACGCACTCTCCATATAATTTCATAGTTCCCATCTCGACTACAAGTTACTCATGTCCATTGATCTTGAAAACTATAAATATGATTCCCCAGTCGGACAAGCTGAATCACTTGTAGAGCCGGAATAGGATGATCTGATTATCCACGTGGCACACCAAAGATTCATTGCTCATGTTACTTCGGGTGACAATGAAAGCCTATAGGTAAGCCACCTTACCACTAGAGACTCCATGTCAAGACCCCCGCATTTCCATAGGATGTAGCGATTGAAGTGACTCCTAATTGGAGAACCTCCTTTATTGAGTTTCTTTATTATGGTAATCTCCCGACATATCAGGCTAAGCGCAAGAAAATATGACATTGTGCATTAACGTTCACCCTCTAGGATGGCTCTAGTAATGGGAAGATGCTCTAAAAGCATGGGTTTAATGGGGTCCTACTTCTTTGCATTCAGGGAGACAATATTTCCTAGGTCATGTAGGAGGTTCATGCTATTTCCTACAGAGCTCATCAGATTCTGTCAAAGCTATCTCTCCTGATCCAGAGACTGGGGTATTTTTTTCCCTCTATGATCCACGACTACATTGAGTTCCCCAAATGGTGTCATGCATGCCTTATTTATACTGACTTCATTCATTGGCCACCATATCCTCTCCACTCAACCAAGAACTCTTTGCCATTTGTGGTTTGGGGACTCGATGTCGTGGGACCTTATCCATCGACAATATCTCACTAGTGAAGATTCATCCAAACTACTATGGATTCTTTATCCAAGTAGGCAGAGTCAGTTCCACTTAAAGTGGTCATAGCTAATTCCATCATTGACTTTGGTAGCTCCAACATCATCTATAGGTATTGAGTCCCTCACACTATTCTCACTGATAATAGCACAAACTTCTGAGCAGCTGAGATAATTAAATTGTTTGCTAAGTACAACATCCATTCTGACCACACCTCTAGATATCATGCACAATAAAATGGATAAATTAAGGCATTCAATAAAACCATCTCTAAAATTCTGCAGAAAATGGTTAGTCAGAATAAGAAGAGTTGGCCAGAAAAACTCCCCATTTCCCTCTGGGCATATCGGACGATGACTCATAATTCAACCCAGGTGGCCCCAAATTTCTGGGTGTATGGAATAGAGGTTGTCCTTCCCATTGAGATTAAATTCCCCTCAACGCCCACAACTCTCTATGATCAGCAAGCACAAGATGATGTATCATAAATCAATCTGGGTCAGTTGGAAGAACTCTATGAGAACTAGATTCATGCCCTTCACAATCTGGAAAGGCATCAGAACAATATATCTAGAGATTTCAACAGTAAATTTCTCATCCCTTCCTTTTTACAAGGCAACTTGGTATTGACCCTGAGGTAACCAATGATACATGGTAGGAAACTACACAAGTTGAAGCCCAAATGGGAATGACCTTACATAATTCACAAGGTTTACTCTAATGGCACATAGTCACTATTTACTATGAATGGTTAGTGTATAACTCATCCCACCAATTCCATGTTCCTCAACCAATACATTGCTAAAGTCCCCATGGTCCTACATGACCTTAAACTGAACAATCATGAACGACCCAAACTGCTTAATGATCCCGCATGAACATAAACTACATTAGGGTACAACATGACCATAAAATGTCCGGTCATATGTGATATTAACATGTACGGTCTTGCACGACCCCAATTTGCATAATGGTCCCGCACGACCCTAAACTACATCAGGGACCTACATGACTCAATATTTTCTGGTCCTACATGACCCTAAATGGTGAAATGTCCCCCATGACAGTAAACTATGGTTCATCCTGTAAGATGTTAAACTAAACCTTTAGAACTATGTATGGATTTATTACCATCCTCATGGGATATGTAGGAATGCTCCTACGCCTCGTCCTAAGTCCATGCTTTCTCTCTTCTCGTTTGGCTACCCCTCCTAGATTTATTTCCCTCGAAGGATCTCATATAATGAATCCTAATCTTATTTGGACACACTAAATCCAATATTACGAAGGTTGTTCCATGTGACCATCCTTGTTCTTTTAATCCCCCACGTCCTTACCGCATGATGTTAAACTACACTACACATTCAGAACTACATATGTATTGATTCACATCCTCATGGGATATGTAAGACCGCCCAGATATTTCGTCTATAGGCCTCTCCCCATACATCGGGACATCCCATTGTTGCAAAACACATGGTGTGGTGTATGCTTTTTCCCTCATTCAGATAGAGTTCATGATGAACATACCATTTTACACGATGTTGATGTTGTAATTCAAACTTATTCAATGTCTATACATTGTTGTTGTCACCACACCCATATGTCCCAAACAAGGAGTGTAGTTGTTCGTTCTGCCCGATCGTCTCGCCAAACCGCGGTCCTCCTAGATTAGGAGTGTAATTCTAGATGTCAGACCCTTATGTGATGGGGAGATCCTAGTCCATCTCATTGTTTCCCACTCTGAGCATTGCTCATGTAGGCATAAAATCCATAATGAGTCAATGCCCTCATGAAAGGTCATATGGATACAGTTGGTTTGGATTACTAGCCTTAGGTCCTTTGACATCGTTTGGCCCCCTACCCAAGATATCATTTGGGATTGTGAGGTGTGGTTTGGACACACGTCCTTTTTCACAGTGGGCTATTTCTCCAGACCACAATATCCCCTTGAGACATCCCTGCCTTCATTTATCGTCCGTCCCGCGAGCACCGACCATACCATGCTTTGTGAGAAATATCATCTGGGTTTCCATCAACTTGTTTATCCAAAAGGACCCCTAGATGGATTGGATTTTTGGCCCAAGGGATCTCCTACCAATATGGGAAAAAATCTTCAAGGATTGTGAACAAAAAATTGAGACAAGTCCCATGTTGCGAATATTGTTAGTGGTAACACCCAAAAATTTCCCCGCTATCTAGTATCACAAGGGTGGATACTGTGTTGCGCACCAGGTCAATAGTTGTCATCTGTCATTGTTTCTCCTTTGTGGTCTTCCATAGGCACGATGAATCACCAGGTCTGTTCCATGAATATGACAAAAATTAGGAGTCTACAGTCTCAACACTATGACCATAAAATAAGATCACCATCATCCTCACATCAAGACATTAAACTGAAAACTAGATATGACATTATGCCCATGGCCCAGCCTTTGGTCCCTCGACCTTTTCGAGCCCCAGTCCCATGTTCTCACATAGGGTTGTACGGTGTGGTATGGGGTTACATCGGGTTAGTCTTCATGCCGTATATGTCCCACATTGGAATATCTTTACCTTATTAATTTTCTGGTGGCATGATGATAAATTTCACATCATCCATCTCAAGAACTATGTGTGGCTTGATTTCCATTATTATGTGATACGTAGGACTACCCGAATGTCTAGTGTTCGGGTCCAACCCCATCTCTTAGAAACCACCCTCTCATCATGGCATATAGGCATGTGTTCTTCCAGGAGTGGGTTATACCTTTTGGTATGGCCTCACGTCCTTATTCGTGTTTGGTTTATAACAATCGCATGACATACCTCTCTTTTCTGAGAAGCCTCCGATCCCTTTCCCTACACTAATATCTTCATTTATAATGCCCTCAAATCGGGTCCCTCAATCCCCTTCGGAGATTCGCCAATGTAATCAAGAGTACTCTAGTGCATGGAGTGTCAGATTCTGCATGGACATGCCTTCACCCATTTTTTAGGAATTGTGTTCCCCTTCATTTGGGATTCCATTATTTTTCACATTTGATGGGACCCTCAAATGGCATAGCTGCTTGGCCTAAAGAATCTCCTACCATTATGGGCCAATGTCCTTAAGGATTTCAGACAGAAAATCGATACGAGACCCGTATTGTGAATATGGTTAGTGGCTGACACTCATTTTTTGTTCCCATTTTTTTAACACAATATGGATAATGTGTTTCAAACGTGATCAAAAATTATCCCCCATCGTCACACCAACCCCTTCAAGCCTTAAATGTCGATTACATGATTCACTTCATTTACCACCCCAATGTTTCCATGAAGAATTTCTACACATCAAGCACTATCCCAAATTGTTCATTTTCATGTTAAGAGGACAAATCTATGGTAAGGCATCATTCTGAGCTCTGCACCGACTTCCTTTTGGATTGTATTTTAGGTTTTGAATAAACCCATTCCACCATTGTTTCCTACACGGTATTTTCATCACATGGACTTAGAAATTGGATTGAGTTCTATGGCTACATGGAAGAGTTCCTCTTCTCCATGGTCTAATTAGTAAGTCCCTAAACTAATATATCTTTTTATGTCACCCTCTTGAGAACATGATGTGGCTTGATTCCCATTATCATGGGATACGTAGGAGCACCCAGACATCTTGCCTTTGGGTCCAGTTGGAGTTTTACTAATTTATCTCTTCTATTCTTCCTTTTAGGCCCCTACTCTTATTGGACGGTGTGATGTGGCATGTGTGGGTTTATGCCTTCGTTCACTTGGGTTTTACAATTTCTGCTTCACGTACTCCCATTCAAGGAGCTAGTCCCTCTACCACCTGTCTCATATGACATTAAACTGTATGTTGTCCTGCATGACATTAAACATCACATTCTCGAACTATGTATGGATTGATTCCCACCTTCATGGGATACGTAAGAATGCTCAGACACCTCGTCTTAGTGTCCATCTCAACTAAGATAAATTCCCACCTACCTCATATACTATAAACTTTTCTGTCCCCTCAACCAGATGTTTCTTTCATGGAATCACACGCCGTGGGATTTGAGATTATCTCTGCATTCTAGTCGGGTATGATTTATCACACCATGCACAATCCCTTTTAAACCCCATCTTTCATGTATATGTCTAAGCCATATGACATTAAACTATGTTGAATAGTCCCACATGACATTACACTAATGTAATTATATTTCACGACATTAAAATGGATGATTGGTCCCATCAAATGACCCTAAACTATGACATTATCATCTTTTCGCACAACGAAGAATAGCACTACATCGCAGTGTCCACACTCAAGGGTACGTCATGTTTGGTATCAGTCATGCCCATACCATTTTCAACACCTGCACATAGCTTAATGTTTTTTGGTGATTCCTGAATTTCAATCTTAGGTCCATCACATCAAAAAAACATACATTCATCCAAAATGACAAACAAGATCTATCAAATGTCACTTCTTTTGTTGCAATGGCTAGACCCGCATGAACATATTATCTCGGGCTTTGTTTTCTTACAATTCTAAACCTAGAACTACGCGTGGCTTGATTCCCATCCTTATGGGATACATAAGATCACACATGCACTTTTCCTCGGGCCCAACCTAACATTAGTTTTCATTCCCACTACATAAAACATCCCAAAATAATATATGGTGATATGGACTCCATATCCTCATTGACATCAGGTTTTATAATAGGCATAATATGTGTCTCCCACATTCCTTACCACGAATGGTCTGAGCTCTATGACCATAAACTAATACCACTCCATGTCCTTATCGAAAGATATTAAACTGCACGACACCTTTCTAGAACTATGTACGACTTCATTAAAATCCTCATGGGATATTTAGGAACACGCAGACATATTGTCATTGGGTGCAGCCCCAGGAATCTAAAATCATGTCCCCTCTATATCGCCCCCTAGGCCTGATCCTTTCTGGTGACATGTGGTGTGGCGAGTACCTCGTGGGTCCTCTTTCACGTCAAGTTTTGCAACGACCACACCATATGCCTCCCTTGACTTTTCCTAACCTTGTCCGAGTTCTATGACCCTAATATAATATCTCTCTATTGGAACTGAATGTCATGATTCACTACATCACCGCCCTATGAACAGTACATTAAATCAATTCCCCCTTAATAGAACATCCTATGACAATTATGATGGAAGCATGAAACCTTAATACCCTTTTTCGTAGAGGGGGACTCGACTGCCTCTATTTGATTTGTCTTTTTTTCTTACTCATATGTGTTGTGGTAGTACCTAATGTGTGTAATTTTGACAGGGATATTCCCTCGTTCCTTGTACAATATTCATGTGCCCATCATTTGGATACTCATCATCTTCCATGTCTGAAGGGGCCTCTTTTATGTCATGGTCTTATGTCACACCGTCTTACATACCATCTTGGGGAAACATCCATGGCATCCTCAGAAAATTTTTTCTACAAGTCTCTTGTTTCGAACATGGTCATCACTCGAGCCTCATTTGTCTGTCCCCATTCCAAGATAATGAGAAATATATTCTATATTTTGAACATGTTCAATAGTTATCCCATATCATCATTCCAACTTCATTGTGGTTCAGATCTTGAGAATCATGATTCACGTAGTTTAGTTCCTTTTGTTCAAGTGGAATTATAACATACTCATCTTTACTCCATCGTGCATCTTGGTGCATTATATAGGGGAGTCAACATCATTGGTACGTCATTCATCGAGCATCCCATCACCCCAAACATGTGACTTCATGTTCTAGGAATGTCCCTCCACTAATCCATGTATCCCACATTATGCCTGACTCAATTTGGATTAGTAGTTTTGGTAGGACGTGTATTGGCACAGCCATGCCACACATGCCTTTCATCTTCTAGCATGACACTAATTGTGCTCTTAGAACGAAGTATGGCTTCCTTACACTCCTAATTGGGTACGTAGGAATGCCTGTGCACATTGCATCAGGCCTTACCTAACTTTCATTTTTGGTCCCATGTACTAATGAACATCCTCAGGGGATACGTGGTGTGGTGAGGAATCCTTATGTCCTCATTCACATAAGGTTTACTGCTACCGAACCACATACTCCTTTATTTGTATTTTACCTTTTACTCTTCATCCAATAATATGACATTAAACTACATGAGACCACATGTCCTTGTCACATGACCCTAAACTGTGGTTCTACCTTGAAAATGATCCGGATGCCCCATGATAGTCATAGGATGCACTAGATCCCTTGCCAGAAGGGATTTCTCTTATCATTGTTGGCCTATGTCCATGCCATTATTAACAACTACGTTGGATTGATTTTCATCCATATTGGATAGGTAGAGATTCCCAGGAAATACACCACTAGCCCAGCCTCAGAGACATTAACCCATATGGCCCCTCAGGCTCGATCCTATTCCAGGTAGTATGACGCCAAAACTATGTGCACTATCCTCACCATATGATGTTAAACTACATATCTATAATTTTTATTGGTATGAACAATAACTAGATGTCATTCCAGGTCCTCACCAGAGAAGTCCTTTTTGGATGTAGGTGTGATCGTTGATCATACCGATGCACCCACCCATTGTGTCTTCACCGGAGTGGTGTAATTTCAAGAGTGATGGACTCCATTTGAACAACCCATCACTCTGCACTCCACGCTTTGCGTTCCCCTTATTCTAAACCTTGTCATCATTCATGACTAAAATAACCCACTAATCTTATGGATCCTCATCATATGGCTTGCCTACTGTCTTGGGCCAATGTTCTGTAATACTGATGGATGGAATTTCGAGTCAGGTCCCATGTTTCGAAAATGGTCAGTGGTTGACCGACATTTTTTACCACCATTTCAAGTTAAAACAACAAGGATACTCTGTTTTAGACATGTTTAATAGTTATTCATCATTTTCATACCATTCCTACTGTGTTCTTAATTTTGGTTATCATGATTCACACCTTCCACTCCCATGTGTTTAGATTAATTCAAACTCAATGAGCGTTATCTCGCTCGTGCACTAGAGAACACTGGGAATGTAATTATTCAACTATTCTGTGAGCTTTCATCCTCCAGTCAGGCCTCTTTATTTCAATTCAGAAATATATATTGGTAGTTCAGACATAAGTTTCATGGATATTGGTTTTCACTCTTATATTCGGGAGGAATGCTAAGGTGGTCATTTGTGGTTTCTCGCATCATGCCCGACCGATGTGAACTTCGAGACTTATTGACAAATGGTCCATGAATATAACAAAAATAAAATAGACAAATATTGAGTAACATAACTCATGCATGCAAATAGTATAAATATTCAATCCATGAAAGTGTGTTTAAAAGTAACATGCATCACAATACACGAGGATTGACCCCTCTCATGGATGGGTTGAACCCATAGAAAGAACATTGATGCTCTTCCACCCTTAGGCGTGTGGCATTCATGACTCGTTGTCTCATGTTATGTTCCGACTCCTCTTCGGTAGGGAGGGGGCATAGTTCGTCAACTGCGATCTGGGGTTACTCCTCACTGGTTCGGAAAATGGTCGTATCATTAGAGGCTTACCTCATGCGCACATCAACCTCCACCAGTTGGGCCATCAGCCACAATATAATATCTGAATACATGTTGCGGGAAGAAGACTGATCATATTACTGGATGTGTTGCCACTGAATCTCATTTTTTTCCACTTGGAGCCTCTTGTTGTTGAATGTATTTCTCTGTGACCATCCCATGCCAAGGCATGGTCATACTACGGAAACTTCTCTTCCATGAGAACATAGATGAGCATGTGGGGACATTGGGCATTCACTCCCACAACAAATAGGTCACACATTTTCTAACAAAATCTCTCCATTTGGTCTATTCATTGTGCTTGAGGGGTGTCATCCCTGAAGCTCATGATAATCTTCCATGACCGACGATGGACTATCTTGTTATCCTATTCATAAAAGGTTGTTTTTCCCAATTTGTGAGGTTGGTAGGCTCGTACACAGGGAATTCCCCCCATGAACTCGTCGGTAGGTTCCACATTTGGTGTCTAATCAGGTATGGATGGGCCCATGCTGTCCAATTGATCTTCATCATTGGAACCCACTTGAATAATTTTAGGCCCAACTCCCACCAGGGATCGAAGACACCGCCGCCTGGTCGGTATGAATATCCGCCTCTATGACCACCAGCACCCCCTGGGAAAAGTGCTTCCAAATATACCAACCAACCTCGCCAAGGATGATCACACCGTTTTAAGAACTGTGCATACAAAGAAGTCTTGTGATGTTAGTTATCCTAATCGATGGGTGGTTGTCATGAATTTTTTAGAGGAGACTAATAGAGATTGAATGTTTGGTCTTGTTTCTGGGTTTTTTCAATCAAGACCCTGAGGCGTGGCCCTCTGTATATCGTAAGAAAGTCCAAAAACATTGGAAGAGCAACCACAGGCATCCTGTCCCCACTGGATGCACTAATCGCCATAGTATTGGGGTAATATACCAAAGTCCCTACATCCAAATATATTTTAGGGTGGTAACATGTTTTGTGTATAATGTCCTTCTACAAAGTTTAGATATATTTCAGCTGTTCAAAATGGCCTAGAAGCAGACCCTAAGGAAGGGTCATGTTATGTTACCTCAAGGGCATTTTCAAAATTTTCAACATCCGAGCCTTAGTCCCTGACATCACCCCCCTTTAGAGGGCTCCCTATATAGGCCACCTCCCCCTCGGAGGACTCGTCCGATTTTTCCGAAAAAGGGAACCACTCCCTCAATTCACCATTCGACAACTGCTGAGGGGTTTTTCTATCCAACAACTCCAACACCTGGTCTCTCATTGGACGTGAGTCACTCCCGGAGTGCATGAAGTCCCCGAACTCATCCAGGTATTTCTCTTCCTCTTTCGGGGATACTGAAAATCCGGCCCTAACGGGGCTGATTCCTGAAAAATACGTCCTGAGGTGGTTCAAGTGTTTCAACATCTTGGACGGTCTATCGAATTTCCTGTTGACATAACAGATGTCTAACGTCTCTGGGAAGACATCATTATACGACATGTCTATATGGTGCAGCCGCTTCCCCGGAGCCCTAGTGGATATCCTACGGAATCCCCTTGGTGGAGTCCCCTCTTGATAACTCTTCTCTTCTAGGACCCTTGGGTCTACTTGTGCTACTAGATTTGCAGTCGTTGCCTCCCCCTAAACATGTACGTGCCTCATCACCATGGAAAACCCACCACCACAGGATGTACAAGCCGCCATTCAACCCCAGCATTATAGTTGGGGAGGCACACCATCACCATCCCAAATGATTGTAGTCTTCAGCATCACTCCCCAGTAGGCCACCTCCCAGCTTTTGGCATACTCCTTCACTAAACTGAAGATGGCAGTGGGCAGAGATAGCTTGTTCCACATCTTCCCATATTTCTCTATGAACATGAGACACTTTTTCTCTTCATGCACAGTTTCTCTTCGTGGCACACCCCCAAATAGACATGCGGGGTCTGTCGCTGTATGCACCAAAATGTCCTTACCAATCAGTGCAGAGTTTATGGATCAGAAAAGGGCTCACGGTCCACACGTGCCACTCGTACTTCATCTAAAAATGACCAGGAGGTAGGACTGATGCCCTTTCATCCCCTAGCCCTCATTAGTGAATACACCCATTAGAAACTGGGATGGGTGAAAGTTGAACTCTTTTACCTTCCAGAACCAGTTCATTACCGACTACACGGTTCACATTGCCATAATTCTCTCTTGGGAATTTAGAATAGATGGGTGGATCTTCAAAACTGGAGGGGATATGGGGTTCAGATATTCATAGACACACCCTAACGTGTACTGCTATCCACTCCTACAAGTTATGGAATGGACCACATATTCTCTATGGATTCTTCCCCTCACTAATATTCCACAACATATTTTATAGTTTGATGAGCATTGGGATCCCTTGGTTGACTTTCCCTCCTATCACCAGCATGGACTCGATGATAAACGTGCTCAACTGCATGCCCATGTTTGTGTCCCTCATTGGCAGTATCCATCCGCAGATAAGCTTCGCAATATAGGCATCCAACCTGACTATCGGTTGTTGATCGGTACTGATACCGAATCCCCATTTCTTCCACTGGATATCCTCTAAGATCTTCCAGTATGATTTCTCCTTGCATCGTTGAGCCCCCATTGGTCATGTTCCAGGACTAACTAAAAACATCATATCATTCGAGAAGATCAGGAACTTATTGAATAATCGCCTAAAATGGACATCCCCCACTGATTCCTTGTCTTCTCTTGGCACCAGGTTCATTAGTGCCATAAAAAGTGTTGGAATATGCATTGGGTCCTTCCACACAATCATGACGGGGAGGAACTCATCATACATTTACCCAAATATTGGGACACCTGAGATCTAATCGAAATCCCATAAACTGATGTCAACCTCTCCATGGTGAAAGTGGGAGGTATTGGTCCTCGATGACCATCTACTCTTCAACTCTGACATCAGGTATAAGGGATGATAAATATGGAATATGGAGGCCCAAGATTCCATTAATAGGCCCACTCTCCTCAACTCTTCCTCAATTGTTTCACACGAAGCACCTACCTAGTCGGCTAAGGCCTAATAATTGGTTATGTTGTTGCCCTGGCACAGATACCCTTTATCGAACCACCCCCTCTACATGTTCCTCAGGGATACCTTCATGTTAGTCTGGTATAGTGGGGAAGATGTCTCTGGCTGCTTATCCTTCCCTTCAACATCGTTAAAATGGTTGTACATACAAACAATGTTCACAGGTGTGAACACCTCCTAGGCATAGCCGTCAGCTACCCTAAACCACTAGCACAGACACTGCGTGCTCCTGAACCAGTAAGCTGGTTCTTCCCTACTCACGTCATGGATGAAGGTGTCATCCCTTAGTCCTGATCCATATAGAGGTAGCCTCTTTCACCGCAGATAGATATTATTGGTTTCTGACAACAACACCACCAGAAAATTGTGGTCAGAATGGCTTTGAATGGACTCCCCTAGACCTAATATATTCTCCCTCTATGAAGAATCAGCATGGAACGCCTAGAAGCCTCTTGGTGAGCCATTTAGTTATCAAAATTTGGATGTTTTTTTTTCTGGATCACAAAGCTCTATCACAGAGCTCGTTCGCAGAGCTCGGTTGTAAAGGCAGTTTGTGGAGTCCTACCCCATCCTTTAAACGCAAGATAGGGAGTGCACCGATATGATGTCAAAGACTCACTGTGCACCATGTGGCAGAAGTTAATATTCATGGAGAGAAATTGTAGAGTATGTCGAGCTTCAATAATCGAGAGCACTAATGAAATATGAAAAACATATAAGACAATATAGAAGCCATCTCTTCTATTAATAGGCGAGGACCCCTGGTGCTTCACGGTGTGTCCAACCATGGTGAGCTTCATTAAGTGCTCTTCCCACCTATCACTATTCTACTTCAGGAACCTCCTTCGCGAGTCCATGTCACTATTGAATGAGGGATTTTGGTGATTGATCCTTTGACATTGACCATCACTTTCTCCGCATCCCCCAGTCTGGGGGGGGGATTTTTTTGGCGCCCAAATTTGGAAATAACATGATAAAAGTGAAATCATTAGGAGAAGAATCGCGAATACTATTTGTAGAGACCATGTTGCCCCACGCTAGTACAAATCAACTCCTTCGTGATGTTGACATGGATCAAGAAGTAGGGAAGCACTATGAAACCCTTTTATGTTCACGAACCCACCATGGAGTGATGAGGCGGCATGCGATGTGAACCAATTTGACATTCACGAACCCACCACGGAGCGAAGATATGAGATTCTCAGAAAACCCATTTGACATTCGTGAACCCACCGTAGGTCTACGAGGTGGGATACTCTGTGAAACCCATTGAAATTCATGATCCTGCTCTGGAGTAACAAGGTGGATGCTCCATGAACTGATTTGACATCAAAAAATCCACCATAGAGTAATGATGTGGGATTCTCGATGAACATATTTGTCATTCATGAACCCACTGTAGAGAGAGCTCTATCTTCGCGCCGAGTGGGATCTTCTTCATGATTCCTCTTGCCTATAAATATCTGTCTCCCATCGAGTTCAAAGGACAGATCTTCCAAACATTATCATTATTATCAACCAAATCATGATGCAATTACTTCCCTATGAACCATGAGAATTTTAAGGTACATTTTCATGATGAAGTGCCTCCCCTTAGCATGAATTCATCCCCTCTTCCAAGAGGGATGATCTTCGTGGAGCCCGGAGGCCTCCATGAATGAAGGGGATCCCCAAGGGGACTTGGGTCTTCACAGAGAACATATTCTTTGTGAAGTACCCTTCATGAACATGTGAAACACTTACTGAATTAGGGTCACTAAGATTTGAAAAGAACATTTCTTCTCACTTTTACACTTTGAATGGAACCCTTAATTCGTGATGTAGTACTCTGCGAAGGATTTTCCAATTCACAAAGAAACTGCCATATGCACCTATGCCCTATGCCTAGTATAGGACACTTCACTTCGTGAAGCAGACCCCATCACGAATCCCCTCCACTTTATGAAGAACTAGATCCTCAAAAGGCTTCTACCTTTGAATCCCTTTTCTCCGAAAATCATTTTCCCATGCCACCCTCTAGGTTTGCATGATGTGATTTCAATGTTCCTTGGGCAGTGCTTCCTGCTTCATAGCTTCACCTCATAATTTTCCGCATAGTAATGATAACGACTATTGATTCTTTGCATATCCATGATAACGTGGACCCCCAATGGATCACTCCATAACACCCTTTCACCACATCATTGGTGATTCCCTCCCTTCACCCTGGGTGGGAGGTATCAGTTACATATGACCTATGGGGTGTAGAGTGAACCCTGCTTGTCTGAGCTATAGGAAATTAAAATACCAATCACCAACTTCCTCAACACATCACATTAAACTATGACCTCGCCTTGTGCGTCGTATGTGGGGTTCCCCACCTTGGAAATTCTACATTCCCACAGGTCTCCCCGGGAGTGAAATCATACCTTTTATGGAATGAGATCCTCTTCATAAAAGCATCATTTCTCTATAAGGAAAAGGAAAACACATTGGTGTAAGCCCATAGCCTTTCATGCAAGAGGAAGTACCCCAACTCCTCCTATATTCTTCCAGGCCAAAGGCCAGAGGGGGAGATATGGAACATAGCCCTCTTTTCTTTGGTTCCAAATCCATTTCTCTTTGGGAATTTTTACCACCTGGGCTTCCACCCTGATGTATATCCCAATCTCCATATCCTAGGGTTTATAACCACTCATATGCCTCTTTTTCCTCTTTGGGATGCTAACCACATTTATTCCCCCATTCCACATCCCACAGACAGACCTTCGACGATGTGATCATTAGGCCATTGCTGCCTCTTGTTTCTCACACTGAGTAGGACTCATATGGTCTAAGAGTAAACATCGACCATGACATCCTCTCTGAGAATCCTAGAGTGTAATACCCACACCATCCATAACTACAAGGACTCTGATCCTTGCCAAGGCATGGTGCGTAAGAATCCTCTCTGAGGTTTATGCCCAAAAACCATTTGTTCTGAACCCCTTCATGTCGGTTCCTACCATTTTGAACTACTTGGACTTTGATCCTTTACAAGGAAAAGAACATAAAAATTCCTCCCTGAGGTTCAAGCCAGAAAACCATTGGTCCCGACCATCATCACATCGGTGAACCAAACCATTTCAGAACTACATAGACATCGATCCTTGCAATGTCAAGTTACGTATGAAGCCTCCCTAAGGATCAAGACCAAAAACCATTGGTTCTGACTTCCTTAACATCTTTTCCCACTATTACGATCTACATGGAATTTTTTCATTGCCAAGGCAAGGTACGTAGAAATCCTCCATAAGGTGAAAGCACGAAAACCTATTTGTTCTGACCCCATTCACATAGGACCATCTTTATCCCACATGACGTTCAACTAGAAGAGCCTTTTTCATCCTACATGATGTTTAATTTCATCCACCATCCTGAACTACGTGGGTTTTGATCATTGTATTCTAGAAAAAGTATGTAGGATGCCTCCCCGAGGTTCATCTCCATCTAGAGGTAATCTCATGTGACCCCATCCAGTAGTATGTCGTTGTGACCCCGTCCATCAGTATGCTATTGTGACCACATCTTGCAGTAAGCGATAGTGACCACATCTAGATGTAATCCATTGTGACCATATCCAGTGGTAATCCGGCATGACCTCGTCTAGTGGTAAGTTGTTGTGACCCCATACAATGGTAAGCCGCTGTGACCTCATCCATCGGTAAGCCAATGATTCCCCCTACCCAATGATAAGCCATTTTCAACCTCATGCAGTGGTAAGCCTTTGTGATTCCAGGTCAGCAGTAAGTCATTGTCAACCCAAACCCAGCGGTAAGCTACTATCATCGCTTCTATTGAAACTCATATTGCTAGTCTATCTCAGTGGTGTAAGACCAAGCTCGGGCTACTAACCACACGTAAGCCCCAATATATCATCAGGTTGTTGTCCTCTACACACACCCCAATTCTATACCCCCTCTTGAACTATGTGGACATTGATTCCCTTCCAAGAGGATACGTAAGAGCTCTCTTCGAGGGTCAATCCCAATATCACCATCACCCTAGAGACTATTCTATATCATTCTCCATCCACTCCACTTAACCATCCATTATTCTTATTGATTCTTACTTGGGCCGCCACATCCCAGTGGGATCATGCCACCTTTATCCCCATTCCCTTTAACAAAAATCATGGAGCTAACCATGTGGTATCCCCTTAAACAATTTTCCCTATGGTGGTTACATCAATCTAATAAACTCAAGACAGCGTTTTGATCATTTTGATCCATCTATGCTAGATGTTAAACTCGGGGCATACCCTGCATTAAACATGAGAAGCTAATGAAAACCTCAGATAAATTCCTATTTTATAAAATTTTCCTCATTCGACGTGGGACGCCTCGTGCTTATATGCCCTTGAGAATCTCTATAATAAGGGGAAGAAACCTAGATGTGCTAGAATTCCATCTTCGAGACATGACATTGTTGTCCAATGTGATTAATCTCCCCGACGTAAGGTTCTCCACATTACCTAACCCCTTAGAATGTCTCGATCGATGAAATGTAATTAACTAGCGTCCATGAGGAAATAGAAATGGGAAGAGTTTCAAGAACAATGTCTTAGTATATAAGGGAGACACCTACTATGTAAAATGTTCTGAGGATGAATCCACATAAAGATGAACCAACATCCCATCATACTATTTCAATCAAGGAGAAACCATTCCTGAATAAGAGATGGATGCTGCCCACCATTGGAATGTGGGATTGTGGGGAAACAATTTTGGTTCCTCCAAAGAAAGATGCTCACACCTCAGCGAAAGTTTTGGAATCAATATAGCATGGCTTTCTCAAATTCATCCTTGTTCTCCATAATCTTATCAATGAAAAGAGTGAAATATTTGAGCATGGGCCTTTAGTTATGAATGCTTTATTTACAGGGGAATCCTCTGATTCTCCAAAAGGTAATTGAAGTGGTTTTTCATATCATTCTTAGAGAAGATCCGAGATAATTGGTAGTTTACTTTCTTAGAAATTTCTTGCTAAGCATCATTGGAAATCATGGAATAAATTTTCACCAAATTAATAACTTTGTCACTATTCACGATAACATCTTATAGAGATTCCTCATCAAAAACCACTAATCCCATATTGAAGTTCTTCTTTGAAAACTATTCGAAGAAGATCACTATATAAATAAGGTTGAGATGATTTTCCAGATGTATGAGATGTAGTGACATCTGAGGAATGGGATTTTAGTTTATTTCGAAATTTCTATAGACATCACTTATACTCAATGGTTATCTTGTTATGTATAATAACAAGCTCACGCATCTCTTGAACAATATTCTTGTTTTATTCAGCTACTTTACAGATAAGGAATATAAATGAGGTTGAGTCCATGAGGCTACTTCATATGGGTTCTGAATAACAATATCCTCAATAGGATGAGAAACAGATTCTAGCTTTCAGTTCATCACTCTCTGCATTTCGTCAACCATACCTCTTTATGTTTTTAATTCATCACTAAGCAGTTTATTATCAACATTGATTTCTTGAATATCATGAAGCATATTGGGTTGAATCTTCCATATGACTTTTTTCCGATAATAGTGATGTTACACTTACAATCAAATAGGTTATAGGAGAAAGTTGGTTATTCATGATATTTTCAACTCTAGCCAATAGGGTAGCTTCAAAAGCATTCAGATCATCATTATTCACCATGTTTGGAGATTCATGTGAATGATCAGAAATAGGAGATGAGACAGGCTCATGATCCATTGCAGAGACAAGATCAAAAATTGATTTCAACAGAAACATAGTAGACCAATCAAGACATTTGACTGATACTTCTTATGAATAAGTCCCATCAAAATAACAGGCAAATTTAAATCAGGTCTCTAGTGAGCTTGGGTCAATCATATTAGGGACTTAAAAAGATTCTATATTGAAGGGATAATCCCCCTCAAAATGTTCATCTTTCTCATGAATGAGATATTTAAACCCGTGATCTATTTCCATGAATTCATCCATAATTTCCTTATAAGTTTCCTTTTGAGCCAACTGAAAGGCTTTCTCCATTATCTCTTCCATAGAAGGAATATCTTTAGGAAGAACATGTACCTATGACAGTTCCTCAGGGGAATTTTCTAGCACACGTGAAGATATTATTCTTGATGCTCTTCCACAACATTCTTTCCACTTACCATAGCAATAGATTCTTGGTTTGAGGCAATTGGTTCTTCCAGATTAAAATATTTTTCAATAACATGCAATTACTTTTCAAATAGTACTTCAAGAGGAGGTGTAATAACATCTTCATCAAGAAAAATTTCGTTGGAAGGTATAACAACCTATTTTTCATCTTCCTCATCATAATAATCAAAATGTTCATATGAATCCAAACTAGGAACATAAATATCCTTATATCTAGAAGGGTGTCCCACAGGATTAGAATTTTCATAAAATCTAACATTATCTTCCACCGAAGATTTTATCCGTGAATTCCAACTGATTTTCACTATCTTTACTATAACATTCGAAAGACATAACTCAATATCTTTAATGGATTATTTATCTAATCCAACCAATCCTTTTGTAAGAAGCATAGATGAGATAATTCAAGAATAAAATAGGGTGGTTAACTTGGAGGTGGTTATGATCAATTCAGACATATGGCGTATAATATACATACAAAGGATGATCATATGTTCATTATTCAAGATATGTATCAAAAATACATCATGATACTTGAGTATAGAAAATTCACCTTTTCTATGCTTATCAAATTCTGAACAAACATAAACATGTTTCTGGATTCTCTATCCAAATTAGCGGCTATGGATCTTCACTTGGTTTACCTTTCAGTAAAATATTACAATGCTTCTTCCAAATAAAATAACTCTCTCTGAGGTGGAGGAAAAATATAGTAGTCTTCAAAAATACCCTCTTGAGGTATCTTAAGGGATAAAACTCGTAACCTCAAAAAATGTGCATCTCTAGACATCGATCAAAATTCTCACAACATAACCACCTTACGAATCAAAAGATAATTGATCATAATGGTAAAATTATTCAACTAGCTTTGAGTAGATAGGTCTATCCTCATTAGAAAACCAATCTAGAGATCTTTTCTCTATTAGCACTTTCAACACCACAAATACATGATAGAATCCATTTTAGAAATATCTCTTTTTCAGGTACTTCTACTCTGTACATTAGGTTCCGATTTAGAGGGCCTTCATGTGCTAACTTCAGCTCTATAATCACCATATTTTTTCAACTGTTATTCTCAAGAGTTTTCGAAAAACGGGGTTTTATCCTGGTATTCACTGATAGTTCGAGAGAGAGATGGGTTTGAAGAGGGGTTACAGTTTGAGAGAAGAGAAGAGAGCTCTTCTGAAGAATGAGTGAAACTTATTTTATTTTATCATTTATAAATATCAATCATCACGATATCAAAAGTTAGGGAATGTAAAAATAGTGAATTACCACAGTTTATGTTATAATTTATAGATACAACAATATATAATCTTTACGGTGATAATATAACAAATCTGTACAGTGATACCATAATCTGTCATTCACAGTGAGATATTATGAAGAGATTACAGTGAGACTCTAATAGTGTCATTTCTAAATTGTGCGAATGTATTGTTTGAGATAGTCATTGTATGACAATAACAAAGAAATGGTATTTGTGAGACTGTAAACATGAAACCATAATTCTTGAGTTAGTAAATTTATAGAACTATTAGAGTTAAACATTAATCCTAAGACATTGGCATCTGAAACCTTATAGTGTGAAACACTAAGATATGAAATAGTAAGATATGAAACAGTGAGATATGAAATATTAATATATGGGAAAATAAGATAACTATATAATATTTATCAATATCAATTCATGTATGATGTAATATAATTTTTTATAATTTAATTGTTTAGGGAATATATTAACAAGCTGTTATTCAGTACCAATGAATTTCAAAGTGATGTAATATTTTTTATAATGTTCTCTCAAAAAGCGATGTCTTATATAAACATGTTTTGTCTTAGAGCACGAAGAATTTTTTTTAAAATGTTAATAGCACTTGTATTGTAAAAATTTATAGTTACATGTCTGAATTGATGTCCATAATCTAGTAATGTTTGTTTCATCAACAAAATTTGTGCACAAAAACAACAAGAAGCTTTCTATTCAGCTTCTGTAGTATACAATTCAATAGAGTATTGATTCTTACTACATCCTGACAGTAGTGAGTTTCCCAAAAAGAGACATGTTCCATAGGTTTTTTTATCTAACTTACCACCACCAAAGTCAACATCAAAATAACTCACTAACTCAATTGATTGTCCTCTTGGATAGAACAACAGTATATTGGTCGTATGCTTGTGGTATTTGAAATTATCTTAACATAATTTAAATGAGATTCCATTTGATTTTCTCAAAACTGATCACACATAAAGACAACAAATATAATTTCATGTTGACTAGTAGTTTCGTAGAGTATGATTCTAATCATTCCACTTTCATTGGTTTGATCAATAGATTTTCCATCTTCATCACGTTCCAACTTCTATGTTTTAATCATTGAAGTCTCACTACATTTAGTGCAATAAAATACAAAATGTTTTAGAATATCTCTAGTATATTTATTTTTATTTAAAATAACACCATCATTATTTTGAAAGAATTTAAATCCAAGAATGAATTTGAGTTCACCCAAAGAACTGATTTCAAATTTTTTTTGCATAATTTTAGAAAAAATAATACATAATGAATTTTTTTAATATCCAAATATAATGTCTTCTACATAAATTTTAACTACTAAAAATTCATTAAATATTCATTTTATAAAAAGGATAGGATTTTCTTCCCTTTTAAAAAACATTTGGAAATATAAAAAGTAAATAATCAATAATAACAAGCTCTTGGAGAAAGTTTTAAACTCTATTAAGATTTTGATAATTTAAAAATATGTTCTAGAAAATGGGGGATTGTAAAACAAGGGGGTTTGTCAATGAATTCTTCCTTATCCATATACCCATTTAGATATTAAATTTTGGAATCTATTTGATATAGTTTAAAATTTAGATGTGCATCACACACAAGAAGAATTATGATGTCTTCAAGTCTAGGTACTGGTGAAAAGGTCACATCATAGTTAATTCCATCATCTTGACTGTAGCCTTGTGCGACCAATCTAGCCCTATTTTTAACTATAAGACCATCTTTATCTATCTTATTTCTAAACACCCATTTAGTGCCTATAGTGAATGTGTCTTTGGCTCTTTTAACATGTTTTCGAGCGTTTTTTTCATTCAAACTAATTATGTCCTTCTTACATATACATCACCCCAAATTCAACATTGATAGAATCATTAACGTGTTTAGGTTCATGATATTACTTGAAGACATGATGTTCGACATAATATCTAAGATAAGCTCTAGTTTGAGTTCCATTGTCTAGGTATCCTACAACAACATCTAAATGATGGTTTATGGGAGTTCTGTCAGCTCTAGAAAATAAAGGACTAGTGTTTTTCGGTTCTTTAATAGGATCTAGTTCATTGTGATCAGAATCTAAATAATTTATAGAGTTAGATGTTTTCACGGAGTCCTTTATTGGATGGATAAAGTATTTTAAATTAATTTCCAAATTTGATACATGATCTTCTAAGTTATATTGTGTAGTCCAAGGATAATGTGTGTATGATTTATCAAATATGACATGGAAATATTCTTCCACGCATTTTTTTTTATTAAACACACTATAGGATTTATTAGAAATTTAATATCTTAAGAATATTTGTTTGTCAGTATTGGATAAAAATTTTCAATATTGGCCTCATTATTAAGGATATAGACTTTGAAACCAAACACATTAATGAATCTATTTTTGGGTTTTCTATTGTTCCATAACTTATATAGTGTTATTTTAAGGATAGGTTGAATCAATAATCTATTAATTTTGTAGCATTCAGTATTTATAGCTTCAACCCAAAATTAAATAGGTAAGTCATATTCACTAAGCATAGTCATAGAAATATTTTGCAGGGTTTGATTTCATCATTATAGAACACAATTCTGTTCAGGTATTCTAGGGGAAGAAAAGTTATGACGATATTCATTTTGTGAGGAAAAGGATTCAAACTCTTGATTTTCAAACTCATATCAATAATCATTTCTTATGGATTTAATTTTAAGTCCACTCAAATTATCTACATTTTTTTCATATTTGGTGAAATGAGAGAAAGCATCACATTTGTGGGCTAAAAAGAATGTCCATGTATATCTAGAAAAGTCATCTATAAGAACATAAACATATTTATTCCAATTTAAGCTAGAAACTCTAGATGGTCTAAATATATCATGTGATCCAATTAGAGAGGTTGAGAAGTTGAAACTTTTTTCTTTGGTTTGAATAATTTTATATTGGATTCTTTTTTGACAAGGATTGCACACTTTATAATTTAGAAACTCAAGTTTGGGTAAGTATTTGAATAAAATTTTTCTAGATAACATTTTAAGGGAGTGACTGTTAGCATGTCTTAGTCTCCTATGCCACAACCAAGACTCTTTGTAAAACCAAATTAAACATGAATCATTTTGAGATTCTAAATAACACAAGATAACAGAATATAAATTTTCATTTCTTAATGCAGCAAACTCTAATTCATTTTTAGAATTAAAAACGTTTCAAGCATCATATTCAAATTTAACGTGGAATCCATCATCACATAACTGTGCAATACTAAGAAGATTATATTTCGATCCTTCAACAAAAAATACATTGGAAATCATAACTGAGTAAGAGTTACAGATTTGGCCGAGGACATTTATCGTCCCTTTTACATTGTCACCATAGGTGACACGTCCTCTACAAAATTTAATTAAATTACTGAAGAATGAGTATTCTCCTGTCATGTGTTTGAACACCCACATCCAAGTACCCTAAAAATTTATAGGAGATATTTATGCTTTTTACCAACAAAATACTCAAATAAAAATAGATTTTGGTACCTACAATAGTTTTGGTCTAGTTATATAAATGATGAGTGCTTTAGGAACCCATATCTTCCTCATAAGTTTCTTATAAGCATTCTGTAATGTATTTGAAAAATAAACACTCTTAGGTCCAGGAAATCTTGAATCATTAGATAGGGTTTCATAAATTGATCTAGCTAAATGTTTTCCAGAACTAGGATTAATGATATATGTCTTAGATTTAGAAACAAACTTGGTTCTTCGGAAATTAATTTTTCTAGGTACATGGCCAATTCCAGTGGTATATTTAAAAACAATCTATTTACACATAATTTGTACCATGTTATATTTACCATTAGTAATCCTTTAAAGATCCTTTTTTTAATTGCACATTAAATTGTTTTAGTTCATTGTTCTCTATGGGTAATTGAGCATTTTTCTCCCTTTCTATAGTGAGTTCAGTTTTAAGAGTTGAGGTAAGATAATATTGTTTCTTTAAATACTGGTATTTCTCTTTTAATTCATTTCTTGTATTTTCATGAATATTACAATAGTCAATAATTTTTTCAATAGACTTATTTTCAGAGTCACTCTCATCTATAGAATAATCAGAATTTTATACAAGAGATTCCAGAATTTCCATAGATGTGTTTTTCATAAAAATCATATTGGGTTTGTTAGCTTGTTCATCATGTGAAGATTTCAAGTCACTTAATCTATACTTATAGGCAATCCATGTTGATTTCATTTCCTTTTTTATAAATTTTATCTTTGTCCTCATATTTCTTTTGGTACATGATCTTTGGAAAGTCATCGTTGATATGTCTTTTTCACTTACATTTATAGTAGACAATCTCATCATACTTGTCACTTTTTTTCCAATATTTATTCCATCTTTCTTTTTGATAAAATATTTTCTTGAAGATAGGATTTTTGAAAAAGATCTACTTTTTTTAGATTCTCATAAACCATCTAGATAATTGAGCCATCTCCTCGGCACTATCAGGTGACAAATGTTCACATCTAGAAGCTTCAACAGAAACTTCCAATTTCCCTTTTTATTTTCTTTTAGAAGTTGTGGTATTGAATGAAATAGATTTTATTTTGGGTACATCCTCCTCTTCCCTGTTCACATTAAGCTCCACTTCATACGTCAACAGTTTTCCAATGAGTTCTTTTACAGGTAGCCTACTGATGTCACGTGAATCTCAAGTAGAGATAGAGGTTCCTTTCCATATGTAATGTAGATATCTTATAATCCTCAAGATTTTTTCTTTGGTAGTGACTTCTCTTCTAAGAGAAATCATGGCATTGACAATTTTGTTGATCCTGAGATACATGTAAAAAATAGGATCATCAGGTTTAATTTTAATGTTATCATATTTAATATTATAGGTATTAAGTCTCTTTTCATTCACACAAGAATTTCCTTCATGTGTAACCGACAAGGTTTCCCAAATTTCATGGGTGGTTTCACATGCATATATTCAATTAAATTCTTCATCGCCTAAAGAGCAGTATAAAGAAATCATAGCTTTATAAATTTTATTATAGTAATTTTTCATAGGTTCATCCCAAGTGATTCTCTCCATAAGATGAATCTTATATTCATATATAATTGATGAGAATTTTTCACAGCTTATACTTTCTAGATGAATTTTCATTTAAATTTTCCATTGAGCAAAGTTGGTACCATTAAATAGTGGTGGTCTGTTGGTTTCAGAACCTTCCAATAAATTATCCATAATAATGAAATACTTTAGAAGAGAGTGAAAATTAGAATTAACACAAATTTATAGATCTTTAATGTATAGCTAAAATCAAAGTTGAATAGGCTAAATAACAGAGTCTTGACAAAACATTCCTCTGATACCAAAAGTTCATCAGTGTACAGTACATGAGAGGGGGGACTGAGTATCTATTCCAAAAAAAATTAAAATGTATTCTTAAAAGGGGTCCCCAAAAAATATAAATACATCCCAGTGAATAAATGTTATACTGTAAAGGAAGTTATAATTTTAAATAACTTCTTTTAAGATTTATTAATTCTAAATAATCTTAATAGAAGATATTAACATTACTTTTGAAGCTATTCTATTAAAGAAAACGAATTATAACTTCTTTCCGAGATTAACTGTCAATGTAAATTTTGTGATTTATGAATTACATAGTAAAATAAAGAAAACTAAATTTAAACAACACGGTGGATATGAAACAAGTGGTTCAATGTAATGCTGAGATCTAGTTCAATCCATCTAGTGATCACCTTCCCCTAAGAAGTTTATATAATTAAACAACATACACAACCTGTATCGGGCTTTACAACAGTACACAAGACTGTCCATGTCACAAGACATCTTCCATAGTACATCATTGGTATGAAATAATAGGTTACACAAAATGTCTTCCACACTTATCTATGGGAATAAACATGTCACGAACCAGATCTGGTCGCCACCATTAACGGCACCAAACCTGGCCCGTGGCAAGGCCCGAAGGGCATTCCCTATCCCCACGGGCTGGCACAAGTGCCCGGGTATAAAACAATATGATTTGGGAACGATTTACCCGAGTATGAAAGCATAAAACAAATAAAACAATCAATGATAAGAATCTGAAATTTCCATGCTAAACCATTATTAACAAAACCAGATATGAATACATTTGTTTAAAGACACAAAAAGTGGTCCAAATAAAAATAATGACAACATCAAGACATCCCCATGGACTCCACAAGACAAGGGGATCATCACACGCAATCCATCCCCGCAACTCCGCCCCAAAGATGGGTACTAACATCCCGAACCGCCATCACCCTTAGCCTTCCCTTTACCTGAGTCAAGCATAAGCAGGTCTACTTACACCCAAGGGGTGTAAGTAGGGTGTGAGCCTAAGCCCAATAGGATACCACCAGTTGATTCCAAAGATTATTCAATACAATGTGAACAAAACAAGCAATTTTAATACACAAGGTGAAACAGTGTTAAAATTCAAAGAAATGCAACTTTCAAATGAAAACAGTTTTCAATTCGAGAATTTCAGAATGTTAGCACATTAAATAGACATGTGAGATACTGTAATGTACTGCCAAAAACAACCCATAACAAGGGTAAATACCACAAATTCTATGAGCATCAAAATCAGGAACACCCCTAAGCACTAGGTTGTCTCGGGCCCTATGTACCTCGTACCTCGGTGTAGAGTAACCATAGAAAAAAATCCGTTCTCGTGCACGAGCCACTAGTAGGGAACATACCCATAACCTAGTGGTCCCCAATCATCATCCAAATAGTTTAGTTAGAGTTGTCGTTATCCAGATGCTAAGTGGAACAGGGACAAAACCCATCCGATCCACTAGCCGTACTAGTACAAATCCGCCCCACCTAAGTACCCGGGCTTCCCCTTTTGTGCTCAAACAATTTTAGCAAACAACACACATCCATTTTCATATAAAGTATCACTACTGGTCACAAACAAGTTGTACAGTAGCTACACATATTTTATACCATTTAAAACACACAATAAAATAATTTTATTTCCAATAAAACAACCTCTCAAAACATCACATTGTTTTTCACCCAAAGCTCTTTATGATATCCACCTTTCACACTATGATAACACTTGTAAGATATTAAAACCAAATTTCAGTTCATAACCCTTTAATGAAACCAAAAATTCAGTTATGGGGCATCCCAAAATGAACCAATAAATGATTTGAATGGAAAACCCTCAATTTCACCAAAAATTGGAACTTAAAATTCATTTGCATTATAAATGCAACTAAAACCAATTTTTACAGAAACATTCAAGTGAAATAAACATTAGAGTACCATGAAAAACAGCAAGCTAATTCACAAAGATTGCACACACAATGGAATCACCTACCAAATTAACAAAACCCCTTGAATCTCCGTGCGAAATCAAATCGCACCCCCGCCGCACCAAGAGAGAACTAGATCAAACCTAAAACCACACAAATTGGCCAAGAAAACCCAAAGTTAAACCCTAGGTTCGAAATCCTAGTTTCTGGACATTAGTAAACTCAATTATAACCGAATAAACCCTAAGAACAAAGAGTTAAACCCAAAGTAATTTGAAAGAGGAAAGAAAAGGGCTCATTTACTTGAAGTATCTTGAAGTAATCACTCCAAAACTCCAGTATCTGAAATTTAAAAGATCCCAAATTTAGGGTACGTTCGAACAAGATGTATTATCTCATTTAGGAACTGGAATGGAGGAAAAAGACTGAGAATTGAGAGATTTATGAAGGAAATACTTTACCTCTTCAAATCTGGGCGATTTGAGGAACCCTATGAAGATCGGCACAAAATCGCGATTCTACAGAGCTCCAAATGGGTGGGAGAGAGTTCAGGCGCGCGGCTGGGTTACTTGGGCTTGAGTGAGACTTGGAATCACCGAAAAAGCCCAAATAATGAATAAGTTATAACAAAATCAAATTTTATTTTTAAAACAGGAATTGGGCTTTCGGGCAGGCCCAACCCCTTAGACAAAAACCCAAATAACCCCTGGTTATGAACTTCTAAAAGCTCCAAATTACCTTGGTGGTGTTAATAGGTTAGGGTAGGTCAATTAGGAATTTGAATGCATGAAAAATATTGAAAAATGAAAAAGTTATAAAAGATACAAAATTTATTTTTTAATCTGGAATTGGGCTCACGGCTTGGCCCAATTCATGAATACTCATCTATTCCTCCCTAAAACCTAGGGAAACCCCCAAAACAAAGAAATGATGTAAATTAAATGAAAAAATACCTTTAAAATATGTCTTGTATGTGACAATTCTCCCCACCATGAAGGACTTTCCGCCCCGGAAAGTCAACATGAATCTCGGTTGGAAAATAAGAATGGGTACTCTTCCTTGACCCATGACTTTCGCTCCCATGTCTCATGTGTATCATTCCCATGCTGCCATAAAACCCGGACTAAAGGAATAGACTTTCCTCGAAGTATCTTCTCCTGGGAGTCCACTATTTTCACCGGCCTCTCAACGATAGACAAGTCAGGCTCTATCTCTAGTTCTTCCCAACTCAACACATGGGATGGATCTGGATTGTATTTCTTCAACTGGGAGACGTGGAAGACATCATGGATAGATGTCAACTGAGAAGGTAAGGCCAACCTGTATGCCACCTTACCAATACGATCGGTGATCTCAAAGGGTCCGACATACCGTGGCATCAACTTACCTTTCTTCCCCAATCGACGATGGCCCAGACGAGGGGCCACTTTTAAGAATACCCTGTCACCCACAGTAAACTCTAGGTCTCGACGCCTCCGATCAGCATAAGATTTATGACGACTCTGAGCTGTCAATAAGCGCTTCCTGATCAATTTGACCTTCTCAGAAGTCTCCTGCACAAGGCTCGGCCCCAATAGTGAAGTCTCTCCTACCTCAGCCCAACATAGGGGGGACCGACATGGCCGACCATAGAGCGCCTCAAAAGGGGCCATTCGAATTGAGGATTGGTAACTATTATTATAAGCAAACTCAACCAATCCCAAATGGCTATCCCAAGAACCTCCAAAGTCCAAGACACATGCACGAAGCATGTCCTCCAAAATCTGATTCGCCCGCTCTGTCTGACCATCCGTCTGAGGGTGGTACGACGTGCTCATCTTAATCTGAGAGCCCAAGGCCTTTTGAAGGCCTTCCCAAAATCGAGAAGTGAAGCGGGGGTCTCTATCCGAGACAACAGCTGATGGTACACCATGGAGTCTCACCACCTCTTGAAGATACAAATGGCCCAACTCATCTACTTTAGTTGTATCTTTAATCGGAATGAAGTGGGCTGATTTGGTCAGACGATCAATCACCACCCAAATAGCATTCTTACCCCGAGGTGTACGAGGTAAGCCAACAATGAAGTCCATGGCAACCTCGTCCCACTTCCAGGTAGGAATGGGTAATGGCTGGAGCAAACCGGAGGGCCTTTGGTGCTCTGCTTTCACCTGCTGGCATGTGTAGCATCTCGAAACAAAGTCTGCTATGTCTCGTCTCATACCAGGCCACCAAAAATGTCGACGGACATCATAATACATCTTAGTGGCACCTGGATGGACAGCCCACTGAGACTGGTGGCTATCATGCATCACTGCCTTCCGTAGAGATAACGGTACTACTGAACGGCCCCTGAAGCACAAGATGCCCTCGGGAGACGACGACCAATCAGAGGATGTCTCCCCACCATGAAGAAACTGCCTAGATCGCTGACAAAGCTCATCACTAGGTTGTTCCCGCTGAATCAACTCCAACAGAGAAGGAGTCAACTGGACACTCGCCAAGAATGCCCCTCCACTGTGTTCCCTAGCCTCCACATGCATTTGAGACAAGAGCCCCATCAATGCCCACTCATCACTAGACTTCCTCAAAGCCTGCACTGGAACTCTTCGGCTCAAAGCGTCGGCCACTACATTACCCTTGCCTGGGGTATAGACAATGTCAAAGTCAAACCCCTGCAAGTACTCGATCCAGCGACGTTGCCTCAAGTTGAGGTCCTTCTGCGAGAAGATATAAGCCAAGATTTTGTGATCAGAGTAGACCACAAACTTCTCGCCAAAGAGGTAGTGACGCCATGTCTTTAAAGCATGCATCACCGCTGCCAACTCCAAGTCATGGGTAGGGTAGTTCTTTTCATGTGGTCGGAGTTGGCGAGAGCCATAAGCCACCACGTGATCATCTTGCATAAGCACGCACCCAAGACCCATACCTGAAGCATCACAATAAACCACATAACCCTTCCCAGCCTCAGGCAAAATCAGCACAGGGGCGGTAGTCAACCGTCTCTTCAGCTCCTCGAATGATGCTTGACATTCTGGACCCCATACAAACTTCACCCCTTTCCGGGTGAGCGCAGTCATTGGTGATGCAAGCCGAGAGAAATCCCGAACGAATCGCCTGTAGTAACCAGCCAGGCCAAGGAAACTCCTGATCTCGAACACATTCTTCGGCTGCTCCCATGACATAACCGCACTAATTTTCTCAGGGTCCACTGAAACTCCGTGCTCTGAGATCACATGCCCCAGAAATCTCACCTCTCTGATCCAGAAGGTGCACTTTGACAACTTTGCATAGAGGCGGTGATCCCGTAATGTACCTAAAACGATCCTCAAGTGATGTTCGTGTTCCTCCTCAGAGCTAGAGTATACCAGAATATCATCCACGAACACCACAATAAAGGAATCGAGATACTGATGAAACACCCTATTCATAAGTGCCATAAAGACTGCTGGAGCATTGGTCAATCCGAAGGGCATGACCAAATACTCAAAGTGGCCGTACCTGCACCGAAAGGCTGTCTTTGGGATATCTGACTCCTTCACCCTGAGTTGATGATACCCTGAACGCAGGTCTATCTTTGAGAACCACTTTGCCCCCTTCAACTGGTCAAACAAATCATCTATTCTGGGCAAAGGGTATTTGTTTTTAATTGTTACCTTATTCAGCTTCCGGTAATCAATGCACAACCGGAGGGATCCATCAGCCTTTTTTGCAAACAACACAGGAGCGGCCCAAGGAGAGACGCTCGGGCGAATGAATCCTTTGGATTCTAAGTCGTCCAGCTGTATCTTTAATTCCCTCAACTCGGTGGGGGCCATGCGATAGGAGGGAAGAGATATCGGCTGTGTTCCCGGCGCCAGATCAATCAAAAACTCCACATCCCGCTCCGGGGGCAAACCAGATAAATCATCAGGGAATACCTCAGGAAACTCATTCACTACATGAGGTAGTGCACCTTCAGGGGAAAGACCATCCTCTAGCACAATCGAAGATAACTGGAAGATAACACTTCCCAACTCTGGGAGTGGAGGCCCTGCGCGACCTGACCGAGGATCCCATTCACCATGAAAAACCTGACGACTCCCGTCAGGTGCTGTGAAACTCACACGCCTTCTGTAGCAGTCGATGTGTGCCTGGAAGTGAACTAGCCAATCCATCCCGAGTATGACATCAAAAAGGTCCATATCTAAGACCATAAGGTCCCACTCCATCTCGACCCCTGATACAGAAAGTGCACATGAGGGGCACCTAAGGCCCTGCTCCTTCTTCTTTCCCAGCGGTGTCACCAACTCCATCGCGAAAGACATCAACTCAGTTGGAAAATTCAGAATGTCCACAAAATCGGCAGAAATGAATGAAATAGAGGCACCAGTATCAAAAAGAGCAGTAGCAATAGAAGATGCAATCAGAACGGTACCTCGAACTGTCGAAGGTCCCGCCTCTGATCCTGCTGGTGTCTGGTCCACTGCATGGAGGTGTCCAGTATCTGTCTGAGAACGACCGTTAGCCTGAGGCTGTGCCCTGAACTGGCTCTGCCCAGAAGATGATCCAGCCCTACCACCACGACCACCAAATCGAGATCCCCCAGTCCTTGACGGCTCGGACTGTGTTGGCACTCCTCTTGAAGCCACTGACCCTGCCCCACTTGGGAGTGGACGTGCCACACTGCAAAAGCGCTGCAAATGCCCCATACCTCCACACTGGAAACAAGGCTTTGGAGGAAGTGGACATGCTGGTCGGATATGCCCAGGCCTCCCACATTGGTGGCACACGACCGATCTTGCATCAGAAGCAGCAGAAGAAAACTGCCTGGAAGAGTGTCCTGAACTGCCCCCTCCTTTCTTCACATGATCCTCCCGCTTCCTTTTCTTCTCTGAGGAGCTTCCACTTCCCACTGCTGATACAGAACCATAGAAACCAGCCCTGCCTTTTCTATCAATCTCCACCATGCACGCCCAATCAACGACCTCAGCATAGGTCCTCAGCTTAAACAAGAACACCTGGGAGTATATCTCTGGTCGCAAGCCTTTCTCAAACCTTTGGGCCTTCGCTTGCTCATTAGAGACAATTTCTGGAGCATACCGAACCAATTCAGCGAAACGGTTGGCATACTCCATCACAGATAGATTCCCCTGAACAAGTTCCATGAACTCTCTAGACCTGGCATAAGCCAACACCTCAGGGCAATACTGTTCATTGAAGACAGCCTTGAAATCTCTCCAGCGCATCTGCTCATTCTTCCCAGATTGAAGCACTGACTCCCACCATTTACGGCTGGGACCCTCCAACAGAAAGGAGGCACACTTCACCCTGAGCTCCTCGGGTGTTTCCAGGAACTCAAACATACGCTCGATCTTCTCGAGCCATTCTTCTGCTTCCTGGGGTTCTGAGCTTCCTCGAAAGGTTGGAGGCTTATTTTTCAGGAACTCCTGGGCCTTGTCCTTTCTAGGACCAGTATAATCCTCTCTAACAGGAGCTGGAGCTGGAGCTGGTCCATATCCTAGAGCCTGGACAGCCCGGACCACGGCCTCGACTAGCCTCTGATCAATCGGCGTGGGAGAACTCTCTCCAGCTTCCTCCTGTGGGTGCGTGGGAGCTTTCCGGGGAGGCATGTTGCTACAAAATGCAACAGTCACAAAAGAAATAGTCAATACCACAATTCTGAAAATTGTAATCAAATACATCAAATATAAACAAACTAAACACATTTTTGTAATAAAAGAAACAACTACTCCACATCTGCCTGATGTCCACATGTGGTCTGCAGCCCACACGTCTCACCTGGAAGTGAAGTAAATCAGTAAATTCCAACATCCTCTGGTGACTCAAGGTCTGCCATGAGAGGTGCGGGCCAGGCACCCTACTCACAACCAATACCCCGAGCCCCGACAGTCCTAGCTCCTGTCTATCCCGACTCATCTCAAAATAACAATATAACCCAAAAACATTAACCTGCTCTGATACCATTTTGTCACGAACCAGATCTGGTCGCCACCATTAACGGCACCAAACCTGGCCCGTGGCAAGGCCCGAAGGGCATTCCCTATCCCCACGGGCTGGCACAAGTGCCCGGGTATAAAACAATATGATTTGGGAACGATTTACCCGAGTATGAAAGCATAAAACAAATAAAACAATCAATGATAAGAATCTGAAATTTCCATGCTAAACCATTATTAACAAAACCAGATATGAATACATATGTTTAAAGACACAAAAAGTGGTCCAAATAAAAATAATGACAACATCAAGACATCCCCATGGACTCCACAAGACAAGGGGATCATCACACACAATCCATCCCCGCAACTCCGCCCCAAAGATGGGTACTAACATCCCGAACCGCCATCACCCTTAGCCTTCCCTTTACCTGAGTCAAGCATAAGCAGGTCTACTTACACCCAAGGGGTGTAAGTAGGGTGTGAGCCTAAGCCCAATAGGATACCACCAGTTGATTCCAAAGAGTATGCAATACAATGTGAACAAAACAAGCAATTTTAATACACAAGGTGAAACAGTGTTAAAATTCAAAGAAATGCAACTTTCAAATGAAAACAGTTTTCAATTCTAGAATTTCAGAATGTTAGAACATTAAATAGACATGTGAGATACTGTAATGTACTGCCAAAAACAACCCATAACAAGGGTAAATACCACAAATTCTATGAGCATCAAAATCAGGAACACCCCTAAGCACTAGGTTGTCTCGGGCCCTATGTACCTCGTACCTCGGTGTAGAGTAACCATAGAAAAAAATCTGTTCTCGTGCACGAGCCACTAGTAGGGAACATACCCATAACCTAGTGGTCCCCAATCATCATCCAAATAGTTTAGTTAGAGTTGTCGTTATCCAGATGCTAAGTGGAACAGGGACAAAACCCATCCGATCCACTAGCCGTACTAGTACAAATCCGCCCCACCTAAGTACCCGGGCTTCCCCTTTTGTGCTCAAACAATTTTAGCAAACAACACACATCCATTTTCATATAAAGTATCACTACTGGTCACAAACAAGTTGTACAGTAGCTACACATATTTTATACCATTTAAAACACACAATAAAATAATTTTATTTCCAATAAAACAACCTCTCAAAACATCACATTGTTTTTCACCCAAAGCTCTTTATGATATCCACCTTTCACACTATGATAACACTTGTAAGATATTAAAACCAAATTTCAGTTCATAACCCTTTAATGAAACCAAAAATTCAGTTATGGGGCATCCCAAAATGAACCAATAAATGATTTGAATGGAAAACCCTCAATTTCACCAAAAATTGGAACTTAAAATTCATTTGCATTATAAATGCAACTAAAACCAATTTTTACAGAAACATTCAAGTGAAATAAACATTAGAGTACCATGAAAAACAGCAAGCTAATTCACAAAGATTGCACACACAATGGAATCACCTACCAAATTAACAAAACCCCTTGAATCTCCGTGCGAAATCAAATCGCACCCCCGCCGCACCAAGAGAGAACTAGATCAAACCTAAAACCACACAAATTGGCCAAGAAAACCCAAAGTTAAACCCTAGGTTCGAAATCCTAGTTTCTGGACATTAGTAAACTCAATTATAACCGAATAAACCCTAAGAACAAAGAGTTAAACCCAAAGTAATTTGAAAGAGGAAAGAAAAGGGCTCATTTACTTGAAGTATCTTGAAGTAATCACTCCAAAACTCCAGTATCTGAAATTTAAAAGATCCCAAATTTAGGGTACGTTCGAACAAGATGTATTATCTCATTTAGGAACTGGAATGGAGGAAAAAGACTGAGAATTGAGAGATTTATGAAGGAAATACTTTACCTCTTCAAATCTGGGCGATTTGAGGAACCCTATGAAGATCGGCACAAAATCGCGATTCTACAGAGCTCCAAATGGGTGGGAGAGAGTTCAGGCGCGCGGCTGGGTTACTTGGGCTTGAGTGAGACTTGGAATCACCGAAAAAGCCCAAATAATGAATAAGTTATAACAAAATCAAATTTTATTTTTAAAACAGGAATTGGGCTTTCGGGCAGGCCCAACCCCTTAGACAAAAACCCAAATAACCCCTGGTTATGAACTTCTAAAAGCTCCAAATTACCTTGGTGGTGTTAATAGGTTAGGGTAGGTCAATTAGGAATTTGAATGCATGAAAAATATTGAAAAATGAAAAAGTTATAAAAGATACAAAATTTATTTTTTAATCTGGAATTGGGCTCACGGCTTGGCCCAATTCATGAATACTCATCTATTCCTCCCTAAAAACTAGGGAAACCCCCAAAACAAAGAAATGATGTAAATTAAATGAAAAAATACCTTTAAAATATGTCTTGTATGTGACAAAACAAGTGTATAATGATTTAAGGAAAATGATATATTTTATCCTTCAGTTTAATGCAGGAGATAATGCTTATTTAATATAGATACCCACACTACTCAAAAGATAAGAAAAATAATACACAACCGAGCTTTAATATTGAAATAAGGTTAGAAGTGCTCTGAGTGTTAGTCTATGTGGATTTGGACTTATGGGATGAAGTAGATGCAGAAATAGAGTCCCATGTGAAAAACAGTGTATCGTATGTTAGAAATATCTAGATCATGTTCATCATGGTATTGTCAGTGCGAAAATGTGATCGACTTTTCTAATCTATGTTTTCTAGCTTATGGATTCAAGAACAATTCATGTGTTCTTCTGTAATGTTGAGTTCCATGTATCGGTTCTTGTTTTCAGAAATACTCATGCGTAATTAGTTATTAAGATCTATATTTGTTTCTGGGCCACACTTCTCTTTTATTTATTGAGTGAATGTGTTTAAACTGACATGATTCATGTATTCTACACCTTGTACCTCATACCGTCAGATGATATGTCTATAAAGAAACATTAATTCTGTTAGTGCATTTAAAATTTTCAAATATGACAATTAGAAATTTAATTGAAAAACTAAAAAACATATTAGGAAATGGTGTCATAGTTTGTCTATAAATGGCGTCTCCATGAAATGGTGTATCGTTGAAACAGTGTCTAGATGGTCATAGTTTCTAGATGGTCACACTATCTTGATGGTCACGGTGTCTTGATGGTCACGGTGTTTGGATAGTGAGAGTGTCTGGATGGTCACCATGTCTGGATGGTTACCGTGATTGGATGGTCCAGATGTCTTGATGGGGGGGGGAATATCTAGATGGTCATGATTTTTAGATGGTTACAAAGTTTGTATGGTTATGGTGTCTTGATGGATACAGTGTCAGGATGGTTTTAGTGTCTGGACGGTCAGCGTGTCGAGATGGTTATGGTGTCTGGTTGGTGACGGTGTCAGGATGGTCACGGTGTTTAGATTTTCACGATGTCTGGATGGCCATGGTGTATGAATTGTTACACTGTCTGGGTCCTTTACTAGAATATATCAACTAGTGGTAGACTCATGGTTTTGTAGACATAGCCAAAATAAATATATAGAAACCAAAAAAGTTGTATCCATAAAATGGTTTATACTTGGTCATTCATCAAAGAAATCATTATAATGTAAATTAAATATAGTGTACAATAACTAAAAATAATGTATACAAATTAAGATCATGTATAGGTTTATTTAAATCCTAAAGAAACAAATAATTTTTACACATGACTTGAGAAAGTTTAAACATGATTAACAATATTTAAAAAAATTAACGGATTTGTGATCATCAAAACATGAGTAACATAGTAGGAGTACAACATAGAGTTACCACAAGAGAAATAGAATTATGTTAATCTATCAGAGTTCAAGTATTGATTATGAAATGTTCAGTTTTTAGAGAATGATAGATTAGATATAAAATCAATTAATGTTGATTCAATGAATTATTAGGATCTACCCAAGTGTGTAACAGAGGTGCATATTCTTCTTACCATAGATAGGACTATAAGAGTTTCAGTGTGTAATTATCTAGTGTATAAAATACATTGACAACTTATATGAAGAAAATGAATCATTCTAACTAGAAATATTATTGTATGGTATCATTTTTAGAATGGAGGCTAATGGTGAATAGTGCACCAGTGTTGAGACTTCCAGAGGAGGGTGTTGAGTATGTATTGTATTGTGATTACTTCAAAACTTGGATAAGAAGAGAGTTTATATAGAGGTAGAAAGTGATCGTATATGTGTTGAGGTAGTTGTGACTCCACAAGTATAATTCCTTGAATCATGATATAGAGTAGGTATTAGCAGAATTAACTCTAATGACATGGATGAACTATATTCTTGGTGATCATACTGTCGATTAATCATAACACCAGTGTCTCATTCACATATTCCCTCAAAGAGATCATAACATTAGATATATGCATTGTCTGATGTTACTATAGGATTATAAATTATAGATAGTCTACACTCTTACAAAATTCAACTTGACGATAGAAGAAATAAGTTGGAAGTATAGTTCTTGTTCGGTGTATTAGGTGTATGATCAGTTAACTTATATAGAGCTTACCATGGTGTAGTTAGGGGTAAACATATCATTTAGTCTATAGTGTTGGCTCCTCTACAGTCCACATGTGAGAGGCCTTATTGGGTTTTATCAACAATGATGTTCTACAAAAAAAATATCTCCAACGTAGATTTACATAATAGATTCTATGATGAATGAGGGAACATAATCCATTTATAAAGACTAATAGTCACTATTGAGATGGGAATTATTTGTGATAGTTTCCCATACCAAATAGAATGTGGTGGAAAAATGAAAAAAAAAACTTTTTTCTGACGGTCAATCACATAATTTTTTTACCATGGGTAAGTCATCTGATGAATTTTTAGGGTTTTTATATACATGATAATTTTAGTCAAGTATTTTCACCCATCACATATAATAAAGGTAATGACCTTGACCTCAGTATCTGTAAGTTGGTGCCATACTATATTACATTGGTATGTTTACAAGGAATCACATCCTAAAGAACCAATAAGTTTAGCATTTTTCAAAACCAGATTACATATATAAAAATTATTAAACAAATTGAAAGGAAAACAGTGTAGATACTCAATAGATAACAACCAATATCTGTACGATAAACTCTAAAAGCCATTCATAATACACTTCTCTAAATCCTAGGGAAATTTAATCATATAAAAGGTGTGATCCCATATGACAATTAATGGTATGAAATACATTATAAGCAACAACATTAAACTATATTTCATGATTAGTAATTTAAAACACATTTCATTAAGACATAATCTTGATCTTAATATGGTAGAAATAAAATATGAATAAATAATGTCATATAAACAATCAAATGAAACCTCACATAGGATATTACAATAGTTGAATAATCAGATAATTTAACAATTACTAAGATCATAATGCGAGAATTAATTTTTTGGACAAAAAAAACATATCATGGAATCCCTGACCAAGACTTTTGAAAATTATAGGGTAAGGCCTCGTCCAATACCTGATTTTTATAATCTTGTGAGACCAACTGATTCTTTGAGGGGATATAGAGGGGCCCAACCATCTAATGTTATGTCCAATAAATTTCCCATATATCTAAAAAATATATCTTTCAATCAGTTTTTCCCACACCAAATTAAAATATTTGAATCATAATCATAATTGAAAATAATCTAACAAAACTGGTGATAAATTTATTGAGGAAATTACTATTTAAACATTTCAATTATTTCAATACCACATAAAAAATTTAAATTTTAATAACCATAAATGAATAACATAAAATATTGTAATAATAATAAAATACAATATTTGATTCAATAAAGAGAAGTAAATACACCACATTCAAGGAATAAGGGCATAAAAATAAATATATCTCATATAAGTAAAAATTTGATGATAAAAACACATTTTTAGTTTGGAAGGATGTGTTCTTTAGAAGATAATTTTTATTTGTCATAAATTCATATTTTAGACATGTATATCCCATAAAATTAAAATTTAAGTACAATTTAATTATATTTTTAGAATAAATGATATACAATTGATGTGAAAAAAAATGTGAAAATAGTTTTTAAAACATTTTATAAATTTTCATTTTTAATGTGGTATAATAAAATTCATAAAGAGACTTTAAATTGAAAAAGGAATAATTGTTTGTATAAATACCTAAATAATAAAATAAATTTTAAATGAAAAATTTTTGATTTATGAAAAATAACGATGTCTAAAATATGATTTGGGATAGAACATGAAAATCAGTAAGAAATTGGTACATTCCCTTTAATTGGGCTTGCGTAGCGGGAAGAATTGAGAGTGGAACCTTGAAAGAAAATGTGTATTCCATAAAAAAGAATAATTGATCGAGAAACATTATTTTTTTTCACATATAATTTAGATGATATATATAAAAATAATTAATAATTATATTTGAGTATATAAAAAGGAAGCATATCATGAATTAAAATGGAGTTTTGGGAAGAAAACCCTTAACACTTTATAATCAATCGAACCATATGTCCAAAAATTAAAATTAATCCAATGAAATATTTAATACCATGAATATAAATATATTAATGATTATATATATATATAATTTTAGTTTATGTACACCACACACAATAAATAAGTTGGGAATAATGGAAATCACATGAAAATAAAGGTGATATATTAATCCCTTTACCTTATGTCTGAATATGTTACACACTTAAACATAATTTAATGGATAATCAATTTAAATCCATTAATTAATTAATTAAAACCCATATATAGGTGTGTTTGATTTATTATAATTATATTAAGTTCATTTATGGCACTTTTATATGTTATAAGACAGAATTTTATTGCTTGGGCATGTTCATTTCTTTGGTTTTTATGATCGGTATACATGAATTTGAGTATGGAAGTTAATAAGGAATGGGTATAATTCTCCAAAATTTAATTTATATGATATTAAGTAAAATATTTAATTCTTATTGGTAATATATATTGGTTTTTATGGTACCATGATGAATTTTTATATAAGACTTTTAGGGATAATTCTTTTTTTATTATGGAGGAAATTGATCATAACTAACTAATTTTTTTTAACATTATGGATTTTGTAAATATGTTCCCCCCAGAATATAAGAAAGGATGTAATACATATATTATAGTCTAATTTAATATATATTGTTGAATTTCCAATCTGAAAGATAAATGGAAGAATTAAAATCCTTCATCAATGAAGGCTATAAATTAGCACCTCTCAGATGATGAATTTGTTTTTAAAATAAAAGAGAGATGGGAAAAGTGTGTGAGTAAATATATTCCATTAAAATGATATCATTAGATTATATATATGATATGGGAGTTATAATTATCATTTTTATATATTAGTTTAAGAGATACTAAAATATGAAAATAACTTGCATATAAACTAACAGGAAAAGGAAGAGGATTTTACATCTTGTGTACTCTATTGAGAGAACCCCCTTAAAATGAATGGTTTAAGAATTTGGTTAACACCAAAATATCCTAACAATGGGGATAGTCTTGGGAAGAGTATATGGAAGATATTTTACAAGGTTCCAATCTTGTAAAGTGTGAGTAGAAGGGGTGGTGAGGGTTGGTATTTATAGTCGATGAGAGAGGCGATTTCTCATTATTTTATTCATTATTCATTATTTTATTATTTTGATCCAAACAAGAAATAATTAATATTTTTGTTACTAAATAAAGTTATAAGTGAATTTCATTTCTAAATGATGTTGATTACATCATCCAAAAAACACCTATGACTGAATAGATCAGGTATTTAACATTTATCATAAATTATCATATTTTACTATTCCTAAAAATTCAAGTATTTTAGATATATTTAAAAAATTTAACCTTATAAAATATTGATGTGTGTAATTGAAAAATTAAATCAATTTATGAAAGTAATTTTTTAAATTAGTGAAATTTAAATTTTAATTAAAACTATAATTAACTAGAAAAATAAAACTTTTAAATCTATAACTGATTTTATAACACATTCAAAAATTAACTAAGGTCTCATTAAATTATAATAAAATAATAAAAATACTAAATATTAAATAATTAATAAATTTTATGTAAATAAAATAACTTTTAAACAATTTTATTATTATAAAATTATAATTAAATATATACAAATTATAAAAATACCAATATTTAATTTAATTCTTTTTAAAATATTCATTTACATATACTATGTTATAATTATATCATACCTTCATTTATATGATTCCTAAATTTTATTTGTACATTCATGGTTGAGTATAATATTTATTTAGCCAATTTACTTTTCATTAGCGTCATATTACTATTCATAAGGATAACAGTACTATTCTGAAGGGGATAGCTACTATTCACAAATAAATTGAGTTGATCCTATAAGACAAAAAATATCATACTAATCACAACCATGAATGCATGCTTTTGGATATTCAATTCATAAAAGATTGAAAATTACACCTAAATAATGTTCTCCATTATACGACGGTAAAAATGATTTTAGAAAAATATATCCCTTTCATATGTAACATAGAATTTATTATTGTAAAAACAAATGACATAATATATATATTTCATAATTGTATTCCTTCCCTTGAATTTTATTTATCGGATATAAAGGTAATTTTAAAATAATGATATTTAATTTTTATCACTGTTTGTTAATGTTTGGTTTTTTTAAATCCTATGATGTCGAATAAATTAATTTTTAGAAGGGTCGTAATATAAAATAATTGGGTGTTACATTATCCCCTCCTTTAAAAAATTGTGTACTCAAAAATTTAAATTAAAATTTGAATTCTAAAGGATGATACTTGAGAATTTAATTATGGGATACTCATAACAGAAATAGTATTAAAATAATATCCTCTAAAAATTGGACAAGGTAACTCGGGTGGTCACCCCAAAAGCAGGCTTTCGAGTAGGAGAATATTTGACGGAAGTGAAAAAAGGGCATGAGAGAGAAATATTACCATAAATTTCTTATGGTAAATTATATAGGACATGGTCGTTAAAAATTTAATCTTTTAAACCCCATAAAATAGAGTTATGAAAACATTCATTGATATAATAAAAAAATTATGATAAAAATACATGATTCGCCACTAAATTAGCCTAATATCCATGTGCATTATTTTTCCTAAACACCATTTTAATTATTTTTACACTTTGAACATTATTTCATATTATAATTTTAAATCTTTCTAAAAATTCACTATTACATGGTACATTTTTTAACATCATTTAAATTACAGAATGATATTGATTCTTTTTCATATTTAATTTTCAAGTTTCATATTACACTGATAAAAATTCATAATTTTGTAGTACCTGAAGATTCATATTGGAAGACCACCAATGTTATCCTTGAAAAACCCACATTCTGGGTGAAGTAAACTCGATAGCATCCCAATCAAACTAATTTAGAGGCCAAAATAAAATCCCAATAATTCTAAAAATTGATCTTATGATAAAGTAAATAATGGGGAACATTTCATTCATTAGTGTTCTAAGATAATTATGATTATTGAATGGAGTTCCAGGTGGCCCAAGTTGAAAATAAAATTTTGGGTCAGATTCTACGGCCCAGAAAAACATTCCACCATTTTACACATATCATGTAAACCGTAAATTATTTTGGTCTGAAAATTTACAGCATGTTGGGGTTCATCCTAAAATACGTTTTATTATTCAACTTACCACTCTATTTTTACCATCTAGTAGTTCATTTAGGATCATTTTTTCGGTGGATGCAAGCTGGCTGTCACATCGGTCAAGAGTGGAAAAGTACAAGTTCCCCAAGTTATCCACAACCCTATGACTACCTAAATCAATTGGGATGAATTTAACTATTCGAGGCTCTACCCAAGGCTCCCAAAATTATTATTTAATGCAGTGGTGTTGGTGTATTTAATCATCCTGTATTCTTTCTTTCATTGTAATGTTATGCTACCACTTTCCTTTGTAATGTTCTTCCTCAATTATATGTAGTTTTAGTTAATCTTAGTTCATATAAAAGCTCAACCAATACTCTTATTATTTTATTATACATATAACATTAATACTATTCCATAATTTTGTTAATTTTATTCAAACCAAAATTTTTGAAATTTATCACACAATTGTGGAGCGATCATTATTTTGTTGTTTTTACATTCTCAATTCCACCCTCATAAGCATACTTACAGCTTCTGTTGAGTACATGTCATCAATAGAGAGAAAACTATTTTTGATGCTTATCTAAGGGATTAGAATGGGGCTGTATTAAATGTTATTTTTCACTCTCAAAATTATTATTAACTTCTTTTATTTTAGTTTTATTATTCAATGATTTTGTATCTTCCATTTCAATATTGAATTTATTCACCACACTTTTATGTTATGATAAGATACTTTACATAAATTTCTAATGAAAGTGATCCTACAAGTGTAAATGAGATTATCAATAATTTGTGAAGTTTTTTAAGCATTATATAATAATGTTAGTTTGTATTCATTGAATGATTCCTTCTCGAGTTAATGAAATTGAAATCATTAAGAAAGGAATTCATCCAATCCACCTAAAGTGAATACATTGGATCATCTCACTCTCTTAATTTGAATTCACTTAATACCCTTTTTGTTCACATAAACCCATCTAAAATTAATCAAAGTTGGCTAATTCATATCCAAAAACCATCCATATAATATTCATGTATATAGGGTTCTTCATAGTTCTTTGAGGAATCAACAACCCACGCTACTCTACATTTGAACGCTGAACCCTAAAAACATTGGTAAATTTGGGAGAGAAAAAAAATTTGTGCCATTGAGGGGGACCCAAGTATGTAATATTAAAAACCCATTCTACTCTCCCATATTTCTTCAATACTCACCCAAATTATCTTATCTGTTCCCTTTCTCATTTTTTTTGTTTTAGCCTACGTTTTCCTACACTCATGACCAATAAAACAATGTAGTTACGGTGGATAGATTGGGGATTGGAGAGTCAAGTACACTAAGGGAACACTTTCCATATGATAATAATCATCCTAATACTATAGAGTAAAAAATTTATCCAATTTAAATGTATGGTATTCAATGATACCCACTCATAAACCCAAGTGGGAACCAAAATGGAAGTCCAAATTTTGCAGCCCCAAACTTAGGAAATGCAGTCGATCAAACAACGAATGACTACCTAACACCTACCTGGACCAATACCACCTCATGAATTAGACAAAATTCCCTAGGAGATTCAAACTACATCTTTAAACCCCATGTCTTAAACCACCTTACCACATTCCATTGAATGGAGTCTGAGATGCCCTATCATCATGTCAAGGAGAACAATGACATTGTAGAAACCATGTGTCCTCACATCAACTAGAATCATCTAAGATGAGTCTATTTCATTTTTATTTAAATGATAGAGCAAAAAATTGGCTAAAATATTTTATACCATCATTCATAAAATTTTTATACCATTTAAAAAGACAATTATACAAAAAAAGATTTCCCCACCAAAAAAAATTGCACTTAAAAAGAGTATCCATTTTTTTAAAAAAGTGGGAGAGTCATTTTATGAAACCTAGGAATGGATCAATGACACAATAAAAATGGTTCTATGTTATATTTTAATATAAATGTACAAGTGATAATTTCTTTTGAGTGATTGTCCTCATGGAACAAAAAAATTCATTGACATGATGTGTAAGGGAACTTTTGAAAATAGAGCCCCAAACAATGCTTTTGAGTATTTGGCAAGTCTTGCTGAAAAAGACCAAACATGGGGAACATCACCTTAAAATGAGAATCCAACCATAACTGTTGGATTTTACACACATAGGGAAGAGGAAATCCTTATGGCTAAACTCACCACAATCTCTAGGAAGTATGAGTATATAGACCTTAGGAAAGTCCATGAAATCAAAACTGTGGACCCTATTTGCACAATTTGTGACAAACATGACCATAAGATAGAAAACATCCCATACATTCCATCTATCAAGGATGTTATTTTAGGAGTACCCCTAGTGGATGTAAATTCCTTGAAATTTAAACATCCTAAATACCAAAACACCTTCAACCCTAGGTATAATGACCACATAGGCTTCCACGGGAAAGATAACCGAAAAACTAATGAACCATATAGACAAAATCTATGCCCCCACTAGAACTACCAAACCCATAACAAATTAAAAACCCAACAAATCCAATCCCAAAAACAACTGGTCCATTTTCAACAAACCATCCCACCTCAAAAATATCCCCCCTGGGATAAACCAATTTTCTCAAACACCAACCCCAACTGTTCCACAAAGCCTACAAGAAAAAATGTGCAAACAAATTGAAAGGATGGACTCAGAAGTAGTTTCCCTAAAACAAGAACTATAAACCATAAAAACTAGAATGTCATAGTTGCCTACACAATCCATTCCACAACAAACAATTAGGGTAGAGTCATGTTGAACTCAAACAACTCATACAAAACTAAAGGCTAAGACTGTTTTATTAAAGTTAGAAATCAATTGAGAAACATTAACATATAAGTCAGAAACCATGTGAAGGTTCAAAATATAATTAAAATTCAAATAAACCACATGATGAAACTGAGGAAACTGATAACAATGTGAATGAAACAACCCTTCAACAAACAAACCCACAACCAACACAATTTCCTCAACGTATGAGGGGGGAAACCAAGCCTGAATTGAATGAAACACTAAGGAAAATATTCTCACAGGTCATGTTGAAACTTCAAATCCTTAATGATATCTAAACCATTCCTGCATACTATAAATACCTTATGGAACATTCACATTTAAAACTAAATTATCACATAAGAACTATGTCTTTCTTGAAGAAAATGTCAGCATAAAAATTCAAGAAACCCTTCCACCAAAAATAAAAGACCTAAGATGTCCGTAAATCAATGTTGAACTAGGAGAGAAGAATGTTTTAAGAGCCTTGTGTGACCTAGGTGATAGTTTCAACCACACACCCTATGCTATGTACTAATAGTTAGGCCTATAAAGATCTTCATTCCCCTTCGGTCACACTTCAACTTACTGATCGTAGAATTAGGTTTCCAAAGGGGATTTTAAAGGATGTTCTAGTTAAAAAAAATTCATCTACCCTACTTACACCATTTTCCTTGACAAAAATCCTAAATTTGGAAACATATAACAAACACCAATCATCATTGGTTGTCCCTTGCTTTCAATAATAAACTTTTTTATCTGAGTATAAAATGGGAACATGACCATCACATTTTGAAACCTGATTATAGACTTGAATATCTATAATTCAAGCTCAAACGTATGGGATGATGGGGAAATTCATGAAGTAAACATGATCGAAAGCATTGATAATTAATCCTTAGAACATCAAATAATATTTGAGGAATGATTAATTCAGTATGAGAATGATTTATTTTATTAACAAAAAGGAAGTTTATCTCTTTGGCATGAATCATTTTCAAATTTTTCTTATGATGAATACTTAGGTCCAAAAAATCAGTGAATACTTTCAAGAAACCACATTCTTGGACACCAATCAAACATAATTCCCTAAATATTATAAAAACAATATTATTACTGGAACACCTACACAAGGGGATTCGATTCAATCTAAAACACTAAGAAAAAAATTCATCTTGATCCAATGTCACAATATTCGGCTGAAATTTTGAACAAACCTCATCTTTAATTGAAGGAACATCCTACTAAACTCAAGTATGACTTCCTACAGGACAATAAAACACATCCTATTGTCATTTATTATTATATTGAATCCAATAATGAGAGTATTCTTCTTGATGACCTTAATAAAAATAAAAAGCCATTGGTTTGACTCTGTATGATATTCATGGGATTACCCCACTAATCGGGACTCATAAGATTCTTCTAGAAACTGATTTAAAGCCATGTAGTCAACATCAATGGACACTCAATCCTAATCTGATAGAAGTAGTATGGGAGGATCATCTGGAATTGATAAAAGCTGGTATCATCAATCCCATCGATGAGAGGGAGTGTGTGAGCCCAATCCATATTGTTCCCGAGAAGACAGGAATCACATTGATAACCAATAAGGATGGAGAGATTCTTCCATCAAGGGTGAGTAGTGGCTATAGAGTCTGCGTTGACTATAAGAAGATAAAATCAATTACCAAGAAGGTATATTTCCCCTTACAATTGTTTAACCAAGTCCCTGGGACAGTCACATGTCACACCTTCCACTATTTAGTATATGGGTACTTAGGGTATAATTAAATTGATGTCTCCCAATAGGATCAAGAGAACACTACATTCAAATGTCTATTCGACACCTTTGCATTAAAATTCATACCGTTCGGGTTACGCAATGCCTTTAGAACCTTCCAGCGGTGCATGATGGGAATATTCTCAGACATGGTATGACATTTTCTAGAGGTCTTAATGGATGAACTCTCTGTGTTTGGGGACAATTTTGAGGGATGAACGAGGAATGTGGAGAGAGTCTTTTCAAGATGTGAAGAAAATAATATAGCACTAAATTGGGAAAAATTCCATTTCATGGTTTAATATGGACTATTTCTTGTCCATATAGTCTCAGGTAGGGGTATTGAAGTTGATAATGAAATGTTTGAAATCATTTTTCACCTTATATCAAACAAAACTGTTATGTAAATGAATTCTTTCTTAGGACATGATGGTTTTTATAGAATATTCATCAAGGAAATTAGTTAAATTTATCGCCCCATTTGTGCTCTCCTAGAAATGGATACTCCATTTTTCTGGATAGAATTCTATGAGGGTTATTTCTCAACCTTCAAATAATCTCTCACATCTCATACCATTATCCAATCTCCAAATTGGAACCTTCCACCTGAAAATATTTGTGATTCTAGAGACATTATTGTAGGATCTGTGTTAGGACAACATTGGGATAAATCTCCTTATGTCATTGATTATACAAGAAAATACATAAATGATTCCCAAATAATCTACAACACCATTGGAAATGAGTTACTTTATATTGTTTTTTCCTTAGATATGTTTAGGTTATACTTCTTAGGATCCCCCAACATTGTGTTCACTGGCAATTCTGCTCTAAAATACCTCTTTCAAAAACAAGATTCCATGGCTAGACTAATTAGTTGGGTCCTTCTATGACCGTAATTTGACCTCAATGTCAAGGGTAAAAGAGTGTTGAAAAAGTTGTAGCACAACATCTCTTTAGGATATAATTTAAAGGCAACTAAAATCGCCTTCTTGTGTCTGATTCAATACCTGATGATATCCTCTATCCATTGAGTCATTTCCCATTGTATGCCGGCATGTCCAACTTCTTAGTTATAGGAGTCAATCCAAACTTAATAGGGACTCGTGATAAAATTAAATTCATTTATGATGTTAGGAACTATGGGTTTGATTATCCATACCTATATAAGTTCTGTCCCGACCAAGTCATTAGGAGATATGTCCTAAAATCTGAACAAGATTCCATCCTTAAAATATGTCATTACACGACATGTGGGGGTCACATTTCAACTAAGAAAACTTATACTATGATTCTTCAGTGTGGTATCTTCTGGACCACCATCTCAAGGGACTAATATATTTTTTTTCGAAGATGTCCTATGTGTCAACAAGTAGGGTCCATCAAAAAAAGGAATCAAATGCAACACACTCCCATCATAGTAGTTGAAATATTTGACTGTTGGGTAATTTATTTCATGAGTCCCTTCCCATACTCTAGGGGATATCATTAAACTCTCTTAGATGTTTATTATGTATCAAAATGGGTTGAGAAAATTCCCACTAAATCTAATGATCATCAAAATATGATTATATTCCTAAAAGAAAACATCTTCTCTAGATTTGGAATTCCTAGGTCCATCATTAGTGATCATGGAGATCATTTTTTCAATCATAAATTATCATCATTTAGGGACAAGTATTGAATTTGTCACAAAGTGTCCACATCTTAAAATCCATAGACGAATGGTCAAGATGAGTTTTCCAATCGATAAATCAAAAAAATTCATGATAAAACTGTTAATCCATTTAGGAAAGATTGGTTATGAAATATCTTAGATGTTCTTTGGGCTGATCAAACCACATATAAAACCATGTTAGGAATGTCTCTATATAGGTTGGTTTATGGGAAATCACACCATTTACGAGTTGAAATTGAATATATGGATTTTTGGAAAATATAGAAAACGAATTATGACATCTCATTGGCCGGAACAAAAAAGGAAATTAGATCACAATGAACATGAGGATCTTAGGATAGAGGATTATGAATATTCATGGATAAATAAATCTAGAGTTCAATACTAACAATCTCAAAATATTAAAAACAAAAAAATTGTACCTAGAAATCCTATTCTTTTTTATAACTCTAAACATCATTTACACGTAGGAATGTTGAGGTCCAGATGGTCGGGTCCAGATGGTCGGGTCCATACAAAGTGTATAGGGTGTAACCCCATGGGGCTATAGAAATTAAAGTTCACACCAATTTTCAAACCATTAATGTTAATAGACATAAAGTCAAACCATCCATTGAACCCTTCCAAAAATATGAAATAGATTATGACTTGTTTTAAACAACATTAGATGAGGAAAATACTTAACTAATCAGGGGTCTTTTTCAAGCAAGAGATGTTAAACAAAAGAGGTACATGGGAGGTAACCCTATGGTTTTCATGTTTCCAATATTTGTGAATCATATATATTTTTCAAATGGGATTAATGATTCATTTATATATTTAAAAATTGTTTTTAATAAGAAAATATATTGTTTAAATATTCATCTGTTATGGGTATGGATGGGTATGAAATGGGAGCGCTATATTCATCTATGTCACGTGGTGTGATCCTTGAGTAATAGCTTACCCATAAATTTAAAAATAAACCAATGTATCATAATTTAATTTAATTTTTATGTGTTTTTAGGTTAAAATACTGAAATATTAATAATAATGATTAAAAGTACATGTTGTAGGTTATTGGGAAAACCATGTCACAACCAGTAAAGCCGTGGGGACTCGAACCTGGGACTGAAGGGAGATAGGGGTGCACACTCACCACTGGCTTACATCTTATAGTTCTTCCTTATTCTATAATAATTTTATATATAATTATATTTTACTTTATTAATTATATTAATAAATATATATATATCTATAAATATTTTTTTTGTTTTTGTTTTTTCTTCCTTCATCCACTATGGAACTCTGCAATTGAAATGGATATCAAAGGACTTAATTAGTGTGGAAAGAACATCAAATTAAACAACCAGGTGACTTCATTAAATTATCGTCATATTGAAAATTCCTTTAACAACACCTATCATATACCTCTACCCCTTATCAATTTTATTCTCTTTAATCACTAGGGACATTGTTATTCAATTTTTGGAGGGGGTGAAAATAATGGAAAAAATTATTAATTTTGTGTGTATAAATAATGTGTTGAAGGGAAAATTTATTTAACCTTGAAAATGTTATTACAAACTTCACAATTTGAAACAAAATAAAAAATAATTTATCATGCTCTTATTTTAATTTTAATCCATGTATAATTTCATGAGTATAGATTTTGGAAAGTGATGCTGTCTAATGTAAAATTTCTTCATTTATATTTTCATCCAAAAAAAGAGATCACAATGCTCATCCTAATGATATTGGCATATTATTTTCCTTTCATAGGGTCCCCCAAATAAATAAAAAAGGTTTGGTGATCATTTTAGTTTTAAGATTAGAATTCAAAAAAAAATAAATAAATTTGTGCCTAGATCAAAGAATTGACCTACGGTATGGCAATCAGAACATAAAGATCATGAATAAATAGTTCTATAGCCTATAGTTAGCAATTTAATCTCTATTTTTAATAATTTGAATTTTTTTTTGTCTTATTTAACTCGAGATGATGCCCGAGTATGTGAGCATCACTTGATTCCATAAGGTCCTTAAGCCTAGGAGTCATCAACAGAGTCTCCCTACCTAGGTTGACTCTTTTGAGTGAAATTTAAATAACCATGGAAATATTGCAATAAAAACCATTAATACTCATCTTAGTTTTGAAATTTGAATCCACCTAGCACTTCCATCATTTCCCAATTTAATAATGATGAAAACCCATGTCTATTGTGACACACAACACATCCTCATAAAAAATTGATATTGGATGAAATATAATGATGAATTTGAACAAAATAATGGGCTTGGGATTGGGATGTTCTTACGAAACAACCATGTATTAAATGATTTTGATGCGTTTAATAGTTTTTTGAAATAAGGGATTTTTGTGATCATTGTTTATTAAAATGTTTTTGGAAAAGGGAATTCTAATTTCAAATTTTTGAGATATATTTTGTTCGGGACTAGGAAAACATAAGTTGGGGTGTCTGATTAGCCACTAAATAAGACTAATATTTATTGTCAATATATATAATATTCACATTATTTATTATTCATAAGTACCAATTTAGTGCATTATATACTTTGAACATTATTTCATATAATAATTGAAATTCCATCTTAAAATAAACAATTACATAGTACATTTTGGAACATTATTTTAAAGTACCCAATGATCCTGAATTTATTTAAGTATTTAATATTAATTTTTATCATTAAATTGGTAAAAATTCATAATTTTGGAGTACTTGACGATTCAAATTGGAAGACCTCCCAAGATATATTTGAAAAAACAACATTCTGGGTGAAGAAAACTAGAGATCATCCAAACAATACTACTGTAGAAGACAATATTCAACACCCATAATTCTGAAATTGAAATGATGATAGAGGACATCATGTGGAACATTTCATTAAATAATGGACAAAGATAATTTTATTCTTTGAATGGAGTTTTAGGTGACCCATGTTCGAGATAAAATTATGTGCCAGATTCTATGGCCCACATAAACAGCCCACCGTGTTACACATATCTCATAAAAAATAAATTATTTTGGACTGAATATTTACCTTCCATTGTGGAAAATGATTATATTTATTTTATTATTTTATTAAACACAATAATTTGGCTATATGAAATCTCATGTAGGCACTTATGTGAGGTGGATTCAAGCTGGAAGCCACCTCAGGTCAAGAGTGGAAAAGTTCAAGTTCCACAAGTTTTCCACCACCTAAAGCCTTCTATATCATGTGGGCTGAATTTGAATATTTGAGTCTCTACACAAGGCACCCAAAATTCATATTATAGGCAGTGGTGTAGGAGGATTTAATAATCTTGGATGATTTCATTCATTATAATGTTATGCTACAACTTATCCTTTGAAATGTTCTTCATCAATTATATGTTTTTGTAATTCTTCTTAGTTCGTAATAAAACTTCTTCCTTTCGTATTATTGGGTTCTTATACATATCATTTTGATGTAATTTCTTTATGGTGTGAATTTATTCACGTCATACCTTGTGAAATTTATCACACAACGGTGGAGTGATCATTATTTTGTTATTTTTAATTCGTCAATTCCACCCTCACTATCTACTACCGGCTTCCGTTGAGAAAATGTCATTAATGGAGGTCTAACTCTTTTATGGGTTGATAAAAGAGAGTAGAATGGGGATTTATTGAACAGTATTTATCAATCTCTAATTCATTATTATATTCTTCTATTTGAGATTCTTTTTTTCAATGTTTTTTAATTTTCCTCTTCCATATTGAATTTATTCACCCCACATTTATGTGCTAATAAGATCCTTTACCTTGGAGTGCTAATGAAAATGATCCTACAAGTTTATAAGTGGTTATGAGGTTTTTGTGAAGGTGTTTATCAAGTATGTTATGAGGCTAGTTTGAATTCATTGAATGAATACTTCTTGATTTAATGAAATTGAAATTATTTAAAAAGGAATTCATCCAATCCACCCTATGTGATAAACTAGGATCAACTCATGCACTTAAATTGAATTCACTTAAGACTCTTAGTGATTACATAAAACCATATATAATCAGCCCATATTGGCCAATTCATATCGAAAAACAATCCATAAAATGTGCATGTATATAGGTTTCTTCTTACGACTCTGAGGAATCGACAACGCAAGCTACTCTACATTTGACCGATTAACCCTAAAAACATTTGTAAATTTGGGCGAGACATAGAAAAAATTTTGTTTATGAAATATTTCCTATAGTTGATGAATTATTTCAATATATATGACTTTTCATATACAATTTTATTTTATAAACACAATATTATCATTTTTTGTGCCTCGAACAATCTACATTTCATTTATCAACACGGGTTACATCATATGGGGCTGTAATAACTTAACCTCTAAAATCTCATACCATGATCAACATAAACCATTTCATAAATGTTTAATCATTATAAAATATCATGATCTAATAAATTAAAATACTTAACTCAATATTTAGTACTATCATATTTACATTATCCATATCAGTTATCTCTATATACACCATAATCATCTCATCACCAGAAAAATATTAAGGTTTATCATCCCCATAACCAAGTGTTTTTAAATGTTTAACATGTAACTCAATAATTTTTATTTTTAAAATTCAATATACGACCTGATATCCTTTATAAAATATCACTACAATAAAGTATTTATATATTCTATAATTTCTTTAACCATTACATCATTGATAAAATACTCAAATGAAATAATTCGTTAATCCAAACATAATCACATTAATTAGTCCCCTTCATATGTTGTAGTAGCATAATCTTGACCATGATCCATTATTTTATTTTGAGGTATATTCAATTTATTCTTGGGAAATTTATTTTCATAGTGTACAATCACTTTTCACTTGAATTATTGATCATTGGAAAAATATTTCTATTCTATAAATCATGAAAATGTTGGACTTTTTATCCACATTTGATGAAAAATAATTTTCCTATTAAGCATTTACCAATGTGTTTCCTTCCATAATTATCAAATTTGTGAAAATAAATTTTTCCACTATTCCAATTATCTATATTTCTCATAGTTTCCCTCTTCATCACATTCTTCCTTCCAAATCGAAAAAACATAGAAAACAGTTTCTTCTTCTTTCTAAGACATAATATGATATCCTCATATGATTAGAATATTTTAACGAATTGTTCCCTTTGAATGATTGGCATAAAACTGTCAAATAAATGATCATTCTAATTCTATGAATTATATTCATTGATGTGTTTACCATTAAATTTTGGTGGGATCTATTTTTAAACTATTTCATTCAATATATTAGATCATAACATTGTGAAACATTTTTTATAATCCCAACACTAGTGAAATACTTAATATAAATAGAAAAATTAATACATAAGTAGTCTCATAATCATAAACAAGGATTCATTGAGGACATGTTTCCATTTAAATCCAATATAATGGTTTGTAATTAAAATTAGAATTATCATAAGAATATACCCTAGGATTATAAAACTAGGTGCACAGAAAAGCCCATTTTCTTGTACGAGGATTCCCCATGTTAGGCCTAGAACACTATATCAGAATTGTTACTTATATGTACATATATTCTAGAACCATTCCTCTTTATGTATTCATGTAATTCCCAAACCATAGAAGCCCAGAGCCAGTGAATTATTTTAATACATAATCATGATATAAGGAATAATCTCTTGATAGACCAATCTATTTAGCAGTCCTAGAAAATAGATTTCATGCATGAACCATTCATTACATATCAAAACACAATATTCAACATTGTCCATTCATAAGGAACACCATTATTCGTCTAGTATAATGCAACTTATCAATCATAAAACACTTATTCACATCCTCTGAAAATAAAACAACTGAATGGTGTGAACTCAAATTCTAAGAAAGGTTAAACAATATAGAGGAATCTATCATAAATAACTATAAACATTAAGGAAACTATAAAACTACAACTCAATCCTTTTAAGCATAAGAACGAACTTAATATGGAAAGAATAAATCAAATTTAACCATTTAAACATTCAAATGGATATTATAATAGTCAAATGATCATATTTAATTTCAATATGTAGTGTCATAATTTAGGAAATCATAATGTTGGAATTTTGAAACATAAAATCAAGGCCTCAATCACATCATCTAAAAAGAAATGGTCTAGTCCATGGACAAATCAATATCTAAAATTAAATGTACAAGGAGTAGTCCAATACCAAATCAAGTTTATCTCATGAGGCCTAAAAATTCATCTAGAGGATATAGAGGTCCATGCTCATCAGTTAATATGTCTAATTCATTACTCATATTAAAAGGGTGAAACAAAACATAATCTTTTGTATTAAAACTAGAATATGCAATGGTAATACTAGAACCATAACCGAAGAATAGTATCAATACAACACATCCATTTTAAAACATATCAGAAAACATTAAATATAATATGGAATATTTTATCATACAAAATCATCCTCAATTAAACGTAAAATCCAATAATGGATTTTAGCATATATCAAAATATTCATTAAAACTATTTTAGAAAAATAATATCATTAAATTGAAATAATTTATTCAAAATACAAGCACTTATAACATAAGACATATAAAAAGAGATATTGGAATCAATGTGTCTCGTAACACATTATTCATTTTAATTTAATTAACATTTTAAAACATTCATGTCTATATTAAAAAATCTTTAAAACCATTATGAAAACATAGAAATTATGAGAAAGCTTTTAAAGAATAAATATTTAAAACACTAAAAATGATGTTTTAGTTACATTTTACCTTACATAAAACCTTAAAAAAAAATTAGAATATTTTTAAGATTCATTGTCATGTATGATAAATAATTTCAAGTAAATACCCACATATAAAAAATATCAGATAATAATGATATTGAAGAATCGAACCCAGCCTTGTAATTTCCTTCATTACATGGAAATTTATCCTCATGTATAATGTCAAATTTATGTTACTAAAATATAAAAAAACATTTTCATATTTATGATATCATATATCAGTCTATTATATCATTTTTTTAATAGTGTTTCAATATTACCATTATTTTGAGTGTTAACTACATTGCTTTCCCATTTGGGTTTTGTCATGTAAGTCATGATAATTTTGAATAATATGTATTTAATTTATATATTTAATTATATTAAGATTATAATTATTATTTTTTAATCATCATATAAATTTTATAATCATTTGTGAATGGTTAACGTGTAGAATGATTCTCACAGAGTTTGGTAGACGTTGTGCCACATGTACGCACAAGCGACGATATCATTCCCTTGATAGATAAATGGTATAGAATTGGATGGTATATTAATTATTCAGAATAATTATAATTTTATAATCATTATTTATATCAATTATAACCATCATTATATCCATTAAATCAAAATAGTGTTGAATAAAAAATTACACCACGATGTGGAGATGGTAAGTCGTACATTCAAACACATGGTGATATTTTTATTCATATGATAGTTAAACTGAGGGTTAGAATTGTTTCATAGATATGGTAACATCAATTTATATGTATAATACTGTAATTATTACTACTATATGGAAATAATATAAAAATATTATGTAGATGAAGAAATGTACATTGAAAGAGGTGATAAAACATTTCTTCTTTTTCAGGTATTTTTTTTGGTTTCCATAAAAGGACTCAATAAGATGAGTTAATTCCCAATGTGTAATTTCTAGAATAAAGTAATAGATGTTGGGAGATTAAAGGAGTATGTTTTGACCGAACCCAAAGTCTTTAAATTTGGTAATTAATGAGAAGAAGAAGTTCTATTTTATAATAGAGGTGAGGGGACCCTTAAAAAAACTAGAATTATTAATTTATTTTTAGTTTATAATTTCTCCAAATATATTTATTTCAAATATAATATTTTCATGGTAGTAAATCAGCTCAACAAATAGGTTATTTACAAGCTTATGTCCCATATTTATCCTTATCGTTTGGTATTAAAGCTTACTTAATTAAATTAACACTTACCATGTTTTCTTGAATTGATACACTATATGGTGGGTATATTTACTATAAAATTCCAAGTGAACCTCATTTAGATTATTAATTACATTATAAATATTTTCAATGTTAGTTATAAGAATATTATATTTTTATTACCATTATGTCATTTAATAAAATAGCATTTGTTTTAAAAACTACTTTGTGTCATTTTTAAACCATTTAATAATTGATTTTTGTTAATGTTGTAAAAAACTGTTTCAATAGAAAAAAATAAATTAAATATAATATAATATTTAATATTTATTGATGAATTTAATTTATGGAATCAATTTTTTCAAATTTAATTTATTTGAATATTTATAATATCATTTATTTGAATACTTCATTAATAAGGGAATCACTTCATCATCATTGCGTCGCATATACATTTATGTATTTAGTGTATAAAAATTATAAATAAAATAACATGACATAAGAAATATTTTTTGATTTATTATTACTATTTATATTTAATGTTTTCAGTTATATAACTCTATATTTAAATTGATTTATTAAAAAGATATATGTGTATGGTTTATTTCTATTTACATCAAATCAATTATTATAACATGTAATTATCACACCCATCTGGTCTCCAAATACCAAAATATAGGCATGAAAATTTTTTAGTGTCCCGTGTATCTTAAAATAATATTATGACACAGTTAAGGGTAGTTTTATATTATTATAATATTAATTTAACCAATATTTACCTAATTTACCCTTTAACCTTGCTAAACAAAAATAATTAATGAAGTTATTATTCATAATGTTCAAAATTATAGGGTACCTATTTAAAAGATTTGTACCTTATTATTCAAAATTTTTAATCCATTCTTAAAAATTCAAAACACAATTATTTTTATAATTAATTTAAATTTAATTCCTGTTGTAAAAAATATAAAAATTGTTTCTACAAAGTAAAAATTATCAAATGTTTGACATGTGTTCATGTGTAGTTTAAATTTGAAATAACTCCCAATGACCCATATTTAATTAAGTGAAAAGAATTATCCAAATATATTATAAAACTAATTAAAAATATAATATAACTATAACACCCGAGACTTTTATGTTATATAAATCATCAAAGGAATCGTTTTCTACACACAACACTTTCTTGGCTTGCTTTACAAGAAATCGCGACCTTCCTCGATAGCCTGCGTCGTACGCAATACCGAGTTTTACTAAACAATGATATGCTAATAAAATATTATTAAAAGTAGCCATTATGAATAGTAATAACCACTTTTTGAAATTTTATAAATTTTATTTTTCAAAATGGACTTCATTTTTGGATTTGGAATTTCGAAATTAGCCTAGGGTGAAATTTTGGTATTTGTCTGAAAACATTCAATTTTTGATGAATAGTGAAACCACTACGTGGTAGTTAAAAAAACTGAATTTTTAATAAAACTTAATTTTACCGCTTCTGTGAGTGGTATTTTAAAAATCCGAGAGACCCGGTTGATGTCAGTAAGTAAAATGTGGTTCAATGAGATGAAAATAATTTTTTAGTGAATACTAACATTTTATTTTTTTTACCACGGTTAAAAGTAAATAGGGTAATTAAGGGTAAAGATGATATTATTATTACCCTAACACGTGTCCTAATTCTATTGGACAAGTGTAATTCGACAAAAAACCAATCTTAGGAATAAAATATGACCATTTAGACCCACTTGGATTAGATTAGGACATTTATTATTAATTTATTTAAAGAAGGGTTAAAATAGTTAAAATCAAAGATTAATAACTAAATAATTTTTAATATGGGGTTATAAATAAGATAAATTCGACTATAAATATTAATTAGAAAGATAAAAAGATTTCCTACATAATGGTATTTTATTTGTAATTTTTATACATTAAATAATGTAATTTATTTATGACACAATGATGATGCAGTAATTATCTTATTAATGAAATATTGACATAATTAATGTTATAAACACCAAAATAAATGTAATTTGAGACTTTTAATGAATTAAACTAATTTTCTAGGATAATATGACATGTTAGAGTTTATTTAAGTAACATTTTTTGAAATTATCATTCTGTTATGATTTTCACAAAAATCAATTACTAAATAGTGTCAAAATTGACATAAAATAGTTTTTAAAACAAATATTATATTAGTAATTGTTATTTTATTCCTAAAAATCTAAGGTTCGGCCAAATGAATTAGATAATGTTATATATATTAATAATAAACAACTTGGGGTTTGTTTGTCTTCTTATAGTATGTTTATTAACCTTATAGTATAAAAACACAAGAAGACGCGGTAAAAGTAAAATTATTTAACTTAATGTTTAATCTAAATGATAAGGATAAAATAGGAACCTAAACTTGTCTAAATTCTATTGGATGAGAGTATTTCTACCCATCCCTACCTTAGTTTTGGAATAAATCAATTTGGAGCTATTTAAAACCGATCTTGACTTCATAACAAAATAATATTTTTTGTTATTCCAAAGGTGCCCCTCTCCTCTCTTATAAAAGTGCACCTCCTCCCTCTCTTCATCACACCACATTGAGCCTTCAAGCTTGGCCAAACCCTGACAATTTCTCCTCTCCACTTCCCTAGATACATCTTAGAGGTCCTGGTCTTCTTCAAAGACCAATTTTAGTGCCTTAAAAGGAGGTCTCAAAGAAGCACTTCAACGAAGAGGTAATGTCCGTTACCGATTCTTTCATCTTTATTTCTTCTTCCACTTCTTCTTATTTAGTTTTTTCATTATGAAGTAAAAACATAAGTATAACTCATATACTTATTTGTTATTATAATTATGAAACATCCCTATTTCACCATCTATCCATCCTACGGAAAAAGAAATCACTGCGCGCGCGTACTTACGGAATACCGTCTTCACGTCGTGGTGTAACCTATTTGCCCCCACTACCGTACTTGGAAGGGTATAATGGTGTAAATAATTACTATATATGAAAATTATAAAGTGATATTGATTCTGAAATAGTATACATACACTCCAATACAATTCTACGATCATAGGAACGATATCATCACTCGTGCGAATGTACGGAATACCGTCTCCACGATGTGATGCGACTCATTCTACATGATATTCAGTGCATAATGATTATATAAATGAATTGAATGAATAAATATGATATATAGTACATCAATACCATTCTGGAAATGATGTATCTATAACCTAAAGAGAAGAATAAAAATTTATTCGACAAAACATGCATAAGAACAATAATTTATAAGCACCCGAATAACAAGTAGCAATGAATTATTATTACTAAGAATATAAGAATATGACAAAATATGATATCATAAAAATAAGTATGATTCTGTAATAATTAAATAACATTATTTAAATCATTGTACAGGTGGTTCAGACACGTACAAAGCATATCAGACCTAAGGTAAGGGAAATATCACAATCTCGTTTTTATCTGAGATTGTTTATACTTTAGTATTTACTAGGGTGTATTTTATCATCCACATACATGTTCCCTCAATATGTAATATTATTTCCATCCACCTATAAATTGTTTAAATCCAATTTTACTCTTCGGTGAGTTTTTAGTAAAGTATATGAAAGGAATCTTTTGTCGTTTTTCGTACAAGGTACTTTTTGACTTTTCTGACAAAAGTACGAAAAATGTTATTTTTAACTTATTCGGCATGAATGGATTTTTAAAACATTATTTCCAAGAATATTACTTTACAAGTTTTCATGTTTATTTTTAGTCAATTTTTTTTTGTTTAGAATTGTAACACATGTTAAGAAAGGAAAAAAAATTTTGAAGCAGAAAGGATATTTTCCTCCAGAATGGAGTTCAAATGTTCTATCAAAATTATTTTCCAACTAAGATAATAAAGGGTTCTATTTCTATCCCTATTATTACACTGATTTGATTATTTCGTGATGGAATTATATTTTTATGAATCCCTTTATCTTATATGAATTGTTTTATGATGTCACGATGTTTAAGATTCCCATTTTGTTATATGGGTAATGCTATGTTTTATGGTTTATGATTTTGTGTCACACATAATAATGGTATCATTATGAGATGGGTGGGACCTATATCTCCCTCCAATGCATTGGGTAAAGATTTTATATCTCATGAGATAGACCTGGATGGAGCAGTAGGTTATACCGGTTCAGTGAAACATGACTGAAACGAGGGTGACTCGGTTCAGAAATGGACTTTGTCCACTAAGATATTCTTGGAAATGAGTCTTGACTAATAAGAAATGATTCTCTATGATTATGTGTGTATGCCATAAAGTTTCATGTTTTAAGTTATTATTATTGTGATTACATTTCACTGCCATGATTTATCCCATGTTATGAAATTATGATCTCTTTTTCAGGTTAAGATTTCCAAAAGTTATGTGCTTATGTATATGATGTGATTGATATTACTTTTGTTTACCCTTATGGAGCATTTGAGCTCACCCTTTGGTATGATTTCTTTCCCCAGGGCAGGAAGAAGGTTATTAAATAATATATGCCAAAAGGGACTATAGATATTATGAAATAAATGGGAGACAATGTAGATGTTTTATGAACCAGTTGTTTATGTTTCCCAGTTTCTAATGACACTATACCTATACGGTCCTTTATTGGTTTTGTTATATGTTTTAATAAGTGTGCTTCAATTCTGAAGTAATGACAATGTAGGTAAAGTATGGGTCGTTATAGTTGGTATCAGAGAAAAGGTATAGTCAACCAATGGATAATAGGATGTGAAATCCTTAATAAGATCCCTAAGGATAAGTCTAAGCATAGAACACAATCTTAGTGTTTTAGAAATGGCCATGAATAACCTAGGATAAGAACTTAAGTGTGAAATTTTATTCTTGATTATGTGGTTTTCCTATTATAATTAGTGTTCCTCACACTATTTTTCTTGGTTTTAGTCAATGGCTGGAACCCGAAGGAACCTTGTTAATGCAGAATGCAACGGGCAATGCAATGATTGTCCCCATGAGAAGCCAAACGTTATGGGAGCTGGAATGAAAAATCTTGTATCCATTCTCACACAACTTTCTCAAGCTATGAATCATGCAGGACATCCAACGAGAAAAGGAAGGAGCAACATTCTGTTGAATCCTTCATGAGACAGCGTCCACCTTCTATCAGAGGGTCTACTGATCCATTAGTTTCTAAACAATGGATTAGTACTACTTCCAAGATATTATCAGTTCTTCAATGTTCTGAGCATGATAAAGTCAACTTAGCAGTGTATTGTTTGGAAGGTGATGCTGATCAATGGTGGAATGTTATTAAGAATACGAGGTAAAGGGATGAAATTGAGTCCGTAGAATGGGAAAAATTGAAGAACTTATTTTTCAATAAGTACATACCTCATATTCTCCGAAAAAAGATAGAGAAAGTGTTTCTTGAACTGAAGCAAAAGGATGATGAATCTGTTGGTACCTATGAAGAAAATTTTACAAGACATGCAATGTACACTTCTGGTAATATTATCCAACCTGAGAATAAGATCGATCGATTATTTAATGGCTTAGAACCAATTCTTCGAAGGGCCTTAGCCATAAGGGACTTCAATATCTATGAGGAAATCGTTCGATGTGCTCTCAAAGTTGAGATGGAGATTGGAGTAACCCATCAGTCATATGGGTTTGATAAGAAGAGGAAAATGGAATTCAAAGGAAAATCTAAAGAGCACACTGAAAAGAAGATGATCTTTACCTTATGCTCAAAGTGTGGAAAGATACATGGAGGGAGTTGTCTTAAAGGGACAAGTAAATGTTTCAAATGTGGAAAGGAAGGTCATCGGGCATTTGAATGCTGCGATGATGGGAAGAAGATGTATAATGATGCAAACAAAGGAAGGGATACATAGAATGAACCTACTACACTTCAATGTTTCAAGTGCAAGGAGATGGGACATTTTTCCAATAAATGCCCTAATCCATGGGTTGATGATGATGGTCGATGTCAACAAACTCTTAAGGCTAAATACAAAGGAAAGTCACATGCAATTTCTATGAACGATGTGGAGTATGATAACGATGTGGTGAAAGGTACACCTACCATCCAATCTAAAGTAGCAAATTTTTTATTTGATTCTGGATCCACCAACTCCTTTATATCTGATGAATTTTCTAAGGTTATCACCGTATTACATCAACAATTAGATGTTGAGTTAGCTTTGACAACACCTAATTGCACGACAGTCGCATCAAAAGTTTATAATTCTTCTCTGATCAAAGTTTTTGGGAAAGTGCTTCCTGCAAATCTTGTGATCCTTCCTATAGTGGAATTTGATGTGATTCTTGGCATGGATTGGCTTTCTATACATGGAGTTCACATCAATTTTCAAATAAGGGAAGTCACATTTCATATTCCAGATCAATCTATGATCATCTATCGATTCAAGGATGTACATAACTTCCAGTGGAAATTTCATCCATTTTATGGGTATTGATTCCACTAAATGAAGGTTATTTACCTCAAATGGTTGGTGAGAAACTCACGATTAAGAATATGACCATTGTACGGGAGTTTGATATGTCTTTCCGGAGGAATTACCAGGTCTTCCACCGAATTGTGAAGTTGAGTTTTCAATAGAACTCGTACCAGGTGCTTTGCCTATTTCAAAGACACCATATAGAATGGACCCAATTGCGTTGCAGGAATTGAAGAAGCAACTCCAAGAGAATCTTGATAAGGGTTTCATACGCCCTAGTGTGTCACCTTGGGGAGTACCTGTTCTGTTTTTTAAGACAACAGATGGATCAATGAGACTCTTCATTGATTATCGAGAACTTAACAAGATCACTATCAAGAACAAATATCCTCTCCCGCGCATTGATGACTTATTTGACCAACTATGCGGAGCTCAATACTTTTCCAAGATTGATCTTCGTTCAGGGTATCATCAATTAAGGGTCAAAAGGGAGGATATACCAAAGATGGCTTTCCGTACAAGGTATGAACACTATGAATTTATAGTGATTCCATTTGGTCTTACTAATTCCCCTGCTATCTTCATGGATCTGATGAATAGAGTCTTCAGAGACTATCCTGATCAATGTGTGGTATCCTTTATAGAAGATATTCTTATCTATTCAAAGAGCATGTAAGAACATTAAGATCACTTTAGAATTATATTGAAGACCCTGAGAATGGAGAAGCTTTATGCCAAATTTACCAAGTGTAAATTTTGGCTTCAAAATGTTTCATTTTTGGGTCACATAATCTCAAAATAGGGGATATCTGTGGATCCAGCAAAAACAGAGGTTATCGAAAGATGGTCAAGACCAACAACAGTGACTGAGATCTAAAGTTTTCTTGGTTTGGCTGGATATTATCGACGTTTTGTGAACGATTTTTCACAATTATCTAATCCACTCACCAAGTTGACTCAGAAAGGAGTTAAGTTTGTTTGGACAGATTAATGTGATGATAATTTCAAGGAGTTGAAAATAAGGATATCCAGTGCACCTGTTCTCACACTGCCTTGTAGTGGAGAAAGGTTTGTGATCTATAGTGATGCATCCAAGAAGGTATTGGGGTGTTTTCTTATGCAAAATGATATGGTGATAGCTTATGCCTCACGACAGGTGAAAATACATGAGCAAAATTAACCAACTCATGATTTGGAGTTAGCTGTAGTAATCTTTGCATTAAAGATTTGGAGGCATTACCTTTATGGTGAAAGGTGTGACATTTATACTGATCATAAAAGTTTAAAGTATATTTTCACACAAAAGAATCTGAATATGCACCAAAGAAGATGGTTAGAGGTGATTAAGGATTACAACTGCTCAATCCACTACCACCCTGGGAAAGCTAACAAGGTGGCAGATGCATTAAGTCGACAAGACCATGCTAGTTTATCCATGATGAGGATAAAAAAGATCCAATATTTATGGATTTGCAAAGGATGGATCATGGAATTATAATGAAAGGGGAAAAATATTAACTTTCTCAAATGAATGTTCAACCATCTTTACATGTGAATGTTAAAGAGGCACAGAAAGAAGATGTCGAGTTACAAAAGAAGGTGAGAAATGTTCCTGAATTCAACCTTGATTGTGATGGGATAATAAAGTTCACGAATTGGGTTTGTGTTCCTCCCATCCCCGAATTAAAGAAGCAGCTGCTTGATGAGGCTCATAGTTCTTCATTCTCTATTCATCCTGGAAGAACGAAGATTTATAGGGACCTGAATGAGTACTTCTGGTGGGATGGCATGAAAAGAGATGTTTCTGACTATGTCTCTCGATGCTTGGTTTGTCAACAAGTTAAAGTTGAGAGACATAAGTCTAAGGGGATGTTACAACCATTACCCATACCCGAATGGAAATGGGAAAACATCACTATGGACTTTGTCACAGGACTTCCTGAAACATCCAAAGGCAATAATGCTATCTGGGTCATAGTTGATCGTCTTACAAAGTCTGTACCATTCATTGCTATTAGAGAGGATTTCTCTCTGGATCAGCTTGCCAGGATATATGTAAAGGAAGTGGTAATATTGCATGGAGTACCACTTTCTATTATATCTGATCAGGATCCGAGGTTTACCTCGAAGTTCTTGAGAAGTCTTCAGCATACTCTGGATACAGAGTTGATTTTCAGCACTGCTTATCATCCTCAGACAGACGGTCTGTCTGAGATAAAAATTCAAACTCTAGAAGATATGTTGAGAGATTTATCTATGGATTTCAAAGGTGGTTGGGATCAACACATACCTTTGGTGGAATTTTCTTATAATAATAGCTTTCACTCCAGTATTCATATGGCTCCTTATAAAGCTCTCTGTGGAAAGAAATGCAGGACTCCAACTTGCTGGGATGAAGTTGGGGAAAGAAAGCTATTAGGACCTGATCTCATTGATGAAATGGTAGAAAAGGTCAGATCTATTCAACAACACATAAGAGCAGCTCAGAGTCGACAGAAAATTTATGTCGACAATCGAAGAAAAGACCTAGAGTATGAAGTGGGTGATAAAGTGTTCCTACGAATATCTCCCTGGAAGAGGGTTATGAGATTTGGAAAGAAGGGGAAGTTGAGCCCTAGATATATTGGTTCTTTAGAAATACTGGATCGTGTTGGGAAGGTAGCTTACCGATTGGCGCTTCCACCGAATCTCTCTCAAGTTCACGATGTGTTCCATGTATCTCTTCGGATAAAGTACATACCTGATCCTTCACATGTACTCAGCTCAGAAGTTGTACCGCTGGAGCAAGATCTTTCTTATAAAGAACAATAGATAGAGATTCTGGATCGTAGTGAAAAATTCCTACGAAACCAGACCACTTGATTGGTGATAGTTTTATTAAGGAACCACCAATTAGAAGAAGCTACATGGGAGCTTGAGGATAGGATGAGGGAGAGGTATCCTCATCTATTTGTTTCAAAGTAATGAATTTCGAGGGGGAAATTCATTTTAAGGGGGGTAGAATGTAACACCCGAGACTTTTATGTTATGTAAATCATCAAAGTAATATTTTTCTACACACAACACTTTCTTGGCTTGCTTTACACGAAATCGATACCTTCCTCGATAGCTTGTGTCATACGCAATACCGAGTTTCACTAAACAATGATATGCCAATAAAATATTATTATAACTAGCCATTATGAATATTAATAACCACTTTTTGAAATTTTATAAATTTTATTTTTCAAAATGGTCTTCATTTTTGGATTCAAAATATCGAAATTAGCCTAGGGTGAAATTTTTGTATTTTTTTGAAAACTTTCAATTTTTGATGAATAGTGAAACCACTAAGTGGTAGTTAAAAAAATTGAATTTTTCATAAAACTTAATTTTTCCACTTCTGTGAGTGCAATTTCAAAAATTCGAGAGACACGGTTGATGTCAGTAAGTAAAATGTGGTTCAATGAGATGAAAATAATTTATTGGTGAATAGTAACTTTTTACTTTTTTTACCATGGTTAAAAGTAAATTGGGTAATTAAGGGTAAAGATGATATTATTATTACCCTAACACATGTCCGAATTCTATTGGACAAGTGAAATTAGACCAAAAACAAACTTAGGAATAAAATATGACCATTTAGGCCCACTTAGATTAGATTAGGACATTTATTATTAATTTATTTAAAGATGGTTTAAAATAGTTAAAATAAATGTTTAATAACTAAATAATTTTTTAATATGGGGTTATGGATAAGATAAATTCGACTATAAATATTCATTACAAAGATAAAAAGAGTTCCTACATAATGGTATTTTATTTGTAATTTTTAGACATTAAATAATTTAATTTATTTATGACAGAAAGATGATTCAATAATTATCTTATTAATGAAATATTGACATAAATAATGGTATAAACACCAAAATAAATGTAATTTCAGACTTTTTATGAATTACAATAATTTTCTAGGATACTATGACATGTTAGTGTTGATTTAATTTACTTTTTTCGAACTAATCATTCTGTTATGAGTTTCACAAAAATCAATTACTAAATAGTGTCAAAATTGACATAAAATAGTTTTTAAAACAAATATTATATTAGTAATTGTTATTTTATTCCTAAAAATCTAAGGTTCGGAAAAATGACTTATATAAGGTTATATATATTAATAATAAACAACTTCGGGTTCGTTTGGCTGCTTATAGTATGTTTATTATCCTTATATTATAAGAACACAAGAAGACACAGTAAAAGTAAAATTATTTAACATAATGTTAAATCTAAATGATATGGTTAAAATAGGAACCTAAACTTGTCTAAATACTATTTTATGAGAGGATTTCGACCCATCCCCACCTTAGTTTCGAAATAAATCAATTTGGAGCTATTTAAAACCGAACTTGACTTCATAATAAAATAATACATTTAGTTATTCCAAAGGTGACCCGCTCCTCCCTTATAAAAGGGATCCTCCTCCCCCTCTTCTTCACACCACTTTGAGCTATCAATCTCGGCCAACCCCTGACACTTTATGCTCTCCACTTACCTATAGACATCCTAGAGGTCCTGATCTTTTTCAAAGACCAATTTTAGTGCCCTAAAAGGTGGTCTCAAAGAATCACTTCAAAGAAGAGGTAATGTCTGTTACCGATTCTTTCATCTTTATTTCTTCTTCCACTTATTCTTACTTAGTTGTTTCATTATGAAGTAATAACATCAGTATCTCTCATATACTGATATTTTATTATAATTATGAAGCAACCCTATTTCACCATATATCCATCCTACGGAAAAAGAAATCACCGCACGTGCGTACGTACGGAATACCGTCTCCACGCCGTGGTGTAATCTATTTTCCACCCCCACCTTACATGGATGGGTATAATAGTGTAAATAATGACTATATATGACTATTATAAAGTGATATTTATTCTTAAATAGTATAAAAACACTCCAATACAATTCCACGATTATAGGAACGATATCATCACTCGTGCATACGTACGGAATACCGTCTCCACGATGTGATGCGACTCGTTCTACATGATCTTCATTGAATAATGATTATATAAATGAATTGAATGAATAAATATGATATATAGTACATTAATACCATTCTGGAAATGATTTATCTATAACCTAAATAGAAGAATCAGAATTTATTCGGCAAAACACGCATAAGAACAAAAAGTTATAATCACCCGAATAACAAGTAGCAATGAAATATTACTACTAAGAAGCTAAGAATATGACCAAATATGATATCATAAAAATAAGTATGATTCTAGAATAAGTCATTAACATTATTTAAATCATTATAAAAGAGGTTTGGACACGTACAAAGCATATCAGACCTAAGGTAAGGGAAATATCACAATCTCATTTTTATCCGAGATTGTTTATACTTTCGTATTTACTGGGGTGTATTTTATCATCCACATCCATGTTTCCTCAATATGTAATTTTATTTCCATCCAACTACAAATTGTTTAAATCCAATTTTACCCTTCGGTGAGTTTTTAGTAAAGGATATGAAATGAATCTTTTGTCGTTTTTCATACAAGGTACTTTTTGACTTTTCCGACAAAAGTACGAAGAATGTTTTTTTAACTTATACGGCATGAATGGATTTTTAAAACATTATTTCCAAGAATATTCCTTTAAAAGTTTTCAAGTTTATTTTTAATCCAATTCTTTTAGTTTATAATTGTACGACATGTTAAGAATGGAAAAGTGTTTTTGAAGAAGAAAGGATATTTTCCTCAAGAATGGAGTTCAAATGTTTTATCAAAATTATTTTCCATCTAAGATAATAAAGGGTTCTTTTTCTATCCCTATTATTAAATTTATTTGATTATCTTGTGATGGAATTATATTTTTATGAATCTCTTTATCTTATATTAATTGTATTATGATGTCACGATGTTTATGATTCCCATTTTGTTACATGGGTTATGCTATGATGTATGGTTTATGATTTTGTGGCACACAAAAGAATGGTATCATTATAAGATGGGTGGGACCTATATCTCCCTCCAATGCATTGGGTAAAGATTTTATATCTCATGAGATAGATATGGATGGAATGGTAGGTTATACCGGTTCAGTGAAACAGGACTGAAATGAGGGTGACTCGGTTCAGAAATGGACTTTGTCCACTAAGATAGTCTTTGAAATGAGTTTTGAGTAAAAAGAAATGATTATCTATGATTATGTGTGTATTCCAAAAAGTTTCATGTTTTAATTTCTGATTATTGTGATTACATTTCACTGCCATGATTTATCCCATGTTATGAAATTATGATCTCTTTTGCATGTTAAGAATTCAAAAAATTATGTTCTTAAGTATATGGTGGGATTGATATTTCTTTTGTTTACCCTTACTGAGCATTTGAGCTCACCCTTTTGTATATTTTCTTTCCCTAGGTCAGGAAGAAGGTTATTAAGTAAGATATGCCAAAAGGGACTATATATATGATGAAATAAATTGGAGACAGTGTAGACTTTTTGTGAACCAGTTGTTTATGTTTCCCACTTTCTAAAGACACAATACCTATACAGTCCTTTCTTGGTTTTGTTATATGTTGTAATAAGTGTGATTAAATTCTGAAGTAATAACAAAGTATGTTAAGTATGGGTCATTATAATAACTATATAAATATTTGATATGAAAATGCAGTTTTTAATTAAAATGAAGTATTTTTCACTATTCAATAAAAATTTATTTTTATCATAAAAATATGAAATTTAAACCAAAGTAAAATTTTGTGTTAATATTTCAATGAATGAGTTTATTTTATCAAATTATAAAAATAAAATTTTTAATTATTGAATTCAAAATGGGTTCCCTATTAAAAGGCAGAAAAACTGCATTTTTTGAAAAATAACTCATTATTATAAAATTTTAATATTCTCTTATATCATGTCTAAAAATACATAAAATTAATGTTAAAAATATATTATATATATAAAATTAATAATGTTTTCAATAATATTCATTAATTATAATTTAATTTATAGGATATATATTATATTAAATAATAATATTTTATTAGTAATTTTTTTGTTAAAATGGGTCTTTCAGGTAACACAAGCTAACTCATTATTGTGTGTAGTGTATGATTAAAACAGTCTTGAATAAAAAATATGTAATAAAAAAATTCAAAAAGGAAAATATTTTAATTTCAAACAGTGTTTCATTCCCCTCTCCTTCAATAAAATTCATCCTCATAATTTGAAATTGCACATAGAAAATAAAAGGTTGATACTCAAAAATAAATTTGTTGAAAAACCACATAAAAAATAAGGTTAAAAAAATATAATACTATTAATAAGTAAAGGAAAATATGTTGGTCACAAATAAATTATTATTTTGAATAGTAGAACATTAGGGGAAAGTATAGATTTTCACTTAGTGGGAAAATGTAAATATTTATATGGTGTAATTGAGGTTATCGATCACAAAAATGTAAATGATAGATTGAAAATTGAGAGAATAAAATAAATAAATAAATGATGATTTAAAATACCATCAGTAGAATTGATTTTTCACTTTAGATACATATTAACTATAAAACATTTTACTAGATACTCTTTTTATAGTTACGGGATTGTTTTTACTATACAGATCAGTACTCGAGGAAAATTAATTGATTCCACAAAGGTTATCCTTTTGTTTTTCATCGATCTATTTTCACTCCATCATCTATATGTTTACTAAAACTAAAATTTTTTATTCCAATGTATCGATAAAATCATACCTTAACCTCAAAAAATAATATCCACTATCCAGAATACTCTATTCTAACCTTATGACTCGATGAAAATACTTCCACCCAATTTCACGCTCCAAATGATCTCTAAATTTCAAAAATAAATCGTAACATTAGATTCCCTAAACAATGTAATGTATCTATTATTTTCCCATACCAAATATTTTATCACCATTAAACCCTTAATGATACCTTTTACTCCTCCAAATCCTTAAAGAATAATTACTACAGTACCATCCTTAAATATCTCAAAAATCGTTTAACCAGATAAAGATTTATGTAATTATTCGCGAATCCAAAAAAAATAACATTTATCATTCAACATCACTCTTAAACGATTAACTACATATCAAAAAAAAAATTCTTCAATTGTTCCTTAATCTCTATTAACTTTTTTATAATTTTCACCACCAATAGTATAACCATTGCATGTTTACCATTGTTGATCTGACCATTAACCAAAACTCAATAAAAATTGTGACAAACACAAATCATAGAGCTATTCTCACGATGACTCATTTATAATATATAAATTATTTCATTTTCCTCTCAATCCATTTTTGTATAATATTAACATAATTAATCCATTACCAATTCTAAATGATGATATCTTATACGAAGACTAATCCAAAAAGTCATTCAAAGTGTTATGTTTTCTAATCTATGTTTTCTAAATAGATTATCTTAGGTTGTTTAGAAAATTACTTTGATATAAAATTTAACACCATGAATCCAAAATCCCAAAGATAGTGCTTTATTTTAAGAACTTTTAATGATATAATGAATGATTTCCTAAAGTACTAATAATTTTAGCTATATTAAAAAATAGATTTCATAAATGAACCATTAATTACATATAAAAAATACAATATACAACATGGTATATTATTTGATAATTCCATTTATATTCTATATTAAACATGAATATCAATCATAAAAATCATCTTGGAATCCTAGTATAATAAAAAATATGAAAGTGGTGAGTTTATATGCCCAGTATGGTTAGCCAATATAGAAAAATATATTATAAATAACAATAAATATTATACAAGTATAAAACTGAAAAACAATACTATCAAACATAAAACTGAACATATTGTGAAGATAATAAATCAAATAGTTCCATTTAAACATTCACATGTATATTATATTATTATAATGTTCATATGTAGTATTTATAACTATTCTCATAACGAGAGAATTTACAATTTCATAAATCTTAATAAAACCCTCGAGGCCACATCCAAGACATCAAAAAATGAATTATTAAGGCCTCAATGAATCCATATCTGAATATAAATGTGCAAGGCCTTAGTAAAGTCTATATATAGTTTGTCTCATGAGACCTATCTATCCATCAAGGGGCTATATTGGGAATATCCCATCACTTACATAGTTCAATGCATTCCTCATATGAAAAAGGTCAAACAACACATAATAATTCCTATGAAAAATATCATATGAAAATTCAAATATTTAACCATAATCCATGAATTGAAAAAAAAATAGAAAACATAAATTATAATATAAAATATAATATATAATGTTTTATAATAATAAATCAACATTAAATAAGCATAAAATCAAACAAAGGCTGTTGACATAGATGAATATAATCATTATAATCATTTGAGAGAAATAACCCTTTTTTTACATTGAAATAATTTATTCAAAATCCAAGCACATATAAAGGAGACATATAAAAATATATTTTTAATAAAATTTCCCCATGATAATTTGACACATTATAAATGAATTAACATTTTAAAACATTCATGTCCATGTAAATAAATCATTAAAACCATTTTGAAAACATGGAAATCATGAGAATGATTTAGAAGAATAAATATTTAAAACATTTAAAAGGATGGAATAAGTGTATCTTAAAAAATAACATAAAAATATACATTTTTATAATTTTTATAAGAATAATTTTCATGGTTTAAAAATAAGTCCACATAAATACTCATGTATAAACATTCTTGGATAATAATGAGATTCTAAAATTAAAGCTTTCCTTGCCTTTTCCTTTAGTAGAAAGTGTGTAAAACTCATTTATAATTTTTAATGTATGTTTTTTAATAATAACATAACCTTATATATATAATTATAATATTATATAATATACTATTATATCTTTTTAATAATAGTGTTTCAATATTTCTATGGTTTTGAGTGTTAACTACTTCATTATTCCAATCCAATTTGTCATGTAAGTCATGATATTTGTGAATAAGATGTATTTAATTTATATATAGAATGATATAAATATCATAATTATTATTTTCAATCATCATATATATTTTAGAATCATTCTTTAATGGTTAATGTGGAGAATGAATCTCACTACGTCGTTGAGACGGTAGGCCATATCTACACATGAGTGACAGTATAATTCACTGGATGGTTAAATGTCATAGAATTGGATGGTATATTAGTTATAAAGAATAATTATAATGTTATATAAATTATTAATATCCATTATAATCATCATTATATCCATAAAATTATAGTAGTCTTTTATAACAAATTGCATCATGGTCTGGAGATGGTAAGTTGTAAGTAGGCAGACATGGTGGAACTGTTATTCGTATGATGGATAAAAGCAAAAATATAGTTGTACCATGATTATAATAACATAAAACTATATGTTTGATAACATATTTATTATTTTTATTTGGAAAAAACATATTAATATAATGTAGAAGAAGAAAATAACTTTGAAAGACATGATAAAACAATTACCTCTTTTTTGGGTGTCTCTTTTTGGTTTTCACAAAATTACTCTATAAGATGGAATCCATAAAACTGTTTAGATTCTAGGATAAAGTGAGGTATGTTGGGAGAGGAAATAGGTAAGTTGTTTCTAACCCAAACTTCTTTAGAGGTTTGAATAAAAGAGATGGACAAGTTCCCTTTTATAAGAGAGGTTAGGGGCACCCTTGGAAACACTAAAATTATAAATATATTACAAATTAATTTTCAGTTTTAAATAGATCCAAACAAAGTTAGTAAAATGTTAAATGGTAATTGGGATATATACTCTTAACCAATAGGTATTATACAAGTTTTAGTCACAAATTTAACTTTCACTTTTGGATTTAACCCTTAGTTAAATAAATTAACTCTTACCATATCGTCTATATTTATTACACTATATGTTTAATATAGTAACTATAAAACTCTAAGAGAACACAAAGATGATCATTAATGAAATTCATAACAATACCTATGTCATTTTTTGGATTCTTGTATTTTAATTAATATGATTTCATTTAATGAAATTGTATATTATTTAAACACTCATTTATTTACATTGAGAGAGTACTTAGTAACTCGTTTTTGTTAAATTAATAACAACTTGATTCATTCTAAAAAACAACATTAACTAAACATAACATGTCATATTCATCCATAAATTTTTTGGATGTAATGAAAAGATTAATATTATTATTATTTTAATATATATAATATCATTTATTTGAATATTTCATTAATAAATTAATCATTGCATCATTATTGATTCACAAATAAATAAATTTATTTATTCTATAAAAATTATAAATAAAATATCATGATGTAGAGAAAAATATTATCATTATAATTTATATTTATAGTAAGAGATATCAGTTATATAACCCTATATTAAAATTTGTATTGTAAAATGATACATGTTTCGTTTATATTTACCAGTACATTAAATTAATTACCATAACATGTAATTATCACAACCAAATGACTCCCAAATGGAAAAATTGAGGACTAATGATTCTTGGGGTAACCCCTGACTCATCCAATATGATTTGGACACATTTTAGTGTAGTATAATAATATAAAAATATTATCTTTACCCTTATTTACATAACTTTTCCTTTAATCTTGTTAAAAAAAATAATTACTGAAGATACTATCCATCATATCCAAAATAAAACCTATTTAAACTGTATGGGCCTTTGAATTCAAAATAAAGAATCTATTTTTAAAAATTCATAACAAAAAATATAGTAATTAATTTAAAATTAATTCCCATTGTTAAAAAAAGAAATAAGTATTTTTAAGAATTGATAACTTTCAAAAGATTTACATGTGTTTATGTGAAATTTAAATGTTAAATTACTTCCAAGGACCAAAATTGGAATATGTGATAAAAATTAATCCAATTATACTTTAAAACCAATTAAATATGTAATATAACTATATTAATAAATGAGAAAAAAGGATGTTTTAAATAAAAAAGTAGTAGTTTTGACTATTCATTAAAATAATTTATTTTTATAATTAAAATAAAAAAATATTTCAAAGTCAATTTTGATATTATGACATCAAATAATAGGTTTAATTAATCAAATTAAATATAATAAAGTTTAAAATATTCAATTTAAAATTGTTTCTACAATAAATAGTAGCAAACCAGTATGTTTTTAAAAATACTTCTTATATTTGAAAATTTCATCTTTTTCATATATGATGTCTAGAAAATACAAAATATGAATGTTAAAATTATATATAATATATAAAAAATGTTATTAATATTATTCCTATTTTATAATTAAATGGATGGGTTGTATATTATATTAAATAATAATATTTTATTAATATATTATTTGTTGGTCGGAGTGGATACTCAAGAGGGGGGTGAATTGAGTTCCAATTTAAAATTTCTGCTGAAAACAATTTCTATTAAAATCCCCAAATTTCAAAAAAACAGATTAAACTGTAGTGAATTTATACGGATTATAAAGGTTCACTTAGTTTCTCAAAGATTAATTAGATCTCAGTTAACTTAATCTTATGATTAATTTGACTTTTGAAACTAACTTACTGGTTTACAATAAATATAAACACTTGCGAGTTTAACTATCAAAGTAGCCTTGAAAATAAATTATATTTCAAAGTAATAGCAGCGGAATATGAAATAGATAAGTATTGTATAGATATAAACTTTAACTAAAAACACAGAGGAGTTAACCAAGAGGTTCAGTCTCAAGGCGAGACTTAGTCCTCTCAAATGTTTTATATAAGGATGATCCACACCCTGGATTGGGGTTCAACAGTTTAAAACTGTCTAGGTCCAAGACCTCTACCACAGTTATTCGTGGGAACAAACACAACAGCAACCATCTGTTCAGGTCACACAACCTCTGCCACTGTCCCAGTGGGAAAACAAATATGTAAGAGTGTTGAGTGAGGATTTACAAATCCTCCAGTTAAAGCACAGGAGACGGTGTGTGTTAAATATAGCAGATAACACACACTTCTCAATATGTAAAAAAGATAAATCACAGATAAAATATTTAAAGTGTAGAAATGGCTCTAGTGATCTTCGTGCAGCTCTCGACTCCTTTTGTTGATTAGAATTCGTTCTGAGTCTTCTTTTGGTTTTTGTCTGGAAAACAGAGTATCATCTGTTTCCTTGACTTCCAGGTTCAACTTGCTTATCGGCTCAGAGAATGAAGAGATTTGTGTAGTTCATCATTAGCATAAATTGCTCGACGTATGCTCTATGTTCTGGAGGGTGGTAGTAGTAGTCTCGTGAGTGCAAGTTCTCCAGTTGTTCTTTTTGCACGTTTTGAGCTTGATCGCCAGTGTATCTCATCTGTGCTCTTTTTTGCATCCTTCTTTTAAAGCACGAGCTTCGGCAAAAAATATGATTCCCTTTTTGCAAGTACGAGGTACGGTTTCCTGAAAACCAGCAACACATATTAAATAAATGTTAGTGCATTAAAATATTCCTAATGTGACCATTGGTTAGATTATATAATAATAAATAAATTTAAAGCATGTCGGGGTTCTGTCTCTGAACGGTTGCTCATGATAACGGTAGACTTTGTCATGGTAGGTCTGAGTATCGGTAGACATCTGTAACGGTGGACTTGTCTGTCGGTAGACTTGATGTATCAGTAGCGGTGGACTTGTAACAGTAGCGGTGGCTCTGCCTTTACCAGTAGCGGTAACTCTTTAAAGGTAGTTGTGGCTCTGCCTTGTAACGGTAGCTCTTTATCAGTAGCTGTGGCTCTAACTTGTAACGGTAGCTCTTTATCGGTAGCTGTGGCTCTGCCTTGTAACGGTAGCGGTAGCTCTCTATCGGTAGACTTTGCATAATGGTGAACTTCAGCATATCGGTAGCTGTCAGCTTTGCTGTAACAATAACTGTCTACTTCGATGCAGCGGTAGACTTTGAGTAGCGGTGAACTTCGTATCGGTAGCTCTAAGTCATAACGGTAGCTACTATCCGTAACGGTAGCTATAAACTTTTTAAGCATTCTCTTGGCAGAATGAGTTAAGTCACAGTAAACATATATCCGATAATGTAAAATCAAGATATAAAAAAGGAATGGTTGGGATTATCAAAACATAATAAAGAAACTTAATTCCAGAGGGTTCAACAATCTCCCCCTTTTTGATAATCACAACTTATGCCAAAAAAATATAAAATTATGATATCAACAGTATAGTTTCAAAGAAATCAAAATAAAATAAAAAAAATAAACAAATAAAATATATATATCAGAGGAAAAAAAATGAACAACATTCTCTTTTGGGTTTCCATGAATTTCTCCCCCTTTGTGATTAACAAAAAGATACATTTGGGAAAATCATAAAAGTACAAAAATACAATGAATCCCATCAAAAAAAAAGAAGCACTCAATCATCCTCGCGGACTGGTGTCTTTCCCTTGGAATCAGCAGAGGGTGCAGAGGTAGAGTCAGCAAGCTTGGGAATTCCGGAAAGAACTATTGTTGGATCAGCAACTGATACAGCACCAGATCTGTAATCTGTCTCTTTCTGAGGGATCAAAGGTGTCATGCTCCTGATGGCTTGAACTAGAGTCAGTTGAGGAGTACTCCCAGAGGCAGATGGTGGAAGGTCAGGTGGTACAATAACCGGTCGAGAATCCACATGTAGGAAAGGCAGCAAGATATTCCTGAAATCCATGATGATGCTTCCACCTCGCTCCATAGAAGAGACAAAATCATCTCTGTTCTCAATAAACTTATCTAAAGCAGAAGTAAGCTCCCAGAGCCTACTAACCTGTTCTCTGAAGGATTGGGTAACAGGAGGTAACTTCATATTCTCAATCTAAAGCTTGAAATGGTTTTTCATTTGGTGCTTGGTATAAACTTTGTCAAAATAAGCATCCACCTTATTTTTGATTGCCTCTTGAGAAGCAGTAGCTGCCCGCAGGTGATCACGAACAAAACTACTAACATACCTAGTGGTAGCAAGAATCTGAGTATCTGATGCACCACTGGGACTGGCCTTAGCCAATTCTTCCTGAAGAATAGTGTGGATCTGGTCAAGGTTCAAACTTGTGTTGGATGAGGGAAGAGGTTTCATTGAAAAGGCCATTGTTTCCTTGAAAGAGTGAGTCAGAATACTAACCATCTTCTGTACAAGTTCATCCTGACTGTTCAGATGTTCTTTAATTGACTTCTTAAGAGCCTCAAAAACTTCCACAAACTGTTTGACCACTTCTTTGATATAGCGAATGTCAGTGTGCACTTGGGTTTTAGAACTGTGTAAAGCTGTCAAGGAGGCAATTGATTGTCTAAGAGCAATTACAGCTCCTGTCCAACTCTCAATCTGAGTGTGGCACACCTTAAGTTTGTCCACTATTTGTTCCACAGGACTGGATATACTACATCCAATGGATAACTCAAGGGATTTCTCCACGTTTTTTATCTCTTCAAACATACTTTTCTTCATATCTCCCACTGATTCTCATATTACTTCTATCAATTCGGCTTTTAAAGACTTCAGGTCATCTTTTGTTGCCACATTGTCATTCATAGTGGGTAAGGTAACTGGTTCCCTTTTGCTTGGTCTTCCTCATCAGAATCACCATAAGATAGTCCAAGAATCATATATCCGGGAGCTGATTTCCAACCTTAAATGTCATATGATACTGATACTGAGCCGGGATTCTATCATTCTCTTGGAACATTCCCCTGAGGTATCTCTTCCAACTCTTCTCCCTGAGGCAATTCTACAATTTTCTCCACAATTTCTGCAGATTCAGTAGCCATTAGTTCTAAGTCACTAATGACTCTTTCATCAATAGGTGCTGCTGCTATATCTTCCTGCTCAGGCACTATCCTGACTGTACTGACAATTAGGGGACTCAAACTGAGCTCTCCTTCAACCTTTTCCTCATCATCTGCTTCATCATCATCCTCCTGTTCTCTATGATTGGATTCGGTTGTCTCATCCTCCTCAGAGGTGTCCTTGACAACATATTGGCATGATTCTTCTCCTCCTTCTGTAGTCTCTGAATCATTATCCTTCAAGACAATTTCTCTCTTTGGTAGTGCTTTTGGAGGGCTAGCTGCTCCATAAGAAATAACTTGATGCATAGGACTAGGGGGTAAGTCTGGATCTCCTCCTTCCTCAACTGAAGTCTCTTCCTCCTCAGCTTCATCATCACTATAAAATGGTTCTGGTTCATCTGGTCCAAGACCAGGATCTCTAACATCTTTTGGTATGGATGGATGATTCTCAGGAGTGAATTTCTCATATTTTTTTCCATCATCATTTACCCATGATTTCTTCCAAGGATTCCAGCTGACTTTCATGTATTTACAAATAGTTATTGTAATACAGAAGTTATCCTTAACCACTACCAGCTCATCCTGAGGTCTAGCTATCTCCCCCACTTTCAGCATCACAGAAATTAGTTTGGAGAAAAACAGGGCATTTGATTTTGACTTTGGTCTAGTCATCTCTTCTACTTGATCCATAATCAATCTACATAGATTGATTTTCACACTGTGCTTCAGCAAATGTAACAAATATATGTCTTGGAATCTTAAAGTGGCAAAGTCTCCTCTTCTCGGACTAACAACATGCTGAATAAATTTAAATAACAGCTTATCTTCTCCTTCCATCTCTGCAGCAATCACCTTTCTAGGGGTCCCATTCCCTGTGAGTTTCAGCAAAGCATCTTCATATTGAAATACATCACTGGTCGAAGGTACAGACTTGAAATAAAAAGTAAAATCACCCTCATGTGGAACTCTTAGGTTCTCAGCCCATTCTCTTGAAGTAAACGATACTTCGTGACCATTCACATAAGAAACCATTCTGCTTTCTTCTTCAGACTTTTCAAAATGAACTAATTCATAGAACTGTTTCACCAATCCTGGATAGTAAGGTCCGTTGTTGTTCGCGAAGCATTCTAGCCAACCTTGTTCTTTTAACACTCTAAGAACTAGCGACTTGCTTTCCGTAACCCATTCTGCACTCACCTCTTTTTCAACAACTATCTCGCACTTCGATAGGTGTGGATTTACCAATCTTCTCTGAGCTAAACTTCCCTTTCCACTTCCACTGGCATCAGTACTAGCTACTTTTTGTCTCTTCGGTGTCGGTGCTTCACTTCCATCAGTCATCTGAGGTCTCTTGACTCGGTCCATTATGGATTTGAGGCTAGGGTTCTGAAGGTCGAGAGGTTTAGGTTTAGGAGAGTTCGAGCAGACAAGTTCGCGATGAGATTGAGTGAGTCTAGTTCGAGTTTTAATATCATTTAGGATTTATAAATCACATAAATCATAAAATAAAATGGTTCGATGTCTCAGCCTTAAAAAAATGCAAATGTACTGGTAAAGTTCTCTAGCGGTGAAGTTTCTCTAACGGTGAGGTTTCTCTAACGGTGAGGTTTCTCTAACGGCGAGGTTTCTCTAACGGTGAGGTTTCTCTAACGGTGAGGTTTCTCTAACGGTGAGGTTTCTCTAACGGTGAGGTTTCTCTAACGGTGAGGTTTCTCTAACGGTGAGGTTTCTCTAACGGTGAGGTTTCTCTAACGGTGAGGTTTCTCTAAGCTATAGTTAATCATACCTAACACATGTTTCATGCAATTTAATCTCTCAGAATTCAACGTCTTTGTAAAAATATCAGCTAACTGATGTTCAGTGCCAATGAATTCAAGAGTGATATCACCCTTTTGATAGTGATCCCTCAAAAAGTGATGTCTCACATCAATATGCTTTGTCCTAGCATGAGATACCAGATTTTTGGAAATGTTAATAGCACTTGTATTGTCACAATTTATAGATACATGTTTGAATTGATGACCATAGTCTAGTAAAGTGTGTTTCATCCACAAGATTTGTGCACAACAACTACCAGCAGCTATATACTCAGCTTCGGCAGTAGATAATGCAACAGAATTCTGCTTCTTACTACACCAAGATACTAGCGATTTTCCTAAGATGTGACATGTTCCAGAGGTGCTTTTTCTGTCTAACTTACAACCAGAAAAATCAACATCAGAATAACTCAATAAATCAAATGATTGTACTTTTGGATAAAATAGTCCTAAATTGGGAGTATGTTTTAGATATTTGAAAATTCTTATAACAGCAGTCAAATGAGACTCCTTTAGGTTTGCTTGAAATCGAGCACACATGCATACACTGAACATGATGTCGGGTCTACTGGCAGTAAGGTACAGTAGACTTCCTATCATACCTCTGTAGTTGGTTTGATTTACTGGTTCTGCAGTTTCATCACTATCCAACTTACAGGTGGTACTCATAGGTGTATCACTGCCTTTACTACTATCCAATGAAAAACGTTTTGGGAGATCTTTAATATATTTACTTTGATTCAAAATAATACCATTTTTTGTTTTGAAAGATCTGAAATCCAAGGAAAAATTTGAGTTCTCCCATTAAGCTCATTTCAAACTCGTTTTGCATTATTTTTGAAAAATAAATACATAAAGAATTTTTAGAAGATCCAAAAATAATATCATCTACATAGATCTGTACTATTAAAACATTTTTTGAAATCCATTTAATGAAAAGAGTAGGATCAGCTATTCCTTTAGTAAATCCTATTGAAAAAAGAAAAGAGCTGAGCCTGTAATACCAAGCTCTTGGAGCTTGCTTTAAACCATATAAAGCTTTAGATAGTTTGAAAACATGATTGGAAAAATGGGGATTTGTAAAACCAGGAGGTTGTTCAACAAATACATCCTCATTTATATATCCATTCAGAAAATCACTTTTAACATCCATTTGATAGAGTGTGAAATTCAGATGAGCAGCATAAGCAAGTAATATCCTAATGACCTCTAATCTGGCTACGGGTGCAAAAGTTTCCTCATAGTCTATTCCTTCCTCTTGACTATAGCCTTGTGCAACTAGCCGAGCCTTGTTTCTAATGATAATTCCAGATTCACCAACTTTGTTCCTAAACACCCATTTAGTGCCTATGGTTGGAGTGTCCTTAGGTCTTTCCACTAATTCCCAAACTCTGTTTCTTTCAAAATGATTTAGTTCTTCTTGCATAGCCATTACTCAGAATTCATCATTGATAGCATCATTGATATCTTTGGGTTCATGTTGTGACAGAAAATCTTGATGTTCAACCTGGTTCCTTAGAGAAGCTCTAGTTTGTGTTCCTCTATTTAAATCACCTACAACAGCATCAAGAGGATGATTCTTGAGAGTTCTAACACCTCTATAAGGAGTTGAACTGGCTTCTTCAGAGTTGTCTACAGGTCTGGAATTGGTATGAGTAGATTCTGGAAAATTTCCAGAACTGGATTCTTTTACAGGGGATTTAGTATTCTTATCATTTAGGTCCAGATTTGACAAATATTCCTCAAGATCTTCAAGGTAGGATTTAGGCTCATGTGGATCAGTCTCATCGAATTTGACATGAACCGATTCTTCCACAAATTTGGTTCTTTTATTGAAAACTCTATAGGCTTTACTAGAGATAGAGTAACCTAGGAAAATTCTTTCATCACTCTTGGATGCACATTTTTCTAGATTGTCTTTAGTGTTAAGGATAAAGACTTTGCAACCAAAAACATTGAAGTAATTAACCTTAGGCTTATTATTATTCAAAAGTTCATAAGGGGTCCTTTTTAGAATAGGTCTAATTAAAACTCTATTAATGACATAGCAAGCTATATTTACAGCTTCAGCCCAAAAATAAATAGGTATGTCATACTCATTAAGCATAGTCCTTGCAATTTCGTGAAGGGTTATATATTTTCTTTCCACTACACCATTCTGTTGGGGTGTTCTAGGAGCAGAAAAGTTGTGATTATAGCCATTGTGTGAGCAGTATGAATCAAATTCATGATTCTCAAACTCACTCCCATGATCACTCCTCAGGGACTTAATTTTGAGTCCACTACGATTTTCTACAGTCTTGGAATATTTAACAAAGTAGGAACATGCTTCACTTTTGTGAGCTAGAAAGTATACACAAGTGTATCTAGAAAAATCATCTACAAGAACATAAACATAGTGCTTCCCATTTAAAATTGAAACTCTTGAAGGTCCAAACAAATCCATGTGAACCAATTCAAGTGGTTGAGAAGTTGAAACTTCTTTCTTTGGTTTAAAAGAAACTTTGTGTTGTTTTCCCTTTCAAAAGGGATTGCACACTTTATCATTTGGGAATTCTAATTTGGGTAGCTCTCTAACTAAGCATTTCCTAGAATGTTTCCTAAGTGAGTGAACATTATAGTGTCCTAGTCTCCTATGCCACAACCAAGACTCTTTATAGAAAGCATTTAAGCAGGAAACATTTTGTTTGACCAAGGAATTTAGATCAACAGCATATACATTCTCCTTTCTAGATGCAGTGAAAACTAAGTCATGTTTTGAATTAAAAACATTGCATGAATTATTTTCAAATTTAACATTAAAACCATCATCACACAACTAAGATATACTAAGTATGTTATAATTTAACCCGTCAACAGAATGTACTTTAGAAATCAAAATTGTATCAGGGTTACCAATCTGGCCTAAGCCGATGATTTTTCCTTTTGCATTGTCACCAATGGTGACATGCCCACCATAAACCTTAATCAGACTCTTGAAGCAAGAATAGTCTCCTGTCATATGTCTTGAACATCCGCTGTCCAAATACCATAGAGTGTTACAGATTCTCTTTAAACAATTTCCCTGCAAAACAGATTAGACATAGGATAATTTTGGTACCCAGATCTTTTTGGGTCCAGAAAGGTTAGCTAATAAAACTTTGGGAACCAATATTTGCATTATAGTTTTTCTAAGACCATAAAGCATATTTTGAGACAAAAATACTTTGTTGGGTCCTTTAGAAAACTGTTTTGTATACGATAGTCCTGAACTAGAACTAGCAGAAAACTGTGCAGATTTTGGGACAAATTTGGTTTTGCTTACTTGTCTCTGTCCAGGCTGATATCCTAGAACAGTTGTATATTTGGGAGAAATATATTTTCCTATCAGTTGTGTCAAGGTATCCCTACCAGCAGTGAACTTTTCAATATCTTTTCTTAATTTTTCATTTGATAATTTACGTTGAGTGTTCTCTTTCAATAGTTTAGCATACTTCTCTTTTTCCACACATAAAATTGTTTCAATATTACTAGTCAAAGCATGTTGTTTCTTCAAGGATTTATATTTATTCTTTAGTTCATTGCAAGTATCTTCTAGCATATTGAAATATTCAAACAGTTCAGCTTTAGACATATTTTCCTCATTGTCTGAATCATGGTCATTTCCAGAATAAAAATTGTTTAAAGCTGGTGAAATAGGTACCTCAGATGTGTTAGTCATGAAACACATATTAGAACGATATCTTTCAGATTCACTAGCTTCTGATTCACTTGTGCTGTCCTCTGAAGCACTCCAGGTTGCTTTCATAGCTCTCTTGTACCTCTTGTCCTTATAGTCATATTTTTTCTTGAATTTTAACATAGGACAGTCGTCTTTGATGTGTCCTTTCCTCTTGCATTCATAGAAGACTATATCATCTTCTTTATCTGACTTCTTCCACTTGCCTTGTTGATCATACTTACCTTTGTAGCTAGGTTTTCTGAAAAACTTTTTTCTTCCTATAGAACTTCTTGAATCTCCTGGCTATTTGAGTCATTTCATAATCACTGTCAGAATCTGAATCTTCACTAGACGAGATTTCAGTAGGCACATGTACTTTCTCCTTGTCTTTACTATTTGATGCAGTAGTCTTAAATTCCATGGATTTCTTCTTTGGTTCATCATCATCTTCTTTGTTCACCTTCAATTCTTCTTCATACATCATTAGTTTACCAATTAAATCCTTGACAGGCAGTGTTCCAATGTCACGGGATTCTCTGATTGAGACAGACGTGCCTCTCCATCTATCTGGCAAACATCTCAGCATTATCATGATTTGTTCCTTTGCAGGAACACCCTTTCCAAGTGAGCTCATTGTGTTGACTATCTCATTAAACCTGAGATACATGTCAGAAATGGGTTCATCAGCTTTCATTTTAAAGTTATCATATTTAATAGTATAAGTATTTAACCTCATTTCCTTAACATTAGTTGTTCCTTCATTAGAAACAGCCAAGGTATCCAAAATATCAAAAGCAGTTTTGCAGGCAGAAATTCTATTGAATTCCTCATATCCTAAAGCACAGTAGAGGGAATTTATGTCTTTACAATTATTATTGTAAGTAGCCTTAGTAGGTTCATCCCATGTTATTCTTTCAGTTTCTGGAATTTTGTATTGAGATTCTATAGCAGTCCAGATATCAAAACCCATACTTTCTAAATGGATTTTCATTTTAAGTTTCCACTGGGCATAGTTAATTCCATTGAAGAAAGGTGGCCGGTTAGTAGCAGCACCCTCAAGTCTATTATCCATTATAAACAAAATTTAAAGTGATAAGAATTTAGAAATAACAGAAAATTTAAAAACTTTAAAAATACAACTAAAATTACAGTTAAAATGCAGAGTAATATAGAAAATATTTTATTTCCTCTGATACCAAATTTTGGTCGGAGTGGATACTCAAGAGGGGGGTGAATTGAGTTCCAATTTAAAATTTCTGCTAAAAACAATTTCTATTAAAATCCCCCAATTTCAAAAAAACAGATTAAACTGTAGTGAATTTATACGGATTATAAAGGTTCACTTAGTTTCTCAAAGATTGATTAGATCTCAGTTAACTTAATCTAATGATTAATTTGACTTTTGAAACTAACTTACTGGCTTACAATAAATATAAACACTTGCGAGTTTAACTATCAAAGTAGCCTTGAAAATAAATTATATTTCAAAGTAATAGCAGCGGAATATGAAATAGATAAGTATTGTATGGATATAAAATTTAACTAAAAACACAGAGGAGTTAACCAAGAGGTTCAGTCACAAGCTGAGAATTAGTCCTCTAAAAAGTTTTATATAAGGATGATCCACACCCTGGATCGGGGTTCAACAGCTTACAACTGTCCAGGTCCAAGACCTCTACCACAGTTATTCGTGGGAACAAACACAACAGCAACCAGCTGTTCAGGTCACATGACCTCTGCCACTGTCCCAGTGGGAAAACAAATATGTAAGAGTGTTGAGTGAGGATTTACAAATCCTCCAGCTAAGCACAGGAGACAGTGTGTGTGTTAAATACAGCAGATAACACACACTGCTCAATATGTAAAAAAGATAAATCACAGAGCAAATATTTAAAGTCTAGAAATGGCTCTAGTGATCTTCGTGCAGCTCTCGACTCCTTTTGTTGATTAGAATTCATTCTGAGTCTTCTTCTGGTTTTTGTCTGGAAAACAGAGTATCATCTATTTCCTTGACTTCCAGGTTCATCTTGCTTATCGGCTCAGAGAATGAAGATATTTGTGTAGTTCTTCTTTAGCATAAATTTCTCGACGTATGCTCTATGTTCTGGAGGGTGGTAGTAGTAGTCTCGTGAGTGCAAGTTCTCCAGTTGTTCTTTTTGCACGTTTTGAGCTTGATAGCCAGCGTATCTCATCTGTGCTCTTTTCTGCATCCTTCTTTTAAAGCACGAGCTTCGGCAAAAGATATGATTCCCTTTTTTCAAGTACGAGGTACGGTTTCCTGAAAACCAGCAACACATATTAAATAAATGTAAGTGCATTAAAATATACCTAATGTGAACGTTGTTTAGATTAAATAATAATAAATAAATTTAAAGAATGTCGGGGTTCTGTCTCTAAACGGTTGCTCATGATAACGGTAGACTTTGTCATGGTAGGTCTGAGTATCGGAAGGAATCTGTAACGGTGGACTTGTCTGTCGGTAGACATGATGTATCGGTAGCGGTGGACTTGTAACAGTAGCGGTGGCACTACCTTTACTAGTTGCGGTAACTCTTTATCGGTAGTTGTGGCTCTGCCTTGTAACGGTAGCTCTTTATTGGTAGCTGTGGCTCTGCCTTGTAACGGTAGCGGTAGCTCTCTATCGGTAGACTTTGCATAACGGTGAACTTCAGCATATCAGTAGTTGTCAGCTTTGCTGTAACGATAACTGTCTACTTCGATGCAGCGGTAGACTTTGAGTAGCGGTGAACTTCATATCAGTAGATCTAAGTCATAACGGTAGCTACTATCTGTAATGGTAGCTATAAACTGTTTAAGCATTCTCTTGGCAGAATGAGTTAAGTCACAGTAACCATATATCCGATAATGAAAAATCAAGATATAAAAAAGGAATGGTTGGGATTATCAAAACATAATAAAGCAACTTAATTCTAGAGGGTTCAACATTGTTGATTGGTAAAAATGAGACTTTCATGTAACGCAAGTTAACTCATTTTTATGTGTATATTTAGTTTAAAGAGTTGTTTTATAAATGCATAGATATCAATAAAATTAAATTTATTTAGAAACAAAAAAAAATTGTAATGTATCGAGGAGTTACAATTCATAAATGGATTTATTTCTACGATTATCTAAATAATCAATACCTTAACCAAATTTTATGATTATCTGGTATGATTGTCCTGAAATTGTATCATAGGGTTTTCTTCCATAATCTATGTTTTCTAATGTTATTTTCCATGTTTTCAATTAAATATCCTCAAATATCATTTATAAAGACCCCTACCCCAGTAGTATGAAGTATGTGCCTTACATTATTACATTATATGATTATAAGGAATCAAATACCAACGGAAAAAAAATCAATTTATCAGTTTTGGAAACCATATTATATACAAAAATTTTATAATATATTTTTCTGGAAAACAACATTTTAAAAACAGTTATAACAATCAATAACTTTTAGATAAACCCAAAAATTCATTCAGAATGTACTTCTGAGAATCATGGGGAAATCAAAAAAAATCGAAGGTGGTGAGCTAATTTTATTAGTAATGGTAATAAATAATGTTGAAGCATTGATATAAGTAATAATTAATTGTGAATAAGTAATAACACTTGTCTTTAAAGCATAATCTTGAACTTAATATGGTTGGAATAAAAGAAAAATAAACAATTTCATAAAAATAACCACATTAAACATAACCATGGATATTATAATAGATAAATAATCCCATGATTTATCATTTCCTAATATCTTAATGAAGGAATTAATATGATTTATATAATATACCTAACATTTTCTACTTTTCCAAGACTTCTGAAAATACTAGGGTAAGGCTATGGCCACCCAATTCGGTTGTGTCTCGTAAGACATACGGACGCATTGAGGGGATATATAGGGCTCCACTCATCTCTTTCTAAGTCTAATTAATTCATCATATATATAATAATAATATCTATTTAAATAAAAGTGTCACATAACACATTGAAATATTTTAATCATAATCATATTTGAAAATACTCTAATAAAATCAATTATAATTTCATTGTGGAAAATAATATATAAATATTCCAAAGAACCACATAAAACCTTTAAACATTTATATAATAATACTTATGAATGAATAACATAATATATCATAACAATTGAATAATAAATATTTGATATATAAAATGGGATGTACATACACCACATGTAAGGAATAAGTTGTGAACAATGCTTAGATCTCATAGAACTAAAAGTGTTTTGAGAAAAAAACTATTTTTACTTTTGATAGAAGAGTTATTTTAGAAACTAAATTTTATTTTTAATAAAATAATATTGTAAGCATATATGTACATGTAAAAAGTGATGTACAAAAAAATTAATTTTTAGTATTAAATGATGTCTAACTAAAGTGAAAAAATGTAAAAATAGTTTTAAATTAATTTTAGAAATGAGTATTTTTAATGCGGTTAAAAAAATATTAAATAGCCTTTAAATGGAAACAAATAATTGTTTGTATAAAACAGGAAATGTACAAGGAATTTTTTTTCAAAAAAAATTGTATTTTATACAAATAATGGTGTTTATAATAAGATTATGGATGATACTGGAAAATGGTTAATAAATCGAGACTTTCTCAATAATTGGGCTTCCCTATATAGAAGAATTGAGACAAGAACCTAGAAAAAAATTTAGTTCTTATAAATATAAATGAACATATCTGGAAATATTATTTTGGAATCTATACATCTAACGTAGATTAATTATATAAAAAATGAATAATTAAATTTTTGTATAGAAGAAGGAAAAAACCCATGTTGACAACTGTGGTTCGAGAGGAAACCCCTAATGACATTTTAGTTAATTGAATCATATGTCCAAAAATTAAAAATCATATAATGAATTATTTAATAATATAAAGATAAATAGATTCATGATATTACATATCAAATTTTAAAATAAAGACACCACATACAAGAAAAATGTGGTGGATAATGGAAATCTCATGAAAATATAAATGAGATGAGAAACTCATTACGTTATGTCTCAATGTGTTTTTCACATGACTTCAATATCGGATATTGTCAAATTAAATCCATTAATTAAATAATTTAGGACCTTATCTGGAATTTTTTTTATATATTATAATTTTATTATTTTCAAATCTGACCTTTTTGATGAGTTATAAGATACGATTATATTTGTTGGGAGCGTTCATTTCCTTGGTTTGCATGATCAATATACTTCAATTTGAGTATTGAAGATCACATGGAATGGGTATAATTCTCCAATATTTAAATTATATGTTATTATTGGGCCTAAATACCTTTAAATTTTAATATTTATCATTTTTATAAAATATGATGATAAATCATTAGATAAGAAATTTAGTGGTAATCATTTTTATTATTACGGTGATTATTGACCATAAAAAACCCAATTTTTTATCATTCATAATCATGTTAATATGTTACATCCAAAAAATAATAAACGTTATCCTATATATATTATAGGATGGTTGAAAAATATAAATGGTTTCATTACCTGCCATTAAAGATAAATTTAAAAATGAAAACCTATCATCCACAAAGGTTATATTTGGCACCTCCCAGAAATTGATTTCATTTTTTAAATAAAAGAGAGAGAGATAAATGAGTCTATGTATATATATTGAATTTACATGATATCATTATAGTATTAATATTACATAGTATTTATAATTATTGTTTTATAGAGTATTTGAGGAGATAATAATAAAAACAAATAACACGAAAATAAAATATAAGGAAAAGGAAGAGAATTTACATCTTGAATGCTCTTCCTTGAGATCCTCTTTAAGGGGATTTGTTTTTACCTTTTTAAGACCAAAATCACCTATATGTGGGGAAAATGATTATTAAGAGTATTGGGTAGATTATTTTTAAGACCCAAAACCTGGAATGTGTGGGGAGGAGGGGGGTTTTTTATAGTTGGCGAGTGGGGGGATTTATCATTTTTTTATTCATTTTTTTATTTTTCTCAATAAAAAAATAGTGGTAATTATTTTAACTAAATATAGTAATAATTTCATATGATTTTGATCCATGTGACATCAAATCATCCAAACATCATCTATTACTCAATAAATCATATATTTATCACTTATCGTAAATTATCATATTTTACCATTCACTAAAATTTCATGTATTTTTGGGGAAAAAAATTAACCCTAAATTTTTTTTCATGTACAAAATTTAAATAATTAAAAAAATTTATGAAAATAATTTTTTAACTATGAGAAATTTTATTTGTAATTAAATCTATCATTTACTCCAAAAATACATATTTTAAATATATAACTGATATTATAACACTTTCAAAAATTAACTAAGGTCTCAATAATTTATCCTAAAACCATAAGACAAAAAATTATTTATTTTTGGGTATATTTTATATAAGTAATTTTTCATTTAAACCATTTAATTAATTATAAACCTGTAATTATATATTTATTACTTTTAATAATACCATCACTTACTTTAAATTTTTTAAAATATTCATTTACTTATACTTTGTTATAATTATATCATACATTAATTTATATTATACCGAAATTTTATTTATACATTAATTTGTGTTTCTACTATTAATTTTTAGAATTAGCATTAAATAAATATCATATTAATATTCATAAGGGTAACATTATTATTTCCACGAGTCAAGTTCCTATTCACCAAAAAATTAGGTTGATCCTATCACACCCTAAATATTTAACTAATCACAACTTTATATGTCCAATATTTGATATTCAATTTTTAGAAGTGGATAAATTATGTTTAAAACATTTTCTCCATTATATGGTGGTAAAAGTGATTTTCAAAAACAATAGTGTTTTAATATGTAAAATTCAATTTATTCTTATAAAATCATTTGATATATTATATAAATTCCCTAATATTATTATTTCCATCCAATTTAATTTCATGGTTATACAATTCATTATAATATATATATAGGTAATTTTCTATCATTTTTCGTTTGAGTTTCGTGTTGTTTGAAACCTCTATTGCTGAAAAATTTAAATTTAAAAAGGGTCATACCATAAAATATTGTGGTGTTATAATTTATTTTCATAGAATATATTGCCCGTTGAAAATAAAATTTTTATATTTGTAAAAAATACCATAAAAAGAATTTAAAAATTAAAAACAATAAATATTATTTATAAAATTAAATTTATTTAACTATATACATCTAAATTAATAATAATAATAAACATAATATATTCATTCAATACTTTTTATAATTAATGTCTCAAAAATGTAAAACAATCACTAGAAAGGGGACAATCATTTGGATCATATTTTTCAAGTTACTCTATCCCTATACTTGGCTCATATAATCACATGTAATCCTTTATCTTCTCGCTTTGATCTCCATCCATCGATGTTGTTGATGTTGCTTTCGATAAAGCACTTCCTTCGCATTACGTAGTGTCTCAATAACATCAACATGATCTCCCATATTCACCTCAACTCATTATCTAATGATAATAATTATTCATGTTCTCACCTCGAGATTTACGATGAACAATCAGTAGCACAATAAAAAATATTAGGCTTCAATCAATATTTGATAGCTACAACTCTATGTTTCTAAAAAGCATGTATTGTTTCCTCAAAAATATCACATCATCAATTTTTGATTTACTAGTGTCCAAACCCACAATATTTACCAAACACATATCATTTTTTCAGAATTTCAATGATTCATATGACTCCTTCTAATACAATTTTAAATAAAAATAGTTAAAATATTGCTTTTATATAATTTTTTTTAAAAAAGATTTCTCTAAACACAATCTGGTCTTTTCAACCACCAATAATATCTCTAGTGATAGAATTGGTGTAAATCCTTATATAAATATAGATCTCAATAATATTCGTATTCTCAACTACAAACATGATAAAAAATAAACATTTTACATGGATTTTTAAATAAATTATTAAATTCAGTTACATACCTTATCACATAGATGAGTAGTGATTATATGACTACCAACTCAATGTGTGACCTCCTGCTTCCCCGTATTCTACCATCCTAATGAAGATATCCTCAAAAAATCATATCTCTTAAATATTGAGTATAATCAGTCCCAAAATAGAGATAACGGATAATTATGTCCATCACTATAACAAGAATGATAAAATACTATGGCTACAACACCCATCTTGGATATTTTAAGTATCCTATAAATAAAATGATGAAACATTTCAAAAATATATGCCTACTAGGACTAACAAAAATTGGTTCTCATTTTATCTATGATGGGATAACATAAACACTACAAATAATTAACAACATCAACTTATTAATTAAATAATATAAAAAATAAATAATATTTATTTACGTACTATCCAATGATGAAACACACAGTGTTAAACATTAATTGTGAAATGAACTCATATCAACCATGGAATAGAAAAATAATTCTACCTAATAAAACATTTCCTTCAAATATTTATATCAATAAATATATTGTAAAACATGAAAATAATCAGTCAAATTTTACATTAATAAATTAATGTAATTTGATGATAAATAAAGAATATTAACTAAAATCTACAACTGATAATACTTCTGCATATGTGCTTCAAAATCAATATATGGGTGTTTCTATTAAATAGGGTTGAGAATCATCAATCATGTTATACCAAAACACTTAGAGTCGACAATAAACTACCCACAAGCATTGGGTTAGATGAAGAATCATCTAAAACATCACTAGAAAGAATAACATCATTTACGCTATGAAGCATGTTAGAAATATTTCTACAATCCATCCAAAAGATCAAAATAATGACTCAAAAAAATAATTAAGAAGAAGTGATATATATATATATATAGATTAAATATTAGTATTACATACATTAAATTCTGTCATTCATCTACTTTATCATCCCATTCATATATGACAGCTTTAATATCCTCATTGTCCTCCATTGTATAATAAGTTTCCATCAGAGCTACAACTTCTTAATCACAGGTAATTTGAAATTCATTTGCTACATCATCAACAACAGTGTCACTATCAACGCATTAATATGTGTCTTCATCAATTTATTTCATGTATCTTCATGTAAAATTTGAATTTGGAGATATATCATGAAAAATTTCCAATTCCCTACTCTTTAGCCTGACAACATTAACTTTTCAAAAAAGTAATTTTCATGAGATATAATTTTAATAATGAACCACCATCAAATTTATTATTTTTAAATTGGATAATAATTTTTATAATAAATTCAATGTTCTTAATTATCCAATAAAATATTTTTTTTAATGTAAGAAGGGTTATGTATTTAATTTAAATTGTCCCATGGGGAGGATGACCATAAATTTTTTTATCTATATCAAAATAGTAACACTTAAACATCATTACGTAGTTCGGTCAAAAATAAAATATGTCAATTATTTTATCTATAATACTATAAAAGTAAAATTCATATTCGATTTTATGAAATAATCACTAAAAAATACCATGATCCATTATTTTATTATTCAAAATTTGCACATGTATAAAATCATAAACAATTACCCGCATATTTATTGTAATATTTAACCATTATTTTTTTGGATTACTCAATAAAAATTGTTGTTAATCAATTTTATCATGATGTTTTTATAGTTGAAAAATTTAATGAAAATTATAAATATCTCATATAATAAATTGAAGCATATTTTAAACAATAAAAATTGGAATTTACCAGTCATTGAACCGGTATGAGAAAATATATTTATTGAAATTATATAAGAGTATCTGGTATATTTCTTAGAATCTATATCTCGATATTGTCATTATATTGAAAACAGATAAAAATATTTATTAAAATATAAAACAAATTTATAAAATATATGATAATACCACTCACTCTATAATTAATTTCATTTCATTATAACAAATCAAAACATAAGTATCATCCATGAGATTTTTATCATATAAAATCCATCATTCATGAACTCAACCAATGGAATGTTCAGGATAATTAAAAACTAATATTTTAATATTGAATTCACAATAAACATTAATATTATTATGACATATTAATTTTTTTAAGGATATTCAATTTAGAAATAATGTGAGATGAATTTTTTTTTCATATTTCAAATAAAACTCTACAATTGAACCTAATAATTTTGTTTTTTCAGAAAACATTTTTTTATATTTCTATATACATTTCTTGTATGGGTATATACATTAGAAATATATTTTCCCTAATCATTTTTATTCAATAAAAATAATTAATATCATATTTTCTATTGAATAAAATAAATATTAGAGTTATATTTTCCAATATTATATAAAATTAAAAAAATTTGTTCTTTCATTATACTAGGGGATGAAAAATTATTTTGATCTAAAATATTCATTGAATAAAATATTATATTTCTACTAGTGCATCCCAAATTGAATAATTCCACAAAATACAAAATTTTATTACAAAATCCTTTATACTAAATCATGAAAATCTTGAATTTTAAATCTAGTAATATAATTTTTCTAATATATGTAGAAAGATTAAAAAAATTACCATCGAGTAGCCACAAATTGGAATTCCACTAAAAAAATAATTGATTTTTTGAAAACTATTTATGAAAATATTGGCAATATTGACGTCTATGTCATTTCGATTACAAACAACTCATCTTCTGGTCAACTGTAAATTTGGTCTTAATATTTTCATTTAATTAAATTATAATTTTTTTAATAGGTGTATCCAAAACTATTTAAATAATGTTTTCAAAATAATTTGTGTCAATATTCATGAAATCTAACAACTCACGGACCATAAAATTAGACAAATATGGAAGTCCGAAATGATTCACATTTTTATCAAACATTGATCATTCTAGAATATATTAATTTTTTTGTTGAATGTTTTTCCTATGTTAATAGAAGGTAATTGTAACATCCCAGGTAAATAAAGAATAATACATTTTCATATTTATTAATATTTGAGAATTGAATATTAATTTTGCTTTAAAGGGGTGTCTATGTTCGATAGCGTACCCAATATGCACCGAAGAGTTTCTTTGAAATCTTACATTGCACACTAGTAATAAAATAATATTATTTTAAATGGTAGTTAACACGTAGTAGTTGTATTGGCGGGAATGAATATAAATAACTAAAATATTATTATATATTTTTGTTAAATGTTTTTACATTTATCCAAAAAAGGATAAAGGCTTAAAATTCGAAAAGAATTCAATTTTAGACATATATACTCTAATTTTCACTAAAGGTCCAGTTATCGCCTTTTGATGGAGAATCGTCATTAAATATAGATTTGGTCACTCTTATACATTCTATTGGACCAAATAAAATTTTTCGTGATAATTGGGACTTCAAAATTTACTTTGTGTAATTTTTTGTTATTTCTCCGATAAAGATCATTTTTTTAATGAATTGTGAAAAATGTTGTATTTTAATTCAAAACCTCTTTGTAATATAATTTATTTATATGATTATATTATCTTTTGAATTGGTTTTAAAGTGAAATTGGAATACATTTTTACCATTCAATCCAATTGTGGTCATTGGAATTAATTTCTCTTTGAAATCGGACTTAAACTAGTGTCAATTTTTTGATACTTATTGTTTCATAAAAACACGCTATTTGCTCTGAAAGCAGGAATTAATTATTAAATTAATTAATATAACCTATATGTTTTGAATTTTTTAAAATTGAAATAAATTTGAATTTTTAATATCAAATATATCATAGGGTGAAGTTTTGGTATTTTTCGGAAAAACATCAATTTTTGATGAATAGTGAAACCCCTTAGTGGTACTTATAAAAACAGATTTTCCATTTAATTGAAATTTTAACACTTATGTGTTTTGAATTTCAAAGATCCAACATTCATGGTTGTTATTCAGAAGTAAAATGTTGTTCAATGGGATTAAAATAATTTTTTGATGAATAGTAACTTTTAAGTTTTTAATCGCGGTTAGAGGTGACTAGTGTAGTTTAAGGTAAAAATAATGTTTTAATAATATGAAATGACCTAGTCAAATGTCCTACCCTAATTGTATGTGTCATGGACGACCATTAAAATCCATGGGGCAACTTGGGGACCCCATGGAGCCACATTGGTAGGAAAATGACGTTAATAACTATTTATTTAATGTTAAAATAAAAATTACACAAACATGAGTTGTTTACTAAAACAATTTTTAAGTGATGTTATAAAAGTCATAGTTTTGACTAAAAATATTCATTAGAAAGATAAAATGATTTACTACATCATGTTAATTTTCTTATAATTTTTAGATATTAAATAAATTAAATTATTTATGGCACCATGATGATGCACCAATTACCTCTTTATTTAAAGATTTAAATAAAATGAAATTATAATTTAAAATCTAAGATCTACACATGTAAAAAACCTATTGGATGGGTGGATTTAGAATACCTATCACCTTATCCTCTAAATTTATAATTGTGGGACCCTTTTTATCCAAAAATCATTTTATAATAAAGTAACCTTTTATAACATTCCAAGAGTGCCCCTCCTCTCCTCTTATAAAAGGCCCCCAACTCTACCCCCTTACCCACACCTCTCAAGCCTTTGGTTCGGCAAATATCTGCCCATTTTGTTTCTCCACATCCCTCTCTTACTCCTTGAAGCCTCACTTTGGTCAAAAGGCTTATCAAGGAAGCCTTTGAGCTCAAATCAAAAAGAGGTACCCGTTTTAAAGATAGTGTTTTCTCTTGTGTTCTTATGTTTTTTTTCTTCTCCAACCCCCTAAACTCTTTTTATTAATTTATTTTGTAACAACACCAGTATCCTAAATATACTAGTATGTTTTTATATGAATTAGTCGAGCTACACTTACACACACCTACATCTAATGGTTAGAAAACATACTGTTTCCATAGATGGTGAATTTTTGCCTCATCAAATGATGATTGTTCAACACTCCTATAACACCCTCAAAGGTGGCCATTAAGATGTAACTATATTTATATATGATATATAATATGTTTATGTTTTCCTTAAGCTTCTGTATTTTCATTTATGTCATACCTTTATGGTTTCTTTTATTAGTATATGCGATATCATCATTTTAGGAAGTGTGGACTACCGCCGCCTCAACGTGATTTGATTCGTTAATGCCATATGTGGGACGTATAAAGGATGGATTTAAAGTTATTATATATGATGTATGTTACATATAAATGATGAATATAATTCTGGAATTAAAATATACATACCTCTCATTTAGTTTTAATTCCATTAATATTACATAGAAATGAAAATAGCGTTCATGCGTACGTCCGGCTTACCGTCTCCATGAACGGTGCATTCTATTTCTTACCTATAAATGATTATTTAATATTATAAATACATTTATATGCTAGATATATATGATATATATGATATCCAAATCATGAGTATCATTCTAGATATAATGAACCTTTGACCACACAAACAACATGTAATTGTAAGAAGTCCACTTTCGACTTAAACACCAAATATCGACAAAACAAACATTATTAACTTAAAGGATAATATAATTCTTAACATGGAAGTAATTGATATAAAAGGAATAGTAAGCTTGAAAAATGTTCTTAAGAAAGTATAAATTAAAACTATTTTATTATTAAGGAGATTAAAGAGCAATCAAGTCACGTCGGACACGAGGTAAGGGACTTCGTCTCAATCTCCTTTAATTGAGGCATATTTCGTTTTATACACAATTTTCTTTTATAAAGTGTATAAAATCCTTTTAATTTTACTTTTATACATAAGGAATCTTTTTCTACGAAGTGTTTTACTAAATGACAAAAAAAGAATGTTTCTTTTAATGTACGCGGTGACAACGACCTTTCCCGCCGCCATGAGTATTATTTTGTCTTTGGCTTCCTCAACAAGCCATAATGTTTTTAAAATGAAATAAATACCATATACTATTTTATGTATTTTTTTTATTGAAAATGGTTTTTATAATGGATTTGTTATTTCAATATATTTAAGTGATATATTGTGATCAAAGTGTCGAAATTCTTTCATTACATTATATTTTTTTTATGTCTTATTATTTTATAATGGTACTTGGACATTTGACGGGTGGTTAAATGATAAACCATATGACGAGTGGTGGCGTGAATACCAGGATTGGTGGTTACGTTATAATCTCCAATGCATTGGGTATAGAAGTCGGCCGTATGGCTATTCCATTTAAGTATGTGTGGAAGTCGACCGTATGGTTATTCCATTTTAGTATGTTTATGTCCCAAGTTACCATTATATGTTACATGTTCTTTATATGGGTTTTATGGTAATATTTTGATTAAAAACAGGTAGGTAATGATATTTTATTCAATGAAGAGTATTTTTTGCTTTATAAAGGTGAAAATAATCACTTTCATAAAGTATTCATGGATTACTGGTGGTTTTGAAAAACTGACAGATTTCCTTCATTGTGTATCCCTTACTGAGCTTTTTATTCCCACCCCATGTTTTTGAAATGTTTTTCACAGGACATAAAGTGGAGTAGGGTCAAATATGGGATCAAGGAAAAGTCATGCTATCTAAAACATGGAACTAGACATGTTTCTTTTTAAAAGTTTTTATTTTATGGACACTTAGTAGAAGTGCCTACTTTGTAATCTTTTGAGATGTAATAGTTCTGTCCTAATTCTCTAAAACTCTAAACCTGAAAAGACCCTCAATGTGAATTATTCATTTAATTCAATTTTATGTAAGGTATAAGGCCGGGTCCTTATAGTTGGTATCCGAGGTCGGTTTAGACATCTTTACGAGTTAGAAAATTGTTAAATTATAAGTTAATTTATTGTATGATTGAAATGATATAGCATTTAGATATTTCCAAGTTGCTTTTCCTAAGATATTTCTGTGTTCATAATGTTTTTCCACAAGGGAAACAAATCAGCTATGTTGGGACGACATCAGGAGGAAGACAACCTTCCAAATGAATAACCTGAGATGGTCGGAATCAGAATTGAGAAGTTTACTGCACTGATGGATCTGTTGAATCAGGTGATAAATGGTGGAAGTATTTATTGATGATATTTTGGTGTTTTATAAAAGTTAAGAGGAGCATTCAAGTCATTTAATGGTTATCTTGCAAATCTTAAAAAAAATAAACTGTATGGAAAATTCAGCAAGTGTGAGTTTTGGTTGCAACAAATTTCTTTCCATGGTCACATTGTTTCAAAAGATGGCATAACTGTTGATCTTGATAAAACAAAAGTTGTTGAAGAATAGACAATACCCACAAATGTAATCGAGATCCATAGTTTCCTAGGTTTGGTAGGTTACTTCAGAAGAGTTGATGAAAATTTTTCACGGTTATCTAGTCCAATGACTAATCTAACTCAGAAGGGTGTTATGTTTATCTGGACAAAAGAATGTGATGATTATTTTCAGTAGTTGAAAAGAAGTTTCGTGAATGCTCCAGTTTTGGCACTTCCTTCCATGAATGGTGAGTTTGTTATATACAATGATGCTTCGTTGAAGGGACTTGGTTGTGTCCTTATGCAGAATGATCAGGAAATTAAATATGCATCACGTCAATTGAAAACTCATGAGGTAAATTACCGAACACATGATTTGGAATTAGCTTCTGTTGTTTTTGCTCTAAAAATTTGGATGCATAATTTGTATGGAGTAAAGTGTGAAATATATACTGATCACAAAAGTTTAATGTATATATTCACTCAGAAAGAATTGAACATGAAACAGAGGAGATGGCTAGAATTAATCAACGATTATGATTGTACAATTCTTTACCATCCGGGAAAAGAAAATAAAGTGGCCGATCCTTTGAGTTGAAAATGTAATGCTTAATTAACCATGCTACCTTTGGAACGAAATCCTTTGGTTGTTGATTTGATGAACTTTGGTATGGAAGTTGTTTGTGTAAGAAGTTCTTCTGTTTTGTTTCAGGTATCAGTGAAATCTTCTCAATCAGACAGAGTCAAACAAGCACAGAAGCAAGAGAGTGAGTTGTAGAAAAAGGTAGTTCTGGTTTAGAAGGGTATGTTTCCTGAGTTTAAAATTGATAATGATTGTGTTTTGAGGTTTGGGAAGAGATTATGTGTTCCCTGTGTTTCACAGTTGAAGGGTGATTTGTTATGTGAGGCTCATAGTTCTCCATTTTCAGTTCATCTTGGCAGTACTAAGATGTACATAGATCTGAGGGAGTATTACTGGTGGGGTGGAATGAAAAGAGATATTGAGGATTTTACTGTGAAGTGTTTAACTTGTCAGCTGGTTAAAGAAGAGCGGAAGTTACTGAAAGGGATGCTTTAGTCATTAACGGTGCCAGATTGGAAATGGGAAAATATATCCATGGACTTTGTTGTGGGATTACCATGGACATCTCGAGGTAATAATTCAATCCAGGTTATTATTGATTGATTGACTAAATCTACTCATTTCCTTCCTATTCAAGATACTTTGTCTCTAGATCAACTTCCTCTGTTGTATCTTAAAGAGATAGTCAAGATGCATGGAGTTCCCCTCTCCATTGTATCTGATCGTGATCCAGGTTTACTTCTAACTTTTGGAAAGGCCTTCAGATGTCTTTGGGTACTGAATTAAATTTTAGTACATATTTTCATCCACAATCATATGGGCAGTCAGAACGAACAATTCAGTCATTGGAGGATATGCTACGAGCTTGCTCTATGGATTATCAGGGAAGTTGGGACCAACATCTTTCTTTGGTTGAGTTTTCTTATAATAACAGTTTTCATTCCAGTATACAGATGGCACCATTTTAGGCATTATATGGGAAGCGATGTCGAACTACAACTTTTTGGGATGAAGTGGGTGAAAGGAAGCTGATCGGACCAGAATTGGTAGAAGAGATGGCAGAAAAAGTTCCGTTGATTTAAAAAAACATGAGAACAGCTTAGAGCTGGTTGAAGAGTTATGCAGATAACCAGAGGAAGGATCTATCATTTGAGGTAGGTGATCATGTTTTTCTCAAAGTTTCACCATGGAAAAGTGTGATGTGATTTGGTAAGAAAGGAAAGCTGAGTCCAAGGTTCATTGAACCATATGAAATTATGGAGATATTTGGATTACTTGCATACAGTGTGGCATTACCTCTAAGTTTATCTCATTAACACAATGTTTTTCATGTTTCGATGTTGAGAAAGTATACGCTAGATCCATCTCAAGTTTTGAGCCCAGAGGTAGTTCAGTTGGAAGAGAATCTCTCTTATGAAGAACAACCAGTCCAGATAATTGACCGAAGAGAGCAAGTGTTGTGAAATAAGGTAATTCATCAGGCAATGATTTTTTGGAAAAACCATATGTTTGAAGAGGCAACATGGGAATCTAAAAATGCTATGAGGGATAAATACCCCCACTTATTTTGATAAGTGAATAAAATTGCGAGGATGCAATTCCCAGAAGGGGGACGGATGTAACATCCTAGCTAAATAAAGAATAAAACATTTTCATATTTATTAATATTTTAGAATTGAATATTAATTTTACATAAAAGGGGGTTGTATGTTCGATAGCGTACCCGATATGCAACAAAGAGTTTCTTTGAAATCTTACATTGCACACTAGTAATAAAACAATATTATTTCAAATTGTAGTTGACATGTAGCCGTTGTATTGGTGGGAATGAATAGAAATAATTAATATATGATTATATATGTTTTTTAAATGTTTTTACATTTTTCCAATAAAGGATATAGGCTTAAAATATGAAAAGAATTCAATTTTAGACATATATACTCTAATTTTCACTAAAGGTCCACTTACCGCCTTTTGATGGAGAATCGTCATTAAATATAGTTTTGGACACTCTTATACATTATATTGGACCACATAAAATTATTCTTTAGAATCGGGACATCAAAATTTATTTTGTATAAATTTTTGGTATATTTCGGATAAAGATCATTTTTTTAATGAATAGTGAAAATGTTGTATTTTAATTCAAAACCTCTTTTTAATCTAATTTATTTATATGATTATATTATCTTTTGAATTGGTTTTAAAGTGAAATTAGAATATCTTTCTACCATTCAATCCAATTGTGGTCATTGGAATTAATTTCACTTTGAAATCGGACTTAAACTAGTGTCAATCTTTTGATACTTATTGTTTCATAAAAACAGGCTATTTGCTCTGACAGGAGGAATTAATTATTAAATTAATTAATGTAACTTATATGTTTTGAATTTTGGTAACATGTACATAATTTTTGAATTTGTAATATCAAATATAGCTCAGGGTGATGTTTTGGTATTTTTCTTAATAACTTCAATCTTTGATGAATAGTGAAACCACTCCGTGGTACTTATAAAAACTGATTTTCCGTTTAAATGAAATTTTACCACTTATGTGTTTTGAATTTAAAAAATACAACATTCATGGTTATCATTAAGAAGTAAAATGTGGTTCAATGGGATTAAAATAATTTTTTGGTGAATACTAACTTTTATGTTTTTAATCGCGATTAGAGGTTATTAGTGATGTTTAAGGTAAAAATAATGTTTTAATAATATTAAATGACCTAGACACATGTGTTACCCTTATTTTATGTGTCATTTACGACCACGAAAATCCATGGGTCAACTTGGGGACCCCATATAGCCACCTTGTTAGGAAAATGACATTAATAACTTTTTATTTAAAGTTAAAATAAAAATGTCACAAACATAAGTTGTTTTACTAAAACAATTTTTAAATGGGGTTATACAAGTAATATTTTTGACTAAAAATATTCATTAGAAATATAAAAAGATTTCATAAATCATGATATTTTTATTATAATTTTTATACATTAAATAAATTAAATTATTTATGGCACCATGATGATGCAGCGATTAACTCATTATTTAACGATTTCAATAAAATGAAAAAACAATGTAAAATCTAAGACCTACACATGTAAAAAACCTATTGTATGGGTGGATTTAGAATAAGTATCACCTTATCCTCTAAATGTATAATTGTGGGACCTTTTTTATCTGAAAATCATTTTATAATAAAGTACCCTTTTTTAACTTTCCAAGAGTGCCCCTCCTCTCCCCTTATAAAAGGCCCCCACCTCTACCCCCTTAACCACACCTCTCAAGCCTTTGGTTAGGCAATTATCTTCCCATTTTGTCTATCAGAATCCCTCTATTACTCCTTGAAGCCTCACAATGGGAAGAAGTCATCCCAAGGAAGCCGTTGAGCTCAAATCAAAAAGAGTTACCCGTTTTAAAGGTAGTGTTTTCTCTTGTGTTCGTATGTTTTATTTTGCTTCTCCAACCCTCTAAACTCTTTTTGTTCATTTATTTTATAACAACACCAGTATACTAAATATAATAGGATGTTGTTATAAGAAGTAGTCTAGCTACACATACACACAGCTACATCTAATGGTCAGATAACATACTATTTCTGTGGATGGTGATTTTCTGCCTCACCAAATGATAATTGTTCAACACTCATATAACGCCTTCAAAGGTGGCCATTAAGATTTAACTATATTTATATATGATATATAATATTTTTATGTTTTACTTAAGCTTCTGTATTTTCATTTATGTCATACCTTTATGGTTTCCATTATGGTTATACGCGATATCTTCATTTTATGAAGTACGGACTACCGCCCCTCAAAGTGACTTGATTCGTTAATGCCATATGTGGGACATATAAAGGATGGATTTATATTTATTATATATGATGTATGTTACATAAAAATGATGAATATAATTCTGGAATTAAAATATATGTACCTATAATTTATTTCTAATTCCATTAATATGACATAAAAATGAAAGTAGCGTTCGTGCGTACGTACGGCTTACCGTCTCCATGAACGGTGCATTTCATTTCTTACCTCTAAATGATTATGTAATATTATAAATACATGTATATTCTGGATATATATGATATATATGATTTCCAAATCATGAATATCATACTGTATATAATGAACCTTTGACCACACGAACAACATGTAATTGTAAGAAGTCCACTTTCGACTTAAGAACCAAATATCGACAAAACAAACATTATTAACATAAATGATTATATAATGATTAAAATGGAAGTAATTGATATAAAAGGAATGGTAAGATTTAAAAATTTTATTAAGAAATTATTAATTAACACTAGTTTATTATTCAGGATATTAAAGAGTAATCGAGTCACGTCTGACCCAAGGTAAGGGACTTCGTCTCAATCTCCTTTGATTGATGCATATTTTGTTTTATACACAATTTTCTTTTATACGGTGTATAAAACACTTTGAATTTTAATTTTATAAAAAAGGAATCTTATTCTACGAAGCGTTTTACTAAATGACAAAAGGAATGTTTCTTTTAACGTACGCGGTGACAACGACCTTTTTCACCGCCGCGAGTATTATTTGGACTTTGGATTTTCAACAAGCCGTAATGTTTTTAAAATGAAATAAATAGAAGAAACTCATTTATTTATTTTGGTATTGAAAATGGTTTTTAGAATGAATATCTTATGTCAATATATTTATGTGATATATTGTGATCAAAGTGTGGAAATGTTTTCTTTCCATTATATTTGTTTTATGTCTTATGATTTTATAATGGTACATGGACATTTGACAGGAGGTTACGTGATAAACCATATTACGGGTGGTTCCATGAATACCAGGATGAGTGGTTATGTTATAACCTTTAATTCATTGGGTATGGAAGTCGGCCGTATGGCTATTCCATTTATGTATGTGTGGAAGTCGACCGTATCGTTATTCCATTTAAGTATGATTATGTCCCAAGTTACCTTTAAATGTTACGTGTTCTTTATATGGGTTTTATGGTAATATTTTAATTAAAAAAGGGTAAGTAATGATCTTTTATTCAATGAAGAGTATTTTCTACTTCATAAAGGTGAAAAGTATTACTTTGATAAAGTATTCATCGTTTACTAGTGGTTTTGAAAAACTAATATATTTCCTTCTTTGTGTATCCCTTACTGAGCTTTTTATGCTCACCCCATGTTTTTGAAATGTTTTACACAGGACTTAAAGTGGAATAGGGTCAAGGATGGGATCAAGGAAAAGTCATGCTATCTAAAACATAGAACTAGAAATGTTTCTTTTTAAGATTTTATTTTATGGAAACATAGTAGATGTGTCTACTTTGTAATATTTTGAGATGTAATAGTTATCTCCTAATTCTCTAAAACTCTAAACCTGAAAAGATCCTCAATGTGAATTATTCATTTAATTCAATATTAAGTAAGGTATAATGTAGTGGCCTTATATTAATAAAGTAAAAATATATATCATTTTAGCATCTTCAATCATTAATGGATGTTCGTTTCTTTTAATTATACATATTTTTGAAATGATGTATGTTCCTTCATAATGGATGATCAACATGTAGAAATATTTTATGATGGTCATAAAAACAAATTTTTCGTCCGTTTATGATTGTATGAAATTTTTTCTTACAAATACAATATTGGAATTCTTTTGGACCACGTGTATATCGGTTAGAAGAAATTAAATGTGTTGGTAATTCAATAATCATCCATATTAATTAATCATTCAATAATAATTCTTTTTCAACGTAATTATTTGTTATCAAACCATTAACCCATAATAAATTTAGCTTACCAATCAATGGATTCCAATAAACACAAATATTCACATTTAGATGACTAGTAATTAATAATTTGAAGAGGATAAATGGATTATTCATCAACATCCATTGGATTATGTTGTATGTAGTTACAAGGATGTACCAATAAGACTATTATATACCATAATAACTTAATGGATTTAAACAATTGATTAAAAGACCCAATCACTTGTTATTACTTTTTTAAGAAAAATAAAAGGGGACTTAATCAATTTTTATCAATCAATCACTGTCACAATGTTGATTCATGATATTTTCAGTTGAAATATTTTATTTTTCCATGAAATTAATTATTTAGTGTTAGGATATGTAAATAAACAATAAAATATTATTGTAAGAAGTAAATAAATTAACTATTTAATTGTAACCTATCCAAACATCCATTATGACCTTCTCTGTTCCTTCATTTTCTACATATAGAAAAACCAACTAACAAATCATTTTCAATATAATATTAGATGAAATCATTTGAACATTAAGTAGTATTTTGATAAATAATAAAAAAATAACAAACTTTCTTTATCTACTAAAATAATTTTTGAAGATACCTATTTTCTTTTGGTGTCAATGATTTAAATAAGGAGAATATAAGATCAAAAAATATATTTGATGTTCTATTATCCGATTTAATAAAAAAAATTATATAACATATTTATATTTTCTCATCATGAGACCAAAATATAAATAATTCTTATCTGACATGAAAATGATAAAATAAATATTATTTTGAATCGAGAGTTTAATCAGTATCATTTTGAGTATCTATTTTCTCAAAATATGCCCTAACAAACTCATGCACTAATGATTGAGACTTTGATGGATCTGAAACAAAATTATTTTTATCTTCTCTAGAACTATATTCACCATATAGATATAAAGACATAATATATTCACAGTCCAAAATGGAATAGATAACCCCCAATAATGTAAAATGTTTCAAATCTCCCCAGATCACACTTATTACCTAGAAATATAACGGTTCATTCTAAAAAAAATTTTGAGGATGAAAATGATAAATGATATTCATCACTTATTTCATAAATAATGTGTATAATACAACCTTTGGGATTTTTGTGATTATTTAACTAATTAGGATCTTGTAGTAAAGATTATTTCAACTTTCTTATTATATATTTTTCAAAAAAATTTATAAAATAAACAAACTTATTACAATTAATCTGAAATTAGGAAGATATTACCCTAAAAAAATTATAATCCAAATGTAATAAATTAGTATTAAATATTATAAATTATATCTAATTACCTATAAATTTTTCTATAAAACACTAATTTTATATATTATTACACAAATTACAGCTAATTTAATCCAATTAATAATATTTTATTTCTAGTTATATTTAATTTGTTTTACTGTAATTAAATGATTAACCAAGGGACACGAATGAAAAATGGAGTATAGGGGATGATAGAGATACTGGTGTGAAATATGTCCAGTCCTCCTATGATCAGATGATTTAGAGTAGAGACATTCATGGGTAAACAATTTTATTTCACCATGATACATTTTGGTATCGATAAACCCATGAAATCCATATATCCATTAAGTTAAATAGTTGTTCGAGGTGATAGATTATAATGGTAATGAATTTAATTCCCATGGGTTCAAAATGGTCAAAGAAGATACATTTATGAAAAAACTATGAGTGATGGAATATGATGTATGTGAGAGAGATATCAATGAAAAACATTGTGAATTATTTCTTATTTTTGGTAAAATCAATCATCACCAAAAAATAATTTTTAACGATAAATATGAAATTAATTTACGATTATGAGTAAATTTTTTTTTCAAAGATACATTTAACAAGAAAAGGGATATAAATAATTAATATTGTAATTTTTATTTTTTTATATGTTTCCTGTTAAATTATGTTTACATTTACCAATGAATACCTCTCCTATAAATGGTCTAAACTCAGGGGAACTAAAATATTTTACTATATCATCCTCATCATCCACAACAATTCATGCTTCCCTCATGCTCAGTGGATTGACATCTAATACTAATTGTTGTCAACTGAAGATAATTTTGTATAATTATGGATAATTTTTTTTACTAATTTCCACTAATTATTACTAATGATTACTAGTTTCCAATATTTATTGATATCATTTACTATTTTCAACTTATAACTATTTATTTTTAAACATTTCAGCCAATTAAATTTAATTTTTGTTAATTAATATTTTTTTACTAATTACATCTAATTACAACTAATTTATACTAATTAATGATAATTAACATTTTTACAAATTGAAACTAATTATATTTAATTGTTTATAATTACTTATAATGACCACTAATTTTTTTAATATTCCCAAATTTTCACTAAATACCTCTAATTTTTACTAATAACATATTATTAATGCTAATTATTAATCAATACCAATACTTTTTTATTTATCAAAATAAATGTTCACTCGTTATATATTTATACATCTATTTTTTGTACTTATCACTAATTACCAGTATTGTTTTACAAATTATTGTTATTTTTTTATGCAAATTTCCCCTGGTTTTTAATAATTATCACAATTTGTTTTATTTATTACTACATTTTTTGACTAATTATATCTAATTATCACTATATTTTACTATTTTACAATATTTGTTACTAATTAATGATAATTAATACTAATTACCACTAATTACCAATAATTGCAACTAAATTTCACTGTTTGTTACTAATTATATCATTTTATTACTAATTATTTCTAAAACCTACAAATTACAACCCATTTTCACAATTTTTTTCTAGTTTATACTATTTAAAAGTACTTTTTACAAAATAGGGAAAATTGAAATTAATAATATCTTATTTCAAAAAATAAAATTTAATTACCTCAAATAATTACTAAGAATCACAAATTACCACTAAATTTACAATGTTTCTATTATTTTATAATAATTTTTTAAATTTTTTTTTCTGATTACCTATATTTTTTATTATTATTACTATTTTTAATTATTAATATTTAACATTACTTCATATAATGTAATTTAAATTCATTGTAATTTCTAATTATTGTTAATTATTACTAATTACTATTAATTACTATTAACTATTACTGCTACAGTTTATTTATTACTAAATGATATTAATTAATAATTATTATTTATAAGCTATAATTAGTTAATGATCATTAAAAGTAAAATTGGGTAATTGTACCTAATTATAGTTAATTATAACTTCTTTCTGTTCATTTTATGTTATTTATGCTATTTGAAACAAATTAAATCTTATTTATGATACTAATTTGTAATTGTTTTTAATTTTTTTTATTAATTAAAACATTAACTAAACATCAAAAAAATTATTCCCTATAGGAATTAAAATACTAATGGGAATCTGAATTGATTACATCCCTGTAAAATTCAAAATTTAATATAGGATATTTAAGAGTGAAGAGGAAAGGACATGGGATGAGATGAATTAAGGTGAGAGGATTTATGGATAGAATAATAGGTTGGGGATCATATTTATAGGTTAGTTTAGATGTGATGAGATTTTTTACTGTGAGATTTTAATCATAAATAGTTTTATTTTCAATGGAACCCATAAAAAAATAGTACACAGTATAAAGAAAGATAGAAGTGGCATAAAAATTATTTTTCAAAATACCCGTCATAAATAGTTTTCCACCAACAAATTATTTGTGGTGCGTAATATATTCTATTCAGAAAAAAAATTATTTGAATAGAATGTGTGAAATAGAGAAGATACCAATTATAAAAATTATTATCTTTGTATAGTGTGTTTGTATGATAATGTTATTTTTGAGGGATTTTCACATTTCCCATGTGTCTATGGATCCTTGTGTGTAAATGATTTTTATGGATTAAAATTCATTTTTAGTGGGTTAGAATGAAATTTTGCATAGATGAGTTCATCTCTTGGTGTTTCATATGTCAGAATGTGATGGCTGATCATTTGGATCCATCATGATTGAAGCCTCAGAGTGGAAATGGGATATAATATCCATACACATTGTTATTGGACTTCCATAGATAGTGTGAGGTCAAAATTCCATCTGGGTGATAGTTGACTGACATACCATGTTCATAATCTTTTTTGCTATCTATAAGGAGAGTTGAATGATGATTTTTAGATAGTTTTGTGTGTGTGAGATTTTCTGATTCCATGATGGGCCCATGACGATTGGATTTTACCATAATGCGGGGTTTACATGAATGTTCTGGATCATAATGTAAGAAGACATAATGACCTAGTTGTGGATGAGTGCATATTTTTACATCCTGATGTATAGGTAGACTGAGAACAAATTCCATATATTGGAGGATATGTTGAGATCATTTGTTTTGGACTTCAACCAGAGCTGTGAGTATAGATTTCAACTAGTAAAGTTCTCTTATAATAAAATCTATCACTATACTATGACTATGGGACCTTTTTTATGCCTTTTATGTGGGACCCTATAGGTCACCCTTATTATGGATTGATATAGACGATACGTATCTTGTTTTTCAAGAGATGGTTCAAGTCATGATAGAGAATGTTTAGGTGATCTGCTAGCATACGTGGATGGACCAAACCTAACAAAAATCTTATGAAAATAAATGTAGTTGGAAATTGGATTTCAAGTAGAGAGACATTGTTTTCTAGAGTCTCCCCAATACATGGAATGTTGAGATTGGGATGAGTAGGAACAAAATCCAATAGGTTCATCAAAATGTTTGATAACTAATAGAGGGTGGGTGAGGTTTCTTATCACCTAGCCCTAACACCACAATTGGAATAGGTGCATGGTGAACTCCATTTATCATAGTTAAGGATATACACACAATATCCTATAAATTATATTTCATGGGGTGATATGTACAAAAGGGATGGTGGAACCTTCATAGAGTACCTGGTTGTTATCGAGGAAGAGTATGAGAGGTGTTTTTGAGGATGGACCACTCCATTCATTCATGATTGGTGGCAGTAAGAGAGTATGCAAGAGAGATCATGAGAGTAGGAGGGTTAGATGCTAGTTTAGTATCCCTCATTTTTATTTCCACTTCAATTTTCTAGGTCAATAATTTTTAATTAGGGAATAATGTATAAACCCTATTCTTTCATAATAAGACATCTAAATATATAAATGATTTTTTTCGAGCGAGACTCAGAGATAGTGTGAGATTTTAGGATAATATCAAGAAAATAGTTATATCTTCATACTATTAAATATAATAACATCATGTGTAGGTTATTTTCCCAAAAATGTTTAATATCTTTAAACAAAGTATCAAATCAGAAATCTGAGACCAGGGTTGAGTCCAGAACACAAGGTTTACCCAAGTCATGAATTATGGTTGGTGGGAAATGGATTTCTTTTTAACACATCAATTGGAGGGTTATTTTAGTTAAATAAATAAATAATTTAATAATTTATATTATTATATAATCTAATGTAGAACCTCTAAAAATCATGGGACATAAATTTTTTTCTGACATCCACACAACCATGTGATATTATAGTGGATGAGAAAAATTGTTCTTCATATTCAAATAATATCATAGGATGATGAGTGATTAGATCGCGGTTGATTGAGAACATGATAATGTAGAAGGAACTACCTTTCAATAAAGAAGTTTTTGATCCCCAACAATCAATTTTTTTATGTAGGGATCATTAACTGTGTTTTTCATCATTTCTATTTAAATATTGAGCATGGATATGTTATTATGTTTTGATATGTATTTATCTTTCCTTTACATGAGCTCATTTAGTTTGTTTATTTAATGTTTATTGATATTTATTTCTTTTCACTCTGAATATCCATGATATATTACTAGTTTCCATGAATTATAGGCCAACAAACATTTCACCTTGGTTCTTGTATCTTTTCACCATATTTATATTGTGTTCTTTATAGATGGACACTTGGTTTTTAGTTTAACATTTATAGGGTTGGATATATCACAACTAAACCCCATTATCCATAGAAGAATATTTAATGATGGACATTATTTTTTTGTTGATGTATTGGGGAAGATATCAAGTTATTCTTTATGGATATTGGATTCAAAGTGGTGATGGTTATTGGAAACATGTGGGATGTGTTACATTATTGAACATGGGGAATGAATTTAAAATTTTCATTCATTTGAGGTTTTATTTAAATTACTGATGAACTATCCTTCGATTGTGGAGGATTTAGAGTAGTCAACTAGTGCGATTGGTGGTGAAAGGGAATTATTTTAAATCCATATGTTGAAAAGGGTTTTTTTAAGGAAACATGAATACAAATCATGTAGTATAATAATGACACCCCATGTTTTCCCACCATGTATATAGTTCTATTGTTTCAGGAAAATTTATGAATCACATGACAAATGGCTGGATCCAAATGTTGTGTGACCCTACCCTGATTGCGAAGACATGTTCCACTTATAACACTATATGGTCTTGATGTAGAGAAGCATGTCACGTAATCTTCAAGTTCATGGGCACGATCTGATATCTTCACATTAAAAGGTACATGTGAATGACCTAACGTATATTGGCATTATCATCTATATATAGATAGGCCTCTAGGAGGAGAGAAATGTATTTTTTCACCTGTACAACCCATGTATGATGATAGGGATTCCAAGAAATTTCCAAAGGAGAACACAACCAAAAAAAATGTAGTGAAACACACCCTATAAACCCCATTAATTTTTTATACTTCCCTTATAAATTTATTCCTCTAGTATCTGTTTTTTATGTGTATTTTGTTCTACAAGTATCCTATCATGAGTATTTTTATACAAATAAAGTACTAGAGGACTTCATTTTGTATTATGAGATATTATAGATATTTTTTTAGTTTGATGCTTAATTAGGCGGACCATGATGATGATATTCATCTGGGAAGGATCATCAGATACATTTCTATTTCAGTACCCCTATCATAAGAGATCATGCATTTCACATATTATTTATACATATATATTAATAACAAACACAAGCAATAGAGGGTGTGGTTACTCTATCTATAAGAGTGGAACTCCCCTTCTATCATCATTTGGGTTCACTAAAATAGTAGTAGCTCCTTCAACCTTGGAGCATAGTAGTGATGATCGGTACCCTCTACATTTGGTGGTTGGGATTTAAAGATCATGATATATACTCTCAAATCTTTCTCCTTTTTATATTTCGGTTTTGTTGGGACCTCTTTTCCAGTTAGGAATTTGTTTTCCCTTATAATAATATCATTTGTTTTCTCTTACATTGATGTATTAAATTGAGTATATTACATTCAAGTTTTAATACATATGCTATTGTCTCTTATTATTCATTTTAAATATTTCATGGAGAAATATTATTGAATGTTAACATTTATATTAGGGATAGTATTTCTACTTTATGATATGCATTCTTACTGTATGTATCCAGGCCCATGATTACTGGAGTTTGTGAAAGAGGATATATAGGCCTTACCTTTTTCTATAATGTTGGGGCCCCATGTGATTTTTCATCATACTATATTACTAAATAACTGTTCATAATCATTTTTAGAAATAAAATATATGTATGAAATATTATTTTCAATGAAAAAGTGAAATAGAGTATACTTTTTTGAAAAATAAATTTTTAATAACATTAGGTAATTATGATTTGAAAAGAGTTCTATTATTTAAATATTTAAATATTAATAAAAGGAGAACAAAATGGAATAGTTTTATTAGAAAACGATTATATAATTTCCAACAACAATAATTTGGCCATAAATAATCTCTACTAAAATGATACTGAAACATAGAACATTACCAATTATGTGACCTTTGAATCATAAAATCCAATGAATTGCGTAGAAAAATTGAAACATAAATTATAATTATGTATTATGGATTCATGATATAATTTTCTAAATTGTTAATATATACACCATTAAAAATAAATTAGGTGCATAATGAAACATGTGTATCAAAAAATGATTTTTTGTGATGAAACCCTTACATGGAGCCTGAATTATCACATGAATTCCATATATTCAGGAAAATTAATCATATGATTATTAGTTAATATCTAAAGAACTTTTTTCAAATTTATAATTCAGTTAATTTTGTTTTATACCATTTCATATTTAATTAAACAATTAATTTTACATTTGACGCTTGGATGATAATCAAATCATATGTCCAAAATACCTATGTTAGGGTAAAAGATGTCAAATTATTTTTATTTAATCATATATATAATTAATATAATATAATAATTATAATTGTTAGATAAATATTTATTTTCATAGTAATATTTAATGGTTATTATTAATAAAATAAATACATTACAATCATGGAGACGGAAAGCCATATCTACTCCGGAGTAACATTTCCATTTTTCAATGATCATGAAGGAAAAAAGTAAAGAGGTATTTTATGATACAAAATGATAACTATATCATTAAAATATAATATTATTTTTTGAAAACACTTAGATAAATGATCCATGTGATTGTGGTAATAAAAACGAATAAAATCCTTTCGGGTGGTGATATTCTTCTATAGACATAAACACAATTTTAATTTATTAAATTGAAGGGAAATTAAGAATTTTTATAATGTATTAATTTAAATTGATGGAAAATATTTCAATATAATAGTATATAAAAAATAAGTAAACTATTTTTAAATTACATGTAAATTATTAGTTGAAAACAATTTATATCACTTCGCATGGCTGTAGTTTATAATAAACACGAGCAATGTTATTGTATTCTCTAAGGAATGAAATTAAAGACTATATTTGATATATTTTAATTATATGAATATAAAATATGTCTTTAATAACATTTTTAAATATTATACCCCCAATTATATTCAATCGTGAGAAGATATTGTTGAAAACAAATTATTTAGTTCATTCGATGGTTGTCTATGGTACACATGGTCAATACCTTGGTTTCCCATTTGAGGGAGAAGGAGATGGATATATGGAATTATATTAACCTAAAAAATATAATTATATGGAAATTATTTTGTATATAATATAATAATTATATAATAATTCTTGAATGATGTGTAAGAAAAATTAAAAAAATGAAATGTTCAAATAGTTACCTCCTCCTCAGAAAACATATTTAGGTTTTCACCAAACACCTCTCTATGATAAATTAATGATAAAAATGATTATATGATTAGGGTAGGGATGTGAGGATGTGAATTGGTTAAGATTTTCATAATACAATGGAATTTTTATTTGGGGGAAATTAATGGAAATGTGATGGCCTTTTATACATCAGTGTAAAAATACAATGGAAATTTATGAATGAAATGAATTTCAACCACATTTTTCAAAAGACACAAGCCTACATAAGGACTTGTCTTCAAAAAGTAGAAGATATATGTTCTATATATTACTATAAAATATTAATTTGATATTGTTGGTCATATTTAACCATTACATTCTTAGTTTAATGCCCCCATAAAAACCCATTTTAACAATACCAATTTTAATTAAATTGTACTTTTATTAATGTTAATTAAAGTGAAAATTTGAAATAGATTTTTTAGATATTAAAAATTATTGTGATTAAAAATAATGAATCTATTTTTCTAATTTAAACTCATATAATTGTTAGAATATAATTTAATATTATACTCATAAATGTGTTGAAAAATATTTTATATGAAAAATGAATTTTTTAAGAAAAAGATTATCCTCTAATAACTAAATTAAAAGTATTGTTAATAAAATGAATTTAAATAAAAATATATAATTATATGATTTATTAATTTCATTTAAATAATTCTTCATTAGGTATTATTTGAAATAATTAAAAATGTTAAACATTATACACATTGAAATAGTTGTCATAATTTTTTTAAGACTATGAATAGACATATCTTAAAAAATAGTATAAATATTATTTAAATGTAATTAATTGGATTTAATATAAATAAATAAATATTATTTTAAATTAAAATTAGTTTATAAATATAACTGGACATTATTTATTAGAAAAAATGACAATTTTATAAAAATTTATATTTTTCCTTATTTAATGAAAAATAAACATTTTTCAAAAAAAAATGAAAACTAATAATAAGTTAATATCGATTTGATAAATTTTTCATTTAATATATAAATAATTACAAATGTTTTATAAATTCATTTTAATTTTTTATCAGAATATTTTTAATTTTTTTTCAAAAAAAATGTTTTAATTAAAAATTTGGGGCTTTTTAAAAAGTGCTTATAAATATATTTATATTAAATATTAATTTTATATACACATGGTAAATGAGATATTACAGTTAATTCTCACCACATTAAAGTCTTTTTTATAAAATCATTATAATATTATTTTAATAATATAATTTGGTTCACTTCAATTCATTGTCGTGTGTCGAATATGCTATCGATTGAAATAACTATTTTTTAAATATTGGGGGATTTGATTCTACCCCCATAAATAAATTACATCATAGTAATTATAACTTATTCAAATTAATAATGGGTTTGACATTTGAAAATTTAATTTTTAAATAATGTACATCATAAAATGTGATAAAATAATTACCTCTTAAAAATACGGTAATAGAATTATGAAGGTAATCTGAAAAATGGATTCTAGATGAGAGACAATTTATAGGATGTGAAATTATTTACATTGAATAAAAGAGTAAATAATTATGGAATTCAATGGATAATATTAATCATAATAATTTTAATTGTCAATTGAATGTTAACAGTCCAAAAATAATTAATCTATGATTTTAAAAGACCATTAACTCATAAAATATAAAGGTAATATGAAAATTTTCTTAGCCAAGATCAAATTCGAAGAGTCGAGATATTACATTACTATCAAGGTAAAAAACATGAATTATATTATATTTTTATATTTATATTTTATTTATCACCATTACATCTTTTGGTTGTGATTCGATCACTTTTCACTTCAACTATTACTCAATGGAATGAATTCTAATATGGGTTTTTATGCCCAATTTACTAATTTTAAATTTAAATTGATTATATAAATCATAAAAGAGTGAGAACACATTCCTATTATGTAACATCACGACCTGGGTGCCACAAACTGGTTGGCGACATGACCTCAATCATGGATCCTCAAACACCAAAGGCTGAAGACTAATAGTGAAGGTATAATATATAACATGGGTAGACTATACCTTCTTTATCACAGAAGCACAAAATCAGAAATAAATAAACAATTCCCTAAAGAATATTAATAAAAATTAATATTGTCCATTAGTTCATGATGAACCTGAACAAACATAAAATACTTGTACCACAAATATTAATTTTTCGTGGAATATATGTGTCATGTGTCTAAATAAAAAAACCAATATAAAGACATCAAAAAACCCAAGAGGGTCCTTATACTATATCCAATTCCCTCTCACATGCTCCATCCTTACTGGAAAATCTATCATAGTTCCCTTGACCTTATCATATAATGAAACAAGAATTTTATTTGGATACAAATTAGGCAACCCAAGTAGGGTGGGATTACAAATCTGTAGGCCAAAACCAATATCATTTAAAACAACATCCAATAAATAGATGTTTATACATTTTTATAAATAAATAACCACAACCAATAATGTAAATAGTTTACATATTCAATTATTCCCTATTTAACTAAATTCTTTTATTAGTGTTCACAATGACACCAAAACCTTCTTTGGATCATTCCAGGGTATGAATAATATCACATAGGTAAAAAAATACATTATGACATAGGATTTCATTATCCATTTAATTTATATTTATAACACAACCAGGTGGAACAATTTCCCGATTCCCATCTCATGATAAAAGAAATTCATGCCTATAATTTTGTGTATATTTGTTTCATTGTCCTATTCCCATACCTCAATGTCACTTTTGTATTTGGAGAATTAGACTTTATCCCATAGTTTCTATCATATATATGTATTTGGGGACTCAGCACATGCCCCACACCTAAACATCACATGGGTATTTGGAGCCTCATTCTCTTTCCCACATTGATTATCACATATGAGTATTTGGAGTCTCATCACCTATCTGACACCTCAATATGACATATGTGTATTTTGATCCTAAGTCCCTATCATACACCTCAATATAACAACATAACAAAAATCCCAATTTCATATACATGAAGGTTAATCCTTGTTAACAGTTTTATCAATCATTATAATTTAATTATACATTTTCAATTAATCAAAACAATCATAATTCTTTACGTCACTCATATGGAATAATATAAACAATTAACCATTAAACCACATCTCAAAATTTATTAATTAAAAATATTAACACTTAAATGGAAATAATTCCCTAAAATTATTCATCTTATCAATAAATTCCATATCTCAATAAGTAATCATTTACCAAATTTCATTAATTGACAAATTCTACAATCTCAATATCACATTAATTTCATAGTCTCATCATTTCAATAACTAATTAACCAATTATGAAACCTAATTCAAGATGTGATTTAAAAACATAAATATTGAAATTTCAAAATTATATACACATGAATATAATCAACACTATGGGATTTTCAATTTATAAATGCTACCTCAATATCATTACAGAGCATTCACGATGATGGATATACCCAAATTAATGTGGAATGATTAATTACACAATGAAAAATGACATCTAAGACAAAAACCAAGATCCATGATCAAACAGACTAAGATACTCCCAAACCTATATCTAAACCCAAAACAATGGATTATGAAACACTACCCCAGATCTTGAAAATAGAGACGATAGAGATAAAAATCTAGATGGAATGAAATTTCTTTATAGTAGACTTGAAAATCAATCAAGTAGACCTTCGATGAATCATGAATGGTGTTTGAGAGCCCAATGAATCTTTTTGGGATATTCTAAAAATATTTCAATTGAAATTGGGTTGATGTAGGGTCTTTAGAGTCTTATGTTGGTGAGGTTAATTTTTTTTAATAATTATTTGGTAGATTAATTTCCGATGTTCACAATTTCTTATAGGTGGTGCATGTTTTTATGTAACTATGCACATAACAATGTGCATCCTTTTAGGGGTCATTAAATTAAAACAATCAGTGTTAAAATTTTAAAAATCTATGACCCGATAATGAAATACACCTATTCATAGGGAACATGGTTTATTGGGGTCAATCTATTGGTTTGGGAAAACCCTACACCAACCCTACACTTCCCCTCTAGTTAAGAAATTTTTTTTCATATTCTTCCAATATATCTCTAAGGTAAAACCCCAATAAATCATAAAAAATGTAAAAGAATAACTAAAATCAAGTATGGGGAATATATATAAATTCCAAGGATTATACATTTCATCCATCGTATATCATCTCACTCCCAAACAACACTTCAATGATCTCAATGACAACAATGTAAAAAAGATCTAGCTACTTGGCATGTATATACACTTCTCTCTCTCATGATTCCTTGTAAACACACTTATGCATTAACAATAAATGATATATTTCTACGGTCTCTACTCACAACCCTTTGTCACTATGATCCACAATATGTATCAGGACCTCCTCAAAAGATGCAACAGTCTCAAGTTCATCAGTATTCGCTTTAAACACATGAGAGGGTTCATGGTGATACTGATGAACCTATGTCATAAGAAATAACTATGAAATTAACTATAAATATATGAAATATCCGATCTATATTCCTCCTAATTCGTTATCTAAACAACATCAATGTGTTTGAAAAACCAATGAACCAACATACCCTATCACTTAATCATATGTCAACCCAATCTGGCAAACTCTTGAGGGAACACATGACCACCATATGTAAACTCTAGGGGTCATTGGATTATATAGACATTTGAATTATACCCGCTGTAAGATGTATCCATACATTTCTGAATTAGTTGTACCAGCAGTGATGCATCCTGTATGAAACTCGATCCCATTAGTTTTGACACACCTGCCAATACTCAGTATAGAGGTGATCTTCATGGCCAACCATAAAGTGCATGATATGGTTCCATATGAATAGTTTTCTTGTTAAAAATTGTTATAGAAGGACATAATTAATTCTCTTTGATTCTCTCTAGACCCACCATAGTCTATCAAAAATGTCCATATCATTTCCACATGCACCTGAATAGTATATTTTAACTATCCATCAATCTGTGGATGGAAATCCATACACATTAAAAATGTGTACTAAGAACCTTCTACAAGACCGTTCAAAAGTGGGATGTGAGATGTGAGTCTTGGTCTAAAACTATTTTCAATGGATCTATATGGAGATGGAATATATCCCCAATGTATAATTATAACATGTGAACCAACAAGAAAGTCTACCGTATTGGCATGATATACACTAATTTTTTATGTCAGCCAACATCATCCCATATAGGGTCATTATTTCAAGGAATCCTTGAGAGACCAAATCCAATGTGCATGGTAATTCCTTCCACTATCCATTCTAGAATGAGAAACATATATTGAAAACCACCAAGTAATCAATTCTTAGAATTTACCTATTTATAGGTTTCTCATAATTTCATGAATCCTATTATATATTTTAACAGTCTAAACCACCAATACCGTCTTTTAAGATCACGATACATTTTTTCCAAACCAGGATTCCCTGCCATCATTGAGTCATAAAATTCACACATAATCTCCTCTCAAATAATAATTGGTACAACAAAACAAGTCCTTACATTAATTATCACGTCGTTATCTAAATTATAACTTAATGGTGTCTTCCCACCTTTACATACTACCCTTTGGGGACACACACTATGTATACATGTAGTACATTTACCTAATATAACTCAAAATTGTTGATTGTACATGAAATGAGGTGAGATTTATCTACTCTTATCCTTATAGATCCAAAAAATGAATTTTAGGAAATAATTTCATCACTTTCCAGTATGAACAATACTTATGTAATTTCTAATTTGATGTATTCATCGTCAAATCATCAAAATATTTTGTTCCCTTTTAGGTGTATATTGTTTTTAAAATATGTTGAGTACATGTAATCAACCAATAGACACTTCTGAAGATTCAAATTGCAATATTATTGGAGATATATTAATCTCACATGGTTAGTATACATAGTAATATTTTCACTAAAGATATAATATCACCAATACATCATGGAATGGTCAAAGGTATCTAACTCACAGTCGTGTATATGGTATTTTCTATTCATGTTCCCACAAATTCTGTGACCCATATTCCCTAAATCATTCTTCATGCATAAAGATTTCTCCATATAATACTCCCTAAGCATAAAAATTTTTTTATTACTCGTCCCATGGCTTAGGATAGATCATGGTTGGTGTAGTCTTAAAACCCTTATTCAATATCTAGAAACCATTCTCACAAAATCCAGACCATTGGAACATTATCCCCTTCAAGGTCAATCATGAATGACATTTTTTTTGATAAGAACAATCTTGGATAAACCTCTGATAATATCTATCAAAACCCTGAAAAATATGTATATTTAAAACATTATTTACAAAACAAGTTCATTCACCTTCTCTATGACCTCTAAAAAGCCCTCCTCTAGGATGATGTGACCCAAGAAGTGTACCTAATATATCAAACATTTACACATATATTTTTCAATGTATAGAAAAATATCTCCCAGTATACTAAGCTTAATGTGAAGATGTTGTCCATGATTGTCTTGAGTCTTAGAGTAAACCAGGATTTCATCCACACAAAAAACCACAAATAGATTGAGTGATGTGTGAATGATTCTATTCATCAAGGACATAAATAGAACTGTTGTGTTCATCATCTTGAACATAATCAAGATAAACTCATACAAGACATACATCTTTATTAAATAATTATTTGATAAATTAGAAGGTCAAAAACTTGTCTAATGGTAATCTTATCTCTATTAAATCACGGATATTACACAAGATCTAATCAATTGGGGAAACAAATCATCAATACAAGGAAGTGGATACCATTTCATCACTGTAAACCTATTAAACTTCCAGTAATCAATAAATTATACCAAGTTCCTATCAAACTTATTTAAAACCAATATTGGAGAACCCCAAGGCAACACACTCCAATAAAAAACATTATATCCATCCATAATTTGAGTTGGGTATTAATCATTTTGAATCTATATTGATACCATTGTATAATGTGTAATTGAAAATGCATCAGCACTTGAAACGAGATCAATTTTAAATTCTAAATCCATCTTAGGTGAAATCACTCATAAGTACTCAATAAACACATCCTTAATCTCTTCCACTAGATACAACAATTCATCATGTTGTACACCGCTCCCATCCTATATACTGCATGAAACCTCGGTCGAGATATCACCTAGTCATTTAGTCTAATTTCTTTTAATACAATTATGTCTTCCAAAATATATCAATGCCTATGTATCATTCCTAAATTAAAATATAATGGTTCCATAGATTGAAATATGATTCAAAAAATTGGTGAAGATAGAGGATGAGGTGACTCTAAAATAAATACATAAATTTTTTATCATTTTAATTGAATAATCTTCATATTTGATAAAAATGGATACCCAAGAATAATAATTTTTGTAAAGATTAAATGCATAATCAACATATTTCATGAACGTTCATCAACGTCTCTCAAACCATCCTTCTCTTAAGGCACCCTTATAAGACCATAATAATAAATACCTTTCATCATAACCATGGTAAATATTAACATATGAAGGGATGAGATCAAATATGTAGTAATGGTAAACATGGGAGAGATCAATTCAAATATCGTAATTAAACATTAACTGTTTATAGGGTTATTATAACTTAATAAATACATATAAAAGATATACCCATATACAATAATCTCATAAAACTATTCAAGGTTTAAATCATTACTTTAACATAAGAAATAAGTTATAGGTGTTACAAAAAGTAAAAAATAATAAATAATTATATCATAACTTATCCATTATAATATGTAATAATAATGTGAAATAAATTTAAGTATTGAAATTATATATCATGGTTACCCAACGAGACATTCATTACATCAATTTTCAAAGATACCCATAATGATTTCACCGCATAGTAGTCATGTAACACCTATAGTATTTATTCAATATTTTTTTCATATTAATTAAATATTATTTTTATTTTTATTACATGAAGCATTTATTTTATCATGAACTACCTGAAACACTTAGTTTATCTTATGTCTCATGAAATTCTAATTTTAAATGAAATGTTAAATACCATTATATAATTATTAATTCATATGATAATCATAACCTATAAATAAGATTTAATTTTATGAATATAATTAATCAAATTATTAAAAAATATATTTTAAACATGTATATAAAATTAATTCTTCATTGACCAAAAAATTAGAATGAAATCTATTATAATAAATTCCTTTTCTAAAATACAATTTTGATGATATAAACACGTTTCCCATCAATAAATTATACAATACACTTTCTGGGTATAATTTAAAAGAAATTTATATATTATATATTATTTAACTATTTAAAGAATAACATATTTGTTTTCTAGGGAATATATAATAAAAAATCTAATTTCAGGCAATGAAAATTTATTTATTCGGAAAACAAGTTTTTTTTCATTTTTTTAACTTAGTCAAAAAATAATTTCTTAATATTTAACAAAAATTAATTTAAAAAATATATAAAAATTTAGTAATAATCATTTTATGAAATTATGTTGAACTTTAGAATAACAATTAAGAGATATTGGTTTCGATAAATAGGGAAATATAAACAATTTCATTGAAATCATCCATTTTGATTAAATTATTTATAATGTTTAATTATATTTCAAATATTTTTAAATGAAACTTAGTTACAAAATATAACAATTTATCTAACTTTTGTAATTTTAATAATTTTTATATTGAATTGCGATATAAATTCCTTAATTTTTTTAAATTATTTCATTGAAAAACTACATTATCATCGTAACTGTGTGATTAATTTCCAATTATAGTTATCCAATTTATTAATTTAATTTTGTAAAAATGGATTCTATATTTTTAGTCATAATAATATATATAATTAAATATGTTCACATTTTTTTACGAAAATGATTATTAAAAACATTAAAAATTTAATGACCTGGTTAATATAGAAATGGTTATACTGAGAGAGAAACTAAAAATATTAGGGATAGATAACCTAAAAACTAATATAAAATATATTTTATTGAAATATTTTAACAAAATAATATATATTTCTCGATAATACTTCATTTTGTATCCCAACAGTGTGATAATAACTTTAGTACACCTTCTTAATTAAAAAAACAAGTGTGTTACTGTCCTCATTTATAAAATTCCACCCACTATATTCCCCTTTTAACACAATTAAAACAATACGATCATAAAATAAATACCCAAATATAAAAAAATCCACCATATCATCATAGAGACTTTTTTTGGTTATAAATAAAACCTAGGATGGCAGTTAGAGGAAAGCTAGAGTGGATACCTAAGTAAGAGGTGATGTTGTTAATCAAGCATTCTTATTTGATTTATTATTATACATATTTCAATTATAAATAATACAGGATGAAATAATATTCCGATTATCTAAAATATACTTGTTTTTGTATGTTAATGTAATTACCTTCAACCATATGCACTTCTATGAAATGGGTAATGAAAACATTATTCCAGTTTACAGCGGACTACCACCACCTGAATCAATGTAATTTGTTTACATTACCACCTCTCACAATTTGTTATGATGATAAATATAAAGTATATATATATAGAATATTTTATATTATAATTGTACCTTGGGAGTTATTATTTAATATATTTATTTGTTTTACATTACTTTTTGAATGGGATAAGATAACATCACTAATGTGTATGATGGACTACAACATTGCGAAGGGATGTGATTCATTTATTTCTAACACATTACATGGAAAATAATAAGGAAAAAATTGTTGAATAAATGTGGCATAAATGAAATTACTTTTAAATTATTGAAATTTTTATAATTTTTAAAATATAATATATCATTATATTTCATTGTGTTTTAACTAACTATAAAGATGATAACATCATTCATATACATGTGGACTACTACCATCACACAACAATTTAACATTCATTTCTTGAAAACATGAATTTGAAGATATGTATAAGTATGCTTTCAAAAAAAATAATATATTACGGTCCCTCTATAAATGCAAACTATTATTTAAATATTTATCATCACAATCTTTATAAAATGAAAATTTTACTCTTCTGTTCATATTTCAGACCATCTCGGTGATCATATTGTAGTTCATTTCTAAGAACCATTTTTCATGATTGGTATTCAATGTATAATTGAAATTTATATATAATAATTATTTAATTTTTTCTTATATATATTATGAAATTAGGATCAATTTTATACTACCAAAAATATCAAATCCAAACGTATACGAAATATATAGAATTTATTACCTGAAACATGAATTTAAAAATGAATTGATAATAAAAGGATAATAGAAAGTAATAATATATTCATATTTTTTATGATAAATATTTATATATAGTTCTATAATATATTAATATTAAAATTATGTTAATTATACTTAGGGGTTAGACATGTACGTACGAAAATAATACTTAATTTTAAATATTTATAGGAAATAATTAATTATGGGGAGACATATGCATGTTCACCAACCATTTGTTTTGATATGGGTATATAACTAGCCATTTAAATTTTACATCACTAATAAAATATTTTTATTATATTAAATGTGAATTTTTTTGGCATTACTATTCAAAATTTAAATAATGCAATAAGGGATTCCCATCTCAATTTTTATCTTTTGTGGGACACGTTCCATATTCACCACCTATTTAATTTATGTAGTGTGTATAATTTCAATGAATATATATTATGATAAATATAATAATAATTATTGATACATAAATTATTTTTTTGGTTCTATCATTCATGTGGAATACATTTCAAATGTAACAAATTAGTAAGTGAAATGTTAATCTAAATTTTCATTATTTGAGATATATGTTATATTATAAACCTATAATATTTCATGACATGTATATATTGTATCATTGAAATGATATGTCATTGATTTATTTGTTTCAATTATATTTTATGTTTAACATAATAGTATTATTTTATGGGTAATTTGATTCAAATTTACCAAATGGATAAGGTTTTTATGAAACTATCTCATCATTTATCGAGAATGGTCACGATTATTCTTCTAATGATTAAATAACTAGACTAAGCTCTCATGAAAAAAACAATTTTAGTTTACTTGTCTAATTTATAGATAATATAGGTTTTCACTACATTTTCTACTCTTTATGTAATCAATAGTTAAAAATAATTATTTTCAGAAAAATCACATTTATTTATCTATATGGTAAAAAACTAATTTTTAATCCAAAACCATATTTTATAAAAATACTTTAATAAAATATTTATAATAATCCTAAAATTAATTAGTAATTTTTTTCTCCATTTATGTTATCTAAAATATTTTTATAGGAATCTAATTGTTATTTTACAAACAATGCATATTTTTATCTTATTTAAAATGCAAAAAGAATCATTGTTTTTTAAATAAATGATAGGAATATTATTTCCCACATTGATAACCACTAAATGATTTCATTCTTATAATTAAATGATTAAAGTGTATTTTTAATGAATTTCGATTGTAATATTTGTATTTTGTTTACAATTTTAGAGAAAGGATTTCAAAGTCAAATGATTTTTAAAATTTAATTCTGTTTTATAGATAAATTTTCAAATAAAAAAGTATATTTTATAGAAGAAAGGTTTTAAATGATTTTTAAATATTAGTTTATTAGATTTAAAAATTATTTACAAGGAAAATTAATATGTAAAATATATATGTTTTAAAAAGTTATTTTCAATTAAATTATATCTTTTTTATGATATTTTATACATGATTTTTCATCTAGAATCATTTTCTATATATGGAAACCATTTTTATGTGACTTTTGATTTGTTTTGGATATTAACCATGGTTATAAATATTTTTTTTTCAAATGTTTTTAGGGTGGAAATATTTTTATGAAAACCATTTTTGTTCCACTAGTTAAAAAAAGAAAATAATTTTAGGAAACCTTTTTTTTACTAAGGGTTATTCATTTATAAATGATTATATTATTATGAAATATATATATTTTCAAATGGTTATGATATGAGAAAATGTTTTTAAAACATATTTTAATTAATAGATTATGATATGATACTTGTTTTATGATATTATCTTTTACATAAATATATTTTTCATTATGATATCTGTCAGACCTATATAAATCTATAATGAATTGGGAAATGATTTTTATCACTTGAGATATGTAGATCTGTAATAGGGGTGAACCTAGTTTAGTACGGGACATTTTCCTCTGTGTTTTTCTAGGGTGTAACACCTGACTACTATGAAGTTTAAGTGTTTTGAATCCAATACCCTATGATTTATTTACATGTGACACATGAATATGATAGAAATAAATATCAATGATTATATGTATACCAAAATTCCGTATATTATGACAATTTAATGATCTTCTGGCACATGTTTAATGATTTATTTATTTTTATTGTCTTATTGAATCCAATATTTATTCCATGACTCAAGATTATGATTTTATATATGCATGTATAGGTTTTACATTGTTGTTATTAATTTACCATAACATATTTTTCACATTATACCTATATATCTCACTTCTTTACCCATATAGAGTATATTATTTAACCCTTTCTTGTAATTCATTTCCACATGTTGAAGACATTATTTATATAGGTAATGTTTGTAAATTTTACTAAAGGAAAATTTCATTATGGTAGATTTTGAAGATATTTCACTAAATTATAATATTTCTCTACTTATCTCTAAATAAAATAAATTATTATATCCCTCAGGAATGTGATTGTATAATGTATTCAATAATCATCTTAAAATATTTATTATGAATGTATACAATATAATGTCTCTATATATGGTATTAGTGGAAACATTTAGTACCATATTCTAATATAATATTAGAAAATAATATTTATATATTAAAAGATATATAGTAGATTATTTCTTGGGTTTTATTCATGGATATGTCTATAAATGAGTCAATGTAAGGTGAAATTTCAGGGAAATGTTTTATAGGAAAGAAAAATTGGTTTCTATTAAATTAAACCCCAATCTTGATAACAAATCATGAAGTGCCTATAAAAAATTATACCTATGGGAAATAACTATAAAAAGGTATAATTGAGTCTAGATATATCATCAACTATTACATTACAACATAGAATTATGAAAAACTAGTTTGACACTCCATGGGGTTTTTCTTTAAAAATTCATAAAATCAGTATAAAGCATCATACAATATTTTAATAATGACTATGAATAAACTAGGATAATATAATTCTGTCCTAGATTTTAAATAATTTTCCACAATTTAGACATCATATATTTAATTACCAATGGTTATTTTGGTTTACACTATGATTATTATTTCTCATTCTATGATTTTTTTATTGAATAATTGTTGGAACTGAAGAAGACTTGTTAACAATAAATCTTATGAAAAATAAAGTAACTATGAGAAAAAAATTGAAAGATAAACAAGGATGCATATATTTTTATTATTCCAACTAATCTATAAAAATATATGACCAATAATTTTGACATTGATTATATTCCAAATTTTTCAAATAAATAGAAGATGAACTTTTATTAATGTTTATTTGTTAATAAACATATAAATAAAGACTCATCTTATTACATGTGAAAAAGATGGGGATAATAACCTAGAATAATATTTTTAATTTATGTGAAGATGTTTTTATGTAATATATGGTCATATAATTAAGTCATTTCAAGGAATTCAATGTCTTATACAAGATCTTTTAAAATGAATGTACAAAAAAGAAACTTGAGGAATGAGATTTTTTCCACACTTTTATTTCTCAAGGATAGATATATTATAATATAGTTATTAATTTTTTTCATGTATATATTTCCCATGATAAAAATCTATGATACTTATCATACAAAATTTGGTATTTAAAAATACATCTATGTTTCTTTATTTCATGGGGATTATGATTTAAAATAGGTCAAATCAGTAAGTGTTTATTCAACAATCTCAACATTAGTCCTGATTATTTATGTTTATTTCTTCACAGAGGAATATTTATTATCCATATAAATGTTATATAAAGAAAAACATAAAAAAGACACTATTATTTATTGATTATTTATTCACGATAGTTCATTATTTAATATAATATTTTAAAAGGATTATTTTTATCAATTTATAAACAGGGTTTATTGTGACATTTCCAAAAAAATAAGGAAGTTATGTCTTCTTTAAATTATAGAGAATTAGTTGATTTTTCTAAAATCATGATGAATTAATTATTTTGTGGTTCCATTAAAATGTATTGATGTTATTTTTAAATATTAATTTTTTATTTATAAGTTCACATATAATAAAAAATAAATTGATTTTAAAATTGAAACATTATTTTCTCAACAACTATTACAATTGATCTTTCAAAATAAATTTCCTTCAATGATAACTCTATTTTATATAACATAATATTTAATGAGAATATTATCTATGTATATAATTATTACAATTTATATATTAGGTTTTCATATACAATAAAATGTTTATGAAAACCATTTCTTTTCATGTGTTTGATATGATGAATAATTTATGTTATTGTAGAGGAAATATATATATATTTCATTATTATATAGGTTGGACATATATCAATCTCTAATACATTGGTGAATTATTAATATCAAATCAGATAAAAATAGAAAATAAGTTTATAGTATTGATCCATAATTAGACACAGGTGCATCCTGATCCACTATGGGATACATGTGTGTATTTATGCCTTATTCAAAATAGTTTTGTCTTGATCCACTATATTGATTGTCTTGGTAGTTAAACATTACATATTAAATGTTTTTCTCTCTTTGTTATGGTTCCAAAATTTTATAACTTTATATTATAGTTTATTTATTATATATGATGATTTATTACTCTTATGTATAATTTTATCTAAAATGACAATGTTTTATGCAATGAAACATGTTAATGATCTATGACAGGTTGGGTATGAACTTCTTATGTTTTTTTCATGATCTAAAACCAAAAAACATATATATTGATTTCATATTACAATGGATGTATATATCCAATGTTTACACTTAATGATCATCTAAGATCACCTTATACTATTTCTCCTTCCCTAGGTTATGAAGAAATTATTCGGCAGAGTATGCCTAACAAGAGTGAAATGTAAGAATATATGTATAGGAGTTGTTTATTATATTTCAAAAACTATGAATATTGTTATCAAATATCAAAATACTCTAAACCATTATTGATCTTGCATGTATTTTTTGTTATGAATAAACTATTAATTTAATTACATGTTATATTTTTGTATAATATGTTCAGGAAATTATATTTGGAATCTTAGTAGACTTCAGTAATTATTTGGATATTAGGGATTGAAAATATTACTAAAATCCCAATGGACATGATTAATTATAGAATAAAATAATAATGTTTTGGGAATGATCATTAATTAAATATGTTTATCTAAGGTTTCATAGACTATTTTATTAAATTTATAAATTCAATATGTAGTTTATTTGAATTATGTGGTTTTATAATGTGATAATTGTTATTCATGCTATTCTTTCTGGTTTCAATAAATTACTACAACCCAAAGGAACTATGTTAATTCTATGTTTGAGGGAAAATAAAATGGTTTTCCTCATGAGTAACCATTAATTATAGAATCTAGAATGAATAATTATAACACAATTCCCCTTGTTACCGAGAGTCAGTAAATTATTAAATAACATTGGAAGGATCATAGTAGATGAAGTATAGAAAGGACGATTAGTTTAGTAGTCTTAAAAGTGATAGGTACATACATAAGTTTAACATTACATCACGAAATTAAAAAAACAACCAAATTGTCTCCCCTTTGAACACACTCATATCCGTTAGCCTATTTCTGAAGGTTAATCCTAATATACATATTCAGATCATAGAAAAAATAAAACAAAAAAGGGGTGAGAAAAAATACTTTGTAAGGATAACAATATAGAAGAAACTATCATAAATAAGCATAAACATTAAAGAAATTGTATAAGACTAAATCAAAATACATTTAATATTAAAAATTAGCATAATATAGTAAAGATAAATAAAATAATTCAATTAACTTATTCACATTGATATTCTACTAGTCTAATAATCGCGTGTAATATCAATAGCCAATTTCATAATGATGGAATGCATAATGTCGTACATCATAGACACATATTCAAGCCCTCATGCCAATACAAAAAATAATATTTTGACAAGGCCTTATGCCATCGCACTAGTTTGAATCATGAGACCTATCGATTCATCGAGGAGCTATAGTGGTCTCCACCAATCACTTACTAAGTCCAACACATTCCCCACATTAATAGTTTGAAAGATAACATAAACATTCATATTAAAACTAGCATACGAAATGTTAATACTTTAACAACAAACCATGAATGGTATAAAAATAACACACCCACACTCCAACATATCAAAAAACCATAAATAAAATATAGAAATTTTATCATAATAAATCAACTTCAAATAAGTGTAAAATCCATCAATGGATGTTGACATAGATGAAATAAAAAATATTTGATAGAAATATATATTTCCATTATGAAATCATTTAAATGTAACATAATTATAAAATAAATCATTTATTTTGAAAATATTATTATATATTTTAAGGGAATATTTAAATGGTTTATAATAGAGTAAAATATCTACACTCACCGTATGAGTTATAAAAAACATTCTTTCCTTAATTTTGTCGAAAATGTCATAAATGACCATGCATGGAAAACAATGTAATGATTTATTTAGAAAAATTATATAAAAATTCAAACAAGGGTATAAATGAAATTAACAAAAAGTCCAAGAAATAGTATAAATGTTTTGAAATACATTTTTAAGAATCATGTATGTGGATGATAAAGATGTCCCAATAGATACTCATGTACAAACAACCTCAAATAATGAAGAGACTATAGAATTAACACTTACATTGTAATTTTCCATCATCTACCATGTGTTAACCTCCTTATTAATAGTTAAATAATTTATATTAAACTATTCAAGAACCATATAAAAAATATAACATAATATATCATCATATAATATTTCTTTGTTAATAATAATTTAGTAGTACCATTGTTTCAGGTGTTAAAAGATTTGTTTTGCAATATATTTTTTGTTACATAAATATTTTTTGTAATGGAATGAATTTATTTAATTTATATATATATGTATATAATGTTCTTAAACGTTAATTTTAATCATAAAATTAAAATTATTCATTAATGATTAAGATGGGGAATGAATGTCATTGTGTTCGTGGAGACGGTAATCCGTACGTACGCACGAGCAAAAATATCATTATATTGATGGTAAATTCAATTTTAATTGGATGGTATATATAGATAAATAATCATAGACATGTTATATTTATTGTTTACATCAATTATTCTCCTTATTATACCTATCCAAATAATGAAGTATTGAATAACAAACTACACCGTGACGTGGACGAGACATTCCGTACATGTATGTTGAATTTTTCATTCATAGAATGGATAGAATAATGAATATAGTTGTTCCATATTCATAATAACATCACAGTATGTATATGTTACTAAAGTTATTATTTTGGTATGGAAACAACAAAGAATGAGGAAGTGGAAGAAGATAAAACATTGAAAGAGGTGATGAAATTACAACATCTTCTCATGGTTATTTATTTTTTTATGATCAGAAATGATATTTAGTTTGTCTTCTAATAAATGTAAGGCCTTTAGAGTGACGTGATGGTAGTTTGTAGGATATTTGAGCAGGGTATCTTTGAGAGAAATGGATTTGGAGGTGTAATTTTGAGAGAAGGTAAAGAACCCTTTTATAAGAGAGGTGAGGGTAACTTTAGGAAAACCATGAAATATTGATTTATTATAAAATTATATTACGTTTATAATATATAAAAATGATTTATTTCATTTATAAGGTGGGTATGGGTCTAAAACCTCACAACCGGTAGGTTTTAGATAGGTTTTGGTCTCTCTATTAACTTTATAGTTTAAATTTAACTCTTAGTTAAATTGTTTAACATTTACCACGTATTTTTGTATTATTATAATAAATTTTTAATAAACATACTATAAAAATTTAAGTGAACCTCCAAGATGTTAATTATTAATATTTATATCCTTATCTAATTACTTTGGCATAAAATTATATTTTTTGGAATATTATATAAATTAATAATATAGTATTTGTTTTAAAAACACATTTTTGAGAATTTTGAATCTATTTAGTATTTGGTTTCTGTGGAAGTCATAAAAAATTTATCACTTCGAAATAAATTTATTTAATAAACTATAAAATATCATATTAACCTATAAAATTCGTGGAATACATCAAAAGATTCAATTTACAATTATATAAATATGTATAATATCAAATGTTTTAATCATTCAATAATATAGCAATTACAACATCAACATTGTGTCATAAATTAATTTAATTATTTGAGGTGTAAAAATTAAAAATAAAATACCATTATATAAGAAATAATTTTATATTAATAATTTATATTTATAGTCATATTTATATTATGTATATTCCAATATAAAAAATTGTTTAATTTTTAATCATTTAATTTAACACATTTAACTATTCCTAATATAAAATAATAATAAATTTCTTAATATAATATATGTGGATAAAAATGGTCATATTTTATTCATAAGTATTATTTTTTTCTAAATACACTTATCCAAAATAATTATCACATGACTTAGGGTAATTAGAATATCATTTTTACCTTTAATTACCCTAATTACATTTAACCGTCATAAATAAAATTTATATGTTACTATTCTCAAAAAATTATTTCCATCCTACTGAACCCAGTTTTACATATTGATGTCTATAGTGTCGATAATATTTTTGAAATTTAATTCACAGATGTGGTAAAATTACTATTTATAATAATTTACAAATGTGTATAGAATGTGGGTAAAAGACGTTAAGAGTTAAATAGAATTTCATATATCTATTCTTATTATAAAATGACTCCATTTAATTACATTGATAAAATATAGGTATTATGTATCTATTTGGACATAAAATAATTGTAAATAAAATAAATTTTTTTAATTAAAAGTAAGTTTAAAACAATAATGTAGTGTTTTTCACTATTTATAAAAATTGAACGTTTTCAATAAAATACCAAAATTCCCCCCTAAGCTAATATTGATATTCAAAATCCAATAATAAATTCCATTTTAAAAAATAAAATTAATAAAATTTCAAAAAAGTGGATATTACTATTCATAATATCTATTTTGATTGGTCGTGGAGTGCTAGAATTTGAAGTTCCGTACAACACAAGATATTGAATCATTCAAAGAAAAGTGTATTTTGGAAGAATGTGGTGTTAAGAAAACATTGTTTCAATGATCACACAAAATTTTGAATCTATGAATTATTCTGAACATCCAAATGAGAAAAAGTGGGATCACTGAGCTGTTGAATCGTTTATGTGGAAGCATCCTACTTATTTAGTGGAAAATATGATCCATTGGTGATTGAGTGATGGATCAACACCATTTTGTAAATCATTTCAAAATTTTAATGTTCAAGAGAGTAAAATGTGGTCCATGGAAAATATTATTTGGAATAAGAATAATATCAATGGTAGAATCATAACAATAATACAAGGTAATAGGAAAGAATTTACTCTATAGATTAACATGAGTTGAATTAATGAAAATAAATATGTAGTTTCCTATTATTCATATTATAAAAATGTATAATGGGTTATGTGAGATTAATAACTGGTTAAGTGTATCTATTGTTACCTGTGATTATAATTTTAAAAGACATAACTGTGTATGCTTTTGAGTTAATCATCAACCATGAAAGAGAAATTGATCAAATCTGTGGTGGAATAAAATAATATTTATGAATGGCCACGGCTATAAGTAAAATAAATAGATATGAAGATGTTATTTCATGATTACCAATAATAGAAATAGAAATTGGGCATTTCCACCATATATATTATTATAATATGTAAAATAAGATCAAGTATTATGAATAATAAAATACTAGAAGGAAATTCTATCCATCTGCATGAAGAAAATGTTTGTTGATTCATAAATATAATTTCATGAATAGAAACTTTCAGGGACTTATATTTGAAAAAAAAATCCATAAATGGCTTGAATAATGAAATTTTATTAATGGAAAATTTTCTGCAATGGACATGTAGAAGATTCCAACTAATGCATCACCCACACTCTTGTGTTTTATGGGTAAGGAATTATGGAATTATGTGAACCAATTCAAAAATACAAATCCAAATATCAAAGATTAGACAATATATCAACTAACGAAAATGAAAAAATGGAAATATTGTGGAGTCACAATGGATAAGGTGATTCATGAAAATGTGGTAACACTTATACTTCCTTCTTTTTATAAGATTTTAATTTTTTATTTTTAAAGAGAATGATAAAGATTATATCATTATTCATACTTTGGTAATATTACATGTTATTCTCTCCATATATAAGGATTATAGAATAATTTATACTCTATAATTCCATGGATGATCCCAATCAACTAATAAAATTATTTTTTAATAATATAAGATCATATATTAGGAATAAAGAGTGAATTAAATTTTGGATTTTTATATGTATATATGTAATATTAACATAAGAGATATGGATACCATAATGGGGTTATGTGTATAAAGATGATCATAAGTGGAAATTAACTAAATCTATTTGTTATGTTTTATGATACGTGGGTTTATCATTATTATGTATATTTTAATAAATATTTATAGAAATATAACCCTTTCGCTCGGTATATGTTATATTTGCCAATTTATTGAAGGTCGAATGAATTTAATAATTTTATACATATGATTAAAGGTACATGTTTCCTTTTGAATTTATCATACCTATTATGTTGAGTTAATTATGGGATGTAGTCATTTTCTCTATTAATAGAGAGTACATCATTTCAATTAGAGAATATTTCTCGATATAACCTTTTTTATAATATACATTAATTTTGTTATAATGCTTCATGGAGTACCATATTATGTTTTATATAATTGGTATCCGTGTTTTAACATGAATTTTTGTGGAATTATTCACAAATACCAGATATATTGTTGATAATATTCACTTCATAAAATTCTAATAAAAATGTTCAATCTAGAAGAAAAATTTGAACACTATAGGAAATGCTAAAATCTTATTCAATAGAATTCGATGGTGTTTGGGATCAACACCTTGCAGTGTTTGAATTATCATAAAATAATATATATCCCTCTCATATGAATACCATAATGAAAACAAATTTTGAAATCCAATTTACAAGAATGAATATGAAAATTGATAACTCTTGGGACCAGATCTAGAAAATGAAATAATAGAGATGATTAGATCCTTTCATCCGCTTGTCCGAAAAAAACAATGTTGACAGAAATGATATCATGATATTTGTTGGAATGATATTGATTTTGAGGATTTGGATAAATAATTTCTGTGAATTTATCTTAGAAGAAAGAATTTAAATATAAAACTTTGTTATATTCTTTATTTTGAAATTCCTGATCATATTAGGATAATAGCCTATCAATTGAATCTTCCACGAGTCTCTCTCATGTTCATGATGTGTTCTATTTATATCTCATAGGAAATTACATACATGATCCTTCACATGTCCAACAATCATAATTTATAATAATTTATATTTAATTTTATTATGAAGAAAACCTAGTAGAGATTCAATATCATAAAGAACAAGAAATATGAAACAAGAACAATCACCTAGTTATATATTTTCGGGGAAACCAAATATTTAAAGAAACTATGTGGGAAGCCGAGGATGTGATGAGAATATCGTATCATCATCTATTTTTATATGAGTAATTAATTTTGATGGTGAAAATTATTTTTAATGGTGGTGGTAGAATGAAATAATTAAATATTTTTATTAAATATATCTCTTTAAATAATTTTATTTCCTTGTTATCTTGTGATGCATGCAACAATTGCATTAAAATAGCATCCCGATATTATAAAAATAATATGTTTCCATTATTACATATATGTATTATTAGATGTTATTAATATAATTAAAATATTTTTTATATAAATATAATGCTACAACTCAATAAAAATGCATTAGAAAATAAAAGACCAATTTTTTTTCTAAAGTCATTTTATTTTTCAAAAACATGTTTTAGCATAAATTTATTTCCTTGTGATTAATATTATAAATTTTGTTTTATTTTTTTGACATTTATTAGGAAAACTTAATATCATTTTTAAATCAGAATGTCAATATGATTTGAAGATGAATTTTTTAGTCTCTTATGAAATTATTTTTTTTCATTGAATAGTTAGTTTTTTTGTTAAAGATGATTTTTTTATTTTATTGTATTTACAAAGTAATATTATATTTTATTCAATATAAAATTTTATTTAATTATTTGGATTTAAATTTACTAATTAATATTTTTTATAAATGGGTTTTATATTTGGAAATGTAATTTTTATGAAAAAACATTTTTTATTTCATTTTATCAGTTTAATTTTTTATTAAATTATAAAACAATATGGATTTATTTATTAAAAATGTATTATATAATTTAAATCTATATTAATATATTTATTAATTAGGTTCCTATTATTTTTTTATAATATTAACATCAAAGCATAATATTTTTTTCACCATTGTAAAGGGTAAATATGATGATTTAAGGCAAAAAAAATAAATTGATAGTAACTATCAAATGACCCAAACACATAACTAAATATTACATTATAATTAAATATCCACCATAATCATATAGTTATTTAATTGATGAATTTTTTTAATCTTATGAATAAGAATATGACCATTATAATATTTTATTTATTGAAAAGTCAAACATATTATACTCGTATTTTTAATAAGTATTGAATTTTTTTCGTGGTTATCTATAGAATATTTAAAATAAATATTTTTCAGAAATATAAAAAATATATATTCATCAAAGAAATTTATTTTTAAATTTTAGAAATTAAATAATTACTTTATATACACACAAAACACTGATGTAATAATTAGTCATTTGAGGGAAAATCTAATATGTGGTAATATTTTTTTAAAATTATTTTAATTTGATATATATAAGTTGATCTAAGAATTACATATATGAATATGATTTATCTATAAATTAATAATACAATTGGTTATAAATAGGAATTTTGTATTTATTTATTTAAACTTATAGTATCGCATAGTATCAAAATCGAAAATAGAAATACTTTTTAGGATAAACATTTTATCAAACATTTTTTAAAAAATTTATAATATAATTAAAAATGTGATTTGATATCATCATAAATATTATATTTTTTAACTAATACTCCATTTAGAAAAAATAATAAATAGTTTTAATATATTCTAATTTTTGTGTAATTCAAAAAATACCCCTCACCTAATTTATAAAAGGACACCTCTTTTATCACTTCATTATACATGTTTGATCCATATAAAATAAATATAAACTTCCTTAATCTTTTAAAAAATTCCATATCAACATTCTATAGGCACTTTTTTTCTCTAAGGAATCACACTATATGCCTTTACATGATATCGAAAGGAGTTGTTATGAAGAAGAGGTAATCACTCTAACTGATCACCTTCTATTTATACTGATATTTATCTCCAAAAAATATATTATACATATAATAAATTATAAATGATGTATACTAAAATTAAAAATATTTCATTATCGTTATTAAAACACCATTATACTCACCATTCCTATTAAAAAATAAGTGATAGTATCACTGGAGAGTACATACACCTAACTGTCCACACCTAGAGATACAATTAATTTTTTATCACTATAATTTATGAATGAAAACTATTATCGTATTAATGATTATATATTATATTTGTCAAATAATTATAAGTCTATAATGATCATATCATCTCTATCCTCTTATCACATAGTCATGTGAGAAAGAATAATGTCTCTCACATGTATGTATGGATTACCATCTCCATAAAGATGGGTGATTAAATTTCCAATTATATCTTAATTTGAAGGTATTATAGATGAATTTCAATAATATAAATGATAAATATGATACAAGAATTTTCTAAAATGGTTAATTATTATGTAAAATTCTTTCATTTCAGCCGTCAAAAAATGAATTCAACTTTAATGCATACATACGACATATCATCTCCCTGAACGATGTAATTCATTTTAATATCTATAATTTTTCAGGAATGCTTTTAAATATATATTTAGTCCATATGTATAATTTTTAAACAGTCAATAATATTCAAAAAATTATAGTACTATGATCATTTCATAAGTACAAAAACTATCAAACCGAAATATTATTGGAAAACCAATCAGTAATCCCCCAAAATAGCGAGTTTAACAACAATTATTAACCAATTTGAAAAAATATATAACAAATAAATCATACATGGTATGATATATATATGTTTATTTAGTTCATTTATAATAATTCTATACTTATTATAAATGTTTTTCTAACATGAATGAGAAATTTCATTACCTAAGGTATGATATTTTTTCCTCGGTATTATTTCTGTGGGACACTTGCATTATACAATACTTGTTTCTTTTGAGTGGGGTATATAATTACCACATATTTTATTTATGAGTATTATCCTCAAATTTTTTGAATTTACATACCCTTCAAAATATCTTTATTTCATGTGTCCTATTATTCAATGGATACCTAGGTGATAAGGGTGTATTCCACAATCCCATCATTATTCATGATTGTTTATATTTAAGTCTTTGCTGGGAAACACTTCTATTCTATATTAACATTTTCAAAAAATGTTTCCCAATATTATATTGAAATCATTATAAGACCTTTTAATGAAATTTTTATACATGATTGACTACTTGTTGAATAGTTTTAACCGAATCATTTTTCCTTTTTTTAAATGATGTTATTTGATACATTTCTAATAAAAAATACAGCTAGAATATTTTCATTAACATATATGACATGAGGATATAATCCAATATTAATGATAAATCCCTTATTTTAAGAATATTTTTCATGTTTAAAAGGTTATTTTCAATGAAAATATTTTCATTGAAAATTATATTGATTTTTAAATGATTTGTGGCATTAAAATTAAAAAAAATCCCTTAATTTTTTTTCATGTGATATATCAAAATAATATTAAATATAATAATAAATTAATTTTTGTTACATATTCATTATTATTAATGTAATATAAGGATACCATCCTTACTCATTCCCTATATTTTTTGGGTATACTATGTAATTTTTATGAAACCCATATCTTTTCATGAGTTATGCTATGAAAAATGATTTATGTTGTTGTGAAACACGCATCTGTGGTTCATTTTATAGGATTGTTTGGACATATATATCCATAATATACATTTTATAATGATTAATATTTAATTATAAAAATGATAAAAAATTCAATGTGGTTGATCCATAATAGGAAAGAGGTGTGTCCTGATACAATATGTGCAATAAGTGGATCCTGATAGAGTATGGAAAATTGGTTTTTCCTGATCCACTATGTGGATGGTTTTATGAGTAATCCTGGGAACATGAAATGGTTATATTTATTTATTATTTTCTTAAAAAATTTAAAATAAATCATATGGTTTGTGATTTATTTAATTTTATTTCATACTATGTATGCCTATGTTTTCAGAAATGTTAGTGTTTTTTCACATTAATCATGTTTATGATATATGATAGGATGGGTATGAACCATTTATTTTATATTAATGATAACTAATCTTTATTATTAAATTATGATATAATATGATCTTTTATTGATATATATAATTATTTCCCATTACTATGCATGTGATCTCACACATTCTTATGATTCATTCCCTAGATTTTGAAGATGGTTTATATATAGTATTCCTAAGAGGAGATATGTCTGACAACATCTTTATAGGATATGATGAATATCTTTAATAAAAAAAATATTTTATATCTAAAATTCAATGAATCTAGAAGTCTATTTTTTTGGAGTATTTTATATTATTATGTGTAGAATATTCTTCTAAATTTTTTTGATATTTCTGTTAAATTAATTATGGTTGGTTATAACATTCAAACAAAATTGTGATTTATTTTAATAATAGTGGGATTTTTGTTGTTGTTACATTCTTTATCTATAATGTTTTTTCATACAGAATAATGTTTCATACATTTTGGGAAAAAATTAGGGTATTTTTCTTTAAATATTCTTTAGGATCGAAATTTCCATTCTATTTTTCATATTGAAAATTTATTAGACTGTGTGAATATTATTTTTTGTGTCAAACAACATCTATATTGAAAATTATAAACATTGGACTATCATCATAAGAGAAATCATTCTCCATATGTACCACCTATATATTTATTACCTTTTAGTGACACATTATTTACATCCATAATATGGGTATGTAGAAGGTTTCATGTAAATGGGACAAGTTTTCAAGAAGTGGAATTTATGGGTGACAACTCTGGTTTGATATAGAATTTGAATGAGGCCAATATACACAGGAAATATCTTTTTATTATTCCCAGACCTCATAAATCAATTAAATGGAGAGATGAGTAGGATCATTTAGTAATTGCACACAAACTTCCAATCCCAATTTTGGTTTACAATATAAATTTTATGTTAACTTTATACATATCTAATATGTTACTGAATGATCATGGCCATTAATATCATTTATACCAAAAGTTCCTTTCTTAATATCACTAATTTTCCCACATAACCCCATCATATTGTATATTTTATTTTTATTTTATAAAAAAGGACTTCAGAAGGATCTAACTAAATAAAAGATTAAAAGATATTATTTCACATGAACTCGACTAACAAAATTTATGAATCAATGAATCTTTTTATTCATGAAGATGATGCTTACAATGTATCATCATGTTTATGGATTATTTAGTAAGAATGAATTTAAATCACTGGTTGATATAACATATATTATTTCAAATTTATATTCATATAATATTAGAGATTATTCTTGAATATGTAATTTAATATGGAAACATGATTATATACCATTTATAGTGGTGTTTCATATAGACATAATATTTAACTAATGTATATCCTTATAAATTCATCGATAAATATGTACTTCTAAATTGAAATTAAATCATTAGTATTTATAGGTAAATATACAAAAACACTAATATAATTATTTCATGTTTGTATCTTTAAAAGGCCTAAGAAAAAACTATGATGATGTTATCTAATTTTTATGATGGTATGTATAATGTTTCTATGACCCCGTTGGTATATATTCATTTATGTCATAATGTGCTAGAATACTAGGAACATTTATGTATATTTTTTGTTCTCATTATTAATATTTCTGCACAAATAGCCCCTTGTAGATCTTTATACATCCTCATTATGCCTTCATTGATGGAGAATGTTGATCTATATACTTTATTTAGTCGTTAAACCTTTATTTCAGACATTAATTGTACACATAATCATGTAAAACATCATAAAAAATATATGTAGAATTTTTTATCCTTGAAGGATTAATCTTTTCACATAAATTATAACTTATAATTTATTACCACATAATCCTAGTAACAAATATTTATCATATATATAGTTTATTGATGAGAAATAATTTATGGGAATAAAAACGGTTTCCCTTGCATTATAACATCCATGTATATCCTATTTAAATCATTGATCATTAGATCCTCCATAATTCACATCAATGATATGGTTTTAGGATCCATTATACTAAGATCATGTTTTAATTTATTTACATAACTGGGAATTTAATAGATTTAGAATCTATAGTTTATGATCAGCTCTAACCTTTTTTTTTCATATTATGCAATTTATATATATATATATATATATATTTATATTGTAATCCATATATTTTCACAATTTTCATCCTAAATATAATGACACCTAATCATTGACATGAAATTAAAACCCATAAACTCTACATCTTGAATTGAATTGTTCAACTCATGTATATTCAAATAATTTGACATAGAGGATGTCACATAAAAATTTTTATTCTTTACACATCCTATATAATTAATTGATGAAAAATGTTATTCCAACAATAGTTCCCCAATGGAAGGTAGGGTATTTATTTTTGAAATAATAAATATCTTTTCTAATTCTTTGAATATCCCATCAAAACCATTAATCTAAAAAAATGATTCCCCTTTAAATGAAAATATTAATAGGGGTTAAAAATCATTATATGTTACTTCAAAAGATAGGTAACACATAAATATTTAAAGGAAAAGGTGAATCTATATTAAATATGTTTCCTGAGTCCACTCCTCAATAACCATTATCTTCACTGAACATGAAGACAACCATTTGATAGTGATCAAATACCCCAATATCAATACTTCATCCATCAAAAACTCAAATTCGATGGTATTTTTATGTATGATTTTCATTATCTATATCGTTATCGTTGTAAATTCGTTATATTCATTATATTATTTACATTTTGAGTACATAATAATATCATCTATGAGGACTAAAACATATATTTAGGTAATTTATAATTGATGTATTCATTCTGTCCATGAATTATTTATAGAATTTCTGAATTATATGGAAATAATTATGAACTCATAGTGTTTGTAAATTGTTTTTAATCAATTCCATAGAATATCCTAATTTATACCTTTAATTATTGATACCCTGGACAGATATCCATCTTTGACTTATACTAAACCCCACATTCTTGATTATACAAGTCATAAATTTGTTAATGTGGATACATATTCATTATCATGGGATTTTAATTTCATGATAATAATTATAAAAGAACATTAACAAATAATTATTCATGATGAATAGAATCAACATGACCCACAGTAAAGAATTATGGAATATAAAATACATTTCATTATTCTGTTGTAATAGCTTCATCCGTTATTTTTATTTTATTGTGTCAATTTGTCTAGAGAGTTGGATATCAGAAGAGGTATAAGCATAATTTCAAGAGAGAAATTAACCTATTATTCATAAGGTAGAGCCTGAAACTATTTAGTGGATTCATTTGGATATTCCCCCAAAATGGGCATGTCTTTAAGCATTATAATCTCCATTGACTTAATAATTTTACTTAGATAGACAATATCATAAGGATATAATATCTATTCTAGAGAAGAACATTACATATGAGATTTATCCTCCTTATATATATTTTATAGAATAAGAAAATGATTTATGATATGGATAGTGATTTCTCTCTCTGAGAAGTTGATCTTGACTTTATATTTGGATAACCAATTAATTCCTATTATATCAATGAATTTTACCTAAGGATATATTAAATTATTTTCTAGGAAGTAATGTTAATAAATATGTTCCAGTGGGAGTTTCAAAAATTGGATATAATAATTTATTTGTTTTTTATGTTTACATATAACAATAACACATTAAATGGAGGTTTTAATTGAACATTTATACTAAACATAAACGTTTTGAATTAATTTTTAAAACATAAATAAAATAATATAAACAATATTATGGAATGAATTAATATTATACCTATCTATAAATAACAATCAAAAGTTTACCTCAATAGTAATGATTGGTTAATCCATTCCTTTCTCTTTAATAAATTGGGTTGGATTTCATTAATAATATCTAGAAACCCAGGAATTATAGAATTAACCAACATAGAATTTTTTTTCTTTATTTTTTATACACTATACTATAGGATGAGTGTGGGATAGAACCTTCCTTTATAAGATGAAATTAGTGGGATAATTCATCTCCCTTACATAGTAATTAGATTAATTCCCCCTTTTCAACTAATTGTTAAAATCTCTATTCCTATAAGAATGATTCTGGGAAGATTCATTCCAAACCATTTCACATAGATTATGAGATTTCATTTTATACATATGATTTATGTTTTGATCTTGTAGAATTAATCTAAAATTTCTTCTTCTTTTATCCATCCCCTTAGTACTAATAAGAATTTCACATATGTATGTCTTAGTTGGGGATATAATAAACAATTTGTTCCAATATTTCAATGAGTTTAATCAATAAATATTTTCAAAGACTCAACTTTTATCCATTATAGAAGGATTCTTTCTTAATTTCATTGTCTATGAAAAAGATAATGGCATATCCTGAAAAACATTTCATGTTTTTCTCAAAATATGAAACAGATTATTTTTACTTTTTCTATAGAACAAGGATGTCCCTATTCATTTTAAAATGGATATATTTTTTAACGTATTTATATAAAAATATTTTTCTGAAACCCTTATCATTAAATTAATTTAATTGTACCATTTTTATTTTTTTTCCAAATTAATATCCACCAATTTTGAGCTCCTCCCACAAAAAATATTTTGTAGTTTTTTATCATTTTCAAGGAATGGGAGTATAATGATTATCTTCTATATGAAGTCAATATATTTTGCCAGCATGACTGGATCAAAATATTTTATAAATGTAAGAGGCCTCTATAAAATAAATTAGTCCACAACATCTTATTCATTCTTAAAATAAAGTGAGTATTCCCCATGATTCATGTTGTTATTCCTAACATGTTGCAATTTATATAGTAAAAACATGATGTTCATGGATACCTATCTCAATAAGTTAGTTATTTAATTATATAAATCATTACACTTTGCAACACATTGGTTATATATAAACCACCAATTTCTATATATAAATATTACATAATTTTAAAACCATACTATATAAATTTAACAATAATATAGTCTTATAGAATATAATGGTTTAGTGTCATTGGAAACTCATTTATGCGAAAAAACCATTACATTAATTTTCTATATTTTTTCAAGTTTGTTTCACCACAACTATAACCATATTTATTTAAAACATATATAATCCATTTATCTAGAATGTGCGGAAGGTAAACATATAAATGTGTGACATTAAATGTTCTTTCAGGGTAAACCTATGAGATAATAATAAATTATTAATAGTTATCATACTATAAGAATAATCGTATGATAAATTCAGGTAAATATTAGTAAATCTACCCATAACATAATATATCATATTCATAAAACATGTAAAATAGTTTTATAAATTGAAAGGCAAAATACATAAGATTGAAAAATCATTATTAATCAATCATAAGGAATAAATTCAAAAAATATGCTTAAGAAATAATTTTGGGGAATGAATACAATAATTTAAAATAACACGATTAGTCATGACTCACTTACAAGTCTATCTTAGTAGATTTGGTTTACTATTTCATTATATCATTTCTATAGTAATGCTTTACTCACAATACTATCATAATGGAAGAAATCAATGGTGAATTTGTATCACTCAATATTCTAGGACTTCTTAACTCTTTGGACATCCTTATTTAACAAATTTGATTGGGGGATATATAATTCTATTCTCACACAACCAAAATTAAAAAACATACATATGTGTGGAATAATGTTCTAAAACATTCATTATATCAACAAATCAAACCCATAGAAATGATATATTTTTCATAAACATTTCATAATAATAATCCTTAAACTTTTAGATAATGAATAATTATGATAAAATTTGATCGTATCATAATCAAATCAGATGAAAAATCAATGGATTTTTTTATAGTCTAAAATCATTTGAAAATATCTAGAACATTTCCTGTCGAAAATACTCTTATATTTCAGATAACTTACTTAAAAACTAATAAAGTAGGAAATAAAAAATTTATGAATATTTTATTTTTATAAAAGTTAAATAAAATAAATAAAAATTACAACTAGATTAAATTTAAGTGCAATTTACAAAAAACCTAAATTTTTTCCAAAAACATTATAATTGTTGTATTTCTAAATACAGATATAATATGAATATTTTTTTTCTAGGAAATCATATTTTTTACAAATAATAAATTTAATGAAAATATATTAGTATATTTGTAATGTATTTTTTTATATATATGTAAATTAAATTTTATGTTCTTATTTTTAATGATTTAAAATATAAATTTTACATAATAATACATTTTTCATAAATTATATGTCATTTTAATAAAAAATATATAGTTAATTCATTAATTATTTATAAGACTTTTTTATGAAATTTTTTTAAAATATATCCTTTATAAATATAAATGTATTTAATAATTAATTAATTGTAAAATAATTCAAAAGTGTCAATATTTATTGTATTAAAAGTATTATGGTTATAATATTACTACTTTTGAATATATTACTATTTAGAGACTTATAATAATAAATATTGATACTTATTTTCTATTTTTAAAAAATTAAAAATTATAGTATTATTATTTGAACTGTAATATCTTATAAAAATAGTTTTATAATAAATAATTTTATACATTTTAAACTAAGCTCTATGAAAACAAATTTTTCAACCATGGAAGCACTAATGATACCCGTACCACATTTGAGACCAAATAAGATCATCTACATTGTATGGTAAACAAATGAAAGCCTTAATGGCATCAGGAACGGTTTTTCGAGCAATACTTGGTTTGGGTACACATAGGGTCGTGTATACTCTTGTGTATATGAGCATGGGTTTTGGTGGGTTGTGACCCACATGTGTGTGTGTGTGTGTTTAGGAGTATAATTCATCAACAACTAATGCTAATCAAGGGTCAATGTTTAGAGTATTATTTTTTAAGTAAAATCGTCTTTTTCAATGTGGAGCTTGTAATCATGGTTATTAGTCACATGAATAATTTTTTTTTCATTACCCTCTTATTTAACTTGCTTTACCCATTCGATCTCCCATATTAATCATCTACTATGAACACTACTTCATTGTTTACTTAGCCATTCCCACATTCCCAACCAACATCATCATTAAAATCAGATCACCTTGATCATATTTCACCAATAGAAATCACCAGTAATGGTGACATATGAACAGTATGATCCCTATTAAAATACATCATTGGTGACAAAACCAGACCCTCCAGATATCATCATATGTTCTCTTCCAATAAAAATCCTTGGTTGTCAAATTATTATTTTCTCTTACTGAAATTTTTTAATTAATTAGTATTCATAAATACACACACATTAATTTTTTTATCAAAAATAAAATATCGACATTCTATTTTATACAAATAATTTAGTTTTAAAACCATTATTTCTTCAGATAACCATATATAAAAAATGTATATAAAAATCATATCCAAGACTCGAAGGATGATATGAGAATTGGTTTAGGTTCTAAAATCATGACATTAAAATAACCCATCTTATGTTGAAAGCTCATAAAACCCCCAATGTGGGTATTAGAAACTATTTATGTTTCTATATATATAAATAAAAACAATCTGATAGGGGGAACCCACATGAACTCAATAGAAGATTGTTTTCCCAATAACTCTCTCATTCAATTTTTAATCTCTTCCAACCATGCTCGAAGACATAGTAGTGGAGACTTCCTATTCTGACTAATGTTTTAATGTTAATAAATATTTATCTATATTATGTTTCTTATTTATATATTAATTCTATTGAAACATATATTAATGTTAGGGATACATATTTATTTAAAAAAATTATAGTTTTATTTATTTAATATATATATTAATTTTTTACGATATATATATATACATATATATATACTTTCAAACTATAGTAATATATTTTAAAATTCCATGAAAAAATAGATGTATTTTATATGAGAATATTTTGAAAAATCAAAATTATGATACTATGTAAGGTAGTTCACAATTTTTACAGAGATAATTTAATTTCAATTTTTTTATTGAACGGTAAATATTTTCTTAAAAATATTACTTATTATAATTCAATGATTGTAATATTTTTTTTAAATAATATATAAATAAAATAATTAATGTTATAATAAATGTATTTATGAATGTTTTATAAAACCTAAATTCTATATTTTTAAAATTATATTTATTATTTATGGTTGTTATTATTATATAGAGAGTATTTATAACTTTATTCTATTATTTATTCTATGAAATCATGGTTTCAAAAAAGAAAATATTAAATTGTGTATGTTATTCCAAAATTTGTATCTTATATCTTTATTCATGGATTAATTTTAAATGATAAATTTCATTATTTAATTATTTATTTTATAAAATATTTTTTATAAGTTTATAAATGAAATTTGAAATATATGGGTGTTAATTATACATTCCTAAAAATTCTATTCATTAATGAAAATTTAATTTCTCATGAGTTTTTGTCTCTGAAGAGTTATGAAATGATTTCCTATGTAGGTATGGATATATAAATGTATGTTTATAAATATATATTTATATTTAATAATTCATTTTAAGGGTTTTAAATCGAAAAAACTAAAATGAATCTTATATAAACATGTATAGAAATATCAAAATGATTTATAAAAAAACATGATACTTGGGATTTGTAAACTCGATAGGGATATTATGAGTAAACACATTGATCCATGAATAGTAGAAACTCAAAATCCTTCAATGATTCAGGTTACATTATTTTTATTCCTATATTGATTAATATTTGAAAAAATACCATTGGATTCATTTATTATGTATTATCAGTGATATTATATATAGAAAAGTGTTTTTAAATTAAAATTTACATACATAGTTAATTTATTTTTAAAAGGGTATTAAAAATAATGTTTTCAAAAAATAATTAATTTTAAATATATTCTATAATAAAAAATTATTTTAAAATAAAAATTTAAAATCGCAAGTATTCTCAAATATATTTTACTTTGAAAAAAATGTTTTCGAAAAAATGTTTTTTAAAATCAATTGTATTTTAAATGATAATATTATTCAAAAAAGTTCTTTCAAAATTAATGTTTCAAAATAAATAGTGTTTTAGAAGGTATGATATTTTGAAAATTTTTTCAAATGATTATTTAAATTGTAGTTTTTTAAATATTATTCACATTTTTTGAAAAAATTATTGGGAAATAAAATGATCAACATATATTTTGAAAAATTCTTTTAGGATCATTTATATGTTTTAAAAGTGATTAACATCAATAAACAAATATAATGAATAAATTAAGAGAGTTTTATTTATATTTATTTGTTTAAATTATGATATTTTGAAACCATTATCCCTTTAATCCAAATCCTAGATCGAGAAGGATCCTCTAGTGTATAATGGGTTGTATATTTTTAATTTCATTAATAAAAGAATTATACGACATTATCATTTTATGGATCTAGATGTGCGTGTCTCTTGTCTTTACAGATAATATAAAATGAATGGTTTTGATAACTTTGGATATTAGTAACATTCATTTAAGGAAAATCTTAGAGAGAGAAATTTTATCCAAAATATATATGTAATTTTGTGTCCTTAAAAAATAGAATTATATATATTGTTATCTTTGAAATTATATAAATTGAATTTCAAAATATCCATACTCATGATTAATGAATTTAAAGATAGAAATTCATTTTAACAACTATAGATTGTAAGAAACTAGGAATTTGATAATTATTTCTTCTAAAAATGATAATTAAAATAAATTTACATTATGTTTAGAAAAACCAATAGTACTATTTAAAAAACATTAAATTTTTTTGTAAATAAATTATATTAGGTTTATAAACTGAGATAAAATATTAAAATTTTCATCTATGATATGATATTTTGAATAACAGTTATTTTAATGAAAATATATTAGCATATATATAATATATTTTTAATAAATTTAGAAAAAATAAAATTTATGTTGATATTTGTATTAAATTGTATATATTAATTTTACTTAATATGACATTTTTCAAAAATTTCCACTCATTTTAATAAAAAAATAAAACCAAATATTAAATTTTATTAAAGAACATATATTATGAAATTGTAATACTAAAATATATAATTTGTTAAAAATTATATTTAAAATTATCATTGTTTTCATTATAAAAAATTATTTTTCTAATATTATTACTATTAAATAAAATATTTCTTTCAATCATCTGAAAACTTTAATCAATAATTAATTGATTTTTTGACAAATAAATATTATAATATTATAAATTTAGTTGTAATGTGTAAGAATAATATGTCCATACTTATTAATTTGAAACATTTTTAAAATTGTTATATAAAATCTTTTTGGTCAAGCATTAAGGCACCAAAGCAACCCTCAAAACCATTGGGACTCAGTCAGGCCATCCACATAGAATGGTCATTTATGGAAATCATGTGTGGTGACATGGAAGGGAAATTAATCATTATAAGGGTTGCATGCACACGTGAAAATAAATAGGAATTTTTATAAATTCATCGGTTTAATTGTTATATGAATTACATGGTTGTGTGTCTGTTCCTAGGAGTGTACCCCATTAATATCATATAAATATTGGTTGTGAGTTTGTAGATTATATGTGAGAGATAATATTTACTTTTTCTATGTGGGCTTCGTAATCCCGATTATTGTTCAGTTGTTTACAAAAAATCTTATTTGATCCCATCCATCCAATTGAACTCACCTCAACCATTATATCATCCCCCTCATTTTCACCAACCTATAAGCCTCCTTCATTGTTCACTCGAATTCTATTTTATGCCAGACCAGCACCACCATCATAATAAGATCACCTCAAAATTATTTCACTATTAGGAAACAACAATAAAGGACACCTACTTATAGTTTAGTACCCCTAGAAATATCTTAATGGAGAAAGGAGAAGACAATAGAGCTATCTTCATTGGTTCTCAACCTACTGAAAACCATGATCCAATTGAAATAAATTTCTGTTCAATAAGTATCTTTCCTAGAAAATACACATGAATACATATTTCTATATATCATAAATTAAATTAATATATTCTATTTGAAATAAATCAATTTTTTAAATAATAATTTAAAATGGATATGCATTCATGATAATTCATATTTTGACACCTTGGTAGAGACCTATATGAATATTGGTGCATTATTTTGGGGTTTACAATCATCACCTTAAAATAGTCAAGATTTTACTCCATGTTCAAAAACCCGTATATGTGGGTATCTGATCTGATATATGTGTGTTTAAATATATATAAAAATCATATTATAAGAAGAACCATCATTCACTAATTTGAAAAATCCTTTTTAAATCCTTCACTCCCACTATTTTTTGTCTCTTACCATTATTCTCAAAGTCTTCAAAGTAAATACAACCTAATAATATTTATGATTCCATAAGATATTATATATATACATACATATTATTATTTAATTTTTATGATTAAATTTCTCAAAACTATATTTATTTATTGGATAATTATTTATTTTAAAAAAAAATTAGATTAATTACCCCTTTTAGAAAAATCCAATTTTTTACGATATATATATATATATATTCCCATATATATATATATATTAAACTATTGTTATAAAATCTTAATTTAAAAAAAAATATAATCTTTTTTGTTGGAAATTTATCCTAAATCAAATGTTTAATTTTATGGAAGGTTGGTGTCAAAAATAGTAAATAATATTTATTTTGAAATAATTCTTATACAAGGGTAAATTTTATTATTTTCAACCATAGTATTTTTATTTAAATGTTTGTAATATATAATTATTTAAAATTATATTTAACTAAATTAGTATAATTTATTTGGAATTTTCTTATATTTATTATATGAAAAATATATATATTTTTAAAACTTTTATATTAATTTAAAATTAATATTATTTATTATATAAGATTTAAACCATTATAAAATTAGTTCATATGTAATAATAATTTCTCCAATGAAAAATATTTAAAATTATATAACTACTTTAAAAATAGGTACGTTATTTAATTATTTAAGAATATATTATAAATGAAAAAGATTATCATTTTATTTTACATTACAAAAGAAATTAATATTATAAATTTACGATTGAAATTTTAAATATAAAGATGTTAATTATTTCTTCTTTATCAGTTCATAATTGTATGAAAATTATATTTTTCATAAGATATGGTTGCTTAAAATTTATCAAATTATTTCATATGGCATGACATATATGTAAATGAAAGAGAGTAACTATATATATATATATGTTTGTGTGTGTGTTATAATTCCTTGTAATTTTTTCATAAAAAAACGAATTAGAGAGAAAAATATTTATGTATGTAAATAAAACAAATAATGATATATGAAAAAAACAATTAAATTGAATTTTTAACCATGATAGGGATGTTGGTGTTTAACCCAACCCTCCATGATGGTTAGGCCATTGAATAAATTTATTTTTCCATGTTTGACCTTGATTTTATTCTAACTTGGATAATATTTTCTTCAATACACACTGTATTCTTATATTAATTATTTTCAATGATATTATATCTTCAAAATAGTTTTCAAAACAATATTCTCAATATAATAGGTATTTATAAAAGAAATATAATATGAAAATATTTTTTAAAATATTTTTTCTAAATCATAATAATTTTAAACGATATTGCAATTTTAAATGATTTATCAATATAATTTTTTTCAAATATTAAGTATTTTAATTTATATTATATTTTAAGAAATGGTAATGAAAATAATATTTTTTTCAAGAAAATATTATTTTCAAATATATTATAATTTTAAAAAATAAATTTAAAAATATTATTTCCCAATAAAATATTAATTTATAAATTTTCTTTAATTTGAAATTTTTTTTAAATGGGTTTCTAAATGGTATTTATTAAAATTATTATAACTGGTTTTTAAAACCCCTTGCTGGAAAAAATTATACTAACCCTATGTTTTTTAAAATGTGTTAATGATCATTTAAAATTTTAAAAAATATCTTCAATAAAGAGCTAGCATGAGAAAATTTAAATAGATCTTTATTTGTCCATATTTTAAAATCTCATTTTTTTATGGATAGTTATATTTTCCCTAAATCCTATTTTAAAAAATATTATTCGATATATAATGTATAATATATTTTTATTTTCATTTATAAAATAATAATTGATGTTATTACTTATTGTACATAGAAGAGTGTGTCATGGGGTTCTATAAAAAATTTAAAATATATGATGAAATCATTATTCCTTTGAAACAACTGATTAAATTTTTAAATAGATATTCAAATAAATTTTTTTCATCAAGGAAAATAAATCTATATTTGTGGTGAAAGTTAAAAAATGTTCCTTTCACATTTATTCAATAATGTTAGAAGAAACTAGTTTACAAAATGATAGGAATTTCATGTTAATTTTTTATTAGTAATTTAAATATGGGTGATAAAGTATTTAATGAACATTTTCTTAAAATTAAAATCATTCTTAAGATCATTTAATTTAAAATATTGAAATAGAGGAAAATATTACCTACCGAACAGAAATAAATAGTCGGTGTTTCTAAAAATATTCTTCTAGTATAAGGAGTAATTAAAGAGAATAAAATCAAAGGAAAACAATAATATAATGAAATAAAATGATTATAATAAAAGAAATAATAATTGGGAGAGATAGATTATATAATTTAATAATCTAAAAAAATTAAATTACAAATAATCTTAGTAAACATTAGATTATAACATAAAAATATTATATACAATACATCTTGATTTGTAAGATATCTTTCCTCCTCTATTAAAATTTTAAAATTTTTATAATTCTATGAATGTACTATAATCATACATATAATACTTAAAATGGTTTACATATAACAACAGTTCACCAATTCATTTAAAATGTTTTATTATCATCATAATTTAAGGTGTTAAGTGCTTCTTTCTCCTGTATTCTTTGGTCAGGATATTATAATTTGTTGAAAATTGATCATGTTTCCATCTTATATAAAAATTATAAAAACTTATAAATATAATATATATTATTTATGTACATATTTAAAACCATTAATATAATTCGGTGTTGAAAAATAAATTAAATCACTTTCTAAGGCTGATTGTCTGTATATAACCATGATTGACGATTCAAACTTTTGATTGATATATATATATATAAATGTTAATATAAATTCATATTTAATGATTAATAAATATCATATAAATATTATACAAAAAAATAATTATATCCTTGCAACCAACCAAGAATCATGGTGGTGGAAATTGATTTGTATCACTACATAGAGGTGGTAATCCACACATAAGTGACATGAGTACTTTTATCTTGCAATTGATTGAGAATAGGTGTTACATGGTAGTACCGTCATGATAATTAAAACTCAATATAATTATGCTTTTGTTATTATATATATTGTATTGAAGAAAATTGTTCCAAGGATGTAGAAGTAAAAATAATATTTGAGGAACATGGTGAAGATCTTTACTTTTTCTTTGATAAACCTCATTTGGCTTATTCATTATGACATAGAGTATTGGGATTTGGATACTATTAAAATATTTAGTTTTAAGGGAAATATTAAAGTTTTTTTATTTTTTCTTTGACAAAAGGTTCAAATGTGTCAAATAACAGATTATAAGATGTGCCCACTTATATGTTATGGGAGGCACACACATAGTGTTACTCAAAATATTTCAATAATTTATGGTTACTCTTTTGAAAATGATTCTCCAAATTGAAATGTATTTAAATACACGATGAGATATGTTTATCTATCTTAATAAAATATGAATATTAGAGGATTGTGTGAAAATCCTATCATTATATCATGTTTTAACCCCCGATAAAAATGTATTATTATAAAATATGGTAATTAAATTTTACCATTTCTATTATTATTATCTAACTAAAATAATAATAACATTATTAAATTATATTAGTTATTATGATTCCAAATTTGGAATACATTTTTTTGCATTTAATTTTTATAAGTTGATGAACTTAATTTTAATTAAGTACAGAAACTACAATGAATAAATTTTTTTAAAAAATTATTCTTTATGTGTAAAACATAATTTTGTTATATTTTTTGACTTCTAAAACCTATGAAATTATTCTGTAATAATATATTTAATATATTTTTATATATATTATTAAAAAATTATAAAATATATATTAGATAAATTTTTTAATTTAAAAACACATAGTATGAGTAAAAATAATTTTATAGAAAAATGCTTCTTAATACAAAAAATTAACCTATACAAAAATCATTTATATTGATGATTTATATATAATTAATTATAATATTTTTAATAAAAGAATAATAAGGTAAATTAAATATGAATTTAAAAAAATTAGGGAATTTTTATGGAAAATAAATGACAATTTTTTGAAAAATGTTTATATTTTACACTAATAAATATAAAATTAGTGTTTTTAGGAAAAAAAATTATAAATTTAAAATAAGATAATATTGAGTGGGTTATTTTTTAAATGATATTGATTTTATGAAAAATATTTTTTTTAAATTATATATATTAATTATAAATGTGTTGGAAAAAATTAATTAAAAACTAATTTTAAAGAATATATATTTATATGTGTAATATGACATTACTGAATATTGAAAAAATATTATTTATAAATTAGTTAATTAATATACACTAATGGAATAATTTATACCTATATATTAAAAATTTTTTATTACTATTCCTACCTTCAGATATAATTGGTTGGTTATAATGGTTTATTATATCATAGTTCATATACACTCTAGGTCGCATGTAGAAAAAGCTGTAAAATTAATCATATTTTAGGTCAAATTAAATAAATATAAAATATTTGGGTGCTACCGATTAAATTGGAAAGAGTTTTAGGTACAAATAACAGGAGGTGGTCTCCTTATAACATAAAATGTTGGTAATAAATGATAAAGGGTTCACCAAAACAGTAGAGATAATTGTACTAAAAAAACGGCCATTAAAAAATGTTGTGACAAAATACTATTTATTATGGAAACCAAATAAATTAATAGCTAGAACAATATAAAAAGATTGTAGTATCATCCAGATAAATGTAACCAAAAATACAAATATATTATTTTTTTTGAGAACTACTATGAAAAAACATGACTCCAGACCTCAATAAACTCTAAATATTACCCCCCCCCCAATCACACACAAATAAAACATCACAATTATCTACTAAATAAAAATATAATATTCCCCTCATGTGTTTCATTAAAAGTACCGCATTAATACTCACCATAGTTCCAATGCATCAATGATTATATTGAATCAGTATGGAATATATAAGAATTTTCCAACAAAAGAAATATATTTTTAATAAATTCTAGATATATATATATAAAATAAGAATCATTAAGAAAACATTTATCATAATAATTTAATAAAATAAAATAAATTGGCATATCAAAACTATTTATATCAGATAATAATTTTAAAATAATTCCATTCATGACATTGATTTAAATATTATATCTAATTTTCTACTTGGAATTCCTATTCTATATACTCACAAAAATAAGAATAAATTCAATATGAATGTTCCAATACAAATGAGTAGTAACTCATCCTTCATATCATGTCATAATTTGGTCTTGATCTGAAATTTCTCAATTGGAATGGGAAACCAAATTTTAATCCCATAAGGACCCTTGATATAAAGTCTTAAACCCCGAAAACCCTTTTTTCTAATGTATCTTTCAAAAAATATTATAAAGAGTTCTATTTGGGAAATTAAAAAAAAACATTTAGGGGAAGCATTCTAACTGGTAATTTTTAATGAATATTATGTTGGAATCCTCAACAATAAATATGTAAGGAGTATTAAAAACATAATTAATATTTTATATATCCCAACCCTTAATGTTCTAGAAGATATAGAGAGGGAATGACAACATATAAAATAAATGGTTTTTATTCTAGAGCTATTAAAAATAAATAATGGTAGATCCGAATTACATAATAATTCAATTCAAAATATAAAAATACATTTAACAAAATGCTCAAATCTATATATCAAGTAATAATAGATATCATCCTTGAATCTTCCTAAAATTAAATGATGATATCTTTAAAGATACCCTGAAATTGATAGATGAAATTGTATCCACATATATAAAAGACAAGAGAAATTTGAATAAATTTGTTAATAGAGGAAAACCACCAAAAATAATAAGAGCATTCATCATGATTGAAATCCTATAAAAAAATATGAAAAATGGGGATTTAATATTTTTTTATACCATAAAAATCCATTTATGGATTCAATTAATCAAATGGCAGGGTAAGGCTACATGTTTTATAAAATATTTTTTCAACTATACGATAGAAAATTCCTCAAATCTATCATATCTCTGGATTCTTCCAAATGATTTGGAAAACCCTCTTAACAACAAGAATAAAGACTAATTACCATGGGAAAAGGTAATTAGGGTAATCCACACAGTTTTCCCAAACCGCACACAAACTGTGCACCTCATCCTGTACTCTCACAAGATATTTCATGGTTTCTCAAGGAATACACATGTTTTCCACCAACCATGTTGAAGTCTTGAAACCTATAAAAATATTTCCGAAGTTTTAAAAAAATAACTGATGACTAAGAATAACCAAATAATAGATAAATAACACTTAGAATATTGACACATACCTCACACTGAGGGTGTTGTAATCTCCCTACCATTAGGTATTTAATTATCACAATTTTTAAGATATGCAATGATTTGGAAGATATTTTCTCATTATACAAAAATTAAGTCATCGTGTTCTAATATATATTTCTGATATTCGATTTCCTACCATTATACCAAATGTAAATAAATACATTTCCCGCAAAAAATATTTTTTCATATTTCAAAGATATTTATCTGTAAAAGGAAAAATATAGTATCGAACTCCATATTAATAAATCCCAAAAAAATTACATACCATGGGTCAGTGTCATACTTCTATAGTTTAAATATATTAAATACATAATGAACAAATCTTATCCTTGGTGGAAATGAAAATCAATAATTCACACAACATATCTTGTCATGTATCTCAAAAGTTCTATCATACCAAATTGAAAAAATCCATTATTTTCCTCAAATGAAAATTATGGATCATGTGACCTTCATGAAATTACATTCCTCCACTGAAAATAAGTACATGATATGAAAATGATATAAATAATATTAGGAATGTTTTTTCATCATTTCCATTCTCTTCATAATCAATAAAATCTTCTTCATCTTCTCATATTCCAGACTAGGTCTAATTAGAGTACTATCTCATATATATACCAAATTATGTTAATAATGATATTGAAGGATTTATATTTCTTCATGTGGAGCCTACTTTATTATTTCATAGTACACATTGTAATATAAGAGCACCTCTAAATTAAAATGGTATTTTATTAAGCCACTATAATATAAAACACAATCTATGGTCATGTCATCAAATGTTTGGATCTTTCTTATAACATCCAATCCATTTAAGGATGATATGTTATTATTATGGTCAACTAGGTTCAAATGGATTTCTACAGGGGCCTAAAAAAAGTGGTAAAAATTTGTACATGGTCAGGTACGATCTAGAGAGGTACACCATGTATGATTACTACCTCTCATATATAAATCAATGTCAAATCATCTTAAATATTGGATTTAGATATAATAATTTAGATGACATACAACATGAAGTAGTCTATAATCACCCAATTGAAATCAATATTTTTAATTATTTCACGTAATCCTATGATAATGTCCTAACAATTTTTATCGTAGTTTCATATTCTTATAGGTATGAACTATAATATAACAATTGTTCTTTCTTGTTTAACCTTGACCAGTTGATATGTGTTTCATTTCAAAAAATATTTATTGACACACTGATTCATCCAAAATCATTAAAACTTATTGTATAGTGCCTCATACATTTATTGGATTCTTAAATATATAGAACATTATGAATGGTATTATAAAAAAAGAAGTTAGTCCTGATAATATAGTGGAACTATGACCTGATTTTTAAATTGAAACACTAAGATCCAATAATTTTACCATCTATCAATGGTCTCCCAAACACTCATTTTTGAGTTTATGATTTTATATTTATGGAAATATACCTATGAAACCGAAACCCACCCAAAAAAATTAGGAATAATAGGAACAAAAAACATGACTAAAACAATATATTTTCTTATTGAAATCTAAATGCATATATAAAATCACATTCATCAACTATTCCTTATCAAACAATTCATTAACCAACTGATTTGTGAATTGTAACTTAGATCAAAATCCACTAAATATTAATTTACCATCATATACAATATTAAAAAGATATGAATATTTAAATATTATATAAATTTATGTTATCCTAAATTAAAATACTTATATGAATTTCAGTGTTAAAAAATTTAATATTTATTAAATGCATGAAACTGTTAAATGAAGTGATAAATAATATATATTTCCAGGAATGTACTATCATTGTAATTTTTATATCATCGATTATAAAATCCAATTCATTTATAGGAAACCACAATGATTTGTATTTAATTACATGGTCTTAATGTATGTGAACACATTTATAACACTATGTAGATGCATTAAAATACACATCATAACATTTCCCTGGTTGTTGTAGGGTACATATTTGCGTTGATTTGAGATGGAATATAATTTATTAGAATGGTTCTGATATTCGTTGGTATATTTTTGTGGAATAAAATTATTCTTCAAATTCTTTCATTTGGGATGAATGACATGAAATTCCATGAAACATATGACAGTAATAACTTACTAATATGATATGTTACATATAAACTATTTATTATAAGGACAATGTTCCCATGGGGTTCTCTATACAACCTATATTTATTCATCATGGTCACTCTTACTCAAAGAATATAGTTAGATGCCATCCAAAAATACCATAAAGAAGAAATAAATGTCCTATTTAATGACATCATATATAATTTCCATGAAATTGTTTTGTGAATTAATTAGATGAAAGATTGCAACCAGATATCCATAAAGACCATAATGGCTCCAATGAAATTCTTTAGTATAACATTATTCCTAACCCAATGTTTAAATTACTAAAACTGTAAATATATTTGAGAGAACAATTTCAATCCCATAAAATGATCAAACATGCCATTATTTTGTCTATATTGATAATGTTAATTTATTATAACCTGATTTATCTTAGGATAATAAACACAATGCCAATGTAAACCATCAGAAATATTCATAAAGGGATCTAGAGTAATCCATGGTGGTGTATTTGGTCTTATAAAATCCTTACATTCCAATTCTACCAACTTCAACTTTCAATTAAATCATTTTTTGTTCCTATTATATAATACTAAACTAATGTAATAGTGTTCATCAGTATTATATTAATAAATTATTATTCAAACCTTTTTAGTAGAATGATAGAAAATTTTATAGGGAAAATATCAGTATATTGATCTCAAATATCTATAAAATATCATATCAAGATTTCAAAAAAAAATTTCCAAAGTTATTTATTCCAAATGTTAAAGGATATACCCAACCACATGTATTAAATGTCTGGTTCTACTAGTAATTTGATACCAATGTCCGTTAAATAAATGAATCATTAAATCAGATGATGAAAACTATACATGATTGGAATATCCATCGATGTGGTCTAAGAAATATATCAGACAAACCATTCACAAAATTCAATCAATGATTTCCATATATTTAATGGGAAAATAACTAAAAAATGAAATCCATATATTGTTATAGGACACGTTTCACACATAATTCCTCTCCATTGTAGTTTCCAAAGAGGTGTTTGGATTCTCATAACATCATGCATCATTTTCACATTGAACCAAATATGATTTTTAAAATGAGAAGGCTAATATGAGTTGGATGTGGTTTTATAAAAAAACATTTATAATAGTTGGGTTCTGAAGGTTAGAACCTCACACAATATGAAGGTTATATTGGTCCCCCATGAATATTTTCTTCACATCATTCAACTTCTTACACATTAATATTAAACTATTTATGCTTATATACAATTTTTTCATTGGTTTTAGTGATTATTTTGTTTCTTTAATCACATTAAATCACTCAGTTTTTATGTTGAGGTAAATTTTTATGAGGACGGTCTAACAGTGCATTTATGGCTTGCAACATATTGGATCTATTTTCCTAACTTTTTCTTAGAGGTATATTAAAATCACTTCTGGTTGTAGCATATTTCCAAAAATTTTATTCTTTTAAGATGAGGTCATATAATCCATTTTCTAATGATCCAAATATCCACAATGAATACACCTTGTATTTTAGCACCCTATTACATAATTTAGGCACTTATTCATTCATTTTTAATCGTCCAATATTGGTTTTGTTTGTAGGTTTCTTGAGGATGGAGAGACCTTACTAAATAAACTAACTAATTCTTTGGGATATAATATTGTTTTAATTAATATAGTCTTAGTATAAATATGTCAATGAATTGTACGGGTTCTCCCTATTTTCTATTATTTCCCAGGGTTGTTTTTCTTTTTCTTCTAATAACTAGGTTGTTTTGTGTCTATTGGGTTATTAAACACTATGTAAATTAACTAAATAATGAGTAGTTTTTTCACTAGATACTAGGAAATTGATTTATATAATCAATGTTCAACACACCATGTAATGTATTACATTCTTTAATGAACAAATGAGGTTTTATTAAAAGAGAGACATGCTTTTTAGTGATTTCAACTTTTTTGGAGTATAATATCTGTAATGGGATAACATTTCATGTAAGTCATGTGTTTTAGTTTTATAGGTATATGCGAGGGTGGTTAATTCATTTATTCACCTAAAGAATCCATCTCTCAAACAAGATCTAACTATAGGTGGTTTTAGAGATATATGATCTTTTTGGATCATCTTTTTAGTGATAATTCATTTGAATTTTTATTGATCACCCTTTCAGGTATATTATCCTTTTGGTTTAACATTGGATTTGATTTTTGTTTCAATATTGGCTGTAATAATGTTTTGTATTCCTGATTAGATTTTTTTCTACTAGTCCTTTATATATTCATGGTGTGACTTTTTGATTAACAATTGATCTCATGATTTCCAATCACTATTGATGAAGGTGGATCGGTTTATACCACATTGAGGTAGGTGCTTTTATACAATGGGTTAATTCATTGAATTGATTAATGTTACTTTAATCCTTCTTTGTGTGGATCATTGATTTTATATTTAACTTTTTTTAGATAATTTCAATGAATGAAAACAATTTTTATGTATTTTTTCATGTACAAAATAATTGATTGATTAGGAAATTTATTTTAAACATTGAAGTCAATTGTTATTGCTCTTAACATATTATTTAAAATTTTGACCACTTTATGATATTTAAAAAATTTAGAACATTAGTAGCTGTGGGTGTATCAATAAATAGGCATCAGTATCGATACTATGTCGGACTCACAAATGAGAGATAACATTTTGGGATATTAACAGAAAATACTCAATATTAGTTGGTACCAATGTTATGAATGTTTATCATTTTTGGGGTATAATATTTATTGTACCATAGTCTATGGTCCAATACTAGTTTCTTTTTCATTTATGCTTATTTATTACATGATCATTATTATCATGGATTGTTGAGAAAATATTTTATAGTGGTTTTATTACATGACATCACATGATGGTATTTCACAGATAGGTTTTTACATACTTACACTATGATACAAGGGCATTATTATTTTTATTTCATGTATATTTTCTTATTTATGGTTTTAGAATAATTAATTTGTTTTCAAAATCAAAATTGAAAACAATTTATAAATGGATTCGTTTTAATAAAAATCGATTGAATAAATTTATAACATTAAATTGTACATATTTATTAATCCTAACATTAGACCTTATAGATAATTTATGGTTTTATCATATTGGTTGTTTTTCTTGCACCCTACATTTTTCATTACCTAGTTGTAGATTTTTTATTTCTTTATACAAGTAAATGGAATGGAATGTCGAAGTATGTTAGCTTCATCTTTGGTCTTTTCCTTTACAGTGGGATAGTTTGGAGTCCATTATAAGTAAGATAGAGTTTTCAATAAATATATAGATTACCATGTTGGGATCAGATTATATAGTTTTTGGTCAAACTATTTTATTCTACTTTCTTACTTTGGTTTATATATTGTATTAGATATATTTAGGATTTGTTTTAGTTTTTTATCAATCCTCACTGTATAACATAAGGGTTGGGTTTGTGTGTTTGTTAAGGGTTGGTTTGTTCTGATTTTATATCAATAAAGGAATTATCCTAATGTGTGTTAACCCTTTATATGTTATGTTCTATTTCATGGATTGATAGGATTTATGATCATTAAAATTAGATAATAATTGTGGAAAAGGGGCCTGACCATCTAATGTATTTAACTGAACATGAATTACCAATGGTGTTTAGTGTCATTTACCATGTTTGGGGAATTGAGATTAGGATCATTTTAATTAATTATATTTGTATATTATTTAAACTAAACAAATTCTTTTTATTTTTAAATTTATTTGGTAGAATTCATAATTTTGTTAAAATCCTGTTTTTAAAGCATTTGTTTGAATTTTTATTGTGGTTATTTGATTTTGGAATGTTCTAATGATATAATTTGTTAATTTCATGTGTTTAGTGGATAATTCCTATGATAAGGATCTTCAAAATATGATATTGAAATCATAGATATGGGTTCTTCAAGAATAGCCTACAATGGACAATTATTTGATATAATGAGTAATCCTCACTAGTCTGACTCTAGGTCAAGTGGGTGTTCTGTTCCCAAAATGTGTGAAGGATCATAAATCTGAGTTTACTAAAAAATCATCTTCCTATAATCCAGAGAGATAAAGGACCCATGGAATATAAGGATTCACTTGGGAGGATTGAGAGGATATTCAATTTCATTAATACTCATAAGGACTCCATGGTGGGGTTATCCACATACATTCTTGGGGGAGATAAATAAGATTGTGGGACTCTATCATGTAGGATATGTTTCATGAGGACTTCATTAGGGATTATAGAATGCCATTATTAAGCTATAGTTTCACCCTATAAAATAACATGAGGCATGAAACCCAATTATCTTGACCTTCATGTGGGGGGGGGGGGCAGTATGTTTTGGAGTATACTACCTATTTTAATGAGTTATTTCATCTAGAACACAATATTTTCCCAAAGGAGTAACTATTGTCTAATTGGATTGATTTGAGACTAAAGAATGATATTAAGTAAATGTTTATTATCATTTATATCCATACCTTTGGGGATTTTTTTAACAAATCATATTTGTCTTAGGCAGACATAGTTGTAAATACAGGTTTGGGTTGATCATCAGTTGGTTCAATTGTTATAACGGGTGAATCTTAATTCCACAAGTGGTAGTACAAAGGTGGTTAGCTTTTTTCTAAACCATTTTTAAGTGCATCAAGAGGACATCATCAGGTTATTTACTATTAGCACAAAATTCATGGTCATTCTAGGCCTAATTGTATGGAGGCTCCTAATACTTGTCATCTTTGTGGGAATTCTAGACACTTATTGTCCTTTTGTGTAAATATATCCTTCGATCCTAAGCCAAAATCCACACTCAACAAGTGTTTGAAGGGATGTATTGATGATTCCATGGGGGTTTGTATTATCCAAAGTATAAGAGCGATGTTCATGTGGATAGGATAATATACCTTTTTGAGGTAGAGTATATACCCAAATAATCTGATGTAGGGCCAGATACTATTAGTTTTATATTGTTTATTTCATCTTATATGGAGATGGCTTTTTTATTCTAGTTCTATACATTCATTCATATTGTTAATGTTATTTGAAATTTCCATCTTATGTTCACAATATAACACATTTTTAGGACCAATAGAGGCCTATATACCCTTTGAGGGGCTATGAATCCGGGTATGGACATTCTTTTTCAAGATTTTTTTGCCCCAATGGATCTTGACCTCATTATTACAAGGGTCAATTTTTTTCACTTTTGTGTTTTAATGACCACTTATTTTCTTTTTCATCTGATGATGTTTCTTTAAATGCAATGTAGGGAAGAAAGTAGGCAGACATAGAGATTTTTACATGGTTCACCCTCACTGGGCTATGTCCAAGGAGAATACAACGGCGATGTGCTGCTGTAAAAATCCACTAAAGCACAATGCAGTTTACAAGGTTCGGGATATATAACTTCTATTCCCAGGCTCACTGCCTTTACAATTATTAGTGTTAGCTCACAGCTTTCCCAAGCATCACTCCATGTTTCTCTCTCTCAGGGTCACTGCCAGTGGAAAGGATCACCTTCTTCATCTTCCTTTTATCACTGCTCTAGAAAGGATCCACTAAATGTTTATAGACCTTTAGGTATCTTCATTATTACTAATGAATAAATCCACTGTTGTATGTAGATGCTCTATTGAAGTCCAAATTTCACCCGTAGATGAATCTCACTTTGCACCGAAGGTATCTGGAAATAATCCAGCTTCCATAAGGCCCTGAATCATTACCATGCTTCAACCATACCTGGTGCCCTTATTCAAGCTGGCATGCAAGTCACGTTGTGCAAGTTCTAACTGGCATGAATGTTCACCTCAACTATTTGCACGACACTAGCTTCTGCAACTCTAAACTGGCGTGACTCACACCCTTTTACTACCAAACCAATACTGGCGTGCAACCACCAACTGTTGTGCTTCTTCAAAACCTGGCATGCATGTGTCACCAAAACACTTGTGCGATACCCCCTTCTTCAACTCAAAACTTGGGCAACTCCCATCCTTTCTATCCCAAACTGCTTTGGATACAGAACAATCAATTGGGGCGTAATGTTTACTTTCACAACCACACCACCACTTGTGCAACCACCACACCTGCATGATGGGATCTTTGATTTTCTCTATGTGGTGAACTCACACTGAATGAGGAGGGGTTGAACTCTATTTATAGGAATTTGGACACACAACATAATAGCGCACAAGTCTCCCCTTGGCGTGCAAGTTTCAGCACGCAAGTCTCTACTGTGAAGTTCACTTGCTCGACCATCCCTAAAACATGGGCGCCATTATTCCCTTTTCTATATTTTGATCATCTGGTCTTGAAAAACATATGGCACACAAGTTTCCTCTCCTTCAAGACAACGACACGCAAGTACCTTTTCCAAAGCATGGATCCTTAACCACAACCCTTGAACTTGACATACCACCATGTAATCCCCTTTTTCATCAAAATTTTACGTCATGGTCTGCTTTCTCAATAATCACACCACATATGTCCAATTTTTCAACAAACAAAATCACCCCAAAAATTCTTCAAGGATACCTTGATGGATTTTTTCCCATCAATACCCCCCTTTGGGTTTGTTGACAATACTTCCACAAAATTATACATCATTAATTATTTAGCCACCATTCACCTATTACAATTCTGACAGCGATCAACAATTTACTCAACACGTACTCTAATCCAACATGAACAATTCTCAGCATGAGAAACAAGAGTAATTTTAAAGTTCATCAATGAATCATTTCAACGTTGACACCTACTGTTGTCACCAAACTGATACCAATTTTTGGAAATATTTATACTGCGTACGACCACCACACTTCTTCTTTTATCACGATCCTCAGCTATTGTGATATATATTCATTGATTGATCACTTCTAGTATTATCAGATTTGATACTCTCCTTGTCTCCTCACAGCTTTAACTTTTGTCTATTGAAAATCCCCTTTTACACTATTTCCTGTGTTTTCCAAGCTATGTTCTAACTAAGAACGTACCAATAGCTTCAACTCCACCTATCTGGCTGCTCCACCTGTTAGCTTCTCCCTGTATCTTTCATGATTTCTCAAATAGCCACACTGTCACCCCCTTAAACAATCACTATTTTCTTCCCCCTTTGTCAACAAACCCAAATGTCACTCCTTTGCAGTCTGTAACAGCGTAGAGAAGCAATATTAATACATTAGGGAAAAACACCTCATACCTCGTGGATAGGGGGCTCCACATCCACACTATTTTATGTTCGGGGAGTCGACTGAACTTCCAGATCTAGTTGATGTCTTTCAAACTATTCCTTGGTTAAGGTATTTTTCAGAATATATGAAACCAGTTGCTCTATAAGAACATACTCTAACTTCACAAGCCCATGCTCCACCTTCTCCTATATTAAATGATATTTGATCTCAATGTGCTTTGTCCTTGAGTAATGAACTGGATTTTTTCTAATATTGATAGCACTTGAGTTATCGCACTGGATTCTGATTGGAGACTTCACTCTGAATCCAATATCATCAACCTGGTGCTTCATCCACAATAATTGTGTTCTTGCTTGAGTGGATGTAATATACACTGCTTCTACGGTGCTCAATGAAATGAAATATTGCTTCTTTCTTAGCCAAGAAATACACAATCCACCAAGATATAATTCCCCACATGACGTTGATTTTCTATCATCCACTGAATCATCCCATATGAATTAGTATATCCAAATAACTCTGTTTGACATTTTTCATTATATGTCAAGCCGAATTCCACTGTGAACATGATATACCGAAGTATTCTTTTCACGGAAAGCATGTTGCTTTCCTTGGTCTTACTCCGATATCTCTCTTTTTGGCATGTGGAGAATACAATTCTAGGCCTTGTTCCATTCAACTACAGAAAACATCAAATATTTTTTCTGTATTCTGTACTATTAACTACCTTTCCATCCTAATCTTTGGACAGTTTCGTCCAGGTAACCACTGGAGTCTTCATTTCCTTGGAATTTTCCATTCCAAACCATCTTAAAACCTCCTTGGAATATTTAGATTGAGAAATGAATGTTCCATTATTTCATTATGTCACCTGTAGACTAAGGAAAAAACATTATCTCTCTAATCATTGAAATTTCAAAATCACATTTCATGAATCTGGAAAACGTTCTTCATTGAGCTTCATCTGATCCACCAAAAATTATGTCATCGACATAAACCAACACCATCATCATTTGATTGATTTAATTTCTAAAATAGTGATTGTAATCAACTCCCCCACACTGGAAACCAATCTTGTTCAAATACTGGTCAAGTCTTGAGTACCATTCTCTTGGTGCTTGTTTCAGCCCATATAATGCCTTCATCTGCCGACATAATTTATTCTCATAGTCATGAAGTAAAAAAATATCTTGCTGCCCAATCTACACCTCATCTTCCTGAACCCATTCAGTAATTCAGATTTGACGTCCATCTGGAACACATTGAACTTTCTTGGCACTATTATGGCTAAAAATAATCTGATTCTCTCCATCCTGGAAACCGGTGCAAATGTCTCATCAACATTAATGCCCTATATTTGGGAGTATCCTTTACACAGCAGTCATGCTTTGATTCGAATTACTGCGCCATCTTCCTTCATTTTTTTTTCCAAAAACCAATTTACTCCCGATGACAATCTTATTTTCTAGTCTCAAAACAATAACCCATGTATAATTATTTTATTAATGGTCATCAGTCACTTATTATTACCCTTTGTGGCTTTCCTCTTCATCAAATTCATCAGGAAATTTACCACTATTTCATTGTTTAGTGGAATCATTCCTTCCAACTACGTATCACAGCTTCATGGTTTCCTAAATATAGTCAACTAATACCACATTGTTAGATCAAAATAAATGAGAATGAAATGCATGATTATTACTGCTTATCCCACAATATTTATTCCCCCATTAGACAAAACCTGAGATGAGTCATCCAATTATTTCGTTGATGGAGCTTTCATCAATTTTTGTTGTTTAATACTCCTCTTATGTTATGAAACACTTTCTGGTGTTAGGCCCATAAATATTCTTCTACTGCTGCATCATTTATTCTCATCTTCCACTCGACATTGAGCCATTAACCAAATATCTAAGCCTACTGAGTAGGAACTCGCTGTAGGAAACAAGACATAAAGTTAATAACAAAATCACTTCCTATTGTGCATTGTTACTCCCTTTTCACCTTCAACTCTGCTACCAGTTTTGATTCAATTTAAATTTTTAAGCATATCACTACTGCTGTGTATCATTAGATGCCACTTCCCCTTGGATCATATCTCCCTAAAACTTGAAACATTTGAGTCATTAGTTAACAGTATTTATATACATAGGTAGAGGGGTGATTTATGGTTTCCTCAAGATGCTGATATTGGTTAATCCTGATGGGTCTACCATTTGATTCTTTCTTGCAGAGCAGCACACTCTTTCCATGCTTCTTCTAGCTACCTATCCAACTTCAACTGATCTAGCCACATGACTAAGAATTCATCATCTAGATACTGAGCCTTTTTCTGATATGTAGACTCTGTAAGCCTATACATTCTCACCATTTGGGGTTTAAACCCACTAGTACACATTTCTTTCTTTGATGGTCCACGAAAATTTCATTTCCTTTGATTCTTTATCTCGGTAGGAATCTCTTCACTTGTCATCTACTATTTCTTCTTCCACCATTGTATGAGTCTTTCTCTTTTCTCTACTTCTCACTGAGGAACACGCCATGCAGATTTTTCAATGCATTCTTTGTTCATATTTCATTTATCAGATATCTTAGTCACCACACTATTTTTCACTGGTGGTGAATTCTCCCCTGACTGTGCATTATTCATTCTAATAGCTGGAGTAGATCTCCCCTTAATCTTCTAGGTTTGTTCAGATTCTCTCCCAAAGGGTTGTTGTGAGTGTGACAAAGAAAGTGATTGATACCCCTTTCTCTTATCTGTTTGTGATTCCCCTAAGGTATAAAACCTGTTTTTCATTATACAACATTCTCTTACAATGTAAGATTTCTCATTATACACCATTGGTGTCATAAATATCCTCTGAAGTTCTTATTTCATTCATGTTTTCTTTATACATCAATGTCTTGGGAAATCCCCATAATCAGAACATATAAAGAATTTTCCATCAAAGGCAAATGTCATTTCAATATTTCTCTATCGAGATGTCGATGCATCTTGAGTTCTTCCTCTAACATTGTGCTCCTATGCCTCATGATACATACTCATGGTGTGTCCCATTCTTCTACAGTAATTGAATCTAATAAAATATTTCCTCTTAGAGGATCTTCTTTCTAATTTCTAATAACACTTTTTATTATTCTCATATTTATTAATGTTTCTATTTTCACAGCCCGAAATATATTCCTGATCCTCTAAACAAAAGCATGATGTGTTTCCATGAATCTCGCAAGAATAGCACATGTCGTCAATACTTCGTGTAACTGTCCTATTAGGCATATCTCCAGCACCTACATGATTTCCTCCACTTATATAACTATTCAAAGCTCTATTTATATCATGGACGAGAGGTAATTCATCAAATCCAATACCAATTTTTTCCAATTTATATGGTATTTGAGCTGAGAAATTTTTTTCTTGTTTTTTTTCAAAAATAGAATATTTTATTTTCATTACATCATGTCCTTCAGAAGGACATTTAAATAGTAAGTACATGGAAACGTTCATTTTAGTATTTCCTCTAGAATTGGATTTCTCCACATCCTTCTTCACTAATTCTTGTTCTACTTTCATCTATTGATTCTTTATATCCCTTAATTAACATTGGGAATTGAGTTCTCTTCTGATATTCTTTCCACAACTCATCTCATCTTCCATTTCTCGTGTGAGCTTTTCTACCATATCACTTTTCTCCTTTACATTTAATTTTTCCTGAGAAACCTATTCAGAGAGAGATAAATTCAGTTGTTGTAGCCTTTGATTCTTGATAACCTTTTCAGAAAACTGTGTAGCTAGATCATCATTTCTAGATTTTAGATTCTGAACTTCAAATGACTTCTGATTCCCTTCATATTTATCATCTTTTTGTTTTATTTTCATTCTAGCCTTCTTTTGTAGTTCTTCAATTTGGGAATCATTTTTCTCCCATAGGTCAGTAGCCACATAAAAATGCCTTTGATTTAATCCTATTGACAAATTGACATAATTTTTCCAATACTTGGATCTAGATATCTTTAAATATAACATCTTCATCCAATTTCTGATCCAATTTCGATTGTCATGTTGACAACATCTACTGGTGACCTCTTTCTTGAAGCTTCTTCATCATCAGTTATTTCAGTATCAATTAGATGTTCATATACTTCACTCATTCATACATCATGATTGAGTGAATCAATATTTTCCCTATCAGATTCAACCAGGCCTTCTTTTTGTAAGTTGTTTGATTCTTCTGGTTGAATAACACTTTTTCCATAAACACTTCAACACTGAGGGATATCACATAACTTTTAATTCTTCTATGTTGTTTTTCCCTTTTCCATGGAACACTGAGATAAGAACAGACTGATTTAACCACAAAGATCAACTACTACAATTCATAGAAAACAAATCTGATAAAAGAAACATATCACTTTAATACCAATTTTTAGGACCAATAGGGGTCTATATACCCTGAGGGGGGGGGGGGGGTGAATCAGGGTATGGATATTCTTTTTCAAAATTATTCCTACCCCACTATATCATGACCTCTTTATTAAAAGGGTCACTTTTTTTTCACGACTTTGTTTATTATGACCACTTCTTTTCTTCTTTATCTGATGTTGAAGCTTTAAATGCAATGCAGGGAAGCATGTAAGAAGACACCGAGATCTATAATTGGTTCACCCACACTGGGCAATGTCCAAGGAGCATACAACAACAATGTGCTAGTGTACCAAATCAACTAATGAACACTACTATTTATAAGGATATAGATAGTTCCCATCTAATCCAAGGCTCACTGCCTTTACAATGTTTAGGGTCAGCTCATTGCTTTTCCAAGGGTCACTCCCTGTTTCTCTCTCTCTGGCTCACGACCGGTGGAGAGGATCACATTCTTCATCTTATTTTGTTCACTGCTCTGGAAAGGATCCAGTCACAATTTATAGACCTGTAGATCTCTTCATTATCACTAATGAATACATACTTTGTTGTATGTAGATACTATATTGATGTCCAACTTTCACGCGTAGATGAATCTCATATTGCACCAAAGGTATCAAACAATATTCCAGCTTTCATGAAGACCTGAATCACTAACATGATTTAACCATACCTCGTTCCCTTCTTCCAAGTGAGGCGCAAGTCTCATTGTGCACATTATAAATGGTGCACAATTTCATCTCAACCACTTGCGCGCCACTAGCTTCTGCGACTCCAAACTTGCGTGACTCACACCCTTTTACGCACAAACCAATATTGGGGTGCAACCACGAACTCTCGTGCTTCTTCAAAACCTGGAGCAGAATTGTCACCAAACCACTTGCGCTACACCCCCTTATTCAACTCAAAACATGGGAAACTCCCTTCCTTTCCCCCCCAAACCACTCTGAATTCGCAACAATCAACTGGCGCGTAACATCTACTTACGTGACCACACCACCACTTGTGTGACCACCAAACCTACACAACATGAGCTTTGATTTTCTCTATGTGTTGAACTCACATCGAATGAGGAGCATTAAACATTTATTTATAGGAATTTTGACACCTTACACTATGGCGCGTAAGTCTCCCCTCATCCTGCATGTTTCGGCATGCAAGTCACTGCGTGCAAGTCACTTGCGTGACCAACCCTATAACTTGGGCGCCCCTTATCCCTTTTCCATATTTTGATGTGCTGATCGTGAAAAAAATATGGCACACAATTTTACTCTCCTTCATGTAAATGGTTCTAAATTCCCTATTCCGAAACCAATTTTCTCCATTTTTCGATTTTCAGGCCCAAAAATTTGGCAAGCACTCAAAAATGGTGCCAGATTGTATCTGCTCTTTTTGTACCGCCTCCATATAATCAATTCATTTTTCATCATTCTGGAATCAAATATGGATCCTTAACAACAACCCATGAACTCTACATGCCACCATGAAATCCCATTTTTCAAAAAATTTGTACATCATGGTTTTCTTTGTCAACAATCATACCACAGATGTCCACTTTCTCAACAAACACACTCACCTAAAAAATGATTCAATGATACATTGAGGGATTTTTTCCCAACACCCATTCTTTTATTGTATTTTCATGCCCTTGGGGAAGAGGTCCAACCTCGGTTTTAGGTTCTCTATTTTTCAGCTGATGATAATAGACTTTTTGGAGGAGTTGCACATTGTGGTACTCAATATTTAAATATTTATCGTGATAATATTTATTGATTTATTGATTAGTTTTATGTAAAGATGGAATATATTCGTTATCAGGTATAGTTTTTATCTTCTGATGGTGTCACTCATGTATTTCATGGTGAGTGATACTCTATATTGGGAAGCATGGGGCAAGTGGTTAGTTATATAAGAGTAATAACATGAATGATGTCAGGGATGATTCTTAATGAATGTTAACATTTCATGGGAATTCATATTATTTTAGAGGGCTTTGAGTAACCCGAGGACTTAATAAATGAATTTTATAGTTTACATCTATAAAGAGAGGTCAAGATTAATATTGACCTAGTCCTTTGTATGGTAGCCATTTTTTCTCCGTTATATCAAATTTTTTCTTTCATAGTTTGTGGGACTAATGTTATATCTAAATGATTTAGAGGTTAAAGGATTTGATCATCCATGAATGTCACCATCAGCTTTTCCACTCGTCTTTACAAACAATGTAAAAGGGAGAGTTTTGTTGGTATTTACAATAGGAAGTTGAATAAGGTAACTATTAAGAAAAAATATTATTTTCCAGTGATTGAAGATCTATTTTAAAATCTGTTATGGTCATGTTGGTTTTAAAATACTAACCTTAATTAATTTTAGCACCAGGGGAGATTATAAAAATTGGATATTCTGATGAAAACTTTTTTGATCCATTATGGGAATTGTTATTTTTCTGTTAATCCATCCATCCTAACTAACACCATTATGTTATTTCTGATTATGATGAATCATGTTATTCATTATTTGTTTCAATATCTTGTTAATTATTTCACGGATGATATATCTGCCCACTATAAGTGGGTGTTAGAGAAAATTTACTATTTGAATAGTAACATTCTAACTCAGAGAGAACATCCCATATATGGTAAACATTCACACTTTTTCTTTTTGATATGGTAACTAAGAATTCATTAGAATTTAATATAATATAGGGGTTAGTCAATGGAAAATGAAAGGATAATTGATACTTTGTTCTTGAATAATCCCAACAATCTATTTGTTATCCATAGATTCAATGTTTTGGCTAGTTATTGTAGTCTGAATGTTTAGGATTTGTCTAAGTTCACGTCATTGATGAATTATTTAACCCATAAGGGTAAAATATTTGAATGTAATGAAAAATGTATGATAGATTTTTAGGATACTAAGATGCTTTTTACTTAATAATATGTTTAAATTCTTTCATAACAATTTTTGTGTATGGAGGTTTTTTTGCGATGATTCTTGTATATGGTTAATATGTGTCGTGTTTAAGGGGAAATTTTTAGGGAACTATGTCTCATTCAAAGTATGCCAAAATGATAATAACAAACATACCCGTGACATTTATTTGGTATTGGTTATGCATGATGTTAAAATGTGGAACCATTTTCTCTTTGGGGAGTGTGTTAATATTAATTATAATCATATGATCCAGAAATATATTTTCACTTAGAGGGATCTAGAAATATGATAGAGACACTGGGAGGAATAAATTTATACTTTTGATTTTTATACTGTGTACACCCCTAAGTTTGGAAATTTCATTGCTGATGTGATGAGAAAGAAATTACTAACCCACACCATGAATGAAATGGTTTATCAATGGTCTCTAATGACTATGTTTATCAATATGAGCATTGAAGTGAGACAGGATGGGGGATAGTTGTTATTGTCTTCGATGAATGTTTACATTCCTTTATATGTAACTATTTTTCTATACTTAGTGATGGAAACAATGTTATAATGATTTAGTGAAAGTTTTTTTTAATGGGGAGACCTGAGGTTAGTGTAATTGGTCTTCGAGTAACATTTTTTAATTCTTTGGTTGGTTGGTTGTTTCGTTTTCTAATAGGTAGGTGTTGATGGACACTAGAAATTGGTTTGTTGGGCTATAAAACCTTGGGATTCTAAGGTGAATCATGACTCAATACATCGTTATTGTTGGATGGGGATGAGGTGGTAATTTTTTTTGATTTCCAAACATGGTGTCTTACTTTTCAAAAAATTAATGTGGAACACCGTTGCCCTGCTGGTTTTTTTCCACCCATACCCATTTCAAAATATAAGTGGGATGATATTTCCATGGATTTAATCATTGTTATATAATGTAATATTAGGGGGAATAATTTTCTTTGGGTGATAATTTATTGAATCATGAAATTATTTCATTTCATGCCAATCAAGGAGATGAAGAAAGTGGAAAAGCTCAGGGAATTTTATGTTTCAGAGATTGTGGTACATTAGAGGATACTACCAAGGGTTGCTTCTAATAGGGACATGTTCATCACATTGAGGTTCTAGAAAATTTTGAAGAAAAATCGTCCTCCCATCTTGAATTGATCTAGAAATATCCCTTTCATATTGATGGATAGGAAAGAAGGGATATCTAGGATCATGAGTATATGATATAGGCTTGTGTCCCTAATTATTGAGGATATCTTGAAAATCATTTTCCACGAGTAAATTGTTTCATATAAAACCCTATGAACCACGATTATGATATCACCCATTAAGGATTTGTGTGGGAGGTCATGTAGATATTCCTTATTTTGGGTTGATTTCAGAGAGTGTTCCTTGGTTGGGTAGAGTCTTCTTTTATAAAAAATAGAGATATTAATGTTTATTCGGATGAGACTGATCATGTCATAGAGTCGTCAAAAATCCTATACGTACCATTATAAAGAGCCACTCGAGATTGTGGTTCATGATCATGTAATTATCAAATTTGAAACTATCATGAGACATAAATGGTTGGGTATGTAGGATAGGTTGTCTCCATAGTTTTTATGGCCCCTCAAGATTAATTTATTTCAAGGGAATGTTTTTTTACTTGGAATTTCCATGTGGTTTTCCATTAATCCAGGACGTGCTTCACAATTTCTAGTTGAGGAAGTATATACCGGAATATTCCCATTTTGATTTGTTTAGAGGATGTTGATATTGATACTAAAACCACATTAGATGAGTATCCAATTAAGATTATATATCAGGAGGACAAGGTATTTTATAGAAAAATAATTAATCTAGGCCATTTAATTTGGAAATGTTGTTTATATAGCCACGAGACATGTAAGAAAGATTCATTGATAAGGTATAAGTGAACGTGTATTTTTACATATCCGGGATCATGAGTAATTTTTAAGGGGATTAAGGAACTATTGTTTTGTTATTTTATAACCCCGTTATTCTTTCTATGTACTAATTGGTTTATAATTTTCTTATCTCCTTCAATTGGGTGCATTTTTTTACTTCTTGAGCTTGGAAAGCCTCTGCAGGTAAAAATGACGTTATTTTTGGGAATTTTGGTTTATTTTAACTAATGAATTTTATTTATAAATGTTTTAATATTTTTAGAATTTATTCCCTTGTTTAGAGAACATATTATGCTCTTTCATGTATTTATGTCGAGAACTGAGATGTTTAGTGTCTAATGAGTGATTACACACTGTGTAAAGGGATTACATGGAATATATTTCTTCCATTTAGATTTTGTGAAGATGACTTAATCATGAATGTATTACATGATGTGTAAAGGTTTCATGTCTTTTAATTGGAAAAATCAGGTATTTATTAAAAACACAATGTTTTTTTCAGTGATTTCATCCTTCATAGAATACATAACAAATAATGGTATTACACATTTTGTAATTGATTATATTGTTTTTAATGATCTTTAAAAGTATTTAAATCATTAATTCCCCCTAAAACCTTACTATCTTGAACATGTGTACACCCTATTGAATTTTAGACACATCTGCTTCATCCGGATTGTTCGTTCAGTGATAGGTCATCTTAGTTATCACAATACGCCTTTGTAGGTAAATGTTCCATCCGGTTCTTCTTTATCTTTTATATGTTGAGTTATTGGATACAATTGTGTTTATATTATTTAACATATAGTTTTTAGTAACCTTCAATTACAGTTTCATCTCATTCCTTTGTTTTTACGGATAATCTAATGCTTTAAAATCAATGTTGTTTAACAAAAATAGGTTTTGATTTTTTTGAGGTAGATGTTTATATAAAATGTGTAAAATCAATGAACCTAATTATGTTATTATAAATTTATATTGGGTTGTTCATTGAATTAATGTTATATATGGATTTAAATAATATATTTTAATTGGAAATGTGTTTAATAAATTTTTCCTTTGAAAATAGATTTTCCATATTTAGAAATAGATTTTCAAATACTGAAATAGATTTTACTGGAATTGAATGAAATTTACAAATTATTTTGAATGTATTTTTTAAATGGAATGTTGGGAACCATGGGTGCATCCTAAAATGGACACATGTATCATTTGTCTATTTGTGGAACCATTAAGAGGATCATTTTTGGGAAAAACTCATAGGAATAAATATAGGTTTGCACCATCATTATTACTATTTAGGATGTTTATAATGTAGTATGTATTATCCCATAAGATATGGAATAATTTGAGGTAGTTTTTTGTATGGTTATATATGACATGATATTTTTATCATAGACTTTTTCTTCTAATTTCTATATGTGGTTGTATCTCAGGACGTCACTTGATGAAATTTCATGGATATGTTTTTACTTCCTTACCCTATGATGTATGTATATGTATTCATGTTATAACATGTATACTTTTTATATTTCTAGTATGATAATATGGAATTATTTTCAGAAAAAATGTAAAATTAGTTATAACTACAGTTTGGATTTATTATTTTTTTGGAAAAACCTTACATTAGATATACTTGTTCCATTCTTGATATTAGACAATTTATAGACTCTATTTTGGTATCTTACTGGTCATTGTTATCACAACCTATATTTACGTTATGCATTTTATAGATGTTGTGTTTCAATATATTTGAAAATAGAAGGTAATATGGTAACATATTGGATTCTCCTAAGGTATTTTCCTTCATTATTTGATGGCTTTGACATGAATACTAGTCGTATAGAGTTTTTTCATACTTTCTGGTATAACAAGTTCATCTCAAATTATGTGGATTTTGGTTTTATATATTTTATCTATATTTATAAAATAGTTTTATGACATTTCATGGATATATTAATGATTTTTAATCTATTTTAAACATTACCATTTGACAGTTTGATATTGTGTATGGTTGATTTGAGCTCAGTTGGTTATTTGCATATATGGTGTTGTCATATAAATGAAAAAAATAGTCTGATAATAAATTACTACATTTTCATGCTACCTTTAGAATCCAATTAACTTTTAATCTTATTTATAGAATTTGATATCTCACTTATAAAAATTTATGTAACAGTATTTTCCCCACTATATGTTCATTTCATGTACTCTTCCACAACATTCACTATATTAACCTTTCTTATATATTCATCAATAATGAATAATACAAACTTAGAGTCAATGTTTTATCATATTATAGATTCAAATATACCATCATTTATATTATTAGTGGAGAAATCATTTTGATAAAAGAGAGTTGGCTCAATGAGAATAGTTTCATACTTTTTGATAGATATATTTTATTTTTTGAGAGTAATGAAATATTTATTCTTTTTGATTGTGAAGGAATTATGGTAGAATAATAGGATAATTATTTCTAGAAAACCATTCCGATTAAGCTGTAACACCCCAATATATTATGCAATGTCCCATTTTAATTTTAATTTCATTTATATCTTACGTTTCACACAACATTATTATTAAACAAACAATGATATAAAATTAAATATCATTATTTTAACATGACCAATTTAACAGTCATTAGATTTTTGGAAATGAATATTATTATCCAAATTATAAAATGTATAAAATATATATTTAATAAAATGTTTTAATATTCTTCTAAAATATATTTTATATGCATAAGATATGGACAAATCGACCCCTATATTTAAAAAATATATTTTCTAAATGTAATTTTTCCACCTTTTAATTGAAGACTTGTTTATATATTAAAATTTGACCATTTAATGAATTATATTTGAGAATATAAACATAATTGTTTCATGAAGAATATCAAAATTTACATTGTTTAATTATTTGGTATTTTTTTGATAAAATTCATATAGTGAAAAATAATGATCAAATATTATATTTTAAATGAAAAGATAAATTGTGCAATTAAGGGTAAATATGAAATTACAAATTTTAGAAAATTCTACAAATTTATGTAAAAAATATAGTCTGATGAGTTTTTTTTTAAAAATAATCATCATTTGGGTGATATAATAACCAATTGAAGCCACATGGATGACTATATAGGTTATTTAGTATTTTATTCTACAGAAATTCCAATATGACAAAATCATATTTCAATAAGTATTAGATTTATATATATATTTTTTATAATATATCTCCAAATACAAACAGTCATTTGAAATCAAATTTTCATTATCTTTATCCAGCTAATTTATTTTTGTTTTTTTAAAATTATATAATTCTTTTAAAATCATACACAGTGATTATTCATAAATTGTTTAATTACAAAAAATACTAGTTAAATAAAATTAAAAATATTAAAAGACAAAAACTTGAAATAATTAATGTCATAATATAATTATATATATAATATATTAATATTAAGAATTTATTAATTTTCTTCATAATTCAACTTGTTAACTGATATTTCATAAATATTCTTGAAATGAATAGTGTTAAAATTGAATGTAATAATATTCAAAATAAATAATATTTTATTAAATGAAATAATATTACTAAAATTATAAAAAATGGGAATATTATTTGTAGATGGTTTCAAATGTAATTCAAGAATCATTTATGATTCATTTGTGTTTTTATAGTCTCTACATTAACCCTTAAATAGTGAAAAATCATTGTTGACATGGTAAGTGTTAAAGGGTTTAACTAATGGTTAAAGGAAAAAAAAATAAAGAAATAATGTGAACTAAATTTATATCAAATATTTTTAGATTAATTAGGCCCATAAACATATTATATTTGAAATACATCAGATTGGATCTATTTTTAATTGAACAATAATATGTATTAATTAATTTTTTTTCAGTGTTTTTTAAGTACCCCTCACATCAATTATAAAAGTGCATACCTCCCATACTACCTATAAATTTTTGTACCTTTTATATTAACCAAAAAAACCCATTTATCCTAAAAAAAACCTTATACAAGTTATTGAGGTTCTTTTACTTCAAAAATTCATACCCTTAGTCTTTTAAGAATCAAAGTTAAGGAATCCCCCATTGAAGATGTAATCATTTTTACTAACACATCCATGTTTACTTATTGTTCTATTTATTCATATGATGTTTCCATAATAATGTAATAAATATAGTATCCTCTATTTCCTTATATTATATTATAAGTATCAGATAACCATATTACCATTTTTATCAATCCTATGAAAAATGAAAGAACATGGTGTGGGTATGTAGGGTTTACCATCGCCACACTATAGTGTATTTTATTCCAGACTATTTTATTTAGAAGGATACAATGATGGATATAATAGATATAAATAATAAATAATAAAAGGAATTTATTCATTATAAATAATATATCATCTAATTCTTTACCCTCTCACCAATAAGGGATTGATACTATCACTTTTGCATATGTATGACATACCAACTTCAGAAATCGATGCAATTAATTTTACATAATCACCATTGAATATTGATAAGAAAAATTAAATAAGGAAGAAATATTATATCTATTAATTTAATATAAGTCTTTATTTGAGTGAATAGGATCATATTCAAAATAATCCTGACATACACAATGAAATGTGAATAGGAATGTGAAGTAGTTAACACGTGAAACATGGGTAATAACAAAATATTAGAAACAAATGAGTGATACGATAAAACAATATAATCATATATTATATTGGAAATGAAAATACAGATATTATATTGATTAATAACATTATTTACAAATTTATACATGGGGTTCAGATACAAACAATATAAATAAGACTTAAGGTAAGGGGTTGTTGTGTCACTTTTATTTCTTAGGGACCCACGAATTGTACACTAATTTCTTCTATTGTGTAGTGTATGTACTTCCCAAAAATGTTAATTATTAATATTATTCTGAAAATTATAGTATTTTAATATCAATTTTTTTTCATTCCTCTGGAATACCATTATAATGATTATAATGTGGTAAGGGTTAATTCCCAATCTAATTATTATTTGATATAATTTATGTTTAATTCTATAAAAGGGAACATTATTATTCTAGATCCATTTTTTCTAAAAATATTTTAAAAATACTTTTTATATTATTCTATGAAATCGTTATTAATTTTTACCAATGTATTAATTTTAAATATTTTTTGAAAGGAATGTTTTTTTAGTTTATAAATAAGGTACATTATTATTTTATGAACAAAATATTGAAGAATGTTTTTTAAAATTATTCTCCATAAGAATCTTGTTGATCCATCATGATACGTCAATCCTTTGAACAGTCAATAAAAGTATGAATTTATTTTCAAAAAAATAATTTTAATTAATAATTATATTTATTTTTAAACAAATTATATCATAATACCAAGCGTATTTATTTTAAAAAATATAACCTCTTTTGTTAGATTGTTTTCATCTATGATGACATACTATGTTAAAATTTATGATTAATTGAGTTTGGTATCTTATGATATAATTTTATGTATTTCATTTATTGGTTTTTGATTCAGGTTGACTATACTTATGCTATTTTTAAACAATACATAGTTATTTGTTAAAGAATCCACATTTCATATGCTATTATTTAATATAAATATTTATGTTTATTATGTTTTATACCATTAATAAAAGGAGTGAATTTGATATAGTAATTGACAGGTGGGGCCCAATATATCCAATCAATGTATCAATAGGACTCATGATACAATATATTTTTTGTTTGGATACTTTATTAGGCAATTATTTTTGGTTTCATAGTCAAGTTATTGATTGTATGTTTAGGATGTCACATATTTTGCGTTACAAATTTTAGAGATTATATATTGATAATCCATGTGATTATTATATTAAAAGAATATACATAGTTAAGTATATTTCTCATGTGGTTATTTATAAGTCATTATTTGATATTCATTTATTAATTATATATTATCCTCAACATTATATCTAATGTAATGTTCTGTTAGTTATTAATATTGCCCTTTTGTTTAGTTTTTATGAATTATATGTATTGATTAATGCATATCCTTACTGATAATCTGAGGTAATCACATATTTGTGATTCACATTTCCGTAGCATACTAGGAAGTGATTTGGGATTTTTTTGAGGGGTTACTCAAAGGGGGAATAATCGAGACCTTAAAGAAATTATTTCTGTATTTCATGTTCAAAATGTAATATGAATTTCTATTATGTGTCTTGTTTATAATTTCTAGTAATCTATTGAGACCATGGGGATGGGATTTTATCTATGTATAAAAATTTTATAAAGTATGGCACCAAATATAGGAAATTGGTGACTGGGTCTATAACGATTGTATCATATAATTTTTAATACAATCCACTAGAATTAGACTTAAAAAATAATAGTTTAGGGAAAATAACCCCAATATAGATTTGACGATAAAAACATAAGCAGATCCCAAACATACCAAGTTTATGAGATTAACTACAATTTTTGTTTTCAATTTTGTCAATTATTTCACTAGTTTTGGGATTATACACTATATTTCATAATGATATGATCTAATATACTTTATAACATCATTTAGAAATGGAACATTGAAGAAGTAATGATAAAAAACTACATAGAATAACCCAACCAAGTAGTAATGATCAAATATTTTATGGTAATTTTCTAACCATTCAAATGGAACAATTAACCCAAAAATACTTATCATATAGAGATATATTATCCTGATCTAAGATGATAATGAAATAATTATTTATTTATTATGGATTTGGAGGGAATAAAGACATCAAGAGTATATAAAGGGAAAAGATGGATATAGGAATGAAGAGAGAAAAAAAATTATAATTTTTATAATTCTGGAAAGAAACACCTTGAAACTTGTTTTAATGGAAGGTGGGGTTTCTACAAATGTGGAGAAAAACACCATCATTATTTTGATTGAAATGGTATGAAAATGGTTTCCAATGTACAATGATTCAAGTACAAGGGTATGTGACTATATAAAAATAATTTTACCAAACATCGAAGGAACATACTCAAAATTTGATTACAGATCATGGCCAAGATTATGATACAACCACAGACAAAGGAGAATGATTATTAATGTTTTTTTCAAGATTTATTTTGTAAAATTATTTTATAAATGATATAAACGTCATAATAATAATTAAATAAATAAGGATTATATTGTATCACTTCTTCTTTATGGATTTGGAATAATGAATGTTTATATTATGGTTTTGAGGTGATCAATGATTTGGTATTTGAAATTAAGATCTATATTTTGTTTTATTGGAAATAAAAATTTTATGCTTATTATATAAATTTAGTGAACATACTTCCAAAATTTTTAACATTGAATTTGCAAATAAGTATTTAGAATGTGTCATGAGGGTACATCTTAGCAAATTGATTATGGTCAATGTTCAATATTATTTTTTAAGGTTAAATAATGATTTATAATATTGAAAATCTTGGTGCCAAATTTTTTGTATTTCATAAATATGTATTAGTTGATGGATTTACCTAGTAAACATATGATTCATTAAATGTTCATGAGGTAAGAAAAATTCATTATGAATATCCATTTTTTAGTTTATGTGATGAAGTGAAAATATGTCCCTGAGAACTCAAAGGATGTGATTATTATTATGTCATGAAAATAAATAATGAATGTTTATTTTCACATGGATAAGAAATTAATTACATGATTCTAGGAGAAGGATTTTGGAATAAAGAATTATCTAATGATTTTTTTAGAAATAAATGTCCACTTATCTGATTATATAGTTTTGGTTTTGGGGTAGTAAACTTTATAATTTCAATGTTCTCTACCACTATCCCTCAAAACATGATAGTTTAATTTCTATACATGTTCATGTATTCCCTTTACATTAAAAATTTCGTATTTGAAAGCCTAATTTTGTGGCAACAATTTCATTTCCATTATCCCAGTTATTAAAATGATATGTTATTAACAACATTTTCATATGTGGGTTTTCCACAATGGAAATTTCAATTACAAAGGGTTTATTTTTAGGTGAAATTTAAAATTTCATGGTAGAAATTTATTGAATAATAAGAGAATGTAATACCCAATAATTTTATGGAATATATTTTTATATTTAAATTTTTTTGAGAGCTTATATTAAACACAACCCCATTCCTAAATGAGTTATGATAAAAATTTAAATATCCTTATATTAACACGATTGTTATATACGAGCGGTAAAATAAGATAGAATTAATTATATTAATAATTTATTATATTTATATATTATATTTTTAATAAATTGGTTTTACCTTTATAATAATATATTTAATTTGTAAAATATAACATTAATACTTTTTTTCATAAAAATCTATATTTATTAAAGTAATATTTTATTCCTTTTAAGATAATTCTTATTTTAAAAATACATTTCTACAATTTTATAAATTATATTGAAATAATAAATTTAATTTTTCAAAAAATAGTATCAATATTTTTTTCGGTTGGGTTTTTTCGTATTTTTGGAAAGTTTCATGTATTTATAAATGTTGATAAAATCATGTATTTTAAATTCAAAACATATTTATCATGTAAATAAATTTTAATGTTAAATTATAATTTAATTGTTTTCATGTATAAATAGATCAATTTTATATTAGTTAATACTTTTTAAATAATTGAAATATATTTAAAATTGAATTTGGATATAAAAACACTTCAATTTTGGGAAATTTTTCACTTTGAAAACGATGTTTCTCAAACCAATAACAAGAATAATTATAAATTAATTATTTAAAATTATGTGTTTTGATTTAATAAAAATTATTAAACATTTAGAATAATTGGTGTCAAATATATTAGATTGGTTACTTTAATTTTTTGTTCTCTATGAATATTAATTTTAGTAATTTTATAGTAACATGATTAAAGGTAAATCAATAATCTAAGGGTAACAATAACAATATTAAATATATATAATTATCCTAATAGATGTTGTAATTTTATTGGATGATTGAATTTCGACCAAAAAAATCAATGGGAAGATTTTATGTTTTTTGGAGCCATATGGATGACATTATTCATTTTTTTAGTATTTTTACATAACTATAGTCTAATATGTCAAAATAATGTTTTTAATATGTTTTATATTATTTATATAGGTAAATTATGAAGATATATTATACTACAAGTATAATGTGTAATGATAAATTTGATATATAAATAATGGTAACTTATTTTTTAATTTTATGAATTTAATAATAACCTTAAGGACCTACACTATGATTTTGATGTAATTTTATAATTAATATAAATTTAAAATAAATAATATTAAAAATATTAAAAGAACTTTAATTTTAGATAATGTCAAAAATTATTTTTTTAGGTTACATATACATATTGGAGAATTATTAAATTTTCATTGTTCTATGTTATCTTGTGTATTGATATTTATTAAAAATTTAAAAAATTGATATTATGAAAATTAACATTAATGATATCTTAAAATAAATTATATTTTATTAAATGATATAAAATACTTAAAAATATAAATTTTGGCAAAATAATTTTTATACGGATTAAAATGTAATCAAAGTATCATTTCTGATTATTTTTTAATTTTATAGAAACTACATTATCCCTTTTAGAGTTAAAATATATGTTGTCATAGTAAGAGTTTAATGGTGTGTCAAATGGTTAAAGCCAAACGATATGGGTATTAATGAGGGAGAAAGTTGTCCAAAAATTATTTTTTGAGAGTTTTTATAACCATAAAAATTTTATATTCTTAATTAATCACATTTTAGAGATTTTTTAGTGAATAAAATTTTAACATATTTAAATTTTTCTATAGTTAAAAAAAGCATTCATCACCTCAGTTTTAAAAGGGAACCTCCTCCCGGAATTTCCCACCCCACATTATACCATATAGATCAACTAAAACCTACACCTTCTCTTCAAAAAATCATTTTACATTTTATATAGGTTAATTTTCTTCCAAATTAACTACAATATATATTTTACTAGAAGATATTAATGAAGCCTTCTGAAGATGAGCTAAATAATTTTACCCAATCCTCCTAAATAATTTCTTCTTTAACTTCTTATTCATGTGTTTATGCATAATAATGTAATAAATAAAATATCATATATATTATGAGATTCAATATTGATTGTGGGACTACTATATTCCACCTTTTATAAATCATCTGAAAAAACAATGCTTTGTGCATGAGTATGTATGACTTTCCTTCTACACGATGTGGTGTAAATTTTTTCATTATCTTTTTATTTGTATGAATATAATGAAATATATTATAGATTAAAATAATATATAATATATGATAGATTTATTTATAAATAATATACCGTTCAATTTCATACCATTGATCAATTAAGGGAATCATACTATATCTAATGTGTACATACAGTCCATCATCGCCATGAGGTGAGATGACTCATTTTCCACATTCAAAATCAAATAATGATTATAAAAATTTATATAAAGAATGAATATTATATCTTTCAACTTAATATTATTCTTAATATGATGAACTATATCATATGCACAATGATCAGGACTTTCACAATGAAACATTCATCGTAAAATAATGTATTTAACCGCCGAAACATGGGTTATAAAAAACTATTTGTTAACAAATAGAGGATAATAAAATATAAGAGTTTAATACATGATAAAATAGATTTTCATATATTTATGGTATAAAATAATAATTTTTTTAATCCATTATAATGGAGGATCAAATATATACAATTGAAAAATGATATAAGGCAATGGATTTTTGTCTCGCCTTAATTTATATGGGACACATGCCTTATCCATTACTTTATTATATTCTTTGGTGTATATACATTCCATGGATGTATTTTTTGAATATTCTTTTAAGACTACTGTATTTTAATGTAAATATAATTTTCATTATTTCATGTGACATATGATTATACTAATTATAACATGGTAAGGGTTATATCACAGTGTCATTATTAATCAATATTCATTATGTTTATGTCTCCCATCAGGATAATTTTTATTCAATGTCCGTGTATTCTAAAACAAATTTAAAAATGATTTAAAATATTATCCTATTAAATTTTAAATTATTTTCACTCATGTAGGAATTTTTAAAACATTTTGAAAGGAATATTTTAATCATTTTCCAATTGAGGTATTTAATGACTTTTTAACAAAATAAAAAATGAAATTTTTTAACTTATTAAAAATGAGAGGATTTTTATTCATTAATAAATCTTTAATGTTTTGAATATTAATTAACAGGTATACAATGTTATTTTCAAATAAAATTCTCTCATTTATAATTGAATTGATTTTTAAATAAATTATTTAAAAATAAAAAGGGTATTTCTCTAGAACATTTCAATGATTTTGTAGTGTATATTCATCTATGTCCACTTACTCGGTTGAATCTTATAAATAATTTATGTTAATATCTTGTGATATCTTTTACCATATATCATTAAGTGGTTTTTGATTGAGTTTGATTGTGAATGTTCAATTTTCACACCATCCATTGTTTATGGTTAAAGTATTACTATTTTGTATTTTTGTTTTTAATACAGATGTTTATGTAATTTATGTTTCACCCATTTCATAAGAGGAATTAATTTTACATTGTAATCAATAAATGGGTCCCTTTATAGACCCTTTATTCATTAGTAGGTCTCATGAGACATACTAGCTTGGGTTTATTGGAATATCTTAACTGATTATGTATGATGTCTTGGAAAACCCCTTAATGGTATTTTTATGATGCAACACATCATGAATTCCCAATTTATTGGATTTTTAAATAATAATAAATGTTATTAGTTGATTAATATAATATCCACAGCTATTTATATTTTACATTTTATTATTTATATATTGTTATTTGATCATATTATATTCCTTCAATATTATGAAGATGATTATGTTTTAATTGCACACATTTTTAGTTATTCAAATTTAATTGTTATTTTTGTTTATTTATGATAAATTTTTATGTATTCTTATCCTTTAAAATAATATGATCTCACATTTTTTTATTTTTTATTTTTACCCATAAAACACGAAAGTGTTTTTTATTGATATGCATAGTTATACAAAGGGAAATATTGTGAATCACAAATATTTTTTTATATATTATGTCTAAAATATAATATGACTTGAATATTTTTATAATGATATGTAATAATACTAAAATATTAATTCACCCAAGATGATATACCATGTTTCAATGAAAATGTAATAAATTAGGGAACTAACTATGGGCAAATGTGGTCTGTGGCTTTACATAAGACCTTGATTTTTTTTGTCTGAACAACTATATACCACAATTACCTCACAAGTTATTCATTCATGTATACCACTATGTCTATTTTGATATAAGTATGGGATTATATAATGTCAAATATTTTTTAATCCACGTAATCCATGAAATTATATTATTCAGTCTCAAATTCAATCAAGATATTGGGGGACTGTGCTTATAAAATTTCCATAAATTATCTTCATAGAATTGTTTCTTCATATACACTCCATTAAAAGCTATATAGGAGTCTTGAACTATACGTTAAATGGAATGTGTATTCACCATTGGTCGATTTTGAACTATAATATGGGAAACATACCCAATTTAATTATTGATCATTATATCGTGTTGGTATACCAAAAATTGTATCTAATTTAATGTTACTAACCACATTAACACTAAACTATAGGGTATCAATATTTAAAATAATTAAAATAAAATAATCCCATTATATTTCAACTATAGAGAAAAAGAACATGGGAAATGTAGTATTTTTGATATGTTTGTCAAAAAATTCATGATATTCTATTCCCATTTGATAAACCGATTATGATAAGGTCACAACACTTATAATTTCATGTATGAAAACCATTGGAATCTGAAGCACTTTGGTAAAATGATTTAACGGATGAATAATTTTGTTACACCTTTTTATGCTTTGCATTTGATATTTTGAAAAGTCATATCTCTACAACTACCATCCTAATAGATGGATTACACCAAACTGATATCATTTGTGACATTTTTCCAGAATATCATTATCATGGGAAGAGGTGTAGGTGTAAATAAAATTATGTTACATCCTCAATACAACAATGGTTAGATGAAAATTCTAGTATATTTACTAAATCATGTGGAATTTTACCCTTTAACAATAAACCAACAATAGAATATAACCATGAGTAAAAATATGATGCTTTAAGGTGACCAAAAAAACTCAACAGACAAAAAAATTGAGATCATAGTAGTAGTAAAAAAAGAACACATGCTCCAAAAAATAAAAAGATATAAAAGGCAATTAGAACCAATGATGAAACACTCCAAACATGAAGACTCAATCAACATTAATGATTTTTTATTCATTATCCATAACTAATATATCAGGATTAACTACTTAAAAAATTAAATATTCCCTTTATTTGGGTCGTTAAAATTACTTATGCATACCCATACTTAATATGCCTAGGGTGAGTATATCATCTCAATATTCATGAATCCATATTAATCGAAAAAATTTCCCTAAGAATAAAATAATATGACACTATTTATATAGAAAAGTTTTATAATAGTTATTAAAATCATTCTATAAAAATCAATAATGTGAAATATAAAAATAGTTTATATAAAAGAATATTTTAAAAATGTTTCCATAAAAAATTATTTTATAAAACAATAATTATTTAAAAAATTTATATACTATTCCATCATAAAAATAGCATTCCATATACTTACATACACTTTCACTCATACAAGATGATACATCCATTACTAATGATACTTTTCACTTGTTTAATGAAAATTCATTAATTTTTAATGCACCAAAATTACCCATTTCATATAGTCTACCATGCATGAATCCAAAAAGAATCCCTGATATGCCCTTATAATCACATAACAACCCATGTCAAACAATGTTTACATAATACACACATTCATTAAATAATTTTTTAGGTTATTTAAAAAAACATTTAAACCCCGTTATTTACCATGATTTGAAATGCAATATGATTATAAGGTTTCAAATAACACTTCATCAAGTTATTCCCCAAAAAAATATATGTTTATAAATCTTAAACCATCATGTTATATATGATGTACACATAGAGTGATATAATTAATCAACTAACCTAATTTTTTTTCTAGAATAATCACATGATGATGTTTGTGGATTTAAGATCTCTATCCTTCATCTCAAAAATTCCCAAAAAAACGAATAAAAATGACATAATTAATATAATTTGGCATAATATATCTTATCTAGGGTTCCTTTTCTGTTTAAATTAATATTTATAGATTATAATAGTGGAACATTACAAACATCATGATTACTTATATCTATTAAAATAATCCATATAAAATTTCAATGGAACGATGATATTCACTAATTACTATATCAAGACTCTTGATCATAGATATCATTTGATAAAATTGGAAGAATGAATTTTTATAAAGATTTTTCTGACTAAAAATATAATTTCTATATGTAATTTACTTCATTGAACAGTTATGCCATATGTTTTACGATATCATGCACAAACATGGTGAGTGTCAGAGCCTCAAAAATCCCAAAAAACATGGTTTATTGTATGGCCTGGAAAACAATATTTTTAAACATTACTAAAACAATAGTTTTCTATCCTATATATAGACATATCCCTAGGGTTTCTTCTAATTTGATCACACCTAAATCCACAAAAATAACTACATGCTTTTCAGATGTGAATTATTTTTACCCAAGACTCAAACATGTATTAGTATACACATTTTTACCTTATTATTTAATAAAAATATAACAAGGACATAGAAACCAAGTGCCATTAGGATATTGTTTTCATTAAACATTAAGATTAATTAAAGATAAAACATATTTATTTTAATCTCCACAAAGTTCTCTAAGAAACCATTAACCTTATAAAATTTTAATGGATATCATTGGGGACACAAAAACCTATTGGGTGAGATATACATCCTAATAAGGGAATATGTATAACAATAAAGCATTTAATATGAGTCAAAATGAATAAAATACTATCATAAATTTAAATTATCAAGAATAATAATATTTAATAATGATATAAAATGATACAAGTATAATATCAGGTCATTATAGGAATTTTTCAATATTTTAATACACAAAATCATAAAAATAAGTGATGACTCAATATCAATACATCATAACATTGAAGATAAATTCCCTTAATGGATTAGGATTACTTCCCAATAATATTTATATCATATTCTCAAATATTATACTTACCAAATGAAATGGAAATCAACCATGTATCACCCATCAGCACAAGTATATTCATATATGTATCTCAAAATGAATCAAACACAAGTACATAGTATATAAAATAACCAATAAATGTAATCGGTTCTATAACCATGGATATGATCACAATCAAATGATATTTCCAAAATATTTTAATAAGTAGACGGAATTAAATATTTTAGATTAATATATATGAATAAATAATAATTTGTCTCAAATATAGAGTTCATCTAAAAACATCATGAGAATGAGTTACACATTAGGTAAATAAATGAAACATGAAAAGATTTTTTTAATGAATTAGAAAAGTAACTTTTAAGGAAGGAGATATTATATAATTTTCTCCAAAACAATAGGAAACTATAATGGTTAAACATAAAAAAATTCTCAGTTCATGAAACTATTAATCGTTATTATTAATTAAAAGATTGAAATAATAAATTGTTATGGAATTGAAACGATGTCCTTAATCTAGTTTGATTTGAATGATAATAATAAAAATGAATGTAATACATGTACATCCCCCAACAATAGTGTTATAATAACATTGGTAAATATGTTAGAGAAATATATACAATATTTATAATACATACATAAAATTACAAAGAGAGGTAAAATGATTTAGGGATATAAAAGAATGAAACAATGAAAAATTATAGTTAACAGACTATCCATGCCTTACTTTTGGATTCATTCTTCACTTTATATTCACATCCTGAATGAAAAAAAATTCTTTTTTAAATACCTTATTAATAGAATAATTAAATGATAATTTATTTATTATTATAATTTTATGTTATTTTATAGTCATTTATTCAGATATTAAGTCAATATTCATCATCCCAACTTAATTTATGTCATGTGTAAAAGGTAATTTTGGTTTTATTTAATTATGTGAGTTTATATAGTTTTTTAGACTACTATAAATATGTGGTGTCATGTATTTAAAGAAAATAATAATTTTAAGGAAGACTCCTTAAACAATACATATTATATTAATTATAATTTAAATTCATCATTCGTTAATTCCCAATGATCACTTCTATTTAGTGTTTTAGATATTTAGTTATTAAATCTAAAATAAAAAACCCATAAATATACCATTGGAAAGTTATATTCAGAATCCATTTTTACACAATATTGGACTTTTAAAATAAAACAACATTTATTTTAATGGAAAATATTCATTACCTTAAAAATAACGTATTTCATTTAATTACCCATTCTGAATCCATATGTAAAACTTTTTTATAGCACGGGATAGTCACAAAATGATTATTAAGATTTATAAAAATAATAAATATGTTTGCTTGGTGAAAAACATGAAAATTCATTAAATATGTGTCGTTATCTCAATTTTTATTAACATAATTAAATAAAAAAAATTATATGAAAAAATATTTAGTGTAATGAAAATAATTAGAACCTATAGAAAGAAAAGAATTTTTTTAAGAAATATAAATCATCACATTCATAATTCAATTTATACCCATGTATTAATATAAATCAATACTAGTTAAATCTATAGGAGAAACACTTCAATAACTCTCCCATTATTATCTAAAATGGATATATACATTACCTAGTGCATTAGAGCACTATCTCAGTGAATCCAAAACTATAATTGGGTCAACCAGTTCTGTCTAAGTGTGCCTAATGTATATGAAATATTATTCTCACCTTGTATGATTTAAAGGGGCCGAATCCATCATATAAGTTGTATCGGGATCAATGAATTAATATTTAGTTATAAATTTCCATATTATGAGAAAAAGAATATATTATTTAAATCTTAATTATAATACAATTGTAATAAACCATTTAAAACATATAAAAACTATAAAGCCCAAAAATTTCATAGTAAGTTATTTTCTTTAATGTATTTCAACAGCTTGCGCTACATAGAACACCATGTTCGAGTGCACTATGACTTACCAAACTAGCCCTAGAAAAACAGAATGAATACTATTAACGGAAATATGTATTTTATATAATCCATATTATTCTAACATCAATATTATGTATTTCTTAGACATAATATAAGAACAAATTCAATTTTTTATATAAAATAATTATTTTTCAAAAAATGTGATTTAACCGCCTTTAATTGTGATCCATTTTTAAAGAAATTATTTTGACTTTTTTAGTATTCAATTTGACTAAATAAACTTCTCATTTATTTGAAAAAAATAAAAATTTATTTTTGATAAATTTTATGTGCCTTTATGATAACATTCATATTTTGAGGAATAGGGAAAAATACAAAATTTTAATTAAAAAACCATTTTAATAAAACAATTTATAATGTTTAAGTATATATTTGAATGGTTTTGAGATATAATTAGACTATATTTTATTATTTAATCAATTTTTGGAAATTTGATGTAATTTAACTTTTGAATTGGATATAAACACATTTCAATCTTTGGGTAGTTTCTATATCTCAGATACCCATTTTCTGGTTATGACAATAGAAATATTTTTAAAATTAATTAATTCAAATTCTATGTATTTAATATAGTTAAAAAAACTTAATTTTTTTATTTAAAATATAAATATTTTCTAAGAGTTAATTTTTGATATTTTTTTTGAAAACTTTAGATTTTTGATAAATAGTGAAAAATACTATGTTATTGTTTAAAATCGACTTTTAATTCAAATAATTATTTATTTTATTTTATTCTATTTTATATTAACATATATAAATAATACCTATATAAATTTAATTTAATTCATTGGAGTCATTTTATAATATTATGAAATATATACAATTTTATTGAACTTTTTACCGTCTTTTACCCAATATCTATGCACATTCGAAAATTTTCATAAATTGTAATTTTACTGCTTATGTGGATTGAATTTAAAAAATTATACAGACACAGTTGACATAAGTAAGTATACTTTGGTTCTATGATATTAAAATAATTGTTGGTGAATAGTATCTTTTTACTTTTATTTACCACAATTAAAAGTAAATAGGGTAATTTATGTTAAAAATGATATTATAATTAACCTAAAAGAGTTCCTAATTATATTGTATAAATGTTTTTTGACCAAAAACAACCTTAGGAATAAAATATGATCCACATTGGTCCACCTGTAGTATATTTTGACATTTATTAATATTTTATTTAAAAATGATTTAAAAGTGTTAAATTAAAATTTTCATAAGTACAATATTTTTATTTTTGGGTTATACATAAGATAAATTCAACTATAAATATTATTTAGAAGTATAAAATTATTTCTTATATCATGGTATTTTATTTATAATTTTTAGAAATTATATAATTAAATTTATTTATGACACAAAGATGATGTAGTAATTTTTTTATTAATGATAGATTAAAATAATTGATAATAAAAATATAAAAAAAAATAAATTGATACTTTTGAAGCATTAAATGAATTTTATAGTTTAATCAGACATGTTATAGTTGATTTCATGAATTTTTTTTAAGTAAAATATTTTATATGACTAAAAAAACCAAATACCAAATAGTTACAAAATTGAAATAATTGAGTTTTTAAAAGAAATAATATTTTATTAAGTTATATAATACACCTTAATATCTAAGGTTCGTCCAAAGGACTTATATGATGATAAATATGTTATTAATTAACCACTTGGTGTTCTCTTGGCAGTTTATAGTATGATTATTGACCATATAATAAGAAAATACAAGGAGGAATGGTAAATGTCAAACTACTAAACTAAGAGTTAAATATAAAAGTTAAGGTTAATATGGTGACCTAAACCTATCTAAAACCAATTGGTTAATGTTTTTAGGACCATCCCTATAATATACTCAAAATAAATCCATTTGGAGCCTTTAGAAACCGAAAATAAATTTATAATAAAACAATATTTCATGTTTTTTCTTTAAGTGTTTTTTACCTCTCTTATAAAAGGGCACATCACATTCTCTTAATTTCTACCTCCAATGCCATTTGGATTGGCCACACCCTATCCAAATATCCTCCCACATACTGTAAATACATCTTAGATTCCTTCCTTTGAAAATAAATTCCACCTATTTATTCCTTTTGTTCAAATCAAAAGAAGCACTCGAAAACGAGGTAATAATTTCATCACCGCATTCAAAGTTATCTTCATCTTTCACTTCCTCTTTATTTGTTTCTTCCTTTCCAATATAATAACCCTATTAAATTATGAATAATTTTATGTTATTATAAATATTTCACAACCATATTCATTATTATATCTATCTAATTAATGACAAAGTCTACATACGTGCATACGTACGACTTACTATCCCCTAATGGTGCTGTAGTTGTTATTTTACACATCATTATTTGGATGGGTATAATAATGTTGTATAATTTATTGAAATAATAAATAAATCATGTTAATTATACTTTATATATGATATAACATCCAATTTTATATGATTTCACCTTCAATAGAAGGATATTATCGCTCATGCATACGAATGGATTACCATCTCCATGAACGTGATGGGATTCATTAGCCAACATATCCATTCAAGAATAATTATTATTTTTTTATTAAAAATAATTTCTAAGAAATTAATATAATCTTGGATATTAATCTAATATATTATATTCATAATAATTATGACTTACACTACAAAACATATAAAGGAAAACAAATCAGTAAACCCTCGAAACGATTATATTACTAAAATATTATTAAAAAATAAATATTAGAAGATCATATATTATATAATATTTACTTATTTGGTACTTCTATAATTTAATAACAATTATTTAACTATTATATAGGATGTTAATATACCCTTGAATAATGAAAATTAAAATGTAAGGGGTTTCATCTCACTTCTTATTCTCGTGAGACTCATGCTATATTTCCACTATTTCCTTTTGTGTAGTTTATATCCTATAGATGATTGTATTAATTTTCTAACATATATTAATTTATGGTAATTTAAATTATCATTTCATTACCCTTTTTTCAAGGGTTTTATGTTTCATATGTTTCCAAATCAGTAATTTAATTTCAAATTTCAATTTCAACTCATTGGCTTTTATGCGATCTTTATTGATTATTTTACTCCATTATTATGTGTGAAATCAGTATTTATTTATTTATGTAGTAATTTAAACAATAATTTGTGTGGATAAAAATTTTATACACATAGTAACGCCAATGATAGATTTTCAAATCATTTATATGAACTTGATAGGAGTAATATTAACTCAATTTCCATTAATTAAGTTAAACATCCATCTCATTGGTGTTGTTTTTAAAAGAATATGTTTCAATTTACTCAGTTTAATTTACACTAAATATCCAATCATATGTATTTTATTTATATTTATAACACAAAATTTGGTCGTTGATTTATCCTTACCCTAAGTATACAGTCTTTATATGGGATTTCATCTCAATTTGCATTCCATTGAGAGTTTTTTGTTGTTATGCACCAATTCAATATTATATAGAGTATGTACTATCCTTTGAAATATTATATAATGAATCCCTTTATTCTCATGATATTATAATGTTCTGATTTTTTTATACATCAATTTCTAGAATTTAAGCATCTCACATTTTGTTAAGAACACTTTAACAAGAATATTGTATCCAATGTTTTAATGATTTATTCTTCTAAATATTATTAATTAATGATCATGTTTGAAAAATGGTTTTAATTATTTTTTAATATACACATGAATGTTTTGAAATTAAAATTACATTCAAAAGTTTCAAAGTGGCCTGGAACACATTGATTCAAAAATATATTTTAAACAACTTCCTTGATAAATAGCACAACTTTTAAATGTTTTCCAAAAAGCAGATATTTCTCTCAAATTGTTGTACGGACAATTTTAATCTATGTTAATACGCTTCATTTTATTTTATTCATTATTAAGTTTGATTTATTATAATTCATTCGTCCATATTGTATTGAATGAGTTGTGTTTGATTGTAGATATGCACTTTTTAGGCCATTCGTGGATTGTAGTTAATGTATTGAAATTTTGTGTACAAGTTTTAATATGAATATTTATATGATGTTTCACCCATTTCACATGAGGAATGAATTGGAATTAGTATGTTACGGTGGGAGCCTTCTATATCTCCTTGATGCATCGGTTTTTTTAATGAGACAAACTATTGTCTTGACATAAGGCCGTGAGAAAATCTTATTTTAATCATGGCACGAGGCCTTGACTATGTTTTTATGATTCCCAACATTATGCATTATATCATTAAGAAATTAGCTATTAATATTAAAAGATATTATCTTACTAGTATAACATTCATGTGAATAATTAAATGGAATTATTTTATTTATAATTTCCATATTGTAATGATATTTTCATTAAAAAGCATTTTGTTTTAGTCTTATATACCACCTTAAATGTTTATAATTATTGATTAAATTTTCCACTCTATTTTTATACTTACTGAGCATCTGAGATCACCCCTTTCTAGGTTTTAATTTTCCAATGATTTTAATAATTATATCATGATTAACTTACTGGAATAGGATAACAGATATGAGTTTGTTCAAAGGGGACACAATGATGTTTTTGTTTATTTTAATATTTAATGTAAAATTTATATATGTATCCAGTACTTACAAGGATACAAAACTAATTGGTCATTCAGAACATGATATCTTGTGATCCGACCAATGATTTTTAATAATGCTCTGACTCTGGGTAACTTGGGTTGGGGCGTTACAGTTGGTATTACAGGAAGTTCAGTATAAACCTTGGAAAATAGATTTAGAAAAATAATGATTATTAAACATTACCCTAATATATACTTTGGGGATTAGTATAGATGAACATTCAAAATTTTTGGTATTGAAAATATTATGTGTGTTTTTTAAGAAATACATCTTTTTCTGGGTAGGACCACGTAGAGGTGGCTCTGGCATATATGTACCTATGGGTAAAACGAGAAAACAACGTTTTGAGCTAGACTTGAAAGAGAACTGGTGCATGTCGATGGGCATTGATTCACTTTTTGTTATGACAATCTGAGGGGATATTCTTAAGATAATTTACATTTTCCTTTCAAACCTATTTAAAATATTTTAATATAAAATGAGAATAAATAATTTTGGTGAATCCTAATGTGTTTTAGATTGAAAATAAGGTGTCATGATTTTCTCGAAATGATTTAATGAATATTGTTACTCACACAATTCTTTCTAGTTTTAATCAGTGGATGGATTACAAGGAAGTCATATTAACATTGAATTTGATGTACATGGTAGGAACTGTTGTGGAAATGAGTTAAAAAATGGAATCATGATAGGCGTAAATGATTTCGTGTTCCTGTGGAATAAGTTTTTAAAAAGTATTATTAACAACATATATATTAAGCAACATCCAGAGTCAACAAAGATGACAAAGGTGGTGAATGATAAGATCTCTAGTAGGGGAGTCATAGAGAAAATAATGCTAAATATCTATCATGGAGGAAATATAGAAGGAGAAACCTAGGAAAGTGTCATAATGAATTAATATTTTTTTGTGGGAAAGAAGGACATACTGTAAAAAAATTATCAAAAAAATGAAAAGTACTATAGAATAAAAAATGATCCCAATAATCTATTTAAAGCCATTTTCCGTAAATATAGAGGACCGAGGAATTACTCGAGTGAATACCCTATTCTAAAAGATAACTGATTGGTCAAGGAAGAACCTATGTGGAAATAAATATATGGTAAAATATTTAAAAGTATTAGTGATCTTTAATTATGGGATTAATTTTGATTAATATTCTCTTGTATGTGTAACCATGTAGTTTTTTTGTGAAAATTATATTTGATGTGGAATTATCTTTTCTTTTGTGGATATAGTTATAAAGAATCATTTGTGTTTTTATGATCCTTGAATTTGAGGGAATTATAATATATTAATTTTTGGGATTAAAATACGAGGTATAAGATAACATTTGTGGTTAAATTATGTTATGCTTATTTTACTGAATTTATCTCATTATAGGAATGTTATAAAATATAGTTTTTTATATTGTACAACACATAAATCGTGTGACAACACTTAGTGTGAGAAAAATCCATGAAAATAAAACCCAAAACTAGAGTGCGATTGGGATTTATCACCTACTAATAGACTATGTGAATCACCGGGTTATTGAAACTATTTATTTTTTGTTAAATGATTTTATTGATCAATAATAACATGATATAGGATTTTGTGTTGTATCAAATGGATAACCTTAGTACTGGAAAATTATTTGTTCATTTTGTGATAACTGTTATTTTAGAAGATATACGATCTATTGGGAACACTATATGCCTACGGAAAAAAATAATCGAGAATTTAATTTTTGGAATAATGAAGTATTTTCTTTATTTTGGAATAATATTTTTGTTTTTATAGAGATTCAGGTTATTAATGGAAATGAATAACCTATCATTGAGAATATGTTATTTGGTTAGTTAAAATTCTATATGAGACCTTAAAAGTATTTGATGTTATTTGGAAATAAATGTTTAGCTTTAAAATGGTAGACTATGTGATTAAATTCTTTAGAGTTTTGGGTTTCAATCTTAGTTTTTAATATATTTAAGGATTTAACTACAATTTCTTATTGAATGGTCATTATTGAGCTTTGGGTATTGTTTGTTCAATTTTGGAAATTAATATTAGTATTTAATTCTATAAAGGATTATATATTTTGGGGATCTTCTTATCTTGTACTAACCATTTGGTTTTGGTTAATATCTAAAGACAAGGAAAATATAGAGTTCATTCATTTTAGAATTTTTGATTCTCTTAACGTTGGTTCTAGCGCTTCAGGTGTGACCACGCCATTTGAATACTCATCATTTAGAGAAAATATGAGTTAGTGGTTGAAAATTATTAATGTTTTTAACTCTACTTAATATGTAAGTATATCACTTTATGTTCTTAGTCAATATCAAAAATAAATTCCTCAACATAATGAAATGGAACAAAAAAACAAAAAAAACATTGTTCATTTACTTTACCTATTAGGAAACAAATGACCATTTAACCCATCACATGCTTTTTGTTTTCTTGTTGATAATTTTTTCATGATCATGTTTTCTATCACTCGCTATCATTACTTCACACTATGTTTATCTTATATATCCATGTTTTCCTACATGGAATCCTAGTATGGGTTATCTCGGGTGACCTTCGTACCTCTCTAACTTTTCATTTAATGTGATAGTTTTATTGATTCTTTTTCTAATGTAGGACCTTCAATGAAGTTCCCAGTACCAATTTTAAACCTACCAGGACATAATTTACAAATTGGGGGAAGAATGTAACACCACAAGATATCATAGTATCTTATCTTCTTTAATGTAATTAAATAGCTTGTGCTACATGCAACACTGAGTTCGAGCACACCACGACTTACCAAACTAGACATTCAAAATGTAGTTATGAATAATATTAAATGTATTTTGAATTTTATATACTCCATATAATTTTAATATTTATATTATGTGTTTCCTAGACATAATATAAGACCAAATTAATGTTTTTATATAATATAAGTTTTTAAAAAAAGAAATTTTAGTCCCTTTTAATGGAGAGCCATTTTTAAATAAAATATTTGAAACTTTTGTATATAGAATTTTATGAAATAAACATCTAATTTAGATGAATAAAATTAAAATTTAGTTTGTATAAATTATATTTTCTTTTCTGAAAAAATTCTTTTAATGACGAATCATGAAAAATATTAAATATTAATTAAAAACAAATTTATTAATCAAAATAATTTATAGTGTTAAATTATATATTTAAATGGTTCTGATGTATAATTAGACTATATTTTTATCATTTAATCCAATGTCAGTCATTACAAGTAATTTAACATTTAAATTTGACATATACCAATATCAAACTTTTGATAGTTTTTACTTCTCAGTAACCTGCTTTCTGGTTTTGACCATGGGAATATATTTTAAATTAATTAATAAAAATTCTATGTTATTAATTCGTATAAATATTCATCATTTTTGAATTTAAAATATCAGAATTATAATATGGTGTAATTTTTTTCAGAAAAATTAGATTTTTGATGAATTGTGAAAAACAGAACATTATTTTTTAAAATTAACTTTTTATTTAAATAATTTTTTATTTTAATATAATTTATTTTATGTCAAAATAGATACATAATATCTATATAAATACAATTAAATTCATTATAGTCATTTTATAATAGGATTAAATGAATTAAATTTTATTGAACTTTTTACTGCCTTTTACCCACCTTCTAGGAACATTTGCAAATTTGAATAAAACATAATTTTGCTTCTTCTGTGTATTGAATATCAGAAATCTGAGAGACATGGTTGACAACAGTAAGTAAAATGTGGTTAAATAAGATGAAAATAATTTTTGGTGTATTGTAACCTTTCACTTTTATTTACCACAGTTAAAATTAAATTGTATAATTAAATGTAAAAATGATATTATAATTACCCTAACACATATACTAATTATATTAGATAAGTGGGTTTCAACCTAAAAAACCTTAAGAAGAAAAGATGGTCCTCTTTGGTCCACATGGATTAGATTTGGACATTTATTATTATTTTATTTAAAGAAGAGTCAAAAGTGTTATCTTCGAATTTTCATAACTAAAACAATTTTAATATTGGGTTATACATAAGATAAATTAGACTATAAATATTAATTCAAAACTATAAATATTTCCGACATCGTGGTATTTTATTTATTACATTTAGATTTATATAATTAAATATATTTCTGACACAATGATGATGTAGTAATTACCTTATAAATGAATGATTAAAATAATTGTTATTATAAATATGAAAATAAATGTAAATTGATACTTTGGATGAATTCCACGACTTTTTAGTTTAATATGACATTTTATGGTTGATTTAATGAATTTTCATCGAAGTAATCAAGTTTATATGACTTAAAAAATAAAATTATAAAAATTGTCAAAATTGACATAATTGAGATTTTAAAACAAATAATTTTTTATTAAATTATAATATAGTAATAAAAATCAATGGTTTAGAAAAAAACATATATAATGATATATATATTATTACTGAACCAAATGGGGTACTCTTCGCACTTTATTTTATGATTATGAACAGTATAATATAAAAATACATGGTGACATGGTAATTGTAAAACTATTTAACTAAGAGTTAATTATAAATATTATTGTTTATATGGTGATCAAAAAATATTTAAAACCTATAGGTTTAGAGGTTTTTACACCCATTACTACAATATATTATAAATATATCCATTTGGATCCATTAGAACCCTATAATAAATTTGTAATAAAATTATATTTCAAGCTTTTCCCACAATGACCCTCACCTCTCTTATAAAATGGCACTTCCCCTTCCTTTAATTTAACACCATAAAAGGCATTTGGATCATCCAAAACCTACCAAAAAATACTCCCAACTACTATCACTACATCCTAGAGGCCTTCCTTGGATCAGAAATCCATCTTACAGATCTGTTTTGATCAAATCAAAAGGAAGAACCCGAAGAGGAGGTAATAATTTCATCACCTCTTTCAAAGTTACCTTCTTCTTCCACTTCCTATTTCATTGTTGTTTCTATACCAAATTACTAAATACAGTTCCATCCACATACAATGATGTTATTATAAATATGGTACAATGACATTCATTATTCTATCCACCCTACAAGGTCAAAGTAACTATATGTGTGTTCGTATAGCTTACCATCTCCACGTTGAGGTGATGTTGTTATTAAACACTTCATTATTTATATTCTTATACTAATGATGTATAATTGATGTAAGTAATAAATAATTAATGTTAATTATTCTTTATATAATATTTAATATTAAATTATATATGATTTCTCATTCAATTGAATGATATTTTCTCTCATACATTCGTACAGATTACCATCTCCATAAATGCCAAGAGATTCATTCCCCATCGGAATCATTCATGAATAATTCTTATTTTATGACTAAAAATAAATTTTAAGAATATAATATAATTCTGGATATGAATCAAATACATCGTATCTATTATAATAATTTCTTCTGTAAAAAAACATATAAAGGAAAATGAATCAGTTAACAACCAAAACAATGATACTACTAAAATATTATTAACAAAGAAAAATTAGAAGATATTATATAATATCATATTTATGTATTTGGTTAGTGTATAACATATAATAATTATTTTAATATTATATAGGTTATTAACATAACCTCAACTATAGAAAAGTACCAGGTAAGGGGTTTTTATCTCACTTTTTATTTTCGAAATTTTTTTGTTATATTGCCACTATATCAATTTTTGTGGTTTATGTGCATCCCATGATTGTATTCTTGGTGTAACATACTCTAATTTATGTCTATTTATATCTTCAATAAATGATCCTTCTTTAATGGGGTGTATGTTTCGTATGATACCAAATCGGTAAGGGAATTTTAAATATCATTTTCAACTCATTGTTTTTAGGAGATCTTCATTGATTATTTTACTGCAAGATTATATGTGAAATCACTATTTATTTATTTATGTAGTAATATCCACTCCCCTTTGTGTTGATATACTTTTGATACAAATAATCACTCCATTGATAAATTCTCAAGGCATCTATATGAACTTGATAAGAGTAATCTTAACTCAATTTCCATTCATTGAGTTAATCATCCGTGTCATTGGTGTCATTTTCAAAAGAATATGTGTGAATGTACTATGATTTATTTACACTGAATATCCTATCATATTGAGTGTTTTTATCAAAGTCAGACATAATTATGTCATTGAATTATTTTTAACCTAAGGGTACAGTTTATATATGGGATTTCTTCTCAATTTATGTTTTATTGAGGCTTATTTGTTGTTATGCCCCAATTCAATTTTATATGGGGATTATAATACCCTTTGACATGTTATATCAAGAATCCATTTATTCTCATGACATTATAACATTTTTATTATCGTTATAGATCAATTACTTCTCTTTATGTGTCTCTCTTTTGGTTAGGAACTGTTTAACAAAAATATTGTTTTAAATGTTTTATTGATTTATTATTCTAAATAATTTTAATTAATGATCATGTTATAAAAATGATTTTAATTATTTTTTAATATAGACATGAATGTTTTGCAATTAATTTTTTTCAAATGTTTTAATGTTTTATATGACACTTTTATTCAAAAATCTATTTTAAATGACTTCTTTGATAACGAGCGAGACTGTGAAATGTTTTCAAAAAAAAAGATATTATTCTCAAAAAGTTTTACTAACTATTTTAATCAATGTCAATAGCCTTCATTGTATTTTATTCTTTATTGATGTAGATTTATATAAAAAAAATATTTTATATTGTATTGAATAAATAATGTTTGACTATGGATGTGGAATTTTTATGTTATTCATGGATTGTAGTTAAATTATTGACATTTCATATTGTCATTTTAATATGAATGCTTAGATTATGTTTCACCCATCCTAGATGAAGAATTCATTGGACTTAGTAAGTGAAGGTTGGGGCCCTCTATAGCTGCTCAATGCATAGGTAGGTCTAAAGAGACAAACTAGTGTCTTGGAATAATGCCTTAATAAAATCATATTCATAGTCTTGGCACAAGTCCTTGACTATGTATTTATGATGTCCGACATTATTAATTCCATAATTATTAAATTATTTACTGATATAACATGTGAATTTTTGACTAGTAGAATATCCGTATGAAAAAGTAAATTGCATTATTTGATTTATATTTTCCATAATATTCAGAAATGTTTGTTTAAAAGGATTTGGTTTTCGTTATTTACATTGCCCTAAATGTTTAGGCTTACTTATGAATGTTTCCCCTATATTGTTATCCTTACTAATCATCTGAGCTTACCAATTTCTTTGTTTTATTTTTCTTAGGATGATAAGAAATATATTAGGAATAACCTCCAAGAATATTCTAAGGTATATGAATGTGTTCAGAGGGGATACAATGTTGTTTTTATTTATTTCTTGATTTAATGTAATATTTATGCATGTATCTTGTAATTCAAAGGCCATTAAACTAATTAGTCTTTAGAGACTTGATCTCATGTGACCATTCCATTTATATGTAATAATTCACCTACTCTTGGTAACTAGGGTGGGGGAATTACAAAAAGGATATTTGGATATTGAGAAACATAATTCATTAGAAAACCTATACATTATTTGTATAATATGGGAAACTTTTTAAAAATAACCATTGAATAATACAAAGGAAACATTATTTTATTGAATTTTTATTAATATAGTAAAATTTTACAATGATGTAAATTTAAAAAAAAATTCTCATTTTTTATTTTAGTTAAAATACATGAAAGAAAAAATTAAAAACATTTATTTTAAAAGAAATTCCCTTACCTCGAGCCTAATTGATCATGTATATAATTTATTTCTTGAATAATAAGAATTTGATATTTTTATATGTGTTTAATAACACTTTTAAAGCTTATTATTCAATTTATATCACTTATTACAATTGTATACCGAACTAGTTGATCATTTTCATTCACATTTAATGTTTTGATGATATTCGATGCTTAAGTCAAAAATGAAATCATTATGATGTCTATGGTCAAGTGGAAATTATTATACCATCTAAAAATTAATAATAATGACATAATTATAATTTTAAAAATTAATTATACATTTAAATACAATAATTAAATATGTTTATTTAATATTATCTATGTTATAATCATGTATATGGTAGGCTATATGTATGCATAAGTAACGTTCTAATTTTTTAATGATAATTATGTAAAGATGAAATCAATTATTATACTATTAAAAAATTATTATGATATCATAAATATCATATTAATCATTTGAATATATTTATATATTTAAATACCATGTTATATTGATATGAAATTTGAGTTACATCGCTTCATGAAGGTGGTAGTCCACTCGTATGCATGAATGACAATATAATGATATCACGAAAACAATAATTTTAAAATTAATAATACCTAGATAATAATAATAATTAAAAATATATTTTATTCTACCCATAATATGTAATTTTCAGAAATAAAAATCTTTTAACATATTTTTATCTAAAATATATTACTTTAAATAATTTTAGTATCATTTATTATATTTTCCCATTATTTAAATAATTACAGAATTTTCATTGGGAAACCATTATGTAAATTAATTTTAACTAAAATTTAAAAATTAATTTTCATGATGAACATAAATCATATCAAATTCAAAAAATTATTTATATTGCTCATATTCTATAGATAAAACTTATAAAAACTATTGTAGTTATTAAAAGTACTATTGTGACATTTTGACATTGTATGAAATAAAATATTATATATGTCATTATCTCATCCAAAAGACCATAATTTTTTATTAAATATAATTTCATAAATATAGATAAAATTAAAACATTCCATAGAACTGATAAATGTTTTTGGGTCATTTTATAATCCTTATAATTTAATTTTTCAATTTAATTACCATATTTTCTCTTTAGTGTGGTATCTAAAATTACTAACATTACTATTCATATTGGGTAAATGTAAAAGTAACCTAATTAATGAATTTGGACCTACTAATTCAAAATACTCCATCCATTTCACAAAATTCAATATAAATATGTGGAATAATGTAATTATAATTTATACCATAATAACAAAATAAAAAAATATTTCCTGAAAAATTTGTTCTTAAGTTAACATTGCACTTATAAAAAAATTAGTTTTAAGGATGATTAAAGGGAAATTAAATATATTATATCTCACAAAAGTTTAATTATGTTACTTTGATATAATATTAAAATCATAAAGTAACTTTTAATTATAATCAAAATGGTAGTTTTATTAAAAATTGTTATTTCCCAGTACATAATAGAAATAAATATTTTCATAAAATTATAAAAAATTATTTCTAAGATAATTATGTCATGAAAAATACCTAAATGATATTTAATTTTACTAAATAAGTTTCTATATTTTTTTAATAAATATTTATATAAATTTTAACAAATTAGAAAACCCCTTTTTTGGTTGAAATAAAATTTTCCCTTTTAAATTAAGTTGTAATTAATAATTTTAATAATTAATATAACTCTATTATATATAGTGAATGATTATTTATTAAATATGAAAATATTTATTCTGAAAATATTTTTTTTACATTAATCATTATTTAAAATATCTTCCTCACAATATTTGTCCATTATTTAACAAGGGGGATACTTTTTTCCCTTAGAATTGTTAGACTCCCATGTTCTATTTTCATCAATAAGGATTTCCACAAATCATTAAAAAGGATAATTACCTTTTTTTGGAAATACATTATCTCTATTATTATTATATGGAATAGGTTGTCCCTAATAATAATGGTTCCCTTCGAGCTAAATGACTTCACGGATAAAATCATTAGATAAATAAGTCGTATTAATTATTACATCGAAACATGTAAAACATTGAGTTCCTAGAATGAAACAAAGCCAAGGCCACTAAAAAAACTAATCCAACATTATCATGTATTTTATACGGTCTAATAAAATTTTGACTAAGAAAGAACTTTTGAAAAATACTCATAAGACTTTTTCCATAGTGATACTTTTAAAAAAATTGATCACCTACCTAGAAAAAGTGATCATTACATTGATTATCCCTGTAAAAGATTCCCCCTCTTATGAGTTATCATCATATGTTACTAAATCATCTTATCTTTTAAAATAATATTCACTAATAATTATACTCCCCAAAATATCCTTTCACCTACTACAACACAAAAATATGGCTTCTAATATCATTATCGATATATTTTCTTAAAAGGATTCACCTTTATAGAATAATGAAAACTATTATCATAAATAAATAAACCAAATGATAAAATTGATCCAAATTTCCCTATTAATCAATATAATAATAATTTATAATTTTTTCTAAATTATGAAAAAATATACTAAGCTATCTATCAGACTAAAGATTAAATGTCGTACTTAACCATATTTATGTACCAAAATGACTTTTAAATTCCATTACAATAATTTGATGCGAACCTCAGATAATTATTTGATATAATGTAGTGGGGAGCTACATGAAACCTAAATACTTTCTTGATATATATTCCAGAATGATGATACATATACATAATGTCTTGAATGGTAAGAAAATGTGAATATTTATATAACTGAAACATAATAACCAAAATCAAATTATTAACTATAGAAAAAATTGGAAACCCCCCTACAAATTGCGTGGATACATTTTATATTTACAATATAGTATACTAAAAATATGAATAATTACCTTTGTTAAATTTTATTCTATTTTAACATATTTTTAAGGAAAAAATGTCATGTTAAACATAAAAATATGATTTTTCATTCCAACCCATCAACAATACTCCTAAACTTTTCTGTACGTATTATAGATTCAAGGATAAATAGAAAATGGGGATATATGAGCGTCAATCAAAAATTCACTCTTAAAAGTAGAATCACAAGGCACATGTAATCACTTGTAAATTATCAAAAAACATTTTTTATAAATATTTATGTATTCTAACAAACACTTTTTGATGAATTATACAATTTATAATAAATCATGATCATCAATAGGTTGTTTATTAATTATATATGATTGGTATGATTATAATAAAACATGAAATAATAAAGTGGAATTTCGTACGTCTATAAATCTTGGAACATAATTAATCAATTAATTAACCAAAGTATTATGTTCCAAACATAACATGGGTTATAAAACATTTATTTCCAACTTAAGGCTTCAATTTCTTATCAAAATTGTAATGTATTGTGAAATCATAATACATAATTAGTTATAAAGAAATTTTCTACCTTATTTTTAACACATTTGGACTATATATGCACTCAAAAAATTTATGATATGTATATATCTCATATGGATATTTATAGAATAATGTGTTTCTAATTAATTTTTCTCTTTTATAAATTGTATTGAATGAACTATACACAGTTTGGACCAAATAGTGAGAGGACAAGGAGTAACAATGTATATCCATTCCAGTGTTTGGGACAAGATGCATTTAATTTTCATAGCTAGTAGAAGAATTATAGGAATCATGTTCTAGCCTTTATAATTTCTATCATATTATATTTACACGGCTGTAATATTATTTCCCAAACTGTGATTACATCCCATGTGGGGGGTGCTCATATCCATTACGGTGCTCATTGTTGGTGCACGGTTTAGTAAACCGCATGATCAAACCATTTGAAATACCTTGATTATAAATAATTTCAATTCTTATTTTATTTATCATTTCGAACCCTAAATCCACAACTCACCTCTCCATTTTGTTCGTATGGCCCCTTGGGAGACATGCGTGTCTTTATGATCCCTTAGTCCATGTATTTGTGTTCTTATACTATATTTTTAGGTGGATTTATTATTGTGTAAGTCATATAATACTTGCACCACACTTTATTTCTTATTTCATATTTATTTTTAATTGGTTCCTTCTCAGCCCAATCCAGTGGTGAGGGTTGGATAAATTTCATTGATTTCATTAATGTTAAGTTTTGTGTTATTTCTCTCATATTTAGTTAATCCTTTACAGAAAGATTAATAGTTTTGATATTCTATTGGGGTTGGGGTTTTCCATCAATTTCATTTCTAAAACATGATGTTTGTTTCATGAGTATTCTGATTTAATTTTAAAACTATATATTAATTTTTATGATGTGATTTTGTGAATTATTTTAGTGTTTTTAGGTTTTAAATTTTATGAAAATATGTATTTAATTATTTTCTCTAATTATTCCCTTATACATGCATGTAAGGTGTCTAATGAAAAACAGAATGTACATTTAATATGAAGTTGGGTGTTTTTGGTTGTTTTTGGCCTTAAGTGGAAATTATCAGTTTTATTTATATAATAATTGATCGTGTGAGTAGAATTAAGAGTCTTTGAAATGTGTGATGCCTAAGTAAAAATAATTATGGAGTGTTTTTTTTGATACTTATGTTTTATTAATTAAAATTTTTGGTACTTTTATATATTTCCTTAAGTGTTTCATTGGATGTGGGAATATCTATATGTACATGTGGTGCACATATTGTAATGTGGATAATTGAAAAAGGTTTTTCTAACTGATGCTCATCATAAACCCCATATTGGAGAAGACATTTCTTCTACTCATTCTCTCATGCAGTATAAATCCCAAGAGGATTATCTAAATCTTTTAATGTTCAATAAAGTAATTATTGGTTCCCAATTAATTTCAAATGAGATTTCAATCGAATTATCTACATCATGGACAATATGGAATTAAGATACATAACATTTCAACTAAATGAAATCATTGATCCACTTAGAAACTTGCAATATTAAATGGTGGTTTCACCTTGGTTTTAAAACTTGTTTTGGAAGGAAATTTTTTCTTATTGGAGTGGTTTTAAATTAAAATGATGCATCAGTCAGGTTGGAACTTCTGAATTGTTATATATGTGATGGGAACCCCAATGGTTTCCCATATGATTATAGGCACTTCACACAATTGGTGTTAGAGAGTGGGAGAGGCATGAATGGTGGCATATAGATGATGTGTTTAATTCCAATCAAGTGATGAACTCATAATTGTCCCTTATACAATTACCATTGGATTCCTGAAGGTCATCAAGAGGGTTGAGTGATGGTAACAGTATATTCCAAATTAGATGGATTAGAACCCCCTTGATAGAGGATATCTTATGTGGTAATTTTTATTGGTGAGGTTAGATTAGATCATCAAGGTTGGTTATTAACTATATAGTTTCACCATTCGCCTATATGTGGGAATGAATAGACTACATTTATGTATTTCTTCTATAGATATTTAAAAAATTTACAAGAATACATATCAATATGCTTCTGATTTATTTTATAACACTTCTATTTTCAATTCATGTTGTATTTTTATTTTTCACTTTTGCAGCACCATTGTTCTTCTCTTGTTGGATATTCCATATTGCTGGACTTTTTTTTAGAATCACTTTTTTATTAAATATTTAATTGGGTTTTTTATTATTCTTCATTTTGGTTTTAAAAATTTTCTTGGAATGGGAAATTATTTTGAAATGGAAAACTATGATTCATAATCCTTGTAAGATTTTTGGAAATTAGTATGCATTGATTTAAATATAAAATGACTACTCTATGTAATGTATTTAATTTTTTTTCAAATTCTTTAGGTGAAAGAAATTTATGGATTCTATAGTGCATACATTCTATGATGTTTATGATCCCACCCTACTTATCCCACATAGTGTCAGTGGACCCAATCTATTTTTTAGTATTGAATTTCATTCAGGTTTCTAATAGGAAGAGTTGGTTATATGAATGGTGGTGACCAAGGGACACATAGAGATTAATTGAGGCCCTATTTGGTTTTTGTTTTATTTTTAGTATATTTTTTATTTAATATTTATTATACATATTTTATTTTTTATTAACTAATTCTATGTTGTTTTTAGATCATATTGTATACTCTTTATTATTTATTTTATAATATTTTTTAGGGATAAATAATTCTCATTAGTTAATCTGAGATTCATGAAAATTGGTTCTTACCCAAGAAGATTGGGAATTACTTTATCCCTTAATTACAATATGGGTTGGGTGACAAGTTTGGGTTTTACTAGGGAGGGTTACCGAAAAAACGGATATCGGAGAAGCCCTTTTTTATTTTGGGGAGTCATGTAGTTTGGGAATAAGAATTTCATGACTCGGAAGGTAGAAATGTTATGACTGACATGAACTCCTTCTCATTCTAATAAATGATTTAACAAGGGTATTCAAATACATTAGTCTTCTATTTTTTATTCAATTTTTATGTTTTTGGGTTTTGTATAGTTTTTTATTTGGTTTGGGGGATATTGATGGAACATAACATATGTTACACAATAAGCATTCCTAGAGTACCGGCTCATTTGGTCCAAGAATACATGGTTCAAGATACATAACCTAGTTGATCTTTTACATTGAATAATTTTCCAAACTATGTGTTCTGGTTATGGATGGGCTATATAAAAATTTTGTTTTTTGTTTTTGTGGGCTTGATGCTTTGGTTTAATATTATTAGTGTGAGTGGATTTTAAATTATTTTTTTTCTGAAACATTTTTTCTGAAAAGAATTTTAATTTTGGGAAAATGGTTTTGAATTAGAAAATTTGATATCTATGATTAAATTGTAAAATAAAGTGGGTCACAATATATAAAAAGTTTCCATAGAAAAAATTGGTTTTGAATTTTAAATTGAAATGGTGTTTTTGTTGAGGATATTTGTTTAGTTTGTGATATTTTCATGGGTTTTTTTGGATTTTAATTTAGTTGAATTTTTTTATGATATTGATTTGTGTTAGTGTTATTATGATATTTATAGTATACCACTTAGAAAGATATAAAAGGTAATTATTCGAGTTATTGAACCTACCCTCAATCCCTGTAGGGTGGTGGAGTGAGTCTCTTTTACGAAGTTGAAAAATTACGCAGAGATTGGAATCAATTATTAAATATAAAATTCATTTTAATACATGAAAGTTTTTTCAAGTATTTGGGAAATACCAATGTCATTAGGGTGAAAGAAATTATATGATTTTTTGTTAGTATGTGTTTTGAATGGTGGAAGGAGATTATCATTCCACCATTGCAGGTTAAAATGTATTGGGATGTCTTTAATACCACATTTATCTGATGATTCAAACATGATATGGCTATAATGATGAAGGTGGAAGAGCTCTTGGGTATCTCTAATTTTATAAGGCGATGATGAATTATGTTGATATAATTAAATTGAAGGTTTCCTTTTCCCAAAATAATATAATCAAATAATCCAATGAAGGATTCTCTCTTTGTTTATGGTCATCGATCAGTGATTAAGGATAAGGTTCTATCATATAATGGTTTCTATTGAGGAATCTAATAATTGAGGCCCTTCTAGCATAGTTTTTTCCTATACTACACAATATGGAAATGGTATAACATGATGGTTCAACATCTAGTGATATTTGTGGATAAGAGGTTCCAATTTCTACGAATTCTCCACTAACAGTTCCTTCTTCTCATTTATCAGACCAATCATTCATATGCTTCAACTTTGGTCTATTTGGTCATTTGATGATTCATTTTTGAAATCCTATGATGTCATTTTAGCATTGTTACCTTTTTTAGCATGGATATATTTTGCAAAAAACGTATCATGAAGGGAATGTCTCGGAAAATCACTAATAGAAAATGGACATATCCCCACATTTTTTCCCAGAACCGTGTGGATAGGTACCCCTATGTCCACGGTTTTAGAAAACCATAGGCATATGTCAATTTCCAAGACTGATACACACTGATTTCCAAAACCATCGGTATGGGGGTGTCAATCCCCACAGTTTTCCAAAACTGTGAGGATAGGTCTTGAAAAGTCACATATATCCATGGTTTTCAAAAACCATGGGTATAGGGGTACCTATCCCACGGGTTTCCCCAAATCTTTTTGGTTAGGACTCGGCTAAAATACGTATACCCACGGTTACGAAAACAGTGGGTATATGTTTCCCATGTGTACGCAGGAAAAAAACATTTCCCACAGGGAGGAATTTTTTTTGGAAGGAGTCCTATACCCACTGTTCATCCCTCTATACCCACAGTATATGTAACTATGATTAACTAAATATATATTTATACACATAGGTGATGTTATGGTGGTGGTTAGACATAGTGTTTGCACTGAAGAGGTTGTAGGATCGAAACCCACCGCTAGAATTATTTTAGGATTTATAACCACGTTTTTGAAAAAATGGGTAAAAGACTTTGACACCATAGAAATTGTGTATGTTTCATTGACACGGTGGCAGAACACCCATTCACATAGTTTTGTAAAACTATGGGTATAGGATGGGGGCCTATACCGATGCCTTTCTATCCCACGATTCCCAAAACCATGGGTATAGGATATACCCACGTTTTTGGGGGCTACACCCACAGTTTTGAACCATCAGTGTGGGCCATTTTTCTAGTAGTTAAATGATTCCCTCATTTTATTACGGGGAAGAAGATTCTAAAAGACATTAGGGCTCCATCCAAAATCCCCTAAGTGAAACTCTTCACACTTCCAGAAATTTTTGAGTGTAGAGAGAGTTGGAAATTCTCTTTCCATTAATGCTAGAGTGAGGTTGAATAGAATTTAACTATTTTAGTTTTACTTATTTTTGAAAATTACAACCATTTAAGTGTTTTAGTAGAATTTTATTCATAAAATTTCTCTATCGGTGCTTTATAGATGAGAATAATTTAATGGTTATCCTTTTCATGGATTGTTTTTTGGTTCGTCTCTCTTTTAAGATTGTCATTCCATATTTAATTGATCAATTATGGTTTGGAAGGATATCTAATTTGGTTTACATTTTATCCCTTAATAATAGATGTTCTTTTGTTCATTCTTCTTATTATTCAGCTTATAAATTGTGTGGAGACCCACCAAGGATATTATTGTAGTTTATTGATGAGATATATGGGTGTGACTTATGGGATGAAGGTCACAAAAGGAATGATGGTTTCATTTGGAATCATTCAACATGAAGTTGTAGTTTTGTTCTTCATTTTACATTGTTACATTCTTGGGGTATAATGAATATTTGGTGGATTAAATTTTCATCATGGGGTTAGTTTTAATTTATTTCATTTAATTCATGATTTTGGATCTTCTGTTTTAGGTACTAGATGAGTTTCTAGTAGGAATTCATAAATGTTTTGGAGGTTTAGTGTTGTTTTTAGCCCTATGCATGGTTTAGGGATAACCTGTGTGCTTCCTTAAGGATGTGGATGTTTCATTTTTCATATTTGTTTCTTGAGTAGTTTGATTTTCATACCCTATATAAGGCCTTTACCTAACCATTTAAGTAAAATGAGTAATAGTGTTACTCATGCGTGGTTTTTGGGATAAGGAACATGAATTTCATGTGGTTAGTAGAAACTATATTAAAATAATGTGAGAGACTCCCCATTATCAATTAATTATATTAAGAAAATTAAAACATAATTTCACAACCATTGAGGATATACAAGATGGGTGACCATTTTCTTCCATAGGGTGTGCAGAGTTGGTGATCTATTTGTTAAATTGAAAATCCCAACAAGGTGGAATGCCAATGTTTGGATGTTTTTAATTCTTTTACCCTTTTATTACCATAAATCCTCCCCTCTCCTCTTTCTTCGTACATATGTCCCCTTTTGATACTTCGGTTGGTTCCTAATCCTTTCCCCTATGGATTTATTTTATTCTCCTCCATTTTTTATTAGATTTTATATTTGGTACGCCCTCTCCTCATTACTTTACTTTTTTTATTTTCCCCCTCCCTTCATCGATATGTTTCTTCTTACCTAAACTCTATGATGAGGGTTAGATAACATTTTCGGATTTCATTAATGTTAGTGTTTTTTGTCTCTTGGGAATCGTTCTTCATTCTTGTGGACTTTTGTTGCATTCATAGGATGTTGAGTTAGGTTTTTCTATCCATTTCCATTTTAAAAATATTCTGTTTTTTTATTTTATATTTTTAATTAATCATACAAATTTTATTCTTTATTTCGACGTGTTTTTATAAATTTTTGTGGTGTATTCATGTTGTAAATTTGATGAAAATGGATTTTTAAGGTATTTATCTAATTATGCCTTTATAAATGCAAGTATGGATTTTACGAAATGAACAACAATATTTTGAAATTTATTTGGGTGTTTAATTATTGTTATTGACATTATATATATAACAGTTTTTTGGTTTATTAGGGACGTGGGATGGAGCATATATTTTTGTTCCTTTTAACGCGTGATGTTTAAGTATGTATCCTTGTGATGGGTGGTTGTTCTATGTTTGTTTCTTCAATTAAAACATTGGGACATTTTTGGAATTAAATAAGGGTTCCATTTGATGTGGGAATATTAATATGTTCTAGTGGGGTACATATTTATAAGAACATTAAGATGTATCATGGTAACTAAATGACATAAAAATATCATTTATTATCTTTCATGTGTTAATGGGGTATCACCTTCATTATAAAAAGGGGTTCTTAAGATATATGTGTTTTTATTGAAAATTTTATTAAATTTATATGTCATATAGTCATAGTTTATACATTTGTATAACTCTATGTGTGATGGAAACCTCAATGGTTTTCCATCTGTCGAGAGGGCCTTTACAAAGTGTGTCTCATGGAATGGGAATGACATACGTTTTGGAATATATTGTTTTTTTAATTACTACCATGTGATGATCTAAAAATAATCACATATACTATTATCATGGAACTCATGTATGTATTCTTGTGGTTCGAGTGATGGTTACATTATAGTATCTATTAGATGAATTAGGATCCCTGAATACAATATATATCTTATGAAATTTTCCACTATTGAGTCTAGTTTTTAGTATTGTTGTTGTCTATTTACAATGGTGTTTCTCCATACCCAAGTAGGTGGGTCCTAATTGAGTATTTTTCATGTATTTATTATAGGGTTTTTAGAAAATTCCCATTATTTTATATCTATATACTTTTTTTATTTTACAGCAATATGGTTATCTATTTACTTAGTTTTTTATTGTTGTCACTTATATTTCTCCTTTATTTTGTTCCAAATGGATATTCACAACATTGTGGTTTTATATTTTCATTTAATTTTAATTATATAATTAAATGGATTGTGATTCCACTTAGATTTTCCTTTTCAAAATAGGGTTTAAGGTAGAATCTATTTTGAAATATAAGACCATGATTGTTCATAAATGTGGTATTTTTGTAAAGCTATATTAATTGTGTTAAAGATAACACCCCTATATTATTAAATTAATTTCAATCATTAATTTTAATAATTTTCGGAAAAGGAAATGTATGGATTATTTTGGTCATACCTACTAATATGTTTATTCTCACACTCGACTTGTTCCACTCAGTGCTGGTAGAGCCAATATGCATTGATGGATAGAATATTGTTTAGGTATTCATATTGGGAGAAAATGTTTTATAGATGGTGGCTACCATTGGGTCACATAGAGAACATATTTGGCCGGGTTTTGATTTCTATTTATTTCTAGTTTCTGTTTTTTTAGTATCTATTGTATCTAGATTTGTTAATTTATTCATTTATGGCTAGTTATTAATGGATATTGTTGCATACTCATTATTTTCTCACTCATTATAGTGTTGAAATAAATTATTCCCATTTGATAATATTTTTTTCTAACAAGAGTTGACATAGTATGGTTATTAAGAATTATTCATGGTCTTTATCACTGGCTAAGTTGGTTAAACAATATGAGGTTGACTTGGGTTTGTTTTTGAAATGCAATAAAAATAGTTTTCTTGATATATTTGTTTCTAGAAAAAAAGTATACTTATACCAAAATAATCTTGTTGGATAATTAAAACATAATTAATTATATTATATTAAAATAAATATTACAAAGGTTTCATTTATATAAAATTCAAATCATAAATTGATGTTTTAATACGAAGAGAAAGACAATTTTATAAAAATCTTTTTAATTAATCCTTGAAAAATTAATATTTTATATTATTTTCTAAAAAAAATCATTCAAATAAAATTTTGACCTGATAATTAAAAAATGTGATTTCTTTTTTATCAAATAATAATAATAATATTTGTATAAAAATGGTTAAAATAATATTATATAATTTAAGAAAAAAAATATTTTGGTTAGAAATCATGCTTTATGATTTTTGACTAAAATATTACATAATAATTAGCCAATGAATATAAATCTATAATTTAATACTAAATAATAATTATAAATCATAAAATAAAATTATTCCAACATTACCTAGGTTGTTACATAGATGATAATAATGTTCTAATAATAAAAATAATTTCTAAATTAGAATGATTTAGAGAGTTTGGATTTATAATTCAATACTCAACTTATTTATAAAGTATATTTGATCATGAATAACTAACTTGGTTTTATTTAACATTAAGAGTATTTAATTTTTATTTTATAAGAAATAAATAATATAAACTAATTAATATTAATTTTAAAAATAATAATTGAATTTAAACAACCTATGTAGGTAGTGGTAGAAAATGAAACTCTGCATTCATGGAGGAAGTGAAATAATTTTAAAAAAAATTCATTTTAGAATATATTTGGGGTTTTAAAATATATATTAAAAAATATAATAACATTAAAGTACATTAAGAATAATTATGTTTCTCTTTTTTTGATAAAATTCATATTTTAGAAGTAGAATAAGAATAAAGTTTTAAGTTAGACTGTTGAGAATTTTAACTCTTCCCAGGGGAGTCTCCTCTTGGATACCCATTAAGGCACACTAGGATGGTATTTTTGTAAGATAAAAACACTTCATTTATATGAAGAAGATGTTTGGGGAGTTAAATGGGATTATTTTTGGCATTATCAAATTCATAGAAGGTGTGGGGGGAAGGGGCATTTGGAGGGGTTTTATAAGTGGATAAGATGGGTGTATTTTAATATAATAATAATAAGTTAAGAATTATTTACCAAGACTATCAATAGTTATGAATATTTTGAATAAATATTGTAAATTTTTTATTTATGATATGATAATGGTTTCTTAAACACCCACTTTTCAATTAATCATATATTTCAAATACAATGTAAAATACGTTATTTTTCATATATTATAATTCATTAAAATCAATATTTTTTTAAAAATCCCAAAAATTGACCTAAAATTAATATCATTTTTCATATACAAATATTTAATCCCTCATTAAAAAATAATTTTATTACAATGTTGATTTCATTATATAAATATAATACTTACATACAAAAAAATTATTTTTATGGAATGATAAAATTTGTAGTACATAAAAAAATAAATAATGGTTTCATAAAATTATTTAATTATATTTCTAAAATATATATTTTTACATGAATCCATTTTAATAATGTGAAATTTTATTTAATTTTTTTAAATTAATCCTAAAATTTTATTTTAATCAAGGTGAATTATATTAATATTGATTAAAAATATTTTTTATTAAATGGAGTTAAAAAATTGTTTTATACTATTTATGACTATTAAATTATTATATTATTAGATAAATTCATTATATAGTTATAAAAATATAATAATACTAGTTCACAGATCAATTTACCTTTCCTAATGTTCAAATTACTATTCCAACATTCATATAATAGTCACATAGAGAAATTAAAAAAATAATTATATAGTGGTAAAGTCATAAAAATAATATTTCTTATTGAACCATTTATATTAAAAAATTATCAAAAATCATCATTAGCTAATTTCATTATGTATTTTTATACTTCACATAAACAATTTTTTCATATTCATGACGCTTCAATTTCTTTTTACAGTCTTTATTTATGGATTGATCTTCATTAGATAAATTAGTAATGAGGAGTTTATATTAGTGTCGGAATAAATATTTTTAATTTATCTCTAAATAATTTTGTTGTCAAAAAAATTTCATGATGTTTAATGTTATTAAAATATATTTAAATTCATTCTATATTCATTTATTGGAAAGCATTATAATGCGTCATAGTGATCCACAAAATCATTTATCACCGCTTGTAATTTTTTTTCGTTGTACTAAAGTCATAACAAGTATCATGAATGATACATAACATAGATTTCATAACATGTATTATCAATTATGTGTATGTAATATTTCTCATCCTATTTCCTTCATCTTATGTTTAATGAAACAATTTCTTAGATATATGAATACCATGTTACATTGTAAACAAATCATTCATGGACTACTCTATACTAAATATTTTTGGTAACATATAAATTTAAACACCTTATCATAGTCTAATTATACTCTTAGATCCATCACAAATGATATTGATTCCTATAGTGTAAACTTAGTCATCTAATTTTATCATTGAAAACCATTTATTATTGTGTTAAAAAATATTGTATGACTAGTAGCTCATTTCCCATCATAAATATATCATCAACATATACAACCAATTAAATGATAATTCCCCCAAATCATTATAGGCATAGGGATCATAATTAATCTTTATGAAACCCAATGTTATTATTCTCTCATCTAAATTAATGTTCCAAGATATTGATAATTTCATTAACCCATAAATGGATCTATACTACTACAAAACCTAATTTCCATATTATGACATAAAAAACACTTGATGTAGTTTATAATAGGTATATTTCTCATGGATACCGTTACAAAACTTCGTTTTGACAAACATTTTCCAAATATCATAGTCATATTATGATTCAATTGAATGTATAACTCTAATTAATTATATATTCATAAATGGTGAAAATGTTTTTTTAAAGATCATTCCTTAACATTACTTAAGGCCTTAAATAAAAAGTCATTTCCCTATGGGTATAGACATTAATATCTATGTATAGCTTATTTTTGAATACCTTGTTGTAATCTGTAGGATTTACATGTACTATAATATCTATCTATGAAAAAAATCTTTTAATACATGGAAACCATCATACAATCCACGGATTATTTTCACATTCAAAATTCTATGCTAAATCCTTATTTCTTACAATATTTGGGTTCATCAGTAATAATTAACCATGATTCACCATCTTCTATCACTAGAAAACTAAATATTAATGGTTATATTACCTATATTTTGTCAAACATATTTCATGCCTATCTATACTAACAAATTCTATGATTTCCTTTTTGGAATTTTTTATTTTCAAAATTTTATATATCATTATCTTCAACTACATTTCATTTAATATTTCTCCCAATATCTCTTTTATAAATTTTTTCCCTATCAAGGGACATGGGGTTTCTATAAACTATATCCTTTTATGATGTTTCTCATTTGTAATTACCACTTATTTCCTTAGGATTCCATATAAATATTCATTTATTTCCCTTTTGTGAATGTTTGTCTCAAGAAGTGGTATTAACAAACATATGACATCACTAAACTAAAATATTTACAACATGTATTTCCTCAAAAACCATAATTCATAGAGGATTCAATTTTACACCTTAATTGTCACATGGTTTAGTTTTTATTATATAATTTTAATGAATATATCAAAATGGATAATGGAGAGCTATCATAACTCATGATTGTTCTTTCCATTCCCAAAAATATGTATTTAAATTATTAACTAACACTATTGTTCTATGTTACATATGGAAGAGTTATTTTTATTCAATTCCATTAATCCTTAAAATGATGATGAATGTTTTTCATGATAATGATTACCTTAATTTAAATATAGATTATTTATATCTTTATCTTGTCTATTATCTAATTAATTCATGATCTCCATAATTTTCCAAAGGATTCAATTATTTAACTCATTAATTATTAAAATCCACATCTACAAATGTTAGTGGTAAAATTTATGAAGTTTGAGCATCCACCACCAGTTTCGACATGAAATGGTCTTTATATTACTTCATGAACTAATTTGAAAGACATTTTTTACCATTAATCATTTTCAATAAATGGATCTTTATTCATTCTTGATTTTAAATATAAATAAAATATATGAAGTGGTTTAAGTTCAATATAATTTAAATACTCTTTTTGATATTTATTTTTTAAAATATTTCTTTTTACACTATAAATAATTCGATTCCATATCCATGTGTGATATGAGTTGTTTTGAAAATATGTTTTTATCAATTTTAATGACATGGTTTTTCTTTGTAAGTATATGAAATCCTTTAATTTATTTTTCTTTAAAAACAGAATTCATCATTATAAAACAATCAACACTAATTTCCAAACTTGAATATAAATACATCTATATCTAAACTGAGTATTGATATACTATTTTTGATTAGGTTGTTCATATAATGAAAAGTATTTTAAAATATACATCAACATATCAGAAAATTAAAATGGTAGTCTCTGGTAGAATGTTAAATAGTTTTATAAATTTTATAATTTTTAATACACACATTTCCAATATTAACCATCATGAATCTACTTGGTTCTTCTATTTGGATAAAAATATCGCCATACAAATATTTTTATTTTATATAATTTATATATACAGGGAGTTTAAAATTAATAATAAACACACATAAATATTCCCCTTACTTAATTATATTGATCTATTTCATTATCCAATGGCCCTTTATACCACTTCTGAAAAATAATTCATATTGTTCATCCCCATTCCCCTTCACCCTTAACTTCTTCATCATGAATGTTGATGGGTTTCATATAGTTCGTGTTAATATTTGTAATTTAATAATGATTGTTATTATTATAAATTATAATGAATGATGGTTTACCAAGATTAATTTCCTCATTATACTTGGGAAATAGTATCATAATATATGGTTTTTTCTTCTTAATAATTTTCCATTAAAAGTAAAAATATTACTATAAATTATATAAGGAAGTTATTTAAGCATGATTTTTGTGAACAATTATTTTGTAAACTTAAATCCCATAATTTATAAATTTCTAATTTATTAAATCATTATGGACATATTATGATAAATTGTATATCTTCACTTTGATTCCATATACATAGTTCATTAGATATCACAAAACACCAATGTTAGGCATTCTCTTAGTAATGATCATAATGCAGGGATTCCATTGATTATGTATCCATGATGTAATGGAGATTATAGATTTCATTATTCATTTATGACAATATATGTCCTTTAAAACCCAATGCATTGTCCACATGTTTCCAAATTACAATATTCCCCTCCTCACTGGCCTCCGTTGAATTCACTTTTACATAGAGACTTTACTATGAAAAATCGTCCTTCCATACATTAGATGATAAAAAAGTGCCTATAAAAATAATAAAAGTTTACATTGATCAGAATATTGGGATTATCCAATATTTATTACAAGGAAAATTTCATGTTCCTATGACATTATATATAATAAATTAAATAAACTATGATATTTAGTAATTAATTTTTATTTCCAAATGTGTGTCGTCATTAATTTTATTATATTAGTCGCCCAATATTTTATAAAATATAAATCCAAAAAAATAGTGGATTTAATTTAAATTATCATCTTTATATTCTAGTAGAAAGTATATATTTTTTTCATAACCTCGATGATATATTGGTTAAATTACTCAATGGCATTTTAGATGTTTTTCTTTAAAATTATAGTAATTAGAACTTCCATGATTTGATGAATGGAATTTCTTATCCTAATATCCAAAAGGGTATTTCTTTAAAAAAATTCTTAAAATTACAACAAGAATTTAATAGTAAAATACTATTGATACTATATTGGTCAATTCAACATACACCATTCATTAAAACTCCATGATAAATAAAAGTTTCATGATAAGGGTAATACCATCACCTAGATATATGGTTTCATCCTAAATCACATAATATATTGATTTTTTGAATAAATAATTTCTTGAGCTATTTGATTATCTTTATAAATAAATATTCTTTATTTTATCCTTTTAAATTGTTGATAATTTTATGTAAATTAAGTATATTTAAAAACCCATGTATCGATAAACTAATTATTTTATGATTTTTTTTATATTTAATTTCTTTTTGTTTATTAACATTATGTGATCATATTTAATCATTATATCAACATTGAAAAAATATCTAAATAACCATTGATGACAAAAATAAAATAAACAAATGGAATGATCGGATTTTTTAATTAATGAAAGGGTTATCAAGTAAATGATAAACTAACTCATGTCCCTTTTTTACAACTTCTCGAGTAGATATGGGCTCACATTATAGAGATTTTTTTTAACAAATGTATATCCTTGTTCGTATTTTCCAAGACTTGGTTTGAAACCTTGTGTTCATTTCTCAAAGATCATTTCACTAAATACAGTTTCTCATGTGAATTGAATTATGGGTTTTGGTTACATACAATAAATACTTAAAAGTATACAAAAACTTGTAATAAGAATTATATGATATAAAAATAATCATAATTATATTAATAATATTTTTACCACAAAAAGCAATTTTATAAAGAATTTAAATTAAATTGAAACCCAACACATGCATAGGTCGACCAAGCTCTTGATCATCCATGCGTAAAAAAAATAAACATATAAACTACACTACATTTACTTTTATTTGTTCCATATTATGATACATATTTTTAATTAATAATGTAATTATATTATTAATTCATTCATTAATTTATGATAATTATTCGAAAATTAAATAATTGATTTTACTATACAATATAATTTTTAAAAAATTTAATAAATATATTATATTAAATATTATTGACATGTTGTATTTAATAAGGCACTTAACATATAAAATTTTTTATTTGTACTAGGAATATTTTTGGATTTAACTATTTATCATCATGTTCTTTCACATGACTCGACATCTTACTAATGAATGTGTATGGAACATGTGGTAATATAATACATACATTGCATGTTTCCCTATATTTTGTTTCCATATATACATGGATTGCTGTTTTTAGGTCATGCTACATAGTGTAGATGACTTTTATGATTACACTAAAGGACATTAATATATAAGGAATGATTTATTATAAATGATCATGAAGTATGGGGAGTCTATGATCACCATAAAAATCATGTATTTACATAATAACCTAGAAATTAATTAATTAAAATTTCACATTGCACATGACCCACTGAAAATCACTCATTGTGTAATCATTTCAAAAAACTATATCACATGATGTGTAAAACATTCTATATGTTATGTAGTTTTGTTATGATTTAACTAATTTACGTACATATAGACAAAAAATTCATAAAAACTGAAGTGCCCGGATCAGTGTGAATCACTGAGAGGGGGAGGGGGTGAATCAGTGATCCTTTAAAACTTTTTACTAATTGATTCTTAATCAATTAAACCTCTATGAATTGTTAAGGACTCGATCCACTCTTCTTGTATCTCTCTGTCTTTCCTCGAGTGATGCAGTAAATGTAAAGGCATAGGACACAAGTATTTACATGGTTCGGCACCAAAGGCCTACGTCCTTGCCATGTTGGTTATACACCCCAACATGGTTTCTCCCATTATAATTTGTTAGTATTCCAATGGTCAATACAGAGTCCCACTGTATATCTCCTGAGTCCCACAGGAGGGTCTTTATACTTTGTCCCACAGTGTTACCAGAGTCCCACTGGCCTGCTCCAGAATCCCACTGAAGAGTTCCTCCACCCTGAGTCTCACAGGGGGCTTCTCCTGGCTCCTCGAGTCACACGAGTAGCTCTTCTTCACTTTAGCTCTTCAAGTACCCTCAGCAGCCTGGGATAAAGGCTGCTGGCCTTGCTCTGCACCTCTTATCACTTGAGTTGATTAGGTCTTCTCGTCTTGCTCAGGATTTATCTCCTTCTTCTAAGGATGACCTGACCTCTCTCTTCAAGAATCTTGAACAGCCTTTGACAAGGTCTGTTGGTATTGCTCTTCACATCTGATCACTTCTGTTGATCAGGCTCTTCTCAATTACTGAAAACTCAGACAACTGATATCTATAACTTCAGTCTGGCTTCAGTCTGACTTCAAAACAACTTCATGCACTGAGTGCATGGCTACTCTGCTTCTTCATGCACTGACTGCATGTCCTCTCAAATTCTTCATGATCTTCTGGTCTTGGACAACTCAGATGCACACCACTAATTTAAGCTTTATTCACGTGTGCACGTGCATGAATTCATGCATGCACTCCCCTTCTTCTTCTCTTGGTGAAATAAACCCATAAAGGGTGTAATCCTTCTTAGCACACACCTTCTCACTTCCTTCACAGACTTAATTCCTTTTGATTACACTCATAAATGTGTGTTATACTTTAGTGTGAGAGTCTTCCACTTCTTCTAAGTGTATACACTTCACTTAGTGCACACACTAGGTTCGGCCTTTTTATTCCTTTGCACACACACCACTAAGCTAAGTCTTTAGCCTTCCTCCGTCACTTTGCACACACCCAAAATGTGTGGTCTTCACTTGGTGCACACACATAGGCTTCGGCCTTGTTCCTCTTCTTGTTTTGCACACACACAAAATATGTTCTTTTATTTGTTCTTCAAAGTGTGCACCCACAAGGATACGGCCTTCCTCCTTTGCACACCCACTGCCCGCAGGGTGTTCTCCCAAGTGGAACACACACAAGGTTCAATCCTTCCTTGCACTTAGCACACACACATGGGGAAATGTGGCTACGGCCTTCTTGGCTTCTTCTTGCACACACCTGAACTCCTTTGTCCTTCAAAGGAGGGGCGCAAGGTCTCGGTGCAAGGGGCAGCCAAGCAAGTGTGCCCTGGCCACGGGGTGTGCAAGTGAAACACCCGCGCAATCCCTCGAGTGTTCAAGGTGCAACACCGTGGGCTCCTTCCTCCTGCCGCGTAAGTGTGCAGGCAGAGAGGGAATCAACTACGGGCGCACAAGAATGCGGCCTCGGGTTCTTCCTGTCACACAAGGGAGGCGCGCAGGGGACTCCTTCGGGACCTCAGGTGGTCCCAAGAACATCACCCGCACAAGTGGGTTGTGCGGGGCTTCTTCTTCGCGAGGCACAAGGGTGCTCTCACGGGACTCTAGGTTTTCAACAAAATATTCAGCAAGGAAACAGAGTGCCTCGGCCTCTCTTTTTATAGGCAGAGGGATGCCTCAAATCTTCCGTGTGGGATAAATCGAATTCCCGATGTTTTTGGTTTTTCAAAATCATTCCAAATCTTGAATCTTTCCTCTTTTTCCACGTGGGTCTCTTCCATTATTTTTTCCTCTACGTTCATGCAAAATAGAACTCATGCATGGCCTTCGTCTAATGGCGATCCATGCAAAATATTAACCCCGTGGCCTCGGCATATTCTTTTTCCTCAGCTGAACTCAAAATGCTCCCCTCATTGCATGCATTCATATTTTTATGCATGTATGTGTTCAGTGTAGACAGTTGAACCGTACGGAGCCTTTACTTCCTTCAGAGGTGGTCAGGAACTCGAAATCCGGTGGTCGGATGGCCTCTGGTTCAGGCGACGTCGCGGGTGGCCTTTGGGCGAGCTCGATGTTGAAGACGGACGGGGAGCCGTCGAATCAGGTGATCAAATAATCTTCAATGGCCTAGATCTGAACGGGAGCGGCGCGATGAGATGTGCGGCGCAGATCGTCTGCGAGATCAGATGGATGGCCACGATTTGCTCCGCGGCAAAAATGAGCGTCCCACATCGAATTGGCGGCCGATTTTTCCGCGGTTTATCACCCAAGCGCTCCCTACAGCCGCTCAGTTGAACTTCCCCCCTCACGGTGCCGCCCTGCACCGTGTTCACTCTGCAGGCGTGCTCTTTCTCCCACTCCTGCCACTCGGGCGCGCCACTGGTGCCCACTATGCACACATGGGCATGCACTCTGGCGCCCCGGCTGTGAAGGCTTGATCTCTGCGTGGCCCCGGCTTACACATGGCCGCGGCCTCTCGGGCTGTCCTCATGGGATCCCCCTTGGGCGTGGTGACCTTGAGTCCCACATGTGCCTTGGGGTTGAACCCTTAAGGCTGGCCCTTGGTGGCTTCTTTTTGCCTGAGTATAGAACAAGTCCTTTGTTTAAAAACATTTTGACCAAGTTCAAATGCCAAATGCCAAATTCCACATCATCCTCCAATCCATTCTCCCTTCGTCATTTCTTCTATTCTCTTATTCTTGAGAATTATTCCATTCCTCTTAAACATTTAATCTTCACTTAGGAGTGACATTCCCGAAGGTTCATCTTCAACCGAATCTCCTGAATCAAATAATTCTTCAATGTTCTTCATTGATCCAATCAGAGATCAAGTTGGATCGACTTCTAATTCACATTCACTAAGTGATAGTGCATGGACTTCATTAAACCACTTCATCCACTTAGAACATGTGGATGGATCATCTTCAACTCCTCATGCAGTGTGAAGACAATGCATGGTCTTCTAACATTGTTGTGAAATTGTATCCACTTGATACCAGTTCTTGGAACTTAAAGAGCAGCTCAACAATCGTCAAATGTAATGATGATGCTCCATCATCATCCATTCTTCAAGTGGTGTAACTTAGTATCATCTTGATACAAGTATTGAAACATTAAGATCAGTTCTACAATCGGCTGATATACATAGAGAATGTTTCAACCACAACATCCTATGTCACTTAGTGAATCTCCTAAGTGACATGCATCTTAGTACCATGGCCATTCTCATTTCCTCACCAACACCACCACATCCTTTGTCATTCCCATATTGAAACTCCTTGACATCCATCCATTCATTACTTTACAAAAACATACCTCATTGACAAAAAATGCAACACAGTGCATGTCAATCTCCCCCTTTGTATTTCTTCTAAATACACTACTTTTGAACATATTAATGGGTCAATATGTGTGCCAATATTTTCTCCCCCTTATTGGCAATCAAATGAAAAGATGTGGTGTGGATCTCTTCCAAAATATCTCTTCCTCCCTTTGAATAGCATTTTCTTGAAAATCAGTAAGAGAGGGATGATGTCACATGTTCTCTTTGGAAAAGAACCTTTAGTAGATCATCTCTAAGTCTACGTGGGAAAACCCGGTGTAGAAAACAAGAGTGATGTAACCAAGATTATCAATGATGTCAAACATTCACTATACATGGGAGATCATGCTTTAAGGGGTTTAAATTTTTCAGATATAACAATAAGTTGCTAAATCCTGCACATACTTCACAAGACTCATTAGAAAGTTCAGTGCAAAGATAAAGCTCCCCCTTTCACCCTTTTTTTCTTCAATCAAACACTCCTCCTTAATTGACATATTAAATATAATTAAGAAACAAGGGATGAAAGTGTGATTGGAATACCTTCATTCTTCACAAGATGATATGAATCACAAAAGATCATCTTCTTCTGATTAGCTCCCCCTTAAGGGATGGACTCCATTCTTTCCAAACCATTCTCCAGCTGAGAATGATCATCATCTTTAATTCTCTCTTCAACTTCTTTGTGTGTGACTCCTCTATTTATAGGTGCCTTCTGAGCACTAGAGTCTCCTGGTGCAATCATCATTATTTTGAAGAATCCCTTCTGAGTTGGAATGAATATCATGCATTTATCACTAGTATGTCCAGCTAGATTGCACCTCACACACAGAACATGATCTTCATGTGAAATCTTCTTCTTCCATTTTTCCCTAGCAATTTCTAGAACATTATCTTCAGCTCTTTGCAGATCTTTGGCAAGTTGTAAATGATTCGGCCATATGACTAGTAAGTCACTTGGAAGTGTGGCCTCAGTTCTGGATATTCCACATGGTTCCTTTGATGCTTTCAAGCTACCTTTCTTAGGCAACTTGTTTTCAACCAATCCCTTCTGCTTCATCTGGATTGATTGTCTATTTGAGTCCAGTCTGCCTCTATTTAATTTCATGGCTTGTTTACAAAGATCCATGATATGTCCTTTCTTTCCACAGTAGAAGCATGTTTTCTTCTTGGTGGTCCTTCTGGATGCATCACCCCTCTTGGATTTCAAATCCAAGGACTTCTCTTCCTTTGACAAAATCTTCTTGGGAGTATCTTCAACATTCTTCTACTTGCTTCCCAAGGATTCCATTTTAGCCAGGTTCTGTGATCTTTTCTAATTTTGAGCTCTGGATACAGTTGGAGATTGACATGTATCTATTTGACCACTTTTTCACACATCCCAGATGTTATCAAGCAATCCAAATCTGTTAGCAGTAAACATATGTCTCTGGACCTATGGATGTTGCTTATTTTCCTCTGGCTTGATCCCCCTTGGCATGGGCTTCCTTTGTGCTTTTAAATTCAGTGGATAGTACCATCAATCTTTTGCACAGTGCCCATACTTATTAAAACACCAACACTAACCCAAAAATCATGACCTCTTCAGTCCTTCTGATTGTTGGGTACATTTCCTGACATGCTGTGTTGTTTCAGGAGAGCTCTTTTTCTTCATTGTCTTCATCCATACTTGTTTGGAATTATTCTTCAATCCTTCACTTTTTGTGGGTACACAATTAGAAGCATCAATACAAGATGGGATGGATGGAACCATCTTCTTAGAAGATGTTTCCCTTTTATTAGATGATGTCTTTCTTTTAGAACCATCCTGCTCAATGCTCACTTGAGTGACATAATTTCTTCTTCCAGCTGTCTGGGAGGCTTTGGCTTTGGGTGATTGCTGATTTTTCAATATCACCTCTAATTCTAAACACTTAATGTTAAGGGAGTTATTCTCATCCTCAACAGTTCTTAGCCTTCCTTCCCAATTTTCTTTCAGCTGTTCTAACTGGTCTTCATGCACCTTCTTCATTTCTTGTAATTAATTGTCATGCTCCTTCACCCTGTTTACTTTTTCATCCAGTTGAGAATCTCTGACATTCATTGAAACTTTGTGCCTCTTTTCCAGTGCATGGAAAACATCTTTGACCACAGTCTTAAAGAATTCTTTCTCAGAGAGGCTTCTTTGTAATTCTTCAGTAGTGTCTTCATATCATTCATTGCAAAGTGATACTGTTTCATCTTTAGCCTTCACCAGCTTTCTGAGAGTGTTGGTTATGCCAACCCTTTTAGCCAACTGGACTTCCAGAGAATTGGCTTCATCTTCTAGATGAAATTTTTCTTCTTAAAGATCAAGGATGTCTGTAGCTATACACATTGCTACTTCCTTGGGGACTGTCTTCTGAAGATATTTGATTGCATTTAGAAGATCATTGTTTCTTCAATCTTCTTCACAGCTAGAGCAGGCGTCATCAGAAGAATGATAAAAGGAATTGTCATCTAATGTGACTTTCACATTTCTTTCCATAGAAGGAGTTTCTCTGATTGCAACAACCTTCTTCCTCATCTTCCTTGCCTGTTTCTTCATTCTGTTTTTCATAGTCTTGGTAGATATCTCCATTTGAGGCTGTTCTTTCATTTCCTCACATCTTCACTCCATATAGACTCTCTTGGATCTTTTAGAGGAAACCTCCCTCTGATACCAATTGAAGTGCCCGGATCAGTCTGAATCACTGAGAGGGGGAGGGGGTGAATCAGTGATCCTTTGAAACTTTTTACTAATTGATTCTTAATCAATTAAACCTCTATGGCTTGTTAAGGCCTCGATCCACTCTTCTTGTATCTCTCAGCCTTTTCTCTAGTGATGTAGTAAATGTAAAGGCACATGACACAAGTATTTACAAGGTTCAGCACCAAAGGACTACGTCCTTGCCATGTTGGTTATACTCCCCAACATGGTTTCTCCCATTATAATATGTTAGTATTACAATGGTCGATACAAAGTCCCACTATATCTCTCCTGAGTCCCACAGGAAGTTCTTTATACTGCATCCCACAGCGTTACCAGAGTCCCACTGGCCTGCTCCAGAATCCCACTGAAGACTTCCTCCACCCTGAGTCTCACAGGGGGCTTCTCCTGGATCCTCGAGTCACACGAGTAGCTCTTCTTCACTTTAGCTCTTCAAGTACCCTCAGCAGCCTGGGATAAAGGCTGCTGGCCTTGCTCTGCACCTCTGATCACTTGAGTTGATCGGGTCTTCTCATCTTGCTCGGGATTTACCTCCTTCTTCTAAGGATGACCTGGCATCTCTCTTCAAGAATCTTCAACGGCCTTTGAAATGGTCTGTTGGTCTTTTTCTTCACTTCTGATTACTTCTATCGATCAGACTCTTCTCAATTACTGAAAACACAGACAACTGATATCTCTAACTTCAGTCTGACTTCAAAACAACTTCATGCACTGAGTTCATGGCTACTCGACTTCTTCATGCACAGACTGCATGTCCTCTCAAATTCTTCATGATCTTCTGGTCTTGGACAAATCAGATGCACCCCACTGATTTAAGTTTTATTCATGTGTGCGCGTTCATGCATTCATGCATGCACTCCCCTTCTTCTTCTCTTGGTGCAATAAACCCACAAAGGGTGTAATCCTTCATAGCACACACCTTCTTACTTCCTTACACACTTAATTCCTTTTGATTACACACATAAATGTGTGTTATAATTTAGTGTGAGAGTCTTCCACTTCTTCTATGTGTATACACTTCACTTAGTGCACACACTTGGTTCGGCCTTTTTATTCCTTTGCACACACACCACTAAGGTAAGTCTTTAGCCTTCCTCCATCACTTTTCTCAAACACAAAATGTGTGGTCTTCACTTGGTGCACACACATAGGCTTCGGCCTTGTTCCTCTTCTTATTTTTCACACACACAAAATATGTTCATTTATTTGTTCTTCAAAGTGTGCACCCACAAGGCTACGAACTTCCTCCTTTGCACACCCACTGCCCGTAGGGTGTTCTCCCAAGTGGCACACACACAAGGTGCAATCCTTGCTTGCACTTAGCACACACACAAGGGGAAATGTGGCTACGGCCTTCTTGGCATCTTCTTGCACACACCCGAACTCCTTTGTCCTTCAAAGGAGGCGCGCAAGGTCTCGGTGCAAGGGGCAGCCGTGCAAGTGTGCCCTGGCCACGGGGTGCGCAAGTGCAACACCTGCGCAAGCCCTCGAGTGTTCAAGGTGCAACACCATGGGCTCCTTCCTCCTGCCGTGTAAGTGTGCAGGAAGAGAGGGAATCAACCACGGGCGTGCAAGAATGCGGCCTCAGGTTCTTCCTGTCGTGCAAGGGAGGTGCGCAGGGGACTCCTTCGAGACCTCGGGTGGTCCCGAGAACTTCAGGCGCACAAGTGGGTTGTGCGGGGCTTCTTCTTCGTGAGGCACAAGGGTGCTCTCACGGGACTCTGGGTTTTCAACAAAATATTCATCAAGCAAACAGAGAGCCTCATCCTCTCTTTTTATAGGCAGAGGGATGCCTCAAATCTTCCGCGTGGGATAAATCGAATTCCCAAAGTTTTCGGTTTTTCAAAATCTTTCCAAATCTTGAATCATTCCTCTGTTTCCACGCGAGTCTCCTCTACGTGCATGCGACATAGAATTCATGCATGGCCTTCATCTAAGGGTGATCCATGCAAAATATTAACCCCATGGCCTCGACATATTCTTTTGCCTCAGCCGAACTGAAAATGCTCCCCTCATTGAATGCATGCATATTTTTATTCATGTACGTGTTCAGTGTAGACAGTTGAACCGGATATATCCTTTACTTCCCCCAGAGGTGGTCGGGAACTCGAAATCCAATGGTCGGATGGCCTTTGGTTCAGGCAATGTCGCGGGTGGCCTCTGGGAGAGGTTCAGGTTGAAGACGGATGGGGAGCCGTCAGATCAGGCTATCAAATAATGTTCAACGTCCTCGATCTGAACGGGAGCGGCGCGATGAGATGTGCGGCGCAGATCGTCCGCGAGATTAGATCGATGGCCACAATTTGCTCTGCGGCAAAAATGCGCGTCCCACATCGAATTGGTGGCCGATTTTTCTGCAGTTTATCACCCAAGTGCTCCCTACAACCGCTCAGTTGAACTTCCCCCCTCACGGTGCCGCCCCGCACCGTGTTCACTCTGTGGGCGTGCTCTTGCGCCCACTCCTACCACTCGGGCGTGCCACTGGCACCCACTATGCACATAGTGGCACGCGCTCTGGCGCCCCGGCTGCGTAGGCTAGATCTCTGCGTGGCCCCGGCATACACATGACTGCGGCCTCTCGGGCTGGCCTCATGGGATCCCCCTTGGCCGTGGTGACCTCGAGTCCCACATGTGCCTTGGGGTTGAACCCTTAATGGTGGCCCTTGGTGGCTTCTTTTTTCCTGAGTATAGAACAAGTCCTTTGTTTAAAAAAAAAGTGACCAAGTTCAAATTCCAAATGCCAAATGCCACATCTTCCTCTAATCCATTCTCCCATCTTCATTTCTTCTCTTCTCTTCTTCTTAAGAATTCCTCCATTCCTCTTAATCATTTAATCTTCACTTAGGAGTGACATTCCCGAAAGGTTCATCTTCAACTGAATCTCCTGAATCAAATAATTATTCAATGTTCTTCATTGATCCAATTAGAGATCAAGTGGGATCAACTTCTAATTCACATTCACTAAGTGATAGTGCATGGACTTCATTAAACCACTTCATCCACTTAGAACTTGTGGATGGATCATCTTCAACTCCTCATGAAGTGTGAAGACAATTCATGGTCTTCTAACATTGTTGTGACATTGTATCCCCTTGATACCAGTTCTTGGAACTTAAAGAGCAGCTCAACAATCGTCAGATGTAATGATGATGCTCCATCATCATCCATTCTTCAAGTGGTGTAACTTAGTATCATCTTGATACAAGATTGAAACATTAAGATCAGTTTTACAATCGTCTAATATACATAGAGAATGTTTCAACCACAACGTCCTATGTCACTTAGTGAATCTCCTAAGTGACATGCATCTTAGTACCATGGCCATTCTCCTTTCCTCACCAACACCACCACATCCTTTCTCATTCACCTATTGAAACTCCTTGACATCCATCCATTCATTCCTTGACAAGAACATACCTCATTGACAACAAATGCAACATAGTGCGTTTCAAAAACTATTCATGTATTTAACAATGATTTTTACATGTTAGATAATGTGTACAACCCACTACATGTAATGTATCCTATGTAACATTTTGGTTCTTAACATGATTTCAATATGTTGTGTGTATTATTTACATGTATAGTAGTTTAACCTCACAATTAAAAGAATTATCATGCATAAAAACCATTTGGGGTTACATAAAGTGTATTAAAACTATATTATAGATACCCAATTAACATTAGGTTCCAACTAAAAGGTGAATTTGTGGAATGAATATACTCTGTGTACTAAACCCCGATTGTATATGTGTTTTTTTCATAGCTCGTCCTGGTGTAATTGGTTTTCGGTACACGGAGTTTATGATTCTTTTCCACACCATATGAACATGCTTCTCTATTATAAATATCGCCACATTTGTAGGGAATATTCCTGAATTCTTTATTTATTCTTTTCAATTAATTTTCAATATGAAATTTATAAAACATTTTATCTCCATTAAAAAATTTAATGAAAATGATGAAATGAAAAATAAATTCTAAATGAGTAATTTATTAATATGTAATAAATAAATATTTATTAATTTATTATAATATAGAAAAAATGTGATCATTTAGTATTGTGCTGGAAGCAATTAGTCTCATTCCCGATAATGGTTTTCTTCAGTTCATTTAAATAAATCCAAAAAAGTAGATAACAAAAACATAGTAAAACACAATTATAGGATCGTTTAAAATATATTTATAATTATTTTATGAACATGAATGAATTATATTTATAATTATTTAGTTATTTATGAATTTGGTGTAATGTTTTTTATACAATCATTTTGATTAAGGATAAAAATCATAATCCCTATAGTTGTATCCACACATGAACCATGAATCTAGAATCATAGTTGATGGAACAATGTTTTCTAGAACAGAGTTTCCAAACATCTTGCATCATTCTTCATTGATAATAATAATGATTATATGAAAATTATTAATTCCATATTTATCTATATGGGTTGATAAAGATAAATAGGGTGGTCAATTTTCATTTATGAGAGTGTACATGGTAGACTTATTTTTAATCTTGAGATTCTACATATGAGAAAATATTTTTTTTCAATAATTAAATTAAACATATTTAATGATTAAATTTAGATTATATACATAGGTTTAGAAAATTAGTTATAACACTATCGTTTATAAGTAATATAAATTTTTAAAAAATCACATATATTATTATTATTATTATTATTTTGATGGAATGTGATAAATCATTGGAATTTTTATATCATTTCTAATATTAAAGAAGAAGATTTTATTAAAATTATATTAAATAAAAATATGATTTCTATTCAGAAAATTAACATGACCATTAGATCATTATCCAATTTTATCAAATGATGAACATTAAACATTAATTCAAAACAAATGTCATTATATAATTTATTCAATAAATAAATTTGCTATAAAACTACAAGAAAATAAATAGTTTTTAATAATAAATTCCAATATATTTTCTACTGAAATAATTTGTGATTGTTTTATAGAGATAAAAATAACTAGAATCATTATTATATAGTAGTATATATAAGTTATATTTTCATGTTAATTTCATATAAAACATAAATGTTGTTCTAGATATAATGTTTTTGGGACTCGTTAGGCCTATTTTTCAATGGTATTAAGCGATCATACCTAAAGAGAAAAATTATAGTCTAGAGAGAAATCATGGATCCATAAAATTAAGATATTAAGGTTACAATGAAAATAACAACAAGCAAATTATCACTGTGAAATATAATCTCTTAATATCCATTTTTATAAAGAAGGTTTAAAATATTTATTGTCAACTTATGTGATTGAATATCTTTATTTCACAATATAAATGAACTCATTGATAAACATCAAAAGACTTTTAAGGAACACACTGTTCCATTTAAATCAAAGTGAATGATATACCATCTTCTCTAATAACAGGTGATAAATCCTTCCATAATTTATTTAATTAACATCTTATCTATTATTTAACACAAAATATATCATAGTTTATCGTTATTATATGTAAAAATGACTATAAAAAATTAATCAAAGTATAAAGTTCAGGATGTACATTAATAATAATATCAAAACGAATGGTCGAACCACATATCCGAATATAGGTATATCAAAAGAAATAAAAAAATTATGGGTTTTTATTGGTAATTATATTCTCAAAACATATCATCATCTATATTACCAGATATGAACTTCATGTGATGGTGTGTGAATATATTACGATCCTCTAAAAACTGACAGTCAAATATAATTTTTTTTCCACTAGATAGTTCCTATCCATATAGAGAATATATGTCTATGAAAATTTTCATAGATGGTCAATGAACTCATTATAACAAATTAAAACTATAACATTTTGAGGTGTCAAATACTCTGTGTACATTATCACATTAATGGTACATAGAAGAATACCTGTCAGGTTATAAGATATTGATAATTGTGTATGGATTAAAATATAAACTTAATAAAAATTAAAAGTTTAGTTGTTTCATGGGAATCATTCACGTCAATAGCATGGAAACCGATGGATGAACAACCATTGAGAGATATTTGAATACCTTAACTACTCTACATGCATTTTACGTACTCAAACTTCAAAAATATCATAAATTTCCTTCTTTAAATATATTCAAATATTATTTATATATAAGAAAGTACATTTAAAATACATGTAATAAAAAATTTTATTCTATTTCATTAATATAAAAATTACACATCGATTATATATATATTTCATGAAATAAAAAATATATCAATGATTCAGTAAAATAAAAATAATGTTACTTGAAATTAAAATTGTAGAGTAGCATATACTACAAAAACATGAATAGATATGAATTATACCATTAAAATAAAAAAATATTTAAAATAAGAATAATATTTTATAATTAACATATAAATAAAATTTATAAATAATTATGTAAATGAATAATGGATTTTAAAACAATAAAATTTAGTCATCAAAACCGGCATATCACAATGAAGATCTTATAATGGATGGTTCATAAATTAATATAACCACTCTTTACTTGAAACTATGTTGGGATAACATTTCCAGTATGCTTATGCTATTAGTTAATGATTATGTGGTTTCATTCAATGTTTGTTCTAGGTAAACCATGTTGTTTCCCAAACGTCCCTTAGAGTGTTTGGACAATGAAAAATAAAATATTAGTCAAGGAAATAATAATGATGTAAATAACAATTATTTACTCAATATATTTAAACTATATGATTGTAAAATATTCAATATCAATTAGATAAGAAAATATTCAACTAAAATAGTTTCATGACCATTAAATTTTGTAAAATGACAAAAAAATAATATTTAAAATAATTAAAGTGATGATTTATAATATTAATTACCAAATAAAATTATTTCTATAATTATGAAATAATACCATAAATAAGTGTACATTGTAATAGTAATTGTTTTTATCCTATTCACTAAAACTTAAATTTTTATGTTTAAATTTAAATATTAGAATAACAAATTATTGAAATTTATTTTTTCAAAAAATCAAATATAATTTATTATCAGTCATATTATAATTAATATATAATATATTATATAAATTTAATAACGCTTATAAAAATAAATAATCATTGTTAAACACAAAATTTGTTTTTTATATATAATATTATCTTAAAAAAATATTAAATTTTATATTATTGGAATTTGAATTTTGAAAAATGAACATTATTTTTAGAATTGTAATATATAATTAAACATTGAGTGAATTTGTGTCAATTTTATGAATTATTTTTGTGAAAACAAATAAATATTATTTTTTTATCATATAATAAGTTTTATGAAATAATTAATATTAAATAAAATATGATTTTTTAAAATATTTTTCATGTATAATAATTTATTTATTGATTAAAAAATCCATGTAAAAATCAAAATCTTATTTTATAAAACTATAACCCAATTTGTAAATCCTATTATATATTTTATTTGACAAAAATATATTTTATTATTGAAATTAAATAAAATATATGAAAGGTTCATTTTTATTTTTTTAATATAAAAATATTAACTGAAACATTATTAATTAAATAAAAACAGTATAATTTATAGTAATCAAGACTATTCATTTCCAAAAGCATAAATAATAAATTTATCAATATATTATTTAAAGATATACATGCCTCAATGGATATATAAATATCATATCCACAAAAATTTTGTCTATATATCAAAAAATTATTTATTTTAAAAATATCTAAAAAAATATCACTCCAAAAAAGCTAATCCATTTATATGTTTCCATGGTTTGATAAATTCCTTTATATGAATGATTTAGATTCAATCTAGAGGACATGATTCAAATAGCACTCTGAGGATATAAAAAACCCGTTTATTTCTTTTATATCTTTTCTTATATCTTATATAATATATGTGATAATTAAAATAGTCCTTATAAATTATTTTAATTTTAATATATATATTAAAAAATGATTAATTAAATATTCAACATACCCTACTTATAAACTCGACTAAAAATATCATCTACTCCAGGTAATTTCACAACACATAAGTCAGTAGTGATGTTTTATTTCATTATATATATGTTAATTTATATTCTTTAAAATAGATTATATGATATAATATAAAATTAATAATTAAATTATTTCATGTTTTTGAATATTTAATAATAAACTCATCATCATAATAGTAATATAGTATGTATAAAATCAATACCAATTGTAACCATATAAAGAAAATTGATATATAAGATTCCCAAAAATTATGTCTACCTACTATAATAATGATCTCCCTTTACGTTTGATGATATTAAAAATATACCAGATCACCTCTATATATTATTAAGCTATTCGTTAGTGGAATTTGGTTATTACCACTACCTTGAAAAGGTTTTATCCATATGAATTGAACAAACATAAAAAAGTCAACATGAATTAAAATAATTAAAATAATGAATAATAAATAAAATAAATGGATAATAATATATGAAATAAATTTGAATAAAATTTTACTCAATAAAAATTTTACAGAGGAATTATTATTCTGGATATTATAGGAGAGTCCATTGCAATTTAGGACTTGATATATGGGGTCTTTCCCACTCGTTGTCATTTCTAAGGATTTGTGCACTATCTCTCATTATATCACGATATTTATAGAATTAAATAATTTTATTTATATTATATGTATAAATCAGTTATTGATGTATACTATCAAATTATACTTCTTTCATACGATATTCATATCTCTCTAAGATCCCTTTATAATGTTTTATTGTAATAAAATATGAGAGAGGGAATAACTTTATTTCCTCTTCTATTTATTGTTCCACTACTTTAATGAATTATTAAAATATATGATTTTATTTCCCCAATTATTTTGATAGAAAATATGATGAATTATTTTTGTTTTTTGGGAAACCATATTCTCTTATTCCATTATTGATTATTTTTTTTCATTTTATAAATAGTTTTTGGAAGTGTTATATTTCATAATGTTTTAATTATCAATTATTATAATTTTTCATTCAATTTGAGATATAAATTAGTGAAACAATTTCCATTATATTAAAATTAATTTAAATATTCCTTAATTATTTATTTTCATGGTTTTCTATGTTATTCCTCGATAGATAATGATTTTTGAATTTATTACTTTACTCATTTATTTCAAATTGGTTTATTTCCTTTTAAATATTTTTGAAAAATTATTTTTAATGTTGAAGAAATATTCACATTATTTTCTAATTATGGATGGGTTGGGATTATATATTCCCCTAAATGATGATGAAATTTAATATATCATATTAAATCCTTAATAATGGGTGTGAATTTATTTTCTTCTTCCATAATATTTTGTGTGGACATGATATAGTTCTCTTTTTCAAAAAAATTATACATGAGAAAAATTCAATATGATTAATTTAGTGGATACATAAATATTTATTTGTTTTTTAATAATTATAAATTACATATTATTTTCAATTAATATTATTTCTGAATCTCTTACTACAGGTAGAATAAAATAATCTTATTAAATTGTGGATTAATTTTTTTATTATAATTTTTATTCATTATGATTATTATGAATAAATTTTGGTGAAAAATACAGATAATTGTGTTCTAATTATTGTCTCATTCTATCATTATACTTCAAAAAATTTATTTTTATACATTGTGAATTTAAAATTTTGGATGAGTATTAAAAATTTTGAAAAATTTCTTGAACCTTTTGACCATTTATATAAACCTTATGATAGAATTAATGAAACTTTCAGTATCATGTTTGAATCGAAGAACTCTATGAATGAAACATTTTTTTTTATTTATAAACCACATATTTTGACTATAAAAAAATGTTTGATTTTGACTAAATTTTTAATGATTTTGAATCAATTTTATATGATCAACAATATGATATTTTTGAAAAAGGTTTAAACAATATGATGTTATTTAAAATTATTAAAATAATATAAATAATTTGAATAAGACATATATGTTCCCTATATCATATATGATTTCCAATTATAAAAAATTTCTATTATGAACCCATATATATTATTTTATCTATTTTATATCATATAAATATAATGTTATCTAAGTTGAACCATATGATGTTAAGTAACATGAATTAATTTTCACGAACCATTTAAAAAACATGATCCTCAAAAAATCCAATAGATTGTTATATAAATAATAAAATGTACACAAAGTTTGTTATTTTATTAAAATTTTATTTACTATATAATCTCGGTACATGTTTTTCATTATTTTTTCCATATTAACTTCTTTATTATTTTCATCATTTAAAAATTACATTCGAACTATTATATGAATATTTTATTGAAAATATCATTTAATGGAAAATGATTATTTATCAAAAAATATATTTAATTCAATAATTATGAATTTTTTAATTATTATTATTTTTGATATGAGGTGTCAAGAATGAGTTTTGATAACCATACACCATTTTTAATGATAATTATGAAAATTTAAATAATTTTGCAATTTCATTAATAATTTACTATTCTAATGACTTTCATTTATATAGTGTTATTATTATATATGAAGTTGTGATATTTTTCAATGTCACGTGATGATTTATGATAATGTTAATTGATATTGTTCCAATGAAAAATATACATCCTTGTCTGTTTCATTTATATGAGGTCAAATCATAGTGGTGGGTATGTAAAAGATTCACAACCTAATATTATGAATTGAAACAAATTTAAAGATTATGTATTTGAGAATACCCTTATTTTTTTAAAAAAATATCGAATCTTTAATCATTAAGAGATTAATAATTATATACTCAATAAACCAATATCATCTTCAAAAAATAATTCTTTGGGTTTTAATATTTATTTCATTCACTATAATTAAACTATTTATACGAAAATGTATTGTTTCCTACATTATTACTAGGATTAAAAATCCATGAAAATATCCATTTGGATATTCTTTCCGGGTAAAAAATAATTTTAGACTAATTATTCCTCGGTATGGTAGATGTAAAGTGTTTTTTCGGGATATATATTTTATAAATTAAATTTTTATTCATTCTGTACTTCAAAAATAATTATTTGGTTTTTTCCATTATGTGTAAAGTATTATGGGATGGTATTTTTATCTATTGTGAAAATTCTGTATTTAAAAGGTTTTTTAATTTGATTCGTAATTCATGTTTCATAATAGTCTGAGAAATTCCGCTTTGAAATATAAATTATTGAGTAATACGTGTAGGGTCATTTTGATATTAAATACGTTAAAATATTTTTTTTATCCTTTTAATTTTCATCTCTATAACTATATAAAGTATGATATGATATAAACATTTATAAATTTACAAATTTACTGCACTATTTTCCATTCATCCATCTGACATTCTAGGTAACCAATTGGAACAACTCAAAGGGAATAGAAGTATTATCATATTTTTTATTTTAATATTTACATTTACTAAAAATTATCGTATAATTAAAAATATGTTGGAAAATAAAAATTTATAATTTAATTAAAAATTTATATTAAGGATTGGATACCATGTGGCCACCTTAATTTGACTGTAATGATTATGGATAATGGTATAATAAAATGGTGGGTTATCATAGACATCAAAATATAGAACATTAATATATAATGGAAAAACGTTAAAATAATCCTAGATCCAATCCTGATTTGATACATGGTGCTGGTTCCAAAAAAATATGCTCTTATCTTTAAGATCCTGAATAATCCTATTGTTTTATATGATTAAATATGTTTAATCATATTTATGATGTGTTTCGTATGATCATCTAATGAACATTATAAGTGTAAGATAACCCAAATAATTCGAAATATATCTTTAATAAATCATTGTGTAAATAATCCAAAATATTAACTAGAATTCAAAAATAGTGATGGATCAAAATGAAATGCATGCATGGTGATTGGTAGGTCCCAACATTTCCTTTTCCATAATCAATGATCAATATGAGATCAAGACCAAGATAAATTCCATTATCCCCATATTAAGATCAATGATCTAAAAAGACGAAGAGATGGGCGCTGGCTCCTAGATAGAGGTTCTCGCACTATATTTTTTATAATAAATATAAATAATTATTCTATAAATTAAATTCCTTGATCTTTGGTACATTATTTTTTTATGATGTTGTTCATTTGGAAAACCATTCCAGATTGTCTTGTTGCACTTGTGATGGTCCAAACAGAAATCAACCAAGGGGTGATTCACATGTGTTCTGATGGTCTCTGATCAACAGCACTAATTCTCAATTTTCAAGCCTATGGAATAGTGTGTCTTTCTTAATCCATTGTCGATAACATGTTCTTCATTCTTGAAAAATTTCCCTCATTATTTGTAAATACCCATCCATTTCAAAAAAAAATTTAAATTCATTGTGATTTTATGAGTATGTAGTTCTTGACGGCACCTGATTCTGAGGCCTGGTGTGCCCGGAATCAATTTCCGAAGTTTAGCTCGAGTACGTTCAGTGAACGAATGAGCGGGTTTTTATAACCTTTGAACCGGTACACGGAATCGAAATCCGAGGGCACTGATGAAACCACAGTGCCGGTAATCGCTTAAGAAGACTTTCACTAGTATAGCGTTTGCTCGGGAGGTGTTATTAAAAATGAAGAGGTTTACATTAAGTGTGAAATAAAATACGTGTTACAATTTTATTTCTACACTAAGTAATTATAACCTACGTGTGGAAGTTGAGGTGGGACCCACTAAAGCCCAACTCCTCGTGATAGGGTATTAGTGAGGTGGGCCCCACCCGAGCCCCACCATTTAAAATTCCTCTACCTCTCTTAAATTTGGAAACCCCCCCCCCCACATTAATTTGTAACTCACCTACTCCCCCTCTTTAATTTCATGTCAAATCTCGCATTAAATTGATTGATTAAATTTATTCAGCTAATTTAATTTTGAGTTTGAGTTTTTTGAAGATTTGAAAATTCTTGGCATGTGTTAATAAAATAAAGAAGCCCATATTTTATTTTGTGTTGTTTACTTTTGGGAGGATCTTGGGAGAGAATACTCAAAGTCTTTAGGATCGTTATCTTCTTCGTCGGAGAATGTGAAGAATGTCAATACCTCGAAGAAAAAGGTCGTCACCGTAAGGAGAGATCGACGTGCTGTCTCTTCTCCTCTCCACAACTGATGTGTGACACCTTTTCCGAAGAACGACGACACACCCTCCTTCGATCTTCTCCCCAAATTAAAGCAAGGGAGGCGTTGTTTCCTCCTAGAACGTTCTCCGTCAACATATACAGTGCTTCACAGTGCGACTTCGTTTCCCGCAATTATCATCGTTGGACAACTTCTTTGAGGTAGGGGTTAAGTTCAAATTTAATCAATTAAATTTGCACTTTATTTTTGTCGTTGTGATTACTCATTCTTGGCCGCTTGCTATCAGTATAATGGGAGGAGGTCGGACTGCACAAACATGGATGACCCTCCTCCCCTTTGTTGTTGTATTTCGTTGTGGTTTGGAATGGAGGCGATGCGGTGCCATCGCACTGTGCGGGAACGATGAGAACTGCAGCTAAAGAGAGCGACGCCGTCGCGCCGCCTCGTTGAGGCTGAAATAGGCCACAGCCGTAGTCGGGCCGCAGCAGAGGGGCGTGGCGCTGTCACGCCATGCCAGAACATCGAGGAGGGCCGCAGCCGTGACGCGCCGCGACGGAGGGGCATGGGGCTGTCGCGCCGCGCCGCGACGGACGAGGAGGAGCCGCAATGGTTCTAGGAAGCAGCCGGCTGAGCCGGACACTGGAGCCAGCTAGAGGCGGGAGCCCACGGGTACCACGAGTTTAAATAAGGCCAGCCATAAATGGCTGGCCAATTTTCAATCAATGGGGGAAGCGCCCCCCCCCCCCCTCCAAATTCTACTCGGCCGAAGTCCGAGCCGCTGGCACCCAGGGCCACGACGGGCCGCTGGGCCGGGCCGCGCTGTTGGGCCTAGCCGCGCCACTGGGCCGGGTCGTGGAATTGGGCCGAGCCACGCGAACCGGCTCGAGCCGCACCCAAATGGGCTGCACCCGGACCCTGGTTGGGTCGACTCGATTCAGGACGACCCAGGGGGTTTTGGGCCGGGTCGGTCCGGGCCCAAACCCCCTAATTTCGAAAAGATCCTTTCAAACGCCTATATCAGGCGATAATGACCTCTGATCATCGCAATGTTAGTTGCGTAGTGATCCTAGGAACGAGGTGGTCGTTTCGGTATATTACACTCAAGGTTTCAGAAATCTTTGGGTACAGCCGGGTTGGTTCGGACACGAAACCAACCGGGCCCTCGGAGCGGAAATGCATATAACGTGAGCTCTGGTCATCTGATTAACGTGTCATCGACTTTATTGGATTCCACTTAGTGATACGGTTCTTTTGACTTAATCTGCTCGAGGTTTGGACGCAGTTGGAGTACGTTCAGGTTGGTTTTGACTTAAAAATCAACCGGGCCCCGGGGACGAAAAAGCCAATAACTCTCAGACCGGTCATCTGATTGACGCGTCGTCCATCGCGTTGAGTTACTTTTGACGAGATAGAACATCGAGATACATCAACTCCGAACTCTGTGTCAGTTGATGTATCGACCCCCTTGGATTGTGGAGCGGACCCTCCCGGAATCGATCATTCTGTGTGCAAGAACCCTAGAGCTGGCTATGACTGCGACAATGATGGCGATTGCACTGGGATCCTCTGTGGGTTCGGCAGCGATGATGACCGCAATGGAATCCTCCCTGGGTTCGGCAGTGATGACTACTGTTCTTGTATCCTATGTGGGTCCCGCAGTATTAGACTCTGTACATGTATCCTATGTGGGTCTGGCAGAGTTGCTAGTCTTGTATCCTTTGTGGGTCCGACAGCATAGCTGGTCTTGTATCCTATGGGGGTCCGACAGCATAGATGAATTAGTGTCTACATCTGATCATCCCTATCATATTATAAAGAAGTATACCTGTGTGAGTTGAGTCTTAACTTACAATCAATATCATCGATATGATTATTCTGCTTTCCTGTGTGGATTGGGTTGTTCCTTCCTGTGTGGATTGGGTTGTGAATTCTTATGTGTAATGAGTTATGTTTTCTTATGTGGACTGGGTTGTACTTGGGCCCATGTGCTGGAACCGAGATGGAAATGATGACATAGGTATATGTATGGGCACATACCTAAGTGGAGTTGGTTGTTACTGCGTGATTGTATCTATCCATTGTGGTTTATCCTTTGTGGATTCTTGGAGACCTTCGGGGTTCTTGGGGTCCCAACTGAGTAGTGTATACTCACCCCTACACGGGCTATGCCCACACTACGGTGTGTTGGATACAGACGACTGACAACGCTGATCGAGGTGGGAGCTCGTGGAGCTGGACGGTACCTAGAGGTGGATCACTGGATGGGACTTACTTGGAGCAGATGGCTGGAGCCGAGGAGCAGAGGAGTCTATCTGTACTCACCCTTCGGGTGGGATTTCTAGAGGATGGCTCAGACTCGCTACTTTACTTTACTATTGATGTAATTCATTTTTAGTTGTACTTTTCTTTCAGTTGGGTTTGTATTCTAGCAGATTTACTTTCCAGTACTTACTTTTGTACTCGGTTTACTTAGTGTTTACTCATCTTGTGTACTCTGTGGTGTTTGTTTTCTTTATAAAGGAAATGTGTTCCATTTTTATCAGGATTTACGCCTTTGGTGCTTGTCGCCAGCACCTGGCCTATGGAAGGCAGGCTTGGGGTAGTCCCGACACGGGCCCTGAGGATGGGTTGTGACAAATTGGTATCAATGGAGTTCGGTTCTACTGTAGAACTCAGGACTCTGATTGTTCTTCTATGTGGAGAAATACTATTAAGGATATTGAGTGTGGTAATCAGTCCAGGGAGTCTAGTGTTGGTGAGATGGCCGGCTTATCCATACACCAGGACCCTGACTTCTGATTTCCGACTTAATGCATAAAAACATTGATTGCATGTGTGTTTCAGAAGTTTTCATTGTGATTTATTATGTCAGCTCACCAGGTATACTGTATTGACGGTGGCACACCTGTTTCTTTTCAGGATGGCCCCACGACGGTAGCCAGCTAGGGTTCTGAGCATTCTGCGAGACGACATCCCACCGAGCGAAGAGGCCTCAGTGCAGGGCCCTATTACAGTGGAGGCACCATCGGTACCTCTACCCGCCGAGCCACCGATACCACCAGCCCCAGCCACTGAGAGTGTACATCGCCATAGTGCATTGCATGAGTTTCAGCATCAGAGACTGCCTATGTTCCATGGGGAGATGGACCCTCAGGCAGCTGAGGATTGGTTGGAGGATGTTTTATGAGTTTTCAGGTTAGTAGGAACACCAGCTGACCTCATGGTGATCCTTATAGCGAGTCTCCTGCACATAGAAGCATGTAGATGGGGGAGCCTGATGCTCCAGGTGCATGACGAGACATCTCTTCTTTGGTCGGACTTCGAGGGCCTCTTCTGCTTATAGTTCTTACCAGCCACCCTTCGTGCGGTGCACATTCCGGAGCTACTACAGCTGTGGTAGGGCAGCATGACGGTAGCCCAGTACTCGGTGAGATTTACAGATCTCTCACGCTACTCCACGGACATGGTACGGGACCCAATCATCCGGTCTCGGACCTTTGAGTAGGGACTGAGGCATGAGATCAGGGCATCGATGATCTTCCTCAGCATTCTGACGCAGGTAGGAGTACTGGAGCAAGCTCTTCTTGTAGAGAAATTTCTAGCTAAGTCGACACCAGCTGTGATACCTACCTCAGGGCGGCACGTAGGGGAGTCTTCTACAGCTGGAAGTTGATGGATGTCACATAGGTCCAAGCGGACCAGACCATCGGGCATACAACCTCAGGATACGGGCTCAGAGGTGCGGGGAACACGACGCAGAGCTAGCCTTACGATGAGAAGACAATGCTATGCATGTGGCGGGTAGAGCCACATGGCTCGTGACTGCCGGAATCTTCTTGCAGACGAGTAGAAGAAGGATTAGGGACCACTCAGGAAGAGGCAGAGAATCTATCGTGGTGGTCCGCCGGGACCGGGCAGATGAGGCAGAGGAGCTGGCCGAGCAGCAGGTGGTGGAGGACGTTTTGAGGCTCTACCACCACCACCACCAGGAGGTCCACCCCGACCACAGGGATCTGGAGGACAAATACATAATCCGCTTCAGGCAGTGGAGGCCTACGACCACAGTGCACCATAGATGATTCGTGGTATTATCTGTGTCTACTCTACCATTTTTGTAGTTCTTATAGACACATGAGAGATTCATTATATTATTGTCACTACACTTGTTCTGATCTTGGATATTTCGATGGAGTCGTTGGCTCGATCCTTACGGCTAGATAATCCTACGGGAGTAGACTTGACGATTACGCACTGGTGTCGGCAGTGTGAGCTTACTCTAGGAGGTGAGAGCTTTGTCTGGGATCTTCTTGTAGCGGTGTCGAGGCCTTACGATGTCATCTTGAGCATTGATTGGTTATCTATAGTCCCTGCCCAGATCGACTGTATTAGGCGCAAGGTGCGGTGTTTTCACACTGATGGGAGCAGGTTCACCTTCACTGACTAGAAGGGAGCCTTTGCAACACAGGATGGACTCACGCAGAGGAGAGGATAGCTGATCACTCATCAGTTGGTCAGCCTCATCCTAGGAGCAGTGGACGTGCAGAGTTCGAGTTTTCCTATAGTGGTGGATCAGTTTGCGGATGTTTTTCCAGACAACATTTTAGGACTACCTCCTCACATAGAGGTATACTTCAATATTGACCTGTACCCCGTGATAAAACTGATATCTACTCCAGAAAATCAGATGGATCCCGCTGAGCTTCGAGAGCTACGGGTACAGTTGGAGGACTTGCAGGGCAAGGGATTCATTTGACCCAGAGTTTCACCCTGGGCTTCCATATTTTTGTTCACCAAGAAGGCGGACGGGAGCTTGCAACTGTGTGTCGATTATTATCTCCTCTACCAGGTGACTGAAAGGAACAAGTATCAGCTACCGATGATTGACGACCTCTTTGATCAGCTCAAGGGAGAGTGATGGTTCTCAAAGATAGACCTTAGGTTAGGCTATCATCAGCTTAGAGTTTGAGATGAGGATGTGCAGAAGACGAACTTTAGATATCGGTATGGCCACTATGAGTTCATGGTTATTCCTTTCGGTGTAACCAATTCTCCAGAAGTGTTCATGAGCCTCATGAACATGATCCTCCATCTTTATCTCAATTGAGATGTCATAGTCTTCATCGACAACAGATTGATATACTCGACTACTGAGGAGGAGCACGCCTACCACTTGCGGGTTGTACTGGAAACACTACGAGAACACCAGCTTTATGGTATGCTCTCAAAGTGTCAGTTCTGGATACGTGAGGTCCACTTCTTAGGACACGTCATCTCTGAAGCTGGAGTTGTAGTTGATCCTACGAAGATTGAGGCAGTGCTAGCTTGGGATCCACCCACGAGCGTGACAGAGGTGTGGAGTTTCCTAGGTTTGGATGGGTACTACCAGAGATTTTTGCCGGACTTTTACAGAGTATCGGCACCACTTTTAGCTTTGAAGAAGAAGGGGAAACCCTTCGTGTGGTCAGATAGATGTTAGCAGAGTTTCTAGGAGCAGAGATGGAGACTGACAAGTGCACCCATCTTAATGCTACCGAAGGAGGGAGTAGGGTACGTATTCTACTGCGATGCATCAGGGACAGGACTCAAGTGTTTCCGGATGTAGGAGCAGGAAGTGATCGCCAATGGATCACAACGGTTGATGTTGAATTAGTAGAACTACGCTACCCATGACCTGGAGTTAGCAGTATTGGTCTTCACTCTGAAGATGTGGTGGCACTATCTGATGGGAAAGCGCTTTATAGTCTATTCTGATCACTATAGTCTCAGGTACATCTTCTCACAAACGGACCTTTACCTGAGATAGTGGCGATGGCTCGAGTTCCTCCAGGACTATGACTTTGAGATAGTCTACACACCTGGAAAGGGGAATGTAGTAGCTAATTCTCTCAGAAGGAGGACGAGCATTTAGCTTCATGGAGAGGCGACAGATCATTTAGCCACATTGCAGATATCCTTAATGGATAGAGATGGGGAAACCATCCTTTAGTCACACCTCGACTTTTTCAGCGGGTCAGAGAGGCACAACGTGGGGATGTTGACTGTGAGACGCGGCGTGCCTAGATTTCCACAGGACATGCACCTGAAGAATTCTATTTAGGAGCAGATCATGACCTTCTTTTTAGAGGATGTATCTTGGTACCAGATGCATTATAGGAGGAGGTGCTGAGGGAGTTTCACAGTTAAACTATAGAGGTACATCCAGGAGTGGAGAATATTTACCAGGATCTTAGACGACAGCACTGGTGGTCGTGTATGAAGAAGGTTGTGAAAGTGTTCGTTTCTCGATGTCTCACTTGCCAGCAGGTGAAGGTAGAGCACCAGGTACCATCAGGCTTGGTACAGCCCTTGGAGGTCCCGGAGTAAATGTGGGATGGGATATCTATGGATTTCGTGACTGTAATTCCATGAACTTCTAGAGGACACGACTCCATTTGGGTGATCATCGACCAACTCACCATGTCGGCCCACTTCTTACTCATTAGAGAGCCAGGGTCAGTGGAGAGCTTTGGAAGCCCCTACAGTCAAGAGATCTTATGGCTTCATGGTGTACCATCATCTATAATCTCCGATCGAGATGATATCTTTACATCCCAGCATTGGAAGGGGTTGCGTGAGGCATTCAGGACTCAGATATGCTTGAGCACCGCTTTTCACCCTCAGACGGATGGTCAGACGGAGAGGACTATTCAGACTCTCGAGGACATGCTTTGTGCATGTGTCCTCAACATTGGTCACAGCTCGGAGGATCACCTACCTTTTGTGGAGTTTGCATACAACAATATCTACCACTCCACCATCGGCGTGGCACCATACGAGCCATTGTATGACCGACCTTACAGATCACCTTTGTGCTAGACAGACCCTGGGGAGTCAGCCCATGTGGGACCAGAGATGGTACAGGCAACGACATAGAAGGTCTAGGTCATCCAGGAGAAGATGAGGAAATCTCAGAGATGAAAAAAGTCTTATGCTTACATGGGGTAGAGACCACTAGAGTTCGAGGATGGCGACCATGTTTTCTTACGGTTCTCACCTCGATGTGGACTACGAAGATTTGGCCGGGGCGGCAAACTATCTCCACGCTTCATCGGACCATTCCATGTTCTCATAAGGATAGGTGAGGTGGCTTATCACCTATCTCTACCACCTCAGTTGCACCGGGTGCACGACGTCTTCCACGTATCTTAGCTGAGGAGATACATGCACGACCTGACACATATCATCTAGGATGGGGAGATGGACATTGATGACGGGGAGACTTTTGCGGAGGTCACGATGGAGATCAAGAATCTGTAAGAACGGTTCCTACGTGGGCGGTTTATTCCTCTAGTGTGCATTAGGTGGCAGCACAGGAACCTCTAGGAGAAAACATGGCAGTGGGAGGCTCAGATCCGTGCTCAGTACCCCCATTTGTTCCCATTTTTGTGATGTATCTTTACGGGGACGTAAATCCCGGTGGTGGGAGTCGTGTAAAAACTCATAAATTTCAAGGAATTTTTTTTCATAAATTCTATGGGATTTTATGAGTATGTAGTTTCTAACGGCACCTAATTCCGAGTCCCGGTGTGATCGGAATCAATTTCTGAAGTTTCGCTTGGGTACGTTCAGTGAACGAATGAGCTAGTTTTTCTAACATTTGAACTGGTGCTCAGAGTCAAATCCGAGAGAACCTAGGAAACTGCAGTGCTGGTAATCACTTAAGGAGACTTTCACTGGACTTGTCTTTTCTTGGGGGGTGTTATTAATAATTAATATGTTTAATTAAAGAGTGAAATAAAATATGTGTTACAATTTTATTTCTACTCTATGTAATTATAACCTACGTGTGGAAGTTGACGTAGGACCCACTAAATCCTAACTCTTCTTGATAGGGTATTAGTGAGGTCGGCCCCACACGTGCCCCACCTTTTCAAATTCCTCTAACCTCTCTTAAAGTTGGAAATACCTCCCCCATTAATTTATAACATTCCCACTCTCCCTCTTTAATTGCATTTCAACTATCGCATTAAATTGATTGATTAAATTTATTCAATTAATTAAATTTTCAGTTTGAGTTCTTTGAAGATTTGAAAACGCATGGCATGTGTTAATAAAATAAAGAATCACTTATTATATTTGGGGGTTGTTTTTTTGTGGTAGGATCTTTGGAGTGAATACTAAAAGTATTGAGGATCGTCATATTCTTCGTTGGAGAACACGAAGAATTTCAAGACCTCAACGAAGAACATTGTCACTGCAAAGAGAGATCGACGTGAAATCTCTTCTCCTATCCACGTCCAGTTTGTGACACCTATTCTAAAGAATGACGACGTACCCTCCTTCAATTTTCTCCCTGCGTCAAAGGAATAGAGATGTTTTTTCCTCCTCAGACGTTCTCCATCAAAATATATGGATATTCACCTCGCGACGCCATTTCCAATGAAGATCATCGTTCATAACTTCTTCGAGGTAGGGGTTAAGTTAAAATTTAATCAATTAAATTTGCGCTTTATTTATGTCATTGTGATTAATCATTCTTGGCCACTTGCTATCGGTATAATGGGAGGATTTCGGACCGCACAAACATGGTGGACCCACCTCCCCTTTGTTGTTGTATTTCGTTGTGGTTTGGAACGGAGTAGAAGCGGTGCTGTCTCACCACCCGGGAGCGAGAAAAAACATGGGGAATTAGTGTGGCGCCGTCGCGCCGCGCAGTTGAGGACGAAAGAGGCCGCAGAGGTTCGTGGAAGCGGCCGACTAAGCCGGCTGCTGGATCCAGATGGAGGCGGGACCCCACGGGTTCAGATAAGGCCGGACCTAAATGGCCAGCCATTTGTCAATCAAGGGGGGCAGTGCCCCCCCACCCTCCGAATTCCGCTCAGCCGAAGGCCGAGCCGCTGGCCACGCGGGTCGCCCTGTAGGATCGAAATAGTGATGTAGATGCTCAATATACAAGAGGGGGTGAATTGTATACTTTAAAAAATTCCTATGAATCCTTTAAAGTTAGTTAAGAATAACTATGTTTTCCTTAAGTAAAGGAAAAGACTAAGTTTAACAAAGTTAAACTAAGAAAATTCACAACAAATCTTAACACCGAATGCAAACTAGGAAAGAGATTCCGAATGAGGGTTCCGGAAATATGGTTCTGGAAATTGAATCTTAACAAATGATTATAATATGAGATTCTACCTTAAAGCGTATAGAATCTAAATGAAACAGAGTACAAATAAGGAAGTATAAGAAAGTTATACTTTCCTTATAATACAAAATGCAGCGGAATATAAACAAGTAGTAAAACTACAGGTAACAAGATATAAGTCTTTTAACCCAAAGAGAAGGGTATCCAACAACCTTGGATAAAGGTCCCTTGATTTATACTTTCAAGAAAGCCTGTCTTACCCACACCAGGGTAAGCCCTCGATACGAAGATCGGAGTCTCTGTCTAGCTATCCCCGCAATCCCTCAACTTTAAGGTAGTTGGAAACCTTTGTCTTCCTCAGCAAGAAAGCCCTCGAACTTTAAGGTAGTCGGCACCTCTGTCTTCCTATCCCCAGAATCCCTCGAATGGAATCACCAATATTCGGAGTCGCACGAAGCTTTGAGAGTTAATAAGAGTCTGTCTCTCTAGAAATCACTTCAAGCAAATTAGTCAGCCTTTCAGTACTTTTTCAGCCATCAGCATCGAGCTCTTTCAAATGAGCTCCTATTTATAGGTAAGTTCGGCTCCTTCTCCAATGGTCATATTTTCCTTAAAGATCGGAGGGAACTGTACACATGTCACTTAGACAACGGTTAGTTTATAACAAAATAGACAACATCCTTTTATAACAAAACAAGTGTAACAGAATGTACGACATCGTTTTAATTCTAACTCAAAAGTTCGGAATGAAAACTTCGGAGTGAATGTTCGGAGTGTAAGGAACAAAAATAAAGAGTAGACAAATTATAGAAAAGTAAGTAATATAGAATTTCAGAGTCTAACAAAGATATTTTTCGGAGTCTGAATTAAATCAGAGTGTATAACACAAATATACTCAAATTCTATTTAATAGGTGAATTCGGAATGAGAATTCGGAATAGGAATTCGTCATCAGAAATCGTAATGAGAATTCATCATCAGGATTCATAATGAGAATTCTTCTTCATAATTCATATCCTGAATCAGGAATAGAACTTAGTTAGAGTTCATTTCCTGAATTCGGAATGAAACTTCCTTATAGTTCTTATCCAGAATCCGAATCCTAAAACAGAATGCTTTATATCAAAGTTTCAACGATTCTGAGAAAATGAATGAATCCAAATTTCATACTTAAGAAAAATATGGATGAAAATAAGATAAGGATAATTTTTCTAATAAAAGCCATTTTGCTTATAAAAGCAATTTTTCTTATAAAAGCAATTTTCCTTAAGAAAGCAATTTTCCTTACAAAAGCGATTTTCCTTAAGAAAGAAATTTTCCTTATAAAATCAATTTTCCTTATAAAAGAAATTTTTCTTAAGATTAGATGTTTGTGATTTTTAAAACAAGATGGAATGGAAAAGTCATAAGGAAAACCTTATTGACTCAACAATCTCCCCCTTTTTGGAAAGCACAAACATCCTTACGAAAAAGAAATTCTAGGAAGAAAGAAAAAACATTAAGGCTTATCTCCCTTTTCTTTAAGGATATTAATGAATACGACTAACTCCCCCTTAGGATAAGAAACTCTAAGGATCGTATTCAGATTTCCAGAGTGATAGATAAGAATATCTTCTTTAAGGAAAAAGCTCCCCCGTACACAAACTCTTATTAGAGTTTTTCTTTTTCTTAAGGATCTTTTTATTCTCCCCCTTTGATAAACCCTTATTAGAGTTCTTCTTTTTCTTAAGGATCTTTTCCTTCTCCCCCTTTGTGATTTTCAAAAAGAATTGGAGAGAATGAAGAAAAAAGAAAGTACCTGAAAAATTAGTAATGACAACAATAGAAACGACAAGCATAATTTTCATTAAATATTAAATGTCAGCAACAAAAAGAATACAACAAAAAGATCGGATTTGATTATTTAGGATCTTTTTCCATTGACATGAGCCCCTTTAGAATAGTCTTGATCTTCTTTAGGTCTTTATGATCTTCTTCAGCTTGCTTCTCTAAGGCATCTATTCTTTCGGATTGAGCTTCAATTTTTTCTTCCTGGGCTTTCAGCTTTTCTTCCCGAGCTTTGATCTTTTCTTCCTGAGCCTTCATTCATTCTTCAAAATCAATCTGATAATCCCTTTCAAACATCCAGTTTTGAGAAACAGAATTGAGCTTCCCATTCAGATCTCTTACTTCTTGAATCCGGAAGTTCTTCTCTTCTGTCAGCTTCTCTTCAAAATATGCAGTTAACTCATTTATCTTATTGTCCTCGGTTTCAAAAGCATCTTTAACATTGTCTTGAAACTCATCGAACAACCTCATCTCTTCCACAGTCTTATTTGACCAGTTTGTCATCCTCTTACAAGATTTTCTATGAGCTTCGTAACCAATAAAGAAGGTTTTGAACTGAGCTTCAATCTCAACGCACTTGTCCATAACCATAGATACGGAGTCAGTTTTCTGATTCAATGCATGTTGGAGCATCTGGCATCTTGAGTCAATACTAGAGAATGTCAGAATGGATCCCACCAACTTCTTTAAAGACTGGACAACAAAATCATGCCCTAATGAGGATGACTCCGAATCTGAAATCTTTCTTGGAGAGTTTTCTTCCTCAATAAGCTCCAACATCCTTTTAGACGAATCACCATATTCTATTTTCTCGGTAGCCACTAATTTCGGAGTTTCGTCAAGGATTTTCTTTCCCTTGTCTTTCTTAGGAATTGATTCTTGATCAGGAGTTTTCTGCTCCCCAGAAGATACTTGAACAATCGCATCAACAACTTTCTGAACAACATCTTCCTCATTATTATCCTTCTCTGGAGTTACTATCTTTGAGGATTCATCCTCTGAAGTTCGGAGTGATATATGTTCCGAAGGTGATCCTTTATAATCATCCACTTGTTTCAAAAGATCTCCGGTTTCACCACTTCCTTCAGCAACTTCCTCTTCCTCTCCCACTTGCTGAATCTGCTCAATTTGCTAAACATGCTCAGCTGTAGTCTCTTCCGGAAAATCAAGGTTTCTTCCTGGAGTCTCAGGTAGAGATTCCAGGGAGAAAGATCTCGGAACTGGGATGCATCCAGATACCATCTCATTAAACATTAACAATGCTTGGACTTCCTCGGCTTCTGATATCTTCTTCTTAAGCTTCTTTTCCTTTGCTTGTTTTTCAAGTTCATCAGCAGTTCTCTCCTTTAATGCCTTAGCTTCTGCAGGGTCCAATCCGAACTGCAGATCCCCTACTTTCCTTTTCTCTTTATCAGCTCTCCACTTTGTAACTACCTCATCAGGATAGGTCTTCTTCTTCTTTGGTTTGGGAGGAGCGGTTTGAACTTCCTTAGACTTAGGATCTTCGACTTCAGCTGCAACTTCCTTTAACATTCTTTTCTTCCCTAGTTTGGATGATTCTGGTTCAGCAGCCTTCGGAACCGTTTCTTCTTGATTAGGCAAATCAACGAACACACCAATCTCCTTGTTGAAAGCCACATCCATCCTCTTAAGGGTGTCATCACTAACCAACAAAATTTTACAAACCCTTGGCTTAGATCTGCAAGCTTCCTTGAAAGATTCAAGGCACCAGACTGTCAACTTTGATAATATTGCTGGTTACATTACAATCTGAGCTCTTAGATTTCCTTTCTTAAGATTCTTAATGGTTATAAGAATGTGCCTCATGAAGTTAAATTTCCTTAGATTTATCAGGAAATCTATGATATAGATCTCACTCCTCTTCAAGCTGTCTTTATCGCCTTTTCTCGGTACGACAATTCCTTGCACCCACAACTCTAGAATCCGGAAGTTTGTGGATAGACTTGCAATGTTCGGAGCCTTGTCATCAGCCAGTCCGAGGGTTCCTAAGGCTTTTTCCTTGTTGAAGCTACCCTTAGAGTCCGACAATACATGAGAAATAAATTCGGCTTCTCCTTCATAGGACAACCCTACCAAGCTTGCTGCCTCGGTATAAGAAAGTTTGTAAGTCTTGCCATAAGACTTAAAAGAAAACTTCTCCCTATTATCTACCTGGAAGAAAGAAACAGTTTCATAGAACTGAACAAGTAACTCTGTAAAAACATCGTCTTGAGTCCCTGGTTTGGATATAGCAACATCTTCCCAGCCATTCAACTTAATGTTCTTTGAGATAAGAGAATCATAGTTGTTGAAGAAATCAGGATGGACTAACCTTTCTCTGTAAACTAACCACTGAGAAATAGGCTTGTTGGAAGACATTTCTTGAGACGCTAACTCCGTAGACATTCAGATCTGTAAACCTCTGAGAAGTTCGGAACGGAGACTACTGTAGTTCGGAACGGCCTTAAAACAGAGAGGCGGAGATTCGGGACGCGAGAGCTTGAGATCGATGTGGGACGAGTATTTGGGTCCCCTTTATATAGGCAACAAGATGACGGCTCACCTTCCACAGTTGATCTAATGGTTGGAATAAGATGAGATCAGATCTGACGGTTGAAAACTTGAATCCGATATTTTTGAGGTTTTTTATTTAAACAAGGAATTAAGAAAACTAAATTCCGATAACATAATACAAGAAAATGCCAGCAAGCAAAATATAACTACGAAAGCTTGAGTAAGGTAATCATATCTTTCGGATTGGATTAGGAGGATTATTCGTAATGGGTAATATAAAAAAAGTGAATAAAAAAACATTATTATGAAAAGACAAAGTTCTAAAAAATTTACTATGGAAAACAATCTCACTACAAAAACACTCATTATGGAAAACACATTACGGAAAACAAATTTCAGAAAACTCAGTATGAAAAACAAACTTAGTAAGGGAAAAACTTAGTATGAAAAAAAATTCATTACAAAATTTGAAAACGAAAAACTTATTATGGAAGATTCAGTACGAAAGTTCCGTTATGAAAATACCAGTACGAAAATTTTCCATTCTGGAAAGGTTCAATATGAACACTTCCATTTCTGAAGTATGTTGTACGAGAATGTCCATTTTGGAAAATTTTAGTTCTGGAAGTTCCATTCCGGAAATCTTCGTTCCGAAAAGTTTGAAAACAAAATTTGAAAAGCTTTGTTAAACTAACAATCAAATGTACTCCCCCTATGAAAAGGAGTTTATTGCTGTAAGGAGACTTTTTCAACAGAAAATTACTTAAGGAAAATTACCTTATGGTTATCATACCTCACTTCTGTCTGATATATTCAAATCTATCAGAAGGAAAATATTTTTTGAAAATATCAGCAAGTTGATCTTGCGTTCTGATAAACTGAAGAATAATATCTCCTTTGAGTGTGTGATCCCTAAGAAAGTGATGCCTAATATCTATGTGTTTTGCACGTGAGTGATGTGCAGGGTTTTTACTTAGGGAAATGGCACTTGTGTTATCACACAAAATTTGAGTTTTATTAAAACTCAAGCCATAGTCTGTGAGTGTGTGTTGCATCTACAACACTTGTGCACAACCACTTCCAGCTGCTACATATTCAGCTTCAGCAGTGGAAAGTGCTACAGAATGTTGCTTCTTGTAGGACCAAGAAACTAGTGAATCTTTTAAGAAATGAAAAGTTCTGGATGTACTTTTTCTATCCATTCTACATCCACCAAAGTCAACATCAGAAAAGCTTTTAAAAAAAAATCATTTCCAGAAGTATAAAATAATCCTAGATCCATGGTTCCATTAAGGTAGCGAATAATTCGTTTTACTGCCTTTAAGTGAGATTCCTTAGAATTGGATTGATATCTTTCACATAATCATACTGAAAACATTAAGTCTGGTCGACTAGCTGTTAAGTAAAGTAGACTTCCTATCATACCTCTAAAAGATGTTTGATCTACTGGTTTCCCAGCTTCGTCAAGATTTAAAGAGTTTCAGGTACCAATGGGAGTACATATACTTTTAGTGTTGTCATAACCATACTTTTTAAGAATATCTTTAATATATTTATGTTGAGATATGTAGGTTCATTCTGGTTTTTGATAAATTTGATAACCAAGGAAAAAAGTTAACTCACCCATCATACTCATTTCAAACTCAGATTTCATTAGACTAGCAAAAGAGTCAGTCAAAGATTGCTGAGTTGAACCAAATATAATGTCATCAACATAAATTTGAACAATCAAAACATTTTTATTATATTTCTTTATAAAAAGGGTTGGATATTCATTTCCCTTAACATAGTTATTTTGAAGCAAAAATCCAGTAAGTCTATCATACCATGCTCGTGGGGCTTGTTTAAGGCCATACAAAGCTTTGGTAAGTCTAAAAACATGATTAGGATGTTTTGTATCTTCAAAGCCAGGAGGTTGTTCAACAAAAACTTCCTCTTGAACATAACCGTTAAGAAAATCAAATTTCACATCCATTTGGAAAAGTTTGAAATTAATGAATGCTGCAAAGTCAAGTAGAATACGGATAGATTCAAGTCTAGCTACTAGAGCATAGGTTTATTCATTGTCTATTCCTTCTTGCTGATTATATCCTTTAGCAACAAGTCTAGCATTATTTCTAACAATAACTCCATTTTCGTCACATTTATTTCTGAAAACTCATTTTACTCCAATAACAGAAGTTTCCTTAGGTCATTCAACCAAGGTCCAGATGTTATTACTTTCGAATTCATTTAGTTCATCTTGCATTGCTTTGATCCAATCATCATCACCTAAAGCTTCATCAGTGCTTTTAAGTTCTAATTGGGAAAGAAATGCTAGATGTTCTAATTCATTTCTTAAGGAACTTATAGTCCTTACAGGTTGGTTTACATCACCAATGATACTATCACTGGGATGATTCTTAAGAAACACCTGAATTGGGTTTTGTAAAACCTGTTCATCAACATAGGGTGGAATGTCTTCTAGGGTAAATGTTTCAGAAGTATCTTCTAGAACAATTTCCTTATCAGAAGGTTCTTCTATCAAAGTTTGACAATCAATTTTTGAAAACACATCTGGAGATGTAAGTTGAGATGGTTTAAAAAAAAAGGATCTGATTCATCAAATTTTACATGTACTATTTCCTCAACAGTGCAAGTATTTTTATTAAAAACTCTATAACCTTAGAAGTTGTGGAATATCCTAAGAAAATTCCTTCATCAGACGTTGGTGAGAATTTATGTAAGTTATCTTTAGTATTCAAAATGAATACTTTGCAACCAAAAACCTTGAAGTAGGAAAGTCTAGGTTTTCTACCATTCCACAATTCATAAGGATTTTTATTAAGAAAAGGTCTAATCAAAACTTGATTTATAGTATAACAAGAAGTACTTACAGCTTCTGCCCAGAAATGTCTAGCAATAGAATATTCACTCAACATGGTTCTAGTTATCTCTTGAAGAATTCTATTTCTTCTTTCAACTACACCATTCTGTTGAAGAGTTCTAGGTGCTGAAAAATTGTGAGCAATACCTTTCTTACAACAAAAAGTTTCGAAATCGGAATTTTGAAATTCTCCTCCATGATCACTATGAATAGTTTTCAATAGAAGGTTTTTCTCATTTTTAACTTGATCTCTAAAACTATTGAAATAAGAAAAAGCTTCAAATTTCTTTGCTAGAAAATAGACCTAAGTAAATCTAGTGTAATCATCAACTAGAATAAACACATAGTATTTTCCTCCAATACTTCCAGTTTGTGTTGGACCAAAAAGATCCATGTGCACTTACTGTAATGCATCAGTTGTTGACACTTCACCGATTGACTTGAAACTAGATTTATGTTGCTTGCCATATTGACTAGGATCACAAACTTTAGAAGAATCAAATCTAAGCTCCGGTAGATCCTTAACTAGTTTCATCTTAGAGAGTTAACATAGGTTTCTAATATTCTAGTGTCCTAATTTTCTATGCCATAACCAAGAATGATCTTCCATTGCACTTAAGAAAGGTAAATCATGGCTCCTGAGGTCTTCTTGGTTCAAATTGTATACATTCTCTTCCCTATTGGCGGAGAGAATAAATTCTTCCTTGGAATTGTGAACTAAACACTTATCATTCCTAAAATTCACAAGGTAACCTTCATCACATAACTGACTTATGCTAATGAGGTTGTTCTTAAGACCCTTAACAAAAAGAACATTTGAAATTAAGGTTTTACCTAAAAGAACAATATTACCAATACCAACAATCTCTCCCTTAGCATTATCTCCGAAAGTTACCCTTCCTCCTTTCATTTTGATAATCTTTTCAAAAAAGCTTTGTTACCATTCATGTGCCGGGAACATCCACTATCCATGTACCATGTATTGTTGCTGGTACTTTCTTTATTATCCTGAAATCAAGAAGAAAATTAGACTTTTGGAATCCAAACTTGTTTGGATCCGAGATTTCCAGACAATAAAATTTTAGGAACCCACATCTTCTTAGAAAAGTAAGCTTTTTGAAATCCTAGAGATTGACTTTTGTTTAAGGAACAATTCTTTGCCAAGTGACCACCACATTGACACTTGGTACAGAATGGGGCACTTTGAGGAACAAAATAATTGTTATTGAAAATAGGTTTTGCATGGGTATAACCAAATCCAGATTTATTTCTTAAAGGTCGTATTTGGGAATACATCTTATCAAAATTTTCCTTACCATGGGTAAAGTTTGATAAACACTTCTTTAAGGAAAAAATTTTGGACATGAGTTTTACAACCAAGTTTTTATCCTAAAAATCATTAGTTTTTGAACTAGAGTTAGGCTCAAAAACATTTTTATTAGAAATTACATTTTCTAACTCTTTAGAAAGTTTGTTCTTCTCAAAACTTACTTCCTCAAGATTTTTTGAAATATTTTCAAAATCAGCATTTTTCTTATCAAGGTCTTTAGAAAGATCTGATATCTCTTTTGTAAGAATAGAATTCCTAGAGTTTGCCTTATCAAGTTTATTATTGAGTTTGGAATTCTCAATCTCAAGAAGTTCAGCAAACCTAGAGACTTCTTCATAAGTAGGTAAAGTATTTTCCTCATCAGAAGATGATTCTTCATCAGAAGAGTTATACTACTTACTATTATTAGAATTTAAAGAAACATTTTTTAGTGATTCAGCATTTCATACCTTAGCCATAAGACAATGATTATCAAGAGGTAATCTGGCTATAAGACCAAGATTCATCTGTCCTGAAGATTCATAATCAGAAGATTAATCTGAACAGTCACCACCACTGGCCCTCCAGGTGTCATTAGCCTTCTGAACATTCTTAGCTTTAGCTTTATAATACTTCTTTCTGTTCCTGTCTGAATGTATTTCCTTCCTTTCTTTCTTTTTGAGCATAGGGCAATCTGGTCTTATATGTCCAGCTCTTTTACATTCATAACAAGTAACTTCTCCATCTTTCTTATCTTTCATGTCCTTCTTCTTATACTTAGATTGAAAATTTCTCTAGCCAGCAATCAGGTTCATCCTTCGAGAAAGATTGGCTAATTCATTTTTTGAAACTTTACCCTCACTTGATTCAGATTAGAAAATAACTTTCTTAGACTTGGATCTGGTTACTCTGTCAGGAGTCTTAGGTTTCATCTGATTTGAAGTTGTAGTAAAAGCAACAGTACCATTTCTGTTCTTTATCTGGATGTTTTCAGCATCTCTCTTCATTCTAGTTTCGTGTTGTAGAAGATTTCCAAATAATTCATCAAGAGTAATTTGAGTGACCTTCCTGTTCTTATCTATGGCTGTTCTTTTGGATTCCCACTCATTGGGCATAATGTCAATTATCTTGTCCACAAGAGATTAATCATCTAAACCTTTCTCTCCCATAGATTGTAGACTATTGACGATAGTCATAATTCTCTGTTGAACTTTACAGATAGGTTCTCCATAAGGAAAATTGAAGCCATGATATTCAGCTCTAAGAATAGCACTTCTAGACTCAATCACTTTAGAAGTCCCAAAGTGTGTAAATTCTAACTTTTTCCATATACAATTAGATGCTTCACAGGAAGAAATTTGGATATATATATTTCTGGTCATTGAACATAGTAAAGTGTTGCGTACCTTATAGTTGAGTTGATATTCATGCTTTTCCTGATTAGTAAAAGTTCTGACTTCCTTGTCAGGAATTTTATAATCCCCAGTAAGAATAACAAAGTTGTCTACTCCAGTATTGATAACAAAAGCCTTCATACAATCTCTCCAGTATTCATAGTCATTACCATCAAATATAGTTGGTCTTGTCGGATTTAGATTGTCAATTGAACCAACATTAATTCCTGCCATACTTAAAATAACTTTGCACACAAACTTGTTAGTAGCAAAGAATCGTAATAACAAAGTTCGGAATGAGAAAAGTTCCGGAATGGGAAAATTTTGGAATGGGAAAACTTGTAATGATAATGTGAGTAAGAAAAACTTGTATGTGAGTACAAGTATTTCAGAGACCTGCTCTAATACCAAATGTAAGATTGGTATAGAGTAAGAGGTATCCAACCTCTGATACCAATTGTAGGATCAAAATAGTGATGTAGATGCTCAATATACAAGAGGAGGGGTGAATTGTATACTTTAAAAAATTCCTTTGGAACCTTTAATGTTAGTTAAGAATAACTATGTTTTCCTTAAGTAAAGGAAAAGACTAAGTTTATCAAAGTTAAACTAAGCAAATTCACAACACCTCTTAACACCGAATGCAAAATAGGAAAGAGATTCCGAATGAGGGTTCCAGAAATATGGTTCCGGAAATTGAATCTTAACAAATGATTACAATATTAGATTCTACCTTAATGCGTATAGAATCTAAATGAAATAGAGTACAAATAAGGAAGTATAAGAATGTTATACTTTCCTTATAATACAAAATGCAGCGGAATATAAACAGGTAGTAAAACTAAAAGTAACAAGATATAAGTCTTTTAACCCAAAGAGAAGGGTATCCAACAACCTTGGATAAAGGTCCCTTGATTTATACTTTCAACCAAGTATGTCTTACCCACACCAGGGTAAGCCCTCGATACGAAGATCGGAGTCTCTGTCTTGCTATCCCCGTAAGCCCTCAACTTCAAGGTAGTTGGCAACCTCTGTCTTCCTTAGCAAGAAAGCCCTCGAACTTAAAGGTAGTCGGCACCTCTGTATTCCTATCCTCGGAATCCCTCGAATGTAATCACCAACATTCGGAGTCGCACGAAGCTTTTAGAGTTAATAAGTGTCTCTCTATCTAGAAATCACTTCAAGCAAATTAGTCAGCCTTTTAGTACTTTTTCAGCCATCAGCATCGAGCTCTTTCAAATGAGATCCTATTTATAGGTAAGGTCAGCTCCTTCTCCAATGGTCATATTTTTCTTAAAGATCATAGGGACCTGTACACGTGTCACTTAGAAAACGGTTAGTTTATAACAAAACAGACGACATTGTTTTTTAACAAAACAAGTGTAACAGAATGTACGACATCGTTTTAATTCTAACTCAAAAGTTAGGAATGAAAACTTTGGAGTGAAAGTTCAGAGTGTAAGGAACAATAATAAAGAGTAGACAAATTATAGAAAAGTAAGTAATATAGATGTTCGGAGTCTAACAAAGATATTTTTCGGAGTCTGAATTAAATCAGAGTGTATAACACAAAGATACTCAAATTCTGTTTAATAAGTGAATTCGGAATGAGAATTCGGAATAGGAATTCATCATCAGAAATCGTAATGAGAATTCATCATCAGGATTCGTAATGAGAATTCTTCTTCAGAATTCTTATCCTGAATCAGGAATAGAACTTAGTCAGAGTTCATTTCCAGAATTCGGAATGAAACATCCTTATAGTTCTTATCCAGAATCTGAATCCTAAAACAGAATGCTTTATATCAAAGTTTCAACGATTCCGAGAAAATGAATGAATCCGAATTTCATACTTCAGAAAAATATGGATGAAAATAAGATAAGGATAATTTTTCTTATAAAAGCCATTTTTCTTATAAAAGCAGTTTTCCTTATAAAAGCAATTTTCCTTACGAAAGCAATTTTCCTTACAAAAACGATTTTCCTTAAGAAAGCAATTTTCCTTATAAAATCAATTTTCCTTATAAAAGAAATTTTTTTTAAGATAAGATGTTTGTGATTTTCAAAACAAGAAGGAATGGAAAAGTCATAAGGAAAACCTTATTGACTCAACACGCCCCACGTCACTGGGTCGTGCCGCGCCAACCAATCCAATCCATGCCCAAATGGGCCGGACCTAGACCCGGGACGGTCGACCCGATTCGGGCCGACCCATGGGGTTTTGGGACGGGTCTGTTTGGGCCGAAACCCTCTAATTTCGGATAAATCTGTACAATCCCATATATCTTAGGCTTCAAACCTCTGATCGATGCAAATTCAGTTGCGTAGTGATCCTTAGATCGATACGTTCATTTCAGTATATTAAACTCAAGGTTTCATAGAACTTTGGGTATGGTCGGGTTGGTTTGGACACGAAACCAATCAGGCCCTCGCAGCGGAATAACTTATAACATGAGCTCCAGACATCCGATTGACGTGCCATTAGCTTTGTTGGATTCCTATTAGTGAAACGGTTCTTTTTTCCTACTCCCCTTGAGGTTTGGACGCTGTTGGAGTATGGTAATGTTGGTTTTGACTTAAAAACCAACCGGGCCCCTAGGACAAAAAACCAATAACTCTCAGACCGAGCGTTCGATTGACGCGCCGTCTGTCGTGATGAGTTCCTTTTGACGAGACAAAATTTTGGAAACATCAAATACAAACATCATTTTAGTTGATCTATCGACCCCCTTGGCTCATGGAGCAGACCCTCCTGGAATCGAGCAAGAAGTGTGCAGGAACCCTAGATCTGGCTGCGACTGCGACGACGATGACGACTGCACTGGGATACTCCGTGGGTTCGGCAACAACGACGACCGTACTAGAATCCTACTTTGGTTCGACGATGATGACTTCTGTTCATGTATCCTATGTGGGTACGAAAGTACTTGACTACTGTTCTTCTATCCTATGTGGGTCCGGTAGTATTAGAATATGTACTTGTATCTTATGTGGGTTCAGCAGAGTAGCTGGTCTTGTATCCTTTATGGATCCGACAGCTTGGCTGGTCTTGTATCCTTTGTGGGTTTGACAGCTTAGATGAATCAGTGGCTACATATGATCATCTCTATTGTATTACGAAGATGTATACCTGTGTGAGGTGATTCTTAACTCACAATCAATATCATCAATATGATTGTTGTGATTTCCTGTGTGGATTGGGTTGTTCCTTCTTATGTGGATTGGGTTGTGAATTCCTATGTGGAATGGGTCATATTTTCCTATATGGGATGGGTTTTTCATGGGCCCATGTGATGGAGCAGAGCTGGAAATGATGACTTAGGTATATCTATGGGTACAAACCTAAGTGGAGTTGGTTGTTAGTTTGTGATTGTATCATTCTATTGTGGTTTATCCTTCATGGACTCTGAGAGACCTTCTGGGGTCTTGGGGTTCCTACTGAGTAGCGTATACTCACCCTTGCATTGGCTATGCCCGCACTACGTTGTTTTGGATGTAGACGATGGACATAGCTGATCTAGGTGGGAGCTCATGGAGATGGACAATACCTAGAGGTGGATCCCTGGACGAGACTTACTCAGAGAGGACGGCTGGAGCCGTGGAGCAAAGGAGGCTATATGTTCCCACCCTTCAGGTGGGATTTCCAGAGGATGGATTAGGATCACTACTTTACATTACTGTTGTTGTACTTCCTTTTCACTTGTACTTTACTTTCAGTTGGGTTTGTATTCTGGCCCATTTACTTTCCAGCACTTACTTTTGTACTCAGTTTACATTGTGTTTACATAGCTTGTGTACTTTGTGGTGTTTTTTTCTTTTTAAAGGCAATGTCTTCCCTTTTTATTGGGATTTACACATTTGGTGCTAGTCTCCAGCCCCTGACCTATGGATGGCGGGCTTGGGGTAGTCACGGCATGGGCCCTGAGGATGGGTCGTGACATTCTTAGGATGATAGATGAGTGGATTCAAGAGATTAATTGTTTTGGATCAATAATTCTCTCCCCGTATGAAATTTAGTTCACCAGGCATAGTGGCACAATAGAGGTAACTATATAAGTAATTTCATAGGGGTTCAGTTACAATATTTAACTGTGTAATAATAACTAAAAACATTCATAACCATAAAGAAAATAAATCTATATAATAAAAAAAATCACCATTATTATTGGTGTGAAAAATTCTACAAATATGAATCATAAATTAAATCTCATGAATCTTAATTATAACAATGTTATTATTATTTTGACTTATGGTAATTACTAGAATAAATATTTTCCATCTTGTAACTAATTATTTAACTACCTGACCGACCTCAGTCCACTCAAACTAAACATCACTTGAATGAACACTCAAATAAATAAATAAATAATTTCTTCTGTTAAATAAATATTTTATTTAAAAACTAGTAAATAAATATTTAATAAATGATCAATAAAATAAATCAATATATTTTATTTAATTTATGAGAAAATTTTAACATGAATAAAATGATTCCATGGTATGTAGAATAATATATATTAAATTAATTAAAATTCAATATAATTTAATCAAGACCACAAAAAACACATGAAGTGTGACCCTATAAGATACATTCTCATTGGCATTATGATGTCTTGCCTAAAGTCATACAGTACTATCTAGAAATAAGATAAGAAACTCAATATAAAAAATTTATAGGCACAATGAAAACATCCACATACTAATGCCCACTGTGTAATATAATCAAGTTGACATAATATCTCATCATGAAGGTATCATGAAAATGTCATCAACCTATTTTCATGACAAATATTTCCTTGATAAACAAAAATAAACCTATTGTTACACAATGGCCATGGAATTTTGGGTGGCTATTCTATTTCAATCAAGGGGTTGATATATCATCTTCCATAAATAGATTATAAAAATATTTCCTCAACTTATCCATTAATAACATGTCACTCATGTAACTTCAATCAGACCCTACATCCTGTCAACATATGGCATGATGGTTTTTATTAATAAATCAATGTTCACATGTCATGACTTGTATTAATGATAATATTAAAGTAAAAGGACCATTACACATGCTTGCAGATAGGAATATCCAAATAAACTAATTCATGCACAATTCGTATAGGCGGTTCTATTCTCATTACCACCAATAATAGAGGTTACCATGTGAATACTTCATGATATAAAGTCTCATCTACTTTTGAGTACTCACACCTAACAGTTTGTATAATATTTTTCCCATCATAGTATGTTATCTATGAGAAGAACTATATTTAAGAATATTTTCAAATATCATCAAGGTTCTCATCATAGTGGGGAAATGTTATAGCCTTGTCAATGTGACAAAAACACTGAAACAGTGTTACATCATAGTCTTGATGAATAGTTAAAAATATATAAAAATATGTTTAATATATAAATACATTAAATATTAATGTAGTCAATGTGAAACCTTTTGTTCCTAGGGAACCAATTCTAGAAAACACCATATTGGACTAGAGAAAACATCCTAAGACATTATGTTCTCTAGACTACAAATGGTGATCATGTTTTTGTTGTATAAAGGATTTAGTCAAGGTGTATTCAATGTTGTATTCTATGGAAATTATAAGCACTACATATTCACCTCTGTTAGAAAAATGCCCCATGATATGATACATATGAATTATGTGCTTTGTCCACTGATGTGACCTTGGATATTTTCCAAGAGCCACCACTACAAAAATATCACAATAGAGTGTGATGAGATATTTACTGATGGGTACCACATCCAACTCTTGTATAATGCTTCACATCCAAAAAACTTCTTCAGCTACCTCAAAATCTCTGATATACTCGGAATCTGCTATAGAATCTGTAACCACACTATAATTTGAAATATTTCAGATCATAACACCTCTTTTAAACATAGAGATGTATCTTATATACAACTTCAAGTCATCATAATCATTTTGAAAACTATAATATGTATATCCCCTGATGTCTAGTTCCTCATCACCTCTGTAAACTAGGAACATATACTTAGTATGCCTCAGATACTTAAGGATAATCTTGAATTCCATCAAATGGTGTTCACCGTGGTCATCTTGATAACTTCTTACCGAACATAATTCATAGGTGACATCTATTCTAGTACATTTTATGTCATACATAACTAACACAATCTCTAATGCGTATGATGCCCTTTCAATTCCCTATAATTATTCATGCATTTGAGAATATATTTTTTGGAATAATTAATTCTATGTGATTTTAGAAAAATACCCTCTTGTATTGTTCTATACTGAATCTCTCCAGTATCTTATCAATGTATATACTTTAACGTAGGCCGAAATCTTTCTTGGATATATCCTAATGTCTCATGATCCCAAGAATATACGTTCTCTTATAAAATTCATTCATAGAGAAGAATTGATTCAATAATTCCTGAACAAACTCTTAGACAGGTACCTCGTTTTCAATATGTAATATGTCATCAACATATAATATTAAAAAAAGGACTGCACTCCCAGTAAACCATTATTAGAAAAATTGGTCACATTCATTTATAAAAAACAAAATCTTTTATGGATTCATCAAAATGAATGATCCATTACCTGGATGATTGGATTAATCCATAAATGGATTTCTACCACATTCATATTTTATATGAATCCTTTTGAGTCAGAAACCCATTAGGATCTGTCATGTAGACTTCTTCCAAATGGTTCTCATTAAGGAATACTATTTTAGAATCAATTTTACAAATATCATAGTTATGGTAAGAAGAAATGTCCAATAGAATTATCATGTAATTTAGTATCACACCTGAAAAAATGTTTTAAATGTAGTTAATGCCTTGATGCGGTTTGAACCATATTTCAACCAGTCATGCCTTATAAGTATTGACTTGTCCATCCAGGTCCAATTTATTTCTGAATACCCATTTGAAACCAACAAGTATTACGTTAGTTGGAGGATATAAAAAAATGAAAAATTGGATTCGGTACATGGAATCCATTTCAGAATTCATGTATTCTTTCATCTTTTCTATATCTATTACACTTACTACATCCTTATAAATTAGAGGATCATTATTATAAACTAATAATAATTCACAATCCATGGTAACTAGAAAACTGTACCATTACAGTTTTCTAACCTATCTTGTAATCTAACATAGTACTTGTTTCTCTGGTACATATCGTTCTTCAATGAGGCTATGTGGAATATTCTCTTATACTTACACTTTTGTACTTTGAGGCTCAACATCATTGAAGTCTCTCTCTCTCTCCCACTATCTCTTGTGGAGATGTGATCCCACTCAAGTAATATTGTTTGTATTGATAGTATAAACTTTTTTTGTAAGGGGATAAATAGTTAATATCCCCTTTTCCCCTCAGGGTATCCAATAATGGTTAACATTGTTCATTGGGGTGCAGGTTTTTTACATGAAGAGGCCATAACAAACACTTCACTACAGTACACATTTAAATTAGATAATATAGTTCTCCTTCCACTCCAATGCTCGTATGGAGTATCATTTATTGATTAATTAGGTACTTATTTTAGTATGTGTTCTACTGTTTGTAATGAATATATGCAAAATTATAATAGATGACTTTCATAACTAATCATTGATATCCCCATTTTCAATAAGGTGTGGTTCCTGCTTTCAATTACACCATTCCCCAAGGGCAATTAAGGAAGAATTATTTGGGATATGATCGCAAAATCCTATAAGTAATCAATGAATTATTGAGTAAGAGACTCTCCACTTTGATCTGAGTGGAGTTTCTTAATCCTCTTACCAAGTTGGTTCTCAACTTACTTCTTCTATTTATTAAACTTATCAAAAGAATCTGACTTATACCTAATTATGTAGATATATCCAAATATACTAATATCATTAGTAAAAGTTCTGAAGTATGAGTAGACACCCGTTTCTTCAACTACAAATGGTCCACACAAATCGATATAAACCAATTCAAGAAGATCTTTGGCCCTTTTCCTTTCACATTAAATGGGGATTTAGTCATTATTCCTTGTAAATATGTGTTCCATCCACCAAATGGTTTTATTTATAATGAATATAAATATCTATCATGATAAAACATTGTTATTAATTACTCATTTACATGAACTAAATAGTGGTTCCATAGTTTGGTGTTGTATGAATCATGTGAAGTATCTTTGTTATCGATTTCCATTACTAGGCTTGTGTAATCCAACATGTAAAGTCCTTTGTATAAATGTTCCCTACTAAAACAATTATATATTTGTAAAGGAAGAAACATTAATTTACATATATGAAAACAAATCCATCAGTTTCTAGTCTGGATGTAGTAATAATGTTTTTAGTTATAGATATCACATAATGACAACCCTTTATCAACATGATCATCTCAGTCGGCAACACGAGGTGGTAGAACCCACAGTAAATTTTCATGAATCTACATGGTTCCATAATTTGAATACATATGTGAGAAAAAAAATCTATATGAAATACCAAATTTGAAGTATAATATAAATTTCACTCGATTTTAAATTCACCTGAAGCATCCCCTTGCTTATTTGGTTTGGTGTAGTTTTTTTATGGACCTTCATTCCACATGCGAAACAAATAGATTCATGTTCACATGCCTCACCCTTGATATTTCTTTTCAGTGAAGGGTTTTAGGATTCTTTCGGCTAAAATAACTTATCATTCCCTTTTCTCTTATTCACCATTAGGATAAAAGGATTGTTTCATTGTATATCTTTTTCCCCTTAGTGAATGAGGAAAAAAATGTCAGAAGATATTCCTCAATGATGTTCATATTGAAATTAACATCAAAACAGGAGAAGATATGATGGAGTGATGCAAGAATGAGATCGGTACCCAGTTCTTTGGGGAGTTCAATCACAGTCACCTCATGGTGCTCAATGTAGAAAATGAGCAAGACTACATGAGACCCAGACAAGACACCCTCTTCATGCTAACTCTGAATGAGTACCATGGATATCCCAAACCATTCATGTATTGATCTCTCCTAGTAAATGACATAGATATGGTCAAGAATTCTAGACGCTTTCATGTTTTTGTGAGAATTCATGCGTTCTATATACATTGATGAAATCATAAAATATTCAACATTGGCCATGTCATTTGTATGTTTCTCATAGATCCAAAAATCAACATCACTCTTTATTTTACAAGTAGATCAGGTAATTTTGACCTAAGTACATAAGACTTATGTTTATGGTTTAGAACAAACCTATGGTGTCTAAACCACTCAGAGAAGTTACTACTAGTGGGGAGGTTGCCTTTATCACGAATTGATCTCCATGATAGAGTGGTTGAGAATTTTATTTTCATCTACAATTAAAATTATAGATTAATTATACGTTCTAGATTATATTTTATAATAAATAATAAATTTATTTTCTTATTTCTACCTTTTTTTACATGTCCCAATGGACCCCGCCATTGAATATGGAATCTCAACATTCTTGGAAATTATAGTGGCAGGGATCTATAAATCCCTTAACATAACACAATAAATGGTTATTAAATATATTCAATGGTATTTATTTAAACATGTATTTTTATACCGCGGGATTGTCGATCCTCGGTCCATTGATTGGATTCCCCATTCCTGAAATTATCACAAGGATTTCTTTAACACTTGCCTCTAATATTACAGCAAGTCCAGCAAGGGCTACACCTATTGATGTAATATGGTTATGTCAACCTGAAACATTCACAAGGGATTCATTTATAAAATAATGTTTCCTAACATTGGTTGGTCATACAAATATTTTTATTGATTATTTACCTAAATCATGTAACATAATGCTTAGTTTGACTTATTATTTTACTGATGGATTATTATCTCTTATGAGTAAATTTGTTTTTATATTTATTAGATACATGATAATATTCAGTTGAACACACCATGCATGAATAATATTTATGCATAATCATGGTTTATTTATGATCCTACTTGAATTCTTGTTTAATTAATTAATTATGTGATCACACAACACATCCTTAATTTTAAACCGTGCAACAGATATAATTAAAATAATGTAAATGTCATGATCATGATCTTTTTTTAATAGTTATTTTATATAGAGTATGGAAAAACAACCTTGTCTTAGGAAAAAAACAAATTGATCCTTTGGGGTTCATGTTTATATCTCTCGATCTGTCCACAATTGTATCTCCTAGGATTGGTTTTTTGTCAGCTCCAAATTGAACCACCTCCACTATATTTGGAGTTCTATCCATTACGTATTCATTTTTATCAACACACATGTGAATGGTAAAAGTGGTGTTTACATAAAAAAAACCATAGTCATGTAGGGTCTAAATATTATTGAGGAGTGATTCCTCACAAGGGAAAATTAAATTAAAATTAAACCAATCAGATACAAAGGTCAGGCCTATCTCATGATCATCCACATAAATGCAACGAATTACACAATTATTAAAACTATCATTCAAATAGTTATTCAATATAATTAATATAAATCATTATTGAATTGATTAATTATTATATTTAAATAATTAATTCTTTATTTTTAATTAATTTTATGAAGTCTTTAGAGATTACCATCATTTCACATAAATGTGCTTTGGAAGAATCCTTGTGAATACTTTTCCAAGTTTACTAAAAGAGTATTATATTCATATTCTATTTCAATATTCTGACATATGACATACATGATTCTTAAATTCATAGAGTACTAAACTGTAATATGACTTCTCTATGATATGTAGTTTTTAACCTTATAAAAACATTAATGTTATTACTTTTTTGTAATTTTGAATAGTCCATGGAATATAATTCCGACAACATGGTATTTAAAACCTTCTCCGTCTATCCTAGAGAACACTACAATGGAATATAACATTATTATATAACTATTTGGGAAAAAACAAAAAGTACAAGTCTAACAATAATGGAAAACTATAACAGGCCACTTCAGTGGTGGCATAGTGGTGCAAGGTCGAGGGCCATGACAATGATGTTCGGTGAACTATGGGGTGTGATTCTCAGGAGCCCTCTCTTGGGGGAATTTTTACCTCCCATGTACCACTCATCTTGCCGAGTCACCCGGTGCTTCATTGGGTCAGCAGAATGGGTGCACTACACCTGGCTGACGAATTTCTGTGACGAACCACTACTGATCAATGTGTAACCCCGGGGGACACAATATCATCTTGGCTGACAACAGCTCCTTCCTGACTCGGGAATCTCCAAATGATCTCTTCATTGGGAGGGGGTTCTCGAGTGTGGGGGTTCGAAAAGGCCACTCTTGGGGATTCCCTTTTTCTGTAAAAGAAAACAAAATCAGAATTAGAGAATTATATGGGATGGCATGGATAACCTCAAACCATATGACCACCATCAACACAAAATCATATGATAGAAAACCTGGAATCTTATAGACTCACCTTTCCACTCAGCTTTTCAAAAGACAAAACAATGTATATGCCCTGTAGAAGGGGTGAAAAAGGTGTTATACAAATAGTATTTTCAGAATCCCACAAAATTTTTCCAAAAGAAGACTATGTATAATAATATAAATATTCATAACAATAATGAATTAATAAAATTAGTTAAAATGTTTTTATATAAAATTCCTAGTAAAACCATTACCATTTTATACAATTCTATATAATCATGTTAGGACAGTTTCAAATTCTATTAGAAAAATCAATGTTGGTATTGAATGAAAAATAGAACAATCCAAAAGAACATGTAAAATCGCACTAAGGAACACGATAGGTCTGGATATCTGGGACACTCATACACAATAAAAAACTATCATTCCCATCATGTATCTAGATATATTCACCTAATCTAGATACTATATAATCACCCAAGAAAGTGGAACTCCCATCATTTTATATAAATACTAAAAAAAATATCCTTAAGGGGTAGAGGAACACCACATGAGTGATCCACCGGATAATATCAATATATGATGCTTAATTGTACACCTTCCACATAGATTCAAAAGGCTTCCCATGTGATGCATTTTCAAAATAATTTTTTCAACCAATATTTGAAAATCATTTCTTAAATATAATTAATAAGTCATTGAAAATAAATTTTATACTAACCAAAAATGTAAACCATAATTTCATTAAAACCAATTGTAAAAAACCATTCATTGAAAATAATTTATTAAATAATTTTAAAAAACATATCATTCAATGTTTGTCCAATATAGAAAAGATATAGAAAAATCGTTCATAACTCGAGTTGCAAACACATCCAATGGATTCCCCAAACAATAATGGAATTAGGAGACCACACTAGTAGCGCTAGAATAGATTCCCATATATTAGAATAAATTTCAAAAGAGTAGAGATTATTATTGAAGATAAAATAAAAAATACCTAATATAACTCAAACAATGAAACAAAAAAACAAAAAGGAATTAAACCCAAAAAAAAAGTTCACAAAACAAATATACAAATTTTCAATTGATAAATAAATACTAGATGAGTGGATCATACAATATAGACCAAGGGTTCTACTCTGACCAATAGCAATGAACATGTGTAGAATCACCTTACTACGAAGATGAAATGCTTCCATCACTGATATATATTACTGATAAAAAACCTATATGGACTGAAGACTCCTAATATAACCTGGAAGATCCCATAGGATTTGATAGAATAGATCAAAACAAAAAATTAGAATAATAATTATATGTATAACATGATTAAAACCACATTTCGTGAACCACTCATGTCGTTAATCAATTTCACAATGTAAATTCTTGATTATAAAAATATGATAAAAAATGTATCACATTTAATTAAAACATAATCGTCACAAAAATTAAATGACAAAATCAAATGTCAAGGATTCTATAATTTTCAGGACCTGATCTAGTTCATGGTATATACGTATTGAAATAATCACAGTGTTACTAGTTCATGACATTAATGTGTCCAACCGACAATGTGTAGTCTATGTCAAAAAAAGAACCATCTAAAGTCCCAAGGAAGACCCTATAACAAAATTTTAATCATTTATAACCTCGAATCATTAATATAAAAAAATATGAAACCAAAAATTTGAGGCCATTTTCTTTGAAACATTATCAGCAACCGCTAATAGACTAAAACATACCCAAAAGAAGATGGAAAAAATAGATACAAGTTATAACTTATATGAAGGTAATAGGTTATTGCAAACAGTACATTACCCTTACCTAATTCCTATGTCTATGGTTGTCCTATATTATTTATGACCTTATATTTTCATTTAAATTTATTTCCATACTTTTATAATCTATTTCATATTATGTTTTTTCAAACTAACTCATATTCATGGAAATTTTATTGTGTTTCACTATTATACTATAATTAGTTTTGATATATGATTTTAATATTAGTAGTGTAATGACTAAATTATTTTTATTTTTATGAAATCATACAAATAATTTAATCTATAGAGATTATGATTCAATTTTTTCATTTAATGAATCATGTAAGAGACAAAATATCAATCAAGGAATATTTCTCAATATTTTTATTCTTTTGATATATTAATTTATAAATTTTGAATATAAATTTTTTGTGAATATATATATAATTATTAAATAAGTATTATAAATTTCATAGATTATGTGTGTTGTAGGTTTTCATGAACTTCAATGTTTTAAATTTTTTCCTTGGACTGATCTAGAGCCATTTTCACTATGAATTAATATTTTTACAGGTTGGAAATTTGTTTATTAATCATCATAATATATACTACATACATAACTAAAAATTATTGGAATCTATAAGATCATTAAAATTTAATTTATTAATTTTATTTGTTGAATATTATTTATAATTGAATATAATTGTTTAAAAAATCATTTAGTAGGATAATTATATTTTACATGTTTTGATAAATTAATGAACATTTTTAGTTCACATTTCTTATGGTATGAAAAACATAGTTTGTTATATTTTTTATAATATCATATAACTTTAGAGATTCATGGGATATACATAACTACTATAAATTAATTTTTTTTATTTTAGAAAAGAATTATGAATTTTAATAAACATTTAAATGATTGAGTCTAGAAATTGAATAATTTTAATCAAATTTTTTTCATGATACCTACCATATATTTGATCATTTAAAATATTATATATATCATACATTTCTTTTTAAGATGAAAAATTACAAAACTATTTATACTTTTTACAACATTTCTGTGATATAATTACATGATTTAATTGAGGATAAAAATTAATTATGTTATATTTTGTGGTAATGGTATTTTGTTTTTAAAATAGAGTATTTATGGATGATATCATAGTTAAATAAAAATAAATTTTAAATAAATTTATTATTTTCAATTATTTATTGCTCTATATTTTTTCATGAACTGACCAAAAATCATAATTTTAGAACATGTATTGAAAGTTGTTAAATCCCCCTCCACAATATTATGTTAAATATTACAATTATTATTGTAGAAGATTAATTATAAGTATTAAGGTACTATATTGGATTTAAATATAAGGATTTGATATTTATTGTATCATATTTTCTATTTGAATAAATTGAGAGATGTAGAAAAGTCCGGATATAAAAAGAAAAAATGGATCCCAATCTTGAATTTTCATGTATTAATCCTAAGAGAATGAGGAGAAAGGATATGGGAGATGATATATTTTGATGAATAAGTGGGATAAATATTAATAATTGAGAATAATTGAATATCATGCATTATAAAAATGATTTCATACTCCATTTTTTGACTTATAAAGGATTTTCACAGTATGAACAACACAACATAATCTATAAAGATATTAAAATTTTAATTAAAATGCCACCTTTTTTATATCAATTTTGTAATTTATAATAGTTGTAGGCATATATATTAGTGCGTATTAATGGAATTGAACATAAATATAATTAAATATTTTTATGTGATTAATTGAATTTTTTATTAATTTAAATCATTATTTCCATTTATATTAGTAAAATATTAATTAAGATAACTGTGATATGAGATGATTGCAGAATTTTGAATCATACATGGGGATTTATTTCCATGATTTCAATTGGAATAGATATGTGTTTTAGAAATTTTCACATATTATTTTTTATGAGAAAGTAAAATTTAATGGATTTCTTATGGTAATATAGATTTTTTTTATTTTTTGTCAATATTTTTAATAGAAAAAATAAATTATTTAGCTCTAGGAGAATTCAGAAACCATTATTTATGGAAAAATATCCTATTGATTTAACAAATCAGGGTTCTTAATAGACAATAATTCATTTTATTTTTTATGATTAATGATATATTGAAGCTTAATTAATATGATGTTGGTATTAGGAAAAACTTGAATAAAAATAAAAAATTAACATCTTAACCCAATAAATTACAATGTGATTAATTTTAAAAGAATTTAATGATTGAGACATTTAGGAAAATAAAATGAAACCCATGGAATCTTGATGTAATTAAATGTATATGAATAAAATTTAAGAGTAGAAAATGGAGATTGTTTCATGAAATGGTTCATCATGTTGTAATGGGTTTATATAACATTGACTCTGGAATATGCATACTAATTACATAGGGAAGAAGATTATTTTATATAATCATGATGTGATCCTTTGGGTTATAATACAGGTTCATAATAACAAATATAAAAAATTGATTGGTGGAGAATATACAAATTATTACTACATTAGAATATGTTTTTTTATACTATGATATTATTTAATAAATGCATCGATGTACTGGTAATGTTGTACTTAGATGTAAAATGAAATAAAAAGAATACATAAAATAAAATTATAACAATATTAAATGGAACAACAACATAACTAGAGATCATCAATGAAAAATGATAGAGTATATTTGATAAATTTTATCTGAAGATGTGTCATTGGTCTATAAATATACAATGGTAATTAATAAAGAATTAAATGAAAAAATATCCTTAAATGTCCTTCAACTAATAAACATGGTTCTGTGTTGTAAACTAGTCAATATAATAATTTTATATAGTTACACAATGGCATGGATTTTTATATGCATTTCAATAATATCATTGAAATATGATATTTTTATTGATGATATTTTGGTATCATGTTGGAACATAAATATTCTAGGTTCCAGGTGCAGCGCACGAATTGTAGGAGAAGGTCCAAACATTGACCTTTTCGATTATCAATTATTAATCTGAGATCAAGTAATGATTAATTATCATACCAATAGATTTGAATCAAATAATAAGAAATATTTATTAAATTGTAACCAAGAGAGATAAGATCAATAAATGTTGTTTATAATTAATATAATTTACTAAGAATAACCTCCTAGGTTATTCATTATTAATTGATGTGTCAGGATACAAATCTATAGTGCCCCACCATTACATTTTAGAATCCAAGTGTATGATTCATCTAGTGGTGATCCACACATGCTCCATGAATCTCTAGATGTATCCATAGGAGTCTCTGAGTTCTAGCACAGATGGTCTATGTGCTTGTGATTTCTTCCTTCTATCACCATTAGAATCGTGTCCAATGCACTCTCCTTAATTTAGTGGGGGAGGGTCTCTTTCGTTTTTTAGAGAGTTCTTAGAGACTGATGAACTCTCATAGAATTATTTATTTTCAGAAATCCATTATACACAATAATTTCTTGGCAATGGTTTTATAAAATAAACATAATTGATTTTTTATATCGCTACGGTTCAAATTAATTAATTACACATGTTACCTTATTTATTTTATTAATACTAAACATATCAAATGTCAAATAAAAATAGTATTATTATTATTATTATTTCATGATATGATTCTAACACGTGAATTATATTTAATTATTATTTTAATTAAAAATATTCAACATTATTATTTCTCCTAGGACCATAGAACTCAGTCCACCAATCCTACACCAAATATACATGACCTTAAATAATTTATATTTATTTATTAATGAAATATCAATACATTATTCACTGATTAATATATATATATAGATTATATTCACTAAATAAAAAATAAATATTTATTAAATATTCCTCCAAAAATATATTATGTCGAATTTTTGGAGTCTGAATAAATGTTATCAGGAATCCATGAATAATTTGTAATCCACAATAGGGAATAAAATTTGATTACTTTTTTAAATAATAAAAAATATATATTATTTAACTATGATACTGGACAGACATAGTCTTTGAGCCTCTAGGAATTATTCTTAGTGGCATTAGGTGGGGAGCCCTAATGGCTATGGTTATCATCTAGCAACATTCTAAGGGACCCAAAGAGAATTAAGTTAATTCCACATTGATATGTCACCTAATACAAATGTTTACCCAATAGTGTATAACCATTATCACAATATCCCAAATTGTGTAGGTTTCATGCCCTTTTCATCAACCAATATGTTTAATATCTATTTCTTTGACTTTATAGAAATAGAACATTCTTATTGATCGCCATGTCCATGGATTTATTTAGGATATACAATTTCTATCATGGGGCCCTTGATATTATCCTCCATTAAAAATATAATGTATAAATCCTTTCACAAATTATTTATTGATTCTCTATTACTTATGGCACACCCCACACATCTTTCCTCAACACGAACAATTGTCACCATGGTTTTCATCAATACAACTAAGTGTGCAACTCATAAATCTAATTAATAAAAATTTCAACGTATAAGGACAAATAAAATAGTTCGAATATAGGTATATCCAATGACATATATAGATATTTATTTCCTAATGGCAGGTCTCTTTCTCATAATATCCTTCTAGACATTACACTTTGCATACACCATGGGAAAGTGCCCCATAGTCCTATGAGTCTCCTCCCCTAACAGCCTCTATCAATTGTGTCCCTCAAATTATATCATACATATATATAAAATATTTTCACGAATAGTTCCATAACACTTATGGGTTCTCATCATAGTAGGTTTCCGAAATGACCTTTTATTGTGATATTTACTCTTTAGACATGAGGATATTTAATTTGATGCAGAATCAAAATCATGATGTGATAAGGAATTTTTTAATTTTTTGAACCATAAATATATGTTACCATAAAGTATATGTGATTTTGATTATGGGGAACCAACTTTAACAGAATCCCACTTTCACTATAGCCAACTATTAATAACCTTTGGGCCACTAGCTCTCACATGATTTTCATGATTTTTCTCAGATAGGCCTTTAGTCAATGGGTCTTTCAGGTTATATTTTGTGGGTAGTATTATCACCACAACATCACCCCTATGATAAATATCCCTAAAGAGGTGATACATTCAGAGTATGTGCTTTCTTCCAATGATATAACCATGGATATTATTCAAGAGCCACAATTGTATTATTACCACTCTACAATGTTATATGTTATATAATTCTAGGTACCACATCATCCACCTAAATAATGTTCGGAATCAAAAATAATTCTTTGGCTACATAAAAATATTCTATCTTCTTATACTCCACTGCATAATCAAATACAACTAGATTCTTTGAACTCTTCTAACTCACAGTTCCACCATTGAGAGAGAAAACATATGTTGATTTCCACATAATATCCTTCTAATATACTTGAAAACAATCATTATCATACCCTCTAATGATGAGATTCTTATCTCCTCCATACCCCAGGAACATATCCTTTGTGCTTATCAGATACCTAAGGATAATCATAACAATAATCAAAAAAAATTCGCCAATATATTAATGATATATTCCGACCATGATCAATGAAAACAGATAATCATGTCTAGAACACAACCTGGAAAACATGAATGATCATATCACTATAGTGAATGGGATCATAATCATTCTATCATTATCATTTTTTGTTTGCTGACAAATTTAAATGAAAATATGTAAAATCTGTGTCAGTTGAACCAATCCCCTCTTTGATTTTTCCATAAAAAATAATTTTAGACTCTAGCCAATATATGTAAATTTTATTATTCCAATAATCTTTTTGTATCTATTATGAATGATCTGGATCCCTAGAATGTTTGTTTCATCAACCTATTAATTCATGGAGTTGCACATGTTCAACCATTTCATAAATAATTGTAATACTGGTATGTTGTTTCTAATAAGTAATATGCCATCAATAAACATGGGTCTCTACATTATTATTAAATCTCTTTTAGACACATGGATCAAATTTTTTCTTAATGAAATAAAATTATTATATGGATTCAACGAATCAAATGTTTCATGGTCTAGATGATTTCATTAATTTCCATTAATACATCAATGGGTCTCTACATCTGGAAAAACTTTTTTCCATCACCTGGTGTCAGAAACCCTTCTCGTTGTGTCATATATAAATCATTATGAAATATTTGATTATTAAATGTATTTTTGATATCCATCTTAAAATTCTCATAGTCATGGTATGGTTCTATGGAATGTTTGATTCTTATTGATTTAAACATGGTAACTGGTGAATATTTTTCATCACTGAAAATTACAATAATGTTGTTTAAAACCAAAAGACACTATCCTTGATTTATAGGTATTTACATTTCCTTCCATGTCTATTTTTCTTTTGAATACCCATTTACACATAACGTGGTTTATATCAGCTGGTGTATAGACCCAAACCCAAAATGGTTTTTGATACAAGTAATCCATTTCATAATTAATATATTATAGTTATCTTGTATCTTCTGATATCTATACTATATACTTGTAGTATAAAGGTTTATCATTGTCCAATAATACTGAGTCACCGTACTCAATTTCTAGTAAACCATATCTCTCTGGTTCCCTTATCTCTCATACACTCTTATATATTATTTATTTTTCAGGATCTAATGCTTCCATGGGGACCTATGAAACATTTTCCAATACCGACTCATATGTATTATAAGCATCATCTCCAACAAAGTCAATCTTTCTCCCACTATCTTTTTTAGGATGTTCTACCTCCCATGAAAGTTGTTTGTATGGCAATAATCATTTTCTTTTCTGATGGGTTGTATAGGTAGTATACCTTTATATTTATGAAATACCCTATAAATATATACATTTTGAATTGGGGTTCTAATTTCTCTCCTAATAAGGCCTTGGAAAATGCTGTGAAAACCCAAAAATGTGTATATGAAAAAATGGGTTTCTTTTAACTCTATAGTTTGAATGGAATTTCATTTTCCACTTCATTTTGTACTTAGGGAAATTTTTATTTCTCCATTTTCAATGAATATCCATAAAATGATAATGGGTGATCTTCATGAGTCATCATAATTTATACCATTTCTAATAAGTTATGATTCCTCCTTTCACTAATAGCTTTCCACTATTGTGTATAAGGAAGAGTGAGCTTAGATAAAATCTAAAATTTCATAGAAACTCAGTAAATTATTGGTTAAGATATTCACCACCTCAATCCAATCAAATATTCTTTATATTATTTCCATGATTATTCTCTATATCATTCTGTAATTCCTTGAATTTCTCAACGAACATTCACATATACCTCATGATGTAGATATTTTCATATCAACTCAAGTAATCAATTAAATTTATGGAGTGAGAATACCAACCTCTCAATTCTACTAGATATTTTCCACACACATTGGTGTGTACCAATCCTAGAATACCTATAGGCCTTTTATACTATAAAAAAGTGGGATGGTCATTTTTTCTTATAAACATGCTTTATTTCTGTCTAGTGGTTTTACCTCAGAAGAATCTAAATAACCATCTAGATAGAGAATTGTTAAACGATTGTAATTTACATGATGCAACTGGTGAGGCCAAATTTGGGTATTAAATGAGTTAAGCTAACATGATCCATTTCTAATTTCCAAATATATAATTTTTTAATTTAATAAATATAGACCATTATTTAAATGTTACATACCATAGCAAATTTTTTCCGAATAAAAGAAAAATAATTTATTTCCAAACATGAAATTAAACACATATGTTTCTTAAACTGATATAGAAATTATTTTCAACTAATAGAAAGTACATAATAACAATAATTTAAAACCAACATCATACCCATTAGCATTGAAATTTGGTAGTAACCAATAGAAAGTGCAGCCAGCCTCTCACCATTGGGAGCTTGTTGATCCACCTCTCATCTGAATATTTTCAAGAACCTAAAAGGTTCATTCATTTAGATAATTTTTTGAGCACCAAATGATTTATATAATACCTAATGTGTAGACATAGTATGATTTAACTTGATAATGAATACACCATTATTTACCTCTTACTTCTGGGTGTAGTTCCACTTCTAGTGTCTTGGCTTGCCACAAGCAATACCTATTGTATACATTTATTTCCTTGGACACTGGATCTTATTCTTCTTAGTAGGATGATTATCTAGATCATTATGTTATATATATGTTTTGGGTGTCTTTGGATTTTCCTTCCTCTTATAATTCATTTTATGGAATGTGATTTTGTTACACCTCATTCCCTCGTCCACTTGGAGAATAAACGTAAGATGGTTCAAAAGAAACATCTCTTTATTTGTCAATTTATCATTAACAAAAAAGTATGAGAAGGTCTTAGGCAATGATGAATGTATAAGATCATTATTCATATAAACTGAAAATTTAATCTCGGAGAAATATTTCCATTAAATATACCTAATAATCTTGACTACATTAGGCATATCTAATGTAGAATCTCCAAGTATAGTGGTAAAGAAAGAAGTGAAGATCTCACACCTCTCTTATCTTGCATTCTCATGACAAATATCGCAAAGGTAAGACATCATGCTATATTAAACTCTTTCTTCATGTTTCTTTCAATGATCATTAAGCATGGATTGAATCGTGAAGAACTAAACATCAATAAAGTCATTCAAATGTTTCTTATACAGAGATATTTCATCATCACTTGCCTCATTTCAAGGTGCACATGGTAATGGTACGTCAAGAACATAAAATTTACATTCATAGAGAATGATGTCCCATAAGAACCTTTTTTACTCTTTTAAATTAATGATTATGAGATGTTTTTTCATTATCATGTATTGATCACAATAAAATGTTTGCTGTCATTTTAATTTTGTTTGTAAAAATACATAAACTGCTATTTATTATTTTAGATCATAAATTTAGACAAATAAATAAATATTATATTTATTATTCTCCCACTATATTATCAGAAACCAATATCCCAAACCATTAGATTCAGGATATTTTATTTCTTGTACATTATAGCGGAATGATTCAATATTTACATTTTCATTACCCCAAATTTGGTTGGTCATGAAACTTATATGATTTTTGGAATGCATTCTAACTTAAAACTGCACTAACTCACAGTTCCTTGATACGTTGAGTGGACTCCCCAATATTGAAATCCTTTAATTGTATTTACTTATCCCTTTCCTCTCAGTTACACCAAGTACTTCTTTGGAAGCCAACCCTTTATGTGAAGCAAATTAATTCAACCCAAAACCTTGTGTTAAAACTCCACGATAATCAAAATCAAATCAATATTTTATGGACAAGAACTTTGAACTATAGTTCAATTCTATCCAAAGTAATGGAAGAAATTACCGGCATAATATTTGATCGATTGTTTTTATCCCTTATGCATAAATTTCCAACTATTATATTTATCACATGCTTGTTAATATTAATTTGGATTAATTTAGTGGTTAACCATTATTTTAGATAATAATTTCACATTATCCAGTATATTTATGTTCCATATTTCATGATTTTTAATTCAATAATTATGTGACCATGAGTACATAATGAATAACAATGAAACTGTAGAAATAAAGAGTATGATCGTGAGCTTGTTCTATGGATTAGTTTTTCTAGCAGTTGATAATATAACGTCAATCCTTGGGGAGAAACACCTTGAACTAATACGAGGTTCATGTTTAAAACATTCCACGTGTCCACCTTTTTATATTTTTAGAACTAGTTTATCCTCGGCTCCTAACTTAACAACCTCAACTATCTTATGATATCCATCCATTACATATACATTAACTTACAAGTTATTGGGGGTAAAAGCAATTTTACTTAAAAAGAAACCATGGGAATCCATAGCCTACTTTATAATGATGATATAAGGCAAATATACTAACAATTTAATGCAATGATAAATTAAAATGTAACTAATAACATGAAAAGTTCATGTTTGTCTAATGATCATCCAATAAAATTCAATGAATTATAAATTTAATAAAACAACAGTTCAATTATTAATAATTATTATTTAATAAAAATTGCACTCAAATAGAATAATTATTATCTTTAATTAAGGAATCCATTTACAATAATATTTAAATGAATTTACATGAGATTATAATCCTTTATAATTTTAAACAAATTCAAGAAATTAATTTAAAATTAACAGTGTACATAACATTTTCCTTGGAGGAAATACAGTGAATACTTGTCTAATTTTACCCAACATGTAATATATTTTTATACTTTTTTACTCTTCTGACTTACATAATACAAATTTTATTATTTAATTTTAATATTTTGACATTATCAATTATTAAATTGGTTACATATTTTTTCCGCCACATGTTATGCTTTAATTCACATAGAGTAACAACTTGTTATACAACTCATTCATGATATACAGATCCTAACATTACTCAAATATTAATTAATCATTTAATTATTTACTTATATTAGCTTCTATCTCATGTAATTTCCTATATTAACGACCACAACCATGTTGGTTTACATATTAAAAATAAATTAATTTCAAATCTACATAATCTGGTTAATGTACATGGTATGCGGATACGATCTACATGGCATGTACACCCTTCAACGTCTATCTGAAGTACATACCTAGGGACTCAGTGTTTGATGCATACATAGTAAATCACTGAGTACATATTGTATTTTCTAGTATAATTACCTTTTGGACTATATTTTACACATTCATCTCTTGGGTTGGTTGTGTATGGAATACATGGCCCAACTGCTGATCTAAATAGACTACATGCTGTGTCTAGTGGTCCATATGGCGTATAGTACAACTGGCCATACACTAGTTAATCAAAGTCCACATGTGTTGTAGTAATGATGTAACTAATTCCCCAATCAATGAAAAATATGGAATTTATCTCTGAATCTATATTGATGAATTGAACATGACTACGTGATATCTATTCCCAATTAAATGGTATGTAGTCTAGTGTTTTACAACTAGGATCCATTGCACCTCCATATGACTTCCTTTATTTTATTTTAATCATAAAATTAATTGTTTTTATTAGATCATTGACAAAATATAATGGATGAAATTGATATCATAATTTAGATTTATTAAATGATAAAACTCGAATCGATAAACTAAATTATAAATGTGTAAATCACAAACTAAACCAAATAATTATAAACAATGATGTTCCCGCTCTGATACCACTTGTAGGTTTCAGGAACAGCAGAAGCATTGTAGGAGTCGTGTCTAACTTTTCTATTTCTATTATCAATAATTAATCCAAGATTATGTTATGATGAAATACATTGTAACTTTTTTTTGAATCAATGAACAGTAATGGGATATTAACCCTGAACTAAGAGAGAAGATATAATCACAAATTATTTAAAATTATCAAAACTAAAAAATAATTACCTCCTTGGTAATTCTTTTATCATTGTGGCATCCTAACACAAATCTATAGTTCACCACTATTGTATTTTATAATACAAGATTATGATTCTCCTAGTCATGATACACATGTGTTTCACAAATCTCCATATGTTTCTAAAGTAGTATTTTTGTGCTAGTTTGGAAGATCCATATGCTTGTGATGTCCACATTTGACGACCGTGAGAACTAATTCCAAATAATTATCCTTTATCCAATGGATTAGGATGTCTCTCATTATTTGATATCATTCTTGGAGAGGGATGAAATCTCTAGGCATGATATATTTTCACCAATCCATTGTGCAGAAGGATTTGTGAGTCTAGGTTAATGAGAAAATAAACAATGTTTAGTATTTATACCACTATGGTTAAAATAACATATTTTCATAATTCCCTTACATATTTTTTTATCCTAGTGAAACCCAAAGTCAAATAATAATAGTATTACTGTTATTGTAATTTCATCACATGCACCTAACATGAAAATTAAAATAAAAAATTATTTTACAAAATAATATTGAACTTTAGTATTTCTCACCATACCCTTTAACTCGGTCAGACAATCCTCCACCCAATTTATGGGACCTTGAATAAATAAGTTTTTTTTAAAATAAATATAAAACAATTTCTCCCTAATAAATATATAAATATGATATTCACAAAATTTAAAATAAATATTTTTTTAATATTATATTGACAATATATTATTTTGTGTAAATAGTGTATAAAAAATGAGATCATAAGTACATGAATAATTATAATCCATAGTTAGAAATAATATTTTTTTAAATTTTAAAATAATAGATATTATATATTATTTATCAAAGATACTGGATACACTTAATGTGTAACCCTAAAGGTTTCCTTCTCTATGGTATTAGGTGGAGCATCACAACCTCCAATGTTAGGGTCTAGAATCACTCCAAGGAAACCATATATTAAGAATTTAATTCCATATTTATTTACCACCTCATAATAATAGTTACCATGTAATGTAATCCCTTTATCACAATATATCAAATCAAGTATGTTTCATTCCAGTATCATCAACCTATATGATAGATATCACTTTCTTTTACTTAAATAAATGAACATTCATCTACATCACCATATCCATGAATTTCTTTAGTCTATATAATTTCAATCAAAGGGAATGATATTATTTTTTGTTCAAAAATAGTAGGCATAAATCATTTATCGCATTATTCATTAATACAATATTACTTATAATGAACATAACTTATTACACCTCACTACGAACATATATCATCTTTGTTTTCATCATTACATCTATATGAATGAATCATAAAACTCATTAATAATAATATTAATGTCTAAAGAACAATAAAAACAACCTCAAATAGAAACATCCAATTAAAAATATATAAATGTTGATTTCTTACTAGTGGGTCTTGTTCTCAAAATATCCTTGTAGACATTACAATGTTGTACACCGGGAGAAGGTGCCTCAAAGTCCTTAAGGTATCCACCATTGATATCCTATATTAGTTGTGTCCCTCAAATGATATCCTTTGGATATATATCATATATTCAATAATAGTGCCATATCACTTTTGGGTTCTCATAATAGAAAGGATCCACAATGTCCTTTTAGTATGATAGATACTCCTATTACATTATCACATTGAACATCACACACAATAAAAATAATTATTCTATAAGGAATTTATTAACATTAAAAACCATGAAAATAAGTTATCATAAATTATGAAAGTGTTTGGTACTATGAAACAAACAACAATAGATATTTCTCTATGATGATGGAAAGAACAAAGAATTTTTGTTGTAATAATTTAAAAAAAATATGCTTTTATAATAAACTACAATGTAATAAAAATAATTATTATGGAAATATATTAAATTGCGGAATTTATAGGATAAAAAATATGTATATAAATGGTTAATAACCAATATGTTATAATGAATTTAATGGGATTACATACAGTGTTCTTTTAATACTTTTAATTGCTTTTTATAGGTAGAATATTGGAGTTGTAATGATATTTATGTTTTTTTATATGTCTATCATTCTTACCTAAATCCATATTTCCATTTTTCCATTCTATCCACCCATAAACAACACTAGATCTTGTTTAGAGGCATGATAGTGAATAAAATATAACATGTGGATAATTTAATTTTTAAATAAATGATATTTACATATCCCATTAATTTATTAAATTGTTTATATATGGAAATTTTAATGGGATTTAATTTCAAATAAATGGAAATATATACGGGATTAAAATAAAATTTATAATGTGTAAATAAAATGATTGATATTTTAAACAATCTATGAAAGAGTAAACCTAGTGAAACATAAAACTATATTAATTATATAAATTGTAATTCATAATATAGAAATACTATTTTTGAAATAAAAACATATAATTTTAGTTACCTAGCCAAATACTTCTATAAATGATATTTACTCAATACTCAATTTTAAACAAATGTTAAATGTAGATCTATAAACATGATATGAGGTATTCATCAAATTAAACTAATCATATTTTGTCAAAAATATTATAGTGATTGATTTTTATTTAATTTAATCCAAATAATATCTTGACTATAGATGTCTATATATGCCCACAACTAAAATTTATAGAATGAGAAGTTCATCAGATCTATCATGATAGACATAAAATATATTCATCAGATGATCTGATTTCCCTATATATTCATATTTCGAGAAACCCATGGGAATTCTAGGATAAAAGAATAAAATTTAAATTTAAAAATGATTATTCAGTACTTCATACAGTTTTTCTTGATACTCAACTTGTGGAATTTTTTATAAAAAAACAATAAAACAAATATTTACAGTCTTATTATATAAAATACAGGGTTATTTTCAATATAATCAGCAGAAATAAACTATTTATATTCTAATATATTCAATGAATTTTTGAATCTTTCAATTAGTTTTACTATCACCACAAAAGTGATTCATAAATGTGATTGAATAAATATAACATCATAACATAATAAATATTATTATTCATAAACTAGATACAGTCCAGGTATAAAATTTACTCAAGCATCATTCTATAAAAACATTGGATGAATAATAAAAATGTATGCAATAATTAAAAAAAATGTAGTGTAAAGCGGTTTTGTTAAATAATGGGATAATTGAGTGTTCAATTAAAAAACACATATGATCTAACTTTCCTAAAAAATAAGAAGACAAAAATGAAATGTTGAATTAAGAACCAAATTGAGATATAAATATTCTTATATACTCATTGATATATAATTTATCTTCATTAGTATATTTCCATATTTTTGTAATAAATGAAAAATATTATTATCTAAAAATGATTTTTTACAACATTATTTATTTATATAATTATTTACAATATATATATATATATGATAAGTAGAAAACAAAAATTTGAAATAATTTCTACTCCATAAACAACGACAGATGTTTTAATTTTTTTCTCCCTATTTAATGTAATTTAATTTTAGTACATAAGATAATAAAAAAAATGCTTAAATACCCCCTTTTATCGTCAATTATATATATATAAGAATATAATATAAAAAATTTACAATTAGATATTAGAAATTTAATTTAATTTTAGAATTAGAAAATCATATGTTTTTATGAATTTGAATCTAATATATCACTTCAGATATCCATGAAAAATCCTTTATGTATGTTTGAGTAAATCTGTTTTTTTACATAAATTATATTTTAACCATACTTTACTATCAATAATTTTGTTACTAAAATGAGTGTTTTGGTTAAAAATCATTTCCTATACCAGACATAGGTATCATATCATAAATCTCTCTATAATAATGTTTATGAATCTAAAATATTAGAAATCGAACTTCCCATTCTTCATGAAAAAGTTTTGAAATTTCTTCCGCATCATATGATACTATTAATATATCATGAAAAATACAATGGATGGGATTTTTATATTCTATAGAATGATAATCTGCATGAAAAAAATATCATAGAGAAGAGAAGAAAATAAGATTGTATAGATAGAACTATTTATATATATGTCCTTATAATGGTAGATAATTTTTTTCTCATTGGAATAAAATTCATTTTATTATATGAGTGGTTCAAAATTTCATTAGTATAAAATGTCATCCTAATGTTATATTTCGTACATATTTTTTTTGGAACTAAATTAATTATAAATTTCAATATAAAAAAAAGATAATATTTATGATAGTTGTAACAACTCCCCCTAAAATAATTAAATAAAAATAAAAATAATCCAATAGATTAAAAAATAATATCATTGGGAACAATAATTATGTCGTTAAAGATATTAAACCTTCGTAATGATATATTCCACAAATATTTAACAATATTCATCTTTCAAGGATGTTCCATGAATTGATTATAAATATATATAATTAATTAATGAAAAATTTGAAATGTAAAATAAGATAAGGACATTTAGATGTATTTGAAAATAATATATGTTTGAAATTCAAAGAGATTTTTAAAATAAAAATTAAGGAATGATATAAATATAATAAAATCATACCTATTTTTAAATGTGTTTTTAAATTAAAGAATGTGATGACATAAAAATTTTATTGCAGATCACTTAATATTGATCATATTCATCTTTAGATAAATTAATTAAAATATAATAGAATTATGATGTTTGATAAAAATCCCCCAAAAACAAATTTTGAATATCAATAATGTAAAAAAGTTATGTAAATTTTGTGTTATATCTATAGGAAAATTCTTTCATAAATCAATGTGATTATCTAGTGATAAATGATTTGGTTTTCTAGATAAGGATATGGAACCAGTATTTTCAGAATGAATTGGAGTTTTAGTAAATTTAAAAGGGAAATATGTGAGTGTGTGTTGCATCCACAAAACCATAGCAGAAAACTTTTCACATTTACAAATTATTATTTTGTAGTGTAATGCACTATAGAATAGTTATTATTATTTGACCCTGATTTTAATGCTTTTCATAAGATATGATGTTTTTATCATATTTATTTTTTATATGATCTAAAACAAAAAAAATCATTTTCTAGTTAAATATTTTAATATTTTAATTTTTACAATAATAGAATAATCCATGTTCTGAATGAATTTTGAGGTATCTAAAAATACATATTAACCCTTATGGATATTATGTTTCCTTGAAATATTAGGTATATATACAAATAAACAATATTTATAGTCAACACACAATGTGATATAGTATTATTATGATCATACTTATACCATGCCTTTTTCTTATGATTCACTGTTTTCATCACGATCATTTTTGACAGTTGATAAAACAGGAGTTCTAATACATGAGGCATTTTAAAAACCAAAATTTTTGAGTTATTTGTGATTATATTTATGACAACAAGAAATATTTCCATCTCAATTTTTAGAAATTTGATACCATAGAAAAATTTAAGTTATCTAATCAATATTATATTAATCCCATTAAACATAGGTTTAGAATAGATATTTAAAATAGATTTATCATTTAAATGAAAAATATTTCCATTTATTTAAATTTAAAAAACATTGATTTTGAAAACATTATTTTTGATAATTTTTGGATTCCCACTACTAGGGAAAAAATTATTTTTAATTAAATATGTATGAAAATATTTCAACATATGATCTTGATAATTTTTTATGTTAATAGAGTTTGTTTATATTTGAATACATTATCCCTGAATTTAGCATCATCAAAACATAGAGTTTATTCAACATGAAATTACTATTGGAAATGTCCATTATATAAAGAGCCTATAATATCCATTTGAACTAAAGTAAAATAAAGAATTTTTATAAAGGCTAATTGTCATGACCCACCTTCTCAAAAAGGAGGGAAGGGTCAGCAGATTGCCAGGCCCATCCTTCTTTAAGTTGAAGGAGAGATAATGACCCCTGAGACCCGCCTTCAATAGGTCCCGGAGTGGCAACTAGCACCAAGGGTATAGAAATTTCTCACAAATGGAAGGAATTACCCCTTTTTGTTTTATATGATCGAGAGATGAGATGATGAAACTCAAAAACACCAAGGTAAATGAAAAGTAAAACCAAAATAAATAAACCATTCCCACATGCATGTTATAAAAGTAATGCCACAAAGTACAAGGGGCGACTACAAAGGTAAGTACCAAAGAAGAAAAACAGCAACTGCAACTACCCCAAAGGTCTGAGATAGTACGGTCTTGCTCGATCCCCGAAGTCCTCCTATAAACCTGAAGCCGTTTTATATACGTAGGGTGAGCATACAAGTACACTCAATAGGGAAAACCAAAGACTCTCGTGCACAAGTGGGGGAACATACTAAAGTCCCGTGAGAAAAAAAATAGTAAACCAAACACCTAACAAGGAAAACTATCCACCCAGGCCTCACCAAGGCACACTCCCCAAATAACTCAAGTCAATTAATATATATATTAAGAGAACATAGATGTTTGGGTACCCCGCACCACTTTCCCACTGGTTATTGAGACATCCTACGCATCGGACCAATCCCTCCATTCTCACCTCATTCCCACTTCCACACCCGCACGCACACACCTGGGCCACAACCACACGCAGTCCCACTGCTGAATCCCTCCGGCACACACCTGGGAAACAACTATCACATGTAACCATACCTGCAAACACCTAGGCCAGAGCAACCACCACCATGCCTGAAGACACCTGGGCTAAAGGATCCACTGCCATGCCCGAAGACACCTGGGCCTCATCCCAAAGACACTTGGGAAATCACCTTCTGCACACACCTGGCCAACCACCACACTACCCTGCTTGAAGGTTCTTGGGCTAATAATGAACCTCAGTCCATCACAGCCTGCCCAAAGATACTTGGGCTATCCGGGAAAGGGAGCATAAAATGAGCTAATAACCAGCCACTAAAAATAGTGTTGAAAAAACACCCTCCCCCTTGAAATGGTTGTGTTCGGCACTAAGTGGTCAACTTGGGTGGGGCGTGAATAATAAACACAATGTTATAAGTATATATATATATATATATATATAACAAGAACTCACCCAAGCTAGGTTTTTCTTCAAACAACCTACAGATCACAATAGCACTCAATTCCGAGTCACAACTCATGCTAACAACCCATTTGTCCCCTTTCTTATTTCATGTTCAGTAATAATGTTTATGTTTAAGCACTACTGGGTAACTATTAGGCATAGGAATAATTCCAAGAAGGCAAACAATCAAGAAACAACCATAACGACCATACCCGGTTCTCAACAACAGAGGATTCCACCCCAATTCGTGATATAAACAAGTATCCACCGGTCTTAAAACTCACAACCAATGAATCCATAACAACAGGGGATCCCATCCCCAATTTCACACAACCACCGAGGGTATAAATGAATAAGGGATCCCATCCCCTCCCACATCTCCAGCAATCGGCCCGAATGTAAAACAACCAACTACCACCACCAACAAAAGTCTGGGATTTTCAGATTTAAACGACTTAACACACTCCATGATTTCAAATTCTATGTGTTCTAACCGGGAGTTATCACAGAAGGGTTGATACTGGTGCTTTAAATTTATTCAGATGAATATATGTAATTTACCAATTCACTTTTCACAGCAAGAGTTTACAACCACAAACAATCCATTTAAAACATCAGCAGGGTTCATTAGTGCACAAACAACGACCACCAACGACCTCGATTTTCAGGAGGCATAAGCCAGCACAAATCAACAAGATAATCACAAGATAACGCAGAAACAACAATTACAACCCCTTCCCCTTCATTCTTTAGATATTCGTTTATTATCTTCATTATGTTTAGTCCAACCAGTTCTATAGAAACAAAAGCACGCCCACCCCACATGATACACAAAAGAGAGAGGCAAAGGAGAAATTCCCTACTTGTTGATAGATGATCGAAGCTTAGGCCAGGCATGGAAATTTATGGATAACGATGCGGCGCACCCGATGAATTAGAACCTATTTGTGAGAAGCCGCGATTGAGGAAAGGAGAAACCACGGCTAACCCTTAGTTTATAAGAGTCGCGGGCGGTTGGGGTGAGAACGCGTAACCGCGTAAGGCGTGTGGGTAGTGGGTTGACCACGCGGCTGGGCAGTTACACACGAAGGTCCCTCGGGATTTGTAGGAATAAATTATGGGATTTAAATGGTTTTAAAAGGGGTAAATGAATTAATTTACGTCGAAACTTACGTTGAGGGAGTGGAAAAGTCAGGTACTGGAAGAAGAACGAAAGGCTCGGTGAGGGGACACGGTGTCAACCTCATGGTTCCACATCACGGTGCCATCGTCACGGTGCCATCGTCACGGTGCCACAGTCACGGTGCCACCCTCACGGTGTCACCTTCATGGTGCCACTGTTTTGGTGGAACCTCACTTTGGCATAGTAATGGGCCAGGAGGGTCCGGGCCATTACATTAGATACCTCTTAAACGATTCTCATCCTCAAGAATCAAAACAAATGAAGAAGGAAAGAGAGGGTCTAAACAACCACCTCGAAAGATACCTCTTAGAAGTGAACCCATGCTAACCAAAAACACTTCTCTTTCAAGAACCAAGCAACATACCATGCCAAACTGCATATGCATGTGGGTTGGGGAGTCTCATCCCCCCATGTCAAGATATTATCTGCTTTGGGCGGCACTGACTCGCCCGCACGGGTTTAATAGCATCCACCTTAATGCGTCTTGATCAGGGGTCAGGTTCTTTCCTCCCCCATAGCCAGGGATTTTCACACATATCCAGAGGAAGAAAAACCAGTACATTTAATAGCCAAAAGACAAAACATTCTATCATAACAGGTACAACAAGGAAGAAAACATAAAACAACTCTGTGTAATGGGTAAAAATCTGTGCTTCCCTCTCCCACATACTATCCTCATGTCCAATATGTCTCCAAAACATGCTAACCAAGGGAATGGTTCGCCCACGAAGCACCTTATCCTTGCGATCCTCGATCATCACTGGTCTCTCCAAAAAGCTCACATCATATCCCCCTTGGGCCTTGGGTAGTCCCGTGATGAAATCCATTAAGATGTCATCCCACTACCACTCAGGGACATCTAGGGGTTGTATTATGGCACCCGGAACTCGGTGTTCAGCCTTCACTTGGTGGCACACTAAACTCTTGGCCATAAACTCTGCAAATGCTCGCTTAACTCTGGGCCACCAAAACTGCCTCTTCAAACCCTGGTACATCTTGGAAACTCCTGGGTGTACCGCCAGGGGTGAGTTGTGGAACTCACTGAGAAACTTTCCGCGCATCGCCTCCGAGACAAACAACCTTTTCTGGAAAAGAATCCGGTTCTGACCATCCTCTGTCCATCCTTCCGGAGCCTTGCCCTGGTGAACTCGGTCATGCATCACTTCACACTCCGGGTCTCCCCACTGAGACTCCTCCACCTGTCGAAATAGAGATGACTACACTATCATATGATATAGGCAGCCTATGGCGCAATCCATCTTCGCATCCAGGTGTAAGGTGGACAACTCCTCCATTGCCTTCCAGGCATCTGCCGACTCTCGGAACGCATTCTTCTGCGTCCTCCTACTCAAGGCATCGGCCACCACATTTCCCTTGCCTTTAGTATAAGAGATCTCGAAGTCGTAATCCTGGAGGAACTCCACCCATATCCGCTGTCGCAAGTTTAAGTCCCACTGGGAGAAGATATACCTCAAGATTTTTTGATCCGTGAAGACCAAAAAGCGTTCCCCGATGAGGTAGTGCTGCCATAACATTAGCGCAAAAATGACCACTGCAAGCTCCAGGTTGTGGGTGGCCTAATTACGCTCATGGGAACGCAGCTTCTTGGACCCATAAGAGATCACCCCTTGTCGCTGCATCAACATGCATACCAGGACCTTTCTTGAAGCATCACCGAACACCTCATAAGACACCCCTTCTTCTGGTAATCTCAGTACACGGGCACTGACCATCTTCTCCTTCAGATAGCTGAAGGCTGACTGGCACTTCTCACTCCATACGAAAGCCTGGTCCTTCTTGGTCAGAGCCGTCAAAGGGGACGCAACTCGGGAGATGTTGGGTACGAATCTCCGGTAGTAACCCGCCAGTTCGAGGAAACTTCGGACTTCTGCCACATTCTTGGGTGCTTCCCAAGAAACAACTGCCTCATCTTTTGATGGGTCCACTACTACCCCCTTCTCGGACACCACGTGCCTGAGAAAGTGCACTTCTCGTGTCGAGAACTTGAATTTTGACAACTTCCCATAGATCGGGTGCTATCGGAGGACCTCCAAAACTGTCCTCAGGTTCTCTGCGTGGTCCTCCTCTGATCTAGAGTAGACCAGGATGTCATCGATGAACAAAACCACAAACCGATCCAGGTACTCCCGGAAGATGGAGTTCATAAGCCCCATTAACATAGCCGGGGCGTTCGTAACACTGAAGGGCATGACTACGAACTCAAAGATTCCATACCTACACCTGAACGCTGCCTTCAGGATGCCACTCTCTTTCACCCTCAGCTGGTGGTACCCAGACTGCAGGTCGATCTTTGAGACCCATCCTGCCCCTTTCAGTTGGTCGAAAATATCATATATCCTTGGAAGAGGGTAGCGATTCTTGATCGTCACCTGATTCAGCCTCCTGTAGTCTATGTACAAACTTAGACCACCATCTGCCTTATTTGCAAACAAGACCAGAGCACCCCAAAGTGACACAATCGGACGAACATAACCCCTCTTCATCAGATTGTCAATCTGTATCCGCAACTCCCGTAGCTCTGAAGGTGCCATCTGGTAAGGAACCATCGAGATTGGATGAGCACTAGGCTGCAGGTCTATCCCGAACTCGATATCATGTCGAGGGGGTAGAGTCTTCAACTCCTCAGGAAATATGTCCATAAACTCATGGATGATCTCTGGTACTTCCACCATTTCAGCATCTACTGACCCCACTGTCAGGTCGGTCAATAAGGAGAGGAGAGGTTCCTCTCTTCTGTTTCCCTTCGGACTTCTCCGCTCGCCGGTGAAGGTAAAACGCCAGCTGTCCATGTCTGAGAACACCGCCCTTCTTCGAAAACAGCCGATGACAGCACACACAGAAAATAGCTAGTCGATGCCTTGAATTACATCGTATGGCAGAATCTGTAGTATAAGGAGATCCCTAACCGACTTATTTGGCTCTTACATCAATCTACATCCCCGAAAAACAAACAAAAAGTCGGTCTAACCTCCGACTGGTGTGCTCAACACCAGGGGCACTGGATGTCTCTCGGCATCTAGACCCAAGGCACGGGCTAGACTGGGTGCAACAAAGGAGTGCAAAGCCCCGGTATCGAACAAAAAATAAGCAAGAGTGCTAAACATATTGATCATACCTCAAACAACATCTGGCCCTGCTGGAACTGTTGCCTCTGTGGCGTGCACTTATCCACACCCAGCTCCCCTGCCCCCAGCTTTCGGCCACCTCCCCGACCACGCCCTGGTCGAGGTTCCTGTGGAGCGCCCTGAGGTCGGCCTCCTCCTCCTACGTCTTCCCTCGGAGGAGCGGGAGGTCGCTATCCTTGCTGCTGCTGCTGGAAAGGTCTGGCTAGAATCTGCTGCTGGGGCGGGTGCTGGGGATGACTGCCACTACTGTACTGCACCCGGTCGGGGCACTGACTCCGGAGATGCCCAGGGATCCCACAAATGAAGAACCGTGGTCCCGGGCCCGTAGGAAAAGGGTGAGGGCGGGGGATCGAAACTGAAACTGCTGCGGCCTGCTCCCTGTGGTTTGGAACCTAGAGGGTCTTGACACTGGAGGCCTGGTGCTGACCGCCTTCCCCTTTGATGGTCCCACCTGGATCCCCTGTCGCGACACTCCTCCTTGAGCAAGCATCCTCTCCACCACTTCGGCCTTCTTCTGGACCTCCAAGTACGTCGGCTGGGTAAAGTGGGTAACATACTGGCGGGAGGGTCAGAGTGCCTCCTCTAAACGTCTTTCCCGAGACTCCTCGTCATGAAAGAGTTCCAGATCAAAACGTAGGAGGTCCTTGAACTTGATCCCTATCTCCTTGATGGACATACTCCCCTACTAGAGGGAGAGTAGTTCCTGCCACTTTTCTGCCTTCATCGTCGAGGAGAGGAATTCCTCTGGGAACTCCCTCTCGAAATCCACCCAAGCCACCTCAAACTCTCTCCTCTCTACCAGGTAAAGCATCCACCACTGACTTGCCGCTCCCCGCATATGGCTAACGGCTAGAGGAACCCAGTACTCGGTCGGGGCCCGAATCAGGCCCAAGGCTATATCTAGCTCCTCTAGCCAGCCTTTCATCTTCATTTCAGAGGTGCTACACTCATAATTCTCGAGGGACTATCGCTGGAAGGCTCGAAGAGCCTTCTTCCACTAGTCGTCCTCTTCCTCTCGATCAGCTCTCTGCCGATCGGCCAAAGTAGTCTCCGGGGCCTCGATCGCCTGTACCACACACGGTCGCCTTCCGGGTGCCATAGCTGCATGGTAAACAAGGAATGCCTAATCCCAAGTAGTGCAGAATATTGTTCTTAAAACTTCTTAAAATTTAATTTATTTTTAATCCCCAATACATCCCAAAAACACAAGAACACAAGTAATTTATGATGCATGTACCTTTCCTAGGGTCTCTACCCTGCAATCAGTGTGGACTCACTTGGTGGTTAGGTAGTTCCAGATTCCTTGCATCAAATCACAGGGGGCCCTAAAATCACATGTCCTGGCCGGTCTTCCCTGGCCTAATTCACACACCAGGGTCACCCAATATTGTTTCCCTACCATCCCATGCAATCCTTACTGTGCCTAAATCTACACTCCATCATTTCTCTCAGTCATCAGCCTCTGATACCATTCTGTCACGACCCGCCATCACCAAAAGGATGGAAGGGTCAGAAGATTTCCAGTCCCTTCCTTCTTTATGTTGAAGGAGAGATAATGACCCCAGAGACCCACTTTCAATATGTCCCGGAGTGGCGACTAGCACCAAGGGTATAGAAATTTCTCACAAATGGAAGGCATTACACCTTTTTGTTTTATAAGATCGAGAGATGAGATGATGAAACTCAACAACACCAAGGTAAAAGAAATGTAAAACCAAAGAAACAAACCGTTCCCACATTCTTGTTCTAAAAGTAAAGCCACAAAGTACAAGGGGCGACTACAAAGGTAAGTACCAAAGAAGAAAAACAGCAACTGCAACTACCCCAAAGGTCCGAGATAGTACGGTCCTGCTCGATCCCCGAAGTCCTCCTGGAAACCTGAAAGAAGTTTTATATATATAGGGTGAGAATACAAGTACACTCAGTAGGGAAAACCAAAGACTCTCGTGCACAAGTGGGGAACGTACTAAAGTCCCATGAGAAAAAGAGTAAACCAAACACCTAACAAGGAAAACTATCCACCCCAGGCCTCACCAAGGCACACTCCCCAAATAACGAAAGTCAAGTAATATATATATTAAGAGCATATAGATGTTTGGGTACCCAGCGCCACTTTCCCACTGGTTATTGAGACATCCTACGCATCGGAACAATCCCTCCATTCTCACCGCAGTCCCACTGCCAGACCCTCCCGCACACACCTGGGCCACAACCACATGCAGTCCCACTGCTGAATCCTGCCCGCACACACCTGGGCCACAACTGTCACATGTAACCATGCCTGCAAACACCTAGGCCAGAGCAACCACCACCACGCCCAAAGACACCTGGGCTAAAGGATCCACTGCCACGCCCGAAGACACCTGGGCCTCATCCCGAAGACACTTGGGAAACCACCTACCGCACACACCTGGCCAACCACCACACTACCCTGCCCGAAGGTTCTTGGGCTAATAATGGACCTCAGGCCATCACATTCTGCCCGAAAACAATTGGGCTATTCGAGAAATGGACCAGAAAAGGAGCTAATAACCAGCCACTAAGAATAGTGTTGGGAAAAACACCCTCCCCCATGAAATGGGGGTGTTCGGAACTAATTGCTCAATATTGGTGGGGATAGAATAAGAAACACAAAGCTACAAGTATTTATATATATATATAGGTAACAAGCACTCACCCAAGCTAGGTTTTTCTCCAGACAGCCTACATATCACAACAACACTCATGTCCGAGTCACGACTCACGTTAACAACCCATTTGTCCCTTTTTTCACGTTCAGTAATAATGTTTATTTTTATGCACTACTGGGCAACTATTAGGCATAGGCATAAGTCCAGGAAGGTAAAAAATCAAGCAACAACCATGACACCCATACCCGGTTCTCAACAACAGAGGATTCCACCACAATTCGTGATATATCCAAGTATCCACTGATCTTAAATCTAACAACCACCGAATCCAAACCAACAGGGGATCCCATCCCCAATTTCACAAACCACTGAGGGTATAAAAGAACAGGGGATACCATCTCCTCCCACATCTCCTGCAATTGGCCCGAAAGGGAAACAACCATCTACCACCACCAAAAAAAGTCAGGGATTTTCAGGTTTAAATGACTTAACACACTCCATGATTTAAAATTCCGTGTGTTCTAACCGGGAGTTATCACAAAATGGTTGATCCCGGTGCTTTCAATTTATTCAACTTGATATATGTGATTTACCAATTCACTTTTCACAGCAGGAGTTTACAACCACAAACAAGACATTTAAAACATCAGCAGGGTTCATTAGTACACAAACAACGTCCACCAACGGCCATGGTTTTCAGAAGGAATAAGCCAGCACAACTCAACAATATAATCACAAGATAACGCAGAAACTACAATTACAACCCCTTCCCCTTCATTAGTTAGATCTTCGTTTATTATCTTCATTAACTTCGGTCCAACCAGTTCTACAGAAACAAAAGCACGCCCACCCCGCATGATACACAAAAGAGAGAGGCGAAGGAGAAATTTCCTACATGTTGATAGATGATCGACGCTTAGGCTAGGTGAGGAACTTTACGGATAACGATGCGGCGCACCTGATGTAGCAGAAGCTGTTTGTGAAAATCCACAATCGAGGAAAGGAGAAACCACGACTAACCCTTAGTTTATAAGAGCTGTGGACGGTTGGTGTGAGAACGTGTAACCGCGTAAGGCGCGGGGGTTGGGGGTTGACCACGCGGCTGGGCAGTTACACACGGAGGTCCCTCAGGATTTTTAGGAATTAATTATGGAATTTAAATGGTTTTAAAAGGAGTAAAAGAATTAATTTACGTCGAAACTTATGTTGTGGGTGCGGAAAAGTCAGGTACTGGAAGAAGAATGAAAGGCTCAGTGAGGGGACACGGTTTCACCCTCACTGTGCCACCGTAACGGTTTCACCCTCACGGTGCCACCGTCACGGTGCCACCGTCACGGTTCCACCGTCACGATGTCACCTTCACGGTGCCACTATTTTGGTGGATCCTCACATTGGCAATGTAATGTGCCAGGAGGGTCCGGGCCATTACACTAATAATATTCTAATATATTATATTGTAGGTACCAATGAAAAAGTTCCAAAATAATATATTATTTTTTATTAATAATGATATTTATACACATGTCTTTTAAAATTTATAATAATGATTAAATTTTCAAAGCCCCCATTTATTAAATCCTAATTTAACTTTATTACTAGTAGATCATTAGGATGTTCAACTATGGTCAATATATTCTTCCAATTAATCTAATTGATCTCTTCATACATGGAACATATTCAAATTTCGTCACCCAGAGCACAATCTATTGTTGTAGGATCAAATAATGAGAGTATGTAATGATTCTAACAATTATTTCATATGAATATTCTATTTTTAACTAGATTTATTATAACTATAAGAATATAATTATCAGAATTATTTGATAAGATAAATTTTGTTTTTGGTAAATTTGTAGGATGATATTCCACAATCATATGTTCATATTATTTTTAGGTAGTTTATGTACGATGAAAATCCATTTGTATAACATCTAAAATATTAATAGTTGTTATGAATATATTATATTTCTACAAAAATAATTTTTTTAAAAGAAATTGTTATTTTGAATTTTTATAGTTTTTATATAGTAAAAGGATTATATTCATAAAACAATACAAGAACTAATTCCCAAAAGATATTTTTTGTTTCATTTAAAACAATATAATATTTAATAGTTTCAGAGTAAATGATAAATATATCTATAATAATTTTGAAATAAAATTTATTTTACTCATCATTTTTACTCAGGTTGAAAAATTTACTTCAAAAAACAATAAAGTATTAATGTTTTAGATTTCATGATATCCACAACTGATAATGAATTTTATTAATAAATTGTATGAGTAAGATTAAATTTTCTGTATAAAATAATATACTGATATCCTCAACCCAAAAATTTCTATAAACATAAGTCTCACATAAAAAATTCATTGTAATTTATTGAATAATTATATATCTTCTTTGAACTATAATTTTTAGTTGTGGGGATACTAGGGTTTAAAAATTATTAGTAATAACTCATTACTTACATTATTTTTGAAAACAAAAATGAAAAAAATCCAAACATTATCATTTTATTCAATAACTAAATGTTGACTTATCTCATTTTTTAAATAGAAATAAAATAATAAAAATGTTAAATTATTTGTATTTAAGAGTGAGAAAATAGACCAAGGTAAATCTATTCTAATTATAATAAATTTTATTTTTATCATATTTTCCTTCAATACATCCAATTTTTTAGAATGGAAATGATCTTTGTGTAATAAATATAATGATTTAGTTGTTGAGGATTCAATATATGATTTTAAATAGGAATTATGTTGCATTCTATATGTACTTGGATAAGAGACAATAGTTAAGTTAATAATTAGTTTCAATTTATTAATATCTTTTTCATTTATATACTTTTATTTAATATAGGGATGTTAAAATTTCATAATATCAAAATCCATAACATTGATATATCGTATGTTTCACTTAAATATAGAAATTTAAAATTACTTAATTTCTCTATGTTGACTCCATTAAAGTTTCCATGAATATTGAAAAATAAAATGAAAATACATTTGGGGAATTTAATTAAACATTTCTCATTACAAAATCTAACAATATATCCATTATCGCATAACTTGAAAAAATGGTATCATTATTCAAGTCATTAGACATATAAAACATTGGAAATAAAATATTTTCCATGAAAAGAATTCCAATTATTTTTGTTATTTCAATATGTTAATTTTCTTAAAATATAAATTTTAACTTTTTAATTTAATATAATTTCATAATATAAAATTTCCTGCAATTATTTTTTGAGAATAAAAAATTTCCACAAACTTTTTTTTCTAATACATGTAATTATATTTATTTCTTAAAGTATAAAAAATTATGTTCTTTTTACAGACACATGTTCTAGTCATGTTGATTTAGTAAATAAAATATTATGAAACCACATCTTCCTAACCTTTTTATATTTTTCAACTAATAGTACATCTAAAATAAAATTTATATGAAGACTATTACATTTAACATTATTTGAAGTGATTTTTTACTCAAGTGACTTAATCATAGAAATTTAGTATACAATGTTAAACGTTTATTCCCATAATATTTTTCTTTAATATATTGTGTATTATAAGTAAAACCTATTTAAATTGATGTTATATAAGGTCTTATTTGTCTATACATTTTATCAAAATTTTATTTTCATGATTTAATGTTAGTTAAAAATCGCTCTAAATAATACAAATCAAATTTAATTGGAATAACATAATTCTAATTACCTTTAATATATATCTGATCAAAAATATTTTTAATTGAAAAATTATGATCAAATAAATTTCATTCAATTTATTTTTTATGATAAAAATTATTTCTTATTCTAATTCAGTTGTATGTTTTTAAATTTGCACTAGTAATTTGAAAATAAATTTATTAGTTTCAATGTTTTTTTCATTAGTAGCCTTGTTAAATTAGATTATATTATTATTACATTGATTCATATTAGTAATACATATTTCTATTACTTCTATTGAATGTAATGATAATTCATATTACAATTATTTATATTTTTCTACATTACATGTGAAATTTTTATAATTAGATTAATTCATAAAATAATCATTGTTATTTTGATGAAATATTCAAGAAATTCATTTTTTTTATAATATATTATTCAGTTACATTTCCATGAAACATTTTTTCATTCCATGTAATGTTAGAATTGAATCCACTACATTGTAACCTTATATTCAACTATCATCTGATGATCTATTTACAGATTTATCACTTTCACTAGTTTTCTTTGTATCTATGGATTAGAAGTTCCTTATCCATTTTTTATTACAAATTCATGGATTTATATTTTTATTCTCCTGTTTTGGAAGTTATGTTCTGATATAACATTACTTTTTACCGTTTTAACATATAACTTTTGAAGAACCATTCTTGAATTCCTATAATTTTTATGGAAATTTTAAATTTTCAAATTATCAACAGCCATATTAATCTTCATTGAAATTTTAGAATTTACAGTGTTTTTTTCATCAGAATCACTTGGATGTAAATGCATTAATTATCTCATTGAAACAAGTTATTGAGATTTTTTATTAAAAAATTACAAGTACTAAAAGTATAAATAATCAAATAGTATAAATAAATAGTACATTTTTTTTTCATTATTTCAGTATAGATTTTTAGTTTTCTATAATACTATATCTATATTAAAAATAAGGAAATAAGATATAAATTTATCAAATTGTCATTATAAGGAAAAGTTTTTCTCTGATGTTTTTTTAATTGGGGAAAATATATTAAAACATTCTTGTATTTTATCCTCTAATTAAACTTCTTGATGAATGTATTGTAAATTCCGTAGAATTTTCTAAATTATTGAAGTATGAATGTTATAGTTTCTCTTTGTAGAAAATAAAAAACCTGATAATGAACTCTAAGAATATCTATCAAAATTTATAAATATTAGAAGTTATTTAATTTGTTAACCCCATTTGATTATTTTTTTTCATTTTATGAAAATAAACCTATCTCTATATGTTCTAATAAATATATAAAATAAATTATTATAAGAATTATATATTACCATATATTCATATTTTACTAATGATAAAAATCAACTACATACTTCTTTGAAACATTAATGTTTAATTTCCTCATGATAAATTTGGCTACAAATATAATAATTAAATATTATTTTATAAGATAATTCCCGTAAACAGAATAATATACTTAAAATAATTGGTGGGTTGGTCAGATTTATGTTTTCAATTATTCAAACAGGTACTCTAATCATCACAAAAAATATTCTTCCTATTCCACAACATTTATTATAATATAACTATATGGAAATTATGATAAAATAAATATAAATATAAAATATAGTTTAATAAAATATATATTTTAGAATCAACATAAATAAAAACTCTAATAATAATTATTGGAGATGTGAAGGTGAATAAAATAAATGACTAGGGTGGATTTATTTTTTAAACCCAATTTACAAATTTTATTTCCTTCAATTATTATAGTGATAATATATTTGAAATATTTATGTGATAGAAATTGATATAGATCATGATATATTGATAAAATTAAAAATACTTGCAACTAAAATATATATTGCATTGAAATGAAATTTTTATTACAGAAATAATGTGATGAATTTTTTTGATAAAAGAATTAATGAACATGAACTTTAAAAAATCACAATTATGGAAATTTTAATCTAGAAAAAAATAAAATTATTCTTAATGTGGTTTATTTGGTATAAAACCAAATTATATTTTAATTTTTAGTTTTTAAACGACTGTATTCATAGTAAAGTGAATGGTGGACCTATATACCTGATATATGGTATCTATGACTTTGAACATTACATAATGTGTCCATTATTTTTTTCCTATGAGATTTTATTTGTTTCTATCACTAAAATACCTCGACTATACATGTTAGTGGCAGTGAAAAACAAATATATCAAGAACCAGATGTTTTGGATCTCTTTTTTCTAGGTTGTGAGATCCCTCAATTAGAAAATTGGAATTCTATCTTTCTTACTATACAAAAAAACTCAATCATATGTGATCATAAGTATAATGAATAAAAAGTAAATATTGAGAGATTTATAATGATTTTCTTACATAATGATAGATCATTATAGAAAAAATCATAAATAAAATTCCACTATTTATATGCACTCAAAGGGAAAAATTATAGAGTTTAAGATGAAAAAAACATTCAAAAATCCATACTTGCATTATGTACAGTGGGTTTTAATGATCAAGGTGCGTGTAAATTTATAAGAAACGTTATAATAGAAAAAAATAGTCTAATTTCCTAGAAAATATAAACAATGACTATTAAATAGATAGTATATTTTTGGACATCTCCATATAGACATTAAAACTTTTATTATTTACATATATTTTGGTACATCACCACTAAAGTGTGTCCTAAATATAGTGGAATTAATTTTTTTATTTTCAAAATATATTTCCAGGTTTTATATATCATTTAATGATCTAGTATTTCATTTACATCAACATAATTTTATAATAACATAAAAAACTTAAACATATTTGTAAGCTAATATAGTTTTTTATGAAGTGTATACTTATTTTTACAATAACAAATGAAGTGAGAGAGTTACAAAAAAACATCCCCATTTTCATTATAATATTTAATTATAATTTAATCATAAGTTAGTAACTTTTTCATGGATGGTATATTGAGATAATTTGGATGGTTTCATGACATTCAACAACGATTTTCCTTATATATAAAATATATTAACTTATTAAAAAAATTATGTTTACTCAATGAAATATCCATTAGTTGCGCATCAATATTGTGAAAATAAGAGACTAACCACTATATAGTAGGTATTATTTGAGCCGTGTTTAATTATATTTTAAATTTCATATATATTATAATGAAACTCACATTTAATAGATTGATTTGACTATAATAAAAGAATAATTTTAGTTATTCTTAATCATCACTATCCATGGGAGATCAGTTTTTTTCAAGGATCCTCATAACTATTAAGTCATTTTATTTTAATGAGAATAAAATATTGTTATTAATATAATCAGGCTTTAAAATTAATCCACTATATCTAATATTTATAAAGAAATTTAATCTATCCTAGAAGTGAAATTCCCTTTTTTCAGTTTCTGTTTATTATCGATTCTATTTTTTCAAACTATTTAAAATAAATTATCAATGAAAAAATATTCGATGAATGTTATCTTGTTTTAGGATCCGACCATTCATATTGTAATGAATTTTTTATAATACATTATTATAATAAAATTTTGTATTGTGCTCATTAGGATCCATGAAAATAAATTATGTACTATCGCCATCACCCTCATGATGTGAATACATGTAATGTAATATCACCTGACATGTGTAATAATCTACCATACACAAAAAATACAACTCTTGAATGGAAAAAAAAATATGTATCATCTACAACCAACAAGAATATACAAATTCATTTTTTATTTATTATCACTTATGTGATAATATAAAAACATATCTTAATCTACTTTATGGGAAAATATAAACTAAATAGAACCATTTCATATTCCATTCATAATGAATCTCATACCACATCACTATAGTGTAATTTTTCCCATGTTTGTGGACCATACATGAACCCATGTGAGAATATATCATCATTATCTTTTGAAAATAAAACCCCATTATTATATCCTTACTCAAATTTGAAATTTTATTAGGTAAACTCCCCCTTATTCGGATGGATAATCTAAAATGTAATACTAAATAATCTATTCCATTAGGTTTAATGTCCCTGAAAATATTAATTAGTTTGAAAATATCGGCATGGATTGAATTCAAAATGTGAAACACTATTTGTTTTAATGCTACCCCTAAAAGAAATTACTATAATTTTTTTATAAATTTCTATAATATCCCAATAGATGTATTTAAATTTGATTCATTAGTAGTAATTAATATTGTGCTCAGGTGGAAAGACACTTTGTAAATATTTCAACCCCTGGCTTCATGATCAACATATTGAGCAATGATACTGAGTCTAGCGATTCATACATTATTATTATATTATCATGGATCACCCATTATAACTCAAAACTCTCCAATTTAAACATAGGAATATTCCTATATAAATCTATAAAAAACATTCAATGGGAAATAACTCACCATGATGGTGGGTTTGAAACATTAGTCGTCATTACTGTATAAATATGCAAAAAACTAACATCTTCAAAGCATTATTAGAAAAAACTTTCTCATGTTTTGTGGTTTAATTATTTTTTGAAAAAAAACCAACATAAAAAACCAATTAAATGATAAAAACCCATCACAAGATAAACATTATATTGATATATAGAGTAAGAAGAAGATATATATTCATATATTAATTTTCCTATAAAAAATCATATATTATACTCCATTAATGGATAAAAAAGAGTAAAGAAATATATAAGTGAATAAGAGAGGTGGTGTATTCAAATAATGTTCCGAAAAATCTTTCCTGATCAATAATGAATAATTAATAAAAAAATAAGAAAATTTGGAATGTAAAATAATTTTTTGGATATATCACATTTATGATGCCCCATTTAGAACATTGGAAAACCATCATAATACTAGAGGACTCTACTCATATCTCTGATGCTAATAAATAGTAATAAAGACAGATTCTAGCCAACCAAAACTCTAATGGGCCCACTAGAAAATAATTGCAATAAAAGTTTGACCCACAATAACTATTTAATCATATAGAATTATAATTTTCATATCTCCAATACTAATAAATATATTTCATTGAAAAAATATCAATTTTGTATCATAAATATTATAATTTATTCCAATTTTTAATATTTAAATCATTATTTCTTATTTCAAGTAATTCTTGAGATTTAATATATTATTTAAAAAAATATCAATTTAATAAAATAAATAATTATTTTCATTAAGACAAATAAAATGTAATGTTAATAATTAGTTATTTTGATGGTGAATTTTTTAAACAGTGTGTGTTCACATAAGTAAATATTATCATATAGATTAATTTTAATTTTATCCATTTATCTTTTAATGGAAACAATATTCCATTAGTTGAACTCATTAATTTTAAAGGAGTTAACCTGTGTAAAGGAATCATGTTTTAGAATTGAATGATTAAAAAATGATGTTTAATAAAAAAATATAAAGGGATAAGAGGTTTTTAGTTGGCCATGATTAGTAAAAATGCATATCTAAACATTATTATCAAGTATAATATGTAATTGGTTATGAATAGTTATTTACAAGGTATGTATAACAATAAAAAACTAGACCAGGATGAACTGACACATCATCCCATCCAACTCATCATAAATCTTTAGTTTTTTTCTCAAACACCTCAGGCGGGTGGGAAATACCATGGTAACATAAGTTAACATGTGGGAATGATTTCACCATTATAAAAAATTATCCCCAATGGGATCTATTCAAGAACATGACATGAGGTATTCATGAAATGGAAAATCATACCCAAATTAAAATGTTCTTAATCAAGAAGAACCATACATATAATGATAAAACATAAGTGACACTAAAATCATTTTTTAAAACATTTATATAAAAATGAAACTCTTTTATAAAAAAATTAAAATCCAGAACAATGAATTAAAAAATAAAATAAATTATACATTCAGAGTCTAATATACCACAAGACACAACCAGTAAGCTGAATATTATATTCAATCACCTCAATAACCATTTTACTTATATGTCGCCATGATAAATAACATCGTCCACTTCGAAAATAGATAAAGGGAAACCCAATCCTCCATCCATGACACGAGAACATGAATAAGAAATAAAGGAAACATACCCACCAAAGTGAGTATATAGGCTATGATCCAAATTAATGTAAGATACGACCATGAGTTTATTGTATTCCATTTATTATAATCCATTTCCAGTAGTTTGTAATTAATACGAAATAATTTTTTTTCTATTAATTATATAAAAGATAAATAAAACTAGAAATATCATATATAATTTTTACAAATTAAAAAAATATAAAGAATTATGTAATGTTGTATTAAGAATAAAATTTTACTTTATAATTCTACCATTATCTATAAATCAACAAGAATTTCAAGAAATTAATTTATATATTATATTTTTTATTGAAAATCCAATATTTAAAAAAACCATTCTTGCAGGTTTAAAATGTTTTCAAAAATCATTCAAAATGTATTTATTTTAAAATAATAACCCTTTATTCAATATAAAAATGTACACATCCACATTAAAAATATGTGTAAATAAATATGGGAATGAATAATAAGATTTATTTAATTAACGGATATAAAAAATAAAATAATAACCTAAGGAATTAATTATAAAACATTACTTAATTTCAAATAACTTATACATAAAATTGTTTTCAAAAAAATTTATCAGATAAAACTATTCTAATAAAAATTAATCATGAATAAAATAATATACATATAATGGGGTAAATATATATCAACCTATAGGAAATATAATACATGTTAAAAAGTATAACAAAATTTTATAAGGATAATGATCACCCAACTTTTTCTAGAATCAATCATAACATCTCATTAGAAACACCCCCCCCCAAATGAGGAAATAACATCAAACTATGGGAGTCAAAAGGACTGTTCATATTACCCCATCCATTACCAACAAAATTTTAATTTCATCTACTAAAAAACCTGAAACCATGGTTGAAACTATTAACAACTTCCAAAATAATTAACATCAACAAAGAATGAAAAAATAAAAAGATAAAAATAAAGGGAAATAATATTCATCATCCATTAAAAAATTATATATGAGTTATGTGAAAAATAGAAACAAGTAAAAAAAATATGAAATAAAAAAGAACCCCTCTAAAAATAAAAAACATATTTCAGATCCCTGATGAAGAAAACACTATAGAACAATTCTCATTTATTTGTTGGGTCTGAGATATCATCTTCTAATATATGTTCATCTTGGAAATCAATTGAACGAAAATGTAAAATCTACAAAGATAAAGGTAATATGAGATATTGGATAAGTGGGTTTATTCTTATGGGACTTCCCACACAATTTTTACACTTATGGATTATTCTTTCCTCTAGACAGACAACCTATCCTATAACTAGACAGGGTCAAAGATTGAATTTTCTTGGGTTCCCCTGAAAATAAATGTTTAGTAACAAATGGGATTATATTTAAATTTAAAATATGTAGTTAGACTAGAGTGAATAACCAATAAACTAAGATATAGAATAAGGACCCGTAGAATGAAACAAGATTTATTTCAATCATCTATTTCAAAATTATGTGAGAAATGGGATAATTTGAAGAAAAAATAACCATTGTATTTCACCTAATTATCACTATAAAGAGCATTGAGAAATATTATCACCAATTATATACTCAAATTGTCTCTATAAAACAACATGTTAAATGTGGAATTGAAATATCCCTAAAATAGGAATAACATTGGGTGTACATAGAATGTGATCTCCCACCAATCCAAACACAACCCATCATTCAAATGTGTGGTTCACCACTCCCTCGAGGTACATGGAGTTAATTCTAACTTGATTATCTCATTGATATTAGATATCCACACTTTATCCTCATAATATCCTTTATCACCACTATAAACGCATGGCTTCCAATTCTGAAAATCCATAGTATGGTAAATGTGTCAGGAAGAATATGTCCCCCATACACAATCCAATGTCTAAGAAGAGACAAAAAATATAAATACGTCATATTGATCATTTGAATGATGACCTAGTCGATTACCTTCTATCATTATATATTATATTCTATGGGTAATATTTTAAAACACCTCCAAAACAAAACATTTAATAAATCCACTAAATATTTCAACATAATGGATGTAGAATAATAAATAAGAAAATCACATCACAAAGATCCCATTAAAAATCCATTTCAAAAGTGTCTGATATAGATTCTTTTGGATTTCCAATCACCGCATGGTTTATACAAAAATACCCTATCAATGTTTTATATAAAATGTATAAAAAAATTTAAATATCAATAATTAGAAGTATCCCACTTCATGAAATCCATTTTTCTATCAAATCACACACACCAAAATAATTCAACAATTTAATAATAAAATCATCTATCTAGAATTTAACACAACCCCAAAACCATTTCATGATTTCCACACAATTTCTATGAGATTTAACAATTTCCTAGATATCCATTGAAGCCTGAAAATCATTTCTAAAAATTAATGGTTGATTAATGATTTATAATACATTTCACAAATTTAATATTAGACACCAATAAAATGGTTCTTTAATGAAAAACCATTACTAAAGAATAAGACATTAATTTTTCATAATTTTCAAATAGTCTTCAAATTTTAAAAAATAATTCACCTTTTTAATGACACGAATTATCATAAATCAAAATTGGGGATTAAATAGTAAAAGGAGATATAAAAATAAAAAATCCAGAAATTCTCCACAATGTATTATTTCATTAGATGGTTTTTTAAAATGTGTTCTTATCATACAAGTTTTATATGATGTTCTCTGGAACTGATTTAACCTAAATAATACATACATACATATTAATTACTTATCCTTATTATCGATTCCATAATTATAAAATTGTTGTGTACTTAGAAACATTCAAACCAACAAAATTTGTAAAAAAACTTTCAAATAATATCCCATTATATTCCTCACAAATATAACCCATGATAAATATATCAAAATTAAAAATATACTTCAAATAATTCGTAAAATTAAATAAGATAATGGGAGATATTAGCTTCCTAGTATGTATAAAAAATAAGGTATCAACAATTGGTTTGAAATAACATGAGTATAAGCATATGGGAACCTAATATTAATATTTTAAAACAATTTCCAATAATTCTTACATCCTAATCACGAGTAATGGAATAAATTAGGGTTTTTATAAGATATTAATCATAATTGAAATAAATATTATTATCAATGAGAGTGTGACATTATAATAACGTTATTTCATAAAAAATGGAATGAATCATGTGATTATCATAATAATAGAAATTATATGAATATTATACCTACCAATACATTATTCATTTTTTTTCTCTAACAACCAATGTACATCATTTTTTATTATTATAGCATCATATGTACCCTCTCATTCATTTTGGGATAACCACCCATGTACCATTTTTGTATGTGATAACTACTAGTATACTCTTTTTCACATAAATCAATAATTTATATATAATGAAATAAAATGTAATAATATAAAATATCATATAATAGTAATATTCTAATCATATTTATTCCAGAAGAAAAATAAAACCTTATCCATTCTTCCTAAAATATATCATTGAAATGAAAATAGGTTTCATCAATATTTAATCATTATAACCATAAAGCATCTAAATAATGTGTAATTAAAATATCAATTATTCATATCCCTAGTGAATAATAATAAACAATTATGTATTTTATCATAGATAAAAATATCACTGAATGTTCCCCAGAATGTTTTATGAGGAGAATACACTTAAATTTTTTAAATCACTTATATAAAATCTAAAAATTATAAAAATAAAAAGAGAAAAAATTTATTTGAAAATATCCTTATAATATTTTAATTAAATAATAATAAAAAATAATAGTAATGAAAATGTGAATATTCATTTTTATGGTAATTTTTAAATTAATGATTTTGTTCTCAAATTTCTCAAAAGTACTTCATTGAAAATAAAAATAAAATTCAGTTTAATTTTTTTAAAAGGTAAAAATGTATAATATTTTATTCAATAACTTATTATATTATATTAAATACATTATTGGATTTTTTTCTGTAAAAAATGAAGATCAAAGGAAAAAAATAAAGAATGAAGTGAAAATTATTTTATGTTTTCCTTAAAAACAATATTTCATAATTGTGAGTACTTATACAGTGAAAAACGAAAATCAAAAAATAGATATATTTAAATAATAATATAATTAAAATATACATAATATTGGGGAGTGATATATCATATAATCTAATTAGAATAATTTTAGGTGTAAATAATCTTGGAAAATTAGATTTTATTGTAAAATGGTTACCTTAAGTCCATCATTCATTGTAAGTGTTCTAAACTCATGTATAATATAATTAAGTATATTATAAATATATAAAAACCTATAAAATTATTATAATACAATATATATTCCACTAATAACATATAAACACCTGTTTTTTAAAAACACCGTATTAGAATCATCGTTCCCTAGTGTAAACAGATTCTATTTTTTAAATGGAATCATCGGTTTGGCAGTTTTAGCCATTAAAGGTGGTAATGGTTAAAAAAACTCGATAATGTTAATCATTAAATATGTATAATATATATTCATTATAGCTATATATATTTAAAACTATATAAAATTAGATATATAAAAATAAATTACATTATTCATATAGATCGTCTTCTTCATGTTTTCATGAACACTACCTTAGTTTTCTAACGAAAATAAAGAAATAATGAAAAATAATATTTTTCTTTGAAAATTTATAATTACATAATAAATATCATATATTAAATTTTTATATAAAACTATCCATCAATTATATCCAGTGATGGAATGTGAGTTATATCATTATATAGAGGGAGTTATCCAAGCATACACAGTACCATTACATTAATTTCCCATTTGACGGAATAGAGGTGGGAAATGTATATGACACTATAATAATAAAATAAATTTATTTTTGAGATAAAATATTAGTCATGTTATGATAAATAAAATATATTTATAAATGTTGGGAGAATAAACAAAATTGAATGATCTTAGTTAAGATATATACCTCCCATTTGTGAGACCACTTTTGGAATACACATTAAATATTGATAGATTGGTCATAGGAAAAAATGGAGATCTAGACAGATTTTATGAAAAATATAATGGTAATATTATATGTATTTTAAGATATGTAAGGCTTAAAATTTATAAATATGGTTTGATATGAGGTTCAATTTTTTATGTGGGAGGAGAACATGTTGGGAATTTATTAAATGTTTTAAATAAAAATAATGAATTTATCTTGTATAACACCTCCAAAGGAAAAATAATTCAATGTAAGTATAATATAGTCTATAAATCGGATATTAAATTTAAAATATAAAAAAATTATAAATATATCCAATTTCATTTATATTAACAACCCCTCCCCGGTGATCCCCTTTCAACCATAACTGTGATAACAATTCATTACTGTTCTAACTATGCAATAGAAATTGTTATAAAATTTAACTTATTAAAAATTTAACAGATTTTTTCCATGAATTTATATAATTTAAAAAAATCAGTTTTATGTATGTATATGAAATTAATTTTAAATTTTTCACATGAAATGCAATAAAAACTTGTTGAAAAAAAGCATTTTAAACATAAAACAATATATACCTTCACTGAATTCCTAGTATAGAAAATAAAATGAATTTTATATTATTTTACTTATTATGAAATATATATATTTCATTAAAAACATCAATCAATAATTATTCTTTAAAATGTTATGATAAAAACACATCGTGCACGTAGAAATCCTTAAATAAATAATATCAATTTTTACATATAATGGATTTTATATTAATTCAAAACCATTAGATAAATCATGAATTGATGTTTTTTTAAAAAATAAATCACTAATTTATCTATTAGAATATTTTTTAAATAATAACACAATATATGTGAATATATACACCTTTTTTGAAAAATGATATTTTCATCGCTGTATGATTTTGTAAAAAAATAAATGATTATTTCATAGACATTAATCAAAAAATATAATTTTATGAAAAAATTTCAATATATTTTTAATAAATATTTCTATTAAACTCATAAATGTTCTTCCACTTGAACGAATATAAATATCTATTATATGATTGGTTCATTTAGATTTAGTGTTTCATGTAATAAAATATATTGAATACTTCAACATTATTTCAAAGGAAATTCAAATAAAATCATGGTGATATACATTATAACCCCCACTCAATGAATTTACCACTAAAAATAGTAGAAGTGTAATACATATAAATGATTATATCTATTCATCATGATATCCAAAAATTCCCATTTGACATCCTTGAATTTTGGATTTTTCTAAAGAACATTAAAGTAGTGAATATTATTCTATTATAACACTAGGATATAAAATTTGTACTAGTTAGTCTTCATAGAAATTTATAAGTATAATGTATTTAATTCCTCGGGATATATAAAAGTACCACATCATTAAATTGAGATCGATTTAATGTAAGCTACAAGTAATAATCTAAAGACAATAATAGATCCAGAATATTTAAGAGACCAATATACCATGATATTGAAATTACTTTATTCTTAAATAATACATCTTTATTCCACTGAGAAATTCAAATGAATAAAATTAAAAAATAATCAATTTCTAGATCTCACTATCTCTATATAAATCTCTTATTGAACATGAACTTATTTAATGTGTTTTTGACTGGTTAAAAATTTATATGTTGTTTACTTAAATTGACTAACTAATATTATCTGTTTTCTCCAACATCATAATAAAACACTAGTGCTGTTCATTTTAAATTGATGGCATTATAATAATCCATTATAATTATCAATATAAATCTATTTTTATAATATATTTTGAAAAGAAGAATATGATTGTCCCACTAAACTTAGAAATATATAGATAATTATCTCAACATATATTTGAGGACGATAATAAAAACTAAAATTAAAACTTTTATGATATTATATATAAATACATATCTATAACATTGAGGTGAACCTTGGATCTTTACTAGAAGAAATATTATTTTTTACTTCAAGTAAAATTATTCTTCATCTATCAGTATCTTATAAATTTGATCAAGAGATTAATCTTCTTAGATTGAAATTAAATGTCATGATTTTTTGAGTTGATCAACGAGATCCCAAATTTAATTAATGTATTTTAATATTTTGGTGACTTTAATGAGAAAATTCATGGTTCTGTTTTCACATTTCTATTATTGTATTGGTAATGGTAAAAATACTGCCTTATAATTATAACTCTCATCCTTAACTTGCTAATAAAATAATCACATAAATATATACACTATAATATCTCTCTTTATGTTATCCAATCAAAAATAAAATTTTATACGTCTATAAATATTAATAAATCTAGTATTAATAGAGAATGATATGATATGATAATATTCCAATTCTTCCTTATTCATGTATATAATTGATAAGACATAAGCACTTTTCTATAACGTTATCAACGAATCATAATCAGAAAGAGAACATTTCTATAAATTAGGACTTGATTACAAATCACGCATCACACAATGTGAGTAATTTTTTTATTCTTAATTTGGGAGAACTATTTATGATTCTACACATCACTAATAGTACATTAAATAATAGTAACAATATTTTTAATTATTCATGATAAAACTATCAAAAAAATATCTACTTTTATAATTCCATAAATGAATAAAATATGGAAAAATTATTAATTCATTAATATATTAAATGATTCATAAAGAAGTTGAAACTCATGATGTGTTAATAATAATTTAAGGAATAATTGTTAATAAATTAAATATAAACGAACTAGTTCTAACATGAGTAATCTTATGTGATGAGGTAATTTGAATCTATTTATACATTTACTAAAATTATTATGAACATGCAGAAATGTTGAATATTTAGTGATATTATAAAGAAATATTCTATGTGATAAATGAAAACAATCCAATATGTATTGATGAAAAGTGGATTGAAGATATAAAAAGGATGAATCAATCAGATAATTTTAAGTAGGTTGGAAAATGTCTCATGCAAGGAATTTTTTTAAAATCTATATGATCATGATATACATTTTTATTTTAATTAGTGTGAAGGATATTTTTCAAGTTGATCGAGTCCCTGTATTAGATCAATAAATTACATTTGATGTAATGAAAATTTTGGGAAATAATACAATATATTTTCAATCTATTTGTGATAGATTTAATATATAGAATTGAGAGTTGGATTGTTTGGAAAATAATTGTTTCATGATATATTGATTATATTGAATCAACATGATACATCATTAGGATAAGAATTTGTATGTTTATCAACCTAGTGAAATAATATTTCAGTACTAACTATTTAGGTGGAATTTACTAGACAAAAAAAGTGTTTTGGATATTATTTATATCTATTTTATAGGTATATTGTGATTTGTAATGAAAAATAATTATAATCTTTATAGTTAATATATGCTCATACATTGAGCTCATTCTAGGTCATATGAGATGAATTATTGAGAATTCAGGGATAAATGGTGAAAATCTAATATTATAAATTTTTGGGGAAAAATTCTTGTCATATATAATGATTTTTTTATAATTAATGGGCAATTCATGTTCAAAATAATTGATGAAAGGATTTTATGGTATTGTTCTCCAAAAAAAATTACAATTTGTTTTTTCATACTAGTGGGGGTAAAATATGAGTGAATATTGTTGACCAAAACTAAATTACATATATTATCCCAAACTTAATCTTATATAATGATTTTTTGATTTAATGAAAATATATATTGATTAATTCTTGGTATTATTAAAGAAGGTCTATAAGAACATGACGAATTAGATTTCATTCATGTGAGTGTACAATGGTTGAATAAATGTTGATGCTTGGATGTGGCATAAACTAAGGTATTATAAATAAGTTTTATGAACTGAATGATAGATTGTGGATAAAATTTTAAGAATTATATATATATATATATAGTGATGTGGATAAAATGTTACTTATTTGGATTTTAGGAAGAATGGTTCAGGTTGCAACTATATTTAAAAGGAGTAAATTATATATATAATGTAGAGATGATTCAAATTATTTTCCATCCTATAATGTGTGGACCATCTGAGTTGCCTTGTACTCTAAGACAACGACAATGCTCAATGGTTCCCTAAAAAATATTCTATAAAAACCTCAATAGATGTGTGAATTTAAATATAGGGGTGTTTTTTGGCACTAAAAGACATGTGAGGGAGAAAGACCATGTGGGGTGGAATGATTAAATGTTTTTTGGAATGGTTCTGTACTTGGGGAACACATTGGAGTGATAATGGATCACTTATATTTAATCATGATAGGACATCCAAAATAATGATTGATGTTTTATTAACTCAGTATACAAGTACTGTAATATTTCATTCATAAGGATGTCATCATTGCATCAAAATATTTCACACTATAAATATCGATTTTCAAATTTTATCATACCACATTTTTTAGTCCCCATTGAAAATTTAATTCATGAATGAGTTTTCTGCACTTTTATCTTCTTGTTTTTATGTAGAGTATTTTAAAATTATTTTTTCATTTTCATTAGAAATATTTATATTCGAGTTTCTTAGAAAATTGTTATTTTTAAAATATTCAGTTTTTGGGTATTTTAGTAATTAAGTCCCGCAAGGATATGTGGTGTATCATAAATAGGGATGAAATATATTTTTTATGATTCCAGAAATTATTTGATTGTTCGGCTGTAGGAAATAGTTTTAGTGTAATAGTTATTTTAAAGATTTCCATTGATCTATAATCCCATATCATCCCTCACTACATTTTTTTAATAGACCAAAATGATTTTAAAAAAAATAAGTGGATGTAGTCTACCTATGTCACATACCATAGTGATATGATGAATTTTTTTAAACATCAATATTAGTACATGAATTCTTTTTTGAACTCCGTGTATTTTGTTTTTAAAACAATTAACCAGTGTAGATGAATATAATGCTTAGAAATAAATGTTTTTAGATTCAAATAATGAGATAGTTACTTATTTTTTAGAATTTCAAATAATAAATTCATTAAATATGTTGGAAAAAATAATAAATTTATATAAAAATTAAACTGGAGACAATTTTTGAGAAATTAAAATTATAAGATTATCCATGCGCTATAGGAGTAAGGAATATATGATTAGGAACAATTAATTTGAAAGGAAGAAGAAAACATTAAATAAAGGATCCTTTTTTCATTTTTGTATTTATAGAAGACAAAATTTTAAATTTTGAAACATATTAATAAAATTAAATATTGAATTATGATTTTTTTCAAAACAAAATTATTTTAGGTTCTTATTCATATTATTTAAGGTCTTATTTTTCAAATGGAAGTGTTGTTCATACACTTGAAAATTGTGAGGATATTGATTCCAGCCTTAAAATAATTTTTTTGGAGTATTGCAATTTTTTAAGTTAATTTAAAGGATCATTTATATAGAAAAGAGGATTTGAAAGTGTAATACTTTTGAATTAATTAAAACATCCACATATTAATATTATGATGAAAATTATATGAAATAATAATAGAGTGGTCTTGTGTAATTAAATATCGAAGAACATGAGAATAATCTCTAAAACATTATATCATTGTCTTGAATAATTATATAATTTATATAAAATTATTTGTTTTCCCTTGGGTTTTCTAGGATACATTCCATAATTTTATATACAATAAAGAGTAATAATTACAGTAAAAAAATAGTAATGTATTGTAAGTGTGTGTCCCATAGAGTAGCATTTTTATAGTTGTGCCAATTAAAATAAATTTGTTCTATTCAATTACATTTTTTATTTGGTTTATAAGGATGAATTTTATTGGAATGTAATTAATGGTTTATTGTGTTCCTTATAATGAGGTAACAAGATAATAGGGAAGATAACTGTAAATAATATAGTATAATTTTTTATTCTCCATGATTGACCCTCACCCTATTTGGGCGTCTTAGGTTCACACACCCTATCCCCCTTATTCATTATTATTATACTAGTTGAAAAATAAGTATCATGTTCTATGGTTTTGAGTGTACGATATGTTGTATTGATAATAAATAAAAAAAAATATAGAGAATGAAAAATAATTTCATGTACTTGATTTGTGTAATTACTTATTCTGGACCAAAAGAATGAGATATCACCTATGGTCACAGGGAAAGAATTATTTATTTTTTATATATTCATAAATTACAAGGTGGTAGTGTTTTTTAATTATAAATAATTAAAATTGAATGGAATATTCTTGAAATTTATGTTTATGACAATAATTCCTTTTCTAGGTCTCTTTTAACCAAAATTAACACCAAACTAGAGAATTTTACAACTATAATATATATTTCGGATACATTTTCTATTATCAATTAGGTTGAATATATGGTTAAATGTTAAAATATTTATGTTTTTTATAATATATTGATTGATTTAATGATTTTTAATGATGAAAATACTAATAGGGTTTTTAATTAAATTATATTTAGTGGTTTACGGAATATAAGGACTTCGCAATGAAATAATGGTAGATAATTTGATGGATAATATCTTGGGAATTACTTTACAACATTAACAACCAAATGTTTTAGGTAGTAAATAAAAAAAATATGATCTACAAATATGTCAATAAAATAATAGTTTATTTTCATATGATATACTAGTCAAGAGGAATCAAAGATAAAATAATACAATCCTGGAAATGGAATTGAAAACATCAGAGAATATTCACATTACTAAATATATATATAAGGTACAATATGTTGATCATGAGTTCCATTATATAATGTAATAAAAGTTAACAATTATTAAGGGTGAATTTGATGATAAAATACCCTGTTATTATTTCAAGTGTTGTTATGTTGTACATGTTACATGAGGTATCCTTTTAAAATTAATGGTGATGAAGATGCTCTATAATCTGAGAAAAATAAAAATTTATGTTTCACCTAAAATTAAACATAAAATTTTGAAATTTTCCATATATTATATATATAAAATTATATTTAAGAAAAAAGAAGTAAAATTTAATGATGATAGACTGGATAAAGAATAAATTGAATTTAAACCTAATATAAAAGTTGACATAATATCAAATATTAAAATAATTGGATATAAACTAATAATCAATATGTATGTGGGGTCGATCTCATTATAGAACACACGGAAGATCATGAAGAACACAATATTAATAACAATAAAATTTAAAAATAATCATTATTAAATGAATCCTTAGACTGTGTTGATAAAATTGAGGTTCAGATACAGCAACACCATATGAAGATAAAGTGCTTATATAGTATTCATGAATAAATAGATGTTGTAGTTGAGATTAAACTCAAAACAAATGAACAAGAAAAAAGATTTATATATTTTTTGCATTTATAGACTACAAAAATTATTCACATACCAAAGAAGTAGTTATATTGATATGTAATCTTGAATCCAAAATAATTTCAACCAATCAAAAGTGTTTTTTTGTCGAAATTTAATATATACCGATTTACTGGAATGAGAAAAATGTGGATTTGAATGTTATGAGAAAATTATTTTTAAAAAAATAATTTTTTTATAGGTACAAATGGAGATAGTTTTAGAATTAAAATTTCAGAATCAAGAGAAATTATACTGTAATATAAATAGAAATATAATGTTAAAGGAAACCCTTATTATTTTAGGACTAGTAAATAACCATTGTGCTCCTCCAAAATTGGTGACATTTAAAAAAGATAGTGTGAAAATATATTTCACATAATTAAGTACGAGATATTGTTATTAGGGCAACACCAAGTCATATTGTATTTACATGAATTGTTACATGGAAGCAGAATCAACATAAATTTGAAAAATAAGAAAAAATATATACCCTTGAAATTAAGGATTAAAATATATTAATAGATATTTATTGTAATGTACCAGGTAAATAAAAAATAAAACATTTTCATGTTTTTTAATATTTGTGAATTAAAAATTAATTTTTCTTTAAATGGGATGTTATGTTCGATGCCATACCCGATACGCAACAATGGTTAACATTGAAATCATACGTTACACACAACATTGGGTTATACTGAAAAATAATATAATAATATTATTATTTTTAATGGTAGTTAACACATATCCATTGTATTCATTTGAATGAATATAAATAAATAAAATATTATTATATAAGTTTGATAAATGTTTTAAAAATTTTCCAATAAAAATTAGAGGCTTAAAATGTAAATGAATCTAATTTTAAGAATAAATACTCTAATATTCATTAAAAGGCTGACTTTATACATTTTGATGGAAAACTCTCTTTACATATAATAATGGTCACCTTGATATGTTCTATTTGAGAAAATAAATTTCTTCTTTAGAATATGGACATCAAAATTTACAATGGTTAAATTTTTGGTAATTTTCTGAAAAAATTCCATTTTTTATGAATTGTGAAAAATATTGTATTTTAATTACAAACTGCCTTTTAATCTAATATATTTACAAATTTATTTTAACATTTTAATTAGGTTTGAAGTGTAATTATATTATATTTTTACCATTTATTCTAATTTTGGTCATTGGTAGTTATTTCACATATTAATTTGACATAAATAAGTGTAAATCTTTTGATATTTATTATTACTTAAAAACACACTTTATGATTTGGCAGTAGGAAATAAATTTAAATTAATTTCTACCACTTCTGTGTTTTTAATTTTTAAAAAAGGATTCAATATAATGAATTAGGTTTTCTAAATTGTGTATATAGGTATCTTTTATTTTTATACAATATGAATATTTACTTAAGAAAAAATTTATTTACCATGATTAAAGGGTATATATGGTAAATAAGGGGGGAAATATAATTATATTAAAATGAAATTACACTAAAACGTGTCCTAATCCTATTATTTAATACATATTTGTTGATAGAAATCCTACAGTCAATTTGGGGACCCCATAGAGCCACATAAGAGTGATTATGACACTTTATATTATTTATTTTAAATTATAGTAAAAAATGACATAAATATATATCTTTATGAAAACCAATTTTTTACATAGGGTTATATAAGTTATCTCATAGTATGTAAATATTAATTTTAAATATAAAATACTTCTTACATCATGGTATATATATTTTTAATTTGTATACATCATAAAAATAAAATTATTTATGACATAATAACGATGTAGTGTTTACCTCATTTGGGAATGATTTAAATAAATAAGATTTTAAAGATAAACACAATATTAAAAACCTTTTCAATTGTTATTGGATGATTTTATTTAGAACATTAGTCATCTTATATTTTACTTTAATATGTTTTGGACCTTTATAAACCGAAAATAATTATATAATTAAATAATATTTTTAATCTATCTTAAAGAGCCCCTCCTCCCCCTTATAAAAATCCCTCAATTCTAACCCATTCCTCATAATTATCAAGCCCTTTGTATTTCTCATCTACTTACCAATTAATATTCCTACATCTAACTCCTACACATAGAATAATTCACCTTGGTATAAGATAATTCAAGTTAACCTTTTGGTTCAAACCATTGGGAGATACCTGATTTAAAGGTAATGTCCTCTCTTAAGTTCTTTTTTTATTTTTCATCCCCAACACAAAAAACTCTTTTATTAAATTATTTTAAAATGAAACTAGTATCCCCAATATAATCAGTTTTTTTCATGAGATGTATTCAAACTATACTTACACACACCTTCATCCAATGGGTAAACAACATATTGTTTTTGTGGACAGTGAACTATTGTCTCATGAAATGATGATTGTTCAATATTCACCTACCACCTATCATTGTGGGAATTATGATTCAACTGTATTTATAAATGATATAGTTTTTTTATGTTTCCAATATTTTTATTTAATCTTTATTTAAAAAAACATTTATACCTTCTAATATGTGTAAATATGATAATTTCATTTGAGGAATTGAGGATTATCTCCCCCTCCAGGTGATATGATTCCTTCATTTCAGAAATAGAACATATAAATGATGGAATTAATTAAATTATTTAACATATATATCATATTATAATATAATTTAATCATAATATACCTATGTATCATTAGTTTCTCATTCCATTAAATATGAAATATAAATGAAAGTAGCATGCATGCGTAATTACGACTTACCGTCTCCAAGAACAGTGCATTTCATTTCTTATATCCATATTTTATCCGATATTATAAATAAATTCATATACTATATATATATATATATATGATATATATGATATTTAAATATTGAATATCATTCTAGATATAAAATAATTTGGAACACACTAACAACATGTAATTATATGAAGTTCATTTTTGAATCAAGTTCCAAATATCGAAAAAACAACTATTATTAAATTAAATGATTTCATGATGATTATAACATGATAATAATTGATATAAAAGGAAAAATAAAAATTAAAATGGAGTGAAATAAAGTATAAATTAACATTATTATATTATTTATAGGAGTAATGAACGAAAGGGTCATGACAGACACGAGGTAAGGGGTTTCTTTATCTCACGTTTAATTCCATGAGATTTCAATTGTTCTCCACTTATTTATTGCATGTGGGGTATTGTGTACATCCATTTGATATATATTATAACTATTTTATTTATATTTTATTGTATTCTATGATTCATTTGGTTGTTATTATCTTTTGGTCATATGACTCAATTGATTACAACATGGTAAGGGGGTTTCATCTCAATTTTCATTCCAGTGAGATTCATGATCTATTTCCCACTATTTATTTCTGTGTGGTGTATGTACTGCCCATAAATGTATTATTTATGTAATATTAATTAATATATGGGTATTTATATCTTCATTTTAGGACCCTTATTTAATGTGGTGTATGTTTCGTAAGATTCCAAATCAGTAAGGGAAATTTTTAACCTAATTTCTATTCCATGGGTTAATCATCTAATTATTAATTATTTCATGTGATGATTATGTGTTGAATCATTGTTTATATATTTAAATTTTAATTACCACTCCCATTTATGTGGATTTACTTTTTATACGCATAATCACTCTATTGATAAATTCTCAAGTCATGGATATGAACTTGATAAGATTAATTTTAACTCAATTTATATTCACTGAGTTAAATAGCCAAGTCATTGGTGTTGTTTTCACAAAAATATGTATGATTGTTCTCTGATTTATTTACACTTAATATCCTATCATGTTTACTGTATTTATATTTGTCACACATTATTATGTAATTGATTTATACTTAATCTAAGGGTACAGTTTTTATAAGGGATTTAATCTCAATTTACATTCCATTGAGACTTTATTATTGTTATACATCAATTAAGTCTTATATAGTGTATATAATGTACTTTGGAATATTATATGATGAATCCCTATATTTTTATGATATTATAAATTTATTATTAAATGTTATTACCCAATTTTTTGTATTCAAGTATCCCTCATTTTGTTAAAAACCCTTTAACTAAAATATCAGTGAAAATGTTTTAAATATTTATTCGTATAATTATTTCTCTTTAATGTACATGTTTTAAAAATAGTTTTTTTGGATTTATTTATATAGACATTATTTTTTTCAAATGATAATTCATTTAAAATATTCAAATTGTTGTGGGACTTATTGATTCAAAAATCACTTTATTAAATGATTTAAGTAGTATGATAATGCATTGTTTATTTCAATATCTTGATAAGTTATATTTTGAATTGAATAAAGAAATGTAATATTTTAGTTATTCTTGTGTTATTTTTTATGATTTTGTTATTGTTATTGTGAATTGTTTGTGTATACGAGTGGTTCTGTAATAAACCATGGGTGGGTGATCCCGAGATAGCTCTCCAATGAATTAGGTAACATGATAGAGGTAAACGTTAATGTTTCTCCTAAGAGATTTAGGGAATATATTATGATGGGTATTCTAATTTAACTCCCTACATATTAGTGATTTCTTCAATGTATGTATGATGTTGATTCCACAAGTTAAATTTATGATTTTTTATTTCTATGTGTTATTTCTAAATATTATTATTTTAGGTGGTTTTTATGATCAAAAAGTATGGTTTCATTGATTTTTATTTATTGATGGGTTAAATTTCTCAATCCTTATTTTATATACCTTACTGAGATTTTTATGATCATCCCATGTTTTTTGAAATGTTTTCCACAAGACTTAAATTTTAATAGAGTTAAGGATGAGATCAAGGAAAATGCATGTTGTCTAAAAAATGAAACTATACATTTTTCATTTTTAGGGTATTTATTTTATGAAAAAAATATATACTGAGTAGTAGTGTCTACATATAATTTTCAGGTTGATATGTAATATTTATGGAATAATTCCCTTTAACACTATACCTAAAAATTTCCTCAATGCGAATACATTATTTAATTCATTATTATGTAATGTTTTAAGGTCAGGTCCTTATAGTTGGTATTGAGGGTCGGTTTAGGTAAATTTAGAGGTTATGGTGTAATTTAATCATAAGTGACATAACCATAATGGTTAGAATATTATAAAGTGTCAATATCATTTATGAGGTGATAAATGGATATTACATTTTGGGGTGGAAAATAAAAGGTATTAGATAAACATTGACGATAAAATATGTTATTGTTATTTTTGAGGAATTTGTCTCTTTTTTTTGGAATGTTATGAAATTGTATAGTTTTTGAAAAAAGGACAACACAAAGACCGTATGACAACCCATCATGTCGGAAAAATCTCTGGGAATCGAACCCACAACCAAATTGCGATAAGGATTTATCTCACACCACTAGACTACATGAAGTCCTTAGTTAGTAGGAGTAATTCATTTTAGTTAAATGATTTTTTTGGATCATGAATAAGTTTATTTGGGATCTTATGTTTTATTAAATGGAAATCCTAAGTATAATAAAATGATTTCCGGATTAATTAATAAATGTTATTTTGGAAGAAATTTTCTTTTTTGGGAACACTACATGCTTAAAAGAAAATAAATTACTATGGGAATTAATTTGTGGATGAATGGATGGAATAATATTTTTGTAAAGTATTTTTTTTTATAAAAATAAGGTGATTTATTTTATTTATGGAAATTATTAATATGACATAGAGAATATTTGTTTAGGTTAATTAAACTTTTGTATGATACTTTAAGAGTAATCGATGTTTTTAGAGATAAATGTTATGATTAAATGTGGGAGACTATGTGATTAAATCCTTATAAATTTTGGGTTTCAATTTTAGATTGGAATATTTTGATTAATTTTAAGGACAATGTTATACTGAATGGTCTTTCTTGAACTTTGGGTTCTTTTTGTTGAATTTTGGACATTAAGAGTAGTATTTCATTTTATAATGGATTATCCTTTTTGGGATTATCTACTCTTGTACTAGATTTTTTGTTTTTGTTCAATGTATAAATATAGGGGAAATATATAGTTAATCTTATGTAGATTTTGTTATACTCTATATGTTTATTCCAGCAGTTCAGGTTTGACAAAGTTATCATTAATACATACCATTTGGAGAAAAGTTGAGATTGAGGTAGATTTTTATTAAAGGATTACACTCTACATGAAATGTTAATATATTTCCTTATGAACTTATTCTAGTTATTAATATACTTTTTAAAATCTATGAAAAGTATAATGAAGAAAAAATGTTATAAGATCTATTTTATTATCAGGATTTTACCCAACATCAAATTTATGGAATTGTGATGGTTAACTTTCCATGATCAAGTTCATTATCACTCTCTATTAATAAACCATAGAGGTTTGGATCATTTCATCAGATACCTCTCAAAATATTCTCATCCTCGAGAATTCAAAACAATCCTAAAGAGACAATAAAAAGAAATGGGGTCCGAATGACCACCCGTCGAGATACCTCTCAAAAGAAGGAAAGCCAATAAAGCAACAAAAGAAAATTTATAAATAAAACATGACAGGTATAAACACAAAGGGAACATCATTACATGAATAGAGTTAAACATCAAACAACTATGGGTACTGAGCATGTATTTGTGACTCACGTTCCCAAGTACTTTGCTCCATGCCACTGTATTTCCACAAGACACGAACTAAGGGGATAGAACGTTCACGCAACACCTTCTCCCTACAGGCTTGGATCTCCATAGGTGGCTCCTCAAAGGTTTCATCATCATCAACATTGATCCATCCCCAATCGGTGATGTGAGAGTCACCATGAAGATAATGATGGAGTTGTGATACATGGAAGACATCATGTATATGACTCATCTATGTGGGAAGTGATACTCGATACGCCACAGCTCCAGCATGAGCTAACACCTCGAAAGGCCCAAACAACTGGGGAGAAAGCATACTTCTATGACCAAACCTTCACTTCCTACGACGCGAGTCACCTTCATAAACAAATGATCCCCAAAATTAAACTCTAATGGCCTCCTTATTTGAGTAGCATATGATTTCTGACGATCTTGTGCTGTCTTCATCCTCTCATGAATCACCTGAACCATCTTTGTTGAATTCTATAGTAGTTCCTATCTGAGAATTGGTGACTCTCCGCCCCCAATCCAACACATCGGTGAATGGAAAGATCATCCATACAAGGCTTCAAAAAGCGTTATACTGATGGTGAAGTGAAAAATATTATTGTGAGAGAACTCCAAAAAGGGTAATTGCCTCATCCATGAACCTCAAAAATCAAGAAAAGAACAGCGTAACATGTCTTCAAGAGTCTAGATTGTTCACTCCGTCTGACCATCCTTTTAAGGATGAAAAGTAGTGCTAAGGAATATTTGAGAACCTAAAGCATGTTGGATACATCTCCAAACCCTAGAGGTAAAATGAGAATCTCAATCAGAAATGATCATCCTAAGGACATTATGAAGTCTCACCATATCCTCAAGATACTTCCTCGACAAAACATCCACTGATCTTGAATCCTTGATTTCTATGAAGTGGGGAATTTTGTTAAATGATCCACTACTACCCAAATAGCATCATATCCTCCCAGATATTGAGGTAAATCCGTAAGAATGTCCATTGAGATGTCATCCCACTACCACTGAGGAATCTCTAATGGCTAGAGAAGACCACCGGGAACACGGTGTTCGGCCTTCACGTTCTGCCAAACTAAACATCAAGACCCAAACTCTACAACTTCATGCTTCAGTCCAGACCACCAAAGTCGACTCCTCATGAATCGATACATCATTGTCACACCAGGATGTACTGAAAAAAGATAACTATGTAACTCTATGAGAACTTTCTCACGCATTTTCAAGGGAAAAAAGTCATCCATGATACAACACTCGGTGTTGTTCATCCTCCGACCAACCTTCAGGGGCCTCACCACAGACAACTCGGTCTCCCCAAACCTCCAACACCAGATCTCCAAACATGGAATCTTATACCTTCTGCATCAAGGATGACTGTACCATCATCTGAAAAAGACAACCTCTACCCCTATCTTCTTACATATCAAGATGCAATTCTTACAGTTATTCAATTACTCTCTGGGAATCAATGGATTCATGCATAGCATCACTACGTGACATTCGGCTCAGTGCATCTACTACGAAAATCCCTTTTCTAGGTGAATATTATATTTTGAAGACATATTCCTGCAGGAACTCCATCCACTGATGCTGTCGTAAGTTCAAGTCACGCTAGCAGAAAACATACCTCAAACATTTATGATCTATGAAAACCACAAAACACTAACCAATGAGGTAATGTCTCCACAACATCAGAGAAAAAACCATGGCTTCCAACTCAAGATCATGGGTGGAATAGTTGCGTTCAAGGGGACGCAACTGCCGAGACCCATAAGAAACAACTGACCTCTGCTTCATGAGAACACAGCCTAACCCCAGATGTGATGCATCACAGATGACATCAAACTGAACTCCCTCAATTGGATGACAAAGGACTGGAGCACATACTAACTTCTATTTTAGGTACTCGAAAGCTGCCTGACACTGATCAGTCCTTATGAATGCCTCATCCATCCTAGTCAAATCTTTCAGTAGAGTCGCAACTCGTGAGAAATCAGCTACGAACCTCTTATATTAGCCTATGAGACTATGGAAAATTCGCACCTATGACATGGTATGGGGGATTCCCAAGACACAATTGCTTTTATCTTTTATGGATCAACGACTACTCTCTATTGGGACACAACATTCCCCAAGAAACGGACTTCTCAATACCAAATCTCACACTTTGACAACATTCTGAACAACTGAAGCTAGCAAAGAACTCCCAAAATGGTTCGTAGATGCTCTACATGCTCCTCTACAGATGTGGAGTACACATGGATGTCTTCGATGAAAACTACCATGAACATGTCCAAGAACTCGCATAAAATAGAATTCATCAAAACAATGAATACATCTCAAGAATCCATCACGCCAAACGACATTACAACAAACTCCTAATGATGATGACGATAGTGGAAAGCAGTCTTCAGGATATCCTTATACTTCATACGCATTTAATGATATCTTGACAGCAAGTTGATCTTTGATAACCAACTTGATCCCTTTAGTTGATTGAATAAATCATCATTTCACTGAAGAGGATAGCGATTCTTTATTGTCACATTGTTAAAGCGTCGATAATAGACACAAAATCGTAAACTGTTGTTGGCCTTCTTTATGAAAAAAATGGTTGCACCCCATGGTGACACACTTTACAGAAGAAAACCGCACTATAATAGACCATCAAGCTATATAGGTAGCTCTCGTAACTCATAATGGGAAATACCATATGGATACATAGAGATAGGAGACACATGTGGCTGTAGCTCAGTCCCAAACATGATCTCTCGTCGAGGGGGTAATGCTACAACCTCTTCCAGAAAGACATCATGGTACCCCTCTATGACCCTAGGAAACACCAACTACTGAACCTCTAAGGAACTCAGGATCATTTCATCCATCATGGATGATAAGGATGGAACACACCTATGACCCATCTGAGGATTTCTCTCACCAACAAACACCACTTTCTCTCCATCCGCACCAATGAAAACGACCTTCTTCTTGAAGCAATCCACGATAGCCTTCACCGAATACAAACAATCCATGCCGAGGATGAAATCATATGGTTGTATTCATAAACATAGAAAATCTCCCCACGAGTGGTGTTTCCCCTACACTAGCTAATAGTATCTACATACTTAAAATAAGTCAGCTCGACCTCCAACTGGTGTAGTCAACACCAAGGGCACTGGAAGCCTCTCTTCCTCAAGTTCCCAAGCATGGACAAGGGTAGGTGATATGAAAGAGTGTGTTTCTCCTAAATCAAAAAAGGTATACACCAAAGTGGAAACCAAGAAAAGGGTACCTCAAATGACGTTTGGCTCGCTTGGATCTGGAAATGCTTGAGAATAAATCTGACCACAACCTCCTCCATGACCTCTCTTACCCTGATGAAGACCACCACCACAACAGCACTCCGCTCTCTGAGGATGGGGAGCATCATCGGGTTGTCCTCTGTCTACCCCATCTACCCTCTGCTGATCTAATGCTAGTGCAACTGGCTTTTGTTACCTTGGCTAGAACTACCTCAACAGAGGAACCTGGAGCATAGCACCTCATGATCTATGACCACTATGAAAGGTTGGGCACTCCTGATGCTGATGAACATGACCACCACAAGAATAAAAGTGCCTGATCCCTTGGCATATTCCTGAGATTTGATGCCTCTCTTGAAACGAGATGTGTAGGGCTGGGACCTACCCCCAGCAGAACAGAAACTCTTCTGCCCAGAAAACTGGGAACCCTGGACCACATCTCTACTTCATGAGGAATCATGTTGATTCCCCTCTCATGATGATCCTCTCCTGGAAAAAGTTCTCTTGACACCCTTTTCCCTCGCTAGCACCTCAAGATATGTTTTCATCCTAAATGGGGTGACCTGGCACTAGATCTCTGGATGCAAGGCCTCCTCGAAATGCCTCTCCCGGACCTCCTTATCTTACGGAAGGTCAAGAGAATATCCTAAAAGGATCATGAAATAGATTCCAAACTCTCAATCACTAGAGCTCCCCTATCAAAGGGAAAGAAGATCCTAGCGACTAGATGACTTCATAGTCAAATAAAGAAACTCAACTCTAAAGAGCATATACCCATGGGAGGAGTTAGCGATCTCATGGTGATTAGATATACCACTTGTCAATTCGACTATGAAGTCATCTAGTCGCTATGATCAACATGGTGATTAGATATACCACTTGTCGACTCTTTTCCACTAATATAAAGAGCATATACCCATCCTTCCTTGAGAATATAAATATGAAAAGCACGTGGCATACCCCACATGTCTTCTCCTCTTTCAAAAGAAGGGTATGTAAGACCAGCTAACTTGAAATGTGGGGAAATGTAAATGAGATAAACAACCAAAAGAAACAGAAAGCATCCAACTATCACATCCATTCTATTCCATCATCCCTAGTGTCCTCCCCAACACCCACACGCATAATCCATTGCATCTCGCCACACTAGGCTTTATCTGCTACAATAACCAAAAGGCCTCCATGCCTCCACATATTACCACAACCATCCATGCTCACATCACAGCACATGCAATTGGAAAACAAACACCACATTAATTGGGCTCCTGGAACATTAACAATCAAGTGGGTAACTCATAACCCCTTAAGGAATTATCAAACAATCTGTTCTTTATTCCATGTGTAATTAACAGGTTTGTTATTCGTGGTTTCCAAATTCTAGAAACCTAATCAGTAAGCTATCACAAATAATTAAACATGCTTATTATGCCAATTTGATTAACGTCAAGTTACAAGTAGAACCATATTTGTTTACGTTCCTCTTTACCTTTAGCCAAACAATTATCAATTAATCCCAATTTACGTTCTTTACAAATTTCCATAAAAAACGAACAGCTAATCAACGAAACCATAGATATAACAGTATGTAGAAAAAAATGAGGTAATAACATACGATCAATATCAATTTATTTATCTGGTGAAGATATTTATTATTATAATTCCATTATCATCCAATGGGATTACACTTGATAACAATACAATTTCACATAAAATAAAAGAGATGCAATGAATCCCCTACCTCAAACAGTTCCTCGTGTTTTTTATCCACACAATGGGTCTCGATCCTCCTCTTGCGACAACTGCAACCACCTGAGGATTCCACAGTATGACCGTACCAACCAAACTCCAAGAAACCCCATTAGAATCATGGTGATTACATGATATAATATGGAAATGGGAAATAGGTGAATGTGATCCCCAACGTAACGACGATAAAACATACCTTATATCGAAGATTGACCGATACAACTCCGTTGAATCCAAAACAGAGCAGAACGAATCCGTGGAGTAAATCATGATTGTGAAACTCCTATGGGATGGATTGAAAGGTTCTAGTTACTCATAGCTGAGAAAAAAAATAAAGAACAATGGATGATGATATCTTCTCCCTTTTGAAGATTTAATGGGGCGACGATTTAAGATACACTTAATTCCCCATTAAAATCGGGTAACATTAACCCACATGGTTTGACCAAGTAAAAACATCTCAAGCCATAGGAATAATTAATATATGATATATGGCATTTGAATCAAACTAAAGAGTCCTTAAAATAAGGCTTTAAAAGTATTTTACATCAAAGGTATTTTAGAGTAGTATTGAACATTATTAACATCCTGTATAAGTGAGAGTCGATTCATGATGAAAGAATATATGAGAATATGTTATGAAAACATAATTTTTATAATAATAAGTGGTTATACAATTTTTATAATATTGTACACATTGAGGTTTTGGGTTAAATGAATCTATTGGAAAAAATTTAAAAGGCTTTTCATTAACAAATATTTTTAAAATAATATAATAAATTTTATCATGTTTACACAATATATAATGAGATTGTATAGTATGTGAAAGTGTATAATAGGAAAGGGTAAAATAAATAATTCTCCCTGTTAAAATTTAATGAACATATAATTGAAAATAGTACATATCCATTGAAGAAGATAATTTTCATGAAAAACATAACAGTGGACATCTAATATCCCCCTTGATTTTTCAAGAGTAGAATGAGGTAATTGAATGTTGAAATAAAATAGAGAATAACAAGGAAAAATTACTTCTTATTAAATGTTTTATCACTATCAATTATTTGATAGAGGAAGATCATGTGGAAGTTTACACTAAAAATAACTTTTTACATATTCTTAGTGAAGTGTGAACACTCAATGATATATCACATGGAAGGATGATATCCCTTAAACACTTCAATGTTTTTTTAGTTGAAAATATATTTAGAATAACGTTTGAAATAAATGAAAATATGTTGATATAAAAAATGTAGGAGTGTTTTTAGGTAATAAATGATGTTAAAATATAACAAATGATCTAATAAAATCATAAATAACTATATAGAGAGTATTGATGTCAAGGTTTTTTCAGGTGAACGTTGAAATATTTTTTGGAATTTAAAACTAAATGATGCTTGTGATGAAAATGACGATTCTTGTAAAAACTATGATACTATGCAAATTCATTCAAATTAATATGATTTTGAGGTAGGATTATAGAATAAAACGACCCCTGAATATAATCATATCACCACATTAAGAATATATAAGAGGATGTATGTTGATAAAACTAATATAATTGGTGATAAGTATTCACTAAATTATATGTGAATTGTGATTATCGTAAAACATTATTAATTAAATTCAATTATGTATCTACTATAATTTAAAGAGGATATGTTGTATGACTCAAGGGAAGAACCCTTAAAGTGGAGTTAGAACAGATTGAAAAAAACAACACATGGTACCTTATGTGGATACCTAAACTAAAAATCATGATTGAAAAAGGTTTTTTATCTAAATAAAATTTAATGAAGAAGATAAATTTTTGATATATACATTGATGTGTGTAAAAATGATATGATCAAATTGAATGTATATGCGCTGAGGAGATATTTGCACCAATATATCCTTTTTAGTTAATCATACTATTTTAGAAATTGAATTTATAAATAGGCTATACGATTTTTTAAGTTGATGTAAAAAACTAATTTTTGAATGTGGTGTTTATGGAGGATTTTTACATTAAAAAAGTGATTAGATTATGGATTTTTTTTGATGAAAAAGTCAATAGTCTTAATAAAAAATATTCACATATAGAAATTTTTGTCTTTTGTTGTATTTTTTACATGAATCTTATCTGAAGAAATTATAGATTATAATAGGTTTTGTTGATCACAACCTTTATGTGATGAAATATAAATGGAAAAAGTTAATGGTGTTGGTATATGGGTATATTAAATTTTTTTCTTGATGTAAAACAAAAATAATGTAATTTTGTTTCTAATCTTAACAGTTAAAAAGATGAAATTACATTTTTTAGTGAGAGAAATTATTTTCATGGGATGCAAGTTGTTTAAAATGAAAAATAAACTATTATCTCATAACCTGTGTTTAATACGATTTTCTTACTATGTTATACACTCATGATTTTAAATATATTTCAACTCATAGTGTAATCTGAACCAAGATTGAGAAGCATTAAAATGTGAATTTTTTATATCTTACACAATATAAGTTAAATATTGGGTTTTATAGGAGTTATGTGAAATTTGAAATACATATCATATGATACTAGCATGGAGGATCAGTTTAAATGAAATTTCAATGAGTAACACCTTATTATTTTGAATATATTGATAATGTACATTTATGGTATTAACACAGATGTTCTAATCATTAATGAATAGAAGGATTACGAATGACCAATTTTCATAAAATGTGTATTAGGATGGTGATGTATTTGAATAAAATTCGACATAAGGATGTTTATTTTTTTTTGTAATAGGTCTGTAGGATTGTTAAGAAATAAATAAACTATTACATATCATCTGACAAATGAAATTGAAATCCTGGTTGTAACTATATTTTGCATAGAACATCATTAAAATAAATAAATGTTTTAAAATATAATATCATAGGTGAAAAAAATAATTCACATATTTTACGATAATAATAGTTCAATCGATAACACAAATAATACATTTAAACTTTCCTATACCAAATAATATGAGATTATATATAACATTAATAAATAAAAATGTGGAGTAATGAATAATAGAGATGGAATATGTTATTTGACATTAATATGTAGGATATATCCTGGATAAACCCTCAAATAATATTTATTTCATGATTCAGAAGATTATCCAAGGTTTTTATCTACCTACACTAACTTGAATTGGTTTATTAATTTTCACTCCCCAATAGTGCTAGCTTGAAAGAGAAGTACTATCGAGAATATCAGATGTGCATAGAGGTGACTTGAATATATTTTATATTCTGGATATATTATTTGAAAATTAATAATCAATAAATCATAAGATTCTTCGAATAATTAATAATGATTATTAGGGAAGAAGTTATATGAACAATAAAAATAGATAGTGTTTTCTCCAATGAGAATTAGAGTCATTAAATGGAAATCTATTATATTATAAGAGCTATCATAGATATAGTATGGGTTATGTAATGTCAGGTATGGGTTATTATGTGATATAATAAGACACATATAGAATACAATAAGGATTGTTATGGATTTATAATGATTGATTGAGAAAAAATAAGTATCATATCATTTTGTAGGGGGATTAAATAAAAATCATATAGGTCATTCCCTTTGTGAAATGTGTCAATGTTCCTATTTCATATGTGTTACATCAGAAAATATGAGGTATATTAGTAAAAAACAATGAGTCAATTCATTTGTGAAATAATTTTTTCCCCATTCCCCATCTATCATTTCATATGTTTCTCAAATTCATTTTGGTGGATAAATATAGGTCATGAGAAACATTTTTCAAAAAACAATATGAAAAAGGGCTATTTACATTAGACATTTGTGGTTAATATCAGACACTAATGGTTTTTTATGCATTCATGTATGGATTATTCTGTAATGTGATGTATATTAAAATAAATATTAATATTATAACAATATGATAAATAATTTGTATAGGATGAACAAGGAAACTAAAAAAATAACGAAGAATGAATACCATGATTTATGAGGAATATTGTGATAATTATTCATCATTAAAAAAATTATTATAGTGTAATGAATTCAAAAAATTTCATAATAAATAATTGTAAAAATACAATGAAAAAATTAAATATAGATTTTTTTGAATTATTGAAACATTATAGTGCTTCCATGTTCTAAAATTCTAGAATATTTTTATTATATTTTTAGATATGCTAAAAATAATGATTGAGGATTCAAATAATTGAAATACTTAATAATATGATATGTCTCTATTCATTGAATATATAATAATTTATAAATAAAATTTATTTATAAGATACACTATAACTATCAAAAAAATATAACTTGATTGAGAGGAGGTGAATATTGTGAGGATGGAAGATAAAGAGAATTTGATGATATCCAATTCAATAATGGTGGATAAATATATTGATAAATCACATGGTAAATTAGTTTTTATATTTTATTCTTAGATATATTTTTATACTTTTATGTCGAAAATAATTCATTTCTATCAATTATAATAATGTAGAGAATTAATGGTCAATAAGAGAAAGTGTTTATTGGACCAGAATTGTGTCCTCCCTAGAATATTGAAATATCATATATGGATAGTATAAACTCATGATACATAAAAAAATCAATTTATTATCCTTATAATATACCATTGTGGTGAAAAAATAAACTCATATGTGTTATTGTTCTTACATTCTTTTATTTGTGGGTTTTTTTGTTAAGAATGACATGATTTACATTTTCTTTAAAACATGAGGAAAAGATCATATGTATAATGTAGAAATATTTAACTCTCTAATTAATACCTTTATCATCATATTAATTAATATCTTAAATAATATACCTAGATGTAAAATTAGAAACTATGACGATATAGTCTCACACTGAATTAGGATAAGTTTGGGGTTTCATAATTGATATAAAATTGAATAAATAAGTATATAAAAGATTTTACCTTCCTTGACTGGAAGATTATATATCAATTACTTTGACTAAAATGGAATTATAAGATAATACTCATTGCTATAGTGGTTTGTAAATATGGGAAAACTATGAATTAGAATAAAGATATATCATAAATATATGTTTGTGATATGCGTGTAAAACCTACCTAAATAAATATCAAAGAAATGATGTTAAAATACACAATATGATTTTTATGATTATTTTTTCATCATGATATATGAAAAATTATCCATAGGTTTTATGATGTGTTTTTGGATAATAATATTTAGCTTTCATCAAGAATACATTATGTCACCTAGAGATAATCTGATAGGGTTACACACTTAACATATCTAGAATATGAAGTAAAATAAATTAAAATATAATAAGTGAATAAATAATATTCTTAAGACTGTAAAATATTCATTAATCCAATTATATAGATCATATTAGTTTAATCTCCAATTATTACAAATGTGAATATATTTCAGTGGGATATTAAATAATTATTTATTCAACATTCAGTAAATATATTATTTAATTATTTACTGAATTAATAATATACTCGTATTTATTTATTTAAATAATTATTTATTATTAAAGGAATATTATGTTTAGGATTATATTATAGAAGAGTTTAGGCCCTGGTAAAAATTATATATTTTATTAAATATTATTTTAATAAACACTGATTTATTTATATAAAAAATTATATTTAAATACGTGATAATGAAAACATTTAATGGAATATAAAATTATTATCATTACTATTATTTTTTGATGTGGGAAATACATTGGAAACATACACTAGATAGTTTAATAAGTCTAATTACTAATTTTAAAATTCTATGTATACGCCCCATGTAATATTTTTTTTAGGGTTAATAGAATTTGTGTGTACAACATATTTTCACAATATAATTTACTGAAGACTAAATCAAACTCTCTCAATAAAACACTCATGAATGATATGAAATACCTTTTCAACCTCTCAATATAGAGGGAATATAAAATATCTTCGTGGCTGATGGAATTTGTTTTGTTACCAAGGGAAAATGATGAAAGGTATTTGGTTACTATTTAAAATCACCAAATAGTTATAATAGTTACCATTCGATATTCATGGAGAATTAATTGATAACAATTTCAGAATTATTATTTATATTCTTCTTCAAAAAGATAATACCATAATAATTTCAATTAATTTTATCATCAACGATGAATGAATGATCAATTCTCGGTAACTATTTATATAAATTAATTATAAATTATATTTTAAAAAATTACCCTATATGAATATTAAAGGGATACATTCATAAAATAATTTTCATATATCTAATGAAACTGATGGTGAAACATTATTGGAGACGAGCATAACTACTTAAACTATACACCAAAACATTAATGTTTTATCAATGTGCTAACATATTAATTAATAATTATTTTATATTTATTGATTAATTACACATTTGATTATAATTTTTTGTTTCTATTTATTTAATTCCTAAATTTTAAAGTCGATATAAAATAATAATTCAATTTAATATGACAAATAATTTAACAGGATAAAACAATGGACTCCCAATGATCTCATCCCTAGGATTCTAGTATTCTAGCTGACAGACATGGCAACATGATGTGCAAAAAAGAAGTATATGCCATCTACCCATGGAAAACCACTACAGGATGAGCCAAGAAAATTATGGAATTACATTTAATTGTTTGGTATGTTTTTTCCAAAAACATTGCATATTTTTACCTAATTTCCATGAAAAATGATAGGAAGTTTAAGGCATGTGGATGGAATAAAAGTCATGTAACCCAATAATGTCCACCCCCATTAATCCCAGAATCCCTATAGTCAAATTACAAATCTTATAGTAAGTACACACCACATAATGAATTCTAACCTTTAGACACATCATTATGTTATTTTCATGTAATATTGAGGGAATAAAGTGAATTACAACATGTAACAACCCACAAAAAATACACATAATGTCCCTTGTCATGTAGTGATATAAGTAGTTAATAAATCACACACTGTATAGATGGTAATTCAAACCATGTATTATAGGAGTACTAATGATATTTACTCATCTATATATGCATGTCATGTTGGTAGAAACTAAGATAGAACAATATAATTAATGAAAATACTACAAAACATGTATTTGGATATACATGTTGGGTGATTTGGATGTCCAAATAACTTACACACAAAGTGATTTAGCAGGAAAATGTGTGATATTAAATTATATGTTCATTTTTTCCCTTTTAAATATATCGATATAATATGTTAATGGTATTTATATAAAAAATAGACTATAAATATAATAATAATGTTACATGCCTCATATATTCATGTTGCATTGTTTAATCATATAGAAAATATTGACTACGAGGAATTACATAATGAAAAACATGTTCTCTATATCAAGACATGATAGGTAGGTATACATGACATGTAAGCACATTATATATTATAAGATCCATATATAATTTTACTCACACTCTAGGCCTTATGACGTTACAAGTCGTGTAAGTTCTATAACTTTAGAAACCAATTTATGTATAACCATAAGTGTATACTAAACTATTCCTTTTTTACACATTGTTTAAAAAATAATTTGAAACAAAAAAATTTCTTAATTTATTTAAAAATGAAATGAATCGTAATCTCAAGGAATTTTTTTATAATTAATTAATATTAATGAAATAATTTTATTAATAAGATAATTATTTTATTAGTCCCTAAAATTAACCTAATAAAAATGATTTTAATTAAATTTTATATTTTTTAATTTTGTATTCATTTCATTATAGATGATCATGATATTCCCTATCCTATGAATGGGTTGATTTTTTTATTTTAAATAATAATTTACTTCATGGGATATGTTATAAATAAATTATAAAATTAAACATGATGATGTCTAAGTAATCCATTAATCCTTATTATTTATGGGTCTCTATGTCCATTTGTTATTTTATGTTATCCTATCCCCATAGATACAATTATCAATGAGTGAGTAAAATATAATTAAATGATGAATATCTATAACAAAAGATAATTTTCAATAAAATGATGAAGTGAAACCAACCACATGATACACATTGTAATGATGGGATACTAAGAATTGAGGTGGAAACATGTAAAGGAGTTAATCATAGAGGGTAAATGATTGGTTTGACCTACAATTTGTAAACTAATCAGTTTTTAAAATAACATGATCATACTATAGTTTTAGTTGTTTTTCATTGATGTTAATGCTTATTTATTTGCTTATGTGAAGCAATATTTTTTAAAAAATTATCTCATAATATGAATGAAATTTTATACATGATATGAAAAAAATAAAATAAATGGATTATATATAAATTATTTAATCTAGAATAGATAAAATATTTTTTAAATCCATATAATACTATCATTCTTGCAGATATATATTTTATAAATACATCCACTAAGTGTTTTGTGATATTAAATTTTATATTGGTTCAAAAAGTCTTTAAATGGAAATCCAATATATGATAAATGGTGTTATTTTTGTAGTTATCTATATTTAAACATACATTCACACCTATAAATATATATATATATATAGACACACACACTTAGAAATATATATGTAATAATTGTGTTAGTGATGTGGAAGTATTACTTACTCTGTAGGCATGACATATGAATCTAAACCTAGTGGGATAAATGTTTCCCCCTACCAGTTAGCCATAGTAAATTGAAATTGGTTATATCTAGGAGGTATAGTTATGAATAAAGGTCCAATCATATAATCCTATATATGGTTACATCATACATCAATAGTACAAAGGTCTATATCCACAATTATAGAATGTGTCTATAGCCATTTTTTCCACTAGTTCTATTACATTTACGAACGATTCCATAAGTGAGGTGGATCTTAGAGCTTAAAATAGTGAAATACAACTTGAAAAAAGATATTCAATACTACTATGTAACTTTTCATGTGGGTTTAGTATTTGTTTTATGGAATTGTAATTATGTTCCTACTATAATTAAATCATTAAATATATATCCAAATAATATAAGGATGAATTCATTTTCATGTTTGAAAATAATAGACATTGTTTTTCTAATGATATTATATCGTATTCGATGATCGTTCTTAATAATTGTATTAAATTAAAAAAATTGAAATAAATGTGTGGGTAATTGATAACAAATAATGTTTTCATGACTCATATCACACCCATTTGTGGCATCACCCACATCATAAAGTAAATTTGGAGGGAGTAATATAGATATATCGAGAATGGTTTTTAGATTTGTTTGAACTAAATCAAATGAATATATGTCACAGCTGTATATATAGTAAAATGATGAAATATTTATTTAGTGTAAAATCTAAAAGAGTTAAAATTCTTCTATAATTAATTAAAATAGATGTGTGTGGACATTTTATACTTAAATATAAATATGGAAACATTTACTTCATAACATTCACTATTAAATTTATTATTTTTTTATTTGTTTACTTAATGATTCATAATTCTGATTCCTTTGATAAATTAAATAAAATTAAGAATGAATTGGTGTTTCATATTGTTAATAAGAAAATAAAACTACACTAAAACTACAATAGGGTGTGACTATAATTATTATTCCATTATTATAATATATAGTATGTGCTATTATCCAAACTCACTCATACTTATAAAGCATAATTGAATGTTATTTTTGAAAAGAAAAATTACACTATTTTGGAATTGGCGAGGTTTAGGTTGATTCGTGAATGTTCCTTGTTAAATTTTTTTGGAACTCATTTTTATAATATACAAATTTAATACTAATATTTCCACATGTATTCCATATTATCATTTTTATGAAAATAAAAACATTTTTTCATATATGAGTGTAGGGATTTAATAATTTATAATGGCTATATCTGATAAAAACATTCACCCTCATGAACTAAGTGTATCATTATAGGATATCCAAACGGAAATAAAAGATATAATTTAGGCAATCACAAAAAAATACAATACCATAGACAGATTGATCATGGTCAATAGAGTTGTCAACTTTATTTAGAGGAAGGTAACCCTCCAAATAAACAGTGATATAAATATTTCTATTAATGAATGCATGGATTGAAATAAAAAAATGTTGGAATATGAATAATTCCACAAATCTCATTAGATGAAGTAATTACAAAGACAAAAGTTCTATATAGGAGTGGTCGAGAGGTTAGATAACTATAGATATATTGTGTTCTGGTCACTATGAATTGTTAATCATTTTTAGTTAATAATGATGATCCCTTTTTTACAGGGAAGTAATAATGATCTCATTATATTCACAGTTTAATGAATAAATAAATATTAAGATGTAATATATATTCCAAATCCATGTATGTATTTTTGAATATCCTCTAGGGGATGTATATCTTTTTGGGTGACAAAAGTTATTCAATAATAAAATAGATAGTGATTCGAAATTCTATACATATATGGTTTGAGGGGTTATTTAAGGGTCATATAAATAACAAAGAATAATCAATGATGAAATGTTATTACTTGTCACTATGCTATTATCCATTAAAATTTTAATTTAAAAATTTTTTTACCATGATTATACAATTTTGAAAATGTATTTTAAAAATATCTTTCAATAATAAGAACATTCCCAATTATTCTAAAAATTTATTCAAGTCGAAGAGATATGGTTATGGGTTGATGTAAGAATATAGATCATGGATCCCTATGTTTTATGGACCCTTAAAAATTTGGATTTGTATTGAAACAAAGTGATCCTTGTTTCTAAAAATGGTTTATTTGGATCACACATTCTTATGATTAAGATCCATAAAGGTATAATTAAGAGGATGTTTGGAGAAATATTACCTATATTATCAGAAAACTAAAGACATTTTGTTATTACAAATAGAGTAGGGGAATTTTTCTATTATCACATAGTATAGATATTTCCATGAAAATGTTTCCTTCAGTATATGTGGGTACAAAGAATTATAAGGAATTAATGTTCATCTATGTTATGATCATTGATATATTCTTATCAATATAACATGATTGATGTTTCCTATGCCTAGATCATGGAAGTATGATAAAAAAGAAAACTCAAGTGAGTTTTAATGGAAAACAATAAACAATATATTAATATATCTATGGGGTCCTATGGTAAATTTTAATGTATATGATGGAGATGGAAATCTTGTTATCTGGTGATACACATATTCTAGTACTAGATAGACTACAATGATCTCAAATCATAGTATGGTATTTGTTTTAACTCAATAAATGATCTGGGATCTTGAATACCTCAAAGTGGTTAATGGTGTCTAATTCTACACTTGAGTCTGTGTATATTTTTTCTTTCATGGGATTCCTAGGTAATTTTAATAATATATTATTTTTGTTACTATGTTAATATTCAATATTTAGTATTTATATGTTTACAATATCATGTATAAACATTTATTTCTTGTATAAAATTATTATACATAATCAATGTTATAATCATTATAAAATTTAAACTTTTCGGTTTACCTCAACATATATGTGGTTTTTTATACAAAGGATAAATAATATACATTAACAAATTTTTTTACATAAATCTATTTGAAGAAATATTTATTTTTAGAAATGGTAGAAATTAACATAAATTTTAAATATATAGATTTATATTGATGTGTATTATTATGATAATATTATAAATAATTTAATCAATATATGAGAAAATAAGATGATTTATCATTTGAAAAAGATGTAGTATTTATTATAATTATATTATTACTCCACATTATATATAATTTTAATTAAATGTGAAATATCTAAATTTTCTAATTTAAATAATAAAAAATATAATTTATTTTTATTCTCATTATTACCAAATTAAAATAGGTTCTATGTTTTGGATTATTCTATACATGATTTTTGTTTCATAGTTAAAAAAAGACATTTTCAGTGACATATCTTTTTTATATCATCATGATATATATATATAACATAAAAAATAGTCTATCTTATGAAATGTATATGTCATGATATTATAATCAATATATCTATTAATTGTATTCCGTTAAAAAATTATTTTTTATTTCAAGATAAATATGATATCATGTTTTCGTGATAACGAAGTGTCTACACAGCATTGGAAAAGTCATATTAGTGTATTTCAGATATTATCATAGTAGGTATAAATATTTTATCATGAACTATTGATAAAAAATATTATTAAAAATTTATACTGACCTATAGTAATTAATTTTATAATTAAAAATATAATTTTCCAAATTGATCCACATCTCTTGTGTAAGGTGTGAAATATAAAAATTCATATCGTAAAAAGTTTATCATTAAATAAATGAGAATAAATAGAATTATTATGTTTTTTATATTATTATATTTATGAAATGTATATATTTGTGTATAATTTATTTTTAATCTATTTTGAATTTCATAGATCGATGTTGGATCCATGGGAGGGGAAGGGGTGAATCAGTGATTACATTATTTTATGAATTCATATAACATATAATTCTATTTCTAAAACATTTTATAGTTTTTATGTCTCAAATATATTTATGAACATTAATTAATATATATATGAATATAAATAGAGACAGAAAAACATTATATTTAAAGGTTTTTAGAAAAATACCCACTTTTTTCCAAGTCAGTATCTCCCAAACAAGTACTTATTTAATAACATACATCCATATCACAATAAAATATGAATAAATTAGTTTTACACATCCATAATTGTTCCTATATCTTACATTGGTTCTACAACCCTATAAACCAACTTTTATAATGAATTTTTTTATAGCCCCATTCTATTATTCTTGTATCGACATTCTTCAAAAATGATGGTGCAACAAAAAATAGACCCTTTTAAAATCATGTTCTACTCCCTAACATGATACTATTCATTATTATTTTTTGATTCACCAAAGATGAATACTATTCTTATCACATTCACTCAACATAATCTTATTGGATCAACTTTACCTTTTTACAACATCATAAGGATTTTCAAAGTCTCACATTATAGTATATTGGTCTTGAAAAATATTCAAGATATTATAAATTATTGGATATAGTAAAACACAAATTATGAAAAAAACAAAAATATTCCAATGAAAAATGTTCATATAATTGAACCCAATCTGGTACACTCTTAATATTGCACATCGATTCAGTGAATCATTTTTTTGAACATATTTTTATTCTTATTCTCTATTTACTAGAAATTTCAATGTAAGTTAGAAGCATAGGATCTAATTTTTGTTAATTCAATAAAACCTGGTTTTGTGTGCATCATTTTATTATTTACCCATACTCACAAATGTAGGAATATAATATAACACTTCCATTGTTATCTCAATACAAAAATGATTCTTATCCACTGTACAAATGATCAAATATGTACTCAATAATTTTATACATGGACCCCTTTATATATTAATTTTATTTGAATAAAATATGGGAATCCTAATTATGTTTTTTGTAATAAACTCCACATAAAATTCAATATCATCCAACTTTTTTCAAATTCACTATTATTCCACTTAAACATTCTAGAATATTTATCATGATTCTTAAAAACATGAATATATATGAAATTATAAAAAATAAAAAAAAACACATCTAGAATTATATTTTGAAGGAATGACAAATTATATTATCCCAGTGCAATGATTAATATATATTATGAAAATCTACTCATCACTGTATTTGTAAAATTTCAGTCTGGTACCTTAGCATGATACCCTATATATAATAGTTCACCTTTGACATTCTCTATCTAATGGACTCAATATCCAAATATCTATCAGATATTTATTCATCTGGTTCTACTCTATTGTAAAACCGATTTATATTAGATTCACTATAAAGATATCCACTCAAATCATTTTTAACCTCATTTATTGTGAATTATATCACTACATGGTGAACTGAGTAAGAATTCCTCTATCAAATGGTTGCACAAATGTCTATCCAATGAGATTCAAATAAAAAATTCGTGAGATTATTTCACATATCCTTGTCTGAAATACTCTATACTCATCACAATGTCTAGTAATGCATTGTTTTATTTATGATGATCTATTCAATAGTATATCTATTGGAACCTTATCGATCATAAGGTTTACTAAACTAATATATTTCATAATATTCTCTTTATATTAAGAACTTATATTCCCCATAATGACAATAACTCAATTCCATCTATATACAGACACACAATATACAATCTCATGGATCAATGCAGTTTATTTGCAATATTCCTTTAACTTTTACACAATTTAAGACTTCATCAACTTATAAAAAACTATATATTATCATCTCAGAACCAGTGTGACTTATTGATGTTGGGAACTTGATGATCGGTATAACATCATCTCACATTTGAAGGAAAATTTGTTATCCACCATAAGTTATTTATCTTACACAATTATTATAATATATATTGTATCAATTATCTCTTAAAACACATGTTGACATACGAATAAAAAGGAACACTGAACACATATTAGTAAAATAATTTCTCTATTTTGGATTTTCAATACTCCCACATGACATTAAACATCTCCAACATTGTTATGTGTATTATGTTTTCATTTTATTTCTTCGTGGATGATAATTTCCCCCTTATTAACAATAAAATATAATTGGAATCATAGAGATCATCAGAAATCACTTCTATCCTTATAAAATATTTTAATAACCATTTGAGAGAAAAAAATTGTATCTTATGTGTTTCTTAAAAAATATACATTAACTAAACAAATTTTATTCATCATGTGAATACTCGGTGAAGAAAGAAATAGTTTATAATCAAGTATACCATTGTTGTTAATAAAACATCTTCTATACAATAATTTACTCAGGATCATTTCAATACCATTATAAAAATAGAAAAATGGGTAATTATATTAAAATAAATCATGCACCCGTTTTAATAAATATATAAAAAAAAATTGATGTCTATAAACACAACTCTCTCCATATATTAGCTTTCATAACATTTTTAAATTTTTTTAATAAAATTATAATACTCATATGTTAGATAAATAATTTATCCCCTAAAGGAAAGTAGCTTTTTCTCATCATGGTGATCATAAATTTTATATGACGGTTTTATCTTGTTTTTATAAAACTAACACAACACTGAACCAAATTCTCATCTACTTCTCCTTAAATTCCCTAGAAGATAGTAAATATAACAAAATATATTGATAATAAAGATAATCCATTGTGTATTATAGAATTAATGATTTTTATGGGAGACATCTCCCACTCATGATTTATTATTATAATTATTCATTGATTTAATATGATATGTTTTATATTTATTCTGATTACCCTATATATATTTTATTATACTTTTCTTCTAATATATTAAATATAAAAATGTGTTTTATCTTCACTTTATATTTTGAAACATATTGACATCTATGAGTTCTCAATATCAATTTCATGATTTATTCATATGATGTAAAGATAGTCATACAGTTTTTTAAACCATCCACATCCTCCCCACATCCCATACACTTCTTTTGAATATTCAAACCACTATCTTTTGAAATATTTTTAAAAAATTTATTCATATTTTAGGAAGACTCTCTATGAAATTTATCTTTTTTATAAGTTTGTTCATTCTCAATATTTATATATATTATTATTTTATCAATACAAATAACCAATCAATCCTTCCAAACATACTCAATATTCATGAGCTCATTTCGTTGATCAAATTTCTTAAACATCTCATTTGTCTATCTTGAGGTATTAACATTATTTATGTTCTGAACTTTCTTTTCATCCACATCATATTTTAATGAAAATATATTATTATCTTCTCATTGAATCTTCACTCTGATTCGTACCTATTTCTTATAAAATTCATATTATTCTTGCAAGGATATTCATAGAAACCAAATCTCCAAAACACCAATAGTGTCCTCTAAATAATTATTCTTTAGGATAATAATAGTATTAGTACGGTATTTATTATGGATGTCTCTTTAAAAAATATGGATTTCACTATTTAAGGTAAATATATCATTAATAATTCCCTAAATTATTAGTAGATAGTAATTAGTTAAAAATCATCTTATACCTAAATGATGTAATCTTGAATTTTCATACTAATTTATTAATATAAAATCATATATGCTTATACTTTTTAAAATAAATACACAATGTGATTCAATAGACATTTATTTCATCCATATTTGGAATACTCGCATTTAACCACATTTTATATGGTATAGTAATCATTGATCAACATTAAATAACATTGGTTCCTAAGAAACGATGAATGTTTCTCTATAAACACATCCTGATTTTGACCAATTAATTCGTTATGATCATTACTCATCTTGTATATTTCAGATATCAATAATATAATGTGTTTCATTTCCTCATCATGGGTAATTTACTCCTTTTTAATATTCTTCCATCTCATAGATATTTCATTATAATGTTTTATTTTCAATTCTAGTATTTCTAGTTTAAATTTATACTCTTAATCTCTTCACGAATTTTCACTTCTCTTTTAATGTAACTATCATATTTATAAGTTATCTCTTTGACATATTTATTTATCTTTATCATATTACATATTAAATATTTTATTTTTATTAATTGAATCATCCAATTATTTTATATTCAACTCATTTTTTTCTCTCATATCCATAATCATATTTTTATAATGAAGAACTTCTAATTATGACATCAAATAATAATTTTATAGTAAAAAGTATCATTTTCTATATGATTAGTAATAATTATATTTATTATTTAACAATATTTACTTTTTATTTATATGAATATTTTTATTTGGTTTATTCAACATAAATTTTCAATAATTCATATTTTTTTTCTAATCTAGAATCTGTAAGCTACATATTAGGAAAATATCATAAAAATTGAACATGATAATAAAATTATGAAATGTATGAATATTACACATTTCCATTATAATTTAAAATTTATTACATATTGGAAAGATGAAAAATGACTATTTTGAAGACCTATTCAACCACCAAAACTCCTAAAACTGTTGATTCCTTTTTTACTTCATTATCTATACATATTAATATTACGAAAATCATTAAATTTGTATCCACTTTTGCCTTCTTATTAATGATTATTTTTTCCTATTTCTTATAAATTCGGAATATTTTTATCTTTAGCCAAGATATATATTTTTGATCTATTTGGGAAAATGTCTTAGCACCCAATCATTTCATACATAATTTAAACATTTTTATTGATTATTATTCAATAAATTTCATAAACAAACACCCATGGAAAATAAAATTTTAGTGTCTTTGGGGAATAGAAACATAAAATTTATATTTGATCAAATATCTTCATTATGTCCCATAAAGTCATTATAACATAGTATTATTCATTTCCATTCCATAATTAAACCAGTCTTCATAACAACGGCAAAGAAATAAAGGAAATGGTCTGATTATATGCTAGGTAAGGGAAAAAATAAGTGACATAAAATAATAATAATATGAAAAAATATGAAAATAATAAGTGTATGTGATCTTGAACATAACATAATATGTTCATACTCAACATCTCATAGTATATAAACATTATTGATGGAATATAATGTTATCATTATAGAAAATGTGGCACATAAGGGTGATAAATAAAAATTAATAAATAATGAACCACATATCACAAAATAATACTGATTAACCATCATAAATATTTAAAACCATTACAAATTTCAATGTTAACTACCAATGCCATAAAATTGATATATTAAGACTTATCAACTGTTTCCATTTTGCATTGAGACACAATTATTTCTGCAAGTGGACAAAGAATCAAATTTTACCCATAGTGGAACTGTCTTGTTGACCGTTTTACCATTTTTGAATCTTGATATACCAATATTTAAAAAATTAAGTGTAAGGAAATATTTTTCACACGCGTATCATAATGTATATTATAATTTTTCATTCCTTAATATTGTAAATTATTCATCATATCTTTATATCATAACCCATGTAATGAAAATTTTTATCCTAACCAATTAATCAATTCACTATAACATAACTAATTTAAAATGAATGTTTTTCATAAAAATTTAATCAAAATTAAAATTAACCATCCATATAAATAATTAAGACAATTTTATTCAATATTATCCTTATTTAAGTATAATTAACGTTGAAGGATGTAATATTAGTTGGGAAAAAATTTTGAATAATCCCATGGATAATTTTAATGAAATTAATAGAATAATTTTATGTTCTCTAAATAGAATTAAATTAATGAATTTTTCATAATATAAGAACACTCTATTAATATTTATAACCCTGTTTTGGAATTTATATTCATGGATATTTGGAAATGAGTAATTTATTAAAATGGAAAGATATTGTAAAGTCATGTTTTTAATTGACCTTATGCCTTTTAAAATTGGAAAACTTACTTGAATTCCTTTCAAAAAATTAGATTGAAATGATAGTTTTAGTGACCAATTTGAAATTAGCATGTCGGGATGATGAATAATTAATGTATGGATACCCATTTCAAATATTTATTATAAGATAAGGATTCAATTTAATTAATTATGTTTTACTGCCCATTTGGATATTTTTGATGATCCCCTTTTATAATAATCCCTTATGGTAATTTTATTGATTCATGTTATTTATGTTAATGGGTGATGAAAAAATTATTATTTACAGTAATAGGGATGAGTGGTGATAGTGACATGTGATTTGAGGGAATGCTACTATGACTGAAATGTTGAGGTAATGATCCTAATTTTATAATTGTAAGGATCCCTACTCTGATACTCATAAAATGATTTTTTCACACAAATAGTTTGAATAGTCATTAGAAAATTGGATGTGAGATGAGATTACAAAGATATATTTCTTTCTAGAGGACTCACACCCAATTTTTTGGATCCATAGTGTATATGAAATGAACAAGTTACAAACATGTGACTATGAATGTTGGTGCGTGTGGAACTTTTCTCTTGAGTACCATGAGATTATATGTAAGTATGGATATCATTCATTATTTATTTTGATTATATAAACTACGGTGGATACATTTTTGTAACATGGTTTCACACATGACACCAATATAATTGATATTCCATATATGACAACATCCACTATAACCATTTGGATCAGGTGTTTCCTTTCATGATTTATTATTAGTCATTATTGATCTATTTACTGAGATGTTTCACCTTTATGATAGTATAATAACTCTTGTAAAACTTACAATATCATGTTCAAGTTCTTAATTTTTTTGAATCATCAAACATTATCTTTTGAAATGTTTTAAAATCATTTTCATGATATTTTTTACTTTTTAAATTGCAAAATTTCATGTGTTGAAAATTTTGTTTGATAACTAATTTTATAATTTATAAAATAATATTTTGATACAATGTTTTATAATCTATTTATCGAAAGAATATATTTGAATATTTTAATTACCTCATGATTTAATTTCATAGAATCTCTAGTGGAATCCGAATTCTATCATTTTTTAACACACTTCTTATACTGTTTAGTTTGTATCACCTTTTTTTGTTCATGAAATAGGTTCTTGTGATCCCTTCATCTTCAGTTGTGGAATCATTCATGATTTTATAATGGAATGTTTATTAATTCATGGGGATTCATAGTGTAATAATAAGATATATTTTATTTAAAAAAATGTTTTCTTTACATTTTTCTATCATATTATTGTACCAATTTATTCTTCTGATGATGTTACCGTTGTGTACATTTCTTATTGCTAACATTTATTGGTGAAACAATTCACAAATGTTATTTCTTGATGCACAAGATATTCTCACCAGCCTATGGACCTCAATAAATCTCATTTGGTATATATATAATTTGTTCATATACTAGTAAAGATGGTTCTCCCGGTAGGTTTGATATAATGGACATCAAGAAATATGTATCCTGAAATGAAATTTAAATCAAAGAACATTTATTCACGATTTGTGGAATTAGATCTATAATATCATAAAAAATATCACTAAATTTTTATTATATTTATAAAAAATTTTAATTAAAATTACCCTCACATATAATTCATTTATTATTAGTAATTATGAATAAATTATTTATTTGTTGATTATTTTTACCACTTAATGTTTGAAATATTATATGTTTATTTCATACAAATATTATAAATATTGGATCAATTTTTACAACATGGTTTCAAGATTATCATTAATAGTTAATTTAATATATAATAATCATTTTTTTCCAAGATTACATAATTACTTTGTTTCATTTGGTTAGTGACATCATTATATATTTTACAAATGTAAATCAAGATAAACTATTTTTCACTTGTTTGAAAATTGATATGCTATATATTACAAAATATTTAATGTGTTAACAGAATATTATAGAATAATTAAAACAAATAAAATATAGAATTATTCCATTATATGACATCCCATAATAATTTCTGACATAATAGTTATAACATAATTTAAATATGATATTAAATTTAAAAATGGTAATAATATCATCATATTAGTGTTTATTGAATATATTTGATGGATTGTAATATTGATGAAAATCAATATAATTGATAACACTAAGGCCGAAGACCTATATTTTCCATTGAATTATCTTTGATAATGAAGAAAAACTATAATATAATGATGACAAAATCATCTTAAGTTAGAGATGTGGTTCATGGAGGATTACTTTTTATAGTTTTAGGAAATAATTATAAGTAAAACTGAGTTGTGAAGTGGTGGAAATGTTACCCTTTTATAAGAAAAGGGAAATATAGTTTTGGAAGTAACCATTACATTTTCCACAATTTACAGTTTATAATCAATTATCAATGGATTATAAATATACAAAATTGGAGGGTATTTTTTGGGTAAATATTATCCAACTACAGTCATATTTCAGACAACCTAGAGTATTTTTATGATTTTCCATTATACTATTTAATTTTTTATCTAATTTATTTTTACATTGGATATTTATTTTTAAACAAGGAAACTATTATTAATATAAAAAAATTATATTGATCCTTTAACTAATTGAAAATATTTTTTTAAAATTATTAAATAAATTTTCAAAAGAAATTTTTTTATCATATTACAAGAGAAATTTCAAAATAAATTCTCAAAAAACATAGTAATAAATATTTTGGAATACATGATTTATTAGGTTTAAATAATTATGTAATAGATACAATTACTATAGATATAGATTTTTATGATACAAATTATATTATTATAAAATATGTAAAAGTTATACGACATTAAAATCAGTCAAAAATTTAAGTTCACTATAAAAATAGATTGTTTGAGTAAAAATTTAAAATAGTTTTTTTAATGTAACATATGATTTTTTGTTATAAAATGGTTGAACAAATTATTTATAATATCAAATAATATTTTAAAAAGAAAAAAAATTATTTGTTAAATAACAATTTTATTATATAATTGGTGTTTAGTCTTCTATGTATTTCTTACACAATGATAAATCATAAAATATATAATTTGCATAAAAAGAATATTTTTTGATAAAAATTAATCATTTCAAAGAAAACATCAAATTTCACATAGTGAAATATTAATATCCTGAATCAAAAAATGAATTTATTATTATCTGATTCAGATTAAAAAATTTATAATTTTATTTTAAATATTAAAATTACAAATATATTAAACGATACTTTTTTTGAAAAATTGTGTTTTAAAAATTAAGAGTATATAATATTTTTTAATATCAATTTATAATTTTTGATATGATAGTTATTTCTTATATAATAACTTTTTAATTGGTCAAATTAAATATCTTATGATAAAATATAAAATAATTGAGAAAAATATTTATTTGAAAAAAGATAAATTTTATAGTTAATAAAATTTAATAGTTCAAATTAAAGTTATATAATGGTATTATATAACATATTTTTTTAGTAAATTTATATAATGTTATATATGTGAATTTGAATTTATCATAATTTTATAATATTATTAATATATTTCTGTATCGTATATATATATATATTATAATATGTTCATATAATATTATTATATTATTGTGAGTTATATTATTATAAATTTAATATATATAAAAGGATGAACTCAATAAACTATTAATTATATAAAATATACAGTATTATTAATAACCATATTTGTAATTTCCCGATTTTTTCCTATATATATGCAGACTAAATCAATTGATCATTCTATTATCGCATGTAAAGGTAAAAAAATTATTTAATGATATATTCTATTACTGATGAATTCTCTAATCATTTTAATCTTCTTTATTATATTTATGTTATTATAGGGTATCTTCAAGGTTGAATATGATCTATCGTTTTTTCTAGTCATGAATATTTTTTGTAAATATATATACATATATATATATATACATCACATATTTATTTATGCACTTCTAATGGAATAATTTTACCCACTATGAATAATAATCCACAGTGTGAAATACATAGTTTTATATGTTATTGTTATAAAATTCCACATATGCATGAATACGCTGTTGTGGTATTTAATTAATATATTGTATAAATTATTTCCTATAGAGTTTCAATTAATATAATGAAATATAAAAATATAGTTTTTTTAATAATAATTATATAGTTTATGGAATGAATATGTTACCTAAATACATGAGGTGTTATATTATCCCCCCCCCCACTAAAAATGGTTATTTTAACTTAAAGTATCATAAATGTATAGATATATCAATGTGAATCAATATTATAAGGATGTATCAAGATATAATTTCTATATATATTACTCTATTACCAAATATTAAAACAAGTAGTCTCTCATTATATGATTATCTATTATGATGTGTATCTCTTTATATATTCACCTCTAGAGGTTATGCCTATTTAGTGCCAAGACCCACAAAATATAATTTTTTCTGGATGGTTATTATAATAATACATTTATTGATATAATTTAATTGGTTAATATGAAATGATTTTTCCTTACACTAAATAATTTTTCCTCTTAGATCATGGAACTATTTCATGACAATAATTGTGTTAATATTATCTAAAAAAAGTATAATGTGATTTATATGAGGAATATTCTTGTAATATTCCTGTTGTATTACAATAATTATATTAATAGAATATTAATTCAATAATAAAACGATTTGGTTGGTAATTTAATTATCATAGTTAACTTATTAGATATTATAATGTTCATATAATTACATTCCCACTAGACATCAACAAATATGGATCTGAGGGTACATCTACCAAAAATATTATGATCCACTATTGGCATTGTGAATTCATATATATTCCATTGTCCTCAATTTCATGGATGGTGATAATGCTCATAATCATGGTTATTAATTGAATTATAGCATTGAAAGGTATAATAAAATGTTCCTCAAAAATGAATAATTAAATTATTAATGTTATATTTAGATGAACTATATTTATTTCATTCGCGGTAAATGATATCTTCATTTTACGAATTAATTTTTATGATTAATTACATAATTTAACAAAGATAAAGATTACTCATACAACTTTTAGTTAATTCCCAATGATTGTTTTCCCACATATTTATCATGTTGATCATTGAATATTCCTTCATTTTATATCACCAATATCTAAATTTTTAAAAGACTCCAACCTTCTCTTCATTGGTTTATTTTTCAGTCTTAATAAGTTGTATTCATTAATCAGTATTCATGGTAGATGGATTTCCATAATCATAATATTCTATAGACCATATCTTTTTTCTATAGATTCATTATTTTATAAAACACTGTATTTTAGATGAATCCATTATAGACATGTTTTTTTCAGGATTCATCAATTACTAAATACAGATGTAATTACCATTAGTGAGTAAAACGTTATGAAAATTATTTTATGAAAATTAAATAAATAATTCTACCTGAAAATTGCGAAATATTTTACTAGTTTTCTATTCAATATAAATCACTCTATTTTTAATCTAAGATTCTTTAACTTGGTTTCTCTCATACTTATTATATTAACACGTTAAAATAATTAATATATAACAATGGATTGAAATGATATTGTGATTAACCCAAGAACATTCATCTGGAGTGTCAAACCATGTGTGTAGTCTGCTAACATTTTGGTTCACTATGTGGTGATTGGATTAATACCCAAAACCCCAATTTCATGGTCATTAATCATAGGGACATTATTTCTATTGCCTGAATCCACACACGGTATATTTAATTGTATGTTATTTATAGAAAAAACATATTCCAGAATTTACAAAATTTCAGGATATTATGACATATATTTATTTATTTAATAACATTATCCTTATTACATTCACAATAGTTATCTAATATAAATACCTTTAATAAATAAACTAATATTAAAAAATTACTACACTTAATCTAAAACAAATTATATAGTCCTAGTTTAAAAAAACATTTATTTTATAAAATTTCAATATGGTCAACATTTAATATCACAAATAATCAAAAAATATTATGAGTGGAATATTTATTTCCTTTTTGGTATAGATACATAAGAAATATATTTCACAACCCTTTTGAATATTTCTCTATAATAAATCCTCCCTAAACTCCACTATATACATCATATATGTTATACTCATCTTCATAAATCAGGGAAATATAAACATAAGAAGGTGATCAGAAAATATTATATGTAAACATAAAAATTTGGTGATAACAATTGAATATCATATGTGAAAAAATGGTTTGAATATGGATAAAATCGTGACGATGAAAAAAATTTACATGTAAAAAGAATTGATTTTAACGATTCGAGTCTGGAGCCGCAATACTGGTGCCCCATACCCAGTTTTCCACATGACCTCAAGCACGTTTCCCCAAACGCCAGAGGCTGCTGACTAGAAGCGAGGGCCTTGTTCAGTCAGTGGGGATACTATGCCCTCATTTGGTAATGCATGTTGAGGAAGAATAAGAATGAACAATATCGGAAGTAGTAAATAGCATGAAATGACTGAACTGAATGTAAAATCAATGTATGATATAATAATGATGCATAATTGTACATGTATCTATGGAAAGTAGTAAGAAAAACAATGTGTTGAAATACAACTGAAATGAAAGTACTAAATGTAAATAGCAACTCCTGCAGCATCGCAGGCCAACGTCTGGTCCCATGCTCTCCAGCTCCGACCAGAAATCAAGTACTTAAGGTAGATGGGCCACAATCCCTACATATACCAGCTACCATATAATCTGTTTGGGTCGAAAGCAGGACCCAAACAGGGTGTGAGACTAATCCCAGTAGTCAACCACCACATGATTTTTTCCCTACTATCAGTGAGTGATATAACAAATGTAAAGGTAAATAAATGCAGTAAACAATTCTACCAATTACCATTCACATTCATTTAATTACACAACCAGGAAAACCAACAATGTTTTTTATTCCATGATAAGCAAGTAACACAGTAGGTATCTAAAAATACTACCTAAACACAAGTAGTACAAATCCCAAGATTGTTCTTTGGCTTGGTGGACTCAACACAACCAACCATAAAAAATTCACACTAAATATCTGGGTGGCTTAGACTAGCAGACCCCTATAGTCCAGTAATAAAACAAGGCACATACACTCTGGGAAGCACTCACGTCTATTCCTCTATGGTCTTGAAATGATAGCTATAGAATCTCTGAGGAAGCACTTACGTATAATTCCTGATATGGTCTCGATGCGTGGGTAACTAAGAACATTCTTGGGAAGCACAAAGTCCTCTTCCCGTAGGTCCTGCGTACGAAACTAAAACCAACAGACCCTCTAGGGAAGCACTAAATCATCTATTCCCTCATTGATCTCCCACACCAGGTTCCACAGCCCTGAGCAGTCCGGTCATGTGTAATCGACTTTCATCATCCTTAAGTAAGTTAAAAAACTACTTGTCTAATAGATACCATTCTTCAAAAGAATTCCAACAGCAGGAAACACATGCAATCAGTGATAACAGGTAACTAACAATTGTAATAGGGTTTCCTCATCGCAATGGTGCCAAACAGCGATAAACAGCCGAACAGGAGAGGTAAACACCCATGGGGCGATCCTAAAACATGAAACTAAGCATAAATTAGCAGCAGTCCATCATAATCTAACAAGAAATCTAGGGTAGATAAACAATTGGATCAGAATCCAAATCCTGGGATACCCGACAAATGGGTATCCGGCACTTTTGCAACCAAAACTCAAATAACATCCACGTAGGGAAACAAAACACCTACCTAGATCCTTGGAGATCAATATACTTGAACCTCGGCCCGTGAATCGGCCTAGAACGAAGTAGATCTGCAAAAAAATCTAAAATGTTTAACCTCGGATAACTTATACGAGATGAAAAATCAGGAAGCAAGGCTACACAGGAACCAAGAACTCACCGTTGTGATTATTCTACAACCGACATAGTTTGATTGGAACAACCGGTGACAGATCAGTGGCTCAGAGAAGAATCGGCCACCTTGGACGTTTTGGACGGGATTAGGCGGAGAAGAAGACATTTACGGTCATTAGGCATGACCCCGGGTCGATTAGTGAAATAAAAAGTACATGGCATGTACTCTTAAAGTACACAGCGTGTAGTGGGTTTTTCCATACTCCGCCAAATTCGGCCTCCACATCACCCCTACATACCATGTTTGTGGCCTGGTCTGGGCCAATACATGGCTTCGGGTGACTGAGGAGTACACGGTGTGTACTCATAAAGTACACGACGTGTACTCTAAAAATTTCCTGATACTCCATTTTTCATTAAAAATCCTGTAAAAGAGTTTCGTACCTGAAACAGATGCTCTGGGTTCTTACAAACTTCCCACCTTAAATAAATTCATCCCCAAATTTCACTAGAAAGGCGTAGAAGAAGAAACCTCGAACATCTCTGGCCACTGTGATCGCATATTAGCCACCCTCTCCCAAGTCTCATCATGTATTCGGCCGTGCTGCCATATCACCCGTACCAGAGGAACATAACGTCCACAGTGTACTTTTGAACTATGATCAACAATCCTGATAGGATGCACCTCGAAAGATGCATCCTTCTCCAACTCATCCTCCTCAGGTTGAAAAACATGAGACAGGTCTGATAAATTCCCTCGAAGCTGAGAAATATGAAAGACGTCGTGCATAGCCTGGTACCTCTGAGATAACTGCAACCTGTAAGCAACCAGCCTGACTCTCTCTAGAACCTCACCCAGCCCGATGTTTCTTGGTGAAATCTTACCCTGTTTCTGAATCCTCTTGTGTACCAACCTCAGTGCGATATACAAGAAAACCTAATCCCCGACCTCGAACTCCAGAGGTCGTCTCCGCTGATCAGCATAAGACTTATGTCGAGACTATGCTGTCACCATCCTCTTCTGAATCACCTCTATTTGTTTTGAGGTCTCTTGAACAAGACGAGGTCCCAACAAAGCTATATATCTTGCCTCTAGCCAGTATAAAGGAGATCAACATGGCCTACCGTACAAAGCCTCGTAAGGTGCCATCTAAAAGGTCACCTGAAAACTGTTGTTGTAGGCGAACCCCACCAGAGGAATAAGCTTCTCCCAAGAACCCCCAAAGTATAGAATGCAATATCAGAGCATATCCTCAAGCACCTGGATTGTACACTTAGACATTCCATCAGTCTGGGGACGGTATGTTGTACTCAAAAGTACCTGTGTACCCAACGCCCACTGTAGCCCCTACCATAAGTGAGAAGTAAAATGCACATCCCTATTTAAAAAAATGGAGTGTGGAACTCCATGTAAACGTAAAATCTCTCGGATGTACAACCATCAGAGCTCATAAACACTGAACATCTCCTAGATCAGCATGAAATGTGATAAAATTGTGAGCCTGTCCACTACAACCCAAACCACATCATTTCTTCAAGGCGATATCGGTAAACCTGTCACGAAGTCCATCGTGACATCATTACATTTCTACTCAGGAATGGGTAACTGCTGCAAAAGCCCTAATGGTCGCTGATGTTCTACCGTCACCTGTTGATAGGTGGAACACGCCATAACAAAACTAGCCACATCCTTCTTCATACATGTCCAGCAATACTGACTGTGGAAGTCTCGGTACATTTTGGTGACCCCAGGATGAACTGCCCAAGCTGAAGCGTGGAACTCCCGCATCAGCTCCTCCCTTATGTCTGCTGAAACCCATGTGAGGCCATGAAAATGTATCACCTCATCATCACCTACTATCCACCCTGGAGTAGGGTCTCCATCTGACACACTCTCCTGTAGGACTAGGCCTTAAGGGTCTGATAGCTGCCTCATTCGAACTCAATCAAAAATGGTTGAGATAACAACTACATAAGAAAGAACTGTCTGACCCTGTCTTTCATGCACCTCCAGATGCATCTCAGAGAACAGAGCCATGAGTTTCCACTCACTGTTGGCCTCCTAAACTGCATGCTACTGAGTCCTCCTGCTCAGTGCGTCTTCCATAGTATTGCCTTTCCCTGATGTATTAGCAAGCTCAAAGTTGAAATATTGTAGGTACTTGACCCACCTCTGCTGTCTCAGATTCAATTCATGCTGTGTGAAGGTGTAATTGAGGCTCATGGCGTCAATATATACCATGAAATGATATCTCTTGAGATAGTTCCTCCAAAAACGAAAATCATGAACAACAGCCGCCAACTCCAGGTCGTGCGTAGGATATTCTATCTCATGTGGCCTCCACTACAAATATTCGTATGCAACAACACGATCTTCCTGCATAAGAATTGCTCTAAGACCGATGCCAGATGCATCACAGAAAACTGTAAAACTTTAGCCCAGCTCTAGCAGAACTAGAATCGGTGCTGAAGTCAATCTCTGCTTCAGCTTCTGGAAGGCTGAGTCACAGGCTTATAACCAAAAAAACATAATCTAATTCATATTCAAGGCCATAAACGGTGCTGTTAGGCATCAGAAGTCATGTATAAACCGCGTGTAATAACAAGCGAGCCCCAAGAAGCTCCGTACCTCGAAGATGTTCTTCAGCTACTACCAGGTAACTATTTCTCTCACCTTCTCTGGGTCTACTGATACTCTTGTCTCTGAGATGACATGACCCAGGAAGTAAATCTCATCCATCCAAAAGTGGCATGTTGGGAGTTTAGCATAAATCTGATGCTCCCTCAGTGTACTCAAAATGATCTCAAGATGGGTTTCATGGTCATGTCGAGTGTGAGAGTACACCAAGATATCGTCCACAGAGACCACGAAGAAGGAATCCAAGTAAGGATGGAACACTCGGTTCATCAGTGCCATGAAAACTGCTGGCACGTTCGTATATCTGAACGGCATAACCGTATAGTCATAGAGGCCACACATGCTCTTGGAGGCTGTCAGAGATATATCTGAAGGCCTAACGTGCAGCTGATGATAACCGGACCTTAAATCTATCATCGAGAACACCCGATCTCCTCGAAGATGATTGACGTTATCATCAATCCTCAGCATGGGATATCGGTTCTTCACCGTCAACTGGTTCAACATCCGATAATCCATGAAAATCATAAGGGCACCATCTACCTTGTTCGCAAACAGGGCATGCGAACCCCAATGAGAAGTACTAGTTCAGATAAAAGCCTTTGTCTACAACTCAGCCAACTGATTATTGAGCTCTTGCAACTCAGGTGTAGCCATCCTATAAGGAGGAATAGAAACCAGTGCTGCTCCTGGCACGAGCTCAATCTAGAAGTCTACATCATGCTCTGGAGGAAAACCTGAAATGTCTTATGGAAAGATATCTGGAAAGTGATCAATCACTAGAGGAAAATCTAACTGTGAAGTCCCCCGGTCATCCACATGAAGACTAGAAATATGGTTTGTAACTCCTCCTAGCCCATAATTCTTGAGACCAACTCGACTCACCTGAACATCCCACTCGCACTTATGAAGAATGATTCACCATCTGGTGATACAAAACTCACCCTGTGGCGATAGAAATCAATGAATGCCTAGAAGGGAACCAACCATTCCATACGGAGAATGATGTCACAACCCATCATATCCAGGATATAGAAGTCCCATGAGAAACAATACCCTGAAACCTTGAGATGGAACTCCATTCACTAATGTACGCTAGATTTCCTAGTTCCCAAGGGTGTTTCGAGAGTCAACATGTCAGCAGATGAAAAGTCCATTAGCTCTAGACATTTCACGACATCAACAGAGATAAAGCTATATGAAGCACCAGTACTGAAAAGGGATGAAATTAAAATTGAGGTTACAATTATCATACCACGAACTGCGGAATGTCCAGGATCCTGCTCCCGATGGATCTGCTCTACTGAAAATGTATGGCCAGTATCGCGGCCCTATGTAGTAGCCTGATATCCCTGAGCTGACCCCCTTGAGTCTGACTACCGCATCCACGACCTCTACCTTGGCATGCAGGACCTGAAGAACTCCAACCCCCAGTCTGCTGTGGGACTGGTAATCCTGCTCCTGAATGTGAGGTAGAAACAAATCCTCCTTCGCTAGCCGTTGGAAGAAGAACCCTGCAAAAACGTTGTAGATGACCCATCTTGCTGCAAACTCGGCACTCCACTGGATATGTTGGGAACAAAGTCTACTTATTCCCGCTCTTTCCGCACTGATAGCACACCACCTGGTTTCCAGAAGGAAGATCCCTTCTACTAGAAGATATACCTCGCTTCCTCGAGTCACCTCGATTAGACTCTCGGTGGAGCATCCTACTGTCAGTATGAAATGAGTGAGCCTTGGATGTTGAACTGCCCTGGTCAACAGCTCTAGTCTCCCTCGGATTTCATTCGGTGATCAGTGCCTGGTTGACTATCAGAGTAATAGAAGTCAACTGGAAAACGTTCACATGTGATCTGATCTCTAGTTTGAGTCCTTCCTCATACTTCCTTGCCAAAAACAGCTCATCATTTCCCAGAACGGGAGTGAAATTCTGTAACTCAGTGAAGCAGGAGGAATAGTCCATATCCCAAAGAGGACCCTATTGCAGGTTCATGAACTCGCTGGCCCTATCGGCCCTCAGCGTCGCTGGATAAAAGTAGTTGTAGAACGTATGCTGGAATTCGTCTGAAGCCATAGTCCGCTGGCACCCTTCCGGTGAGACTACATCCAACCATCTCTTGGCAGAATCATGTATCATGTAAGTACCGATCTTCACCCTTCTTTATGGGGGTCTCTTTAGATGCTTGAATATGGAAAGCATGGTTTCTAGCCATGACACTACAACCTGAGGTCCTCCATCTCTAGTGAAAGTTGGAGGATGCTGCTACTAGAAGACTCGTGTCATCTCTTCCATAGACGGAGATGGATGCTAAGCTCCCTGGAAGGTTTGCATGAACCTCATGGAACCCTCTCTGAACTGAACATCCACTCCAGTGTCCGAAATCACTATAGGTTCCATATCCGGAACAATCAGTGGAACTATTGGTAGTCCTTGGTCTGTCATATTAGTCGTACGATCACCGCCTAGTTCCTAACGTGCAACCGGAGGACGTCTTGGTGCCATAGCCCTGAAAGATCAAATGAACACCTCTGATTTAGGGTCATCAAGGAAAAAAAACAGAAGAGTACAAAATAATAATATGAGAGAGAAATACTTAAATTGGAAAAACATAAATACACGGTGTGTGTTTAAACTACACTACGTGTTTGTTAAAGCCCTTTACATGGGCATGTAATTCTTCCACCACTGGTTGTGTATCATTCCAGACTACACGACTTGTTGTCCCAAAACACAACATGTACTTGAACTCCACTACTCTTCCAGAGTCACTTTGCATGGCTAACCTACACGGTCCTCCTAATTCTAAACAACAGGGCGTGTGCACTAAGGACACGATGTGTACAATATAGGCTTCGGCAAACTATGTAGCAGGTTACACGGCCGACCAGACGGCTATCCCCTTACATGGCCTGTTCCGAACAAACACGGAATGTATTGGAGAAGATAACACTGACCCGTGTTGCTCGTGACATGACCAGGTACCTAGAATAAACTATATAGCGTGTTATTATAACACACGGGGTGTACTACACGAGTTACCCCAACCCGTGTTGTTAGTGACATGGTCGGGTACACGGTTGACTACTGCACAGCGTGTACTTATGGTACACCGTGTGTCCTTGAAGATTTTCCGCCACCCCATGTTTTTTTCACACTGATAACAACACTGTTTAAAAACTACACGGCGTGTATGAATAAAGTACAGGCCGTGTATTTTGGGATTTTCCGGGAAGTAGCTCTAAAACTTCTCTAATCGCTAGAAACACTGAAAAACAACCAGCTATGTGCTAAATTCCGATCTGTTGGGGCACATACTCCCCACAAATCATATCTTGACATCATTACAATTCATACAAAAAGTAAACAGCATAACAAACAATGATCCCCCAAATTCGGATCCTCGAGGGCCCATAACACCTCCTAGACCAGATCATGGCGCCCATACTAAACAGGCTATAAAATAAGTAATACTCTAACAGTGCAACAAGTATTTCTATCACAAAAACTACCACAATGGAATGCATAATATATCATGTAATCTCTCACAATAGCATAAAATACTAATGCACCCTAGATGGCATGGAAAAATTCATGACTAGTGATTTCCTACCCAGTGCCTATATAATGCATGAGATGGCACACCCTCATCTCATTGGGTTGCAACCAAGTAGAACCATAATCATATAAACTATAACAACACAAAACATGTGCATCACCCAATGGTGAAATATAATAAACGGTAACACTTGGAAAAACTGAAAATTGTAATTACGAGGTAATATAGATTTTGCTTGTACACGAGTTAATTACTCGCGTGCATAGTTATGTACTCACTACCCATTTCTTCCTATCCCTGGCTATTGTCTTAAAACAGTAAGCAATAGTAAAGAATGAAAACTCCTTTGATACCACTTTTTAATGAACCGAGTCCGGAGCCACATAACTGGTTCCCTGTACCATGTTCGCCACATGACCTCAAGTGCGTTTCCCAAATTCCTGAGGATACCGACTAGCAGCGAGGGCCTTGGTGAGTCAGTGGGGGAAACTATTCCCTCATTTGGTGAAGTATACATCGGAAGAATAAGCATGAACAATAGCGGAAGTAGTAAATAGCATGAAACAACTGAACTGAAAGTAAAAGAAATGTCTGATATAATAATGATGCAGAATGGTACATGTATCTATGGATAGTAGTAAGAAAAAAAGGTGCTGAAATACAACTGAAACCAATGTACTAAATGTAAACAGCAACTCCAGTAACATCGCGGGCCAAGGCCCGATCCCATGCTATCCAACTGCAACCAGCAATCACGTACCTGAGGTAGAAGGTCCACAATCCCTACCTATACCTGCAACCATATAATTTTTTGGGCCGAAATCAGGACCCAAACAGGGTGTGAGACTAATCTCAGAAGAAAAACACCACATGATTTGTTCCCTACTGTCAGTGAGTGATATAGCAAAAGTAAAGTTAAATAAATGCGGTAAACAACTCTAACAATTACCATTCCCATTCATTTAATTACACAACCTGGGAAAACCAGCAATGTTTTAAATTCTATGATAAGCAAGTGACATAACAGGTATCTAAGAAGACTACATAAACACAAGCAGTACGAAACCCAAGCTTCTTCTTTGGCTTGGTGGACTCGTCACAACCAACCATCCGAAATTCATACTAACTCTCTGGGTGGCTTAAACTAACAGACCCCTATAGTCCAGTAATCAAACAAGGCACAAATACACTGGGATGCTCTCACGTCAATTCTCATATGGTCTTGCAACGATAGCTACAGACTCTCTGTGGGAGCACTTATGTCTAATTCCCCCAGTGGTATCGATGCGTGGGTAACTAAGAACACTCTTTTGAAGCACAATGTCCGATTCTTGTAGGACCTGCGTATGAATCTAAAATCAACAGACCCTCTAGGAATGCACATAATCATCTATTCCCTCTTTGATCTCCCGCACCAGGTTCTCACAACCCTGAGTAGTCCAGTCGTGCGTAATCAACTGTTAGAAGACCTAATTAAGTTAAACAACTAATAGGCTAATAGCTACTATACTTAAAAATCATTACAACAACATGAAACACTTGCAATCAATGATAACAGGAAATTAACAATTGCGATAGGGTTGCCTCAGGGAAACAGTGCCAAACGGTGATAAACATTCGAACGAGAGAGGTAAACACCCATGGGGTGATCCTAAAACATGAATCCAAGCATAAATTAGCAGAAATTCATCATAATCTAACAAGTAATATAGGGCAGATAAACAATAAAATCAAAATCCTAAACCCGGGATACCCGACACATGGGTATCCGACACTTTTTCAACCAAAACTCAATGAACTTCAACGTAGGGAAAAAACCACCTACCATAATCCTCAGAGATCGATATACTTCAGCCTCAGCCCATGAATCAGCCTAGAATGGAGTAGATCTACAAAAATGTCTAAAATTTTCAACCTCAGATAACTTACATGGGAGGAAGAATCAGGAAATGAGGATACAGAAGAATGAAGAACTCACCGCTGCGAATATTCTTCAACCGACGATGTTTGATTCAGACAACCTGTAATGGATCCATGGCTTAGAGAAGAATCGGCCTTCTAGGATGTACTGTATGTGATTAGGCGGAGAAGTAGACGATTACAGTCATTAGGCGTGACCCCAGGTCAATTAATGAAATAAAAAAGCACACAGTGTGTACTCTTAAAGTACACAGCATGTAGTGGGGTTTTCCATACTCTGCCAAATTCGTCCTCCATGTCACCCCTACACACCGTGTGTGTGTCCTGGTCTTGGCCAACACACGGCTTCGAGTGGCCAAGGAGTACACAGTGTGTACTCATAAAGTACATAGTGTGTACTCTGAAAATTTCCAGATTCTCCATTTTTCTTTAAAAAGCTCGTAAAAGAGATCCGTACCTGAAAATGAAGCTCGGGGTTCTATCATTGATCATTTATCATTGAATATGATATGAAATATCATAAGATATTAATAAAAATAGTAAGAAAACATTATTCAATAAACACGAGTCATGAGAGATTAACAAAGTAATGATAATAAGCTTACAATGATAAAATATTTTCAACGTTACTATAAACATTCGTATATGAAACATTACATTCATGGGAGACACCATTAGTGACTACTCTTACAAGAATATAAAATTGAATCATTAAAAATATTTTCATGAGATATTAAAATTATACCATTGTAATAGAATCATATATAGGACCCCACCAATCATCGTTAAATTAAATGGGATTAAAAAACATCACAAATCTTGTGGAAAATAAATAGGATCCATATTAATTTCAACATTTCATTAAATCATATCCCATGAAAAAATATGTGGTGTTCATTAAAACATTATTATGGTATAACGTGTGGAAAAGAAACAAGTTTCACAAAAATAAAGTCATCATAAAAATGAAATATTTATAGAATGTAAAAGAATAGAATATTTGGATCTTATCACGGTTAAATCCTAAGTAACCACAATCTATATCAACAATGATAATGAAGTATTTTGAATGAAAAATTATTTGTAATTTTTGTTGAGTAATAATTATTTCATCGAAAATTATTTTTTAAAAATAAACATGTCAAATTATGTTGGAAATTATATTGTTTGAAAATAATATTGAATATTATAAAAGAATATTTAAAAAAATTAACATATCTTGAGGAATATACCTTTTACAAAATATTTAAACAAAAAAAAATTATAATAAATTTTTTAAAAAAATTAACTTGAAAACATATAAATGATTAATTAAAAATCATATAAAATATTTCATGGTTAAAATATACGTGAAAAAACATTTTTTATAAAATTAAATTTTAAAAATATAATATTGTGAAAATAACCTTGGATAATTATAAAAATAATCATTATAGGAAATAATGTACAAGATGATTTGATGTTTTTATACTGTACACGTCAAAACAAAGATTATTTTCAAGTTTTTAGGGAAGGAAAAATAGGAAATGTATATAAAAATAAAAGAACAGAAATATAGAAACCTGATTTAATGAATAAAACATAGGTTAAAATGTATTTTTAAAATATTAAGATAATAATAAAACATTTTTTATAATATTTTTTAGAAAACATGTTGTTGGAAGAAAGTTGATTTCTGACTGTAGATTGAAATATTGTTAGATTTTGATAAAAACATATTTGAAATTAGTTTATTTATCATAATGTTTAAAATTGTATTATTATACTAAATAACTATATGAGAAGAATATTCCTGAGGTTCTTTTGAGATATGGATCATAATATTTAATAATCAGAATCCTATTCATATACAATCATCATAAATGATGAGGCTTAAATATAAAAATATTACCACTTAGGTAACATTGAATCATAATAACCATGAACAATTAAGATAAAATGAAGCATTAAATATGATTATTATAAATATATTAAAGATATTACATTACATAGGTCCTTTCTATACACCTCGTGAAATATTAGTAGCCGAACATAACATATACATCAATGAAGGAAAACTAAAACAATAGTATCTTCCCATTAGTCATGAATTCTGTTGTATATTTTCATTCATCATGTTTAATAAATTCATGTTCATTATAAATTTATTATCTAAAAGTAATTATAGATATCATATCATATATAATTTTTTTAACAATTCATTACATAATTTTCTATAGTTCAATTGTAAATGTGTGTTTTTGGTAATAACCCCTTTGTTTTTCTTATATATTTTGATTTGTTATTTTTTATCAAAAATTAATAATGGTTCCATAAACTCAAAAATAATATAAATTATATAATTATCATTAATATTCTATATATATATATTTATTTATATAAACCCCTAAAACATAGTGATAGAAAACTAAATAATCTGTTAATTGAGATGGTAGATCTTATTTATTCATGAATGTTGATTCCATTTTTATGTTGGGTTGAAATAAATAAATTTGAATTATATAATATAATTTTATATTTCTATGATATTTATATCACATATATTAAATAAACCCATCCATAATAAATTTTATTTAAACAATTAATGAATCACACTGCTTCATGGGCTGGTATTCTCCTCAAACAGAAGAGATTTTATCGTATAATCAAAAAGAGAAATACTAAATATATTTGTGATATAATATTTGTAAAAACATAGTAATATAATAAATATCATATAAAAATAATAAATTGATCATTATTTCTGTTCGTTAGAGGTGGTAATGGAAAAATGAATGACATTCGTTCATGGGGCAATATTCTGCCACACACATTAACGATTATTTCATAACTTATTTGATGGATGTTCGGGTTTTTATATTAAATTATATTAAAATAAATATATTTATATTTATATTTAATATAGTGTGGTTATTATATCACAACTATTTAATAAATGTTTATGGTATTGGAAGAAAAAATAAAACTCAAACACTCATTGATGAACATTGCTTCTTCTTCTGGTATCCTCTATAGGTTTTCACTAAAAGTCTTGCTTGGATTCATTTAAATGCATAACAATTCCTGGTGGATGATATTATGGATGTCATGTAGAAATTTTTTCATGGATTTTCCAAACCTAAATGGTATTAGGTGTGATATGGGGAAGATAAGTGCATGCCTTTTATAAGTTCGGTGGGTGACACACTTGTAATTTTATTGAAGGAGAGATTTTCACTAATTTTTTTATGTAACAAGTCCCCATTAATGAACCAATATAACCAATTTAAGGGATAATGTCTAAAAAATATATGTAAATTTATTTTGGAAATGTTTTGAGTAATTGTTTACCCTTATCATTTTAGTTTACCTCTGTGGAAATCCTATTTTTTCCTTAACCACTTTAAAGATATATTAATCATTATATATTTATATTTGTAAAATTTTAATATTACCTTATTTGACAATATAAATTATATTTATTCTAATTATTAAGTGTATAATTCCATAAATCAATAACATAATTTTATAATTTTAATTAAAAATTAATCTCACATGTGCAATGATAAAGCAGGTTTTTTGAGACAAAATGTTCAAAATGTTGAATTTTTTTATATCATAATTAAATATAAAATGGATTTTATATTATTTAAATTATATTATTGTATGTATATATTAATTCATTTTCTATTAAAAATTTTTAAAATATATTTTCACTGTATAAATTATTTAAACACAAATAAAGTTCTCAACTGAAACCTTATATTTTCACTATTCCTCAAAAAATTAGTCTTTTTTAGAACATTATAAAAATTACTCCCCAATATTATATCATCATGTTGAATTAATAAAAAAAATGTATTTCTAATATTAAATTTTATAAAAGTGAAAATACTAAATTCAAAAAAAACATGTAGACGTGAGGGAACATGAGAGTTTTAGATATGTGTACTAATTTTTTCAGAAACAAGATGTTTTCATATTAACTCTATATATAAAAATAATCATTGTAGAAATATAATTTAAAATTAATTAATATCTATTAAATATAATTAAAATAAAATATTCCTTGTTTGTTATTATATTAATTTATTAAAACGAATAAAAAATGTGAACATTAAATCAGTTAAAATAACATTATTTAAATAAAAAAACAATTATACTAAAATCCAATATAAATTTGAATAAAAGGTAATTCAGTTGAATAAATATTACTAAATAATTATTATGTATATTTAAAACATAATAATGTATTTAATTTATCAATCTTATTGAAATTAATTTTTTTTTACAAAAAATGAATATTTTCCACTATTCACTGAAAAATTTATATTTTCTAAAAAAAATTCATATTTCACCAAAATTAAATTTCAATATGAATATTACAAAAATATAATTCATTTTAAGAATTAATTATTTGAAATATATATACATTAATTATAATAAATTTTCTAAAGGGAAGTGAAAATTAATTTTTAATAAAACATATTTTTGATGAATAAAAATACAATGTTAAACATTAAATTATTATATAATAATAAATAATGTATAAATTTATATTAAAAAAGATTTTCATTTGAATATTTCAAAAAAATAATGTTAATCATACTTTTATAATTTACAACTATGTTATAATGGCCATATTTAATGTAATATTATTTCATGGTTCGCTAATTCTCAGTGACACGTGTCATGAAGACATTCAAAGAGACTCATTGTTTTGTGTAACACAAGCTACAATTGGTGTTTCTAATAATTCAATATATTCTCATTAATTCAGGTAACAAATAATACATAAAATATTAAATTCATATTTAATAATATTTCTCAAATTTCCTGGGTGTTACATTCTACCCACTTAAATGAATTTCACCACCAAAATTCATCTCAATCATCAAAGACATAACATTTGAAAATTTATTCATAGAAACCCACATCATTAATAAGGATAATAAAACATAAACAAGAAAAATAAAATGGTATTTTTTTAAATTCATCTAGAATGACACCTAATTGGTTTTCAAAAATATGAACATAGTGGAATGTGAAAACATATACATATAATAGAAGTATACCCCCTAAATACCGATGGAGTGTAATAGAAAACATTTATCACATGAAAGTTGGTGATCCATAAAAGGAAAATTACTACCAAAACATTAACCAATAAGTCATTAAAATATCATTTATATCATAAAAATAATCCTAATAGGGAAACATTTTGTTTCATTATCCATTTCTTAATATTTTTGTTGTGTCTGGATTAATTTATTCTTCTTCTGTTACATTGAGAGGTGTATTTTTTTAATTTCTTAAGACCTACGTAGAATAAAAAACAATAATAATTTAATAATTCTATCTATATTTTAAAAAACATAATACTCATTATCCAATATGGATAAATATTCTTATGGCGATGTAATACGATAATCTCTAAAACATCATCCAATGTTCAACATAAACCATTAAAAAATGTTATACATTATAAACCTTCAAACATTAAAATTTTATAAATAAGGTTAATACATTTCTCAATATAATTATAACATTAATATCAATTACATCATAAACTAGATTATGATTCTCAAATACAAATAATGTGAATACCTTAATCCATATTTTTTTGAATCTTGGTAATAATAAGAATTACCATAAAACATTAATGAAAACATGCATGATTTCTCATTCAATGAATAAAACCTCCTTTTATATAAATTATTCTATGGATTCAACAATTTTGTAAACTCCATCAGTGATAACATAATCCACGTTGTCCAAAAATTATAAATTAGTACATTGGTCATCAATGATATACAATTTACATTATCCAAATCAATCATCCCTTCATCGAAAAATAAATATTTAAACCTCAGTAACATTATAAGGATTATTTTTTCATTAATTATGTGTTTTATATGAATATCAACTTAACATTAAATCACATTTATATTTTATCAGAATATTTAAATATATTATTCCATGTTCAAAACTAATAAAAATACTCTATACCATACTTTTATATTTCACATTTAACATAATATAATTCATGAATAAATGTACATAAGTAATAAAATCCATATTCATAAATAATTACCATGTAATAATTATGTCCATGTTCTAGAAATTAATTTGTGGTTCAGGGATGTGAGATGGGTATTTACCAAGTTATCCCCACATAACACATTGAACTCTTTATCAATTAGTTACTATATGGCCACCATTTCATCAAAGATGACGTATCTAAATCCATTTTCAGTTTACCGATATGTTATTCTCCCAATCTTATTTAAATAGTGTAATCCAAATATTGTTTTCAAATTTTCATTACCACAAGAACATTTATAAATATCCATATTATTCATATTTGATGTGTTATAAATCTAACATAATTTCACATTATTAATAATATATAGTAATAGAATATTAGGTATAATCAAAATGTCTTTCTCTATATTCATCATGCGATCTGGTTCCTTGTAGTCACTAAATTTTCAAATAGATTTAAATCTAACATAATTAATTCTAGTTTAATCCATTGTAAAAAACCAGAAATTATTTTATGAGTAATTACAATCATAGTGCGAGTCCATATAATAATGAAAAAAAACCATTATCGGATTACAAAATCATGGCACGATATTTTTAGTCATTGACAACACATGTTTATCCTAGTTCATTCATTTTAATCTTCTATCTAAATATTTATTTATGGTTTTTAATGAGCCTCTGAATTTTCAAATCATATACCATCATGTGTGTCAATATTGTAAAGCATCGATCACGTTGTCAACAACCAAGTATTGATAATGTCCAGCTCATTTCACCCTTTCATTGTTACTGATCAAAGGCACCACTCTTCTAAAGAAACATCCACATGGATTATAATGGTATGTATGTAATTTCATGGAAACCATGTTCTTAATATTTCACCAAAATTCCAAGGATTTTTCTAATACATTGGATCATCCATAGATAAATCCGTAGAGAGAGCCCAAGATATCCCTTAGAAAAATCCCTAGTGATATAACTAGCCTTTTCTCATTGTAATATCCAAAGATTAACTAAACAATTACTATAATTCCAAATATAGTGACACAATATTATCATACATTGGTATTAATTCTCCTTATATTAGTATTGATTACCATACACAAACACACTTCTAAAGACCATAATAGTTCATAGAACTTTGAATATTGGAAAAAAATATTCAGAATTCATGTATGATCTTCAATATCAACCATAAATATTTCCCCCTTTTGTATATTTTATAAATAATCCCAACACAAATCCTTTCATCGTAACATTAGGAAGGTAAATATAAGAATGTATGTGCTCTGATCCTCAGTATGGGATTAAAAGGGAGATATATATCCCTAACGTGAACATAAGGGTATGGGAATATGAGAATAACATAAGAAAACCAAACCATAAATATCAAAGATCATAATACCATGTCATAAAATAATTATTATATATTTATAATTCATGAATAATAAGGAAATAAATGAACATGAGTCATGATGGAATAAAATATTCACAATACACAGAACTGTATAATAAAAATTAGCATATAAAAAAATTTACTTACTATTCAAGACTTATTATAAAAACATATAAGTGAATTTTAAGGGTGGATACTCCTCCCAGGTGGGACACACCACCATCCCATGTTGCATCCATTTCCTTATTATTTAATGGATTCACTCCCGAAACCCTCATTGTAGTCTTGGTTCACTCTAATGAATATCATAGTGGACAAATTCCCTTACTATATTTAGTTAACTCTCCATTCCAGTCCTATATGTGTATGGATATTTAAATATTAATAATTGATTTTTATCGAGATATATTTCCCAATAATAATTGGATAAAATCTAACCACACTATTTAGTTATATCAAAACCACATTCATATATTAAAAATCACATATATGTGTACCATAAGATCATTAAAAATGCATCATATTAGAACCGATGAAAGGAAATGGGATTCATAATATTTTTATTAGAACATATCCAATGTCAAATTATATTATTTCATAATAATATCTTAATTTCATCAAATTATTACCCATTTAATAATAATCAACTTTCATAATCATTGATCTTAATATAAATATTTAACGGGAAACAAGTTTAATAAATATCTCCTTTCTCATAAACATAAAACTTTTAGAGATATAATAATAATTCTATCCTTATTTCTTATTCCCATCCAATAATAATTAACCTAAACTATATAATTTTTGATGAAGAAGGATTTTTATAAAAAATAACCTTCAAATATTTCATACGGAAAAAAGTTTTTTTGAAAAAAACTTTTTAAACCTAATAATTATTAAATATATTAGAAAAATATTTATTTGAAAATACTCTAAAATATGTATAATGAAATATTTAATAATTTTTTCAAAAATTTGTTGACAAAAATATATTTGAAAAATATTTTTTAAGACAAATAATTGTCTACATAAATTTTCTTTCCAAACACCCTTGATGTCTTTTGAACGAAGAATTAAAAATATTTTAGAACTGTTCTTGAAAAAAATATCATTTTTTAACAAATTTAATAACATTAAATTTTTTTAAAATATTGTTCATTGAAAATATACATTAAAAAATATAATATAATCATTAAAGGTAATAATTTTCATTATGATTGGTTGTTTTTTTCATTCCATACTTATTATAACAAAAATTCCATTCACATTTTTTGTTAAAATCTAAATAGGAATGTATTAAAAACAAAACATGAATATTCCTTTAAAAAAATTTAATAGTTGATAAATGTTTTTAAATGTATTTTTAAAATCATATAAGAATATTTAAAAAATAACATTTCTTCTTTGAAAACATTGTTTTAGAAGAAAATGTATTTATAATCGATGAGGGGAATAATGTTTTATTTTCATAAAAGATATTATCAATTTTTTTATTACAAACTATTGGAAGAATGGTACTATTACATTAAAATATAATGAATTAAAATATGACTTGATACATCATGAGTTTCATTATAGAGGGATTAAAAGAGTTTATTTTATAAAAAATAAGCATAGATAGTTCTGAAAAATTGATGAGATGGTAACATAAATCATTACCATGTTCGTGATGTTGACTCATAAACCCCATGAATAAATAATAAAATATTTAAATTATTATATCACGTGGAAAAATAAATTTATTATATTACAAGTAAAATGGTTAGTATATATTTATATATATAGTGATAAAATATTGCTTCATAACATAATTTAAGTCTCAAAGAAGGAAAGATGAGGAAAAATTTTCTTATTATAAGTCTTGACTTCTGCGATACTCATTAAAACCTCCTGTATAACAAATATATGTTTAAAATACTTATATTATAGAAATTTATTTATATATATTATACAATATATTGTTTTCTAATGCTATTTTATGACATGTTTATTAACAATATAAAATTAATGATACATTTGAGGTAGTACCAGCATTATTTTTCATATATATTTTTATTTGTTATATTTTTTGTCCAATTAAATTTATCAGAGTTAAATAATATCCTTATTTATAAACATGATATAACTATAATGTATAATTAGAGTTGACCTCACCTGTTTTTATAATCCCAACTATGCTTTTACATACATTGATACTCCCAATTAATGTTTATCTATATTTTAATTCTCTCAATATATGACATTATATCTGATAATAATATTTAAATAATCCATGAGATATGTTAATCAATGATTATCCATGTTTGTATGATTTCTGAAGTAATTCAATCCCAATCAGATATGTTTTGCAAAAAACAGATGAGTGTTAGTCACTAATCTGTGTATAGATACTGATACAGAGCAACCGCTACTTAGTCTACCGATAGACAGAGTTATGAATAAGCTAAGGTCACCGATACGTAGAGCTACTGATAGGCAGATCTACCGATATGTACAGAGCTACTGATATGTACAAATCTACTGTTAATCATAGAAAAAAGTCACTGATGTAGATACCTATCAATAAAAAAAGTCTTCTGATAGTACAGAATGGAGCTATCGATGTGCATAAGTCTACCGATACACATAATCACTGGAACTAAGAAAGAGCTACTGATAGACCATAGTTACTGATAGACCAAGAGCGACCGGTATACAGAGTTACCAATAGAGTCAGTCTACTAATAAAAGGAGTTACTTATACCAAGAGCTACTGATGCAAGGAGTTACAGATACCTAGATCTACCGATGAAAATACCTACTGATTCATGTTCAAAGAGCTACCGATGCAAAGAGCTACTGATACAAGTTCAAAGAGCTACCGATGGAAGGTCAATGTTACAAAAAGTCCACCGTACACGTCTACCAATAGAAGGCTACTAATTATTGACCAACCAGTAATACTCTATACTCAATACTATTTATTTATTAAGCAAAAGATTACATTTGAATCTTTTAATGTAGTTAATGTTATTTAATGATTTCTGTTGCCATTTCAGGGAACCGTACATAGTACCCAAGAAAAAAAGTAATCATTTTTTTCATTAGAGCTGAAATATATAAAAGGGAAGATAAAGATCTAGCTGGTTGTAGTGAAGACGGGCTATGCATATAGTGAGAATCAAGGAACAAGGAAGGAACATGAAGGGTGAAGAAGAAAAAGACTCAACAGCATTCAAATGTGGTGCATTAACACAAGACTACATCCATACTCCAAGAACACTGGACATACATAATGAAGTTATTCTCTAGAGGAGAACACAAGCTGCATCTTGAGTGAAGAAATAAAACAAACACCTCACGCACACAAGATGATAAGCTGAACCTAGAACCAAGGAAGAAAATGTTAATCTATTTTTCAGAACAAGTACCAGAGAAGGACTCGGAACCTTACTGACCAATCAATGGAGTCTAGAGATGCACTAAAAATCACTAAATCTTTTATAAAAGCATTCGCACTTTCTTATGTGATTCTTTCATTTACATTTTGAGCAGTGTGTGTACCCTGTTTATTTTACACACACACTATCTCCTGAGATAAGATGGAGGATACTTAAATCCTCATTAAAACTATATAACTCTTTTGTATCCCATAGTGGATAGTGGTAGAGGTTGAGTAGGACCTAGACAGCTGTGAGCTGTTTTTTGTTTTACACGTATAATTGTGGTAGAGTTCATTGGAACTGGAAAGTATTGCACTGTTGTTTACCCCGATCTAGGGTGTGGTTCAATTTATATAAATTTTTTTAGAGGACTAAGTCTCATATTGAGATTGAACCTCTTGGTTACATCTGTTGTGCATTTTAGTTTACGTCATAACTATACTATATAATTCAAATTCTGCTGCTAACTACTTTGAAATATAATTTATTTTAAAGTTACTTTGATAGTTAAATTAGCAAGTGTTTATAATTATTGTAAACCAGTAAGTTAGTTTCAAAAGTCAATTTAATCATCAGATTAATTAAACTGAGACCTAATCATTCGTTGAGAAACTAATTGAACATTTACAATCAATATAAGATCACTACAGTTTAACATGGTTTTTAAATAGGAGGATTTAAGAGAAATATTTTTAACAGAAATTTTAATTGGAACTCAATTCACCCCCCCACCCTCTTGAGTATCCACTCCGACCAATATTTGGTATCAAAGGTTGTTTTTATTAAAAAAAATTCAAAAGATTCTTTTTTACAACTGTTATTTTATTTACATCATTAATGATCTTAAATTTCTGTTAGTTTTAAATTTTACCTCGTAAATATATTCTCTAAAATCTAGTTATAGATTATAGAATAGAAGGTGCTGCTGCTACCCCGCCACCTTTCTTTAATGGTAAAAATTATGCTCAGGGGAAACTTAAGATGAATATTCATTTAGAAAGTATGAGTTTTGATATCTGGACTGTTATAGAGTCACAATATAAAATTCCAAACACTAAAAGAACAACTTGGGATGATCCTACAAAGATTTATTACAATAATAATTGTAAATCTATGAAAGCCATGTATTTTTTTTAGGATATGAAGAGTTTAATAGAATATATTCTTGAAAAACTGCCTATGAAATATAGGCTACTTTGAGTGTTTCCCATGGGAGAACAACCAATGTTAATGAAATGAGGCTAAATACCTATACTATTAAATTTGTTAATTTTAAAATGAAATCGGATGAACCTATTTCTGACATGTATCTCAGGTTCAATGAGATTGTCAATACTATGAGATCTCTTAGAAAGGCTATTCCAGCAATGGAACAAATTATGAGGATATAATGATGTATAATAGAAAGATGGAGTGGCACATCTATTTCCATTATAGAATCATGCGACATAAGAACAATCCCTATTAAAGAATTAATAGGTAAGCTTATGATGTATAAGGATGAACATAAAGTAAATTTGGAAGAAGTTGATGAACCCAAGAGAAAATCTGTGGAATTGATGTCTACTTCATCTAAGAGAAAAGACAAGGAGAAAATACAAGTACCTACTGAATGTTCAACCAGTGAAGATTTGGATTCATACAGTGATGAGGAAATGGATCAAATATCCAGGATATTTAAGAAGTTCTATAGGAAAAAAGAATTCATAAAAAAATCAATCTACAAATGTAAGTATGAAAAAAGAGGTAAGTGGAAGAAGGATTGGAAGAAATCTGATAAAGAAGATGATATAGTCTGCTATGAATGCAAAAGTAAAGGACACATCATGGCTGACTGTCCAAAATTAAAATTCCAAAAGAAACATTATTATAAGGAGAAGAAGTAGAAGAAAGCTATGAAACTACTTGGAGTGATTTAGACGACATCACAAGTGAATAAGAAGTTTCTAATTCTGAAACGAATCGTGCAAACATGTGTTTCATGACCAACACATCTAAGGTATCCTTAGATACTCCTGTCTTAAATTCCTATTATTCTAGAGATGGTGCAGAATCTGATTCTGATTCCGAAGAATTGTCTAAGGATGAATTGTTTGAATATTGTAACATGCTGGAAGAAACATTTAATGAACATAAGGATAAATATAAGTCACTTAAGAAACAACATTCTCTCACTACCAATGTTAAATATTCATTTGATATAGAAAATGAAAAGAATGATCAACTGTTAAAGGAAAATACAGAACTGAAAATGTCTAATGAGAAACTTAGAAAGGACATAGAAAAATTTACAAATGGAAATGATACTATAACTCAAATGTTAGGAAAGAATGTTGCACTAAAATACACTATTGGATTGGGATAGCAACATGGAAAAAGACAGCCCACTAAAACTCAATTTATTCCTAAATTTGGACAAAATTCTGCTTGTTCTAGTTCTGGAAATTCATATGATTCCACTAGTTATTCATATTAATATAGATCAAATAAAGATTATATTTCAAAATATATTGATTATGAAAATAATATGAGACCCATAAAAAAAATTTGGGTAACCAAAGCTTTTATTTCTATCCTTTTTGGACCCAAGAAGATCTGGGGACCAAAGTCATTTTCCATCTAAATGTGTTTTCTTGGAAACCTCTTTGAAGAGTTCCCACAAGAAGGTATGGTACTTGGACAGTGGATGTTCAAGGCACATTTCGGAAGATTGCACATGATTCAAGAGTCTAATCAATGTTGATGGATTCCATGTCATCTTTGGTGATAAATCTAAAGGAATAATCATCGGCCTGGGCCTGATTGGTAACAGTAATTCAGTTTTTATTTATAATGTTTTATTTGTTGATGGACTTAAGTATAACCTGTTATATATTTCTCAATTATGTGATGATGTCTTTAATGTGAAATTTGAAAATGATTATTGTAATGTTTCTAAATCTAAAAATGATTTAGTATTTTATGCTTTAAGAAATGAAAATGTTTATATTGTTGACTTAATTTCTTTAGCTAAACAAAAATGTTACTTGTTTAAATGTATTTCATAAAGAGTCTTGGATTTGGCAGGGATGATTAGGTCACTGAAAGATCTATTCACTTATAAAATTGACTAGGAAGACCTTGGTTTGATACCTACCTAATCTTGAATTCCCAAATGACAAATTTTGCAATCTCTGTCAAAAGGGAAAACAAAATAATGTTTCTTTTAAATTAGAGAATAATGTTTCAACTTCTCAACCTCTCGAGTTGGTTCACATGGACTTGTTTGGAGATTATATAGTTTCTAGATTAAATGGGAATCACTATGTCTATGTACTAGTATATGACTTTTCTAGATATACTTGGTTATACTTCATAGCTTAAAAAAGTGAAGCTTGTTCTTACTTTGTTAAATACTCCAAGTCTGTAGAAAACCTTATTGGAATTAAGATTAAATCCCTGAGAAGTGATCATGGCTGTGAGTTTAAAAATCAAGAGTTTGAATCTTATTGCTCACATAATCACTATAGTCACAACTATTCTGCTCCTAGGACACCTCAATAGAATGGTGTAGTAGAAAGAAGAAATAGAACCCTTCAAGAAATATCAGGAACTATGATTAATGAATATGACCTGCCTATTTATTTTTGGGCTGAATTTGTGAATACAACTTTTTATAATATTAATATAATTTTGATTATATCTGTTCTCAAGAAGACCCCATATAAAATATGGAATAATAGAAAATCTAAAGTTAGTTACTTTAGAGTCTTTGGCTGAAATGTTTTTATTGTCAATACAATGGATAATCTGGACAAGTTTGCTTCTAAGAGTGATGAAGGAATTTTCCATGGTTATTCTTTAACTAGATAAGACTATAGAGTATTTAATAAAAGAAAAAAATGTGTGGAATAATCTTTTCACATCATGTTTGATGAAACTGATCCACTTGAGCCAAAAACCTCTCTTGAAAATTGTGAAGATGATTTGACTGTTCTGGACCTTAATGATAAAACAAAATAACCTTCTGTAAAAATATCCAGTTCTGGACATATTCCAGAATTTGTTACTATAGAACAATAACTTATAGATGAATCTAAAATTTCTAGTCCTACCTTTACTAGATCAACTAGGATTCTAAATAATCATTCATTAGATGTTTTTGTTGGTAATCTTGATAGAGGTACACAGACTATAGCTTCTCTAAGAAACTAGGTTGAACATCAAGCATTTCATTCACAGATAGAACCGAAAAATGTCAATGATGAAATAAATGATGAATTTTGGGTCATAGATATGCAAGAAGGGTTAAATAAATTGGAAAGAAACAATGTCTGGGAATTAGTTGACATACCCAAGGACAGTTTCACAATAGAGACTAAATGGGTTTTTAGAAACAAAGTTGATGAGTCTGGAAATATAGTTAGAAACAAATCTATGCTGGTTGCACAAGGATATAGTCAAGAGAAAGGTATAGACTATGAGAAAACCCTTGCATCTGTAGAAACATTAGAAGCCATTAGGATCTTACTTGCCTATATTGCTCATCTGAATTTCATGTTATATCAAATGGAGGTCAAATGTGATTTTCTAAATGGGTTTATAATTGAAGATGTGTTTTTTGAACAACAACCTAGATTTACTAATCCTCATTTTCCAAATAATGATTTTAAACTTTCTAAATCTTTATATTGTCTAAAACAAGCTCCAAGAGCTTGGTATGATAGACATAGTGATTTACTTCTTTCAAAAAAATTTACTAAAGGGTTTTCTAATCCAACTCATTTTATTAAAAAAAATTATAAAGATGTTTTAATAGTACAAAACTATGTAGATGATATTATTTTTGGATCATCTAAACATTCTTTATATACTGATTTTCAAAGAGTAGGCAAAACGAATTTGAAATGAGTTTAATGGGAGAAATCAAATATTTTATTGGATTTCATGTTTTTCAAAATGAAAATGGTAATATTTTAAATCAATGTAAATATACAAAGGATCTTTTAAAATGGTTTTGTTTGAATATTATTAAGGAATTTGATACTCCTATGAGTACAATGTGTAAATTTGATGCAAATGAAGCTGGAAAGCAAGTAGATCAAACCAATTACAGAGGTATGATTGGAGGATTACAATACCTTACTACCAGTCGACCGGATATTATGTTTAGTGTGTGTATGTGTGCATGATTTTAAGCTAATCCAATAGAATCTCATTTACTTGCTGTTAAAAGAATTTTTAAGTATCTTAAATACACTGTAAATGTAGGTTTGTTTTAACCAAATATAAAATCCTCGGAGTTAATGACTTATTCAGATGCTGACTTTGCTGGTTGCAAGTTGGATACAAATACCACATCTAGAACATGTCATTTCTTGGGAAAATCCTTAGTATATTGGTGTTGTAAGAAGCATAATTATGTAGCTTTGTCCACTGCCGAAGCAGAGTATATAGCTACTGGTAGTTGCTGTGCACAAATTATGTGGATGAAACACAGTTTTTTAAACTATGTATATGATTTTAATCATGTTTCTATCAACTGTGACAACACTAGTGCAATAAAAATTTCTAAGAACTCTGTATCTCACTCTGGAATCAAACACACTGATGTAAGGTACCATTTATTGAGAGATCATTACCAAAAGGGTGATATTACTCTTGAATTTATAGGCACTGAACATCAATTAGCTAACATTTTCACCAAACCTTTAAGTTCGAATAGGTTATGATAAATTATACATGAGTTAGGAATGATCAACATTGATCGGTATCTACCTCATCAATGTAACCTCATCGATGTAACCCCACTGATGTAATACCTCACCGATGTAACCTCAACGATGTAACCTCACTGATGTGATACCTCACCAATTTGATACCACACCGATAGACCTCACTGATAGTAATTCTCACTGATAGTACCTACTAATGAGTGCACTGCTTTAATCTTCTGTCTGCCACCATAATTTGATTCGTTTTTACTTTATTTCATTTTAATTATTTATTTTATGATTCCTAAATGATAAAAACTATGTAATAGTTACTTCTCAATCAACCAAGCCTCAAACCCTTACCCTCAAACCATATCTCAAAAATCTCTCAAAAACCCGAAATCTCTTGAACCAGAGATGGAAAAAACCAAACTTCCTACCATCAGAGATGACATTGATGAGAAGAAAGCAAAGAAGCAGAAGTCTGAGCTAGAAGAATGTGGTAGTGTTGGTAGAACCAGGTCGGCTAGGCGAACAATGATTCCTTATTTGTAGAATAGAGTTATTGTGATTGGAAAAGATCTGTGTGTGGAATGGTTGTTGCCTACCAAGTTGTTAGTGCTCAAAGTGTTGGAAGATCAAAAGTGGGTAGATTGATTTTTGAACAACAATGGCCCCTAAAAAATGAAGCATCTGAAACAGTTTTTTAAGTTTTTAGGCAATGAGAAATCAAAAGATGTGAACCGAGTGACTTCTTTTTTGAATGGAAAGAAGATGTCTTTTTCAGCTATTGAGTGGGATGAATGCCTGAAGGTTCGACACGAAGGTGTATATAGATATGTCTCGAATGTTATTCCACCTATAAGTGATATATTTGATTATGAGACATACATGGAGGAGCTCACATGTGATGGAAATCAAAGACTAGTAGTGGCTACTGAAATGGATGGAGAGAACAGATTGATGTTCCAATTTGTTCAGCATATCATAATACCAAGGAGAGGAGACATTGTGAATTTTAGATATCAGGATATTTATCTCCTGCATCTCTTGAGACATTGTGTAAAAGTGAATATGTGCGGATTGCTGATGATCCAAATGGAAGACATGACAAGGAAAAAATCAAAGACTAATGTACTATTCTTTTCCAAGTTGATCTAAGTGATGATCAGAGTGAAAGGGGTAGATGATTCTAAAGATGATAGAGTGGTAGTAATGAACAACTTCTGTATCACAACCACTGTTTTCAAATACATGAAGATAAATTGGAACCCTTGGAGAGGATAGTGGTTTATAATGACCAGAAGGTATATAATAAATTCAATCCTATGAATCATCCTACAAGACCTAAGGATGTGAGGTATCCTGGCCAAGGACCTGATGAAGAAGAACCATAGTACAGTGATGAGACTGAATAAGAAGAGACTACTATTGATGATGGAAGAGATCAGGACATGCCTCCAAGTCCAGTTGCTGAAATTGTATCTTCAAGAAAGGAAGACTTAGTAGAAGAAGAGACACCTGCTGATTAGGAAGACCATCCAGCCCCTGAGCATAATGATGAAATTGAGAATGAATCTGAAGCCTCTGATTCTGTTTGCTTAAGTCTGAGTCCATTAATTGGAAGCTCAGTTGTGCCTACTGGGGATGTAGTAGGAAAAATGGAAGAATCTGTACCTAATCCAGAGGACCCTCCTTCTGTTGAAGAGATGGAATTGATATTAGAAGATTCCACATAGGAAAAAAGACCCACTGAGAATTACCTTACTGGACAAGAAAATGCACCCATTGAAGGGGAGCATCAAACCATGTTTTGAAGTGTGTCAGGGGCTGTTGAGATTGAGGACTGGGCAGAAGACCTAAGTTTTGTTGTTTGTGGATTATACTATCCTGGTTCTGATAATGAGCCATCCCTCAATAGACCAAATATTATTTATGATGTTGAGACTGAGTTTTTACCTGAAGAAGTGGTCAAAATGCATGACCTGGATATTTTGACGAAAAATATTAATGACAGTTTTTTGGAAGAGACAAAGAAGATGGAAGCTTCATTGGTGTCATCGATCTAATCGATTATGACTGACTCAGTGGCCAGCATAACAACTGAAAGAGCACCTGTTGTGATTTCCCCTACTTATATGATCACCAGGGCTAATCTTGAATCCCTAAAAGATGAGCGAAAATAGTCATTTAGTGCTTCTATTGCTGAGTTGAAGCACAACATTGTATAAGAGATGGGTAATTTAGAAAAATATTTTGAACAGTCTCTCTGTTGTAATTTTTCAACCTTTGTGGCTGAAATAGTGGAAGAAGTTACATACTACCAGACTCAAGTATCTAGACATGAAGCTAATTTTGAAACCTTAATGAAATCTGTAATCTCATTAGACTCTTACAAGAGCTCAAAATCTCAAGCAGAGAGGGACATAGCCTATGTCAAAAGTGTTGTAAGCTAGATGGTTTCAGTGTTTGAATGTTTTAAAACCTCCATGAAATATCATTTTAAAACCCAGGATTCCCATGTCCAAATTCTTATCAGTGGGTTGAACAAAAACATCAAGTAAATAGTATCGTTCTCTATTTTTATGTTTCTTATAGACCATCAGTGGATGTGGATCAGATTCAAGCTATGTTGAAGGAGGAGCTTGGTTCAACATCAGCCAGTGGCTCTGTGGACTCATCTGACCTGAGAAAAGTTGCGATCTCTACTAGAGATTCAGATAGAGAAATAATGAATATATTCTAAAACTATATGAGGGAAGATTTTGCCTCCCATAAAGTAGTGAAAGACAAGGTGGACTCCTATTTTCAAAAGGATTACACCAAGCATCAACTCAATAATCACATCAAACTTCTGTTGGAAAACCTGAAGTTACCTCTTGTCAATCAAGCCTTCAGAGAGAAAGTCAGGAAACTAAGGGAAATGACTCCAGCCTTGGACCAATTCGTGGAGAACAACGATGATTTCACATCTACTATGGAGAGAGGAGGGTAAATAATTATGGATTTCAGAAATCTTTTGTTTCCATTCCTGCATGTCGATGCTAGGCCAGTGATTGCACCTCCTGCTTTACCTGCCTCTGCCTCTACTGCTTCTCCTGTTCAGATGAATCCAGCCCAAGCTATTCAAAGCCTTACACCTATGATCACTCAAAGAACTCATTAGTACAAGCTCGAAACAGTTTTTCTGGCTCAGCCTCCTATGATCATCTCTAGTGTTCCTAATCCTTCACCTGCATCCACACAGTCTGAATCCTCTTCTGATCCAAAGAGAAAATCATACATTGAGGATTTGTAATTAATAAGTGGCAATGATGTTTGATAGGAATCCTTTTCATTTTGTTTTATTTCTATGTAACTTTTTGCAACCTATAATACAATTGGATTTTTCCTTCTCATTTTGTTCCTCTTCCCTTTCTTGTTTCCCACTTTCTTCTTATCACAAAGGGGGAGAAATATTATATATCTAACTATCAAAGAGGGATAAATATTCTTAAAAGGGAGAAGTATTATCTAAGAAGAAGTTACCATGCTTTTCCCCTCTGATATCATTGTATTTAATTCTACCTATGATACATTATGTTCTATAACATACTTTTTTCTCTACTATAATTGAATTTATTGATATATTCTCTGATACAACTACTAATTGTTTTAAAACTATAATATCATAAGTTTTGATTATCAAAAAGGGGGAGATTTTTGACCTCACCTGTTTTGATAATCCCAAAAATTATTTTACATACTTTGATAATCCTAATTAATGTTTATCTACATTCTAATTCACTCAATCATTGTCATTCTATCTAATATTAATATTAATATAATCCTTGAGATAATTTAATCAATGGTTATCCATGTTTACATGTGTTTTGAAGTAATTCTAGCCCAATTGGATATGTTTTTCATGAAACAGATAAGTGTCAGTCACTGATCTATGTATAGATACTGATATAGAGCTACTGGTACTTAGTCTACCGATAGACCAAGTCATAGATAAGCTAAGGTCACCGATAAGCAGAGCTATCGATACGCAGAGCTACCGATATGTACGGAGCTACCGATATGTACAAATCTACCAGTAATCATAGAACAAAGTCACTGATGCAGATAGCTATCAATAGAACAGGTCTTCTAATAGTTCATAATGAAGCTACCGATGTGCATAAGTCTACCGATACACATAGTCACTGGAACTAAGCAAGAGATACCAATAGACCAGAGCTACTGATAGACCAAGAGCGACTGATATACAGAGATACTAATAGATTAAGTCTACCGATAGAAGGATTTGCAGATACCAAGAGCTACCGAGGTAAGGAGTTACTGATACCAAGAGCTACCGATGAAAAGAGATACCGATAGAAGTTTAAAGAGCTACTGATGGAAAGAGCTACTGATACAAGTTCAAAGAGCTACCGATGGAAGGTCACTGTTACACAAAGTCCACTGTACACTTCTACCAACTGAAGGCTACTAATGATTGACCAACCAGTCAAACTCTACACTCAATAATATTTATTAATTAAGAAAACATTAACATTTGATGTTTTTAATGCAGTTAATGTGATTTAATGATTTGTGTTTCCATGTCAGGGAACCATACCTAGTAACCATGCAAAAATTAATCATTCCTTTTTTCCAGAGATGAATGCTATAAAAGGGAAGATAAAGATCAAGCTGGAATTATTGAACACGGGGTGTGCATATAGCGATAATCAAGGAACTAAGAAGGCACACGAAGGGTGAAAAAGAAAAGGCTCAACAAAATTAAAATGTGGTGAATTCACACAATACTACACCCATACTCCAAGAACACTAGACATACATGAAGTAATTATTTTTTAGAGGAGAACAAAAGCTTCATATTGAGTGAAGAACAATAACAAACACCTCATGCAATCAGGCTGATAACTTGAACCTGGAACCAAGAAAGAAAACGATGCTCTGTTTTTTAGAATCCAAACCAGAGAGGACACAGAAGACTTTTTGACCAATCAAACGAGTCCAGAGCTGAACTGTCAATCACTAAATATTTTCTAAACTCATTCACACTTTATTTATTGATTCTTTCATTTACATCTAGAATAGTGTGTGTAACCTGTATATTTTACCCACACACTATCTTCTGAGCTAAGCTGGAGGATTCTTAGATCCTCATTCAAACTCTATAACTCCTTTGTATCTCACTTTGCATAGTGGTAGAGGTCGAGTAAGATCTGGACAGCTATGAGATGTTGTTTGTTTTCCCATGTAGAACTGTGGTAGAGGACTTTGGACCTGGACAGTATTGCACTATTGTTCACCCCGATCAATGGTGTGGATCAATTTATATAAATTGTTTAAGAGGATTATGTCTTGGCTTAAGACTGATCCTCTTGGTTACATGAGCTATGTATTTTAGTTTAATTCATAAGTATACTATATATTTCAATTTCTGCTGCTAACTACTTTGAAATATAATTATTTTTAAAGTTACGTAGATAGTTAAATTTGAAAGTGTTTATACATATTGTAAACCAGTATGTTAGTTTCAAAAGTCAATTTAATCATCAGATAAAATTAACTGAGACCTTATAAATCATTGAGAAACTAATTGAACATTTACAATCTATATAAATTCACTACAGTTTATCTTTGTTTTTAAATAGGGGGATTTTAAGAGAAATATTTTTAACAGAAATATTAATTGGAACTCAATTATCCTCCTCTTAAGTATCGACTCTGACCAACATTTAGTATATTTTTATTTATTTTAATCTATAAAATATTGTGATATAAAATGTAACACACTATTCATGGAGATGGTAGGTCATACGTATTCATGAATGATGTTTCCATTTTGTTAAGGAATTTAATGAAAAAAAGGTAATTAATATATTATCATTCCAAAATCTTTTCTAGGCCATATATATTACAAATTTTTATTTAAAAAATCCTTAATATATTTATTGAAAAGTGTAAATGAATCACATCACTTCACCAGGAATTAGTTAACTGTACAAACCGGGGATATTGTTGTATTACCAATAAATGGAAACAATAATGGTATATGTGATACAATAATTTTAAAATAATAATAATATAAAGAAAATTAATATATATAATAATATTTATATAATCCATCATTATTTTTAGTTATGAGTTCTGTAAATAGAAAAATGAATGACCAGACCTGGTTAGGTGATAATACAACATACACAAAAATAATGATTTTATAACCGATTTTATGGAAGTGTAGATGGTTTTAGGTAATTTACTTAACATAAAATCATCTTAGTATATTTAATATTATTTGTTTGTAATATCATAAAGGTATAATAATATCTAATGTAGATATTTTAATAAATAAAAAACATTATGGATAAATGCTACCTTTTCTTTAGGTATCCTCTTAGGTTTTCACTGAAATACTTATTTGGATAGATTTATGTCCAAATAAAGTCTTATAAAATGATTTTACTAAATATTTGAATTGATTTTTGTAGTAAATATCAAAACCAAAATAACTTGAATGTGAAAAGGGGATATGATAACAATAGACTATTATAAGTGAGGTTAGGGGCACAATTAAATTTTTTTGATAGATAAAATTCCAACCACATTTTATTAATTTAAAAATAATCAAATTATGGAATATTATAAACAATATAATTTATATTTTCTAAATATTTCTATAAATTGTATGTTAGATATATTTTATGCTAATTTTTCCTTGATATTTTTAGTTTAATACCATAGTAAAGGTATTTTTACCTTAAGAGTGATAAATAAGTTTTACCAATTCATTTTGGTAAAAAATTATTTTTAAATTATTATATTATTTATATATATATTATTAAAAATATTTAATCAATTTTTCCAAATTCAATTCCCAAATGTTACAAAACTAAATTCAGAAATAATCTCACAGAAGCAACGAGAATGTGGATTTTTTAGAGAAAATGTAAAATGGTTTTAAAGGATTATTACAAAAATTAAATATTAAATTGATATAAATGAAATAATTATGATTAATTTATTTATTATTTTACTAATTGTACATTTAAACCAAATAATTTTATAATTTACCAATTTAAAAAAAATTAAAAAAAAATAAAATAAAGGTTTTTCACTATTCATAAAAAAATAAAAATATCTTGAATTATTCCCAAAATATTACAATAATTTAATTTTAAAATTATTAGGTCTTAAATTATTTTTTTATATGATAATTATTATAAAATTAATAAAAAACATAAAACTCAACATGTAGAAGCGGTGAAAAATAGTGGCTTGAAGAACTGGATTTATTTGTTTCAAGTAAAAGAAAAATTTATATTAAATATATTTCTATTAATAAAAATTTTATGAATAAAAATTCAAAAATTATAATATATAATATATAAATTAAAATTATAAAATTCACCATTATTTATCATTTGAACTTATCAAACCAGAACGAAATTATGAACATTAGAACTGTTTCATGACAAATCAACTATAAAAACCCAAGAATAAACATCTACTAAAATACAATATAAATCTTTTAAAAAATTAATTATGGGGATTATATAATATTAAATAATTAAATTTTTACTATAAACCAAAATCTAAAATTAAAATAACTTAATTTATAGAATAGAAATGAAAATCTTAAAAGAAATGGTATTTTTTAATATTTCCCAAAAAATCAATATTTTATGAAATATAAAAAAAATGAATATTATTATGATTTTATTAATTCAAAATAAATTCCATTCTATCAATTAAAATAAATAAAATATATTTTAATATAATTAAATAAAAATCATTTTTAAAGAAACATATTTATTTCAAAAGAATTACTTTAAAAAACAAGGATTGGTTATTTTTTATGAATTTAAAAAACAATTTATATTGATTATGAAATTAATATATATATTTAATAATGTTTTTAAAATTATTATTTCCTTTTTATTTAACTACTAAGTTAAAATGGTCAAATATAGAGTAATATTATTTCATGGTTCACTAAATTGTGGTGTCGTGTCTCATGAATGCTTTCAAAGAGAGTCATTGTTTCAAGTAATTTAATATGATCTCTATATTCTGTTTAATATATGAAAAACATAGTTTTTTCTGTAAAAAATGCATTAAATTAATTTGAAAATAAATTCACAAAATCTCAGGGTTTTATAGCGTGCTACATGAAATTAGTCACTTTTCAGGTCATAAATAACCCAAATAAATAGGTTTCATAAAAATAAAATAAACCTTGTTATATTTTATAACACAAAGAACCAAGGTAATGAAAATGGTTCTCATTATATAAATTATAATGAACACATATAATTTAAATGATCTTCAAAAGGATTCACATAAGGATGTCATTAAAAATTCCATCACTAATCATAACATGATAAGCATATATAATATAAATGGGTATATAATGAAATCACGTATATTTCTAAGTAAGTACCTTTCAGTAAAGATATTAAATCTTATAGTATTAAAATCAAATAGCTAAATTGTGTTTGGTTATATCAATAATTTCTGAAATTCATTAGATTTATTCCATCTAGGTGAGGATGCTTCAATAAAATGATTCAAAAATAGGGTATTCACCAAGGAAAGATGAAGAGTTTAAAGGTAGGACCATATATATTGGATAATTTTGGTATAAAAATTATTTTATGGACCATTCCTCTAAAAGAAAATGAAATTACATTTGTCATACTGATAAACAGGGTTGTATGGTCATATAAATTTAATATCCTTGATCAATCATAATGTACACCAATAAATTAGGATTTAAATGAACATTTTTAAAGAATTATAAATAATTAGTTTATAAATAAAAAACAGCCTTCAGAATTTTTATAAAAATTATACTGAAATATTTCCTAAAAATAGTATAATATTTTATTTTAGAAATAAATTTAAAATTTTATAGGATTTTTCATAGAAATTGAAATATATATTCGAAATATTTGATTATAAGAAAAAAATTAAAAAATTTATTTTACACTTTTATAAAAATTAAATATACCAATAATATGGAAATTTTTTTTAATGTTATAAAATAAGATCACATAGTATAAAATGTACTATTTCAATTATTTGCATATACATAAGTAAATTTTAAAAAATATACAGTGAATTGGGACACTTAAAAGGGAGGTTCTCGATCTGAAAGAAGAGATGGTTTTTGTTTCACCTAAAAGAGATAATTCTAGTAAAATATAAGCCAAGATGAAAAATAATTATTTTATGAATATATAAAAACCATATAATAATCAAGGATACTATTTCATGTGTTTTAAATAATATGAATTCCTTGTATTGATTCCCTATAAAAAATTATGTTAATTTCAAAATAATAATTTAAGTGAAACCATTATGGTTTTAATATAAATTCATTGTGGGTAACATTTCATCCCACATAAATTTAATAAAATTACATTTTATGTATCATAAATGCCGATTAAAAACATAAAATACACTTTTTTGTGGATATCAAACCACATTCAATTCATTATCGTTCATATTAATAAATAATAATCACAAAATTAAATAAGATTTAATGAATCCCTTGCCATTATTCTTTTTTAAATAAATGAAATTGTGACTTCATATACCCGAGGGACACTCAGAGGTTACCCTAGATAGTTTTTTCACTTTTCCCAAGAAAATATCATTGAATTTTAGAGTCTCTTGACTAGAAATGAGTGCCCAGGGTCTGTCTATGGGTATAATATTCCCTCATTGCAAGAGTGTAACACAACAGATAAATAATATATAAGGTAAAAATAGAAAATAAATGTAATTAAATACATTTCACAATAGTAGATGAAAAAAATAATAAAAAAATGATTAACAGGTAATAATACTCAATAGTTGATTACGATATATGTCTTTTATCTATAAAGATAAAAACATGGATAAAATGTATAAGTCAAAAAATTATAAAAAAATAATAATAAAGGGATCTGAAAACTAATCAATAATCCAGAGATCTAGCCCGTTGATGTGCTACCTAGCTACATCATAATGCAAGAAGGAAGTGAAGTGTCTAGTTAAAAATTATTACCCAATATAAAAAATCAGGTAATATTCTAGGGTTCCAATGGAAATTCAGATAGTGTGTGAGGTAAATATTTGTATTCCCCCCACCAATTCCATTTATAAAATAAATTCCATGTAATATAAAAAATCCCTGGGAAAGAATACATATATAAAATTAAATTAGTAAGGAAATTTAGATACCAAAGTACATGCTTCCTCCTCGTGTGGTGTATGAATGTGTACCCAATTCATTAGTTCATTATGTTCCAGTTTATATAGTAAATCATGTAATGTGTATCCATCACATACATACTATCACTATAATTATATTAATGAAGTATCCAACATATATCAATTAATCATTTTGATAATAATAATCAATATGATCAAAGGTAAAAACTAATGTATCCTTGTCCTCATGGGTCGATCCAATATAAGTAATAATCTATATCATATTTATATCTGTCATAGTGTAATCCATATAGAATCATGTATAGTATTCGAAAATAATTTCAATCTAACTGAGTCTAAGGAATCCATACCTGGTAAAATAGGAAAATTACTTAATATTCCCAAGGTTGTAATATAGGCACCTCATGTTCATAGGCATCACACTGGATCCAATGATTGTATCCATATAATATTTTAATAATAATGTTGGAGGTATCCTATGGTGTCATACCAGGAATATACTAAAATATGAGGATCGAGTTCCTATGTGGCTCTCACCCTTGAATATTGGAAACCTTGAATCGGAATGGAATCCACTAGTGATCAAATAATTACCTTAGGAATCTAAATCTTGATCATGTTTGTCCAATCCGATTATAATGTGATAGTCTATATACAATAGGAAGCTTATGAATTATTTTTTAATGAATTTTGGCCATGAAATAATCATGAAATTTAATAATCCAAATGTCCATGTCATTTCCATTAATTTGTCTAACAAGCGAAAATTGGTGTTCACACATGAGAATGTCTAAAATGGTAAAACATGAGGGATGGGTAAGAGAACACCGACCTCATAATCAAACAACTCTAATCATAAAGTATTATGCTTTAGTTTATCCCTGATCAAGGAAATTTTTATTAAAAAAACCATATCCATAAAAATATTTAATATGAGGTTTCATCTAAATAGAATCATCGATATATTAATGAATATATAATGGATATAAGATAATTTATTAGGTACCGATGTAGATCCAATGATATGAATAGTGCATTGATTACAATACAAATGGGGATGTTATTAACAAGCATAGGTAATATATAAATTTTATGCATAATGGGAGGGGATGTTTTCTACAAATGGATGAGATAAATAATTAAATGAAGGGGTTTAAAATATATCATATTAAAAGAATTTTCCTAAAATAACCCAAAATAGTCATTACATGGTTTGGTTGAAAATTTGTCCACATAGTGCATGAACCATGTGTTATCTTCATTGTGGATAGGAATTTTACACATTTAGTTCACTCGATTAAAGAAACAGTGCACCTACCATGTGAAATTTCTCTGCTAAAAAGTATTGATTTTTTGATGGGTTTGTGTCCCCAGGCATAGATCATGATAAATGTATTGTCCCTATTTCACCACAATTTCTATAATTTCATGGTTAAAACTAATCATGTGTCTTAAAATAAATGGTTTTTACTTATGGTGCATCCCACCTATTTGTCCAAAAATATATTTTTCATGATCAGAAAAACTCTCAAATAACCAAAGTCCCCATTAACTCATTAGTCATACCAATTACGACCGAAATAATAAATTTTACCTAAATAAAAGGATCCAAACCTGAGAAAAAAATTTGTGTCTTAAAATCATTTCCAATTAAAGAAAATCATACTTATTTTCACATTCTAGGAGAGAAAAAACTCAATCTTAGAACAACTCAGTCCTCTATAAAAATATATCATCCTCTTGGTCCCATATGCCATCATGTAAATGGTCTTCCAACCATAAAACCGTCACTTAATGGATCAGCCTGCCTTCGAGAACATTCATTATTTTGTTGAAAATATGTATTGGAGACTCCTTTAATGTAGAATCATCATCTAACTAAACTCCATATTGATCAAAACTAAGAGAAATGTTTTTATGATAACAATGAAGAATTGAAATGTGGAAGACATTGTGGATGAAATGATACATATGATGTAATATCTATTTATAGGCTACATGACTGACTCTATCGGGAATCTCAAACAACCCTATATAACTTGGTGACCTCTTCCCTTATATCTCCATCAATTTGTTCTCAAGTATGGTTGATACCAACAGAAAAACATTACCCCTCTCTATACTATCAATGGTTATTGATAGAGATCAGAATATGATTTATGTATAGACTAATCATCAAAAATATGCTTCATGGTTAAATGAAACTACTCCAAAGTCTCCTTTATGAAACAAGGACCTAGTAGTGATGCCTCACCTACCAATAGTTTTAATAGGGATGAATAGAACAACCAATAAATCATGGCCTCAAACAAAGCATCCAGAATTTTTTCCAAAAAGATATTATTTAATGTGAACTCGATGAGATGGAATGTATTTTATAAAAAACCTCCAAAATCAAAGATGCATGATTATAAAATTTCTTATAAAACCATTATAAATTGTTCAAACTATCTATTTTTCTGAGGGTGATGTTTTTTTCTCAGAAGGACATGTGTATCTATATCTTTACGGAACCCCTTCTAGAACCATGATGTGGAAAAACAATCCTTAATTAATATTATACTATATGGTACCCCATGTTGAAAAGTAATCTCACATATATACAATAATCACATCTCATAAAATTTGGATGTTTTACATATGGAAATGAAGTCTTATACATTTATCATCATTTCTATGATTACACAAAAAGCATTGGTATATCTAGGGTTCCTTCATAATATGAATAAAAAATACGTGGAAATATCTTCCCATTTAAATTCCATGACAACAATCCAGTATAACAAACATGTTGGTATCTGGTGATCTACCATCAAATGCTAATAGATTGAAAACCCACTGATAAAACTTGTTATCTGATGTTTCACCCCACAAAACCAATACTGGAATCTTGTATCTCATAATATCTTAGTGGTATCTGGATGAATATACGACTGAGATGTTTAATAATCCCGCATCGGTTCCTCTCCCATGTCTATAAGAAGCTAGACACATCTATATATATATACATATATATGATATTATATCTATCCCCAAACCAATCAAAAGTATATTCATATCATTAGATACTCTCACAGATAACCAAACCATTAGGATCTAAAAATTTCCTCATGTTAACTTATTTTTTAAAGTAGAGGTAACATTCAAGGCTGAGAGTTAAGATTTATCAAGAAATTCATGATACTCTAGATGTAGCTCTGAAAATTGGGCTATCAATTTGTTTCCATCACTAGCTTTTCATTTAGTATATGCCTGTGTTTATTGAATCAACACATATCCTAATTCATTTCCTCTTTTGAGAATATATTCATGGTCAAAATAAAAGGACTATAGATATTTGAACCATCTTCATTTTTTTATATTCAAGTCTTGATATTTAATGAATTATATTAGATTCTTGTGGTCCTTAATCAATACAATGCAGTCACCAATGAGGTTATGTCACCAACAATGCAATGCATGGAAATATATTAATAGATCAAGGTAGTGTGTCAGGTACATTCTCTCAAGAAACCTCAACATCTAATATCCACAAAAAATAAATATACCATTATGCCTTATCATTATCATAGGTTGATTACATATTCAATATAGAACACTATATATCCTTTTCCAACCACTTGTAGAATTAGATTAGGTGTCAAGACAAGCCTTTCTTTCATCTCCTAAAATGATTTTCTAAACTATTCTAACCACATAAAAATTATTTCCTTATTTATAAGACTAGTAGGAGGTATTGAAAATAATGGGAAGTCACGTGTTAAATGTATCTAATATCCAACCATACTAAGGAAACTACCTGTATCTAACACGTTATTCAGTTTCTCCCAGGACATCACAAAACACACATTCTATAGATCAAAAGAAAATCATTATACTATTATAATATTACCCAATAAGTCAACATTTTGAAACCATAAGTGGAAGATAAGAAGATTTTTATAAAGATGATCCTATCTCAATGTACTCATAACGGTCTCAAAGTTCATGGAATGGTGTCCATATGTTTGATAATATACCCAGATGTAATCCACAAAGGAAATGAAAAATTAATCCAAATAAGGATGAAATACACTATTCAACAAATCAATGAAATCAGAGGTCAATTTAGTTAGACCAAACAACATAACATGGTACTCATATAAACCACAACAGCTATTGAATGTTGTATAATGTATACCTAATGGCCTAACTCACACATAATGATATCCTTATATTAGTTTGATATTTTAAGAACACCCTATCTTTGTAGAAATGGTCCAAGAGATAATCTATTTGATGAATTGGATACTAGTGATTTACCATATATCAGATCAACCATCTGTAATCCTTGTATAGTTGAAGTGTCACATCATCCTTCTTGGACAAAATATTGGAGAACTACAGGACGAAGTGATCATTCGTCTAAAACCATTGGCCTCTAAATACTCCAACAATCTCTTAATCTCCTATATCATAATAGGTATCATCATAAATGAATTAACAGACATTATATATACTATTATAATGAGATAAATCCTAAAATATACCTCTCTCTCATGATTTATCCCAAAAATCATCTAGAAATAATTTGAAAAAATGATCCACTACCAGAGTGAATATAGATAGATGAAACCATATTCTTCTGATAAGAGATTAGCTATCTGGGTGGTCACTCCACCTAGAAAATGATGATCTTTTGTATATTTAATGTCCTGGATGTCCCAATCACCCTTATGAATAAAACTAATACGTTTTGTTTATGTAAAATATTCAATGATTTAATTGAAGTCAGAAATGAATTATACAGAAACACATAATCTATATGAAGAATAAATTTGTAACCCACCATCTCTAGAAAAAAAGAGGAAAAATAAGAAATAAGAACTCCATACCTAAACAAGATAGTCAATACATTGGAATATACACATTTATCATACTCACAATGACATATCTAAGTACATTATACCATAGTATTTATGAATTTCAATCTTGATAAATTCCATGATAGATAATGATATGAAGGAGTGTGAAACACCAATGTCAAATAAAGTATATATTGTACTGGAGGATACTAGAATATTACATAATATTTTATATGGTCTTGAACTCCAATACTTTGGTATCTACTATAGATCATGCCAATGACTTGGTACATGGCCCAATGCTATAGCACGACTACCCATAGAATGACAAGCCTACTATCACTACTGACACGATGTCTAGATACCATGGCCATGACCTCATCCATTTCCATTCCATATGGATCTTCTCAAAAAACCTACATGATGTGTTGTAAATTAATATTCCATTTAAGGTGCACTTGGTGTGGAACCTCTTCCATTAAATGTAGATTAAAATTCATGTAATAATCACTAAAAATTCTTTATAAATCCACAATCACAAAATTCCAACGGTTCTCTATTACAATGAGGATATATATTCCCTTATCTCCCATAATGATGGTTTAAAAAAGAGATACCCACAATGGTAATAGGGGGTCCACTTTCCAGACATGAAACCTCAATGGAATGTCTCCTAATACCATAAAACTACTATAATATCCTAAAACTAATTATTTATTCCCAAAAATATCACGTTCCATTGGGTTTATCTCGGTGAAAAGATCATAATTGATGATCTCATATAATGTAGGTAGGATAAAGACATTCACCTAAGAATGTATGTCTTACATGAGCCCATCTTTGAAGAATATAGAACATGAAATTTAATCACCAACTAAATGTGGTGAGAAGAATTGTAACACAATGAAACATGTTTAATACTACATAACTAACATATAACCCTTCCAAAATTCTTGAACTCTCCTGATTGGCCAGCCTCATATTCGGGGGAAATATGTAATCATATAAATTAGTCTATAATTCTTCACATTTAATTCCCTAATAGAGACCATCCTCGGTAATCACATCAAATTATTCCTTGGATAAATTACAAAAAATGAAGACAACAATAATGACCCATATCATTGGAGGCATATTCAAATGTAGAATAAAAACAAGGTGACCACAATCTATGACTCAACAACCTTTGACAAGCCACCCCTTTAGATTTTTGGAAGATGCTCCTAATGGAATTCAAGGGTCTAAACAACCAACATAGGTGCACGCCATGGAGAACCTTACATAGAATGCATCATATGTAGTAAACTATCAAAAAAATAGAATCATCTCCCATCTTAGGTTCAATAGGCAGTTCCATTAGTTTAAATCATATAGGTACGACTTGTGCCTCATGGCCCAACATTTCATGAGCATGGTTATCACCTCTTTCTTGGAACACAATCTATTGATTTTATGGTGGAATTGGACAATAAAATCCAAAAACAAACCTCATTACATGAAATATTTATTCAAAAATAAATATCTTATGATAAATGATATAATAGGGAACAATACCCATTGTATACTACCCCATGTACGTTCTTAGAAGGATATTCATTTGTAAGTGTTCGTGTAATAATTATAAGGGATCCATTAAATGATGGGTCAACTATAAATTGTGTCTTTATTTAATGTAATATATTTAAAATTATAAGTTATGATTCAAATTTTAAAGTTACATTTTTTATAAACATATATAATAGATTTAATAAAAATACTTTTCAATCCTATTCAATCGGGACCCACACACAATATCACTAAAATAGAAACCTATTAAATTAAAAATTTACTGATTTTACATTCATCTTGAAAACATATCTATTTATATAAAATGTCTTGACTTAGAAAAGTACTCATTACAACATGTGATGTCTTATACAATTCTTGATTTCACATATACAATGAAGTAACCAAAAAAAGTGTAGAAAAATAATAATATAAAAATAAGGATCACTCAGCAATCACATGCTTTAGAATGAAATGAAATATGTGAGATGAATAAATATGCCATGGACTATGAAATTCATGTGAATTCTAGTTTCTTATAATGATGAATTTAATACTACCTTTTCCATCGTATCATTGGGACTAGGATGAAATAAATTATCAATCAGAAAAATAATAATAACTACCACATAATATATGTGTCACCCAAAGGTGAAATGGTATAAAATGTAATATGAAAAGAAAAAAACAATTGTAATTCATAAAACTCAGTGTTTTCCCTGATCATGTGTTAGCAACACCCATCATGGATTATAACCATATTTAAAAAAATTATAATATATGGTATATTTTATGAAAAAAATAATGAAATAAAGGACCCCCTTGATACCACTTTGTGACATCCCAGACCTAGGTGCTACTCATAGGTTCCCCAAGCCCTGTGGGCCACATGGCCTCAAGCGCATCCCCCCAAACTCTATAGGGTTGTAACTGGATGGTAAGTTCCTAGGGAGTTTCTATAGGGAGACTATTCCATCATATCCATAGTGTAGTACAACAAATAATTTAGATTATTGGTTAATAGTGTAAGAAGTATATATAAAAATACAGAACAGAAAAATAACATATTAATAATAGTCAATAAAAAAACTAATAAAAGTACTCAAATGTTGAAGATTATATAAGACATGTATCTATAAAGGTTCAAAAAAATCGTTAAAAATAATCATACATTAAAAGATAATCAGAAAAAAAAATAACTCACAAAAGTCGCTTGGAACCCTGTGCTCCATCTCAGTCATCTTCTTCCTAGCTTCATCTGAATGAATCTAAGAATTCAAGTTTCCAATGAGATATGATTCCACTTGGTAATAGCTTCATACATGTAATATGACTAGGGGACAATGATTTATTAGGTATTCTGTGATATAAACATTAGTATTCCACCACAATCGATAACTATATCCTCTACTCATTTTAATATAACTAAAATAATCTTTAAATCATAGAATATAAATTTAAAGGATTCTAGAAACAAAAATTCTTGTGTACCAACTTCAGCATCATTTTTTGTCTAAAAAAGTATCCAGTTCATTAGTTAATTATATTCCATTTTATATTTCAGTTCGCATGAGGTGTTACTAGCACATCCATCCTATAATGATAATAATATTAATGAAGGATCCAATAAAAAACAAGGAATCATGTTGATAATATTAATAAAGGGGATCCAAGGTAATAACAAATGAATCTTTGACCATAAGGGTCAAGAATACTCATTTAATAAACATTATACTGGATAATGGGTTTATGTGGTAATACAAGGAGTGTAGACTAAGTCATTCCAAAATAATTTCATTCTAGCAAAGTCCATGGAATTCATCCAAGGTAAAATTAGAAAATCAGTAATTAAGAAAAAGGGTGTATCTATAGAGCCTCTTTTTTAGAAGACATCATGTTGGAAGAAAGAATTATATACAATAAATCATATAAAAATATTGAATGTTGTATCATAAGATGTTATACCAAAAATCCATTGGTAGATGAGGACAATGTTCTGTGGTGGGGCTCACCCTTGGAAACTGACATCCTTGAATCATAATATTTCCCAATTGTTCTCAATGAATTCCATTTCGAATCCATGGATAGATTGAGTCTGACCACTCATATAGTATTGTTATATTCCATATAAAATATTCAACTTATAATTGGTTAATTTAGTTATTATGGTAATGTAATAATAATTACATTTAATATGTCAAAGGATAATGCTTTTTCATTTCATTAATTATAATATTCAAAAAGAGGCATGAAACCCTTTCATTCGTTTCATATTTATTTTCATGGATCTCCCCATTTCCTTTTATAAACATGAAAATGTTTCATAGGGATGAGAATAAATTTATAATTCATTTAACATAAAAAAATTGATATAAATATTATAATTTCAAATTTCAATTTCAAATTTGAATTAGGATATTTCATATACATAGTATACATTCCCTTTCCATTTATGATTCATTAATCCAGCAGAATCACTCAACTTCGTCAGGTCATTTTTTAATAATACATATTCTAGAAAATTTAATTTTTTACATAAATAAAAACATTACCTTATCATGTTCAAGTCAATGAACACCACATTTTTTGTGAATAAAAAACATAACAATAAAATTAAAGCATGAATATAAAAACTCTCTACGTGGGTTGTCTGTCATTGTGGAAGTAACCACAATTATTGGATAAAAAATATAACAAGGGTCTAAGAACGTGAGTATAAAAAATAAAAAAAATGAATATAATTTTAACAGGTGAATCCAAAATAAATCTACATGAACACACATTAATTTATAAAATGAAAAATGATGAGAGATGAGTTATAGACCACCTATGATGTAATCATACAACTCTCCTCGTCAAATTTATACAACTAATTTGTAATGGAATGGAAGATATTTTTATAATGGAGAAACCCCAACAAATATACAATATCAGATTAAATATAAATATTAACAATGATTGAAATAATAATGATCAATGGATAAAACAGAATTGAGTACGTAGCTGAATGAATCCAAAATGACAAACTGCTCTTCAATGAGATGTCCGATATTGATGATACTGAGAAGCCTATGATAAATATAAAATGGGTTTTAAATTTTTGGAGAACCAATCAACTGATGGGGAAAATAAATAAATTGATTAATAGGTTTAAAATTATAAAATTTATACATAGTATTAAAAATTCCCAAAAAATAGGAATCATACAGTTTGGACCCACGATTGGCCAAACCGTGCGCCAACCATGCACTGTATACTAAAGGGAGGAGCATTTTTCATGGTAAGATAACTTTTTTGAAAAACTTTTTCTCAAAAATATGAAAATTATCTCTTAAAAAATAATTACTTTCACATCATCGTATGCCCCCTTTCGCATAGATAGGGAAGACCATGTGTCGTACGTCACCCGTTATCCTACCACGCATGGTAAGAACTAACTATGTATCCTACCATAGATATTTTATACTGTGAATGATTCCATACTATAGAATGAATAAAAGTATAGTATTTAAGCTCATAACAATCCTTGTATACCCCCAGGACACCTGTGAATTCATTAGGGATCTATATTTGGTCCAATGTAAAGACTTTGGCCACAATTAAAAATATTCATACCAGAGATAAAAAAATGTTCTTAAGAAATTATATCCTATTTTATAAAATACAAAAACAACCTAATATAAATCACCCAATTCATTAACATTTCCAAATCATATACATATTTTAATTAAAATTTATTATGAATTCATTTGTTAATTATTGTTTATTGTTAATATTGGTAGTTTGAAATTTCGGTTGGTTGTTTCATAAAATAGTACTGGTGACATGATAATTTTTCACTCATGAGTTTCATGTTCTACATTCCCTATCCATTAAATAAATAATTATTATTATTTATAAATTATTACTTATGTCCCATATCATTTGGTGAAATAAATTAATATGTATTTGTAAAATATAAATCAGGATGTACTAGTTTTCGAAGCATATAACAATTGAAATGTGATATATTAATAAATATATTAGATATTAAAAAAATATATAATCAATAAAACATATTAAATATATAATTATTAAATTATATTGTATCTATATTACATCACATAATCGTTTTTTCAAAACCATTATAACATCATTTATATTGGCAGAAAAAACCAACCCAGTGGAAACAAGGTTTAATTATATAATTTGTAAGAAGATATATAAATATAAAGATAATGTTACATTCAGACAATATTACTAATATTATGACCATACTATGTAATTTTGAAATATATTCTTGGAACCATCAATGATGTGTAGTGTGGAAAAATAAAATTTGTTTCCTTTGGATTTGGTTATCCTTACAAACTCACAAATGATGATTTTGTTTTTAATAACAAATGTTATAGTGGAATAGATAATAATGATATTTTAATTAATATAATAAAAGAAAATATTATAAATAATACTCATTTTTTTATATTACTGTGTCAATATTAAATAAAATGAATATAATTAAGATGAAAATCTAATTTCATGATAATACTCACACTAGGGGATTAAATTTTAAATATAATTTATCATGGAAATAAATTTCATCAATTAAATAATGGTGAGAAAATATTTCTATTGAGTTATATGGTTACATAATGAGTAATTGGTCAATGTTTCATGTAAAAATGATAAATATTTGTTAGTCTTGAAGTGGTGGAAGCAATATCCTTTTATAAGTGAAGGGAAGGGTAGTTTTGGATGTTACTATAACATATTCAAACATGTGATGTTACTAATAACAATTAAATGAATAGAAATTGTAAATAGTGTAGGTGAAGTGTTCTTGAGTGTATATTCTCCTTATCCAATGATTTTGGTAGAAAAATATATTTTTTCCCTTTTCTTTTACCATTTTTAATTTTACTCTAACTTATATTAATATTGCGAATTAATTTTTTACCATAGTAATTAATATCAATGAAACATAACTTATTTTTTTAATAATTTCATAATTTTTACATGTTTATAAAAAATTTATACAAAATATTCCAAAAAAATATCTGATTGGAATGTAATTTAAAAAATAATCGCACATGACAGTTAATTTTTTAGGAATAATGTGTTATTATGATTGAAATTTTATATACAAGATAATATGTTTTTAGATATAATTTTTTTGATAAAAATAATATTATTTTATGTAAAATAACTAGTTTTTAAAATGAAACACTATGTTTACTAGTGTACATGATTCGCTACATCAAGCACAAATGAATAAGTAAATATTATTATTATGGTAGTTATCACATATCCATTAGAATAGTGGGAATGAACATGATTCACTGAATTATGTTAATATGATTGACGTATGTATTTATAAATAATTATTCTGTTACTAATTAATTATAAATGATAATAAAACCCTTATTAAAGTAAAAGGAACTCTTTTTTTCTACAACCTATTTAAATGTGCACACCATTATTTTATACCAATAAATACAAAAATATCTCATTTTGTCTTATATTAATGAAATATATTTTAAATATATTATATATGATATATAAAAATCATATAATATATTTTGTGAACATTATAAAAGAACAAAATCAATTTCCATATTAAAGAAGTATTATTCAAAAAAGGTAGTTTTTTCCCCTTTTGAAGGTGCACTTGTTTCAAGTGAATTTTTTGATACATATGTTATTTATAATTAAAAATATAATCTTAATAATGGAAATTTGAGTGTAATTATTTAATTTGGATGAGATTTTTATATTATTCTTCTATGATTAGTTTTTTGATGAATAGTTAAAAAAGAAATGCATTTTAATTGAAATCCTATTTTCCAAAAAAAATTATTTATTGTGATGAATTATATATATTAATTATTTTAAAGTATAATTAAATTATTTTTTGTAATTTATTTTAGTGTAGGTAATTTTAATGAATTTCACTTTCAAACTGGATTTAATAACATTGGGAAATTCTGAATTTTTCGACTTTAAAAACTCATTTTTGTGATACATCGACAAGATTAATTTATAAATAATTTTTCCAATTATGTGTTTTAAATTTTGAAATTTGAGATCCATATATTTTTTAATCCAGTCCAAATTTAGTAAATAGTTCCCTTTCATTTTTTGATAATATGAATATGAACTCTGATAATTATTTTTATTACTATGATTATGGATAAATCAATTAAATAGGATAAAAATAATATTATAAAATATAATAAAATTACCCTAAAACATGTAAAAATATCCTTGGTGAATTATTTTCAACCTAAATTATTATTGGCCCAATAATTGGAGATCTTGGATCCATGTTGTTGACTTTGAGAAATTTATTGTATATTATTCATAGAAAAATAAATTTTTTCATACTTTTATTTTTAATTAGTGAATTATTTTTGATATGTGGTTATAAATAAGATAAAAAGATATATAAATATTGATTTTAATGATACAATATTAATCATCATCATGATATTTTATTTATAAATTTTAGGTATAAAATAAATAAATTAAAGGCTTTCACAATGTTGGTGTAATAAAAATATAATTAAAGGAAAGATCGAATAAATGATATTTTAATTATTAAAATAAATAAAATTTGATACAATTAATGATATCAATGAATATTATGGCCTAATTTAACATTTTACTGATTTTTTGAATCATTTGGTTCTAAAATATTATGTTATTAGGATATTTTTTAACAATATAAGAAATAAATAGTGTCAAAATTGACACTTATGGTATTTCAAAATATACAATAATTTATTAAATATAAGAAAAATTATAAAAAATTAATATTCCTACAAATAATATTTATAGGACCTAAATTTCATAAATAACACATTTATTGATCATTTTATGTGTTATATTAATTATATTAACCCTCAAATCGTAAAATAATTGATAACACCGTAACACAAAAAAGGGTAAAAACAAAAAGAAAAGGATTAAAAAATATAAAGACCTATATTAAATTCATTGTAGATATAATTTCTACCCATAATCCTCTTATATTATTAATACTCCAATTTTTATACCTTTGGGAATAAAAATTCATTTATATTAATTAAATACATTGATGAATTCCTAAAGTGCCCCTGCCCTCTCTTATAAAAGTGCACTACTTATAACTTATTCACACTTCCAAAACTGTTTGGTTATAGTATTATTTTCCTAAATATCTTTCTATAATAAATACCCACATTATAGAGGCATTATGTTTTGAATAGTACCCCCTTACATTTACTAATGTGATAATCAATGGAAATCGCCCACCGAAGATATATAATTTTTAATTAAGTGATTCTATTTTATTTCTTCTTAAAACTCTTTAAAATCTTCTTAAATAATGAATAATTTATATCTCAAGTATCCTCACTATTCATGATTTTATTATGTTAATATAATCACCTAAATAAATCCCCACTTCATCAAATAGGACATAATTAAGCATTTTGGCATACATGTGAACTATCACCTCCACCAACTAAGGTAATTCATTTTCCATTAAACTATCTATAAATTCGTTATAATTATGGAATTAATATTTATAAATGATAATAATGACATTTTTATAATTATATGTTAATATTATATCAATTAATTTCTCACATGTCATAAAAATAAATATTATAACATCGCTCATGTGTAAGTGGGAATTATCACCTACAAGAAGCGATGTGAATCATTTCCCATCACCATATCACATTAACAATATATATAAGTATATTTAAAAATTTAATATGATAATAATTATATTATAATAATAATTAAAAGATAAAATGATAAATAATTTCTTTCATTAATGATCAAAATTTGGACGGTTATTCATTTGTAGATATGGATTACCATTTCCATTATTATAACATACTTAATTTTTCAAATCCATATGTATTGTATGGATTAATAGTATTAATGTTGAATAAAAGTGATTATAATTTATTGAATATAATTATTGAGATGATGGACTAAGGACCAATTTGACATCCCTCCAATTTCTTTTTTGACTCAATAACAGAGTATTAAAAAAAGTATGGGGGAAACATAAAAAATTATGTAATTTTTATAACATGATATAAAATGATATAAAATGAACACGCATAATAAATTTATATGCTTATTACGACCCATTATTATTGAAAAAAAACCACAATGAATATATACAGAGATGTAGATCATAGATAACATATATTGAAGCAAATAAATTTATAAGGTCAGGAAACTAAAAGTAATTTATAAGCCTTCTATTTTTGTCTATGGATTATAATTTATGTGTCACCCCTAACATTCCTTCTATTATAGACAATGTCTTATAATAGGTGGACTCAGGCTAACAACTAATGAAAAAACCATTGTGATGTCTCTTCTAACAAGATTCACAATCCAATAGAAGCGAGAATCGTGATATTTTCCACTATACACTCTCAGTTAAATCATGATTTTAATAGAACCATTTTTAAATTGAAACATTCAACCCCCTATAATAATGAACAAGTCTCAATCATGTGATTCAATAGACAAAGGACTCCTACTTTTAATGGATCATTGGATCCCTCAATCGTCGAATAATAGATCACCACTATTGAAAATATCTTCTCCATACTTCAATGTTCCGAACAATGGATGGTATATCTTACTGCATATCATATGGAGTTTGAAGCTTATCAATGTTGGAAATTTATTAAATAATACGTAGCATGAGGAGAAGATCATGTCGTTGAAATGGAATGATATCAGAAATATGTTTTTTGACAAATAATTTCCTCCCACAGACTGACATAAGATTCAAAGGGACTTCCATGACCTCAAGAAAAAGATGTAGAATCTATCAGAGAATATGAGGAAAACATCACATGTGTTTCATGATATGCCTCCATCATTGTCGTTTACCCGAATAAAAGGATCACCACTTCTTTGGCGAGCAAAAAATAGCTTTTGGAAATCCCAAGCGATCGGTGACATTGAGAGCATTGAAGAAACTGTAACATCCCAGGTAAATAAATAATATTACAATTTAATATTTATTAATATGAGTTAATTAAATATTAATTTTACTTTAATTGGGATGTTATGTTCGATGGCGTACCCAATACGCAACAATGAGTTTCTTGGAAATCTTACGTTGCACAGTAATAATATAATAATATATTTTTAAATTGTGGTTAATTCCTAACTATTGTAATCGAGGGAATGAAAATAACTAACAACAAAATGATAAGAATTACCAAATAAATGATAGAGGCTTATAATACGAATGAATCCCAATTTAAGCGTAAATATTCTAATCATCTTTAAAAGGTCGAGTAACTGCCTTTTAATGGAGAACCCTTTTTATATCCAAATTTTTTCAATTTTATATGTTATATTTGAAAAAATAAAATCCATCTTTAGACTCATGACATCAAAATTTACCTTGTGTGAATTTTTGTTATTTTTCTGATAAAGATCATTTTTAGTGAAAATGTTGTATTTTAATTAAAAACCTCCTTTTAATCTAATTTATTTATATTGATAGCTTATCTTTTTAATTGGTTTTAAATTTTAATTCAATTATATTTTTACCATTTAATTCAATGGTGGTCATTTGAGTTAATATCACTTCTAAATTGAATATAAACAAATGTCAATCTTTAAATAGATATTGTTTCTTAAAAACACATTTTTTGACAGTGGGAATTGATTAAAAAATTAATTAATGCTACTTCTATGTTTTGAATTTAGTAAATTTGATATCATTTTTTAATTTTTAATATCAAATATAGCTTAGGGTGAATTTTTGGTATTTTTATGACAAATGTTCATTTTTAATGAATAGTGAAAAATACCGGATTTTAATTTATAACTACCATTTCATCCAATTTATTTATATAGAAATATTTAAATTTTAATTTCTATTAAGGTTTATTTTAATTATTTTTTTATCATTTAAATCAATGTTGGTCATTTTATGTAATTTCACTTTTAAATCAGATGTAAAAACAAATCCATCTTTTGATATATTTTACTTCTTAAAAACCCATCTTCGGTTTTGACAACATGAATTATTTTTAATATTAATTACTGTAATTTTTGAGTTTGGAATTTGTTAGAAAGTATTCCATGTTTGTATTAATAAGGTAGACATTATTTAATTTATACCCTTTTGTTTTTTGACATTATGAATAGTAACAACGGTAATTATCTTTAATTATCGTGATTAATTAGTAATTGGGTAGTTAAGGGTAATAAAATGATATCATAATAATATAAAATTACCTAATCATGAATCATAATGCTATTGGTTGTGTCATGGCCAACCATGGGATGCCTTGTTCCAACCTTGGGACCCCATGGAACCACTTTAGTGTGATAGTGACCTTTTATCATATTTTTTTTAAAGAATGGAAAATGTAACCAATTAATGTTACATCTAAGTAAAACACTTTTAAATTTGTCTACATAAATGATCTCCTGTACTATAAATAGTAATTGGAATGATAAAAAGATATCCTACATCATTGTATTTTTTTTATAATATTTATATATTAAATAAATAAATTTATTTATGTTGCCATGATGATTTAGTGATTACCTCATTAATGAAATATTTAAATAAAATGAAACGATAATGTAAAATCTAAGACTTACAATTGTCAAATACATATTGGATGGGTGTATTTCGAACCCTTATCACCTTAAACATGAACTATATCTTTTTGGGTCCTTTTAAATCTGAAACTCATTTTCAAATAAAGTAACATTTCATGACTTTCCAAGAGTGCCCCTCCTCCCTCTTATAAAAGGACCCCAACTGTACCACCTTACCGACACCCCTGAAGCCATTGGCTTGGCCAAAATCTGATTATTTTATCTCTACAAATCCCTCTATTCGTCCTATAATCCTTACCTTCAGATGAATGCTCTTCAAGAAACCCATTTGGTTCAAACCAAAGGGAGTTACCCGATTTAAAGGTAACTTCCTCTCTTATTTTCTTTTGATCTATTTTTCTTCTCCAAACCCCTAATATCTTTTTATTCCATTATTTTGTAAAAACACCAGTATATGGATTATACTAGGATGTTGGTATGAGAAGTATTAGAGATAAAATTACACACACCATTGTATAATGGTTAAAAAACATATTGTTTCTGTTGATGGTGAATTTATGCCTCACGAAATGATGATCGTTCAATATTCATATAAAAAAATTCATGGTGGCCATTAATATGTCAATATATTTATATATTATATATAATATGTTTATGTTTTCCATATTCTTATTTATTTTTCATTTATGGAAAACCTTTATGGATTCCATTATGGGTAAACATGATATCTTCATTTTTGGAAGTGTGGACTACCAAACCATCAAAGTTATTTGATACGTTAATGCCATATATGGGACTTATAAACTGTGGAATTAATGATATTATATATTAAATTATACTGGAATTATAATATACTGTTATATCATTATGATTTCATTCCATTAAATAAGAAATAGAAATGGAATTAGCATTCATGTGTACGTACGGCTTACCATCTCAATGAACAGTACATTTCATTTCCGATCTCCAAATGTTATGTAATATTTTAAGTACGTATATATAATAACTATATATGATATATATTACATCTAAATGATGAATATAATTCTGGAATTATAATATATATATCTCTCATTTAGTTTTAATTCCATTAATATGACAATGAAATGAAACTAGTGTTCATGCGTACGTACGACCTACCGTCACCATGAATGGTGCATTTCATTTTTTATCACCAAATTATATCGAATGGTATAAAATAAATATATAATGGATATATATGATATTTAAATCATTAGTACTATTCTTGAGATTGTGTACTTATAACTACATGGACAATTCTTTTCAAACAAGTTCATTTTTGACTCATGTATCGAACATTGACAAAAATTTCTGATATGAACTCACATAATTAACTAATTATTATAACATTATAATATGTGATATGAATTGAATAATAAATATTAAATAATTTCCTTAAGAAATTATAAATTGATCAAAGTTTATTATTCAGGAATATAAATAAATGAACAAGACAAGTCGGACTTAAGGTAAGTGATCCTACCTCTCTCATTCTTGTAAAGTTCTCTCTTTTATGTCATTTCTTTTAAGCACATATTTCTTATGTTGGGAGATGTTATTTTATATTCCTCTTACTGTAAATTTTATTTTCATATTATGAGATACCCTATTTGACCTCTTCAATCCATTTTTGGTGGTCTTATATGTCGACATTTGGCTGCCGAGTTTTCGTAAGGGATTTTCATCTTACTTTTATTCCCGCGAGATTCAGGCAACATTTTCGACAATTTAATTTTTTGAGGAGTTGTAATGCCCATGATTGTATTCTTTTTGTAATATAATTTAATTTATGGGTATTAAAATTTTCAATGTATGACCCTTCTTTCATGGGGTATATGTTTCGGAAGTTACCCAAATAGGCAAGGGAAACTTTCACCATCCTCTTTTAAAATACTTATTTTGTTATGTCTTTTAATTTACATATTATAATGTTGGGATTTTTTCTTCAATATATTTATTGATGTAAAATTTATTTCCAATTGATGATATACCCTTTTTGTCTCATAAAATCATTTTATGAATTTTAAAGTGAGGCCATTAGGCTGTCAAATTTTTACAAGGGAACATCTTAACCCAATTTTGATTTCTTAGGGTTCAACTTATAGTTATTGAATATGTCATCCTACGAATATGTGTGAATTACATATGATTGTTTTAAACTTAATATCCACTTATATTGGGTGTATTTATATTTGTCACACATAATTATGAGATTGATTTATCCTTAATTTAAGGATACCAACTTTATATGGGATTTCATATAATTTTACATTTCTATTTAGACTTCATTGTTGTTATGCACAAATTCACTCTTATATAGTGTATATACTATACTTTGTTATATTATATCATGAATCCATTTATTCTCAAGATATTATAAAGTTCTGATTAAATTTTTTTCCTCAATTATTTTTATTCAAGTGTCTCTCTTTTTGATAAAATTTTTTTAACTAAAATATTGTTTTAAATGTTTTAATGATTTATTCTTATAAATATTTCTCATTAATATCCATGTTTTCAAAATGGTATTAATGATTTATTTATATGGAAATTAATGGTTCAAAATGTTAAAATATTCAAACTGTTATGGGACTCGTTGATTCAAAAAATATCTTTATTATATTTTATAAATGGTTTTGAAAATGGTATTTAGAATGGATTCATTATTTAAATATCCTAAAATGATATATTTTTATTGAAATGTTGGAATTTTATCTTCAATTTATTCTTAAGTTATGTTTTATGATTATTTTATGGTTCTTGGCCATTGTTACGTATACGGGTGGTTCTGTGATAAACCTAGGGTTGGTGAGCCCGTGATAGCTCTCTAATGCATTGGGTAATGAGACAGAGGTAAATATTAATAATTCTCCTAAGAGATTTAGGGAATATACTATGATGGTTATTCCAAATGTGACTCCCTATGTAGCTATGATAGCTACAATGCATGTTTGATATGGATTCCATAAGTTACCTCAATGATTTATGATTTCAGTGTGTTACTCATAAATCATATGATTTCGTAAGGTATGTTATGAATCAAAAGTTTTGGTTTCATTGATTTGTATTTATTGATGGGTTAATGCTTCCTTTTCTTATTTTATAACCCTTGTTGAGCTTTTTGTGCTCATCCCATGTTCTTGAAATGTTTTCCACTGGACATAAAGTGGAATTCAATCAAGGATGAGATCAAGGAAATGTCATTATGTCTAAAACATTGAACTAGACATGATTATTTTGTTCAAGAGTTTATTTTTTTTGAAAAAAATGGAAACTGAATAGATGTGTCTACCTTGTAATCATTGGGATGTAATAGTTATGTCCTAATTCTCTAAAACTCTAATCCTAAAAAGATCTGCAATGTTTATTCTTGAAATAACTGAAGATTATGTAATTTTAAAAGGATGGGTCCTTATAGTTGGTATCAAATGGAGGTTTAGATAAATTTGGAGGTTAGGGTATTCTATAAGCACAAGTGCAATTTCCATAATAGTTAGGATTTCAGAAATAGTCATAGATTTTTTTTGATAAAGTGAATGAGTTTAAGATAATATGAATAATTGTATCTCTGTATTTACCCTCCTAATAAGATATTATATGATGATTTTAATGATATACTCACACTAACAGTTTTTGGTTTTAGTAATTGATGGATCTAGAAGGCACCAAAGTGACAATGGGTTTGAAGGAATCTGTGGTGGTTCTCTGATAAAGAGAATGGATGAAATAGGGGATTTAATGAGAAATATCATGGTTATTCTAAACCAATTATCGGGAGTCATGATCAACTACTTGGACCTTGGTGAGGTCTCTAATGCATCAGGTACGAGAGAACCAACTCTATATAGAAGTTCAAGTTATAATTATATTGGTAACCATTATGGCTTATATGATCTTTACTTTTGAGGTAATTCTGGGTTACTATATGATGTAAAATGAAAGTCATGAGATAAAATTGAGGTTAAATTATGTTATCGTTATTTTCGAATATTTTATATCTTTTTGGTGAATGTTTTAAGAATTATATAGTTTTGGAAAAAGTGACCACATGCAGACCATGTGACAACCCATCGCGTCAGACCATGCTATGAGAATCGAACCCACATACAAAGTGTGACTGGTATTTATCGCCTACCACTAGACTACGTGAATTCCCTGGTTAGTATGACAATTTATTTTTAGTTAGATTATTTTATGAATCATGAATATGTTGATATTTTGCTATCTAAGAAATTATTGACCTATCATAGAGGATATATGATTAGGTTAATTACTTTTCAATATGAGAATCTAAGAGAAAGTGATGGTATTTGGAGATAATTGTTAATATTTACCTTATAAGAATATGTGATTACATCCTTCAAAGATTTGGGTTTCAATCATAGTTTGGTTTACATTGAATAATTTTATGTACAATTGTTTATCGAATGGTCTTTGTTGAACTTTGGGTTTTATTGGACAAATTTTGGAGATTAAGAATATACCTCTTTTTATAAATGATTATCCTTTTTGGGTATTATCTAATCTCGTACTAACAATTATTGGTTTTGGTTTTTGCCTAAATACATTGGAAATATATAGTTCTTTTTTGTCGATTATGTGATTCTCTAGAAGATTATTATAGTTCTCTTAATGTGAAAAAGTCATCCTAAATACTATTTTTTTTGGAGAAAATATGGGTTTCTGTAAGAAATATAGTAAGAGATGAAAGTCTACACGACAAATAAGTATGTTTCCTTATGATTAAGTTAAGATCGTAAATAAATTATTCAATGAAAAATATCTTAAAACAAAAATGTTATCTGTTAACTTTTCCTACAGGGGATTCAAATACCGTTTAACCTATCACAAGTTTGTGATTTTCTGGTGGTTAACTTTCTCCTAAGCATGTTTTCTATCACTCTCCATCAGAACATGACACTTTGTTTTTTCTACCATTTCCATGTTTTCAAACATAGTATGGGTTAACTCGGGTGGCCTTTTTACTTATCTTTATTTATATTAATGTGATATTTTTGCTGACTCTTTTTCTGATGTGAGGCTTTCAATGAAGTTTCCAAGCCCAATTTTATAATTGTGAGGATGCAATTCCAAAAAAGGGGGAAGGATGTAACATCCCTGGTAAATAAATAATTTTAAATTTTAATATTTATTAATATTAGTTAATTAATTATTAATTTTACTTTAATGGGGTTTTATGTTCGATGGCGTACCCAATACGCAACAATGAGCTTCTTCAAAATCTTACATTGCACACTAATAATATAATAATATATTTTTAAATTGTGGTTAATGCCTAACTATTGTAATGGAAGGAATGAAATGATTTAACAACAAGATGATAACAATTACCCAATAAATGATAGAGTCTTAAAATACAAATGAATCCAATTTTAAGCGTAAATTTTCTAATCATCGTTAAAAGGCCGATTAACCCCTTTTAATGGAGAACCCTTTTTAAATACACTTTCTGTCAATTTTAAATTTTATATTTGAAAAAATAAAATCCATATTTATAATTATGACATCAAAATTTTCATTGTGTTAATTTTATTTATTTTTCTGATAAAGATCATTTTTAGTGAAAAATGTTGTATTTTAATTCAAAACCTCCTTTTAATGTAATTTATATATATTTTTAGATTATCTTTTTAATTGGTTTAAAAATTTATTTAAAATATATTTTTTACATATAATTAAATTTTGGTCATTTGAATTAATTTCACTTTGAAATTGAAAATAAACCAGTGTCAATCTTTTTATTGATATTGTTCCTTAAAAACATGTTATTTGTTTTGATAGTGGGAATTGATTATAAAATAAATTAATACGAATTCAATGTTTTTAATTTGGTAAAATTGATATCATTTTTTAATTTGGAATATTAAATATAGATTAGGGTGAATTTTTCGAATTTTTTTGACAAATGATCTTTTTTAATGAATAGTGAAAAATACTGCATTTTAATTCAAACCTGACATTTCATCCAATATATATATATATATATATATATATTAAATTTAATTGGTATTAAGGTGAAATTTTATTATGTTATTATAATTTATTTAATGTTTTTTCATTGGATGTAATTTCACTTTTTAATGGGATGTAAACACAAATCAATCTTTTGATAGATTTTACTTCTTAAAAACAAGTCTTTGGTTTTGACAATGGGAATCATTTTTTAAATTAATTAATGAAATTTCTGTGTTTGGAATTTGGTAGAATGGATTCAATATTTTGAATCAGAAGGTCCAAATTATTTAATTATGAATCTTTTGTTTTTGGACAGTATGAATAGTAACTATGGTAATTATCATTAATTATCGTGATTAATTAGTAATCAGGTAGTTAAGGGTAATAAAATAATATCATAATAATATAAAATGTCCCCAAAATGTGTCCTAATTCTATGTTTTGTGTCATTAACGACCATGGGACGCCTTGTGACAATCTTAGGACCCCATGGAATCACTTTAGTGTGATAGTGACCTTTTATCATGTTTTTTTTAAATAAAGGAAAATGTAACCAAAATATGTAACAACTAAGTAAAAAAAAATTAATTTTGTCTACATAAGTGATATATTAGACTATAAATAGTCATTATAAAGTTAAATATATATCCTACATCATGTTATTTTTTATAATTTTTAGATATTATATAAGTAAATTTATTTATGACGCCATTATAATGCAGTGATTACCTCATTAATAAACGATTTAAATAAACTGAAAATATAATGTAAACTATAATAATTACACATGTAAAAGACCTATTGGATGTGTTAATTTCGAAATATTATCACCTAAAATAAGAAATATATATTTTTGGGACCTTTTAAATCCAAAAATCATTTTAAAATAAAGTAACATTTCATGACTTTCAAGAGTTCCCCTCCTCCCTCTTATAAAAGGCCCCCACATCTACCACCTTACACACACCTCTAAAACCATTGGCTTGGCCAAAAACTACTAATTTTATCTATCCACATCCCTATTTTCATCCTAAAAGCCTTACCTTAGGCAGAAAGAACTTCAAGAAACCATTTTGGTTCAAACCAAAGGGAGTTACCCGATTTAAAAGTAATGTCCTCTTTTATGATCTTTTGTTTTATTTTTCTTATCCAACCCCCTAAACCATTTTTATTATATTATTTTGTAAAAAAAAGTATATTGAATATAATAGGATGTTTTTATGAGAAGGATTCGTGCTAAAATTACACACAACTCCGTCTAATGGTTAAAGGATATACTGTTTCTGTGGATGGAGAATTTCTACCTCACGAAAGGATCACTATTCAATATTTTTCTAACACCTTTCATGGTAGCCATTAATATGTCACCATATTTATATATGATATATACTATGTATATGTTTTCCATATGCTTCTGTATTTTTCATTTATGGCATACCTTTGGTTTCCATTATTGGTAAACGTGATATCTTCATTTTAGGAAGTGTGGACTACCGCCTCCTCAATGTGATTTGATTCGTTAGTGTCATATGTGGGATGTATAAAGTGTAGAGTTAATGATATTATATATTAAATTATACTGTAATTATAATATAACTTTATATAATTATGATTTAATTCCATTAAATACAAAATACAAATCAAAGTAGCGTTCATGCATATCTACGGCTTACCGTCTCCATGAACGGTACATTTCATTTCTTATAACCAAATGTTATGTACTATTATAAGTACATATATATAATGGATTTATATGATATATATTACATATAAATTATTAATATCATTCTAGATTTATAATATATATATATATATCTCATATAGTTTTAATTCCATTAATATGACAATGAAATGAAAGTAGCGTTCATGCGTATGTACGGCCTACCGTCTCCATGAATGGTACATTTCATTTTTTATCTCCAAACGTTATGGAATGGTATAAAATGAATATATACTGGATATATATGAAATTTAATTAATTATAATGTTCTGGATATGGTGTACTTTTAACTACATGGACAATTCTTTTCAAACAAGTTCATTTTTGACACATGTACCAAACATTGACAAAAACGTAGGATATGAACTCGCATAATTAACTAATTATTATAACATTATAATATGTTATATGAATTGAATAATAAAAAATAAAGCAGGTCCATAAGAAATTCTAAATTGACCAATGTTTATTATTCAGTAATATAAAGAAACGAACAACACAAGTCGGACATATGTTAAGGGATCATACCTCTCTCTTTTTTTAAGTACTCTCTTATATGTCATTTCTTTTATGCTCATCTTTCGCATGTTGGAAGATGTTATATTAAATTTATCTTACTTTAAATTTTATATTGATATGATTAGAGACCTTATCTGGTCTCGTCAATCCATTTTTGAATGTTTTAAGTGGCGTCGTTAGGCTGTTGAGTTTTTGTAAGGGATTTATGATCTCACTTTTATTCCCGTGTGATTCATGCTACATTTTCAACTATTTAATTTCATGTGGTGTTTTACTACCCAATATTTTAGTCTTTGTGTAATATAATATAATATATTTCTATTAAAATATTCATTGTATGACCCATATTTCATGGGGTGTACGTTTCGGAAGTTACCCAAATCGGTAAGGGAACTTTTCAAACTCCTCTTTTTAAAAGACATCTTTTGTTATGTCTTTTAATTTACATGTTATTATGTTGGGATATTTTATTATATATCCTTATTGATGTAAAATTTATTTCCAATTGATGAGATACCCTTTTTGTCTCATCAACACATTTTCTAAATTTTAAAGTGACGCTGTCAGGGTGTTGAATATTTTACAAGGGAACTTCTTATCCCACTTTTGATTTCGTTGGGTTCATCTTGTAGTTATTGAATATGTCATCCTATAAATATGTGTGAATTAAATATTATTGATTTACACTTAATATCCACTTATATTGGGTGTATTTATATTTTTCACACATAATTATGAGATTGATTTATCTTTAATTTAAGGATACCTTCTTTATAAGGGATTTCATCTCATTTTATGTTTCTATTGAGACTTCATTGTTGTTATGCACCAATTAACTCTTATATGGTGTATATACTATCCTTTGGAATATTATATCCTGAATACCATTATTCTCATGATATTATGAAGTTCTGATTAAATCTTATTCCTTAATTATTTTTATTCAAGTGTCTATTTTTTGTTAAAAACTCTTTAACTAAAATATCGTTTTAAATGTTTTAATGATTTATTCTTATAAATATTTCTCATTAATATCCATGTTTTCAAAATGATTTCATGGATTTATTTATATTGATATTAATGGTTTAAAATTTTAAAAGCTTCAAAGTGGTATGGGACACTTTGATTCTAAAAATCACTTTATTAAATGATTTAAATGGTTTTGAAAATGGGTTTTAGAATGGATTGATTATTTTAATATCATAAAATGTAATATTATTATTGCAATGTGGGAATGTTATCTTTAAATTATGATTAAGTTATGTTTTGTGATTATGTTATGGTTTTTCGACATTATTACATATACGGGTGGTTCCATGATAGACCTAGGGCGGGTGAGCCCGACATTCCTCTCAAATGCATTAGGCAATGAGAAAGAGGTAAACATTAATGTTTCTCCTAAGAGATTTAGGTAATATACTGTGATGGGTATTCCAAATGTGACTCCCTATGTAGTTGTGATAGCTACAATGCATGTTTGATATGGATGCCATAAGTTACCTCTATGATTTATGATTTTTTTGTGTTACTCATAAATCTTATGATTTTTTATGTTATGTTATGAATGAAAAGTTTTGGTGTCATTGATTTCTATTTATTGATGGGTTAATGTTTTATTTCTGTAATTTGAAACCCTTAATGAGCTTTTTGTGATCATAACATGTTTATGAAATGTTTTCCACATGACTTAAATTGGAATATGGTCAAGGATGGGATCAAGGAAATGTCATGATGTCTAAAACATGGAACTAGATATGAAACTTTTGTTCAAGAGTTTATATTTTGTGAAAAATTGGAAACTTAGTATATGTGTCTACCTTCTAATCTATTAGATGTGATAATTATGTCCTAATTCTATAAAACTCTAAACCTGAAAAGATCCAAAATGTGTATTCTTGAAATAACTCATGATTATGTAATGTTATAAGGGTGGGTCCTTATAGAAACTGTATGATGTGGAATCAAAGTTGAAATAGAGATTGTAGAATCTCTGGGTATCATGGGAATAATAAGAATAATGTGGACTTCAATTTTGGATGACTGATGGATAAATAATATGGTGGTATGAAAATAGATCACCCAACTTTCCATAGGTGCGAAAAGAAGCACCCCAGAAATATCAAGAAGGGGATGAGGAAATGCTTTAGGAGGGGAAGAGATGGACACCTAACCATTAACCACTATCATGAAAAACCCACAACTGCGATAGAGGAGATGACTTATCTGTTTAAACATAAACACATTGTTCATTGCTTCAATTTCAAAGATCCAGGAATATTTCCAACAAGTTCCCTAAGACAATGTTTTTTTAAGGAAACCAATAACCTCCAAGGCAGAAAGGTTGAACTTTTTCCATTAGTACCTCCAATGTGGATCCTGAAAACAAAGTGGTCACAGGTACACTAGTTATTCATTCATGAATAGATAACATAATTTTTTATTCTGATTCTACACATTATTTTATATCTTAAATGTTTAGTTGAAAAATCCCAACACCACCACAAATCATGGAAGTAAATATGTTGGTGAGAATAAAATATGGGGAAATCATTGATTCACATGAATATAACTCCCCCCTATAATAATTTTTGGATTTAAAATCCCATAGAACCACTTTATGTAGTATCTAGTAGAATTTTATGAAATTATTGGAATGGATTGGCTTTCCTTATATAGAGCCGACGTCAATTTCCATGAGAGGAAAATAATTGTCCATATGGAGAGTTGACCCTAGAATATATACAAGGTAATTGAAGAGGATGAATCTTCTTTTTCACCATTATCTCAAGTGGGATATTATTTCCCTATGAGAATGCATATTTGACTCAAATTATTTTGTCTCAGAAAGCAACCATCATTGTAGAGATGCCCATTTTGAAAGAATTCGTTGATGTGTATCCTAAGGAATTGCCTAGTCATCCTCCTAAAAGAGATGTTCAATTATCTATTGATATTATACCTGGTCTGTTTCAAATATCCAGAAATCTGTATAGAATGGTATTTTTGGAGCTGGTGGATCTAAAGAAACAACTACAATAGAATCTGGATAAAGGTTTTATACGCCCTTTTGCTTCCCCATGGGATTAACCAGTCCTCTTCATCAAGAAGATTAATGCTCCAATGTGCCTTTGTATTAATTACTGATAGCTCAACAAAACCGCGATAAAGAAAATTTATCATGTACCAAAAATTGATGGATTCTTTGATCAGCTATTTGGAGAACAATACTTCTCCAAGGAGGATTTCTTGTCAGGATATTACCGATTAAGTGTGAAGAAAGAGGATATCCCCAACACTGCATTTTGTTCAAGAGTTGGGAATAATGAATTCATATTAATGTGTTTGGAACTCATTGTCACCCAAGAAATCATCATATACTTGATGAATAGGTTCTTCAAAGATTACATCGAAAAATATGTGGTAGTATTTGTTGACAATATTCTGATATTCCCATAACCAAGGAGGTTCATGAGGAGCATCTAAGCACTATACTAGAAACCTTGTGAAAGGAAAAACTCGATGAAAAGTACAACAAATGTGAGTTATGGTTGAAAGATGTCTCATTATTGGGTAATATCATCACATGAAATGGGATATTTTTGGATCACTCCAAGAGATATACAGTTGAGGGATGTTGAAGTACAACATTGGTGATAGATAACTATAGCATCTAGGGTAAACTGGATATTATCGCTGATTTGTGAGAAATTTTTTGATGAATGTCCAATCTCATAATATGATAAATCGGAATGAAGGAAGGTTTTATGGAGTTATGAATGCAAATAGATCTTCAAGGAGGTGAAAATGTGGCTTATCACCATGCCCATTCCCACACTACACACAAGTGTATAACTTTTTGTTGTATTTAGTGATGTTTTGAAGAAGGGAATGGGACGTGTATTGATGTAAAATGACAAAGCGTTTTACTATGCTACTAGGAAATTGAATTTTCATGAGATAAACCATCCATAACATAGTTTTTAGTTGGCTAAAATAATCTTTTATTTAAAATTTTTCCGATATTACCTATTTGTGAAGAAATGTGATATATATAAGGGACACAAAATTCTAAATTATATATTCACAAAGAAAGTGTAAAACATGCACTAATGAAGATGGTCAGTGCTAATAAATGTCTATTACTATTAAATATATTATCACCATGGGAAAGAGAACAAGTTAGATGATTGTTTAATTATAAAGGATCTAATGATTTTATCGTTGATGAGAATGGAAAAGGATCTAATCCTCTTAGTTTTAATGAATTTGGACATGGGAATCCTAAATATGGGAAAATCCTTATTCTGTTCACAACTGATTACTCAACCATATCTATTAGAAAGATTAAAATAGTCTAAAAAGGATGATCGGGGAATTTATAAGAAATTGGAAACTATCAGAAAAGGGAAATTCTAGAATTGTGATGTTAATGAATTGTTTTTTTGAGATTTTGGAAAAGACTATATGTTCTATAAAACTTGTAGTTTAAGATAGATCATTTGGATTATGCACATAGTTCAAATTTCACCATTCATCTATTAAACATAAAGCTATATCGAGATCTCTGACAGAATTATTGGTGGGATATCATGAATAAGGAGATCGTTGATTATACATCATTGTTCCGAGTATGTTATCATGTGAAGGAAGGGGGCAGAATTCTAAGGGGACAATTCCACCATTACACATTCTAGAATATAAATTAGAGATCATCACCATGGATATTGTCACCATACATCTAAAGACATCCAAAGGAAACAATGTTATATGTGTTTTTGTGGATCGTCATATAAAGACTTACACATCATTGCAATTTTAGAGGATATCTCATTGGATCAACTAGAATAGATATATATCAGAGTATTAGTAAGGAAACATGGATTACCACTTTATAATGTATTCAATTGAGATCCAAGATTCACCTATTGGTTTTTATAGAGTATTCAACATGATCTAAATTCTATGCTGAATTTTACTACAGATTATCATCCTCAAACTGATGGCCAATCTGTTTGGACTATCCAATCACTTGAGGACATGTTGAGATCATGCGCAATGGACATCAAAGGAAGATAGGATCAACATCTTCCACTTTTTGAGTACCCTTAAAATAGCAGTTTTAAATCCAGCACCAAATAGAGTCTTATAATGTATTTTATGGGAAGTGGTTTAGAACACCGACATATTTGGATGGAGTTGGGGAGAAAAAACTTCTATGTCCTGAAATGGGCAAAGAAATGGTTGAGAAGGTTAAGACCATCCAGAATCACATTAAAGCTTCACAGAGTTGACAAAATAGTAATGCTGATAATCGTCTACGAGTCCTAGAGTTCAATGTATAAGATATAGTATTCGACTTCATGTCACTAGAGATTATAGTTAAAAGATTTGGGATGAATGGAAAGCGTATTCCAATATACATAATCCTTTTTGAGATCCTTGATCACAATATAATAGTGGACTATCAACTAGCACTCCCTCAAAACCTATCTCAAGTATATGATGTATTCCATGTTTTACACATGAATAAGTACATACCCTGCCCATCACATGTACTCAATCTAGAGGTGGTACCATTAGAGAATTACATCTCATATGAAGAGAAGATGGTGATGATCTTAGATTGTAGGAAAAAATTTCTTCAAAAGAAGACAATTCCCCTCATCAAGGCATTATGGTGAAACCACAAGTTTGATGAGGCAATGTGTGAATCATAGGAAGTGATGAAGTAGAGTTACCCTCATCTATTTTTTAATGAGAAAAGTAAATTTTGAGGGTGAAATTTTTTAAGGGGGGAGATTCTATCGACCAATACATTTATTAATGATATTTATTCATAAAATAATTAAATATCTTTTTATAAAAAATGGATATATAAAACATATGAATTTTCTAGTTCTTATGTTTTTGGATTTCAAAATACTATAATGAATCACTCTCATAGCTAATATATATGTTTAATAGTGATCACGTTATTAGTATATATATAGGGATTTAAAAATTATAACTTACTCATATAATGGAAGTGATGGAATCATCTAGTATAATTTCTCTAAATGAATCCCATTTGTGAGATATCAGAAAGGAGGTGGCATCATTGGGATTCACTATTGACAATTCCCATGCCAAGATTTAACACTTTATTCTTGAACGGAACCTCCTACGAATGTGGTCGACATTGATAGAGATTTCCACCTGATTGACGTTATCTGAGCCACCCCACGAGTATGCCAACATCGCACACTAGACCCTTATGTCTTATGTGGGATTTAAAAGGGGTTGTGCAACCAGACCCTAAAACTATGGTTATGTACATTATTTTCGAATAGAATAAATAATATATATTCATTTTTACTTTATAAATTGTTTATAAAGAAAAAATATTATTTTTAGAGAATATTCCATTAAGAATTATATTTTGATTAATTAATGGATTTTTTAATTAAATAAAATTTTAATAAAATTTTATTACAAAATAACTTATTATTAAATATAAGTGATCGTATAATTTTAATGAATACTATTGTAAATTTTATTAGGATTTGAAAGCCATTTTTGACAAAATCAATGAGTTTTCAAATAAATGTTAGTTTTCATTTTAAAAGATAAAATTCTCATATTTATTAATTTATTTAGATAAAATGAATATTATTTTTTGAATGCGGATTTCAAAATTATTTACTGGTAAGATTTTCATAATTTTTTGAGATAGTAAAAATTTTGGGTGAAAATTAAATACCGTTTAAGTATATAATGTGTATTATGAAAATATAATGTATAAATAGTGATGTAATTAAAAATTATAAATGAAGTGTTATCCCTATATATGTTTTATATTTAATATAATGTGAATTTTTTTTATTAATTTTATTGTTTTTAGTAGACCCTTCAACACTTATAAATGATTATAGTATTTCAAATTGATTTCCTTGAGAGTGTGACTCACCACCACATAAGAATGCCTAATATATTAATAAATACGGCCATTTAACATATAAAAAAATTCTTTAGAGTCCCATTTGGAAAACTACATGGGAAAAACCATGGGATTGTTTTTGGTTTTGATTAGTTTAATGTGTGTTGTCAGAAACCTTAATAATAATGAATTCCATCCCTTTTCCTATATAATCCCACCCATGATACATCATACTCGTCACTAAATTCCTTAAGAGCAGGATCAAACTCTTAACTCCTTTCTATAGATTCCCCACTAGTCTCCCCAAGCACCTACGAAGCCTCTATTAAGCTTCTCCCATGCGATTGGGATCACACATCCATGTAAGGGATTTCTTCCATTCTCATTTTTGTCCAAGTATCATTATGTTTTTATGACCATTAATTTATAAATTAAAACGATCGGGTACGATTTATCACATCCACTATACATTTTTCCAAATTTTTGAATGATGAGGGACCCCTTTATCTCACATTAATACCTCCAATGTACACCCGTTACAATACCAATTTTTTTTAAGGGATTTCTCTCTCCTCATTTACATTCAAGAAATAAATTTTTACTATGAATATAAATTTTATTACATATGTTTTGGTATTATTTTAACTGACCCCGTCAATTTCCATTTCAGGTAAATATTAAAAGACACCCCTTTCCCTCCCATCCATATATTTTATGAATTCTTATGTAACATCGTTATGCTACTGAAATTGCACTCGATTTTCAAAGAGAAGGTAATTGGTTAGTGAACTTCATGCCCATATCTCTATCAATGGTATTCAACTGTATGCACATTTTCGTTCTGATTATAGAGTTTCATTTATGATTTTAATATTAATTTATCATTGAATAAATTATTTTTTTTAATTAATCCATGTTATACTATCCATGTGGTAGACATATGCATGAAATGAAATTTTTAAGAAGGGTCCACCATGATAGCACTCTAATGCATTAGGTAAAGATTTGTATCATGATATTTCAAGTGAAATGATGGGGTAATCATGATAATTAAAGTTCAATGAGGGTGTTCTCATGCTTTATGTGAAATGATCCATGGTTCATGTGAATATCATGTTAAATGTTGTTTCCACATTTAAATGTTATGATAATCTTGCTATATTATGCATTTATGTTCATGTTTTTTTATGCTCCATTGATATGGCTATTGAATAAATTGTAATTCATTACTCATGTTATTCCTTATTTTTTCCAATACTTCTCTTTATATATTATCCTTTTATTATGCATATTGAAAGGTTATCCCTTGCAATGCTATGTACGAAGGAATGTTTGAGGTCATGTAAAAGATGTTTTTTATAAAGATGTGTATTTCACATTTTATGTTTTTATGTAATGTACCAAAGCCCAATGACACTAGACCTATAGATATTAAATGTTCTAAATGTTATGTTTTTATGTTATAAGATGTATTTAGTTGTGAAATAAAGAGACGACTTTTTATAAGGGATCCCCCCCTCCCATATAAATAGGCAATAATTCCTCAATATTACTCACACATCAAAAACCATTTCGTTCTAATAGTATCTTCCCACACCTGTTCATTGAATACCAACCCACATTTTCAAATCAATCTTTTAGGTACGAAACCCTCCTTAAAGGTGTTAAGGTGTTATGAAAGGTGATCATATAATGAAAAAATAATGTTTTTATTTAAGTGTTTATATTTCATTTCATCTTCCACTTCATTAAATAAATATTCCACCATGATTTAATAAAAACTAAAGTATAGTTAATATAAATATATGTTATAATTTTAATATCACCACCTAAATATATCACCTCATCAATTATATTATAAAATAATTAATTTTTCGTTTGTATGTGTGAATTATGTCCTCTACATTCTGATATATTTCGTTTTCCTTAACCATCTGTCATGACTGGTTGTATTGACAGAATTAATGTTTTTTGTGATATTAAAGGAAAATTTTTCATTAAAATAAACTATTATATCATTTAAATTTTAACTTTTCCCTCACATAAAGATGATAACATTGTTTGATCGTAACTGTGAACTAGCACCTCAATGAAATGATGTGATTCGTTTTTAATCAACAAATCACATGGGAAAAATGTATAAGTATATATAAATTATTAATATGATAAAAATTATTTTATGAAAATTATATAAAAATATAATAATATTAACCTTCTTTCCATAATGATCATTGAAAATGAAAACATTACTCAAGTTTACCTATAACTTACTATCTCCAATATTTTACCACTGTTCATTTTTCATATCCATATTTAATGAATGAATTTAAAATTAAAATTTATATATTGAAGTTGTTATTATTTTACTAATATTATTCTTGAGATGAGGGACCTATAACCACATGCATTATTTAAATCATACCACGTTCATTTCCGACTGAATTAATAAATATCGAAAAAACATACGATTTGATCATAAATAATTATTTAATTGTTATATCATGGTAATAAGTGATTTAAAAGGAAAACTAAATGTGATAAAAGTTTAAAAAATATATAAATTAACCTCTCTTTGATATTCAGGATAAGAAATAACATACAATATGATTTGGAGATGATGTAATGGATTTTATCTCAATATCCTTTCATTGAGACATTTCTTGATGATATGAACATTTATTCCTTTATAAATTATATACAAATCCCCATTTAATTTCCATGTCAATATTATATCTATATTTATGTTATTTAATGATTTCTAAATAAATTACCTTAATTTTTATTATAATTTAAATGTTTAAAATGGTAGGGGACTATTTAACTAAAACATCAATTTATGTTTTATAATGATTTATTCTTATAAATAATTATCATTAATTTAAATATTTTTAAAATGATTTTAAAGATTTAATTCTATGAACATGAATTTTTTAATTTTTTACTCATTTAAAATGTTTCAATGTGGTATGAGACACTTGGATTTAAATTTCTTCTTACAAAATATTTTAATTGTGTTTTAAAAATAGATTAATTATTTCGATAGCAAGGAAGGGTTTTTTAATATATATATATATCATGAACTTAATTTATCACTTTTATGTTTCCTTAATATTTTTTTATCTTCACATGTTTTCACTTTTCTCTTTAAATAATTTGTTTTCCATTTTTATATGCATAGCTTAGTAGAAATTAAAAGAGTTTACAAAGTAGGAATGCTATTTTTTCTTTATAATTGTTTTATGTTTTATGATAATGTTATGGTTATTTGGAATTGTTTTTTATATGGTTGGTTTTATGATACATCAAGGGGGTGATCCAGTGATAGCTCCCCAATGCATTGGGTAGTTAGACGGAAATGATACTGTTTCTCCTTTGATATTTATAGAATATAATATGATGCATATTCAAAATATAACACTAAAGTTTATTCCTTATGTAGAAATGATGGATAAAATGTAAGAATAATATGTAGGCCATAATATACCATTTTGATCAATTATTTATATGAGTTTTATATGAATCAAATTATTTCAGAATGTAAGATAATGGTTTTATGTTATAAGGGTAAAAATCTTGATTTTGTGAAAATGTTTTCATGTATTTTATATATTCATTGAAAAAATATTTCCTTCCGTATTTTATATTCCATATTGAGATTTTTTAATTACATCCCGTGTTTTAAAATTGTTTTCACTATATTTAATATAAAATAGTTAAAAGTATGGGAACTAGGGAATATTTGTGATGATTGAACATGAAAATAAACTGGGTCTCATTTTAATAGTTTTTCTTTTGAGAAAAAATTGATAGAGAGGATATGTATTTAACTTGTAATATTTGAGTTGTAATGTCTGAGTTATGGACATATTTCCTAAATCTATAAAACTAAAAAATATCCTTAATGTTAAATAAATCTAAATTCTTAGCTTAAATATAGATTTTCTTATTTTGAAGTCATGTTCCTTATACTGTTACTGATATTTTCTCTTCATCCAATGTTTTAAAATTATTATTATAGGTTGTAAGGAATATTTTATCAAATGATTAGATCATGGAAAAATTGTGAATATATATTGGTAGAAGAAATAATTTTTCAATCATTAATGTTTATAGAATAAATAATACTGTGTATAAATTTACGTCTAATTTATTTCTTTACATATAAGATTATTTCTTAATTATCTAAAACAATAAAACTATACAGTCATGGGGAAAAGAATGTTAACTATTTTTTAAACAATAACTTGATTATATTACATTAAATGGAGGGTCCTTACAGTTAGAATTATAGAAGGGATTATAAAAAAAATTATATTAGGATATTTTCAGTAAATTTAAGGATATCATCATGAGTATATAATTTTAAGATTAATAATAAGTTCAATTTTGTAGAAACCCTTTTGAGACTCTATGTTACAAAATATTAAGGTGATTAACTATAATTTTTGGGACGTTCATATTTAATATAATTATGGGATATTACATTTTTTTCGTGGAAAATATAAGGTATGAGATAAAATTGTAGGTCAAAACATGTTATGGTTTTTTTGAGTATTTTATCATATTTTAGGAATGTTATTAGAGTTTTATCGTTTTATAAAAAGTAAAACCTATAGATTTGGTGTCAAACCATCGCCTCTATCATGATCATATGAATCGAACCCAAAATAGAAAGAAAATAAAGGTGAATGACCTAACAATAGCCTATTTTATGTCCATGTTAGTATGAATTTTCATTTTTAGTTAAATGAGATTATGGATTAGTAAAATTATAATTTAGGGAAAATTTTCCTTATCGAATTGATAGCCTAGGAATTGAGAAATTATTTGCTGATAAAGTGATTAATGTTGTCTCACAAAACGTTCAATATTTTAGAAATACTATAGAATGGGGTAAATATAATACTATGGAATTTTTATTTAAGAGTAATGGTTTTATTTTGTTTTACATAAATATATTATTTTTATATGTACTTATGGAAATTCATGTTATTTATGGAAATTTATATCATACTTATAGATTAATTGGAAAATTACTTTTTTGTTATGAGACATAAAGTGTAATTGATGTTATTTGGATATATTTATTCTTATTTTTTATAGAAGATATTATGATCAAATAATTTTTTATTTTTGGTTTTAGTATTAGTTTATATTATTTGAGGAATTTATAGGACATTTATTTATCATATGATTTTTTTGAACATTGGGTATCACTATTGAATTTTTGAGATAAAAAGAGATTTTTATCATGTAAAGGATTTTTATTTTTAGAGAATTGTTTTATATCCTCCAAACCATTTTTGTTTTGGATAAATTTCATTGATGGGAAAAAATATTTATTCTTTATTTGAATATGTGATTATCAAGAAGTAGATTCTACATATTTATGTGTAATATATTTATCTTCAAAACATCTAATATGGAAAATAACATGAGTTTGTTGTAGAATTCAATTAATCGATGAAACTCTAATATTAAATTATAGTTCTGTAAAATATTAGTCAAAATATTAAATGAATTCATCAACTCTGTTAAAATTACTTGTAAACAAAATAATTATATATTTAATTTTCCTTCTATAAAATCAATGACACTTTAACCCATCATAGAATGATGGTTTTGAGATTATTGACATTCTCAAGAATGTTTTATATATTACTCTTATTTAGAAATTGGTAGTTATTTTTCTATTCCATGTGAATGTTCTCCTACATGGTACCCTTGTATGTGTTATCTCAGGTGACCGTCATACATCTCTTTTCTTATTTTAAATTGTAATATTCATTAAATATTTTTCCAAAGTGGGATTTGAATAATGATATTTTAAAAATCAAACCCCAATTTTTATATAAAGAGGTCAAATTATGAGTATTAAATTTGTTAATTGTGGGGATAATGTAATATCCTCTGGGTTTTAAATGAATCATTTTTATAATATTTTACATGATAATAGAAATATTTTTAAAATGAAATTAAATGTTTTTCTTGAAAAATAATTAAATGTTCATAAGGGTGTTTTATGCCAATAAATATTAAACTTAATATTATAAGATTATTTTAATTAAATATATGTATATATAAACATATTAAATATAATATTAAACATTCATATTATATTTATTCAATATAAAATATAATAAAAAGCTCGATTTTATGCATAAAAGAAGTATATTCCAAAAAAACACTTTTCTTGCATTTGTACGGTGCACCTATTTAAAATCTTTATTTAGAACTTTTATCAATTATATTTGTCAAAATAAAATTTTTATTTGAAATTATATTATCATAATTTACTCTTGTTCAAATTTAATTATTTTTTCTGATATGATTTATGTTTTGATGAATAGTGAAAAAAATCTTGCATTTTAATTGAATACATATTTTTATCAATTTTTTATCATTTTAAATTATTTACATGAATGGTTTTAAATTATAAAAAAAAAAATTTTATCAGTTATTCTAATGTAGTAATTTAAAATCAATTTCAAATTGAAATTCTAAATAAAAACATTGTGATATTTTCAATGATTTTACTTTAAAACCCATTTTTCTCGATCTGTCAACATGGTTTATTTTAAAATAGATTTATCCTGTTATTTTTTTTGAATATATAATAATGAAGTATATATTTATAATTATATGATCCATATTTAGTAAATAGGCCTCTCTAATTTTTAGAAAATATGAATAGTATCTTAATTTTTTTTATTACCATAGTTAATGGAAAATCAGGTAATTTAAGAAGAAAATAGTATTTTAAATTATTATAAAATTACCCTAAAAATTGTCAAGATTTCATTTGAGGAGTTATTTTCAACAGTTATAATCCTTGGTATGGTTTTTATTTCTCTTATAGTCACATGGATTAATTTCTTACATTAATATAATTTTAGTAAAATAAAAGTGACTTTTTCATACTTTTATTTTAAACAAGAGAAATATATTTAATACGAGTAAAATAAAAATACAATTTCAACTATAAATTTTCATTTGACACGTAAAATATTTATATTTCACATGATATTTTATTTTTTTATGGGATGAATTAATTCGAATAGTTGATTTCATAATGAGGATGCAATAATCATTTAATTAATCAAAATAATAAATAAAAGATATTAAAAACAATAAAACAAAAAATTGATATAATTAATGTCATTAAAAAATTATATGCAGTAGTTTCAAAATTTTTTATGTTTTCAAAGTCAGTTTTGTATATTTCATGTTGTTATGATATTTATTAATAACTCCAAAAATGAATACAGACAAAATTCATACTAATGATATTTCTAAATATAAAACATCTTAATAAATGATATAGAGTTAATAAAAAACTATTATTGGGAAAATTAATGGATATATGTTCAAAAAATTTAATAATTTATCATTTATCTTCAATTTTTAATGTTATAGTAATTGTATTGATCCTCAAATTTTAATTGTGTGGTAATGCTATAAGAGTTAATTGGGTAAAATAAGGTTTACTACCAAATGATATGGAATAAAAAATAACAAAAAACTATATAATTTTAATTGGATTAATATATTTAGTCTCTAAATCATCCTATATTATACATATATAAATTTAAATTCAATATCCATTGAATGTTAGTTTATAATAATTTAATACTTTGAAGAATTAAAAGACATCCATTACCCTCTCTAATAAAATGGAACCACTTATGATCATTTCATGAAACCTAAAAACCAATTTGGATAAGACAATATCTGCCTAAATATATTTCTATAGTCCCTCTCCATATTATTGAGGCATTATATGTAACACCCTATGATTTAATAGTATGTTATTTTCTTTAATATAATTCAATAGATTTCACTAACACGCACCATCGAGTTTGAGCGCACCACGACTTACCAAACTTTTCGTTCAATAGAGGTTATGAATATTATTAATATAATTTTGAATTTTATAAACTCCGTATAATTTTATAATCCATGTTTTGTGTTTTTAGACATAATATTAGAACAAATTCATTTTTTCAAATAAAAAAATGGTAAAATAAAATTTTACCACGTTCTAATGGAAAACGCTATTTATAGCCAATATTTGAGAAATTTACGTATTAAAATTTATGAAATTAAATTCTTCTATAGAATAGGTACATAAATATTTATTTTGAAATTTTTTTAGTACTTTTCTGATAACATTAATATTTTTATGATTACTGAAAAATAGTAAATTTTAATTAAAAAAAACATTTTTAATTCAAATAATTTATAGGGATAAATAATGTATCTCAATGGTTTGTAATAATAATTAGATTATAATTTTATTATTTAATACAATTTCGGTCATTATAAGTGATTTCACATTTAAATTTGATTTATATATATGTCAATATTTTGATAGTTATTACTTTTTAGAAAAACCCGCTTTTCAGTTTTGGCAACTAGAATTAATTTTAAATTAATTAATAAATCTTCTATGTTTTTAATTTGTTAAGATTAAATTAATTTTTTTAATTTTTAATATCAAAATTATCTTAGGGTAAATTTTTCGTATTTTTCTGAAAACATTCATTTTTTGATGAATAGTGAAAAACACTGTGTTATAGTTTACAACCAATATTTTATTTAAATTATTATTATTTTTATTTAAATTTTATTTAAGTAAAAATTGATATATATAAAACATATATAAGTTAGATTTAATTCATTGGAGTCATTTTATAATAAAATTATATGTATAAAATTTTATTGAATTTTTTGCCATCTTTTACACATATTCTAGGATCATTTGAAAATTTGCAGGAAACCTAATTTTACCACATCAATGTGTTTAATTTCAAATATATAAGTGACATAGTTAACATTATTATGTATAATTCGGTTCAATGATATGAAAATAAATATTTGTGAATAGTAACTTTTGAATTTTATTTACTACGATTATAATTAAATATGGTAATTAAGGGTAAAAATGATATTGTAATTTCCCTAACATATGTCCTAATTCTATTTAATATGTGTAATTTGAGAAAAAAACCTTATGAATAAAATATGATCCTTTTTGGTCCACTTTTATTAGATTTAGTCATTTATTATTATTTTATTTAAAGAAGAGTTAAAAGTGTTAACTTCCAAGTTTAATAAGTAAATGATTTTTAATATAGAGTTACACATAAGATAAAGTTGACTACAAATATTAATTAAAAATATAAAAATATATCCTACATAGTAGTATTTTATTTAAAATTTTTAGACATTAAATAATTTAATTTGTTTATGAAATAATGATGATGGAGTAATTACCTTAAAAATGTTATATTAAAAGTATTGATACTATAAATATCTAAATAAATGAAAATTGAAACATATGATGAATTAAACTAATTTAATAGTATAATATTACATGTTATGGTTGATTAAATAAATTCTATTCTAAGTGATATAGTTTTTATATCTTTAAAAAAATCAAATACTAAATAGTGTCAAAATTGACATAATTGAGTTTTTAAAACCAAAGACTATATTATTAATTGATAAAATATTTCTAAAAATATATAGTTCTTCTATATGACATAGATAAAGTTATATATATTATGAATGAACAACTTGGGGTTTTCTTGGCTTGTAATAGTATGTTTCTTAACCATATTATATAGAAATACAATGAGACATGGTAAATGTAAAACTATTTAACTAATAGTTAAATATAAAAGATAAGGATAATATGGTGACCTAAAACTGTATAAAACCTATTTTCATAAAAGTTTTAGATTCATAACCTCATTATCCTTGAAATAAATTATTTTTGAGCCATTACTAACAGAAAAGTATTTTATTATAATATAGTATTTCAGGATTTTCCTAATGTGACCCTCACCCCTCTTATAAAAGTTCACTTCACCTTATCTTAATTTCACACCTCCAAAGTAATTTTTCTTGGCCAAACCCATCCCAAATATCCTCCTAACATCACTCACATCAACCTAATGTCCCTAAAATAATCATAAAGCCAAAGTAAGGAGCCTTTTGGATCAAATAAAAAGGAAACGCCAGAAGAAGAGGTAATACTTTTCACCACCATCATTCAAGTTCTTTTCTTCCTCCACATCCTCTTTATTTTCTTGTTTCAATACCAAAATAATAAATATAGTACCTTCTACATACTGTTATGTTATTATAAATATTTTACAAGCATATTCGTTATTCTATCCATCCAATAAATGACGAAGTCAACATACGTGCGTATGAACGACTTATCATCTCCCCGTTGTGGTATATTTTGTTATTAAAACACTTTATTTTTAGGATGTGTGTAATAATGAGTATAGATGATTTAAATAAGAAATAAAACATGATAATTATTCTGTATACATGATATACTATCCAATTACATTCAATTTCACAATAAATATAATGATATTGTCACTCGTGCATACGTACGGATTACCGTCTCCACAAACGTGATAAGTTTCACTCCCCAAAGTGATCATTCAAGAATAATTTTAATTTTATTATTAAAATTATTGTTTATGAACATAATATAATTCTATATATGAATCAAATACATCATTTCTATAACAAACAAGGCTTACGTAACCAATCATATAAAGTAAAACAAATATGTTAACACCTGAAACGATGATACCACTGAAATATTATTAACATACAAAAATTAGAAGATCATATTTGATATCATATTTATATATATTTTTTTTGTATAATTTAATAACAATTATTTCACTATTATACAGAAGGGTATCCTACCCTATACTAAAGAAAAATACATGGTAATGGGTTTGTTATCTCACCTTTAATTCCACGAGATTTCCATTATCCACCACCTATTTATTGCATGTGGTGTATTGTGAACTAAAATTTGATATATATAATCAGTATTATATTTATATTCATGTTATTCTGTGATTCATTTTGTGGTTATTAACTTATGGTCATACGAATCGATTGATTACAACATGGTATGGGGTTTTCATCACACTTTTATTCCTAGGATATTTATGATATATTTTCAACTATTACCATTTCTGTGCAATATGTACTGCCCAAGATTGTACTGTTTGTGTAATAGACATTAATTTATGGATATTTGCATCATCATGTGATGATCCTTATTTTATGGGGTCTATGTTTTGTATGTTACCAAATAGGTATGGGAATTTAAAATTTCAATTTCCACTCATTCAGTTTTACGCAAACATCATTGATTACTATAATCCAAGATTATGTGTGAAGTCTCTATTAATTCATTTATGTAGTAATTTTAACACCGAATTTTTTGGATATATATTTGATACACATAATCAATCCATTTATAAATTTCCATTCCATTGATATGAACTTTTTTAGGGTAATCTTAACTCAATTTCCATTCATTGAGTTAAACATCCAACTCTTTGGTTCTGTAAATAACAAATTCTGTGTGAATGTAATCTTATTTATTTACACTGAATATCCATTTCTATTGATTGTATTTATGTTTTCACATATAATCATTTCATTTACATGTCCTTAATCAATGGAAACTGTCATTTTAAGGAATTTCATCTCAATTTACATAACATTGTTGTATCATTATTGTTATGAACCAATTCACTTTTATATTGTTTATATACAGTTCATTGATAGATTATATTAGGAATCCCATTACTCTCATAATTTTATAATGTTTTGATTAAATTTATTCCTCACTTAGTTGTATTAAAGTGTCTCTTAATGGGTTATGAACTTTTTAACTAAAATATTATTTTAAATGTTTCAAAGACTTATTCTTCTAAATCATTCTCATTAATGTCCATTTTTTAATTACGGTTTTTATTATTTATTTATATGGACATAAATGCTTTGAACATAATATTAACATTAAATGTTTCAAATTTGTACGGGAAACATTGATTTAAAAATCTCATTTATAATACTTCATTGATAAATAGTGAGACATTTATATGTTTTCATGAAAAAGGGGATATTTCCGTCAAAAAGTTTTAATGAAAATTTTCATCTATTTCAATATCATTTAGTGTATTTTATTCTCGATTGATGTTGATTTATCATAATACAATCATCCATATTGTATTGAATGAGTTATGTTTGATTGTGGATGTGATATTTATATGCCCCTCATGGTTTGTGGTTAAATATTGACATTGTATATTCTAGTTTTAATAAGAATGATTATATTATGTTTCAACATTATAATATGGAAAATTAATTGGACTTAGTATGTGACGAGTGTATCCCACAATAGCTCCCCGATGCATCGGTAGGTCTCATGAGACAAACTAGTAACATGTCATAAGGCCTTGACAAAATCTTACTTATAGTCTTGGCATAAGGCCTTGACTATGTGGTTATGATGTCTGGAATTAATGCATTCCATCGTTATAAAATTCTCTGATGATATTACATATTATTATTCAACTAGTAGAATATCTATGTGAATATGTAAATGGTATTGTTTAAATTATCTTTTCCATATTATGTTGATGTTTTCGTTTAAAAGGATTGTGTTCTATTTTAATAGATTACCGTAAATGTTTTTTCTAATTTATGAAGATTTCTGTTATATTTTTATAATTACTGAGCATCTGAGATCACAAAATTCTTATGTTTTATTTTCCCCTGGTTGCAAAGAAGTATATTATGATTAAACTTCAAGAATAGGTGAAGGGATATAAGAGTGTTCAAAGGGGACACAATGTTCATTTTTTTATTTCATGATGTAATGTAAAAATTATGAATGTATCTAGTACTTCCAAATCTACTAAACTAATCAGTCTTTTGTGACATGATTCCTTGTATCATTCCAATGTTTTGTAATTATGCACCGATTCTGGGTAACTGGGGTTGGGGCGTTATAATTGGTATTAGGAAACACCCATAGATAGACATTGAGGATTAGAAAAAAAACTCCAATTAGGAAACATTACCCTAAGATAGAAAATGAGTATTAGTATATAAGAACACCCAAAAATTTTGTTCGTGTAAATATTTTATGGGTTTTATAACAATACATCCTTGTCTAGATACGAGTAGGTAAAGGAGTCTCTGGCATTGTTATACCTAGGTGTGGAAACAACAACAAGGAGTTTCAGGCTTGACCCAGTGTATCCTGGTACACGACAATGGGCCTTGCTGCACTCTTGGTTACCACACTCCCATGAGATATTTTAAGGATAATTCACATTTTCTTTAAATGTAACGCCCCGACCCTAGATACCCAGAGTCGGTGCATTACTTCGTAACATTGGCATGATCACAAAAGATCAAGTCTCGAAAGACCGATTAGTTTAGTAGCCTTGGAAACACTAGATACATTCGTAAATGTTACATTATATCATAAAGTGAAAAACTACAATAACAAAGTCTTCATAGTCCACACTCATATCCTCTTCTGACTATCCCTGCAGGTCATTCATAAAATACTTCTTCACATCCTGGAAAATAATAAAACATTGAAAGGGGTGAGCTCAGATGCTCAGTAAGGATAATAATATTGCGGAAGCTTTCATAAATAAACATAAGAATTTAAGGCAATGTATAAATAAAACAAAAGCCTTTTAAACTTGAACATCAACATAATATGTCAAAAGTAAAATGAGATAATGCCATTCACTTCTTCACATGGATATTCTACTGGTCGAATAATCACATGAAATATCATTAACCACTTTCATAATGATGGAATGCATTATTCCAGACTATCATAACCACGTAGCCAAGGCCTCGTTCCAAGACCAAAAATAAGATTTTGTCAAGGCCTCGTGCCAAGACACTAGTTTGTCTCATGAGACCCGACGATGCATCGAGGAGCTATAGCGGGCTCCACCCGTCACTTATTAAGTCCAATTCATTCCTCATATGAATAGGTTTAAACATATCATAAACCATAACATAATTGTATCACATAAAACATGCATAAAGGAAACATAACATTTCCACATTTCAATCACAAGATATAAATACAACACATTGATATAATAAAAATGCCTTAAAAACCATTTTCAATACCAAAATAAAAGAAAGTTAAAACATTGTATTTATTTTTCATTAAAAAAATGATGGCTTGTAGAGGAAGCCGAAACTCAAATAATGGTCACGGCGGTGGAGAATTCATTATCGCCGCATAAGTACGGAAAGAAAAACATTCCCTTTTGTCGTTTAGCAAAACGCTTCGTATAAAAAAATTCCTTTTGAATAAACGTAAAAGTCAAAGGGGTTTATACACCGTATAAAAGAATGTTGTGTATAAAACCAAATATGCCTCAATGAAAGGAGATTGAGACGAAGTCCATAAAAAGATCATTTTTAAAATAAAATAGATCTATTATGTGTATTCACTATAGGTACACATAAAGAATACAAAATAAGAAATAATAATGTCATGACATAATTTGAAAGTAGGAGATTAACCCAAATAATGGAAGTTGGGTTAAGAAATTCCCTTACCTCGTGTCTGACTTGACTCAACCGTTCTTTAACCTCCTGAATAATAAACGAGAGTTAATATCTACCTTATTAAGAACCATTTTCAATTTCATTATCCTTTTTATATCACTTATTACAATCTTATGAACATTATGTAATTATTTAAGTTAATAACAGTCGTTTTGTCGATCTTTGGTACTTGAGTCAACAATAAACTTCTTATATTTACAAGTTGTTCATGTGGTAGAATATCCATTATATCCAGAATTATATTCATGATTTAGATGTCATATATATCTTATATATCCATTATATACATTCATTTATAATATTACGTAACATTTAGAGGTAAGAAATGAAATGCACCGTTCATGGAGACGGTAAGCCGTACGTACGCATGAACGCTACTTTCATTTCAATTTCATATTTAATGGAACTAAATCATAATGATATAAATGTATAATATAATTCCAGTATAATATAGTGTATAATACCATTTACTCCATCCTTTATACATCCCACATATGGCATTAACGATTCAAATCACTTTGAGGGGGCGGTAGTCCGCACTTCCTAAAATGAAATTATCGCGTTTTACCCATAATGGAAATCATAAAGTATGCCATAAATGAGATATACAGAAGCATAAGTAAAACATAAACATATTATATATCATATATAAAAATAGTTACATCTTAATGGACACCTTTGAAGGTGTTATATGAGTGTTGAACAATCATCGTTTCGTGAGGCAGAAATTCGCCATCCACAGAAACCGTATGTTATTTAACCATTAGATGTAGGTGTGTGTAAGTGTAGCTCGAATCCTTATTATAAAAACATACTAGTATATTTAGGATACTGGTGTTGTTACAAAAGAAATGAATAAAAAGAGTTTAGGGGGTTGGAGAAGAAAAATAAAACAAAACAACATTAGAGAAGACATTACCTCAAAATCGGGTAACTCTATTTGATTTGAGCCAAAGGCTTCCTTGGTAAGAGTTATGCCCAAAGTGAGGCTTATAGGAGTAAGAGAGGGATGTTGGGAGAGTATTTGGGAAGAGGTTGGCTGAGCCAAATGGCTTTAAAGTGTAAATGAGGTGGGAGGGTTGGGGGTCTTTTATAAGTGGAGAGGAGGGGCACTTTTGGAAGGATTGAAATGTTACATTATTTCACAATGATTTTCGGATTCTAAAGGTCCCACACTTATATAATTCGAGGCTAAGGTGATAAGGTTTCGAAATATCCTCATCCAATAGGCTTTGGACAAGTGTAAGCCTTGGATTGTGCATTATCTTCTCATTTTATTTAAATCGTTAAATAATGAGGTCATCACTGCATCATAATGATGTCATAAATAATTTAATTTATATAATGTCTAAAAATTAAAAAAAATACTATGATGTAGGAAATCTTTTTAGATTTCTATTGAATATTTATAGTCAAAATTTGGACTTGTTTAACCCCACTTAAAAACTGTTTTAGTAAAATAACTCATGTTTGTGTCAATTTAATTTTAACATTAAATAAATATATATTAATGTCATTTTCCAACTAAGGTGGCTCCATGGGGTCCCCAAGTTGACCCATGGGTTGTCTTGGTCGGCCATGACTCATCCAATAGGAGTAGGACAAGTGTCATGCTCATCTCATATTATTAAAACATTATTTGTACATTAAACTACACTAAATACCTCTAATCGCGATTAAGAACTTAAAAGTTACTATTCACCAAAAAATTATTTTAATCTCATTGAACCACATTTTACTTCTTAATGACAACCATGTATGTCGGATTTTTGAAAATCAAATCATAGAAGTGATAATATTTCATTTAAACAAAAAATCAGTTATTTAACTACCACTTAGTGGTTTCACTATTCATCAAAAATTGAAGTTTTTCAGAACAAGGCCAAAATTTCACTCTAAGCTATAATTGATATTCCGAATTCAAAAATGATGTCTATTTTACAAAATTCCAAAAATATAAGTTTCATTAATTAATTTTATAATTAATTCCCGCTGTTACGACAAATAGCGTGTTTTTAAGAAACAATTTATATCAAAAGATTGGCAATTGTTTATGTCCAATTTCAATGTTAAATTAATTCTAATGACCACCATTGGATAAAATGGTAAAAATATATTCTAATTATACCTTAAAACCACTAAATAGTATAATTTATCACAATAAATAATTTTTATTAAAAAGTTGTATTAAGTTTTTTTCACTATTCATAAAAAATTAGAAGTTCTCAGAAAGTTACAAAAAATTCAACTTAGGATAATTTTGATATTACGAATTCAAAAAAGAAGTCCATTTTGAAATATAAAATTTCTATAATTTTAAAAAGTGGTTATTACTATTCATAACGACTACTTTGATTAGTCGCGGTGTTTTAGAACTCAAAGTTGCGTACAATGCAAGCTATTGCATTATTGAATGAGAAGCGTATCGTGGAAGCTCGGGGTGTTACATTCTCCCCTCCTTCAATAAATTGCGTCCTCGCAATTTGAAATTTTTCTTTGAAAATAAAAGGTTGAAAAGAGAAAATACCTTTGAGGAAAACCCACATCGGAAATAAGGTTAATAAATATATAGCATTAAAAGAAAGCAGGATATGTACAAAGGTCACTCGATATAGCCCATTCTAGGATTATATGAAAATATGTATATGGAGGAGAAACAAACCATCAAGGTCTGATGGAGAGTTATAGAAAACATGATTAGGAGAAATTTTAACCACAAGAAAATCACAAACTTGTGATTGGTTAAATGGTCATTGAATCCCCAGTTGGAAAAGTTAACCGACAACATTTTTGTTTTAAGTTACCTTTTATAATGTTGAGAAATTTATTTAGGAGATTTTCTAAGAACGTAAGGGAATATACATACTTGTTATGTATACTTTCATTTGTTAATAAATTTTTACCACAAACCCAACTTTTACTCCAAATGGTAACAGAACCCAAAAATATTCTATTTATCCTAATTGTATAAGGTTCCAAATGTTAACACATACCATTTAGATTAGTAAAACTATTTTGTAATAACCAGGGACTTCCTGTAGGCTAGTGGTAGGAAATAAAGGCTTGTCGCACTATGGTTGTGGGTTCGATTCCTGCAGCTTTGTCCGACGCGACGGGTTATGCCCCACCCTGTAGGTTGTCCTTTTCATAAAACTATAGTATTCCAAGAATAATCTCCAGAAAATTTTTAACCTTAAATTTACTATCCAAGGTTCAACTTAATCCACTCCAACCTTTATAGTTATCCAAAATACCTCTGTCCAGACTTTCTCTAAAAGGTCTCTTAATTCCAAAATCAATTTATCAGATTCCCCAAACAAAGATTAGTTTCTCTTATTGTCACATACTAAAAATATGATTACCTTAATCATATTAAATCCTTACTGAAGTCAAAAAGTACTGCAGTACAATCTTTATATATATCACATTATTCTTATAACCAGAATATAATCCTTGAGTCCAAAAGCACCAATACATTAATTATTCCGCTTCAACTGTAGTTACAGCATAAGATTGGCCTTGATCCCTTGGCCTTTTCTGAGGTAAGTTTCCCTGAAGCTTAGGGAATTCATTTGCATAATGACCCATTTCTCTACAATTGTAGCATTCAACTTTGACAGCCTCTTTCTTTCCCTTGCAATCACGAGCCTGGTGACCCTTTTCTCCACATTTATAACAAACCCCCATTCCTTTTAGGCAAGTACCAGGGTGATTCTTCCCACAATTATCACATAATAGAAAATCCTTCTTTCCCTTTTTCCCTTTATCTGTCTCTTGTTCCACCGTTCTCTTCTTCTCTTGCTTTACTTTGTTGTCATAAGACTTAGAGAATTCCTTTTCTGTCTTGATAGCACACGAGACAATATCTTCGTATGATGAGAAGGATTGTGATACTAAAGCTCGGCGGAGAAATGGTTTTAACCCATCAAAGAAACGATCAATCTTACTCCTTGGGTTACGTATATAATCGACAGCATTCCTCGCTAACCTTGTAATGTTAGCCTCATACTTTGCGACATTCTCATCCTCCTTCTGCCTCAAACTCAGAAATTGCCTTTCCATATCTTCTCGATGGTCATGAGGAAAGTATTTTTCTAAGAAAAGCTCTTTGAACTCCATCCATTCCATATTTGATACGTCATAATCTTCCTTTGTGTTTTGAATCAGCGACCACCACGGATCGGCATCTCCAGTGAGGCGGTAAACTGCCATGACAACCTTCTCCCTTTCGCTACTCCCCAAGGCATGGAATATTTTCTCTAAGGAATTTATCCATTGCTCATCTACTGTAGTATTAGTACTCCCATTGAAGGTTGGTGGTTGTTGCCTCATGAAATGGTCTAGCATTGATCCTCCACATTGCGGATCAGGGTGCTCCATACGAGTAAGGTTATTATTCATAACCTGAGTGAGTTGTCCCAGTATGGTAATAAGTTGATCAGCACCAGTTGTATATCCAGATCCACAATAATTATCTTGAGCAGGAGGGCAATCCCTACACGGAGTTCGTGGATTGATACGGTTTCCATTACTTCCACTAGGCGCCATTTCTAAACAATGGCATAAACTTGATTAGTTTATGAATCAAAATACATAATTCCATACTTGTTAAACACTTTACATAAGTTGAACTATTTATGGATATAATCCATAATCATAAAAAGAAATGTTTTATTTGAGAAAGTATGTACTCATAACCCCTCATAGTGGTTTGTAAATAAAATGAGAATTATCCTAAGCATATCCCCCGGGAGTGTCGTAACCAAGAGTGCAGCAAGGCCCGTTGTCGTGCAACAGTTCCCGTTCGAGTCTAGCTCAAAGCTGTGTTTTTTTGTTTTACCCCAAGGTACATCTCTGCCAGATCCACCACTACCTGCTCCTATCCAGACAGGGATGTATTGCTCGGAAAACTCATAACATCTCTATAATACCAAAATTCTAGGATGTTATTCTATACTAATCCTCAAAGTCTATCTTTGGGCTATGTGCTCTAATCGGAGTTTATCTATATCGAGCTTCCAAGGTTAGTACTAAACTGCCTCTGATACCAACTGTAACGCCCCGACCCTAGCTTCCCAGAGTCGGTGCATTACTTCGTAACATTGGCCTGATCACAAAAGATCAAGTCTCGAAAGACCGATTAGTTTAGTAGCCTTGGGAACACTAGATACATTCGTAAATGTTACATTACATCATAAAGTGAAAAACTACAATAACAAAGTCTTCATAGTCCACACTCATATCCTCTTCTGACTATCCCTGCAGGTCATTCATAAAATACTTCATCACATCCTGGAAAATATTAAAACATTGAAAGGGGTGAGCTCCGATGCTCAGTAAGGATAACAATATTGCGGAAGCTTTCATAAATAAACATAATAATTTAAGGCAATGTATAACTAAAACAAAAGCCTTTTAAACTTGAACATCAACATAATATGGCAAAAGTAAAATGAGATAATGCCATTCACTTCTTCACATGGATATTCTACTGGTCGAATAATCACAGGAAATATCATTAACCCCTTTCATAATGATGGAATGCATAATGCCAGACTATCCTAACCACGTAGCCAAGGCCTCATGCCAAGACCACAAATAAGATTTTGTCAAGGCCTCATGCCAAGACACTAGTTTGTCTCATGAGACCTGCCGATGCATCGAGGAGCTATAGCGGGCTCCACCCGTCACTTATTAAGTCCAATGCATTCCTCATATGAATAGGTTTAAACATATCATAAACCATAACATAATTGTATCACATAAAACATGCATAAAGGAAACATAACATTTCGACATTTCAATCACATGATATAAATACACAACATTGATATAATAAAAACGCTTTCAAAACTATTTTCAATACCAAAATAAAAGAAAGTTAAAACTTTGTATTTATTTTTCATTAAAAAAAATTATGGCTTGTAGAGGAAGCCGAAACTCAAATAATGGTCAAGGTGGTGGAGAAGTCATTGACGCCGCATAAGTACGGAAAGAAAAACATTCCCTTTTGTAGTTTAGCAAAACGCTCTGTATAAAAAAAATTCCTTTTGAATTAACGTAGAAGTCAAAGGGGTTTATACACCGTATAAAAGAAAGTTGTGTATAAAACCAAATATGCCTCAATGAAAGGAGATTGAGACAAAGTCCTTAAAAAGATCATTTTTAAAATAAAATAGATCTATTATGTGTATTCACTATAGGTACACATAAATAATACAAAATAAGAAATAATAATATCATGACATAATTTGAAAGTAGGAGATTAACCCAAATAATGGAAGTTGGGTTAAGAAATTCCCTTACCTCGTGTCTGACTTGACTCAACCGTTCTTTAACCTCCTGAATAATAAACTAGAGCTAATATCTACCTTATTAAGAACCATTTTCAATTTAATTATCCTTTTTATATAACTTATTACAATCTTATGAACATTATGTAATTATTTAAGTTAATAACAGTCGTTTTGTCGATCTTTGGTACTTGAGTCAACAATAAACTTCTTATAATTACAAGTTGTTCATGTGGTAGAATATCCATTATATCCAGAATTATATTCATGATTTAGATGTCATATATATCTTATATATCCAGTATATACATTCATTTATAATATTACGTAACATTTAGAGGTAAGAAATGAAATGCACCGTTCATGGAGACGGTAAGCCGTACGTACGCATGAACGCTACTTTCATTTCAATTTCATATTTAATGGAACTAAATAATAATGATATAAATGTATAATATAATTCCAGTATAATATAGTGTATAATACCATTTACTCAATCCTTTATACATCCCACATATGGCATTAACGATTCAAATCACTTTGAGGGGGCGGCAGTCCGCACTTTCTAAAATGAAATTATCGCGTTTACCCATAATGGAAATCATAAAGTATGCCATAAATGAGAAATACAGAAGAATAAGTAAAACATAAACATATTATATATCATATATAAAAATAGTTACATCTTAATGGCCACCTTTGAAGGTGTTATATGAGTGTTTAACAATCATCGTTTCGTGAGGCAGAAATTCGCCATCCACAGAAACCGTATGTTCTTTAAACATTAGATGTAGGTGTGTGTAAGTGTAGCTCGAATCATTCTTATAACAACATCCTAGTATATTTAGGATACTGGTTTTGTTACAAAAGAAATGAATAAAAAGAGTTTAGGGGGTTGGAGAAGAAAAATAAAACAAAACAACATTAGAGAAGACATTACCTCAAAATCGGGTAACTCTTTTTGATTTGAGCCAAAGGCTTCCTTGGGAAGAGTTATGCCCAAAGTGAGGCTTCTAGGAGTAATATGGGGATGTTGGGAGAGTATTTTGGAAGAGGTTGGCCGAGCCAAATGGCTTGAGAGTGTAAATGAGGTGGGAGGGGTGGGGGCCTTTTATAAGTGGAGAGGAGGGGCACTTTTGGAAAGATTGAAATGTTACATTATTTCACAATGATTTTCGGATTCTAAAGGTCCCACACAAATATAATTCTAGTATAAGGTGATAAGGTTTCTAAATATCCTCATCCAATAGGCTTTGGACAAGTGTAAGCCATGGAATTTGCATTATCTTCTCATTTTATTTAAATCGTTAAATAATGAGGTCATCACTGCATCATAATGATGTCATAAATAATTTAATTTATATAATGTCTAAAAATTATAAAAAAAATACTATGATGTAGGAAATCGTTTTAGCTTTCTAATGAATATTTATAGTCAAAATTTGGACTTGTGTAACCCCACTTAAAAACTATTTTAGTAAAATAACTCATGTTTGTGTCTATTTAATTTTAACATTAAATAAATATATATTAATGTCATTTTCCAACTAAACTGGCTCCATGGGGTCCCCAAGTTGACCCATGGGTTGTCTTGGTCGGCCACGACTCATCCAATAGTAGTAGGACAAGTGTCAGGCTCATCTCATATTATTAAAACATTATTTGTACCTTAAGCTACACTAATTACCTCTAATCGCGATTACGATCTTAAAAGTTATTATTCACCAAAAAAATATTTTAATCTCATTGAACCACATTTTACTTCTTAATGACAACCATGTATGTCGGATTTTTGAAAATCAAATCACAGAAGTGGTAATATTTCATTTAAACGAAAAATCAGTTATTTAACTACCACTTAGTGGTTTCACTATTCATCAAAAATTGAAGTTTTTCAGAACAAGGCCAAAATTTCACTCTAAGCTATAATTGATATTCCGAATTCCAAAATGATGTCTATTTTACAAAATTACAAACATATAAGTTTCATTAATTAATTTTATAATTAATTCCCGTTGTTACGACAAATAGCGTGTTTTTAAGAAACAATTTATATGAAAAGATTGGCAATTGTTTATGTCTAATTTCAATGTTAAATTAATTCTAATGACCACCATTAGATAAAATGGTAAAAATATATTCTAAATATACCTTAAAAACACTAAATAGTATAATTTATCATAATAAATTATTTTGATTAAAAAGTTGTTTTAAGTATTTTTCACTATTCATAAAAAAATAGAAGTTCTCAGAAAGTTACAAAAAATTCAACTTAGGATAATTTCGATATTACGAATTCAAAAATAAAGTCCATTTTGAAATATAAAATATCTATAATTTTAAAAAGTGTTTATTACTATTCATAACGGCTACTTTGATTAGTCGCGGTGTTTTAGAACTCGATGTTGCGTACAATGCAAGCTATTGCATTATTGAATGAGAAGCGTATCGTGGAAGCTCGGGGTGTTACATTAAAAACCGATTTGAAGGATTTTAATATAAAATGAGAATAAAAAATCATGGATAATACTAAGGTGTTTTAGATTTTAAAGAAGGTGTTATGAAATTCTATAAATGATTTTATGACTCGCACTATTCTTTCTTGTGTTAGTCAATGATTAGAGTCCAATGAAGTCATTGTTACATTGAACATGATGTACAAGGTGGGAACGATGGTGGAAATGAGCAACGAATAGGATTGTTGATAGGTGAAAATGATATCATGTTCATGCCAAATTAGTTTCCCAAAAATATGATCAAAAAAGTATATATTAATCAACTACCAAAATCAAAAAATAAGAGAATGGTGATGAATGATAAGAGCTCCAAATGTGGAGAAATGGAGAAAAGAAAACTCAATTTTAATTATGAAAGAAATGTGGAAAGAGATACCCAGGAAAGTGCCTCAATGGAATACTAAAATTCTTTATGTGTGGGAAAGAAGAACATAATGTAAAGAATTATCAAGGGAAAATAACGAGTACAATGGAAGATAATAAAAATGATCCTCATCGTTAATTTATAGTAATTTGCTGTAAATATAGGGGATCTGGGCATTAACCAAGTGAATGGATTATTCATCAGGGTATCCTGTTAGTCAAGGAAGAACATTTTTGGAAATAAATGAATGTAAAAATGTTTAAAAGTATTGTTCTCTTTTTGGTGGGATTAATTTGGAAGAGTTTTCTCTTATATGTGTAACCATGATATTTGTTAGGTGAAAATTATATTTTAGGAAGAATTATAATTTCTATTATAGTTATAAAAAACCATTTGGATTTATACGATCGTTGAACTTGAGGAAACTTCATGTTATTAAATTTTGGGATTAAAATGTGATGTATGAGATAGAATTTTAGATTAAATTATGTTATGGTTATTTTGAAGATTTTTTCTCAATTTGGGAATGTTATAAAATATTTTTTTTGAGAAAGGACAACATGCAGACCAGGTGACAACCTATCGTGTCACACAAAGTAGTGGGAATCGAACCCACAAACAGAGTGCCATTGGGATTTACCGCCTACCACTAGACTATATAAAGTCTGTGGTTAGTGTTACTTATTATTTTTAGTTCTATGATTTTATTGATCAATAATAATTTAATTTTGGATCATATATCTTATCAAATTGATATCCGTAGTATAGCAAAATGATATGGTGATTAGGTGAGAAATGTTATTTTGGACAATGTTCACTCTATTTGGAACACTATATGCCTATGGAAAATAGAATACTATGGAATTTTATTAGAGAAGTAATGAAGGATTTTTATCTATGTTTTTATTGTGTATTTATATCGATTTGGTTACTTATAAAAATTATTAGCTTATCATAGATAATATGTAATTAGTTTAATTAATTTTATGTATGTGACTTTAAGGGTAGTTAATTTTATTTAGAGATACAATTTTACATGGAAGACCGCGTAATTAAATTCATCAATGTTTTGGGTTTCAATATCAGTGTAGATTATATTGAGGTATTTTAAGGAAAATGTTTTATTGAATGGCATTTATTGAACATTGGGTATTGTTGGATTAATTTTAGGAGTTATTAGTATTATTTATTTATCTTAAAGATTACCCTTTTGAGAATCATCTGATCTTTTACTAACCAATATGGTTTTGGTTAATCTCTAAATATAATGTTAATATATATTTTCTCCTTTGTGGATAATGTGATTCTCTAAATGTTGATTCTAGTTCTTCAGGTGTATAAAATTCATCTTGGATACTTATCATTCGAAAAAAATGATGAGTTAGTTGTAGAAATTTATTAATTAATGAATCTATGCTTAAAAATTAAGTATACCCTTTTATGTTATTAGTCAATCTCATAAATAAATTCCTGAACTTTATGAAATGGAACATATATCAAAAAAACATTGTTTGATTACTTTTCCTACTGGGAAACTAATGGTCGTTTGTCCCATCACAATTATGTGGTTTTCTTATTATTAACTTTATTCTAATCATGTTTTATTTCATTCTCCATCCGAATAGGAAACTTAGTTTATATTCCATATCCATGTTTTTTTACATGGAATACTAGTATGGGTTATCTCGAATGACCTTTGTAGTTATCTTTCATTCATATAAAGTGATAGTTTTATTGATTCTTTTTTCGATGTGGACTTTCAATGATGTTACCAAGACTAATTTTAAAAATAAAAGAATGCAATTTCTAATAGTGGGGAAGAATTTAACACCCCATGATATCCTAGTATGTTATTTTAATTAACGTAATTCAATATGTTGTGCTACAGGCAACACCAATTTTGAGCACACCACAACATAAAAAACATGTTTATCAAAAGAATTTATGAATAGTATTTTCTAAATTTTGAATTTTATGTACTCTATATAATTTTATATTCCATATTATGTGTTTCTTATACATAATATAAAGCAAATTCATTATTTCAGATAAAAGAAGTATTTTTAAAAAAAATGAAATTTTACCACCTTCTAATGGAAAACATTTTTTAAAACCAATATTTGACACTTTAATAGATTCAATTTAATTAAATTAAATTATTCATTAAAATAGTTAACTAAAAATTTATTTTGAATAAAATTTGGGCACTTTTCTGATAACTTTCATATTTTCATGAATACTGAAAAATACTAAATATTAATTGACAAAAAAATTTCAAATTAAAATAATTTATATGGTTAAATTATGAATTTTAGCATTTTGGAAGTATAATTAGATTATAATTTTATCATTTAATTCAATGTAGGACATTATATGTAATTTAAAATTTATATTTGACAAAAACACATTTAAATCTTTTGATTGTTTTTACTTTTTAATAAAACATTATTTTCGGTTTCGACAAGAGGAATTAATTTTAAATTAATTATTTTAAATACTATGAATTTAATTTAGTAAATTAAAATTAATTTTTGAATTAGTAATATCAAAATTAGCTTAGGGTGAAATTTTGGTATTTTTCTGAAAACATCCAATTTTTGGTGAATAGGGAAAAACCCGGCATTTAGATAAAAACCAATGTTTTATTTAAATAAAAATTTATTTTTTAAAATTTATTTTAAGTCAAAATATATATATAATACCTACATATGTTCAATGTAATTCATTGGAGTAATATTTTAATAAAATTAAATGTATAAAATTTTATTGGATTTTTTACCGTCTTTTACCTACCTTCTAGGGGAATTTTAAATTTTGTAGAAAACCTAATTTTCAACTTCTGTGAGTTGAATTTCAAAAATATGAGATACACGGTTAAAATCAGTAAGTAATTAGTGGTTCAACAAAATGATAATATTTTTTTGGTGAATATTAAATTTTGACTTTTATTTCCCCCGGTTGAAAGTAAATATGGTTATTAAGGGTAAAAATGATATTATATTAATCTAAACCATGTTCTAATTCTATTTTATAAGTGGAATTAGACACAAAAAATTGTTATAAATAAAATATGATCCCCTTTGGTCAACTTGGATTAGATTAGGGCATTTATTATTATTTTATTTAAAGAATAGTTAAAAGTGTTAAATTCAAAGTCTAGTAAGTAAAAAAATTAATATAGGGTTAAAAATAAGATAAATTCAAATATAAATATTTATTAGAAATATAAAAATATTTCCTAAATATTAGTATTTTATTTATAATTTTTAGAGATTATATAATTTAAATTATTTACGACATAATAATAATGCAACAAATACCTTATTAATGATGTATTAAAATATTTGATATTATAAATATCCAAATAAATATAAATTTATACTTCGGATATATTCCACTTATTTTATAGGTTATTATGACATGTTTGGGTTGATTAAATAAATTATATTTTAAATGATAAAGGTTTTATTGCTTCAAAAAATCAAATACTAAATAGTGTCAAATTTGTCATAATTGATTTTTTTTTAAACAAATACTATATTATTAATTGATATATTATTTATAAAAATTTAAATTTCATCAAAAGGACTTATATTAGGTTATATATGTTAATAATGATCCACTTGATGTTCTCTTGTCTTTTTATTGTAATTTTATTAAACTTATAATATAAAAATATAAGGAGACATGGTAAATGTCAAACTATTTAACTATGAGTTAAATCTAAAAGATATACTTAATATGGTGACCTAACCCAGTCTAAAATATATTGGGTGACATTATTTCGACCAATCCCCACCATATCCTTGAAATAAATTTTTTGTGAGCCATTAGAAATCGAAAATGATTTTATTATAAAATAATATTTCATGTTTTTTCTAAAGGGCCCTTCTCTTCTCTTATAAAAGGGAACATCCACTTCTCTTAATTTCACACCTCCAATGACATTTATCATGTCGAAAACCTACCCAAATGTCCTCCCATAACTCTTCACATCAACCTAGATTCCTTACATTGATCATAATGCCAACATAAGTATCCCTTTTGATCAACTAAAAAAGAAACACTCGAGGAAGACATAATAATTTCACTACCCTCTTTCATGTTCTTTTCTTCTTCCACTTCCTCTTTAATTTTTTGTTTCCATTCAAAAATCATAACTCATGTACCTTATACATACTATGATTTTAATAGAATTATGGTACAACCATATTTGTTATTCTATCCATCTTATAAATGAGAAAGTCACCACACGTGTGTACGTACGATATATCGTCTCCAAGTCCTGGTGTAGTTTGTTATTTGAATAAAATATTATTTGGATTTTTATAATAATGAGCATAACAGATTTAAATAATAAATATAACATGATAATTATTCTGTAGATATTATATACCATCCAATTACAAACAATTTCACCATCAATATAATGATATTGTCGCTCGTGCGTGCCTGTGAATAACCGTCTCCATGAACGAGATGAGATCCATTCCCCATAGTAATCATTCAACAATAATTTTCAGTTTATGATTAAATATAATGTTTATGAACATAATATCATTCTATATATGAATCAAATACATATTATACATAACATACATGGCTAACATAACAAAGAATATAAAGGAAAATGAATCAGTTTACACCTGAAATGAGGATAATACTGAATATTTTTAACAAAGCAATATTAGAAGTTCATATATGATATCAGATTTAAGTATTTTGTTATTGAATAATTTAATAACAATGATTTAACCATTATACAAGTGGTTAAACTACTTTATAATAAGGAAAAGTAAATGGTATGGAATTTCTTATCTCACTTTTAATTCTGTGAGATTTCCATTGTTCGCCGCTGATTTTGTAACATCCCGGATCAGAGTGCCAGTCAATGGGTGCCTCGAACCTAGTTGGTCACATGACCTCAAGTGAATTTCCCAAAATTCCAGAGGCTACCGACTAATAGTTAGGGCCCAGGTCTGATAGTGGGGAAACTATGCCCTCATTTTTCAATGTGTAATGCAGCGGAAAGGATAAATAACATAAAACATCGAAAGTAGTAAACAATATACAACTAAAAAGGACAAATTAATTAAATAGAACCAGCATTCATACATATATATATCAAGATGTAGCATGTCTATATACTATAAAAAAGTCAAGAACATGATACACTGCAATACAATACAAATCATAATACATGGTACAACCAGAAAAAATAATCAGAGTAAACAAAACATAGTAGCATCGCAAGTCAAAGATTGGTCCCATGATCTCCTACTCCTCTTCTACAATCATTTACCTATATAGGGACCCTTTCCCTGGTCGACACCAATAGAAATATAGTCTTTTTGTTCTCAAGACATGACCAAACATGTTGTGAGAAATAAATCCTAGTAGGCACCCACCGAAGGCCCGTGCCCAATTGTCAGTGAAAAATGAGCAACAGAAGTGTGCAGTAGTAAATTGAAATAAACAATGCAGTACTAAAAATTAAATAAATCTACTAGTCCTATTTCCATTTTAATATTCATTTAATCATGCCAAGCATGTGCTCTAAATTGGTAGGTATAACATATGAAAATCACCTCAATGAATATGCATGATACCACTGTCCTTAGACATAAAACCTTACCCTCTGGTAATCAGAGTCACAACCCACAGGTAATTTCCCACAAGCATAATAGATATAGCCCTCAGGAGTATGAAGTGTCACCCTAAGGCACAGAATCTACTACCCACAAGCACGGAAGGAGTTTCCCTTAGGATGAACAGTACATTTCCCTAAGGCTAAATAGAACACTTACCTTAAGCTAAATACAACACTTCCCTCAGGCGCATGTAACCGGGTCGATCCCAACATATAAGAAAGAAATTATACAAAATTCCTCTCAAGGAAATTAAATCATGATAAATTTTATGGTATACCCTTGGATAAGGTGGCCAAATGGTTAAATAGAGGAACGCACCCCACTGGTGGTCATGGATCAAAGAAATGATCCCAAAGATCAGTTATTAATTACATTCAATTACCTATACAATTCTAGGTATTTAAAACAGCCAAATCCTCAGCCATACGACACCCCAAACATGGGTTTGTAGTATAACGGTACACAAATATGAATAGCAGTTGGAATTTAAACACCAAACCACCTTCCTCGATCGCCCCTAATAGGTATACATGAACATCGCCTCCCGAAACGCATGAGAAGGGCGTAGATCTGAGATAAGATAATTCCCGTTCAAAGGTAAATAAATATTTCTTAGGAAATTATTTGTAATAATAGCCCTAAGATAAGAGAAGGCTTACCCGTGCAGTCCCAACGAGATCGACGACGATGAAAATGGGTTCCCAGTTGATGATCGGGTGATCTCCAAAGATACGACCATCTTTTCGAGCTCACCTCTAGTGTTCCAAGATTCCTCTATGAACAGAGGAGGCTACTCCCCGTTTTAAGTGAAAAAAACAAAATACACCATGTGTAATCTCAAGTAAACATTGTGTACATTCCATTTTTTAAAAATGTCCCTCTGGTGGATTCTCTCCAACGTGGCACTCTTCATCTGTTGACATGAGTACACGATGTGTATTCATAATTACAAGGCATGTACTGTCATTCTGTTGGTGGCACCTCGATGCATCGGTAGGTCTCAGGAGACAAACTAGTATCTTGGAACTAAGTCTTGACAAAATCTTATTTGTAGTCTTGGCAGAAGGCCTTGACTCAATGGTTATGAAGTATGGCATTATGCATTCCATCATTATAAAATTGGCTATTTATATTACATATTATTAGTGAACTAGTAGAATATCTATGTAAATAATTAAATTGAATTATTTGATTTATCATTTCCATATTATATTAATGTTTACTTTTAATAGAAATGTGTTCTAGTTTTATAGATTGCCTTAAATGTTTGTTCTTATTTATGAATATTTTTGCTATATTTTTATCATTACTTAGCATCTGTGCTCACCGCATTATTTTGTTTCATTTATCCCAGGTTGTAAAAATGTATATTAGGATTAACCTACAAGAATATGATGAGGGATATAAGAGTGTTCAAAGGGGAAAAAATTTTGTTTTATATTTCATGGTGTAATGTCAAGATTATGTATGTCTCTAGTATTTTCAAGGCTACTAAACTGATTGGTCTTTTGAGACATGATTCCTTGTATCCTGGAAATGTTATGTAATAATGCATCAATTTTAGGTAACTAGTGTTGGGGCATAAAAATTTGTATTAGAGGAAACACTCAAAGATTGACATTGAAGATTAAAAAAAACTCTTATTAGGAAACACTAACCTAAGATATACATTGAGGATTAGTATAGAAGAAAACCCAAAAATTTAGGTAATGTAAATATTTTGTGGGTTTTCTAATAAAAACATCTCTGACTAGATATGAGCAGGTAGACGTGTCTCTGGTATAGATATACCTAGGAGTGAAAACTCCAACAAGGAGATTTAGGCGTGACCCAAGGTATACTGGTAGATGACAACGATTCTTGTTGCATTGTTGGTTACGACAATCCTAGGGGATATTCTAAGGATAATTAACATTTTCCTTACAAACTGATTTGAAGGATTTTAAAATAATTTGATAATAAATAAACATGGTTAATTTTAAGGTGTTTTTGATTGAAAATAAGGTGTTATGATATTCTCTAAATGATATTATGACTCACACTATGCTTTTTGGATTTAGTGAATGGCTAGAGTCCAAGTAAGTCATAATAAAATTGAACATGATGTACAAGGTGGGAAAGGAAGTGGAAATGAGAAACAAAAAGAATTTTTTGATAGGTGAAAATGATATATTGTTCAAGCCAAATTAGTTTCCCAAAAATATGTTCAACCAAATATATTTTAACCAACTCCTAGAATCAAAAAAGAATAGAAATTTGATGATTTATAAGATCTCCAGCTGTGGAGACCATTGAGAAAAGAAAACTCAATTTTCATCATGTAGGAAATGTTGAAGGAGGAACCTATGAAATTTACTTAATGGAATAAAGAAATGCAATATGTGTTGGAAGGAAGGACATAATGTAAAGAATTATTGTGGGAAAATTAAGAGTACTATGGAAGAAAATAAAAATGATCCAATGAATATGTTTGCAGTAATATTCCGTAAATACAAGGGACTTGGGCATTACCCGATTGAATGCCTTATTATTTAGGATAACCTCTTGGTCAGGGAAGAAAATATGTGGAAATAAATAAATGTTGAATGTTTATAAGTATTTGTTCTCTTTTTGATGGGATTAATTTGGAATAACTTTCTCTTATATGTGTAACCCTTCTGCTTTTTTATATGAAAATTCTATTTTAGGAATAATTATCGTTTCAATTATAGTTATAAATAACCATTTGTCTTTAAATTACCCTTTAACTTGAGGAAATTACGTGTTATTAATTTTTGTGATTAAAATGCGATGTATGAGATAAAATTTGGGATGAAATTATGTTATGGTTCTTTTGAATAATTTTTATCATTTTTGGAATGTTATAAAATAATATTTTTAAAAAAGGAAAACACACAGACTGGGCAGCAACCTGTAACGTCGGACAAAGTAGTGGGAATTGAACCCACAACCAAAGTACGATTTGGATTTATCGCCTACCACTGGACTACGTGAAGTCTGTGGTTAGTGTGACTAATTATTTTTAGTTATATGGTTTTATTGATCAATAATATGTTTATTTGAGATCATATGTCATATCAAATGGATATCCTTACTATAGCAAAATGATATGTTGATTCAGTGAGAAATGTTATTTTGGAAGATATTCGCTATGTTGGGAACACTATATGCCTATGGAGAATAGAATACTATGGTATTTCATTAGAGATGTAATGGTATATTTTTATCTATGTTTTTGTATTGTATTTATATATATTTGGGTTATTTAGGGAAATTATTAACCAATAATATAGAATATGTGATTAGGTTAATTAATTTTAAGCATATGACTTTAAGAGTAGTAAATGTAATCTGGATATACAATTTAACATGGAAGATTGCGTAATTAAATTATTCTATGTTTTGGGTTTCAATATTATTTTGGATTATATTGAAATATTTGAAGGAAAAATGTTTATTGAATGGTATTTATTGAATATTGCGAATTGTTGGTTTCAGTTTAGAAAGTAAGATTATTATTTTTATCTCTAAAGGATTATCTTTTTGAAGATCATCTGATCTTTTACTAACCATTATGGTTTTGCTTAATCTCTAAATTAAATGTAAATATAGAGTTTATCTTTTGTGGATCATGTGATTCTCTAAATGTTAATCCTAGTTCATTTGTTCTGAACAGGTCATCTCGGATAATCATCGTTTTAAAAAAATGACGAGTTAGTGGTAGAAATTTATTAAAGGATTAATCTCTACTTAAAAAGTAACTATATATATCTTTATGTTCATATTCAATCTGATAAATAAATTCCTAAACATTATAAAATGTAACTTATAACAAAACAACATCATCTGTTTACTTTTCCTATTAGGAAACTAATGGCCATTTATCCCATCACATATATGCGGTTTTATTGTTATTAAATTTCTTCTAATCATGTTATCTATAACTCTTTATCCGAACATGACACGTAATTTATCTTCTATATCTATCTTTTTATACATGGAATACTAGTATGGGTTATCTGAGATGACCTTTTTACTTCTCTTTCATTCATTTAACGTGATAGTTTTATTAAATCATTTTTCAATGTGGGAATTGAAATGATGTTCCCAAGAATAATTTTAAAAATACAAGAACAAAATTTCTAAAAGGGGGGAAGAATGTAACACCCCATGATTTCATAATAAGTTATTTTCATTAAAGTAATTCAATAGATTGCGCTACATGAAACACCATGTTTGAGCACACAATGACATATAAAACTTGTATATCAAAAGTAGTTATGAATAGTAATAACTGAATTTTGAATTTTATATACTCCATATAATTTTAGAATCCATATTATATGTTTCTTAGACATAATATAAGAAAAAATTCATTTTTTAGATAAAGGATCTATTTTTCAAAAAAAATGAAAATTTACCACATTCTAATAGAAAACCTTTTTTTAAAAAATATTTTACACATTTATATATTCAATTTAATGAAATTAAAAAACAAATTTAAAATAGAGACAAAAAATTTTATTTTGAATAATGTTTTAGTACTTTTCTGATAACTTTTATATTTTGATGATTACTGAAAAATACTAAATTTTAATTGAATAAAACTTTTCTATTAATAATAATTTATAGGGTTAAATTATTCATTTTAATGGCTTAGAGGTATAATTAGATTATATGTTTATCATTTAATACAGTTTAGGTCAGTATAAGTAATTTCACATTTATATTTAACATAAACACATGTCAATATTTTGTTAGTTTTTACTTTTAAAAAAACATGCTTCTTGGTTCCGACATCATGAATAAATTTTAAATTAATTAATGAAACTACTATGTTTTATATTTAGTAAAATATAATTCATTTTTTAAATAGGAATATTAAAATTAGCTTAGGATGAAATTTTGGTATTTTTCTGGAGCATTTAATTTTTGATGAATATTGAAAAACACTGCGTTTATATTAAAACCGATGTTTTATTTAAATAATTATTATTTTTTAATTTATTATAAGTCAAAATATATATATAATACATAAATATGTTCAATGTAATTTATTGGAGTCATTTTTTAATAAAATTAGATTTATAAAGTTTTATTGGATTTTTACCGTCTTTAACCATCTTCTATGGGAATTTTAAAATTTTCATTAGACCATATTTTTCCACTTCTATGAGTTTAATTTACAAAATATGAGATACATGGTTAATATCAGAAATTAATATGTGGTTAATTAAAATGAAATATTTTTTGGTGAATAATAACTTTTGAATTTTATTTCCCACGGTTAAAATTAAATAGGGTAATTAAGGGAAAATGATATTATAATTAACCTAACCCATATCCTAATACAATTGTATAAGTGTAATTATACCAAAAAAATCTCTATAAATACAATATAATCCTTTTTGGTCCAATTTTATTACATTAGAACATTTATTATTATTTTATTTAAAGAAGAGTTAAAAGTGTAAAATTCGAAGTTTAATAAGGAAACAATTTTTAATATTGGGTTACACATAAGAAAAATTTGACTATGAATATTTATTATAAAGATAAAAATATTTATAAATAATTTTATTTTATTTATAATTTTTATACATTGTATAATTTAATTTATTTATGCCATAAAAATGATGTAGTAATTACACTATTAATGTAATATTAAAATTATTGATATTATAAATATCCAAATAAATGTAAATTTAGAATTATGATACATTCCACATATTCTCTAGGATAATATTCCATGTTAGGGTTGATTAAATAAATTATATTCTATGTGATAATTTTTTTATTTCTTTAAAAAAATTAAATACTAAATAGTGTCAAACTTGAAATAATTGAGTTTTTAGAACAAATACGATATTATTAATTGATATAATATTTATAAAAAATATAAAGTTTGGTCAAAGGACTTAAAATAGGTTATATAAATTAATAATGAACCACTTGAGGTTCTCTTTTCTTTTTTATAGTATGTTTATTAACCATTTAATATAAAAATACAAAGAGACCTGGTAAATGTCAAACTATTTAACTAAGAGTTAGATCTAAAAGATATGGTTAATATGGTGACCTATACGGGTCTAAAACCTATTTGTTCATAGTTCTTTGACACATACCCACCATTTCCTAGAAATAAATTATTTGATAGCCATTAGAAACAGAAAATGATTTTATTATAAAATAATATATCTAGTTTTTTCTAATGTGCCCCACTCTTCTCTTATAAAAGAGAACTACCCCTTCTCTTAATTTCAACCCTCCAAGTCAAGTTTTCTTGGACAACCAATACACAAAATTCCTCACATAAAAAAAGATTACTTAAATTTATCATCATAATCATCATTATTAACATTACATTGATCATAAAGCTAACATAAGTAGATCTTTTGATCAACTCAAAAGGAAACACCAGAGGAAGAGGTAATAATTTCACCACCCTCTTTCAAGTTCTTTTCCTATTCCACTTCCTCTTTAATTTTTTCATTCCATTACAAAATAATAACTCCAGTAACATATAAATACTGTTATGTTACTATAAATATGGTAAAACCATATTCGTTATTCTATCCATCCTATAAATGACAAAGTCACCACACGTGCGTACGTAAGGCTTACTGTCTACACGTCATGGTGTAGTTTTTTATTCGAATAATTTATTAGTTGGATGTGTATAATAATTTGGAAAACTGATTTAAATAATAAATATAACATGATAATGATTTGGTAGATATTATATACCATCCAATTACATAGGATTTCCCCATCAACTTAATAATATTGTCGCTCGTGCGTGCGTACAGATTATCGTCTCCACAAACGCGATAAGATTCATTCCCCATAGTAATCATTCAATGATAATTTTAAATTTATGATTAAATATAATGTTTATGAAAATAATATAATTCTGTATGTGAATCAAGTAAATCAAATCCATAATAAACATGGCTTACATAACCGAGCATATAAAGGAAAACGAATAAGTTAACACCTGAAATGATGATACTACTGAAATATTTTTCACAAAGAAATATTAAAAGATCATATATGATATCATATTTATGTTTTTGGTTATTTAATAGTATAATAAAAATTATTTCACCATTATACAGGTTGTTAACGTACCCTATAATAAGTAAAAGTAAAAGTTAATGGGTTTCTTATCTCAATTTTAATTCTCTGAGTTTTGTATTGTTTGCCACTTATTTATTTCATGTGGTGTATTGTGTACTTACATTTGATATATATAATAATAATTATTTCTATATTCATTATATTAAGTGATTAATTTAATGGTTATTAACTTTTGGTCATACGATTCGAATGATTACAACATTGAAATGGGTTTTCATCTCACTTTTGTTCCTGTGAGATTCATTCTATATTTTCCACTATTTCCTTTTGTGTGGTGTATGTACTGCCCATGATTGTATTTTTCTTCTGTAATATACCTTAATTAATTGGTATTTACATCATCATTGGATGGCCATTCTTCCATGTGGTGTATGTTTTGTATTTTACCAAATCAGTAAGGGAATTTTAAATTTCAATTTCCACTCATTAGGTTTTACGCAAACATCATTGATTTATATGATACAAGATTATGTGTGATATCACTATTTATTTATTTATATAGTAACTAAAAGTCCCCTTTATATGGATATGGCTTTGATACATATATTCACTCCACTGATAATTTCGCATTTTATTGATATGAACTTTGTAAGGGAAATTTTAACTCAACTTCAATTCATTATGTTAAACATCCAAGTCATCAGTTTCTTATTTACAAGATTATATTTGAATGTAATAGGATTGATTTAGAATGAATATAAAATTATATTCAGTGTATTTATATTTTTAACACATAATTATTTCATTGGATTATCCTTATTCTAAAGATATGGTATTTATATGATATTTCATCTCAATTTACATTCATTGGAGAAGTATTTTTCATTATTCACCAAATCAGTTTTATATGGTCTATATAATCCCTATGACATATTATATCTTTAATACATTTATTATCATGATATTATAATATTTTGATTAATTTTATTCCCCAATTATTAGTATTCAAGCATCTTTTATTTGGTTAGGAACTCTTAAACTAAAATATTGTTTTAAATGTATTAAAAATTTATTCTTATAAATAGCTTTCATTAATGTCCACGTTTTAAAAATGGTTTTAAGTATTTTTTTTATATAGAAATAAAACATTTGAAGTTTAAATTACTTTTACTAGTTCCAAGGTGGTATGGAACAATTTGATTCAAAAATCACTTTTCAACGACTTCTTTGATATATAGTGTGATATTTAAATGTTTTCAAGAAGTAAAGGGGTATTTCTCTCATATAGTTTTAATGAAAATTTTCATCTATTTCATTTTTTTGTGTATTTTACTCTTGATTGAGGTTGATTTATCATAATAAAAGGATCCATATTGTATTTAATGAGTTATGGTTGAATGTGTGTGTGCTATTTTTATGCTATTCATGGTATCTGGATTTAATATTGGCATTTCATATGCTATTTTTAATACGAATGTTTAGATTATGTTTCATCATTTTTATATGATGAATTACCTAGACTTAGTATGTTATGGGTGTAGCCCACTATAGCTCCTCAATGCATCGGTAGTTCTTAAGAGACAATGTAGTGGCTTTTCAAAAGGCCTTGAAGAAATCATATTTGTAGTATTGGCTAAAGCCCCAAACATTGTAGTTGAAGTCTGAAATTATTCATTAAATCATTATAAAATTGGTTATTGATATTAAATGTTATTATTCATCTTGTAGAATATCCATGTGAATAAGTAAATGGAATTATTTGATTTATCTTGGCATATTATATTGATGATTATGTTCAAAATTCTTTTGTTCTAGTCTTATACATTGCCTTAAATTTTTGTAAATTTTTATAATAGTTTTCTCTATATTGTTATCCATACTAAGAATCTATAATCACCCCTTTCTTATGATTTATTTTTTCTAGGAATAAAAGATGTATAATATGATTAACATGTAGGAATAGGATAAGGGATATATGATTGTTGAAAAAGGACACAATGTTGTTTTTTATTACTTGATGTAATGTAAAACTTATGTATGTATCTAGTATTTCCAAGGCTACTAAACTAATTAGTCTTTCAAGAAATGAAACCTTTTATCATGCCAATGTTATATAATAATGCACTGATTCTGGGTAACTGGGGTTGGGGAATTACAGTTGGAATGAGAGGAAGTTTAGTACAATCCATGAAAGGTATATTTATAAAAAAACTATGATTCGGAAACACTATCTTATGATAGCCATTGGGGATTAGTATATAAGAACACCAAAAAATTTTGGCAATATAAATATTATGTGGGTTCTCCTAGAAATGCATCTATGTCTGGATACCAGATGGTAGTGGCGGCTCTAGAACATATATAAGTTGGAGTGAAAAACTATGACAATGAGTTTTGGTCTTAACCTGAAGTATCCTAATACACGAAAACGGTCCATGATGCACTCTTGGTTATGACCCTCCCATGTGATATGTTTATGAAAATTCACATTTTCATTACAAACTGATTTGATGGATTTTAATATAATATGATAATAAATAAACATGGTGAATACTAAAGTGTTTTAGATTAAAAATAATGTTTTATGATATTCTCTAAATGATTTTATGACTCAGAGTATGATTTCTTTTGTTATTCTATGGATATATTTCGAGGAAGTCATGGTAAAATTGAACATGATGTACAAGGTCAGAACGGTTGTTGAAATGAGAAAAAAATGGATTATTGATAGGTGTAAAAGATATCGTGTTCATACCCAGCCAGTTATCCAAAAAAAATAAGCAACAACATATTTATTAACTAACTCATACACTCAACCAAGAAGAGGAAGGTGATGAATGATAAGAGGTCCAATAGTAGAGACCATGGAGAAAAGAAATCTCAATTTCCATCATGCATGAAATATGGAAGGAGAAACCATGGAATGTGTCTCAATGTAACAAAGAAATGATTTATGTTGTGGAAAGAATGACATAATGTAAAGCATTAACGACGGAAAATGAAGAGTACTAAGGAATAAAATAAAAATGATATTAAGTTTCCATTTGTAGTAATTGGTTGTAATTATAGGGGACCTGGGAATTAATTCAGTGAGTCCCTTATTTTTTAGGATAAATTCTTAGTCATGTAAGATCTTATATAGAAATAAATACATAAAGAAATGATTAATAGTATTTTTGACTTTGTTGCAGGGATTAAATTTGATTAATTTTATCTTGTATGTGTAACCCTGTAGTTTGTTATGAAAAAATTCTATTTTAAGAAGAATTATCTTTTTAATTATAGTTATAAATAACCATCTGGGATTATATGATCTTTTAATTTGAGGAAATAACATGTTTTTATATTTTGGGATGAAAATGTGAGGTATGAGATAACATTTGTGATGAAATTATTTAATGGTTATTTAGAAGTTTTTTTCTTATTTTGGGAATGTTAAAAAATATATATTTTTAAAAAAGGACAACACACAGATCATATGACAACCTATCACATCAAACAAAGCTGTGAGAATCGAACCCACAACTAGAGTGCGATTTGGATTTATCTCCTACCACTAGATTACATGTTGTCCCTAGTTTTTGTGAATAATTACATTTAGTTTTAAGATTTTATCTATCAATAATATGTTGATTTGGGATCATATCTCTTATCAAATGAATATACTTATTATAAGAAGAAGATTTGGTGATTAAGTGATAAATGTTATTTTGGAAGATGTTCGCTTTGTTAGGAACACAATATACTTAAGGAAAATAGAATACCATGATAATTCATTTGAGGAGTAATGGTGGATTTTTATCTATGATTTAATTTTGGATTTATAGTGATTTGGTTTATTTATAGAAATGATTAACATATCATAGAGAATATGTCATTAGTTTTATTAATTTTAAGTATGTGACATTAATAAAAGTCGATGTTATGTGGAGATACAATTTAACATGAAAGACTACGTAATAAAATTCATCGATGTTTTGGAATTCAATATTAGTTTACATTATATTTAAGGATTTTAAGGACAATTTATTATTGAATGGTATTTATTGAACATTGGGTATTGTTGGTTTTATTTTAAATATTACTATTAGTATTTTTCTCTCTAAAGTATTATCCTTTTTGGGGATCATATGATCTTGTACTAACCATTTTGGTTTTGGTTAATCTCTAATGACAATATAAATATATAGTTTTTCTTTTGTGTATCATGAGATCCTCTAGAATTTTATTCTAATGCTTCAGGTGTGACCATGTAACCATGAATACTCATTATTTGAAAAAAATATGAGTTAGTGGTAGATATTTATAAAAAGGATGAAACTATACATAAAAAGTAAGTATATCTCATTATTCTCGTAGTCAATCTCATAAATAAATTCCACAACATTATGAAATAGATCTTAAAAAAATGTTTTCTGTTTACTCTCCCTATTGGTAAACATTTGACCATTTGTCCCATCACATGTTTGTGGTTTTTTTGTTGTTGAATTTCTCCTGATCATGTTTTCTTTCACTCTCTGTCAGATCATGACACTAAGTTTATCTTCAATATCCATGTTTTTGTACATGGAATCCTAGTAAGGGTTATCTCGGATGACCATTGTACTTCTCTTTATTTCATTCAAAGTGACAGTTTTATTGAATCTTTTTCTGATGTGAGACTTAAAATGAAGTAATGAAGACAAATTTTAAAATTGTGAGGACTCAATTTCAAAAATAAGGGAATAATATAATACCCCATGATTTAATATTATATTATTTCATTAAAGTAATTCAATATCATGCGCTATACCTAACACCGAGTTTGAGCACACTATGACCTCCCAAACTAGTCATTAAAAAGCAGTTATGAATATTATTAACTGAATATTGAATTTTATATACTCCATATAATTTTAGAATCAATATAATTTGTTTCTTAGACATAATATAAAAGAAATTCCTTTTTTCAGATAAAAGTAGTATATTTCAAAAAATGCAATTTTACCGCCTTATAAAAGAAAACCCTTTATTAAACCTATATTTGACCCTTTTATTTATTCAATTTAACGAAATTAAATTCTTATTTAGAATAGGGACAAAAAAATTTATTTTGAAAATTTTTTGGTACTTTTTTGATTACTTTAATATTTTGATGAATACTTAAAAATAAAAATTTTTAATTGAAAACAATTTTTTTAATCGAAGTCATTTTTTGGGTTAAGTTATGAATTTGAATAGTTTGATGTATAGTTAGATTACTATTTTTTCATTTAATACAATGTAGGTCATTATAAGTAATTTCACATTTAAATTTGGCAAAAACAACTTTCAATGTTTTGATAGTTTTCACTTCTAAAAAACCCGTTTTCAGTTTTGACAATGAAAATTAATTTTATATTATTTAATAAAAATACTATGTTTCTAATTTTGTAAAATATAATTCATTTTATGAATTTGGAATATCAATATTAGCATGGGGTGAATTTTTTGTATTTTTCTAAAGATGTTAAATTTATGAGGAATAGTGAAAAACACTATGTTATAATTTAAAACCAATGTTTTACTAAAATAATTATTTATTTTATTTAAATTTATTTTCGATAAAAATGGATAAATACTACCTATATAAGTTCACTTAAATTTATTGGAGTCATTTTATAATAAAATTAGTTATATAAAATGTTATTGAATTTTTTACCGTCTTTTACCTTCCTTTTATGAGCATTTACAAATTTTCATCAAACATAATTTTACCACTTTTGTGTGTTGAATTTCAGAAATCCAAGAAAAACATTTAACATTAGTATGTAATATTTAGTTCAACAAGAATAAAATATTTTTTATGAGTTGTAACTTTTGACTTTTATTTGTCACGGTTAAAAGTAAATAGTGTAATTAAGGGTAAAAAAGATATTATAATTACCATAAAACAAATCATAATTCTATTTGATAAGTGTAATTAGAATAAAAAACCTTATAAATAAAATATGATCCTCTTTGGTCAAGATGGATTAAATTAGTACATTTATTATTACTTTATTTATAGAAGAGTTTAAAGTGTTAAATTTGAAGTTTAATAAGTAAACCATTTTTAATATAGGGATAGACATAAGATAAATTCAACTATAAATATTCATTATAAAGGTAAAAATATTGAATATGTAATGGTATTTTATTTATAATTTTTAGAAATTAAATAATTTAATTTATTTATTAACCAATGATGATGCAGTAAATACCTCATTAATGAAATATTAAAATAATTGATATTATAAATATCCAAATAAATGTAAATTAAGACTTCTGTTGTATTAACATAATTTTCAATGTTAATATGTCATGTTAGAGTTGATTAAATAATTTTTATTTGAATTTGTAATGTTTTAAAAGCTTTTAAAAATATAAAATACTTAATAGTGTAAAAATTGATATAATTGTGTTTTAAGACAAAAACTATATTATTAATTGATATAATATTTTTAATAATCTATGGTTCACCATCAATATAATGATATTTTTTCTCGTGATTGTATTTTTATTCTTAATTTACATTAATTTATGTGTATTTACATAATCATTGTATGATACTTCTTCCATGGAATGTATGTTTCCTATGATACCAAATAGGTAATGGAATTTCAAATTTCAATTTCCACTCATTTTGTTTTATGGAAAATTCATTGACTACTATACTTCATGATTATGTGTGAAATAACTATTTATTTATTTATGTAGGAATTTACACTCCCCTTTCTGTAGATATACCTTTGATACACATAATCACTCCATTGATAAATTCACATTCCATTAATATGAACTTTTAAAGGGTAATCTTAACTCAAATTCCATTCATTGAGTTAAACATCCAAGTTATTGGTTTTGCATTTACAAGATTATGTGTGAATGTAATATGAATTATTTGTACTAAATATCCAATTATATTGAGTGTATTTGTATTTTCACGTATAATTATTTCATTGATTTTTTCATTAATCTAAGGATATGGTATTTATAAGGTATTTCATCACAATTACATTCTTTTGAGACCTCTTTGTCATTATGCCCCAATTCACATCAATATAGTGTATATATTATCCTTTGACATATTATATCATGAATACCTTTATTCACATGATATTATAATTTTTTGATTAATGTTAATCATCAATTACTTGTATTAAAGCATCTCTTATTTGGTTAAAAACTCTTTAACTAAAATATTGTTTTAAATGTTTTAAATATTTATTCTTTTAAATATTTCTCCTTAATGTCCATGTATTAAAAATGGTTTTAATTATTTATTTATATCGACATAAATATTTCGAAATAATATTTAATTTTAAAATTTTCAATGTGGTATGGGACACTTTGATACAAAAATATCTCTTACATGACTTTTTTTTATAAATAGTGCGACATTTAAATATTTTCAAAAAAAGGGTATATTTCCCTCAAATATCATTGATGTCTACTTTCATCAATTTGAATTTCCTTCAGTGTATTTTATTCTGGATTGAGGTTGATTTATCATAATAAAATCATCCATATAGTATTTAATGTGTTATTGTTGACTTTGCATGTGCAATTTTTATGCCATTAGTGGTTTATAGCTAAAATATTGAAATTTCGTATGCTAGTTTTATTAAAAATGTTTAGATTATGTTTAAATCATTTCATATAGAGAATTAATTGGACTTAGAAACTGACGGGTGGATCCATCTATAGATCCTCTATGACTCAGGATTTATCATGAGAAATACTAGTGTCATGGTGTCACAACCCGTCCACCGGGGCCCGCATCGTGACTACCCCATGCCTGCCTTCCATAGGCCAGGGGCTGGAGACTTGCACCAAAGACATACTTCGCTAAAACTGGGTAGGTGTTAACTTAATAAAACATAATCACACACAACTAGATTATAAGTGGAATCAAACAATAAGAAAAATATGTATAACAAAAGATGTTCTGGAAAGTTAAAGGGGCCGAAAATATAAGGCCAACCTTAAAGTACAAGGAAAAGACAAACAGGTACAACTAAAAGAAAAATAGCTGGAAGGTGTCTAGGAGCTCCTAGATTGTCACAACAGATTCTTGCTGAAGGGTAGGTACATATAGCCTCATCAGTGCTCCACATTTGTCCTTCTCCTCTGGGTATCGTCTCGTCATGTGGTCCACCTTCAGGAATTGTCAAGTCCTCGCACACTCCACCTCGATCAGCATTGTCATTCGTCTGTATCTAACAGAATGAGGTGAGGGTATAACTCATGAAGGGATGAGTATAAAAATACTCATTAGGGACCCTGAGACCCTCAAGGTCTCAAAAAATCCAATAAGGATAAACCACAGAGTATGAAATCAACAGATAACCATTAGATAGATATATCCCCATACATATATCTAAGTTATCAAGTAACTCATCTCAATCATGAGGAAAATACAAAGGTTATTGACTCAGCTCAAACTAGGATTTTTATTTATCAAAACCACAACTGCTGGAGAACTCCTCCTCTGTCAAGTACAGTGGCCCTGTCGTGACACTGAGGTGCTACTCACTATCCTTAGACTGTTGAGGTACTCCTCCTGACATTTACCATGGTTCTACTGCCAAACCGGGCGCTCCGTCCGCTGTGGATCAGCTGCCAAACTGGGCGCTCCCCCTAGTAGTCGTCAGAGGTACTCCTCTTGTCGAGTACCTCAGGTATTCTGCCAAACCAGGTGCTCCATCCTCTATGGGTCTGCCGCCAAATCAGGTTCTCCGTCCACTAGGTTAGTTGAATAACTCTGAGTCGAATTGGTCAAGCAGTCATCTGGTCTACAGCTACTAGGTCTCCGTACTCTGTCTTATCATCTTCGAGAGGATCTGCTCGATGATCTACTGGTCGATACTCCAACTTTCACGAAATCTCGGCTGGAAGTATCTCAAAGGAGGATGACGTCATCGAGGTCTCAACGCAACAAACAACGCTTCAATTAGATGCCCTATCTGTGTGTTATAATCATTTTAGTCTAAAAGGGCCCGATAGGATTCATGTACGAACAAACCAGACCGTGACTCAAATATAAAACGAACTCCAGTGGGGTATACTGAAAGGTATTGCTATGCTCCATGAATACCAGTGCCACTGACGGTTCATCACACGGACGTCCGGTGCCAAGGATATGGCCCAAGAAGGTAAAGGGTCAGTAATGGGCCTATGTACGGTCTGACCCAGTCGGACAGACTCGTCCCAACCCAGTCTAGGCCGACCCAGTCTGTGTTGAGTCGTTTGGACTCAATGGGTCTGAACTGGCCCAATGGGTAGGTAAGCCCACAATTTTTTTACCGGTTCACTAGTCCCGGCCCAACAGACCGCGAGGGTGGTTCGGCCCGATAGTTGGCACGTACGTAGCTCGGTAACTCAGCCCAAGACACTGGACCAGTTCAGCTAGCGACAACACGGGGGAAGCCGCAGGTCGTCTCGAGACGCTAGTGGCTGGGAGCCCAGCGATATGGCCGCGCTGGGCGTGAGCAGGCAAGCTGGTCAATGGGCAGGTCGCGGGTGCACAGGGTAGGGTGAGGCAGGCCGCGGTGACGCCGGGAATGCCACCGGCAAAAGCTGGGCAGGCCGCCAGGGGCAAGGGCAGTGCGCCGGGCCAGTGCACAAGGGTGCCAAGGCCACCGGGCAACAAACCGGTAGAGCACGGGGGTACGGGGTACTGCACCTGTGTGGTGCGGAATTCCAGGGTGCACAGGAAGGGGCGCGGGGCGCCGGGGGCACGCCGGTAGGGGCGCGGGGCACCAGGTGCATTCTTGAAGGGGTGCAGGTAGCGCACCGGGGCGTCGCAGGGTAGGTGTAGTTCATGGAGGCCGGGAGTGGGGCAACCTTTGTCAGTGATGCCTTCGTTGCCTCGTTATCGCTTCGTTCTTACAAAGAACGTCACAACAAGATTGGCGGAGTTGTTGGGCCATGTTTCTTTGGAACGATCCCTCCGCGTTTAGAGTGGTAACAATTGTCTCAATGAAGGGATTGGTCTTCATTTTTTTTAAACCACACAACGATTCATTTCAATTTGAAGAAGGGAAAAAGGAAAGGAATATTACATCAAGATGAATTAAACCCCATACCTCGTAATTGTCGAATGTTGATGGGGGAAGGAGAGGAAACCCGATGTTGATTTGTAGATTATTGCATTCGTTACGTAGTACAAATTTTAATGCTCTTTCGTTAGAAAGGAAGAAGGGTACACATCATTGGTGGACGAGCGTTCAGATGTGACTTCATTGTTGATGACATTCATCATGGGTGGCATCTTCTCCTTTTACACGGATGAAGAAGGAAAAAGATGGTGTTGTCAATCATTGGTGGCGGAAGAAACATTCTTCGTGTTCTTCACATTCTTACTTGGAAGAATATTTTTCCAAGGGTTCTTCTCTCCTTAGTCCTCCCATCAAAAAGAATGAAGCATTCCAACCAAATAATAGATATAAATGATGTCTATCATTTGTTGGCACCACAATTTAAAATGTTTTGTTTAATTAAAAGAGACAACCCATATAATTAATGGGAATTATGGTTCAAATTTCAAAAAGGGGAGGTGAGGAGATCTAATTAATTATTGGGGGGTGGGGAGTTTTATCGACATAAAAGAGGAGGTAAGGTGTGTTAAGGAGATCGTGTGGGCGCCACTATTCAAACTTGATTTGTGGGTTTAAGGGGGGTAAAGCTCGTGTGGGCCCACCTAAAATATCCTCCAAAGGGAGGTTCTGTGTGGGTGGTCCCCACCTCCAACCTATCCTTGGAGGATTAAACCGCGACAAATAAAAATAAAGTTATCAGTTTATTTTTATTGAATTTAATTAAAAACCCCAAAACACAAACATCCGCACACGTCAGAACATAACTGTGGTGAAGGTCTCACTAAGAAATTACAGATGCTGCAAGTTCATCAGTGCCCTCGGAATTCGATTTCATTCACTGGTTCAAGAGTTGTAAAACACAGCTCGCGCGTTTACTGAACATACCTAAAAAAAGTTCATAAAATTATTATCAGTCTCCCTCGACCAAATACCATCGAGGTTAGTCTCTACCTGGGTGAAAAACACCCCAACGATCCCAACGGTAGTCTCAGATTCTCAATCCGAGTTTCCGTTTAGAAGAATAAAATTTACAATAAAATAATTGTCACTTAATTATTTTATTTGCGACCAAAAACTAACTTTTTCTGGTGGCCAGTGCCGGCCAAAGATAGTATCTACTTAAATAAATTATTCCATCATGAGTTCAGTGGTAGTCTCAGATTTTTAATTTGATCTACCATTTGTTAGATATAAGCATTTTAAAAATAAAATATTTTATTAAAATATTTTATTTACATTTATTCCATTTTTGGGATTTCTCACAGGAGGCCCGCGTGATTGGACATAAGCCATGTCTAGGGTAAACCCATCATCTTGAGCACAATGGTGCCCTTGGATATCTGATCTGAGATACCGTTTAAGGGTTATTATAATTTTTTAGGAAAACTGCTTATGCTCCTTAACTTACGCTTAACCAAAACATCAGAAATTGATTCCGGGCACACCGTGCCATGGAATCTTGCGCCATTAGAAACTACAGACTCGTAAAATTCCCATGTATTAATGAAAAAAAATTCCCACAGAATTTCTGGGTCTTCTCATTCTCTGTACCATAGGGTTTTACTTCCCCGTATGCTACAACTCAAACTAAGGGAGAATATGGGGGTACTGAGCACGCATCCGAGCCTCCCTCTCCCATGTGATCTCCTAGAGGTTCACGTGCTGCCATCAAGAGTGCACCAGAGGTATCAACCATCCATAAAGGAACCTCTCCTATCGTTATACAATCTCCAATGCATATTTTCTAAAAGTCGCACCATTGATGATGTTCAGCTCTCCATAGTAGATGACATTGGAAGGGTCGTGCACAAGTCTCCTCAGCTAAGATACGTGGAACACGTCGTGCACCCAGTGCAATTGGGGTGGAAGAGCTATGCGGTAATCCACCTCGCCAACCCTGTTGGGGACCCGAAAAGGTCCGATTAACCATGGATATAACTTTTTTCCATGGCCTAATCTCCATAAAACTCCTCAAGGTGAGACCCGTAGAAAGATGTGGACTCCATCCTCAAATTCCAAGGGTATCCATCTCCTTTCAGCCTAATTAAGAGTGATCAGCTGCACCCTCTTATAAATGAGCTGATCATGTGCTGCATGGGTTTCCTTTTTTGCAGACTAAGGAAAACCCTACTCTAATGTTGTAGATAAACCACAACATAGTTTCCTAATACAGTCAATCTCAGTATGAACCATGAATGTCCAATCCATACCCAAACCAAAGACATAGGGCCTCGACGCTGCCACCAAGAGGTTCCAACAGAAAATATCTCCTCAAGGGTCAGATCACACCATTAGTGTAAGTGTGATTATCGAGTCTCCTCCCAAAGGAATCTCCAAACGTGAAGTTCATGTCAGCTGTTTAACTGGAAACTCTAGGTCTAGGACAAGATTCGTGGAAGGAAGGAATGATTGGTACCTATGACTATTGATAAGGTAGCTTGTAGTAGACAATGTCCGTACCTCGAATCATTCCTAGAGCTCTTGGGTCACACTCCTTGACTATATGCAGCTATTATCTTCAAATACCCTCCAACTCCTTGAGCCTGGTGAGGACTACAATGGTGGGTGGTTGTAACATGTCAAATATTACACCCCCTCATACTACTCTCTTGGCTCTGCATACACATCTTCTGCTTGGCAGATTCATCTATCCTTAATACTTCATCGTTCCAAAACAGTTTACATGCCCATGTCTCTGAGACTGGTGCTAGTTTCCTTCTTTCCCACTACTAACATTCATTGGATGTATCTACTCATCCAATGAACAATCAACCACAAAGGTTCCCTCTATCATCCTAAAATATGTAGGAATGCACATAGGAAAATGTGATGGCTACGATGTCCCTATACAAGCCTCACTCTGAGGTCCAAGCTCCGAAGCACTGATCGTATCGTATTCATCGAGTACCTGGAACGATCTGTACAACTTGATGAATACTCGGCTACCGAAATGTCATCCTACCAAAACTGTACAAGCTCAAAGGAACTCGCAACCACCTCCTCAGGACAATCCTTAGTCGTCTTTATGTTGGGATCACCTCGGAACCTAAGGGGTATCTGACGCTGAAACACATGAAAGGAACTATGCCTACATGTGTCTCAAACTGGTACCACCTGTTGAAACTCCTGACAAACATGCAGTGATATAGCTGACACACTACCTCAAGGTACAATCTCGGGAAAAGGTCCACATACAAAATCCTCATTACTTTTCGGACTAGCCCCATGGTTACACACTGGGAAACACTAGTTTCTATGATCACTATATGCTCTAATGGATTCTCATCTAGGTGTAGAACTCTAGAAATAACCTCCAGTCAGTCCTCTACTTCCTGGGAATATGTCTCGCCTCATAACCTCAAAGGACTCTGCTACTGGAACTCATGAAACAAGTTCAGTAGGCATGTATTTTCCTCCAGTGCGGCCAATGTCATCAACTTCCCAACGGGTGGTGGTGCTACTGGTACACCACCTGAAGGTGCCAACATTGTTAGGGGGCCCTACACTAGAGCCTCGTCACTCGGTGGGATGTCATCGTGTAATCTCTCAGAACACTAAATTACTATCTGTGTGGAGGAATCCTGAAGAGATGTGACACGGTCTAAAGACTATTCCTGGTGAGCTGACATGGTTTGAGCTGACTTAATAAAAATTTTTGAAAACACACACGAATTCATTGTTTTCGTGTACTAAGTCGGGAATCAGTAGTCAATGTCCTGGTGTATGGATACATCGGCCGCCGCACCAACACTAGACTCCCTGAACTGAAAACCACACTCAACACCCTCAACAGTATTGATTCACATAAAAAATATCAGAGTTCTATATTCTGAGATAGTACTTTCTCATCAGATACCAATTTTTCACGACCCAACCCTCGGGGGGCCCGCATCATGACTACCCCAAGCTGGCCATCCGTAGGCCAGGGGATGGCGACTAGCACCAAATGTGTAATTCCCTAAAACTGGGATGTCATTGCCTTTATAAAACTTAATCAACCACAACTACAGTGAAAGGGGAAGAAAACACTACGTAAAACTGTATAAAAAATGTTTTGTTGGAATGTAAAAGGGGCCAGAAATACAAGCCCAATTGTAATGTACAAGGAAAAGACAAACAGGTGAAACTAAAAGACAAATAGCTGGAAGGTGTCTAGCAGCTCCTGGATCGTCCCCCACGGATCCTACCTAAACGGTAGGTACAAATAGCCTCCTCATAACTCCGCATCCATCTGTCTGGTCCAAGTATCATCTCATTGTGAGGTCCACCTCCGAGCATCATCCAGTCCTCGCACACTCTGCCTCGGTCAACGTTGTCTGTCTTCTGCATCCAACACAACGAGGTGCGGGAATAGCCCGTGCAGGGGTGAGAATAACGATACTCAGTAGGGACCCCAAGACCCTCAAGGTCACACAAAATCCAACAAGGATAAACCAAAAAGTATAAAATCAGTGGATAACAATCACTTAGTAATATTCCCATATATATATATATATGTTTTCAAATAACCCATATCAATCATGAGGGATAAACAAAGGTCATTGACTCAAATCAAACCAGGATTTTCATTATCGAAACCACGACTGCTGGAAAACTCCTCCAATATCGAGTACAGTGGTCATGTCGTGACTTCGAGGTGATACTCACTAATCATAGACTGCTGAGGTACTCCTCTTGTTGAGTACCATAGGTCTGCTGCAAAAACTGTTGCTCCTTACGCTATGGGTCTGCCGCCAAACCGGGTGCTACCCCTAATAGCCGTCAAAGGTACTATTATTGTCTAGTACCATGGGTCTACTTACAAACCAGGTGCTCCGTTCTCCATGGGTCTACCACCAAACTGGGTGTTTGGTCTACTAGGCTAGTCGAATCACTCCGAGTCGAACCACTCCAAGTAGAATCAGTCAACCAGTCATCAGTTCTACAGCTACTAAGTCTCCGCACTCCGTCTGCTCATCTCCAGGAGGATTTGCTCCACAAGCCACTAGTTGATACTCCAAGCGTCATAATGTCTCAGGTGGAAGTATCTCAAAGGAGCGCCACACCATTGGGGTCTCAACACAATAGACGACACGTCAATCAGATGCTCGGTCTGTGAGTTATTAACATTTTAGTCCCGGGGGCCCAATTGGATTCGTGTACGAACCAACCTGACCATGACTCAACTATACCCCAAACTCTAGTGGGGTTTTATCAAAGGGAAGAATATTCTATAAGAATATCAGTCCCACTGACAGTTTGTGAAACGGATGTCTAGTGCCAAAGATATGGCCCAAGAAGGTAAAGTGTCAGTAATGGGCCCAGGTCCTGTCCGACCCGGTCAAACCAACTTTCCCCAACCCAGTCTGAGTCGACCTACTCTAGGTTGACCCAGTCAGAATACATGGGTCTGACCCGAACCATTGGGTGTGTTAGCCCGCTATGTTTTGAGCATGTCTGCTGGACCCGGTCCAGCAGACCGCTAGGGTGGTTCGGCCCGATAGTTGCTACGTAGGTGGCTCGGTAACTCATCCCGGGAGACTGGGACGGTTCGGCTAGTGACACTATAGGGGACTCCGCATGCCGGCTCGGGCTACTGGTAGCTGGGAGGCCATCGGGCAGGCCGCCCAGGGCGCGGGCAGGCCGGTTGGGCACCGTGTAGGCCACTGGTGCACCAGGCAGGGCGCGGTAGGCCGCAAGGGCGCCGAGAAAGCCACCAACAGAGACTAGGTAGGCTTCTAGGGGAATGGGTAGAGCACCGATGCAGCGCGCCAGTGCACTAGGAGGCTCGCCGACGGAGCACGAGGGTGTCGGGAACCGCTCTAGTGGGGGCGGTGGCGCCACGTAGCGCGACAGTGAGGAATGGAATGTTGGGTGCGTGCCATTAGGGGCGCGAGGCATCGGGAGCGCACTGACAGGGTTAAGGGGTGTAGGTAGCACACCGGGGCATCGCGGGTGCGGCGTAGTTCATGGAGGCCGCGAGTGGTGCGACCATTGTTGGTGCCGCCTTCGTCGCCTCGTTTCCAATTTTTTCATCCAATGAACATCACAACAACATCGGTGGAGGAGTCGGGCCATGATTGTTTACCTAGAACCCTTCGCGTTTAGTGTGGTAACAATTGTCTCAAGGAAGGGAATGATCTTCAATAGTTTTTAGACCACACAATGACTCCTTTAAATTCCTAATAAGATAAAAATAATTGGAATATTACATCAATAAGAATTAAACCCCCTTCCTCATAATTGTAGAACGTTGATGGTGGAAGGAGAGGAAAAGCGGGCATCGATTTGTTGTTTTCCATGTTCGTCAAGTACTCCCAATTCACATGCTCATGCGTTAGAGAGGAATAAGGGTACTCATCTTTGGCGGATGAGCATTCGAAGGTGGTGTCGTCAATGGCGACGTTCTTCACGGGTGGCGTCTTCTCCTTTGATGCGGATGAGGAAGGAATTAGATGGCGTCATTGTTCTTCAGTGGTGGAAGAAATGTTCTTCGTGTTCAGAACATTATTCATTGAAATAATATTTTTCCAAGGGTTCTTCTCTCCTTAGTTATCCCAACTAAAAGAAAGAAACATGCCAACCAAATAATAGATGAAACGACGTCTATTATTTGTTTGTTGCACAATTTGAAATGTTGTGGTTATTTAAAAGATACAACACATATAATTAATGGGAAGGATGGTTCAAAATTAAAAAAGGAGAGGTGATGAGTTTTAATTAATTAATGAGGAGGTGGAGAGTTATATCCACATAAAATAGGGGGTTATAGGTGTTAAGGTGCCCGTGTGGGTCCCACTATTCAAACATGAATTGGGGGTTTAAGGAGGGTAATGATCGCGTGTGACCCACCTAAAACTATATTCCCATGGGAGGTCATGTGTGGGTGGACCCAACCTCCATCCTCTCCTTGGAGGATTAGACTGCCAAAAATAAAAATAAAGATATAAATTTATTTTTATTCAATTTAATTAAAAAACCCCAAAATATAACTTCCACTCACATCAGAACACAAATTCGGTGAAGGTATCACTAAGAAGTGATCGGCGTTGCGAGTTCAACGGTGCCCTCAGAATTTGATTCTGAGCACTGGATCAAGAGTTATAAAATGTTGCTCGTGCATTTAATGAACATACCCCAAAAAAGTGCAGAAAATTTTTATCAGTCACCCTCGACCAACAGCCATTGAGGATAGACTCTTTCTAGGTGAAACACACCCAAAAAAACCCAACGGTACTCTCATATTTTTAATCTGAGTTTCCATTTATATGTTATGAATTTTGAAATAAAATAATTGTCACTTTAGTATTTTATTTGCGGCTAAAAACTATCTTTTTATGGTGGCCTGCGCAGGCCAACATTAGTATCTGGTTAAATAAAGCATGCCCTCATATGTTCAGCGGTGGTCTTAGATTTCTAATCCATGCTACCATTTTTGAGTTATTATCATTTGAAAAATATAATAATTTATTTAATTATTTTATTTACTATTATGCCATTTTTTGGAATTTCTCACATGAGGCCCGCAACGACTAACCTTAAGTCACGCATAGGGTAAACCTGCCATCCTGAGCGCAACGATTCCCTCAGATTTCTGATCCGAGTAACCGTTTAAGAGTTATTCCACTTTTTTAGGGAAAATACTTACGTTCATTATCTTACACTTAACCAAAACTTCAATAATTAATTTCTGGAACACCGGGTCTCAGAATCATGCACCGTCATAAAATGTGGACTCGTAAAATTCACATGTATTTAAGAAAACAAATTCCACTAAATACCTGGGTTTTGACACTTGGTATAAGGCTTCGACAAAATCGTATTTTTAGTCTTGGCATAAGGCCTTTACTATGTGGTTATGAAGTCTGCCATTATGCATTCCATCATTATGAAATTGGTTATTGTTATTACATGTGATTATTCGATTAGTAGAACATTAATGTGAATAAGTAAATGGAATTGATTGATTTATCTTTTTCATATTATGTTGATGTTTATGTTTAAAAGTCTTGTGTTCTAGTCTTATACAAAGCCTTAAATATTTGTTCTTATTTATAACAGTTTCTGCTATATTGTTATCCTTAATATACATGTGATCTCACCTCTTTATTTTATTTTATTTTTACCATGATATAAACATGTATATTATGTTTAACATGTAGTAATAGGCTAAGGGATATAATGGTGTTCAAAGGAAACAAAATTTTGTCTTTTTTATTTCATGATGTAATGTAAAACATATATATGTATATAGTACCTCCACGGCTAGTAAACTGATGAGTCTTTTGAGACATGATTCCTGGTATCTAGACAATGTTATTTAATAATACACTGATTCCAATTTAACGAGGTCAGGATGTTACACTATATAAGGAAGAACATCGTCTATCGAGGTAATAAAGTGATAATCAAAGGAAATCTTCTGAAGAAAAGTTTAGTTTTTAATTAAGGGTTTCTGTTTTATTTATTATTCCACATATATAAAATTATTATAAACCACGATAAAATAATATATAAATTTCTCAATATATAACTATATATATTATGTTAATATCATCACCTAAATCTATCACCACTTCCATCAAATTGAATATTTATTAACTATTTCTACATATGTGTGAATGATCATCTCCACAAAGAGATATAATTCATTTTCAAATAATGTCTCTCGTGAATAGTTATAATTATGAAATAACGTTTTATATATTATATTTATGAAATATTTATCATTATAATAATATAATATATTAATTATTTTCTTAAATTTATTTCATATAAAAATGATAATGTTGTTCATGCATACGTGTCGACTATAACCTATATGAAGCAATATGATTAATTTTTAATCACCACATCACATGAATAATATATATATATAGTTAAATTATTAATATTATATTAATGATATAATTATATTTCAATAAAGTTAAAATAACACATATCATCTTTCCATAATGATCACTGAAATATGGAATTGTTTCATTGGTTTATGTACGACTGTCCGCCTCCATGATTATAATTTTTTTCATTATTCATATCAATATGTAATTTATAAATTTCAAGTATAATTATTGTATAATTTTTATATTTTTTCTTGAATACAAATTTAGAGATGATTTACTAATTACAAAATTGATTATTGGCACCATACCAAGTTCATTTTCAAATTAATTTCTTAATATTGACAAAACATATAACATGAGAATAAATGATAAATAATTTCTATAACATAATAATAAGAAATATAAAAGTAAAAAAATCATTAAAAAGAATCACATGGATGTAAATAATTAAATTTTATTTATTATTCAGGGAGATAATGATTGTATGTGATGATTCAGAATCAATGTAAGTGAATAATTATAAAAAACATTATTTTAAATGTTTTAATGTTTTATTATTCTAAATGATTACTTTTAGGTCCATGTTTAAAAAATGATTTTGATGAATTTAATTATTTATGGAAATAAGTTCTTTAAATAGTTACATTCTATGTTGATTTAAAATGTTTCAAACAGTTATGGGAAAATTTCATTTAAAATAAAATTTTCAATGTTTAAAATGGATTTTGAAAATGGATTTGTTATTTTAATAACATGGAATATTTTATTATGTTTGAAAATGAATATTTATTATCAAAATGTTGAAAATTGAGATATTTTATGTCTTATGAATATATAATGGTACACGGAATTTTTATTTGTGGATCCTTGAAAAAAATTAGTGGATACATTGTAACCTCCAATGCATTGGGTATAGAAGTCTTTCATATGTTTATTTCTTTTATGAGTGAAATTTATAAAATAAATTCAGTACTTATTCTATTTGTATGAGGTAAACATATATAATTTGACCCCATACTTATTTCATTTTAGTTTAATCATATCCCAGGTCGCCTACTTATCTTTTCCATACATTCTTATGAGTATTCAGAAAAATTATTTCATTTTCAACAGGTAATATAATGATATTTTTAAAATGTAGAACACTTTTTTATTGTAAAAAATTTTATTTATAAGGAAATTTTCTATGGGTTTTCACTGTACTAATGGATTGATTTCATTTAACTCTCATACTGGGCTTTCGTACTCATCCCATGTTTTAAAATATTTTATTTCGGATTAATGAAGAGTTGGTTCATGGATGACATAAATGGAATTTTGAGTAGATATACCAACATAAATAATAATTTTTCAAATAATTTTGTTATTTTATAGAAAAAATTGATAGTTAGTATAAGTTTCCATGTGTATTATATAGGTTTAATATGTAAGACGTTGACATAATTATCATAAAACTATAATCATAAAATATATTAGAGTATATATATTGGTCTATATTTAAAAAAACTAGAAAATGTATGTTTTACGGGTGAGTCCTTATATTTTGAAACTAAAAAAAATATTTCTTTATTTAGAATAAAATAAAAAAAAATTTATTCAAAGTACCATTTTAATTTACTTTTAAATATATTGAGAATAGGATATATAAGTTCAAATTATATTTTGAAATGAATTATTTTGTTCCTTAAATACATATATTATTACATAAATTTTTCTTAATCCTACCGAATACACTTTCATAGTAATAAAAATAAAAAAAAGTAATTTTCATTGAAACTATATTTTTCAATTAAAAAAATAAAATTTCAAAAAATGAACTCAAAAAAACATAATTATAAAATATTAAAATAAAAAAATAAGGTTATTATTAGCTAATTTGGATTATAAAATTTATAAATTTATTTTTTTATTCAAAAATATAAAATATAAAATACAAAATACAAAATATTATTATTGGAAAATAATATTTTTAAAAATTAAAAATTTTTAATAGTATTTAATATAAATTTCTAACTAAGGAGATATTAATAGATCAGTTCATATATAATAATTTATCACTTGTGCTCAATTTTATCATTTAGGATGATATATAATACAATTAAAAAAAAGTAATTTGAAAAAAATATTACATTTTTATTAAATATAAAATAACAAATACCAATAAAAAATTAATTAATATTTTATAATTTACTTTTACTACTACATTGATATTATAATTTTAATTTTAATTTTATAATATGATATTTTAAGAATAATGTGAATATATATATGCATAATTCATATATATATATATATATTAATAAAATTTTAATATCAGAATTATTATTTTAGTATGAATCATATTATTATATATTTAATATTGATCAATACAAGAATTTGTATTCCAATTTATTATCTTCCAAACTTCCCAATTTGAAACATTAAATTGTCAAATGACATGATTAAATTGGAATTTTTTTTCATTCCAATTTATATGTATACACATACAGAGCCCTTATTCATTACACTCAAACTTCACATGGCATAATTCTTACTTCATATTATATATTAAACAAAATTATCTATTCTATTATGGTGAGCTTCGACATTATAGGTATTTTTCAATATTAATGATCCTTATGATTAAAGATGACCTATGGTATTTTCTAGTCATGAAAATTATATTCGATTCTATATATCATACACATTTTTTCTACTATAAATGGATATATTTTTTCAATGGTTGGAATCAATCTAGGGAGTTTAGTACATAGTTAAATGTGTGTTGGTTCTAATGTTCTAGTTATGAATAAATATATATATTTTTTGTTATTTTTAAATCATATCTATTAGGAAATATTTCATAATAAATTTTAATTTATTTAAAAAAACAAATAATAAATATTTTAAAATTATTATCATATTGTTTATAGAAAAATATTATTTTAAGAAACCTTGGAAATTAATTTTGAGTACACATAATGTCATCTGGGACACAATTTAAGGGGATTCCTTACATAATTTTATTTATGTAAGTTATAACGATTCCTTCTTGATTATATTATTATTTGATAATGTTAATCATAACATCATATATTTTAATGTTTTATTTATTTATGTTTTATGTTGAATTAATTTTTGTTAACATAATATTTTTCTTAAAAAATTATTTACTGAAGTGTTTTAATTTATTTAATGATTCATTGAACAAATTTACATTAAAATTAGGATTGATTAGATAGAAATTACTATTTAAGGGAATTATGTTTTTATTATCTCTAAAATATCATAAATTGTTTTATACATGAGTTATTTTTGGGGAACATGCCTCATTCTAAAATTTCAAATCCATTTGGATCCAAACTCTACTGAAATGATTATTATATTTGTAGGTGAGCATATATCCTGTTTTGGATGGGAATTTTTTATTCCATATTAATAATCCCTATGTTATTTTTATGTATTCTTAATAGATAATTTAATTATTATAGAAGGTTATTTAATGTGGTCTCTGGATATTGTTAAATATCATCAATATGCATCTGTTTATCATTTCTTTTATGGTCCATTTTTTAATTTCATTACAAATGTGTGATAACAATGTGTTTTTATAATTTTTTTGATAGACAACATTACCCATATTTATACCCATTTTAATTTATTATTATTTCATTTTTTGTTTGCATAGGTTTTTTAATGTAATTTATATTCAAATGGGTTTATAAATTCTTTCATATTAAATATTGGTTATTAAAAACATAATGTTTATTTCTTTCATTTTTTATGAACTATTTTTATAATTGAATTATTATTTTTAATTTATATCAACAACCATTGAAATTTTTTTGAATTCATTATTTCAATCAAAATAAAAAAAATAAGTTGATTGTGGTTGTTTTTTAAAAAATTATTTTAGAAAAAACCTCTAAAAAAATAAAGTAATTTAATTGAAATATAGTGGTGAATTTTAAATAATTTTTAATATATTTTATAGTATGTTATTATCATTAAAATCCACACTCTAATATAATATTTAATAATATATCATCAATTTTAACTACAAATTGTATATGTTCTTCAGAAAACACTTATCTATATTCCCTCATCCATAACCCCCTCACCCCCCACTAGTGATCCCCATGTTGTCTCCCATGTCATCAGCCGCAAAAGAAAACTCACATGGACCCTCAAGAAATCTACCTATCCCTTAACATAGTTGATCCCCAAATCATGATCAACCCATAAAATTCTACACCCTCATACCACAGTTAATTGGTTAAATGGGTATTTTTAATCTATTGTTCCATTATGTTCCTTTTCTCATGAACCTTCTTCTCATAAATTCATGTTTGTGGATTTCTATGTTGTTTGGTGGGGACTGGTCATGTTTTTTATGGAGGATGATAAGTTACAGTGCATTAATGATTTCTTATCATATCATTTGTGGTTGATCATTGGTTTTAGTATGTTCCATCAAACCATAAATCTTAATGAAACTTGCATGGAAATTGATTTTGGATATCTCTTTTTGTATAATTGTTATAGTTTAATTATAACACTTTTATTTGTTTCAAAAAAAATTAGTGATAAAATATTTATTATAATTAATTGTATTTTTGTAATTATAATTGGGTTTTAAATCATATTTATTAATATGATATAATTTAATTTATTTGTATGTCTTTTTCACAGTTATGTGACTATGATTTTTTAATAGTGATGAGAATAAATGTCCTTACAATTGTAAATTTAATACAACCATTGTAATGGAACAAGATATTATATATGGATTTTTATTTTATTTCTGTTATGCTAATAATGAATTGATAACTAAATAAGGAATCATGATTCAATAAAAGAATGTTTATTAATATGATATTATTAATATTTATCAATGATAATTTTTATAATGGTGATGTTGGATTGTTGTCAAAGTGAAAGTGTTGGTCGGAGTGGATATTCAAGAGGTGGGTGTATTGAGTTCCAATTAAAATTTCTTTTAATATTATTTCTATTAAAATCCCCAATTTATAAAATGATTTAAATAGTAGTGAATTTGTATTATAGTAAAAGGTCGGGTATGTTCGCAAGAGATTTATTAGTTCTCAGTTAATTTAATTTGAATATCTAATAACTTTTGAAGCTAACCTATTCCTTTACAGTACATACAAAAACATTCTAGTCTAACTATCGATGTAAATTTAAAATAGATTTGTATTTCAAAGTAATTAACAACGGAAAATAAAATATACGGTATATTATAAACATAATCTAAGAATGCACAGAAGATGTAAAGAAAGTTGATCAGTCTCAAGACGAGAACTAATCCACTCCACTTGGTGATCACCTGCCACCAAGCAATTTATATAAATAAACTCTTATCCACACACTGGATCGGGGTAAACAATAGTTCATATACTATCCTGGCCATGTAGGGACCTCTAACACAGTTCATGTGGGAAAAAAATAATGATCAGGCCACACAGGGACCTCTTCCACAGATTCTGTGGTAAACATGAGTGAAATGTTTGGTGTGAGGGCTTTGAAGTCCTCCAGTTCAGCGTAAGAGTCAGTGTGTGTGTAAAATATTCAGAGTACACACACTACCTGAAAAAGTAAATAATCAATCAGTTATAGTAAGTAGAAAAGAGTTTATATTCTCTAGTGATTAGTAGTGTAGCTCCGGACTCCATTGATTAACCACTAATTCTTCTGAGTCCTTCTCAAGTTCTTCTGTTGAAAAATAGAGTGTCTTGGGTCAGCTTGTATTCTTCTTGAGTGAATATATATTCTCTTTATTCCATTGTACTTCTTGTGTTCTTCAGTAGTGTTGGATTGCATGCAAGAGAGTTATTTTAAGATCGTTCAATGTGTTCTTCACAGTTGTTCTCAGGATTGTCTTGTTGTTCAGTACATAGCACTCATATTGTTTTTATTTGATGTATTGTCTCTCTTGTATGTTGTTATTGGGCACAATTCTCTTTATCTTCAAATTCATGAGGTTGAGCTGACTATTTCTATGTGTTTATGGACTCGTACCTCGTACTATGACTACAAATAAATATTAATTATGACAATGCATTAAAGTCATCAAATATGACTATTAAAAAGTTAAATAGTAAAATGATAAAAGTGTTTAAGAAATGGTGTCACAGTAGTTATGAAAATGGTGTCTGCATGACGGTATATCTTTCATGGTATGTTCTTCATGGTGTCTCTCTAATGGTATGACTTTTACGGTGTGTCCTTCATGGTGTCTCCATGTCACGGTGTCTTTCTCACAGTGTCTGAGTCAAGGTGTCTGGCTCACGGTGTCTGGATGACTGTGTCTGGCTAACTGTGGCTATTATTAGTGACTTTCTTCACGGTGTCAATCTTACTGTGTCACGATGTTGTGTGGACACTGTGTCTCATTGGTCATGGTGCATGTGTCTTGATCACATTGTCTGACTTACTGTGTCAAGATTAATGATGTCCTGTACTTAGGAAAATAACTGTATTCATACTTAAACAGGAATATGCATAAAATGAATTGATCTTAACCATTATAAATTATAAGACAAATTGAAACATAAATACACATTATTGATAAATTATTTGTGATTTGTGATAATGAAGAAGATTTTTTATCATTAAAACATGACTAATATATGAGGAGTCCAACAATCTCCCACTTTTGGATGATCAGAAATCATTTATGGGTAAAGTATAAATGAGATGAAACTAGAGATAATATAACATAGAGAACAACATATTATAGAATGACACACACATAGAATAACATATTATATAATAAAACACATAAAATTTTCTCCCCCTTTTGGGATTATCAAAAAGTAAAAGAGTAGAGGTAAGAAAATGCATATGTCATTAAAAAAATGTTGAGAATACATCAGATAGTAGAAACATAAAAATAAAAGATATCCTTATCAAAAAGAAATTAGTCACTGGGCTTCTTCAGAATGTGGTCATCTCTTTTCCTTTATCAGCAGCAGAATAGGAATCCATAGGGGAATTTGCTGATGTGGAAGAAGGCATAGAGGTGGTAGAAAAAGAAGGTAAAGGTAGACAATTGAATACAGAGGGAGCCAATGTGGGAGCTGTAGAAGATCTAGTCTATTGATGATCATGAATCACTGGACTGATCTGAGTAAGATCTTGGCTAGCTGACATGGTAGTTGAGGCTAAAGAATGCAGCCCAGGTCTGAGAGGGGCAGCAGTTGGAACAACTATAGACGTGCTCTGGACAAGAAGGTAAGGCTTCAGACGATTGATAAAATTAGTAATAATTTCCCCCCTATACTGCATTGCCTTTTCAAACTCATATTTATTTTCCAAGAACTTTTCCAACAATCTGGTAAACTCTATGCATTTCTGAACTTGTTCTTTGAATTCCTGACACATAGGATGTATTCTCATATTCTCAAAAAGATACATAAAATGATTGGTCAAATTAGATTTGGAGATAATCTGGGTGAGATAGAAATATATCTTCATAGTGATCTCCTACTAAGCATCATTGGTAATCATGGAATGAATTTGAACCAAGTCAAGTGTTTGATCACTGTTCATAACAACTTTAGATAAAGGAGTTAAATCAAAACCACTAAATGCATTCTTAATATCTACCTTGATTATAGATTTGAGAAGATAATGATCCAAATAAGGAATAGAGATTTGACCAGAGGGAGGAGAAGCTTTGACAGCTACAGTTAGAGCTTTGAGCTATTTCAGGACTTTTTGAAGATAGCCAGTGTAATCATCTATAAGTTTATTCAGGTTCTCCAAAGGATCTCTCATTCAGTGAAACATTTGTGTGTGCCTTTCTCCAATATTTTCATCAAAGGATAGTTGGTAGGGATGCATTTTGTACACAAAATCTCGTGAAATGTTGGAAACATCAGCTTCAGGAGAAGCAGCAACAAGTTCAGGCTCGGATCTGAAATGTAGTTCTTTCTGGTGGTTTTCAACAATACCTGTTAATGTTGCAACATTAGTAATAAGCAGCTTGTTTTGAACCATTACTTCTTGAATTTTAAGGATCATCTTGGGATGAAAGTGCAGAATAATGTTTTCCAAAAGTAGTGATTCTTCTTTTTGACTTAGTTGTGTCAGAAGACGAGGTTGAGAAGACATAATTTTCTCAATTCCAGCTAAGATAGAATCTCCAGACACTTTCAAATAATAATTGCTGATAGAATGTTTCTGATCGGGTAAAGGTGCAGGAGGAGGAAGTGGTACAAGGGCAGGTTCAGGGTCTGTATGAGGTTCAGGTTTTGATTCAGATTCAGATTTAGTTTCAGGTTGATGTTCAGGGTGAGTGACTAACTTCAATTGAAATAGAGAAGAGGGATCAATTCCAGTTGCATTCACCTATTGAGATTTAATCACGTCATAGAAGCTAGAGAATACATACAGATTATATACAGAGTATGAATCAGTTGGATGAGATGCTTCAACAGAACTAGCATCCCCAGTCTCAGCTTCATTAGACTCCTGATTTTGAGGTTCCTCCCCTTCAAAATGTGATTCCATTTCAGAAACATGAGGCTCAGTTAGTTGGTCTAGATCCAACAGATCATCTCTAATTTCCACATCCATTTATTTCCTATACAATTGAAAGGATATTTACATCCTCTCTTCAGTATAGGGTATTATTTGAAGAGGATATTGTTCCTCTAGATGGTCTTCCAAAATAGCTTCTTGAATAGTAGGGAGTTCTATTTGAGTTGCTTCTTGCACAGTAGGAAGTTATCTTAGATTTCTTTCTTCCGTTTTAGGGAGTTTTTATAGTACAGCCTCCGTCATGGCTTGATGCTAAAATTATGGGACAGTTAAGTCTCTTGGAGCCTCAGGTTGGGTTTCCAGATCAACAACATCGCTAGGGGCAGGAGGTTCTTTGCCAATAACAGCATCATCAGTCCTTTCTTTTTCAACAACTTCATCTCTATGAGGTAATTCAGCAGAAATAACAACAGGGACAAAAATAATTTCTTTATCAATAATTGTTGTTTGCTTATGAGGTACTTCAGCTACCTATTCCACTTATTCTTTATCTTTTCAATACTCATCCACTTCATCTTGATCCCAACCAGGATCAGTAATATTCATTGGCCTTGTTGGATAATACACAGGATTATAATTTTCATAATCCTTTTCATTATCTTCAACTCACTCCTTCTTCCAAGGGTTCCAATTGTTCTTCATCCTTTAGATAGTCGATTTAGATGGGAAGTATTCAAAATCCATAATAACTTCTTTATTTGGTCCAACTACTCCTTTGGCAACAAGCATGGTTGAGATCAACCTAGAATAAAACAAAGAGGTGGATTTTGATGTTACCATAATCAATTCAGACATATGGTGAATGAAATACTTGCACAGATTTGTCTTGTGTCCATTCTGCATCGTATGATTCATGAAAACATCCTGATACTTCGATAAAACAATTTCACCCTTCCTCGGGCTAATCAAATTTTGAAAAAATTTTAATAGCAGCCTTGTCTCCCCATCCAATTCAGTAGCTATGTCCCTTCTCTTTGTTCCATTTCCAGTTAGAGATTCCAATGATTTTTCCAGTTCAAAGATATCGGTTGTTAGAAGAGGTTCTCTCTGGTAATCATCACAAATTACTTCTTGAGGAATCCTAAGACATGTGTCACATAACCTCGATGAAAAAGAGAATATTTGTCCATTCATCCGGCTTCTCACTACAAAACGTTCACCATCATGAAAAGAAAATTGAGCATACTAATAAAACTGGGATACCAACCTCAAGTAAATTGGTCTGTACTTTCTAGAGAACCATTTGAGCCAGCCATGTTATCGCAGAACATTTAAAACCAAAGATTTTCTAGATAACAGCCACTCAGTGCAAACTTCTTTCTCAGGAACAATAGTATGATTTACCATATTTGGATTTAGGGGTCCTTCACGTGCAAGCTTCAATTCTCTCTTCTGTTTCTTCGAGCTGCGCTTCTCAGATGAGGATGAAGATGGACTCTTCATCCTTGGAATCCACTGATGATTCAGGAAGGAGATAAGGAGACAAGGGTTGCAAGGTTGATAGGGTTTAGAAAAAATGAGTTGGAGAGATTTAGGGTGAAGAATCGAGTAAATCCCTTGTGTTTTATCATTTGGGAATGTCAAAAGTAATAAAACAAAATATGTGGGAAAGGAAATAGAGGTGAAATAAAAATTACCATGATATGGGTTAAAATAAATGCATAAATAAACTTCACAAGGAGACTGTTAGTATTCCTTACGGTGTGATGATTAGTGGTCATCATTGTGAGACAGTCTGTAGTCATCACAGTGAGACAGTGAGTAAACTGTTCAGTCATAGTGAGACAGTCAGTAACAGACCGTAAACACAAAGTGTTAACTGTGATACGGTAAGCATGAGACAGTAATCGAGAAACAGTGAATATGAAACAGTTAAGTAAAAATGTAGTAAAGTATTAAACAGTAAGACTAGTAACATATCTATTTGTGATTGATCATGCCTAGATCATGTATTATGTAATCTGATATCTCATAATTTAATGGTTTAATGAATATATCAGCAATTAAATATTTAGGACATATGAATTCCAAAGTGATATCTCCTTTTTTATAATGATCCCTCAAAAAGTGATGTCACACATCAATATGATTTGTCCTAGAATGTGAAACATGATTTTTGGTAATTTTAATATCACTTGTGTTGTCACAGTTTATTAGTACATGTCTGAATTTATATCTATAGTTTAGTAATGTGTGTTTCATCCACAAAATATTTGTACAAAAACTTCTAGAAGCAATGTATTTAGCTTCTGTAGTAGATAATGCAACAGAATTTTGTTTCATACTACGCCATGAAACTATTGACTTGAATAAAAGGTGACATATTCCAGTGGAGATTTTTCTATCTAACTTACAATTAGAAAAGTAAGCATAATAATAACAAGCTAGTTCAAATGATTGTACTTTTGGATAGAACAGCCCATGATTGGGTGTATGCTCGAGGTATTTAAAAATTCTCTTAACAGAATTTAAATGTTATTCGTTAGGGTTTTCATGAAAATGAGAACAGATAAACACACTATACATAATATTAGGATGACTAGCAGTTAAGTAGAGTAGACTTCCAGTCATTCCTCTATAAGTGGTTTGATCAACATATCTTCCAACTTTATTAAGGTTCAACTTATAGGTGGTACTCATGGGAGTGTCACTACATTTAGTGTTATCCAATCCAAAACGTTTTAGAATATCTCTTATATATTTACTTTTAGTTAAAACAATACCATCATTATTTTGAAATATTTGAAGTCTAAGAAAAAATTTTACTTCACCAATTAAACTCATTTCAAATTCGTTTTGCATCATTTTAGAAAAATCAATACATAATGAATTTTTTGAAGATCCAAAAATAATATCATCTACATAAATTTGAACAAATAAAACATCATTAGAAATTAATTTTATAAAGAGGGTAGGATCATCTTTTTCTTTTGTAAAACCTTTAGAAATAAGAACAGTACTTAATCTATCATACCAAGTTCTTGGAACTTTCTTTTTACCATATAAAGCTTTTGAAAGTTTAAAAATATTATTTGGAAAATGAGGGTTTGTAAATCCAGGGGGTTTTTCATCAAAAACATACTCAGTTATATAATCATTTAAGATCGCTCTCATGACATCCATTTGATATGGTTTGAAATTTAGATGTGCAGTATAAGTTAGTAGAATTCTAATGGCTTCAAGTCATGCTACTGGAGAATAAGTCTCCCCATATTCAATTATTTATTCTTGACTATAGACTTGTGAAACTAATCTAGCCTCATTTCTAACTATGTTTCCAGCTTCATCTACCTTATTTCTAAACACCCATTTAGTTTTTATATTGAATGTTTCCTTAGGTCTTTCAACAAGTTCCCAAAAATTGTTTCTTTCTAATTGATTAAGTTCTTATTTCATAGCCAATACCAAAAATTCATCATTTATTGCATCATTAATGTTTTTTGGTTCAAGATATGACAAAAATTCTTGGTGTTCAACCTGATTTCTAAGAGAAGCTCTAGTCTGTGTCCCTCTATCAAGATTACCAACAACAACATCTAAAGGATGATTATTTAGGATTCTAGTTGATCTAGTAAATGTAGGACTAGAAATTTCAGGTTCTCATCTATGTTTGGTTTCAACATAATCAGATTATAGTAAATTTCCAGAATTGGTTGTCTTTACAACAGTTTCATTGATTTTATCATTAAGATTCAGAATAGATAAATCTTCTTCAAGATTTTAGAGATAAGGTTTAGGTTCTTGTTGATCAGTTTCATCAAATTTGATGTTAATTGATTCTTTAACAAACGTGGTTCTTTTATTGAACACTCTATATGCTTTTCTTTTTATAGAAAATCCTAAAAATATTCCTTCATCACTCTTAGATGAAAACTTGTCGATATTTTCCTTGGTATAAAGAATAAAGACTTTGCAACCATTGATTATAATGTAACTAAACTTAGGTTTCCTATTTTTTCACAACTCATAAGGGGTATTCATAAGAATATGTCATATCAATAATCTATTTATGATATAACAAGGTGTGTTCACATCCTCAACCCAAAAGTAAATAGATAGGTCATACTGATTAAGCATTGTTCTTGAAATTTCTTATAGGGTTCTATTTCTTCTTTTTACTACACAATTCTATTGAGGTGTTCTAAGGGCGGAAAAGTTGTGACTATAGCCATTGTCTGATTAATAAGACTCAAACTCCTTATTTTCAAACTAACATCCATGATCACTTCTCATGGTCTTAATATTAAGTACACTAAGGTTTTCTATAGACTTAAAGTATTTAACAAAGTAAGAACATGCTTCACTTTGGTGAGCTAAGAAGTATACCCAAATATATCTAGAAGAGTCATCTACTAAGACATAGACATAGTACTTCCCATTTAAACTAAAAAATATATAATGTCCAAACAAGTCCATGTGAACCAACTTGATAGGTTGAGAAGTTGAAACTTCTTTCATTGATCTAAAGGAAACTCCATGTTTCATTCCATTTTGACAAGAATTACAAACTTTGTATGATGGGAATTCACTTTAGGGTAGGTCTCAAACTATGTTCCTCCTAGTTAATTTTCTATGTTAATGAATAATGTAGTGTCCTAGTATTCTGTTCCACAACCATGATTCTTTATGAAAACATTTAAATAAGGAACATTTTGTTTAGCTAAATAATTCAAATAAATAGCATAAACTTTTTCATTTCTGAAGGCAGAAAATACTCAAACATTTTTAGAATTAAAAACATTACAAGAATAATTTTCAAACAAAACATTAAATCCATCACCAAATAAATGAGAAATACTTAAAAAGTTGTATTTCAATCCATCAACAGAAAAACTATAGAAATTAAAATTGTGTTTGTGTTACCAATTTGTCCTAGGCCGATGATCATTCCATTAGAATTATCACCAAAGGTGAAAAAGCCTCCATCAACCTTTATTATGATTTTGAATCCTGAGTAATCTCAACACATGTGACTTGAACATATGTTATCCAAGTATCATGCTTTCCTACAGGAACTCTTTAAGAATGTCTCCTACAAAACACGTTTTGATGGAAAATGATTTTGGGTCCCAAATCATCTTTGGTCCAAACAGGTAAGTTAGTAAAGATTTATGAACCCAAATTTGTCTTATGGGTCTCATATAATTTAGAGAATCAATTGATTTTGATATATAAATGTTTTTTGATCTATAAAAATGTGAATAACTAGTTGATGTATATGAATTTCCAGAATTGGAACTAGTATAATTTAGTCCAGATTTAGGAATAAATATATTTTTGTTAAACTGTCTCTATCCAGGATGGTATCCTAAACCAGTAGTATACTTTGGTGAAACATTTTTAACTAGAATTTGACATAGAGCGTTCTATCCAATTGTAAACATTTCATTGTCCTTTCTCAATTTCTCATTAGACATTTTCACTTCAGTATTTTCTTTTAATAGTTGATCATTATTTTCCTTTTCAATCTCAATGGAATATTTAAGAGTGCTAGATAAATCATGATATTTATTTAAGGCTTTTAACATGTCCTTAAGTTCATTACATGTCTCTTCTAGTTTGTTACAATAGTCAAATAATTCTTCACTAGACATGTTTTCAGATTCAGAATCAGAATCAGAATCAACTTCAGAATAGTATAAATTTAAAGTAGGAGGGTCTAGTGTTACCTCAGATGTGTTTTTCATAAAACACATCTTATCTTTATGAGAATATTCATCCTTAGCTGAATCAGAATAACATGAAGTGTCTTCTGAAGCTCTCCAACTTTCTTTCATTTATTTCATGTACTTTCTGTCCTTATAGTCATGTTTCTTCTTGAACATCAATTTTGGAAAGTCATCTTTAATGTGACCTTTCTCTTACATTCATGTCTGATAACTACATCACTCTTATCATCTTTCTTCCAGCCCTTTTTCCAATGACTTTTGTTGTCATATTTACCTTTGTAGTTTTATGTTATAAATAATTTCATATTCCTATAGAATTTCTTAAATCTTTTATCTATTTAAGCCATCTTAGCATCAGTATCAGATTCTGATCTTTCACTTATTGAGCTTTCAGTTTGTATGTGAACTTTATACTTGTCCTTTCTTTTTGAGGCATTATACTTAAATTCCACTAAATTTCTTTTAGTATCATCATCTCCTTCCTTATTCACCTTAATTTGTATCTCATACATCATAAGCTTACCAATTAGCTCTTTGATAGACAGAGCCCCAATGTCATATGATTCTCTTATTTAAACAGATGTGCCTCTCCATCTGTCTGGAAAACATCTCAATATTCTCATTATTTGATCCTTTGCTGGAATAACCATTCCAAAGGAGATCATAGTGTTGAAAATCCCATTGAACCTGAGAAACATGTAAGATATTGGTTCATCAGTCTTCATTTTAAAATTATCATATTTAATAGTATAAGTGTTCAATATCATTTCTTTAACATTGGCTGTTCCTTCATGAGAAACACCCAAAGAATCCCATATTTCATAGGCAGTTTTGGTAGAAGATATTCTATTAAATTCTTCTTCTCCTAGAGCACAATATAGGGCATTCATAACTTTACAATTATTATTGTAATCTATTTTCATAGGTTCATCCCAAGTAATTCTTTCAATTTTGGGAATCTTATATTGAGTCTCTATAGTAGTCCAAATGTCAAACCCCATACACTCTAAGTGAATTTTCATTTCATGTTTCCACTAGGCATAATTTGTACCATTAAAGAAATGTGTCATGTTGGTAGCATCACCTTCTAGTCTATTGTCCATAACTAGATTTTAGAAAATATATTTAAAGAGATAAAATTTAGAACTAACAGAAATTTATGATCTTTAATGATGCAACTAAAATCAGAGTTTAAAAACAGAGTGTTTTGAAATCCTTTATTAATAAAAACAACCTCTGATACCAAATGTTGGTCAGAGTGGATACTCAAGAGGGGGTGAATTGAGTTCCAATTAAAATTTCTGTTAAAATTATTTCTATTAAAATCCCCAATTTATAAAACTAGTCAAAATGTAGTGAATTTGTATTAGAGTAAAAGTTCTGTTAGGTTCTCAAGAGTTTGATTAGTTCTTTGTTAATTTAATCTGAAGATCAATTTACTTTTGAAGCTAACCTAATGATTTACAGTACATATAAACACTTTCTTGTCTAACTATGAAAGTATCATTAAAATGGATTTTTATTTGAAATTAATTAGTATCGGAGTATAAAATATAATGTATATTTTAAACATAATCTAAGAATGCACAGAAGATGTGAAAAAGTGGTTCAGTCTCAAGCTGAGACCTAATACACTCCACTTGGTGATCACCTTCCACCAAGAAGTTTATATAAATAATCTCTGATCCACACCCTGGATTGGGGTTGACAACAGTTCATAGACTGTCCAGGCCACATAGGGACCTCTACCATTGTTTTCGTGGGAAAACAAATAATGATCAGGCCATGCAGGGACCCCTTCCATAGTTTCCATGGGTAAACAGCAGTAAAAGGTTTGGTGGGAGGAATTTGAAGTCCTCCAGTTCAGCACAGGAGTCAATGTGTGTGTAAAATATATAGATTACACACACTACTCGTATAAGTAAATAATTAATCACATAGAGTAAGTAGAAAAGAGTTTACAATGCTCTAGTGTTTAGCAGTGCAGATCTGGACTCCTTTGATTCAGCCGAAATGCTTCTGAGTCCTTCTCTGGTTCATCTGTAGAAAAACAGAGTGTCATGGGTCTGCTTGTGTTCTTCCTAAGTGAAGATATTCTCTTGATTCCAATGTGCTTCGTTTGTTATTAAGTAGTTTTGGATTCCATGCAAGATAGTTCTTTTATGACCGTGCAATGTGTTCTTCACAGTTGTGCTCAGGAGTGTCTTGTTGTGCAGTACAGAGCACTCAATTTTGTTTTTCTTTGTTCTATTGTCTCTCGTTTATGTTTCTCCGGGGCACACGTCTCTTTATCTTTGAATGCATGAGGTTGATCTGATAGGTTCAATGTATTTTGGGCCCCATACCTTGTACTATTTCTACAAATAAACATTAATTATGTCAGCGCATTAAAGTCATCAAATATGACCGCTAAAATGTTAAATAGTAAAACGACAAAAGAGTTTAAGAAGCTGTGTCATAGTAGTTATGAAAATGGTGTCTCTTTCACGGTACCTCCTTCACGGTATGTATTTAACGGTGTCTTGATCATGGTATGTCCTTCACAGTGTGTCCTTCACAGTGTCTTCATGTCAAAGTTTCTTGATCAAGGTGTTTGAGTCACTGTGTCTGGCTAACAGTGTTTGGATGACAGTGTCTAACTAACTATGTCTTATCTTAGTATCTTGCTTCATAGTGTTAGGCTTACTATGTCACAGTGTCTGGTGGTCATGGTGTCTCATTGGTCATGGTGCCTGTGTCATTCTCACAGTGTTTGACTTATTATTTCAAGCTTCACGGTGTCTTGTACTTAGCAAAATAAATGAATTAAGACTTAAACAGTAATCTTCATAAAATTAATTGAGCTTAACCATTATAAAGGATAAGATAACTTGAACCATAAATACACATGATTGATAATATATGTGTTATTTGTGATCATGAATAATATTTGTAATTATTATTGAGATTTGTGAGCATTAAAACGTGATTAATATATTAGGAGTCCAACAAAAAGGGATGATGATAATGTCCCATTGTGGTGATAGTTTGATGGAGTTGATGTGGGACATTGTGTTTGTCAATATTGATGTGTTTGTAATGATTTGGAACTCTTTTAGAATTTTATTTATATATTTGTGGGATTATATGATTATATTTAGTGTGTGATGGTTACCTCATGATTTCCCAGTAAATAGATTTTTAATTAATTAAAAAATATATTGTGATTAGTTTATTTGAATGTAGTATAAAAATAAATGAAAGGATTGTATAATGTGATATAATAAATAAAACATAAATTATGTAACGTGGTATTGAATTTTACAAAGGTCAAAAACAAAGTTTTTCACTATGTCTTCCTAATAACATCACCTTAAATTTTATTATAAATTAATGTTTTAGTTTTCAAAAATAATTTCTATAAATATAAAATTTCAAAAAAAATTAATATATTGCTTCTTAAAATAAAATTTAGTATTTTTTATCTATATATTTATGTAACTATAATTGTTCTATGAATATTGATGTTAATTGAATAAAAATAGATAAAAGTTTGATTAAATTATTTCAGAAGATATGTTAATATTTTGAGTGTTTAGAAATGGTTCTAATTTTTTTTATTAAAAATTAATCCATGGTTGGAAGAATAAAATGACATTGTCTGATATATAAATTCAAATGAGGGTTTAAAAGAGATGATGTATTATAACACATTATATTGAAGAAATCTCCTCCTCTATATGTGCGATGGGCATGACATGGAATATTAAAAAAATAGAAAGATCCAATTGTTTTCGACATTATTAAAATAAAAAACAATAAATTCCTTGTTGAAGGAAAATGAAATTAAAAACATGATAAATTATTTTTTTATTAGAGTAGGTAAACACCATCATGACTATAAATCATCAGTTTATCCACTTGTTAATGTTAAAAATATTAATGATTCTTTCAAAACTATATGAAACCCTAATCCATAAAAATACATATTTGTAGATTGTGATTTCAAGAATAATGTAATATAAATATTAATTAAGAATAAAAATTTATTTTAAGAATTAAACATATAAACTATCTGTAATTTCTTTAAGGATGTAAAAAAATATATTTTTTCTAAATTCAAAAGACATCAAGTGCATATATAGAATTAAAAAGAATGAAATTAATATTATATAATACTTTTTTCTATATTCATTTTACGAAGCTATTATCCCCTCATCAATTTATGAAATAGAGATTATAATTAATAGTTTTAGACTCAGTTTTATGAGGACACATCTATGTCTAAATGGGTATATTCTATTCTGAGGAGAAGATTTTAATAGAGAAGGTTGAAAAGGATGTTTTTATTATCGATGGGACTAAAAATAATTATTGTGATATGAGACTTCCTAATACCCAAAAAAAACAGAAAATGAAAAGTATTGTAAAGGTTTAATGTTATATTCCATCAAAACTGTGACTGAGATGACTATTTATATCATTAAAAAAATTTGAACATATAAAATCTCAGTCATTATATAATAGCAATGATGTGTAAATAATTCATAAAAGTGATCTAAAAGAACAAAACACATTTTATGGATTACATCAGAATTTTCCATCTCATTGATTAAATGTGATGTTGGGATTGAGTGGTGATTTATTCAATAATTTGAGAACATTACATATAATTTACAATTTATGGTTTGTATTTTTAATCCTTCATAATTTACCTCCATATATGTGCCAATTGATAACATCATTCATCAGATCAATTATATTTTCTAAAAAAATACTTCTAAATAAAATTCATCTGTTTCGTTAGTCTTTTATTTTATAATTATCATAAATAGGTATGAAGGTGTAAAATATATTACTCATTGGCTATGAAAATGTTCAAAATACATGTTTCCATAATGCTGAAAACCAGTAAATTTCCTATATTAATAAATTTTTTTAATTAAAACACGCATATAGTTTGGCCATATCTGGTTTAAAACATTGATTTTGATCCTCAAGAGACAAAATATAGTAAGAAGTGTTTTTTATGATTCATAATCAATTCTATGATATGTTATATATATATATATATAACTTTTAAACCACATTTTAATGAAATGTTAAATTCTAGGATTCCAAAAACCTACTACATGGATCAAATATCTTGCAATAAATAGTAAATGTTGATAAAATCTTTTCTAATGAGCTTCAACCTGAATTAATGTGGGAATAGAGTAAGAACACATTTATATGTAAATATCATTCACGAATATAGGAAAATTTGTATATTTTATAAGCATCAATATTTGTAATTTTATTTTTTATTTCATTGTGTAGACAACATTCTAAATACTATTTTTTTATATTCAGCTTGTGGTCCTACTTTTCGAAGTTATGGGGTAACATGGACGTATGACTGAAACCATTAATATGGGTTGGACTAGGGGGATTAAATATCAGGATAAAAAATAATTTTTAGGGTTATTATAACACACTTTTGAGGGGTATTATTAACTACTTTTTCCCTCAAATTTATATTTTTGAAATATTCATGTAACATAAATAGTAATGTTTGTAACACAACTATTTACCCTCATGAATGATTACTGAAGAACTATGTAATGATATTTTGCATAAATATTTTTTATTAGGTAGAACTATAATTACGTTAATCATTTAATATAGTTAGTATATTGTGTACGAATAATTCACATTAAATAGGTTTCCAAAATAATCATATGAAGGGAATAAAAGACAACATAGTTTAGTGACACTTATAAGGACATGACGTACCTTTTAATTTCATATGATACGGACTAATCCATGTATTTTAACATCATAAAATAAGTTTTTTATGTGAAATGTTTATATAAATATATTTTACAATAATTATACATGGGTATAAATTTTTGGTTACCTCATTGGGTTAAATAGGCCAATGGATAGGGATTGGATCTAGATATAGGGTTATTAACTACTGAAGAAAATTACAATCCTATTAGAGATTTTTTCAAATGAAGGATGAATGATGGTATCTAGAGAGGATATAAAAATCTAGATGTTGAACTCTGTGAAATAACCCTAATTATAAAAAAGTATTTTCATGTAACATGATATAGTTATAGAGTTTATTTTTTGAAGGTCATTTGGGAATATTAGGTGTGATCTTTGGAAATGCATCATTTGTATCCTGTCGAATATATGAATTAGAGCCTACATTTTTCAGTTAATATTTTGTAAGGTTAGTTTATAGGTACTATAAAAAATTGTTTTGAATCATGTGGTAAAGTACTTGTTTATAATTTTTACATTGTTAAACGAGGACATTAGACATGATATTTAACATCATGAAAAATAGATTTTGTCTATATAGATTTATATCATTCGTCGGGTTTGTTTGTGAATTGAATCTTTTCAAATTCGAAGGTAGAGTGGGGATTATACATTGTAGCCTCCATGGAATATGGGTTTGGTATTACACTTATTTGGAATCTAAATAACAAACATTATATATTACAATTTTTTAATTATAATCATTGATCTATAATCCCGTGTGATTATTGATCAGTGTGATAAATAATAGATTCTAGGAGATCAACTAAGTCACATATTTTGTTTAGATGGGGCCGACTGCTATAGTTTATTCTCAATGATTAACCAAATTATTTTAACATTAATATAAGATTAATTTCTATAGAATGATAGAGGGATATAAAATATTCAAATTATTTCTAGGGCCATACTTCAAGAGGAATTACCACATAATAATATTATCCCCTACAAATAATAGATAAGGGTGGAACTATGGAGGGCTAATTGGAATGAAATGATTGGGCCATAATACCTCAGGGATACTTATTCCTATATTCCTACCCATTTTCTAGTAATATTTATATTTTTATTAATATACTCCTTTAAAATAAATTAGGTGTATTTTTTCCAATTATCGTCACATTTCAAGAAGCATGTAGGAGATAAATTTCACTAACTGAAATGGGAATATTCTCACCACTTCATAAATTATTAGACCCATTATTACCATGATAATAATTTATATAAAACATCATATAGACCCTACCTATTATGGAGGATAAGTGGGGGATATCCGTTACTAAGGAAATGAGTAATCTAAATGTCGAACACTAGTCTACCTCATAAATTGATAATGGAGATCTGCTGTTCCTTAGGGAGGCCTTTATTTTTTTTCTCAAATTTTTAAATGCTAATGAATTATGGACCTAGGGATGACCACTAGATATAGAGTATTAATTATACTAAAGGGTTATCCAATAAATGTGTATATCAATGATGTTTTATAGAATGATAATCATGAAAGTATATGTGATCACATAATCATATTTTTCCCCGTTTCACATTCAAATAATGACAATTTATTCATAATGAAACAATATTAGTATATGAATCTAATGGTATGTTTCTCTAGATCTGGTTATCATGGGATGGTTCTCCTGGTAAAATTATATATTATTACTTACTTCAATATATGGGTTTTTATTAGTGGAATCCACTATTTTTGTGTGGAATATTTCAATAAAAATATATTTGTTCATCCAATCACTCCATGGCCCCCATTAAATGTTTTCAAAAAGATTTTATAGTAAATATTTGATGATATTTATTGGATTTTTTTTAGACAAATGTCTTTTTGAATTACGAAAGGGTAGCGTTAAGCGGCTATAGAACTGTTGTAAGCTTAAAAGCCTTATTTGCTGTTGAGGAGACCCAAGATGAAGTTGTGGAATGATATCATCCCTTACTGGTCACATAATGTGTTCATATAATAGAAAAATAAGTGAAAATAAGTATATATGGTCAATTTTATTCTCAGTATGTCATTTTCTTCGATCTATGTAATTGGAGTGACTTAGCCAGTCTGAAGAATGAACCCATAAAACAAATAGTCTCACTTGATTGATTCTTATAATGAATGTTCTCATTTTGAAATGTGAATGTATCAATTTTTTCTATTAAATTACTAATTGGATGTCATTTTTATGGAATTTGGGTGTCCAAGAATTCCTCCCTCAAAAATTGGGTTCGATCGACCTGATATGAATCTCTATATCATGAGTTTAAACCCTTCATTAGTTATTTGTTGTACTTGAGTTCAAAAAACTAATAAATATCTTATAGGGGTATAATAATAACCTATAAAAATTGAAATAATTCATTATTTTTAGTATTTTTTATGTGATATCAATAGTTTATGGTTTTTTTGACTATTGTGTATGAATTTTTAATCATTTTATTATCCATAGGTAAAGTACTGATTAATATTAATGAAATATTCATAATTGAATTAATTGAACCAAATAATAAAATAAGGGTACATGTATACTTCTTATAGTTTATATCTCATGAAAATATTGTTTCTTCTTCATGATAATAAAAAGGGATAGAACATGACCACATGACAATTTGTTTGGTACATTAAAAGCATACAACATTTTTTGATGAAATGAATCAAATAAAACGTCAACCAACATAGTCATATGATGATCCTTTTTTTAGTCATGATGCCAAATCAGTATACAACATTTCATATGATAAAGAAATTTTCATGTATCTTCATCAAATTTTTTAAGACTACCCGTTATCATAAATTCTTACATTTGATCGATTTAATATTATTTATGATATTTTTTGTATTCACCTAGATATAATATTAATTTTTTAAAATTCTCTTACCACATCGATTATATTCAAATAGTTATCTCTGAGGATATCAAATTGGAACTAAGACCATGTAATGGGTTATACATTAAATTAAAAAAAATCCATTGAACCAAGATATTTTATGTAACTCCTAGAATTTTCATCAATTATTATTTCAAATATATTAGAATTATTGCATGGATTGTGTTACATGACAAAAAGACAAAAATTATTTATTTGGAACAACAATTTAATCATATCCTACACACAACACTTAATTTATTATGTTTTACAGGCAATAATATGTTTTTATCTTACACAAAATTCAGTGTTTAACATGCGCAACATGAAATAGTAATATTAAAAGAAAACCTGACATTTCATTAAAATAAGAATTATTAACTAGTCATTTGAATGATTGGTATTATTATTATTAATTATATTTTGAAAATATTGTTTAAACAAGTTTATATGATGAATTATTTAGATACCGACTACTTATAAATGAAAAACCTATTTTTAATCAAATGTTCATCATTTCTTGAAAAAAATATTTTTATACAAACATATGTTTTTTATATGAATAAATTTACAAAATAACTTTTTGGTTATTATATAAAGTTAATTTATATATTATAAATTAATCTAAATGTATAAAATTAATCTTTAATGTTTTCTAAAAAATATATAATAAGTAATCTAATCTTACAATTAAAAACTGTTTTTAATTAATTTTTTTCCTTTGGTTGGAGAAGTATTACTAAAACTAATTTTTGAAACTTTTAATAATTTAATATGATAAAATAATCTATGTTCTTTAAATGGAAACAGAATTATTATATTATTTTTATTTTCTTATTTTTTTTTCAATTTTTAATATTTAGTGAAAAATATTTAATTAATTTAATACTACCCTTTCCAATAATTTATTCATAAAGTTAGATATTATTTTAAATTATTTGGATAATATAATTAGATAAATTACAAATCAATGTATTTAAATTATTTAATTTTAATCATTTTAAAATTTAAATTCAATATAAAAACATGTCAATCCTTTGATCTTTTCTTGTTAAAAACAAACTTTTTCATTACATAGACATATTTAATTTTAAATTAATATTTTTAAATTATATAAAATGTATTTATAAAAATTTATATAATTTTATAAATATAATATTATATAATTTATATTTACTTCAACTTAGTTTTTGACCAAAAATTTTATTGAACGTAAAAAAATTTAATTACAATGATTAAGTGAAAAAAGTTTACCAAGGGAATAAATACTTAAGTGTAAAAATAACCTTGAAACATTATTAAATCCAATTTAATGTCTACATATATACTATGAAACATATATATCCATTTTTATTCATTATTGGTTCCATATTAAATGTAAAAAACGTGGCTTCAAATCCATCTTTAATGAATTTATGTGTTTTTCACTCAACCAACTTATAAAAGCCCTTCTTATATCCTCTTATCGACACACCCCACATGATATTTTTCTCAAACAAAACCTTCCCAAATAACATTCCCTATTCCCTAATATAATCTTATAATCGTTACATTGGTCACAAAACTATCCAAGAAATTCATTTGGTGAAAACCTAATGTAGATACCCAAAAGAGGGGTAACATTTATCAGTGTATGATTTTTTTTATTCCTTCCTCAAACCCCCAAATTTAATATTAAATAAATATTTTAAAAAAATAACTATTTTAAATATAATTATTTTATAATATAATTTTTTTACCTAATAGCACACACATTTCTAATATATGGGTTATGAAATCATTATTCATGTGTATGGAAAAATACCACCTCGCAAAACTATCCCCACCATATTTTTAATACCATTTTTAAAGGTTTATAATAATGATGTAAATACTATTTATATATGATATATGTGATATATATGATTTTATTGTGATTATTTAACTTTTATATCACACATTACATCATGATTTCCATTTTTTATAATTTAATAACAACCTTCATGTGTAAGGTGGAAAGTCGCCTCACAAAGCGATTTGATTCATTCACACATTACATCAAATGTATTAAAGATGAAATTTAAAAAAAATCAGATTAAAAAAAATAAAATTAATATTAAATTATAATATCTCATATACTTTTTTAATATGTTAAGAAAATGGAAATAGTGATTATGGTTAAGTATGACCTACGATCTCTATAGACAATGTATTTCATTTCTTGTTTCTAAAAATTATTGATGATTAAAATTAATATAAACTGAATATATATTATATTTATATCATTAATATAATTCTGTATATAATTAAATCTTGATTAAAATGTTAAGAAATAAACATAACAAACCAAAACATATACAGAAAACAAAGCAGTTATTACCCAAAACCTATCTTTAACATGGAATTATAAATAAATGGGTTAGAAAATATAATATGAAAATAATATACAGTATGATATAAATTAATAATGTACAATAATAGAAGAATAATAATGTTTTACTTATTATATTCTATCATTTAATGAGATATATAGAAGTCATGACTTATGTTAATGGATTTCTGACTCACTTTTTTTTGTGAGACATAAGTCATGTTCACCAACTATTTGTTGAATTTGATGTGTATAATAACCATAGATTTATTTTACATCTCATATAATGATACTTATTGATATTTGAATAATTAATTTAGGATTTATCTCCCATCAGGATTATTATTAAAATGTTACCAGAGAAGAGAGTTGATGTATGTCTTGATTTCCCTTTTTTGAGACATACATTATGTCAAACACCTATATTATTCCACGAGGATTATATACATCCCCATTGTATTTTAATATCATTAATTTTATTCGTCAGAATATTTTATGTTTCATTTTATGTTATTATTTCATGGGTTTTTTGATTCAAATATACTAATTGGTAAAATTTGTTCGCTAAAATCTATTCTTTTATCCTGACTTTTTATGATTAGCTTCAATTATTGAAATATTATGATCTATATATATATAGTTCACATTAATTTTCTTTGAGAATATTTATTTTGGATATATTAAATTAATTCTATCATTATTAGACTATTTCAATCATAATATAATTAAAAATAACAATAAAATCTGAGATTATTTCTTTCTTCGGTCGGAAATATGATTTCTTTAAAAACCTTGCTTTCTAAAAAATTTCATTTTTTTACGTTTAAATTTTTTTTAAATAAAATTATAACCATGAATTATGTTTTTTTAAAATGATTCTAAATGAAATATTTTTTTTTTCAATTTACCATAAGGGCACATTTCAAATCTTTTTACGGTGTAAAAGTAATGGTCCTTATAAAAGTCTTTATCCACCAGCAAGACCTTCATTTCATTAAATCATCAATTGAAATATATTAATATTATTTTAAAGAGACTTTTTTTCTAATGTTAAGAAAAATAATTTTTTTTAAATTGCTTTAAAATAATTATTTTTACAATATTCATTTTAAAAAAGAAATTTCAAAGAAGGAAGTGTATTTTCTTCAATAAATGATTTAAATTAACATTAAAATTTATTTTCCTTCTAAGATGATATCTTTTGGGGTTATTAATGCTATATTGGGGATATGATAAAAGGGTATCATGCTTACAATTTCTCTTAGTGGTTTATATTTATATGGAATGATATTTATGAAACTTATATATCTTCTATGAGTTATATGAATATTAATCCTTATTTTTCTCATCAGTTATGTTGTAAGAAATTATTATGAATCATGTCACCTTTTCATTTTTTAGTACAAAAATAAATGTTAATGATACCAAATTAATTTCGTGAGTTATGATATAATGAATTTTGATGATCTTATGGAAAAATAATCATGGTATTAAATATGTGATAGGTGTGAAATATATCTCCTACCAATTGATTGGTTAATGATAAATGGTATAGAAGATCAATGGGTACATGTCTGGTCAACCCAAGAACAAAGCAACAGGGTACATAGGAGGTCACCCTAATCCCAAAACAATAGAATACATGGTAGGTCATCCCAAGACTGTAATAAGAGGGAAAAAATGACGTCACCCAAGACAAAAAAAGGGTACACGATTATTCATTATAATCCCACCACAAGAGTGCTCAAGGGAGGTCATCCCAAGCCGAGAATTGTTTCACAAGTGATTATCATGATCCTGACATTTTATGAATTTCATTGATCGTATCCTTGACATATGGTTTTCTATGATTATGTGTTGGAATTAAATTAAAGGAATTATTACATTTTTATACTATCATGGCTTATGATCATTGATTTTATTATGATTAATATCTCATTAACAATCAATAATTATTCCATGATTCATGATTATGATCTTTAATATGCATGGTATAATTTTCATATGTCATTCCTAGGTTATAATAAACATATTCTCATGTTATGCTCAAATTTCTCCCCTATAAGAAGATATTAATCAATGAAGATCACCCTTTATTGTGTTTCCATTTCCTAGGTTATGGAGAAACAGTTTTAGTAGGAGTACTAAAGTGAATGATCATTATAGGATATGTTGAATATATTCCACAAAATTATAATAATGCATTCCAATTTTCAAAATTCATTAAAATATTATGGTCATCAGGATTGTATTTTTATAAGGTAATGAATATTCATCAAAATAGATATAATATAATTGTATTATAAGCCTATTACCTTATATCCGGTATCAAAAAAATTATTAGTGAACCTATGGAATGTACAATGAATAAAATTTTGTTATATCCATATGGATATTTCATAGGATTTTTCTAGATATGTATGTAATGATAAGTCTAAGATTGAGTCTATGTATATAAAATTAACCTGAAATTTTGAAAAAGGATTGAGTGAGTGATTTCCATGAATGAAATATTTATCTATATACTGAAATAATATTTTGATATATCATATATTTTCATATATGAAATAACCTTTAAAACACTATATTGAGAAAGATTCTATCATGAACCGACGCATGATAAAGGGCCTTGATGCATGCATGGTTTGACACTCTTAGTGGGTATGATTTGAAAATTCCAAAATTTATTATAGAAAATTATGTAGGAATTATATAAGATATGACTATGAATAAATTAGCACAAAACTAAGGATTCATATATTAATGGATAATTTGTTATGGTTTAGAAATCATTTATGTTATCTATCCTGATTATGTGTGTTCGACCAATGATTAGTGTTGCTCACACTATTATTTTAGTTTTAGTTGGTGGATGGAACCTGATAGAACCGTGTTCATGTTGACTATGATAAAAAATGAAATGGTTATCCTCCCAAGAAACCAATTTATTTAGGATATTGAACAAAAATATGATGATATATTAATATAACATTATTGATATATGAATCATGTTTATAAAAAGAATGAAAAGTGTGAAACAACATTCTGTTATGTACTTCATGTGGCATCATCCACCTATATTTATTGGTTATAGTGAACCAAAAGTTTTTTATCAATTCATCAATACTATTGAAAATATATTTTTTTCTTCACTATATAGATCATAAAAAATTTATTTTTGTAGTTTTTTGTTTGGAATATGAAGAAGACCGTAGGTGGACACTTATTTTGAACATAATAAAACAAAAAAAATTGAATCTATAGTATAGGAAGAGGATATGAAGATATATTTTATTAAATAATTACATAATATTATATGAAAAATGATATATAATTATTTACATGGACATAACTAAAATAACTATGAATCTATTTGTTCCAATGTAGATAATTTTACAGTACATTAAATGTATGATGTTGGGTTTACCTTGATCCAAGAAATCCAATTGAATGATTACTTGGTGGCCTGAAACCAAGTCTTTGAATGGACTTGATAATAAGAAAATTTAGTATATAAGAAGTATATTATTAAATTTTCACTAATGGTAGAAACATAAATTTGACATTCCCAACATTCATCAAGTTTTGATATGTAAAATATGCTTAACACTATTGAAAACATAAATAGTGGAACAAAATTCCAAGAATATTTATGATAGAAGTGTGGGATGAATATTTATGGAGAATTATAAAAAAGGGACAAGATGGTGTTACATGTTTGTATGGGATGTTCATGAAGATAATTAACACTGAAATGATGGTAATAAGACTTCTAATGATTTAAATAATATGAAATATCAACAAAATACACCTCTCAAGCATCCTTGTTTCAATTTAAATTATTTTGCTAAATATACTAACAAGTTCCCCAATCGAAGGATAAATTTCTGTAATTCAGTAACAAAATAACTAAAGGAAAAAGAGAAATGGAATTATTATTCTATATAATATATGAAGTAAACTCTTATAATTATAGAATACATAAACTCCTATCCTTATTTAAGAATATCATGATTTATTTTGTTTGAATGATACCTTGGAAAATATTATTATTCATAATTTATCGATACATCAGTTGATCATCTACCTGAATTCTAATATAAGTAAATTGTATAATCTATCAGCACAATGAATATCCTAAGATTACAATGAAAAAGTTTTTTAAAAATATAACATCTTATATGAATAATGAAAAAGAATTGATGTATTTAATATTTCAATATGGTAATTATATTTATTACCACGTTTCAAGAGAATAAATGATGAAGGTATTCTAATGTTTATTATGTGGAAATCAATATATACAATATGATATTTTCGGGATTAATCTTATATTGATTTAACAAATTTATTAGCTTATTTAGAAATTTTTTATTTCAAATGTGTTAAAAGGATAAACATTTATGAAAATGTATATATTAAAATTTGTTTGAGGTTTCATAGAATATAATATTACTTCACCGTAGGAATATTTTTACATATTTTATTACATCTTATTAATATTTTATTTTGAAGATATCTAAATGCATACAGAATGAATTATCATCCTATTTTTGGATCATATGACCCATTAATGCGTCAGACACAACAAATTCAACATCATTTCACATATTAAGATATAAAGTTATAATTTATCAAGGGAAAAATTTGATTAATGAGACTATTCTTATAATGTGTAATTAAATCATGTAAGCATATATTCTTTTTAAAACATTTCAACCACAAGAAACATGGTCTTGAAATTAACTAGTGTAATATTATCATCATTATTGATGACATTGATAACATTTTTCAAGACATTTTGGTTAATATAATATTTATGATTAGCTTTTCAATGACCGTGGTTTATATTACTCTCCATTTGTATTTGGGTGTTATTTTTCTCTTTAATGGATTTTTTTACTTCCCAACTATGTTATCCTTTGTTGAAACTTGGTTACAAGTTACATTGAGTAACTGCTATATTTTAAACATACGATTTTAATGGGTTTTTAGTATTAAATATTTATTATTTGAGATTCCATGAATAGAAATTTATGTTATTAAATATTTGGTGACCCAAATAAATTTTTAGGAAGAAATTAATTCTAAGGGTGTTATAATGTAACATAATAAGTTTTTTTAATTGTAATTCTAATGTAATTAAAATTCATTGATGGATTGTGTTATAGGGTATAAATAGTTAATATTTCAATATATGAATCACCAAGATATTATTTCATATATTCAACCCTGATATTATCTTTCTTTACATATAATAATTAGGTTTCATGAAGTTATACACAATTTTTTGTTTATCTTGCGCTACATGCAACAGATAGTTTAAACCAAACATAACATACTATAATTATGATTGATGTTAACATCAAATATGAAGAGAAGGTAATAAAATTTTCAACTAGCATATTAAGAAAATTTTTATACATGATTATATGATAATTTATTCACTGAAAAATTAATTATAAATGATATTAAAATACTTTTTGGAAATAAAGGGAAATAATTTCCCAAAAAACATTTTTAATTCACAAAAGTGTGTCATATATTAATAAATAAGACAAATAATTTTATATTATTATTTTAGTTAAATTTATATATTAAATATTTAATAAAAAATGAAATCTTATTATATTTCTTCTGGAATATATATATGAATAAATCTTATAATATGACTATAAATATATATTCATTTCTAAAAAGTGGTTTTGACACCTTTTTTGGAGAAAAAATTTTAAATCATGTTTTTGAAACTTTATAGAATGATTTGGCATGGTGAAACTAGACAGAATGACATATCTATTGAGGATAATGATTTTCAAGATGATAACTCTGATGGAATTGAAGAAATGATTTTTGATATTGCAATAGAACATATTGAGAAAGATCCAAGAGTTGAGCATCTACATGGTTATGCTGAAAACCATTGTATCCTAGTTGTATAGATTTTACAGTTTTTCGGCACTGTTAGGATTGATTAGCCTAAATGCAAAATGTGGTTGGAGTGAAAAAATTTTACGGAGCTGCTACAATTGTTGAAAAACATTCTTCCAAAAGACACCAATCTTCTGGAATCTCATTATAAGGCAAAAAAAATATTATACCCGATGGGAATGGGATACAAGAAAATATATGCATGTCTAAAGGATTGTATATAATATATAGGAAGGAATAAAAATTTCAATCAGAGTGTCATAAATGTGGGACATCACGATATAAGTTGAAAGAAAAAACACAGGCTGATGTAGATATTACAAAGATATCTACCAAATTATTTTGTTATCTTCCTATAATTCATTGTTTGAAACGTTTATTTTCTAACTCACAAGATCCAAAAAGATTAAGATGTCATGTGTATGAGAATATATGTGATGGAAAATTTTTTCATCCAGGTGATTGTCCACAATGGAAGAAACATGATGAGCTGAATCCGACATTCGAAAATGAAATTAGAAATCTCAAAGTTGGATTGTGCACAGATGGAATGAATCCATACTGAAGTCTCAGTAGCACACATAGTTCATGGCCTATTTTATTGGTAATTTACAACCTCTCCCTTGAAGTTTTTATGAAGCGCAAATATGTCATGTTGAGTATAATGATCTCTATTCCAAATAAACACAGAAATGATATTGATGTTTACTTGTCACCATTTATTGATGATTTGAAACTTTTATGGAGGATGGTATGAGAGTGTATGATACTTATAAAATGAATTATTTTCAACTACATTCATTTCTTATGTTCAATTTAATTGACTTCCCAGCATATGGAAATTTTTTTGGATAGAGTATTAAGGGGAATAAAGCATGTCCAATTTCCAAACAACAGACATCATATTGTCAATTGCTTCATGGGAGGAAAATAGTCTACATGGGACATTGAATGTTTTTACCTATGGATCACTCGTATAGAAGACTGAAAAAGGTATACAATGGGTCACAAGAATTATATTTTTCTCCAAACACTTCATCACCTGATGAGTATTTTGAGAGGGTGAAAAACCTTAATGTGACATTGGGAAAGACACATAAACCCGGTAATGATAGACATGTTTGGAAGAAAAGGTCAATATTTTTTGAGCTACCATATTGTAGATATCATGAAGTGTAGCATAACATTGATGTCATGCACGTGAAGAATAATATATGTGACTATTTGATAAGAACATTGTTAAATATTAAATGAATGAATAAATATGGATTGAATTCAAGATTAGACTTACAATCCATGGTAATATGTTTGGAGATAGCTCCTACTTTTGATGGAAGATGAACATTTCATCCTATGGCTTGTCATACATTATCCAAGAGAGATAAAATTAGATTCTATCAGTTTCATTATGATATCAAAGTTCCTTAATGTTATTCTTCAAATGTAAAAAACTTTTTCTCTATGAATTATTTGAAGTTGATAGGTATGAAATCTCAGTATTGTCACGTCATGATGAAACAACATCTACCAGTTGCAATGAATGGAATATTTTTCATCTGTGTCAGAAGGACTATAACAATGGTGTGTTATTTTTCAATTCAATTTGTAATAAGGTTATTTATGTGAATGATTTGAACATTTTGGACATGGATGAAACAACAAAACTTTTTCAATATTAAATGTATTTCCCGCCATCTTTTTTTGATATAATGGTGCATTTAATGGTTCATCTAGTTCGAGAAATAAGGATTTGTGGACCTGTATATCTTCATTGGATGTATCCTTTTGAAAGGTATATGAAAATATTGAAGGGGTATGTTAAAAATACTTATCGACCTGAAGCCTCAATTATTGAAAAGTATATTTTTGGGGAGGTTGTAGAGTTTTTTACGAGATACATGTCTATAGTGGAGCACATAGGTTTGATTATATCTTATCATCAACGAGTTAATACTGAGGGAAATGGGATTCATGGATTTAAAGTCAAATCATTGTCAGCTGAACATATAAAGAAGGTACATTTATTCATCTTGAATAACATAGTTTATGCTTAACTTTATATCACATTTCATATTAATGAGTTGAAACAATGTCATCCAAAAAATAATGAAATGTTCATTTTGACTGAGCACAACAATATTTTTTGGACATGGTTTTAAAAGACACTGCTTGGTTGATCAGATATCTCAGAGACCTTAAGATGTTTAGTGGTTGGTAAAAGTTTAAATTTGATAACATGGTCTGAGGATGAAATTAACGGCTATAAATTTCATATAAAAGCTCAGGACAACAGAAGTGCAGTTAAGAATACTGGGGTATTGGTTTTTCCAGAAGAAATGCATTTTTCGACTTCAAAAGACATAAGTCCAATTTCATCATCAACTGTATATTATAAAGTCATTGATGAAATATGGAAGTTTGATTACATTAAAATTAATATTCCTGTTTTTAACTGCAAATGGTTTTCCAGTAACAATAGTTTGATACACGGTGAATTTGGAATGAAAATTGTTAATCTAAATAGATTGGAAGACACAACAGATTCTTTTATACAAGAAACACATGAAAAATAGATTTTCTATGTTTTTGATCAATCAGATATGTGGTGGTCTATTGTTTTACCAAGAAAAAAACAATATATTGGTGAGGATCAACTTGATATAGATGCTGATTTATGTGATATACATACTTCCATGGAAAGATTACCAAAAAATAATGATGGGCATGTTTTAGACATGGTATGTGCCATAAAGAATGATTATGATGAAAGCATTTTGGAAAAAAAATCCATTTGTACATTCCTAATGTTATAGGTAATGTATATTTACCATGTTTACCATGTTCACCATCATTTACCGTAGTTTACCATGTTTAAAATGATTACCATTTTTTACCATTTTATTCCATATTTTATCATATTTTATCATGTTTTCCTTTATATTTATTTATTTTGTTGAAATTATAATTACACTTCCATGTTTACCATGATTACCATATTTACTTTTTTTATCATGATACACCATATTTACCATGTTTACCATTGGGATAGTTGAATTTGTTTATTTGTGAATTAATGTTTCCTATTTTGATTTCATAGAAAATGAAAGATCAATCAGTTGATCAACCACATGATTCTGAATGTGAGCAACATGATGATTCCTCTAAGGAAGAACATTTACATGCTACTATTGATGTTCCACAATCGTCTTCATGTTCTCCCATTAGAACTAATAGTTCAAGATTTGGTAAATGTGGAAGCACTTGTTTACCAAAATTATCAGTTGCTCGTGCCTAGGACCAGAGGATAGTAGTTGAATTTGATGACTATTATATTCCAAGAGGTCCAAATGAAATATATTTTAAGAGTTTTGTATCAAATAAAGGTAAATTAAAAGTTAAAATTTTGTACAATTATTGAGAAAGTGTGGACAAAACGATATAATCTCATTTGTGGGAGACTATTTTGGTAAGATCCTTTTCTACTATTTGACTTATCTTTAAAAAATATTGTATAATATAAACATTTTATTCGTTATCAGATTATATTTGATATTCCTGACACTGGATGACTCAAGAAGAAATGATTATCGATTGCACCTAGAAGATTGAGGGATTTCAAATCGACCCTGAATTCTATTTTCATTTATGTTCAATGAAATCATGACAATCCATGTCGTATATATCCTTTCATAGATGAAGACACATGGAGAAAATTTGTTCAAAGTAGGAGACAAGAATAATTTTTGGAAAGTGAAATGTAACCTTTTATATGTTTTCTTATATAACTGAACATATTAATAATTTGTTAATTATTTTTATTTTCAATTAACATCAAACAAGGAAATCTCATCTGTTGATCCAAGATAAACTTTATACCCTCATAAATTATCTCAGGGAGGGTATATAATATTGGAAGAACAAATGACAGAAGAAAAATTAGCAAAACATACAACTGAGTCTTCAAGATTAGGAGTGGTTGTTCCGCCGTCCCCTCCATCTTGACATGAAAAATGGAATAGGTCTCATATGGGAAAAAAGAGGAAATATCTTTCAGATTAATTTTGGATCGTAGATGAGAGGATTGTATGATATATATTTTATTTATTAAAATTGTTTTCATTGAATTATATACATTGAATAAAGAAAAAAAAATTATTAATTAATACAGTATTCCTTCGAGGATCAGAGCACATAGGGGGAATTTACAACTACCAGGAGGCATGATATTTTATCCGAAGCATTGGGAATGCTCGAACACCCTGGTCATGTATGAGGATACCTAACGGGTGTATCGGTAATAAAATTTTTTCCATGTTCTTCAATGCCTTCCATTGAGGGTGTGTATAGAAAATAGATTTTTTGGAGGCGGATGTTCAAAATATTATTCTGGCGATGGAGGGAACGATCCAAGCATCAGTACAGTCATATATGTAGAAATGCAAAGAAAATTTTAAACTGCAGCTCCCAATCCTCTAGCTCAACATACATACCCCATTTTTTATCCTCCACCTCCAGAAGAAGATCTCACTCCCCCAACTCTGGTAGTTGTAACACCCCGGCCATAGTTACCCAGAGTTGGTGCATTATTACATATAATTAACATGATCATAAAAATCAAGTCTCGAATTCCCAATTAGTTTAGTATCTTTATAAGTACTAGATACATTCATAAGGTTTACATTACATCATAAAATGGAAAACTACAGCGACATTTTCTCCAATAGACAACACTGGGATCCCATAGACTATCCCTAGAGGTAAGTCATAATATTCTTCTTTGCATCCTGGGAAAAATAAAACATAGAAAGGGGTGAGATCAGATGCTCAGCATAGAAAACATTATAGCTGAAACTTTTAAAAATTAGTATAAACATTTAACGCAGTGTATAAGACTATAACAAAAGCCTTTTAAACGTAAACTTCAGTGTAGTATGGAAAAGATAAAGTGAAATAACCCAATATACTTATTCACATGGATATTCTACTATTCAAATGATCACGTGCAATATCAATAACCACTTTCATAATGACAGAATGCATAATGCCAGACTATCATAACCACATAGTCAAGGTCTTGTGGAAAGACTACAAATAAGATTTTGTTAAGGCCTTGTGCCAAGATACTAGTTTTTCTCATGAGACCTACTAATGCATTGAGGAGTAATAGCGGGATCCACCCATCACCTACTTAGATAATTAAATTTTATATCTGAAAACATTGAAACATATCATAAACATTCTTATTAAAACTAACATATGAAATGTCAATACATTATCCATAAACCATGAATGGTTTAAAAATAACACATCCACGGTCAAACATAACTCATTCAATACATTATGGAAGATTTTATTGTATCAGATTAACCTCAATCGATAACAATGAAGTATATTTTCATAGATGAAAAAAATCATCAAAACAATTAGAGATAAATAACCCCCTTTTTTGAAATCATTTTAAAGTCTCAATATTTACCAAGAAGCCATTTAAAATAGATTTTTGAATCAAAGTGTCCCATACCAATTTGAAAATTGAAAATGAATTTTAAATTTAAAACATTAATGTCCTTATATATAAATCATTAAACCCATTTTTAATACATTGGCATTAAAAAGAATGATTTAGAATAATAAATATTTAAAACATTTTAAAATGATATTTATTTAGAGTTTCTAACCAAAAGAGAGACACTTGAATACAAATAATTGAGGTAATAAAAACATTTTAATATAATGAGAATAATGGTATTCATGATATACTTGGTCAAAATACATTATATACACCATATAAAAGTTATTTGTTGTATAACAACAAGGAAGTGTCAATGGAATGTAAATTGAGGTGAAATCTCTTATAAATACTGTATTGTTTGGTTAAAGATAAATCAACGACATAATTATCTGTGACAAATATAAATACACTCAATATGATTGGATATTCAGTGAAAATAAATCATAGGATATTCACACATATTCTTGTAAAAATAACACCAATGAATTGGATGTTTAACCCAACAAATGGAGATTGAGTTAAAATTACTCAAATCAATTTCATACCGATGACATGAGAATTTGTCAATGGAGAGATTATATGTTTGAAATGTATATCCACAAAAAGGGGGAGTGGAAATTATGACATAAGAAAATCAATAGTGATTCCAATCATAATCATGGAGTAAAATAATCAATGAAGTATGCATAAAGCCGAATGAGTGGAAATTGAAATTTCAAATTCCCTCATCAATTTGGTAATTTAAAAAACATACACCCATGAATGAATGATTATAAAATTATGAAGTAGATATAAAAAAAATAAATTATATTACACAATTAATACAATCATGGTTAGTACACACAGCACATGCAATAAATAATTGGTGAACAATGGAAATCTCGCGTAATTAAAAGTGAGATAAGAAACCCCTTAATTTGTAATTTTTCCTTGGTAGAGGTTATGTTAAACTATTGTATAGTGGTGAAATAAGTGTTATTAAATTATAAAATAATCATATATATTAATATGATATCATATATGATCTGTTAACATTGATTTGTTAATAATATCTTAGTATTATCGTCGTTTCGGGTGTTACCAGATTCATTTTCCTTCATATTCATTGTTATGTGAGCCATATTTGTTATGGATGGGAAGTATCTTATTCGTATCCAGAATGATATCATCCCTAAAAATATTATTTTTATTCATCAAATGGATGTTATTCTTTAATGTAAATGATGTGGAATGAATCTCATTGTGTTTTTGGAGACGGTAGTCCATACGTACGCACGAGTGACAATATCAATATTTGGATATTAAAATAATATATAATTGGATAGTATATCACATATAAAGAATCATTATAATTTTATATTCTTTATTTACATTAATTACACATCATTATTATTCACATTAAAATAATAAAGTATTGAATAACAATTACACAACGGAGTGGAGACAGTAAGCCGTACGTACTCACGTATGGTGACATGTCATTCAAAGGATGGATAGAATAATGAATATGGTTGTACCATATTTATAATAACATCGAAGTATATATAGGATACTGGAGTTATTATTTTATAATGGAAATAACAAATAAAGAATAAGTGGAAAACAAAGGAACATGAAAGAGGGTGGTGAAAAAATTACCTCTTCTTCAGGTTATTCATTTTGATTTGATCAGAAGGCATTCTTATGTTCGCTTTCTGGTCAAAATAAGGAATATAGGTTGAAGTTAAGGGGTTTTGAAGAATATTTGGGTAGGGTTTGGCTGAGACAAAAGGCACTGAAGGTGTGAATTAGTGAGTAGGGGAGTGCACTTTTATAAGAGGGGTGAGGGGAACCTTAGGAAAAGCTAGAAATATTATATTATAATAAATTAATATTCGGTTTATAATGAATCAAAAGTGGATTATTTAAATTTTAAGGTGGATATATGTCAAAAAACCCTGAACTAATAGCTTTTATATAGGTTTGGGTCACTATATTAACTTTATTTTTTGACTTAACTCTTAGTTAAATAGTTTGACATTTACCATGTCTCTTTGTATTTTTATATTATATAGTTAGTAAACATACTATATACTTCCAAGTGACCCCCAAGTGGTTCATTAATGATACACCGATCATTATATAAGTAATTTGGACAAACCTTATATTTTTAGGAATATAATATCAATTATTAATATAATATTGTTTTTAAAAACTCATTTTGTCAACAATGAAACTATTTAACAATTGATTTTTGTTATAGTCGTAAAAACATATTAATTCAAAAAAAATTAATTTAAACAATCCTAAAATGTCATATTAACCAATAAAATTCTTTTATGTCATTAAAACTTTCAAATTATATTTATTTTAACATTTATAATATCAATTATTTGATTCTTTCTTTAAAAAGGAAAATACTACATCATTATTGTGTCTTAAGTAAATTTAATTTTTAAATGTCTAAAAATTATAAATAAAATACCATAATGTAGGAAATAATTTTATATTTATAATTAATATTTATATACTAAACGATAAAATATATAACCCTATTTAATGTTTTTTTCGAAAATATATATACTTATGTCATTTTTGTATTTACATTAACTTAATTAATATAATTTGTTATTATCAGTTACAAGTGGCTCCATAGGGTCCCCAAATCCACCCAAAGATGACCATGGTCGAACATGTATCAACCAATAGTGTTAGGACACGTTTTATGGTAATTTAATATTATTATAATATTATTTTTTTACCTATATTTACTGGATTTACCCTTTAACCATGGTAAAAAAATATTTACCGAAATAATTATTCAAAATGTCTAAATTTTTTTTACCTATTTACACAATTTGGACATCCTAATTCTAAATATAGAATCCATTTTTCCAAATTCAAATCACATAAGTGGAAGGAATTAATTTTAAATCAATTCCCTTTGTCAAAAAAAGTTTGTTTTTAAGAAATAATAATTATCAAAATATTAACAGTTGTTTATATTTAGTTTAAATGAGAAATTATGTCTAGTGACCAAAATTGGATTAAATGGAAAAAAATATATTCTAATTATACTTTAAAACCAATCAATAATATAATTTATCACTATCAATTATTTTGATTAAAATATTTTTTTTAATTAATGTTTATATTTGTCACTATTCATAAAAAAAGGGAAGTTCTCTGAAAAATACCAAAAATTTATCCTAGGATAATTGCAATATTCCAAATCCAAAAATGAATTCCATTTTAAAATATAATATTTATATAATTTGAATAGGTGGGTATTACTATTCATAACAGCTTGTTTGATAAGTTGTGGTATGTTAGAACTCGAAATTGCGTACAACACACGCTACTATATTATTAAAAGAGAAGCATAACATGGAATCTTGGGGTGTTACATTATCCCCTCTTTCAATTAATTTCATCCTCGAAATTTGTTTTTTAAAATTGGGCTTGGAAATATAATTCGAAGTCCCATATTAGAAAAAGATTCAATAAAACTATCAGTCTAAAAGATTGAAAGAGAACTACAAAGGTCACCCATGATAACCCATACTCGGATTCCATGTAGGAAAACATGAATATGGATGATAAAATAAGTGTCATGCTCTAATGTAGAGGGATATAAAACTTGATCAGGAGAATGTTAACAATAAGAAAACCATAAACTTGTGATGGGACAAATGGTCATTAGTATCCCAGTAGGAAAATAAAACAGAAAACATTTTTTTATTTTAAGTTAAATTACATAAAGATGAGGAATTCATTTTTGAGATTGACTAATAAAATAATGAGATATACTTACTTTTTAAGTAGGTTTTCATTCTTTAATTAATTTATATGACTAACACATTTTTTAACGATGAGTATTCAAGAAGACATGGTCACATTGGAAGAGATAGAATAAACTTCAATAGAATCACATGATCCAAGAATGATAAACTATATATTTACCTTGTCATTAGAGATTAATCAAAACCAAAATGGATAGTATATGATCTGATGATCCCCTAAAAGGATATTCCATTATAGGAAGAAATGATAATATTTATATCTAAAACTAAACCAACAATACCCCAATGTTTAATAAATACAATTCAATAAACAAATTTCCTTAAAATTCTTCAATATAATACAAACTAATATTGAAACAAAATACATAGAATAAATTGGTTATGTATTCTTCCACATTAAATTGTATCTCTAAATGGATTAAACTACCCTTAAAGTCACATACTTCGAAGTAATTAACCTAATCACTTATTCTCTATTATTGGTTCATCATTCCCATAAATAACCAAAATCACTATAACTCCACAACAAAAATATAAGTAAAAATCCACCATTACTCATCAAATGTAATCCCATAGTATTATATTTTCCATGGGCATATAGTGTTCCAAACAAAGCTAACATCTTCCAAAAAAACATTCATCACTTAATCAACAAATCATTTTCCTATACAAAGGGTATTCATTTTATAAGACATAAGATCCCAAATCACCTTATTATTTACCAATAAAATAATTTAAATAAAAATAATTTTCACACTAACTAGGGACTCTACGATGTGTATTGGTAGGAGATAAATCTCAATCGCACTTTGGTTGTGGGTTCGATTCCCACCGCTTTGTCTGACACGACGGGTTGTCACACGGTCTGCGTGTTGTCCTTTTCCAAAAACTATATTGTATAACACTACAAAAATGATATAAATTCCTCATAATAATCATAACATAATATTACCAAAAATTTTATCTTATACCATTCATTTTTATCCCAAAATATAATAATTTGTAATTTCCTAAAACCCAATGTTCATATAAAACCAAATGGTGATTTATAACTATATCCACAATAGAAAAGATAAGTCTTCCTCAAATATAATTCTCACATGGAAAACTATAGGGTTACAAATACAAGAGAAAATTATTCCAATATAATCCCATCAAAAAGGATCATTAATACTTTTAAACATTTCTCCAACCATTTATATCTACCTAGCTTCCTTTTCTGACAAAGAAAATATCCTATAGAATAGGGCATTCGCTCCGATAATGGCCAGGTCCCCTATATTTACGGAAAATGATTGTAAATGGATTCTTCATACCATTTTTATTATCTTCGATAGTACCCATCATTTTCCTCGGAAATTCTTCACTTTATGTCCTTCTTTCCCGCACATAAAGCATTTCTTTGTACCATTGAGACACTTTCCTGGGTGTCTCCATCCACATTTCCTGCATGATGTAAATTGAAGATTCTTTTTTCCACAGTCTCCACTGCTGGAGCTATTATCATTTGTAACCTTTAACTTATTTGTTGAGTCTGGGAGTTGGTTAATATATATGTTTTTTATCATATTTTTGGAAAAATGAATTTGGAATAAACACAATATCTTTTACGCCTATCAACATTCCATTTTGTTTCTCATTTCCACCACTGTTCCCACAATGTACAAAATTTTCAAAGATAATAAGGCTTCCTTGGAATCAATCCATTGACTAAAACCATAAGGCATTGAATGAGTAACAGTAGTCACAAAATCATTTACGGAATATCATGACACCATATTCTTAATTTGAAACACCTTAGGATTAACCAAGGTCATTTATTCTCATCATATATTAAAATTATTCAAATAATTTTGTAATGAAAATGTAAATTATCCTGAGCATATCCCCCGGGAGTGTCGTAAACAAGAGTGAAGAATGGTCTATTGACATGCACTAGTTCCCGTTCGAGTCTAGCTCAAAGTGGTGTTTTCGGATTTTACCTCTAGGTACATCTATGACAGAGCTGCCTCTACCTGCTCTTATCCAGCCATGGATGTATTTCGTGGAAAACTCACAAAATCTATACAATACAAAAATTTTAGGAAGTTATTCTATACTAATACTCAAATCCTATATTATGTCTATGTGCTCTAATCAGCATTTACCTAAATCTCGTTTCATGTATGGTACTAAAATTCCTTTGATACAAACTGTAACACCCAGACCCCAGTTACCTAGAGTCAGTTTATTATTATGTATCATTGGAATGATCATAAAAGATCAAGTTAAGAAAGACCGATAAGTTTAATAGCCTTGGAAGTACTAGATACATTCATAAGGTTTACATTACATCATAAAATGGAAAACTACAACAACATTGTCTCCAATAGACAACACTAAGATCACATATAGTATCTCTGGAGGTCAGTAATAAAATAACTCTTTGTATCCTGGGTAAAATAAAACATAGAATGGGGTGAGCTCAGATACTCAGTAAGGATAACATAATAGTGGAAAATTTTATTAATAAGAATAAACATTTAAGGCAATGTATAAGACTAGAACAAAACCCTATTAAACTTAAACCTCAGTATAATATTGAAACGATAAAATAAAATAATTCCATTTAATTATTCACATATATATTCTAATTGTCGAATGATCACATGAAATTACAATAACCACTTTCATAATGATGGAATGCATAATACTAGACTATCATAACTACATTGTCAATGCCTTGTACCAGGACTACAAATAAGATTTTGTCAAAGGCCTTGTACCAAGACACTAATTTGTCTCATGAGACCTACAGATGCATCTAAGAGCATTATTAGGCTCCACCCGTCACTTACTAAGTTCAATGCATTCCTCATATGAAAAGTTTGAAACAAAACATAATCATTCGTATTAAAACTAACAAAAGAAACGTCAACAGTTTATCCACAAACCATGAATGGTATAAAAATAGCACATCCACAGTCAAACATAACTCATTCAATACATTATGAAAGATATTATTGTATCAGATTATCCTCAATCAAGAACAAGGAAGGATATTTACATTGATGAATATAATCATCAAAACTATTAGAGAGAAATATCCCCCTTTTTCTTGAAATCATTTAAAAGTCTCTCTATTTATCACGAATCCATTTAAAATATATTTTTGAAACAAAGTGTCCCATAACACATTGAAACATTGAAAATGAATTTAAATTTTAAAACGTTATTGTCCAAATAAATTAATCATTAAAACTATTATTAAAACATGGACATAAATGAGAATGATTTAAAATAATAAATCATTAAAACATTTTAAAATGATATTTAGTTAGAGTTCCTAAACAGAAGACAGGCACATGAATACAAATAATTGAGTTAATAAAAACATTTTAATATCATGAGAAGAAAGTGAATCATGATATAATATGTCAAAGTACATTATATACACCATATAAATGTGATTTGGTGTATAACAACAAGGAAGTCTCAATGGAATGTAAATTGAGGTAAAATATCTTATAAAGACAATATCCTTAGGCTAAAGATAAATCAATGAAATAATTATGTGTGACAAATATATATACACTTAATATGAATGGATATTCAGTGAAAATCAATCAAAATACATTCACACATATTCTTGTAAAAACAATACCATTGAATTGTATGTTTAACTCAACAAATGGATATTAAGTTAAAATTACACTTATTAATTTCATACCGATGACTTGAGAATTTATCAATGGAGTTATTTTGTGTATCAAATGTATATACATAGAATTGGGAGCCGAAATTATGACATTAGAAAATGAATAGTGATTCCACGCATAATCATGGTGTAAAATAATCAATGAAGTATGTGTAAAGCTGAATGAGTGGAAATTGAAATTTCAAAACCCCTTATCAATTTTGTACCGTAAAAAACATAAACCCATGAAGGAAGGATCATAAACTGATGATGAATATATCCATAAATTTAAGTATATTACACAATTAATACAATCATGGGCTGTAGAGACACCACACGCAATAAATATGTGGTGAACAATGGAAATCTCACGGAATTAAAAGTGAGATGAGAAACACCTTAATTTGTAATTTATTCATGGTTGAGGTTATGTTAACCTCCTTTATAATGATGAAATAAGTTTTATTAAATTATACAATAATCATATGCATTAATAAGATATCATATATGGTCTTATAACATTTATTTGTTAATAATATCTTAGTATTATTTTCGTTTTGGGTGTTAACGGATTAATTTTCCATTATATTCTTTGTTATGTGAGCCATATTTATTATAGATGGGTTGTATATTATTCATATTCAGAATTATATCATGCCTCTAAACATTGTTTTTAGTCATCAAATAAAAATTTTATCTTGAATGGATATGATGGGGAATGAATCTCATCGCATTTGTGGGGACGGTAGTCCGTATGTATGCACGAGCGACAATATAATTCTTTTGATATTAAAATAATATATAATTGGAAGGTATATCATATATAAATTATCATTATCATGTTATATTTATTATTTACATGAATTACACATCATTATTATACACATCCAAATAATAAAGTATTGAATAACAATTACACCACGATGTGGAGACGGTAAGCCGTACATACGCACGTATGGTGACATGTCATTCTATGTATGGATATAATACTGAATATGATTGTACCATATTTATAATAACATAAAAGTATATAGAAGACACTGGATTTATTATTTTAGAATGAAAATAACAAAGAAATAAATTTGAATAAGAAAGGAACTTGAAAGTGGATGATAGAAACTTTATCTCTTCTTTGGGTTATTACTTTTGATTTGTTCAAAAGGTCTTTTTAGGTTGTCTTTCTGATAAGATTAAGGCCTCTAGGTTTATGTGAGGGAAGTTGACAGAATATATGGGTAGAGGTTGGCTGATCCAAAAGGCTTTGAAAGTGTGAATTAGTGAGTAGGGGGAGTTTCGTTTTCTAAGAGGGGTGAGGGACACGTTATGAAAAGCTCAAAATATTATTTTATAATAAATTAATAATCTGTTTGTAATTGCTAAAAAGTGAAATATTTAAAGTTTAAGGTAGGTATAGGTCTAAAATAACTCAACCACTAGGTTTTATACTGTTTGGGGTCACTATATTAACATTATCTTTTTTATTTAACTCTTAGTTAAATAGGTTGATATTTACCATGTCTCTTTGTATTTTTATATTATATAGCTAATAATCTTACTATATACTTTCAAGAATCCCCCAAGTGGTCCATTAGTGGTACACATATCATTATATAAGACCTTTTTCCGAACCATAGATTTTTAGTAATAGAATATCAATTAATAATATAATATATTTTTTAAAACACATTTGTATCAATTTTGACACTATTTAAAAACATATTTTTGTATAAGTCTAAAAAAATTTATAAATTCGAACCAAATTCATTAAAGAAATACTAACATGTCATATTAACCTATAAAATTCTTCTATGTCATAAAAACTATCAAATTATATTTATTTTAAATTTATAATACAAATTATTTGATTCTCACATAAATAAAGAAAATACTGCATCATTATTGTATCATAATTAAATTTAATTATTCAAAGTATAAAAATTATAAATAAAATAATATTATGTATTAAATATTTTTATCTTTATAATGAATATTTATATTTGAAAATATAACATATATAACTGTATGTAAAAATAGTTTTTCTAAAAGATATATGCTTATGTAATTTTTTTATTTACTGAACTTAATTAATATAAAGTGTCATTATCATTTAAAAGTGGATCCATGGGGCCCCAAAATCGACCCAAAGATGCCCATGGTCGGATATGTATCAACCAATAGTGTTAGAAAGAGTTTTAGGGTAATATAATATTGTTATAATATAATTTTTACCCTTATTTACCAGATTTACACTTTAACCATTTTAAATAAAATATTTACCTAAATAATTATTAAAAATATCTAAAAATAAAATTTATCTATTTACACAATTTAGAACACCTGATTATAAATATATAATCCATTTTTCAACATTCATAATATAGAAGTGGCATAAATATATTTAAAATTAATTCCCATTATCAAAACCAAAAGCATGTTTTTAATAAATAATTACTATCAAAAAATTGACAATTGTTTATGTCTAGTTTAAATGTGAAATTATGTAAAATTACCAAAAATGGATTAATTGGTTAAAATATATTCTAATTATAATTTAAAACAACTCAATTTTATTATTTAGCACTATAAATTATTTTGATTAAAAAATTTGTTTTTTAATTAATGTTTATATTTTTCACTATTCATAAAAAATTGGAAGTTCTCAGAAAAATAACCAAATTTCATCCTAGGATAATTTTGATATTACGAATCCCAAAATTAAGTCCATTATAAATGATAAAATTTATATAATTTCAAAAGGTGGGTATTAATATTCATAACGGCTAGTTTGATTGGTTGTGGTGTGTTAGAACTCGAAGTTTCGTACAACACACACTACTGTATTACTCAAAGAGAAGCGTACCGTGGAAGCTTGGGGTGTTACAGTAGCAGCTCCCATTCCTCCACTTCAGCCTAAGGCCTCCATTTCTCCATCTCAACCTGTGTACCACATTTTTTATCCCACACCTTTTCCAGAGCTTCCTACTTATTGTGAGTTGTATGTTGATGATCCTCACCATCATATATTGGCATATGGGCTGGTATATTGTATAAGAGATACGTTCTATCATCATCAGTTAGAGTTAGAGAAACATTGGGTCACTATAAAAGATATTATAGATATATCATCTTGAGTTCCAGTACCTACAAATGAGGTGACGACAATTGGACATAGCATTAGCCACTTTTTAGTTTGGTCATCCATACTTTTGTGAGTCATTACCGTAGAGGTATGTGTGTTATATATTATATTTTATTTATTAATAAAAATTGTTTTATAAATTTAATGTTAATATATTTATCAATTTATTTACAGAAATATTTAAAAGGTAATGAAATACTTTATAGACAACAAAGAGACCAATGGCTATGACATCAGATAAAGATTCTATTTGTCTTAATATATTGTTATGATATTAAAATTTATTAGCAGAGAATTATTCATTTACATTTTAGGGTCATGTTTTTGGATGCGCAATAAATGTGGGAATTTCGAAAAATGATATCATGGAGCTTGTTACTATTGACATGTTGGGGGTGAACGTGGTGCAGATTTTTTCTATGAAAGTCTTAACTCAATTTTTTGTCTATGTTAAATTTATAAAACAATTAGTACTTATTTATGTTTTGTATTAGGTATCGTTATAAAATGTGTGAGAGGAATGACCAGATTGATGTTTATGGGTTCATGGACCCACATCTGCTTCCCCCTGATGCACTTTCATTGGATGAGGAAGAAAGAGCAATTTATGTAGCTGAAAGATTTCAACGAAATATTATCACATACTATAGGATAAAGCCTTATTGTGAGTGGTATTAAAAATATATCTGATAGTGTTCTATCTCTTTTAACAAAAAAAACTGCTAACCTAAAATTTTCCTTTATATCAGTGATCATTGGAAGTTGGGTGTTTTTTGTCCACGAGAGAAAACACTATAGTGGATATGCTCTCTCTATGGTGATGCAATGAAAAGTATTAATAATTATTTGGAGAAGTATGTTTCAATTTCAAAATAGTTTGTTATATTATAATGAATTATATATTTATCTCATTCATATTATTTTATAACAGGGGTTGGAACAACTTTCGAAAAATCACAAACAAAAGGGGTGCCAAGATCAAATATGTACAACTGTAGGTAAATATCAATTTATAATTTTTACGATTGGATGTATTACATAAAAATATATATTTAATTAACACTCATTTAAATAGAAATGTCATAAAAAACATGGCATCATCGGATGTAGATATTATATGTTAAGATTTATGTATGAAATAATTACAACGGGAACTCTTTTGAAGTTTGACAAGGTTATATTTTCTTATGAGCATTACCATATTAATTTAGTTGATTTATTAATTTTACATGTTACCTATTTTCCATTAAATTTGTAGCTATTTGATGACCTGAATCCATATGGTTATCAATAGGTCAAACACTTACATGTGGAATGGTCAAATTATTTTACAGGATTGATTGGATTTTATTTTGTTTGTAATATAAAATTTAATTTTGAAAATTGTAATTGTAATTGTTTATTTGGGGATTGTTTTGGTTGGATTTAAGTAATTTTTAGTTAACATTGTATGTTTTATATGTTATCAATGTAAATGCTTAATTTTTATTTGGGTCTTGTTTTTGTCTACTTCAATTTTTCTTGTACGAGATTTTGGTTTGGTTTTTGGTTGTTTATGGGGAGAGAAGAGGAATACTTTATATATTTTATTAAAGAAAACACATCAGTAATAAAATAACCGACGTGATAAAGGATAGGGGAATGGTTTATCACATGGTTAATTTAATAACCGACGTGATAAACCAGTGCGGGGGGGGGGGGGGTGTTTATCACGTTAGTTATTTAATAACCGACATGATAAACACCCCCTGCACTAGTATATCACGTCCGTTATTAAATAAATGACATGATAAATTGTCCCCCAACTAGTTTTCCACATCATTTATAAAATAACTGACGTGATAAAGGACTAATAAGGGTTTATAATGTCGGTTATTTGAATAACCAACGTTGATAACCCCTCAGAAATAGTTTATCACGTCGGTTATTTAATAAATGACATTATAAACACTTCGCCACTGGTTTTTCACGTCAGTTATTAAATAAATGAATTAAAAAACACCTCGATGTTATGTTTTTTACGTCATCTTTAAAATTACTGACCTAAAAACTATATTTATAACATCATCCGTATTAACATCAGCTTAAAACCGATGTAAAAAATGAAAAATAACCAACGAAAAAAACATTTTTTGCACTAATGTTACCAACATAGGAAAAAAATATTCCATAATATGTTTCTAGAAGAAAACTCCACTCAAGACGTCCAACAGTACAATTTTCAAATAAATAAATTTAGTTCCAACCAAATTGGAAAGGAATAAGAATGGGCATTAATAGAGGAGCTTCCAAAAATCCATTTTTTTTCAAATCCTTCCGCTAGAAAAACCCTACCATAAGTTAATTATGACCAAAAGATATGTGGGAAACATAATCCAAGATTTAATTTATAAAAAAGAAAATTAAATGGATTGAAACTGGGATCATGGGCATGAAAACACCTATACATAACCAAGGAACTATTTCAAATCTATCTTAAACAATTTTATCCATCATAAAAACACTCTAATGAGAAAATATTATGCTTATAATGGTGAGAAAAACATTTATAAATTAAATGAAAATAATTTAAGTGCATATGGAAAACTCTGGATGAAAGAAGAGATGGAAGTGCCTACATGAACAATGGTCACATCAATATTTTGTAACTCAAGAAGTGGATCTCTCTCACACACACACTTCAATATGTACATTTATATATCCTTAAAAGGATGTACGTGTTCCCTTATCCATGAGGGAACATGCAAACAAAGGATGCATATATCTATACCTATCCATCCATGATAATATGCATGCACCCCTTCAAAACCAATTTCAACTCCCTACGATAAAATCATGGGACTTAAAAATTCCACAAATCCATAAAATAAAATTTATTCCAAACAATGAAATCATGATTAAATTTTAAAACCAACCCTTAAAAAAATTCACAAAGTTCACTAGTAAACCCCAAATCCCATCCTCACCAATTCTATAAATTAAAACTAAGGGAAACACCCTCAAAATTACATCAATTTACTTTAACATAAACATAATTAAATAATCTCACCAAAGACCAATTTTTAAAAATTCCATCAATGCCAACACATCACAAGAAAATACAAACAAGGATTCCAAATGGATGGGAATTATATTTTAAAAATTATTAAAGAAATATTTGTCACATAAACAAGAATATAATCACAGAAGCATGTAGACGTAAACCAGTAACCGAATCAAAACATATTTTTAACAACATCAAAAAATTTAAGAACACTAAAACAGGATAATTAGGGCCATAATGAAGCTAAAAAACCACACTGCAGGCATAAAAATATACCATGGATGTCGGTAGTGGACCGAAATGGAGTCAATTCACTTCGCCATTAGTGGTGGATGTTGGAACATGCAAGAAAAATAACTAATGAGGTCTTTAGATACTCTCAAACATGAGAAAATCCTACAAAACATTCAATGGAAGGATGAGTTGAGCCTCATGGTCCCTTCACACACCCTAAATGGAAGTTTCATGTTGAATAAGAGTTGACCGGTCTGGTTGAGCGCATTCAATTTGTCTATGAATGAGGTGCACTATGTATGGGAAGGCCGCCACAGGAAATGAGGATTCATATTAGGTGATTTCGGTGAGAAAAGTGGATGCTAGAGGAGCCGCACACCCAAGTGTAGTTGACGGGGAGAGGAGTTGTGGCCACTGGAAGGGTCGGTCAGGGGAGTCGCAAACGCCAAGGATGAGGCCGCCCATAACATGGGTGTCGGCATGTTTTTCGTCCTATAGGATGCAGATATGAGATCCTTCGGAGTGGCTAGGGGCTGTGATGCGCAAGGGGTGTTCGGGCTGCCAACAAAAAAGTGAAAGGGGTTTGGGCCACCACTGATAATGAAGGTCACGCGAGTATGGCCAACATGGAGCTCTAGCGAGGTGGCTAGAATGAGCTGGGTAGGTGTGGCCAGTGGGGGATACCGTCGTGCGGGGTGCTGTGCACAGGGAAGGGAGGTATCAGGAACTATCGGAGGGCGGCTTGAAATGATGCAGTGGATGGTGAGGAGGATGGGGGTCGCTGGTGGCAGATCATTAAGAGAGGGGGAGGGGGTGTGCTGGGTGTGGTTCACATAGAACCAGGGGGCGGGAGGGGTGCACTGGGTAGCCTCGGGTTTGAGAAAAAAAATTATTTTATTTTAATAGAAATAATACAATAACAACAACAATAATAATAATAATAATAACAATACAATAAATACAATAATAATAATAGAAATAATTCTCTTATACATAAAAATATTTAAAAATTATTAAATATTTTAATTTATTTTAATTTATTATTCCGTCCTTGTTTTATCGATACAAAATTTTATTTAACATCATTTTTCAAATAACATAATTAATTTTTTTAATTTATTATTTATATGAAGGTTCAGGAAACCATGTATTCCCCGGGTCCAATGCATGGTTGACTCTAACGATGAAGTGACCGTGTACCAGCCAAAGACCCACCAAAAACATCAACCTTCAAAACATTCAAACCGAGAACCAAATAAACCTCATCTAAATGATGTGAGAATGGGTAAATAACAAAAATAAAACAAAATAAATAGGTGTCTTTGGTCGGGGTGTGACAATCCCCCCCCCCCCACAAACACATTCTTCCACCTGAAATTCATCAGCCAAAATGTTTACAAAACTAGAGTCTATGACCATACCAATCCTGAAAAAACGGAGAGGCTTGGGGTGACCATTACAAGCACATGTCGCACCCGACCAACTCAAGGACTATCACTACCGATGTTGAGGGGATAACATTGGAGGGTTCTCCCCACAACAAGAATGTACTAATACACAAACCCTTGAAATACTTCAAATAATTTTGTAATGAAAATGTAAATTATCCAGAGCATATCCACCGGGAGTGTCGTAAACAAGAGTGAAGAAAGGTCCACTGTCGTGCACTAGTTCCCGTTCGAGTCTATCTCAAAGTGGTGTTTTCGGATTTTACCTTTAGGTACATCTATGACAGAGCTACCTCTACCTGCTCATATCCAGACATGGATGTATTTCTTGAAAAACTCACAAAATCTATACAATACACAAATTTTAGGATGTTCTTCTATACTAATCCTCAAATCCTATATTAGGTTTATGTTCTCTAATCAGCGTTTACCTAAATATTGTTTCATGTATTATACTAAAATTCCTCTGATACAAACTGTAACACCTAGACCCCAGTTACCTAGAGTCAGTTTATTATTATGTATCAATGGAATGATCATAAAAGATCAAGTCTAGAAAGACCGATTAGTTTAGTAGCCTTGGAAGTACTAAATACATTCATAGGATTTACATTACATCATACAATGGAAAACTACAACAACATTGTCTCCAATAGACAACACTAAGATCACATAGAGTATCTCTGGAGGTCAGTAATAAAATACTTCTTTGTATCCTGGGTAAAATAAAACATAGAAAGGGGTGAGAATAGATACTCATTAAGGATAACATAATAGTGGAAAATTTTATTAATAATAATAAACATTTAAGGCAATGTATAAGACTAGAACAAAACCCTATTAAACTTAAACCTCAGTATAATATTGATACAATAAAATAAAATAATTCCATTTAATTATTCACATGTATATTCTACTTGTTGAATGATCACATGAAATATCAATAACCACTTTCATAATGATGGAATGCATAATACCAGACTATCATTACCACATTGTCAAGGCCTTGTACCAAGACTACAAATAAGATTTTGTCAAATGCCTTGTACCAAGACACTACTTTGTCTCATTAGACCTATAGATGCATCAAAGAGCATTAGAAGGCTCCACCCGTCACTTACTAAGTTCAATGCATTCCTCACATGAAAAGTTTGAAACATAACATAATCATTCGTATTAAAACTAACAAAAGAAATTTCAACACTTTATCCACAAACCATGAATGGTATAAAAATAGCAGATCCACAGTCAAACATAACTCATTCAATACATTATGAAAGATATTATTGTATCAGATTAACCTCAATCATGAACAAGGAAGGATATTTACATAGATGAATATAATCATCAAAACTATTAGAGAGAAATATCCTCCTTTTTCTTGAAATCATTTAAAAGTCTCTCTATTTATCAAGAAGCCATTTAAAATATATTTTTGAAAAAAGTGTCCCATAACACATTGAATCATTGAAAATGAATTTAAATTTTAAAACCTTATTGTCCAAATAAATAAATCATTAAAACTATTATTAAAACATGGACATTAATGAGAATGATTTAAAATAATAAATCATTAAAACATTTTAAAATGATATTTAGTTAGAGTTCCTAAACAGAAGACAGGCACGTGAATACAAATAATTGAGTTAATAAAAACATTTTAATATCATGAGAAGAAAGGGAATCATGATATAATATGTCAAAGTATATTATATACACCATATAAATGTGATTTGGTGTATAACAACAAGGAATTCTCAATGGAAAGTAAATTGAGGTGAAATATATTATAAAGACAATATCCTTAGGCTAAAGATAAGTCAATGACATAATTCTGTGTGACAAATATATATACACTTAATATTAATGTATATTCAGTGAAAATCAATCAAAGGACATTCACACATATTCTTGTAAAAACAATACCATTGAATTGGATGTTTAACTGAACAAATGGATATTAAGTTAAAATTACTCTTATCAATTTCATACCAATGACTTGAGAATTTATCAATGGAGTGATTTTGTGTATCAAATGTATATACATAGAATTGGGAGCTGAAATTATGACATTAGAAAATGAATAGTGATTCCATGCATAATGATGGTGTAAAATAATCAATGAAGTATGTGTAAAGCCGAATGAGTGGAAATTGAAATTTCAAAATCCCTTATCAATTTTGTACCTTAAAAAACATAAACCCATGAAGGAAGGATCATAAAATGATGATGAATATATCCATAAATTTAATTATATTACACAATGAATACAATCATGGGCTGTAGAGACACCACATGCAATAAATATGTGGTGAACAATGGAAATCTCACGGAATTAAAAGTGAGATGAGAAACACCTTAATTTGTACTTTATTCGTGGTTGAGGGTTTTTTTACCTCCTTTATAATGGTGAAATAATTGTTATTAAATTATACAATAATAATATGCATTAATATAATATCATATATGATCTTATAACATTTATTATTCAATAATATCTTAGTATTATCGTCGTTTTGGGTGTTAACGGATTAATTTTCCATTATATTCTTTGTCATGTGAGCCATATTTATTATAGATGGGTTTTATATTATTCATATTCAGAATGATATAATGCCTCTAAACATTGTTTTTAATCATCAAATAAAAATTTTATCTTGAATGTATATGATGGGGAATGAATCTCATCGCGTTTTTGGGGACGGTAGTCCGTACGTACGCACGAGCGACAATATAATTCTTTTGATATTAAAATAATATATAATTGGAAGGTATATCATATATACAGAATCATTATCATGTTATATTTAATATTTACATGAATTAAACATCATTATTATACCCATCCAAATAATAAAGTATTGAATAACAATTACACCACGATGTGGAGACGGTAAGCCGTACACACGCACGTATGGTGACATGTCATTCAATGTATGGATAGAATACTGAATATGATTGTACCATATTTATAATAACATCAAAGTATATATAAGACACTGGATTTATTATTTTAGAATGAAAATAACAAAGAAATAAATTTGAATAAGAAAGGAACTTGAAAGTGGATGATGGAAACATTATCTCTTCTTTGGGTTCTTCCAATTGATTTGATCAAAAGGGATTTTTAGGTTGTCTTTATGATAAGATTAAGGCCTCTAGGTTGATTTGAGGGAAGTTTATAGAATATATGGGTAGGGTTTGGCCGATCCAAAAGTCTTTGAATGTGTGAATTAGTGAGTAGGGGGAGTGTCGTTTTCTAAGAGGGGTGAGGGACACGTTATGAAAAGCTCAAAATATTATTTTATAATAAATTAATAATCTGTTTTAATTGCTAAAAAGTGGAATATTTAAACTTTAAGGTAGGTATATCTCAAGAAGAACTCAAACAATAGGTTTTAGATAGTTTTGGTTCACTATATTAACATTATCTTTTTTATTTAACTCTTAGTTAAATAGGTTGATATTTACCATGTCTCTTTGTATTTTTATATTATATAGCTAATAATATTACTATATACTTTCAAGAAACCCCCATGTGGTACATTAGTGGTACACATATCATTATATAAGGACTTTGTCCGATCCATATATTTTTAGTAATAGAATATCAATTAATAATATAATATATTTTTTAAAACACCTTTATGTCAATTTTGACACTATTTAAAAACATATTTTTGTATAAGTCTAAAAAAATTTATAAATTCAAACCAAATTCATTAAAGATATACTAACATGTCATATTAACATATAAAATTTTTGTATGTCATCAAAACTATCAAATTATATTTATTTTAACATTTATAATACAAATTATTTGACTATCTCATTAATAAAGAAAATACTGCATCATTATTGTGTCATAAATAAATTTAATTGTTCAAAGTATAAAAATTACAAATAAAATAATATTATCTATTAAATATTTTTATCTTTATAATGAATATTTATATTTGAAAATATAACATATATAACTGTATGTAAAAATTGTTTTTCTAAAAGATATATGCTTATGTCATTTTTTAATTTACTGAACTTAATTAATATAAAGTGTCATTATCATTTAAAAGTGGATCCATGGGGTCCCAAAATCGACCCAAAGATGCCCATGGTCGGATATGTATCAACCAATAGTGTTAGAACACGTTTTAGGGTAATATAATATTCTTATAATATAATTTTTACCCTTATTGACCAGATTTACACTTTAACCATTATAAATAAAATATTTACCAAAATAATTATTCAAAATGTATAAAAATAAAATTTATCTATTTACACAATTTGGAACACTTGATTATAAATATAGAATCCATTTTTCTAAATTCATAACATAGAAGTGGCATAAATTTGTTTAAAATTAATTCCCGTTATCAAAACCAAAAATGTGTTTTTAATAAATAAAAACTATCAAAAAATTGACACTTGTTTATGTCTTGTTTAAATGTGAAATTACATAAAATTACCAAAAATGGATTAATTGGTTAAAATATATTCTAATTATAATTTAAAGCAACTCAATTTTATTATTTATCACTATAAATTATTTTGATTAAAAAATTAGTTTTTTAATGAAAGTTTATATTTTTCACTATTCATAAAAAATTGGAAGTTCTCAGAAAAATACCAAAAATTCATCCAAGGATAATTTTGATATTCTGAATCCCAAAATTAAGTCCATTATAAATGAAAAAATTTATATAATTTCAAAAGGTCGGTATTAATATTCATAACGGCTAGTTTGATTGGTTGTGGTGTGTTAGAACTCGAAGTTGCGTACAACACACACTACAGTACTACTCAAAGAGAAGCGTACCGTGGAAGCTTGGGGAGTTATAGTAGCAGCTCCCCCTCCTCCACTTCAGCCTAAGGCCTCCATTTCTCCATCTCAAACTATGTACCACGTTTTTTGTCCCACACCTTTTCCAGAGCTTCCTACTTATTGTGAGTTGTATGTTGATGATCCTCACCATCATATAGTGGCATATGGGCTGGTATATTGTATAAGAGATACATTTTATCATCATCAATTAGAGTTAGAGAAACATTGGGTCACTATACAAGATATTATAGATATATCATCTTGAGTTCCAATACCTACAAATGAGGTGACGACAATTGGACATAGCATTAGCCACTTTTTAGTTTGGCCATCCATACATTTGTGAGTCATTACCGTAGAGGTATCTGTTTTATATATTATATTTTATTTATTAATAAACATTGTTTTAGAAATTTAAAGTTAATATATTTATCAATTTATTTACAGAAATATTTAAATGGTAACGAAATACTTTATAGACAACAACAAAGACAAATGGCTATGACATTAGATAAATATTCTAGTTGTCTTAATAGATTGTTATGATATTAAAATTTATTAGCGGAGCATTATTCATTTAAATTTTAGGGTCATGTTTTTGGATGCACAATAAATGTGGGAATTTTGAAAAATGATATCATGGAGCTTGTTACTAGAGACATGTTGGGGGTGAACGTGGTGCAGATTTTTTCTATGTAAGTCCTAACTCAATTTTTTCCCTATGTTAAATTTATAAAACAATTAGTACTTATTTATGTTTTGTATTAGTTATCTTTATAAAATGTGTGAGAGGAATGACCAGATTGATGTATATGGGTTCATGTACCCACATCTGCTTCCCCCTGATGCACTTTTATTGGATGAGGAAGAAAGAGCAATTTATGTTGCTGAAAGATTTCAACAAAATATTATCACATACTGTTGGATAAATCCTTATTGTGAGTGGTATGAAAAATATATCTGATAGTGTTTTATCTCTTTTAACAAAAAAACTCCTAACCTAAAATTTTCCATTATATCAGTGATCATTGGATGTTGGGTGTTTTTTATCCACGAGAGAAAACACTATATTGGATATGCTCTGTCTATGGTGATGCACTAAAAAGTATTAAGAATTATTTGGAGAAGTATGTTTAAATTTCCAAATAGTTTTTATATTATAATGAATTATATATTTATCTCATTCATATTATTTTATAACAGGGGTTGGAACAACTTTCGAAAAATCACAAACAAAAGGGGCGCCAAGATCAAATATGTACAACTGTAGGTAAATATCAATTTGTAATTTGTACAATTGGATGTATTACATAAAAAGATATATTTAATTGACACTCATTTAAATAGAAATGTCATAAAAAACATGCCATCATCAGATGCAGATATTATATGTTACGATTTATGTATGAAATAATGACAACGGGAACACTGTTGAAGTTTGACCAGGTTATATTTTCTTATGAGCATTACTATATTAATTTAGTTTATTTATTAATTTTACATGTTACCTATTTTCCATTAAATTTGTAGCTATTTGATTACCCGAATCCATATAGTGATCAATAGGTCAAACACTTACATGTGGAATGGTCAAATTATTTTACAGGTTTGATTGGATTTTATTTTGTTTGTAATATAAAATTTAATTTTGAAAATTGTAATTGTAATTGTGTATTTGGGGATTGTTTTAGTTGGATTAAAGTAATTTTTAGATAACATTTTATGTTTTATATGTTATAAATGTAAATGCTAAATTTTTATTTGGGTCTTGTTTTTGTCTACTTCAATTTTTCTTGTACGAGTTCTTGGTTTGGTTTTTGGTTGTTTATGGGGAGAGAAGAAGAATACTTTATATATTTTATTAAAGAAAACACATCAGTTATAAAATAACAGACGAGATAAAGGATAGGGGAATGGTTTATCACATGGGTAATTTAACAACCGACGTGATAAACCAGTGCGGGGGGGGGGGGTGTTTATCACGTTAGTTATTTAATAAATGACATGATAAACACTCCCTGCACTAGTATATCACGTCTGTTATTAAATTAATGACATGATAAATTGTCCCCCAAATAGTTTTCCACATCAGTTATAACATAACTGACATGATAAAGGACTAAGAAGGGTTTATAATGTCGGTTATTTGAATAACTGACGTTGATAACCCCTCAGAAATAGTTTATCACGTCGGTTATTTAATAAATGACATGATAAACACTTCTCCACTAGTTTTTCACGTTAGTTATTAAATAAACGAATTAAAAAACACCTCGATGTTATGTTTTTTACATCGGTTTTTAAATAACCGACCAAAAAAACTATATTTATAATGTCGTCTGTATTAACATTGGCTGAAAACTGACGTAAAAACTGAAAAATAACCGACGAAAAAAACATTTTTTCACTAGTGTTACCAACATAGGAAAAAAAATTCCATAAAATGTTTCTACAAGAAAACACCACTCAGTACGTCCAACAGTACAATTTTCAAATAAATAAATTTAGTTCCAACCAACTTGGAAAGGTATAAGAATGGGAATTAATAGAGGAGCTTCAAAAAATCCATTTTTTTCAAATCCTTCAGCTAGAAAAACCCTACCATAAGTTAATTATGAACAAAAGATATGTGTGAAACATAATACAAGATTTAATTTATAAAACACAGAAATTAAATGGATTGAAACTGGGAACATGGGCATGAGAACACCTATACATAACCAAGGAACTATTTCAAATCTATCTAAAAAAATTTTATCCATCATAAAAACACTCTAATGAGAAAATATTATGCTTATAATGGTGAGAAAATCATTTATAAATTAAATGAAAATAATTCAAGTGCATATGTAAGACTCTGGATGAGAAAAAAGATGGAAATGCCTATATGAACAATGGTCACATCAATATTTTGTTACTCAAGAAGCGGATCTCTCTCACACACCTACTTCAATATGTACATTTATATATCCTTAAAAGGATGTACGTGTTCCCTTATCCATGAGGGAACATGCAATCAAAAGATACATATATCTATACCTATCCATGCATGATAATATGCATGCACCCCTTCAAAACCTCCTTCAACTCCCTACGATAAAAACGTGGGACTTAAAAATTCCCCAAATCCATAAAATAAAATTTATTCCAAACAATGAAATCATTATACAATTTTAAAACCAACCCTTAAAAAAATTTACAAAGTTCACTAGTAAACCCCAAATCACATCCTCACCAATTTTATAAATTAAAACTAAGGGAAACACCCTCAAAATTACATCAATTTACTTTAACATAAACATAATTAAATAATCTCACCAAAGACCAATTTTTAAAAATTCCATCAATGCCAAAACATTACAAGAAAATATAAACAAGGATACCATATGGATGGGAATTATATTTTAAAATTTATTAAAGAAATATTTGGCACTTAAACAAGAATATAATCACAGAAGCATGTAGACGTAAACAAGTAACCGAATCAAAACATATTTTTAACAACATAAAAAAATTTAAGAACACTAAAACAAGATAATTAGGGGCATAATGAAGCTGCAAAACCACACATCAGGCATAAAACTATACCTTGGATGTCGGCAGTGGAACGAAATGGAGTCAATTCACTTCCCCATTAGTGGTGGATGTTGAAACATGCAAGAAAAATAACTAATGAGGTCTTTGGATACTCTCAAACATGTGCAAATGCTACAAAACATTCAATGGAAGGATGAGTTGAGCCTCATGGTCCCTTCACACACCCTAAATGGATGTTGCATATTGAATAAGAGTTGACCAGAATGGTTGAGCGCATTCAATTTGTCTACGAATGAGGTGCACTATGTATGGGAAGGCCGCCACAGGAAATGAGGATACAGATAAGGTGATTTTGGTGAGAAAAGTGGATGCTAGAGGTGCCGCACACCCATGTGTAGTTTACGGGGAGAGGAGTTGTGGCCACTGTAAGGGTCGGTCAGGGGAGTCGTGCACGCCAAGGATGAGGCCGCCCATACCATGGGTGTCAGCATGTTTTTCATCCTATAGGATGCAGATCTGAGATCCTTCACAATGGTCAGGGGTTGTGATGCCCAAGGGGTGTTCGGGCTTCCACCAGAAAAGTTCAAGGGGTTTGGGACACCACTGAGAATGAAGGTCACGCGAGCATGACCGACAGGGAGCTCTAGCGAGGTGGCTGGCATGAGCTGTGTAGGTGTGGCCAGAGGGGGATACCGTCGTGCGTGGTGCTATGCACAGGGAAGGGAGGTATTAGGAACTATGGGAGGTTGTCTTGACATGATGCAGTGGATGACAAGGAGGATGGGGCCCGCTGGTGGTAGGTCATTAAGAGAGGGGGAGGGGGTGCACTGGGTGTGGCTCACATAGAACCAGGGGGAAGGGAGGGGTGCACTGGGTATCCTCGGGTTTGAGAAAAAAATTAATTTATTTTAATAGAATTAATACAATAACAACAACAAAAACAATAATAATAATATTAACAATACAATAAATACAATAATAATAATAGAAATAATGCTCTTATACCTAAAAATATTTAAAAATTATTAAATATTTTAATTTATTTTAATTTATTATTCCGTCCTTGTTTTATCGATAAAAAATTTTATTTAACATCATTTTTTAAATAACATAATTTATTTTTCTAATTTATTATTTATATGATGTTTCATGCAACCATGCATTCCCTAGGTCCAACGCATGGTTGACTCTAACGAGGAAGTGACCGTGCACCAGCCAAAGACCCACCAATAACATCAATCTTCAAAACATTCAAACCGAGAACCAAATATACCTCATCTAAATGATGCGAGAATGGGTAAATAAAAAAAAACAAAAAAATAAATAGCTGTCTGAGGTCGGGGTGTGAAAATTCCCCCTCCCCCACAGACACATTCTGCCACCTGAAATTCATCAGCCAAAATGTTTACACAACTAGAGTCTATGACCATACCAAGCCTGAAGAAACTGAGAGGCTTGGGGTGACCATTACAAACACATGTTGCACCCGACAAACTCAAGGACTATCACTAGCCGATGTTGAGGGGATAACATGGGAGGGTTCTCCCCACAACAAGAATGTACTAATACACAAACCCTTGAAACTTGAACAAACCACACCCTAGGGGGGGGGGGGACGAGAACTCCCAAAACAAACTCATCACACATTCACAACGCTAACATAAAACCTATACCATTATAATTAAAACCAATATAAGTCAAAGGAACACATCGAGGCACCAAGACAGAGGAATCCCCTACAAAACTGAAACACACTAAAGTAAAACACATGGAGAGGTGCCCCAACTATGAAGGGGCCTAGATACACCACCCATAAATTCATAAAACCAAACATTCTCCTAATGAATGCAACTGATACCAAACTGAAGATCAGAACGAGTCTACTTATTCATGGGCCCAACACCCCTAAAAGAATACAAATAATTAAAAATATACACTAAGAGTGGTTGAGGCTACTTGGATTGTGGTACCACGAGCTCATCACACAACCACAACGAGGATGGGTTTACGAATGCAACATGAATTGAACAAGAAAACCTTGGATATTTCTATCATAAGGCTGAAAACATTATCTAGACCGCAGTTCCCCACACCCTCAGAAACACCTAACTTTGCGCGAGCTTCACCCCGAGACCTGTGGCTGAGGCTTTGATGGGTGAAGCATCACCTACCTCAATGTAATGCATTTGTATAATCTGGTCCTTGTCTCCTTCCTCCCAAATGACACTTCTTTTAGAAATCTCCCCGGTGGCCTGAACCATCCCACGGTAGCAAGAATTCGAAGGGATGTGACAATGTGTCATAGAGTGCCTGAACCGGCCACACTAGTGTCATGCGAGAGAATATTCCAAAAATCTAGGAGTTGATACATACATGGATGGTTTCATGGAGACAGTTTCCACTAGCCTACACCTCTTTCTATAAGTGGAACCTTCGCAGAAGTCAACCAACATTAATCACACCCAAAACACTATAGAAGATGACAAATCACATCTTTAGGAGTCCATAACTACACCCTCAAATAACTTTGGGATGTTACGAACCATTAATACACGGGGAGTTCCCAACAACCCAAAGACTCATAATCTTTCTAATGAATACAACTACCTCTAACAGACTTTGATTACCTCAGTAATCAGACAAGACAAAAAAGAACTGGGAACTGGGCATAGCACATTAACAACTTTTGGAGATATTCTGGACGGAATACTCATACCAACACAAAAAACCCCATCAGAACCAGTCATTAAACCAAAAATCAATAAAAGAAACAACCCAAGATAAGAGAAACAGGCACATAATGCAAAAATTAACAAAAAAAGTAATTTTCTTTTCAAAAAATGGTTATTTCTTTAAAATTTTAAACTCACCTATGGCACCTTATGAACAGCCGCATGTTAATTCATTCAATATCTCTCACATAATTTGTGAAAAATTTCCCCCACACACTCTCCGTAAAAACCCACACACATGTGAACGTCCATAAGGAGTTCCACGGATCGAACACTTATTATCCTTACCAAATCTAAACACATAACAATGATTTTCCAAACTGATACACTTTCAATTTAAAAACCCACTTTACTAATTTGAAAAAACAAATTTGGAAGAAACCCCTTTTTTATTTGGATATAACATACATTTTAAATACACATTTAAATCGACCGAGTTCTGAACGAATCACATCAAACTATAACCCATCGAAAAGAGGAACTACTGTATGTGCCTAACCTAATGACATGGTGGTGAGAAATGCCCCGAGTAATGAATAACACTAAGAGGACTTTAAAATGAGCACTTGGACTCCACATGGGTCACCACCCCATGTGAGGCCACAACGTGAACTGATTCGCCCCAATTTTCATCCCTCAATCCTGAACAACTAAAGAAAAAAAGACTCAAATCCCGGACTACCCCTGGTAACTCAAGTCTTTTTGCGAGCGGTGGTGATCAGGCACAGACCCATAACCTTCCTCCTGAGCCTCGACAGTCCTAATATCCTTCTGACATATACCCCAAATAACAAGGGTCTCCTCTGATACCAAATGTGACATCTAGGTCCCAGTAAGAGCATAATCACCCCACCATAACATGACCATTGTGTCCCAACCCACCAGGTACCACTAGTTTCCCCGCATACATGTGGTCCCCACCCTTGTGCCCACCCACATTCCTGAACGGGTCATATGACTATTCATAGTCCCCACAAGCCAACACATGTCCTTTCCAGTGTACATTGTCTTCACTCACACACACCCTGGAAAACTTCCCAGAAGGTCACCCATCCTGATCACAACTCCAGGCCAAGAACGCTTAACAATAAATTTTTTAATCAGATAGACTCCCGAAAATGACGGTGCACCTTCTTAACAAGAGTCAAATCATTTAGCCATTTAACCCTTTATCATTCGAGGGTGTTACAATCACCCAGACCCCATAGTGCACAACATCCTTTTTGTGGGCCCTACATATCAACCTAGGTAGTGCACCGCACTTATGGATGCATACCACCTTTGATACCATTTTTCATGAACCACCCCAGGTAAACCCTGAACTGGTCCCCCTAACCGGCCCACGGCATGGCCCGAGGGGCGTTACTGATCCCCACATGCCAGAAACTAGTTCCAGACATCAAATTATAATCGTTGAAAATGATTTGTCCCATAACAAAAGATAACCAAATAAATAAAAACAGACGATAAGAAAATAAAATTAGTATCGGGATGAAAATAAATGCACATACCTCATTGTGACCCTTCAGGTCACCAACCAACCAAGAAAAATGTCTTCTCCAACATTGAGAAGCTGAACTAGGAACCTGAACAAAAAACTGAACCTACAACTGGAATGATATAATATTCATGAGCACCATGATTCTCATTAGCGTTGCCCGAAATGAACAACTAAATCAAAAAAAATTATCTTCAAAAATAGTCCACTAATAGATGTTTGAAATATAGATATAAAATTTGGGTTTTCTCATTTTAAAATAAGAAACATGTTGTTCCCATTTAAAAACCAAACACATGCCACATACCATTTCCATAATAATTGTTCATTTTATAAATAAAATCAAAAACATAAAATACTTATGCTGGGCTAGAGTAAAACAAGTAAAAAGTGAAAACAAAAAATAAACTAGTTAAATAGAAAGTAAAAAATAAAAGTAAATAATCTAGTAACTATGGGTGATACAAAAAATCCCAATATGACCCCTAACAGTACTCGATTTGGGAACCACCTGATGGCGTATGGTGAAGCCCCAAAGTCTATAACCAACAGGCCGACCTAACTGACCAATACAGTGTGAATGCTCTCATGGCCTAACAAAAAATCCAAAGGTTACCAACCCTTCTAATTTTGGTTTGTCATCAATTATCACTCGATCATCTAAAAGACTCCCAAAAACCTTGGGTGTTTATAATAATATTGTGTAGGTAGGAAGGCCTTTGCATGCCTGACTCTTCCCAATTCACTTGCCAACCCCAAACACGGATGCTTCTTATGCATTCACCCATAATGGTTTACACTAGATAAGATTTCCCCATATATATATATATATATTCATACATGTCAAACATACAAAGGTCCAACTGTTCTGTCACGTCATTCGGTTATCAAACCCACTTTACTAAACACATGGAGTTGTATATCGGGCCTCTATTTTTACATAATCAATTAGCTTATATAAACATGGCACAAGTTCTTCTAAAACAACTCTAAACAATAATTTTTAATTTAAAAAGTCAAATGGTCCCTTATGTTAGATGTTTCGAAGAATTTTCATAAAGGTCTTTATTGATACTATGATCTATTTTGTAGAAACAAACCAAGCATTTCTTTACACCACACACTCAACAAAATATATACACCAAAAGCCAAATGGGCCTATATGCTTGGATTTATTTTCAAACTAATTTATAGAACTGCTTGAAGAGGCCCACATCATTTAGAAAAAAAGAACTACTTATAAAACTAAGGATTCAAGAAAATTACCAACTCAATGAGATGTGAAAAAACATCTACAAATACAATCTGTCCCATTAAACTAACCAATGCCAGAGAAAAAAGTTCCATTAAATGTTTTTACAAGTAAAAGCCACTCTAGATTTCCAATATTACAATTTTCAGATAAAGGCCATTAGTTACAAGCATGTTGTAAAGGTATAATCATGTGAATAAATATAGGCGCATCCAAATATAATTTTTTCAAATATTTCAGTAGGAAAACATTAACATAAGATAACTATGAACAAAATAGAGTTGTGAAACATATTCCAAGATTTATTAAAGAAAATAGAATCATTAAATGGATTAAAACTGGTAGCAAGGGCATGTAAACACCTACATGAAACCAAGGAACTACATCAAGGCTATCTTTAACTCTTTTAACCATCATAAAAACACTACAATTAATAAAATATTATGCTTATAATGGTGTGAAAAACATTTATAAATTAAATTCGAATAATGGAAGGGCATATAGAAAAATATGGATGAGAGAAAAGATGGAAACACCTATGTCAACAATGGTCACATCAATCTTTCAAACTCAAGCAGTAGCTCGCTCTCACGTAAACACTTCAATATGTATATATTTATATCTATAAATGATGTATGTGTTCTCTGTGCCATGACGGAACATGCCACCATAAGATACAAATACATTTACATATCCATACCTAGGAATATGCATGAGGGCCTTCAAAACCAATCTAAACACCCTATGATAAAAACAAATGACTCAAAAACACCTCAAATCCAAAAAAAAATATTTATGCCAAAAAACCCATCAAGACACAATTTAAAAACCAACTCTTCAAAAAAGTTACAAAGTTCACAAGTAAAACCCAAATAACATCTTCACCATTTTTATGAAACAAAACTAATGGAAACACCCTCAAAATAACATCAATTTACTTTAAAAAACATAATTTAAGAATCACACAAAAGACCAATTTTAACCATTTACATCAATTCCAAAACATCAAAAAATTTATATATACAACGATACCATAGGGATTCAAATTATATTTTAAAAATTATCAAAGTAATATTTGGAACTTAAACAAGCATATAATGATAGACACATGTAGATGTAATGCAATAAATGACTCAAAACATATTTTTAACAAAAAAAATAAATTTAAGAAAACTAAAATAAGACAATTAGGGGAATAATGAATCTGTGAAACCACATATCATGAATAAAACTATACCATGGATGATGGAGGTAGACCGAAATGGAGTCAATCTACTTGTCCTTCAGTGACAGATGTTGGAACATGAAAGAACAATAACTTAGGAGGTATTCACATAATGTCAGACATGCCTGAATGCTACGAAACCTTAAAAAAAGGATGATTTGAGCCACATGGTCCCTTCATGCACACTATAGGGGAGCTACGTGTTGAGGAAGATGTGATCACGCTTGTTGTGTGCAATCAAGGAGTCTGTGAATGAGGGGCCCCAAGTAAGGGAAGGCCTCCATAAGAAAGGTGGCTACCAATAAGGTGCTTTCGGTGAGAAAGGTAAATTTCGTAGGAGTCACACGCACCAGTGTAGTTGATAGGGAGGGGAGTCACGACCGTTGGGAGGGTTGGTCGGGGGACGCACGCATTCCAAGGAAGTGGCCGGCCGGAACATGGGTGTCAGTATGATGCTGGTCAAACATGATCAGATCTGGGAGAATTCATGGTCGCCAGTGGTTGTGATCCATAGATGGGGGGAGAGTGGGGTTTGGGACACCACCGGAAGAAGTGTGTGAGGTTCGGGCCATCTTTAGGATGTAGGTCGCGCGAAGGTGGATGACAGGGATCTCTGGAGAGGTGCCTGGCATGATCTAGGTAGGTGTGGCCAGAGGGGGAGAACATCATGTGGGGTGATGGGCACTGGGAAGGGAGGTAGCAGGCACTGTGCGCAGGTAGCATGATAGGAGGCAGGGGCTGGCGAGAAGGATGGGGGCCATAGGCGGTAGATTGTGGAAGAGAGGGGGAGGGGGTGTGCTGGGTGTGCCTCACGCAGAAGTAGGGGGAAAGGGGAGGGGGTGTGCTGGGAAGTCTAGGGTTTGAGAAAAATATTTATTTTATTATAATAGTAATAATAATAATATAATAATAATTATAATACAATAAATACAATAATAATATTTGTAATAATTCTCTTATATATAATAATATATAAACATTATTAATTATTTAGCATGATTTTAATTTATTATTTCATTATTTTTTTATCAATATAAAATTTTATATAACATCATTTTCAATTAACATAATTTATTTATTTAATTTTTTATTTATTTGATATGTTGGGCCACAGTGCATTCACTAGTACAAAAGCATGGTTTCCGCTAACAGTGTGTTGATTGGGCACCGACCCAAGACCCCCCAAAAAAATCAAACATAAAAAATTTAAAATTGGGGCCCAACTAAACCCCATCCAAATGATGCGTGACCACATAAATAATATAAATAAAATAAAATAAATTGGCATTCGAGGTTGGGGTGTGAAAATTTTCTAAATATGTGAATGTTTATTTTTTAAAGAAAAACATACATTTATATAAATTTATTGGGTTTTGAAAAAATCTTTTTTCAATCCTTATTAAAAATTAAAATTTTATTCATAAAAATTATATGATCATTTATATTTAATAAAAAATTATTTAGTGATAATATTTTATCAAAATATTATTGAATTCAAAAATCTATTATGTCATCATAATATAGTTCTCAATTAAATATTAACTAAGAATACGATTTTTTATTTAAAAACAATTTACAAATTAAAAGTGAATATATATTCTTTGTTCTATACAAAATGTAATGCACAAAATCATAATTCTAGGGCCCTGTTTCAGAAATCCTTATAACACTAGAATAAGACCAAATGATTAGGTGGGTTATTGTGACAGACTCCTAGGGTGGCTTAGATAACATTGATGGGGTGTTAATATCTATCAACATCCACTTCTCTCATAGGTGGTTCCATTTGAGATTAATGTGTAGAATCTCGGATTGGGATTGGTCAAGAGAGAGGAATAATGATGCCACATCCTTTTTTATCTATGGAAAATGGGCATAAAAAATATAAATTATACTAGATGATGAATTTACCTCCTTTATCTGAGTAAATTGGAATTTTTAAAGAACCTATATTTATACTAATCATATGATAACAGCTAAACAGATATTTTATCAATAGTAACAATTCATTAATATATTTTAAAATCTAAAAACATAAATCCATGTCAGTGGATATTTTATATAATCATTTTACATAATTATAAATTTTATTATAAAAATTGTAATTTTTATTAGTAAATTTTTGGGTCATCACAAAACGCACCACCTTATCCCATTTGGAAAAATGATAGATGAATTATTGATATATTTTCATGATCAAGTTGTAGACAGGGGATGTTACCCGATGAAATACATTTCTAATGTGGAAAACATATTGTTATATCTAGAAGAGTGCAACAATTATGGGGGTTGGTGGATGAAATTAGAAATTACTTGAAATACATGACAATATTTGAAAACACAATACAATCATATGTAACAGTTGGCCAAAAATATTCAACCCATCTAATTTAATTTGAGTACAAGGTAAATAATTTATGGGTGACACATCATTTGACATAACATTCTTAAATACCATAAAGTATATCTGATTCATTGATGCATCCATGGATTTTTCAATAAAACCCCCACTTAATGAGGAATTACTACATATTTTCACCATAAAAAAAATGAAATTTTATTACAGAAGTAGTATCTATTCTTTCATGACTAGATTTGTTGGGAAGGAACTAAATCCCAAATAATATATTATGGGGGACATTCATTGGTTTATTAAATCATTTAATGATAAATATAAATCATTAGGTCCTAATATAGAGTTATTATCATTAAGTTCTTATATGTTATATATGAAAAGTGGAGATACATAATTCTGTTATAGGATTTGGATAACTATTTCATTCTTTCCAGGGTCTTTAATGTCCAAAAAACATTCTCAAGCATCATCCCAATTATATTGTGGATGTGGGTCATGGTTTAGAGATAGATTTATGTGAAATTTTACCATTAGTTCATGAGAATGAGCATAGGGATCAAATCCTCATTTTTAGTGGCATATTTTCCCTAAACATGTTAAATTATTATCTCTAAATTTCCGTTAAAATGAGTGTATTCTATCAAAAATTGAATATTTAGTTCATTGTAAAAAATAATAGATTAATATTGTTCTTCATTATAAGTGAGTACATATGAAAGAATAAAAAAATATAGAAGTTAGAAGTTGGATTGGGAGATAAAAATGACACCCAAAATGACTCATCTTTCTTATAGTTAAATCACTATTTTTGTGGATTCTATAAATTCAATCCATGTAAATATATCAATTTGGGGTATGGTATGTTATACAAGAAATGATTCTTTATGGATGAGTTTGATATCAATTGGAATATCCTCATTTAGTAGATGTGGTGAAAGTAAATCAAAATACTCTTATCCCTTCAATAATTTCATAGATATAAATTTCACTACAAATTTTTATCATATGAAAATCCAGCTACCCAATCATTATATTATCACTAAGCGATGTAGAATGTATTTGAGTGGGTCGATGATTGACTCATAAAATACATCATGGTATTAATATAATTTCTATTATTTTGAATCAAAAATATCATACCAATAAAATTGTTTTTGATGTCATAATATCGAATCATATTAGTGATTATATTCATAATAAGGCAGTACATGTTTTTTTAGTAATTTCATCTATATTTTATGAAATGATCACACCACGAAATCTATCATTATCTACCACACAGAAGATAAGTGGTTTCCATTCAATCAAAATCATCAGGACATAGAAGAGTAGGAGGTATTACCTGGGGCTTTCAATATATTAATGTCAACCATTATAAAATTTATAATGGATTCTCTTGAAAATAAATCATGTGAAGGGAATTAATTTTTCATATAATGGGGAACCTAATTATTTTATATTGGAAATAATCCCTTGTATTACTCTTAACAGTTGGAGGTTTTATAGTTGGAACATATTAATGATAGACACCATATTATGATGATCAACCTTGATATATTAATGACACCACATGAAACCTATTAGTTTTTATAATATTACCCCTAATATGAATTTGAAGGGGTTCATTTTTAAATTGTGATGACATTAGTTTCTATACACTGCATCATGGTCATTGATGTGAATATTTGTTTTCAATACTAGGCCACTATATCATTAATATAACACACCCTAATCAATCGAAAATAATCATTAATATATTTTTTATAGAACATTAATTTGTTGAAATAATGTATCTCAATCCAAGTGTCATTAACTTTCAATAACAATCCCCATTGGGAGCCTTGATGTATGTTTCCTCCCGGCCTTCATAGATGCTCATAATTTTACTATAACCATAGTATCAATACATGAACGAAATGTTCATATTGATATCTGTCAGGAGAAGCAATAGTTATATGATTGGAAATAGAGAATCCTCTTTTGGTGAAATACCAGTTGAAAACTGATGATTGAATGAAGGCCAATATATTAACATTATTTTCTATGAATATGAAAATGTCATACTTATATTTTAGATATTATAATTCATTAATAATGTTTGGCTACATAAGACTATCATCACCAACATCTTCCATTCAATTGCGATTTTTTCGCCTTCTACTAAATCATTCTTCTAACCAATGTAATCATCATTAATCCCCATATTATGTGTATCTACCTCAAGTTCCAACCTGATCCTCTCAATATAATTCCTATTGAAGGTATCATAATTCAACTTTAGAGGAGAAATATATTTCATTAGATTGATGGGGAGATGGAAATACTTCCATGAAGGTTGACGATCATTATCTATACTATGTTTTTCATGATTTTGGGACATTGAGTTTTTTTAGTCACCTTCACTGAGTGACGGTGGTCCATCATACAGATCCAATCTCTTTTCATACTCATATCCCAATTGAGATATAGGAGAGGGTGATAATTGAGATATATCTCGGAAATTTTTCTAACCTTAGTAGAATTGATATACTATTGGTAGAGATTGAAGATGCAACATGTTGGTATTATAATTTGAATTTTATTTCATGTGTGGATGGGGTCCATGGTTGTCCCATGTTTCCTGATGAATGTTTATGAAAAATTATTCTATATGGATGAGATTACAAATTTTATAATGTTCAAGGCATCTATGATGTGGTATTATGGGGTGTGATTGACATGAAATGTTTCTTGGATCAGACTCAATGACTCATGATTGTTTACAGAAGAATGTATTCATCCCTATGAAAACATTATGGTTTGGTAGAAGAAAACATCAAGAAATGTTTCTTGATGATCTTTTCAGTTGCTGCTTTTTACAGATGATTTCAATCCCATTTGTAATAATATTCTAAAACATACTGAAAAAAATATGTATTGAAAGGGGAGTTGTCACAATGTAACACTTTTAAATTACCATTAATGTAATATTTAAAAAATTAATAATAAGTTGAATGAACTTGAGCATGGTATTGAATTCCTAATATTCCAAAAATTGACATTGAATGAGGTATCATGGATGAAGACCATGAATTTTGGTAAAAACATATTCCCAAATCGGGCCTTCAAAATGATATTTAAAAGGGACATTTTCTAACATTCATCATACCGATGGATGGTTAGATTGGGAATGGATACGTCTAACTCAATACATCCTAGACATTGAAGGGGTTTTATTAGATTAAAATCATCTCCATATCAATTATACATAAGTTCTTACTAAAATATGACATCATTAAACTAGTCACCCTAGTATAGGGATGTACTATTATTATATACTACATTTCAATGATCATGTTTTATAAATAATTTGGTAGGGTGACACTCAAACCTATCATTCTATATTTAGTAAAACTCTATTGTGGGATCATCCTCCAAAAATTCTAAATTACTATAGGGGGATAAAAAATAATAATTAAAAGTTAAATTGAGAGGAAAATTGTGTCCATAATTTAGGATTATATGGGTACAATATAATTTAATATATAATATTAAATTTATATAGTAAGGGACTCCATTTATAAAAGGGGATCAATTATTTGGCTTGATTCCTTGATTTTGATTAATTATATGGTCAAAAAATCTAACCAACACTATGGGAGACCTCTAATCATTCATTGAACTATGCCAACACATTTGGGTCTTGAAACTTTATACTCCAATATGACATGAAATTATTCAGAACTAGATGACTCATGATTTAATTGTTACATATATTTTGGCCATTAGAGATCCTTTTTATGAATCCCAACTACATATATGGCCTCTATTGGAAATATAATAGAATGATATTTTATTCAATGGTATCTTTTCTTACGCCCCAATCAACATCTATGACCTCTATTGAATCATCCTAATTCCAAATTATTTGATATAAATTGAGGCATATAGCTATATTAATTTTACTAAATATAAATTGATTTTTAAAAAGGTGAAATTGAATTAGACATATAGTGGTTCATTATTTGATGATGGAATTGTTTGCTGAGGCAGTTCCCATTATTCCATTTTGTGGGTTTTTGTATTCTAGAATGTATAGTAGGGAAGTTCATATATTCAAAATTTAAGGTAAAAAAATATTTTAGTTTTAACAAACTAAGGGATTGATTCGGGTTCCTCTTACTCCTCCCAGGACTAACCCCTCTACAATTGAACAAATTTTCTCATAGGAAACCCATGTATCAATTCATAAAATTTAATTATTTCTATAGTAATTTTGGAAATAATTTTCCAAATAAATTATTGTAAATGTATGTAATTTTCTATGTCAATTTTTTTCAATGATATGCAACAATTATATTTATTCCCACGATTCTCAATAACATTCTCCCATACACATTCTTCCTCAAGATAAATGATATATAGGTAATTAAACATATATTTGGGTTTTACTAGTTTAATCCCACCCTAATGAATGATATTATATAATTGACCCTTAAAGATAAATAACCATTGAACATTATGTGAAATATTATTATGATAGTTGAACTAATATGGATGATAATTAAGGATAACTTCCATGAATATCATGTTTTTTGGAAATATGAGATTATTTTTTCGATAGATTTAATATAATTTAAAGGGATATTATCAATCAAAAATGAATAATTTTTTCATCAATCGAACTATTTTCAACCTATTTTATCATCCACAGCTGCTGAGGACACTATTTTTCTTGTCACTCTGGTAGAGGAATCACATTATATTTGGTGGCATCTGATGTTTGATATAGAATCAATTATATGATGAGTGTTACAACTATGTATTATTCCTTAAAAATTCAACTCATTCATCTATCTTGTATTGTAGAGACCCAAAGATTGACATACATGGATTTTACATTACATTTTAGGAATACTTAATACATAAAAAAACAGACACCCAAGGACTATAATAGTTTAGTATCTTTGGAAACTCAGAACATAATACTCTAATCATGGTGAACGATCTTTATCATCTCCCATAAAGATATTCCCCTTTTTGTTTTCTAACCTAAAACCATTCTTTATATCCTGGGGAAAAGAAAACATAAAAATGGTGCCCTAGAATTCTCAGTAAGGGTAAAAATGGAGAACATAAAACAGTCCATAAACATTTGAATCTAAAAACATGAACATAAAATATAAACATAAAAATCATGAGTAATGACATAAACCATGGAAGTACATAAAACATAGATCATAAATGAACATTTATCATGATAAAGTAGAATGGGAATAAAACATGTAATTATGGAAAACCATTAATCACATGATATGATTTCCATAGTAGCCAAGGCATTGCTTCCAATACCATCATTGTGGACAAAGTCCATTACTGAACCAGGTTTATTTATAATTCCAGCCCAGTATTACTGAACCAGATTTACTTATCATTCCATCCATGTTTATCTCATGAGATATAAATCGTTACCAAATTCATTATAACAACATATAGGTCCCACCAATCTCATAATGAAATCATTCTTATGTGGGCCACAAAATAAACATAAATCATTCCTCATAACCCAAAAAATAAAATGGGTTTCATAAACATCATCCCATCATAGCATAATCCAAATAAAACAAATAGATATAATCCCATCATAAGAAAAATCAACCCATGTAAATAACAGATACATTATACATGAAACATAATCATACTAAATAAAGTCCTCTTAGATGGGAAATAGTTTTGATAAAACACTTGAAATGAATTCTTGAGGAAAGTATCCTCTCTTCTTCAAATTCTTTTTCCCATCTTAAAATTTCATTCAATTTTAAAAGAAAATATTTTTTTGAAAATAAACATGAAATCATGTAGAGTAAGCTTCATGGAACGAATTCATTAGGAAACCATAATAATCCATTCATGCCGTATAAGTAAATAAAGCATTCTCCTCGTACTTTTGCTGGAAAAGTCAAAAAATACCTCATATGGTAAAACAAAGAAAGATTACTTCTATACCTTGTGGTAAATTTCATAACAAGGTAAAAATGAATTTAAAAATACACGGATGAATTGCAAACATTTTATGAATTTTTTTTGAGAAAACATGGACATGGATGATAAACACAACCACAGAAAATACTTATGAATAAACAATCACATATAAAAAATAGATTAGAATAATTATCACATACCTTATGTCCAATTTCTTGCATATGTGTCTGAGATTCCTATATAGTGGGTTTCAACATATTTTTAACTTATAACAGAACCATAATAATACTTATTATATCATATATGATTCACTTACGTCTTTATATTACACATTCATTTTTCAATTCCATGTTAATACATCGTTTTTTGTATAATCATTTCATTTATCGTACGTGTTTTGACTTGTAATTATTCATATGATTACTCAAATCAGTATTAATTACTTCCATAATGTAAAACACAATTTATATATAATATATATTTAGAATATATATATAATAGATCGATAAATGGAATGAAATACACCGTTCATGGAGATGGTAGGTCGTACGTACGCATGAACGCAATTTTCATTTAATTATTAAATTGAATGGAAGTAAATGACATATATATATACATAAATCTTGTAGAATTATTATGTAATATATATCATGATTACTTATTATATATAATTTATAATCAATCTTTAATGTTTAACATAGAAAATTAATCTCATCGCCTCGCGGAGATGGTAATCCATATGTACGCACGAGGGATGATATCATTCCCATAATTATTGAATGGAATTATAGTGGATGATATAATATCTCAGAATTAATATTATGTTATAATAATCAAATATAGTAATTATTTCCACCATTATACCTATCCAAGTAAGGTGGCGGTGGAAAAACGGATCACACCATGTCGTGGGGACGGTCTTCCGTATGTATGCAAGGGCAGTGATTTCATTTTCCATATGATGGATAGAAGGTGAAATAGGGTTGTTTCATTTTTATAATAACATATCAGTATATTATTTATATTGATGATTTTACTTTATAATGAAACAACTAAATAAGAGGATGTAGAATAAGAAATAAATTTGAATGAATCGGTAATGTATATTACCTCTTCTTTGACGTGTCTCTGCTAAACGTCCTCTTAGGGCACTAATGTTGGTTTTAAAAGAAGAAATGGAACCACAAGTATGATTCTAGGGAAGTTCATAGAGAAATGGATTGGGTTTGGCCGAGCTTGAAGGCTCAAAATGTTGTGAAGATGAGAGGGAGGACGTGTGCTTTTATAAGGGAGGAGATGGGAACTTTTGTAAACCTCTAAAATATTAATTTATAATAAACACGACCCCCACAAAAGAAACTTCCAAAATGGCTCAAATTCAATGATGGCATGAGATAGGGTTGTAATATCATCATCAGCTAAAATTTTTACTTGTTGGGAATTTATGTTAAACCTTATCAACTTGATTTATCCTTATTTAATCTATTTAATTTTATTTGTGGTAAAAGTATTCTAGATTTGAAATTGTTATAAATAATTACTTATGTGTTGAGAATTTTCCATAATTGGATAAGTAATGAAATTTTTCACCATATATATTTCAATTTATAATTTTTAAATATTATTGTGATTTTTTAGCAAATTAAAAATATTTTATTTTTATAAAAAAAACAATAGTGTCAATTTTGACACTATTGATTTATTTATATTTAAATAAAATCCGCACAGAGGATATATTTGAACAAAAATAATTAATATATTCATAACATGTCATATTTATCTAGAAAATTCATGGAACACATAAAATAGTTTATAAAATATTTAGTTTAATATTTTTAAAACCATTTATTTGATATTTCAATCAATAAAAAAATTTCTACATTACAATTGTGTCACCATTAATGATAATTATTTAATACCTAAAAATTATAAATAAATTCAATTGATGTATATAATTTTATTATATTTTTGGTGAATATTTATGTTCAATGTTTTATGAATTTTATCACTAAATTAAAATTATTACACTTATAAGATATAAGAGAGTGACATGTTGTCACTTTCTTTGGATTTAATAATAATTACATCATTTTCATGGTAAAAATACCATGAAATGAATATATTCTGCCCATTAGGTGATATGGGTCGATTTATATTCATCCAATAAAATTTTGGCAGTTGTTAGGGTATTTTTATAATCTTATTTTTACCCTTAATTACACGATTTACCTTTACCTATAGTAAATAAAATTTACCGTAGTTACAATTTATAATGTATAAAAATAAAAAGTATCCTATTAACAAAATTTGGACCTAATGATTCCAAATATGGAATCCATTTTTCCAAATTCAAATCATAGAAGTTGTATTATTTAATTTACAATTAATCCCACTATTGAGAAAACGGGTTTTAAAAGTTAAAACATTGCAAAAGATTGAATTGTATTTTACATATGAATTAAAGGTAAAATTAATGATAATGACTTCAAATATATTAAATTGTAAAAATATATTATAATTATACTTTAAAACCATTAAATATTATAATTTATCCATAAAAATTATCCTCATGAAAAAATTTGATTTTAATTAAAATTTAGCGTGTTTTTACTATTCATCAAAATATGAACGTTATCAGAAAAATATTATAAAATTATCCAAATTAAATTTTTATATACATATTGAAATTAATAAGTTTATTTTGTCAAATTGAACTAATGAACGTGTTAAAAATAGATTTAAATTGGTTGCGCCATCAATAGGCGGCAAATCTTCATTTTTTGAAAAATACTAATTTTAACCGAAAAATTTATTTTCTTCTCATAAAATGTTCTAGAATATGTCTAAAATGAATGATAATGTTATAAAATAGAGAATTCAGTTTATAATAATCATAAAAACTAGTTGATAAGAACAATATATCGTTGTTTAGTGAAAGTCTGTATTGCGTACAACACACGCTATTGAGAAATTTCCCTCTTTTGTGTAACATTATACATGAATAGTGTCTGCGTATACTAAAAGAAAATATGGTGTTGTGTATAGAACATTCTAATATGGATGTATCATACAACACAAGACATCAATGAAATTAAAAATAATATTTCTCATAAAATCTCGTGGTGTTACATTCTACCCTCTTTAAAATGAATTTCGCCCTCAAAGTTCGTCTGGATTATTAATGGTTTACTACTTGAAAGATTATTTCATAGAAACTCACATCATAAAAAGGAATACAAAAACATAATTTTAAAAACTCATGTATGAAATGTAATGGTTACCCAAATTAACTCAACATTGGGTTTCCACATAGGATAACATAGGTGAAAATATGGATATGGAAGAGAAATCTAACCATCATGTTCTGTTGGAGAGTGGTTGAGAACATGGCTGTGAAAAATCCAACAATAAAAAAGCCATAAATTTGTGATGATCAATGATACTATCTAATTCATCAGATATGAGAGTAATAGTACAATGTTTTTGTTTTTCAATATCATTTCTTTAAAGTTAAAGAATTTTAATTTGAATAAATACATACTTGATTTTGGTACAAGCTCACCGTTTATCATTCCATGAACAATTTCAACTTCGTATCATAATGAAATAATGTTGAATTTGTCATTTTTGAAGTGTTAGCAGATCATGTGATAGAATGATCGGTCATTCAATTTATCTTAAACAAAAGGTTAGGAAAAGTTATTAAATATACATAAGTCCATCTATGGTGATATTAATCATATATGGCTCCAAAAAATGGACCTATAAATCAAATATCATACCATAAAATAAAACTAATTTATACAAACTAGGGACTTCATATAGGCTGGTGTTAGGCCAGATACTTTTGTCGCAATTCTATTATGGTTTCGATTCCCGCATCCTTGTCTGACGCGATAGGTTGTTGCCCGTCCTACGGGTTTTCCTTTTTCTAAAACTATAATATTATAAAAATTCAGATATAATATCTATATTTTCTAGACTTAAACAATAATATTTAATGTCTTACATAATCCATTCCCACATATAGGCTTATCGAAAATACTTCTATCCAATATCATAGTAAAAAAGAAAACAATTACAAGAAAGTTCATCTACAAAGCATGTGAATACCATCACTTATACCCCATATATCATAAGATATACCTTATTGATCACATTCCAAACATGTGAATACCTTAATCATTAATTACCATATAACCTTATTGAAAACATTAATGCTTTCCAAAGTTAATTATTTCCACATAACAAAATCCCAATATTTCTATATACTCAAACCATGATGTCACTTTGTCCTAATATTAGTTATAAGGTCATTAATACAATCAAGCATATAATTTTCTCTGTATCCCTTCATTATCCACATATAATCATCATTAAAAAACTATTTCAATAACTTTTCATGGTTACTGGTACCATACAATTATTGAAAACCAATACATAGATATTATAATATTCCATAATACTATACATGATATTTCCACAACAATATTTTGGAATCCCGTTATATATAAAATTATTCATTCCACCACCTCAATGTCATATTCAAAATCACCAATAGTGACGCATGTGACTTCCCTTTGTCCTTTACCTTAAGCGATTTTTTATGTTGATCTTCATTAACCATTGGATTAGGTCATTGGTTAGCAGAATTCTCCATTTCTATGCACTTGTATCGTTGATGTGTCGGTGGTAAATTCTCTGAAGTCATTTCTCTATTCACCTCATTAGCTATATTTTTTCCATTACTTTGACAGTCGTCTACTCGATGTCCATCTTTTTCCACACATAAAACATTTTCTAGTCCCTTTGTGACAATCTCTACTATGATTCATTCCACACATTGAGCATAAAAAAACATTTGTCTTCTTTTCACCATTTTTTAGATAATTTTCCTTGAACTCCATCTTTCGTTTTGTGAAAAAACCATGAGATGGATTTGTAACACCAACTTCCAATTCTACCTTGATATCACAATGCACAATTTCATCATAGCCACTAAAGTCTCTTATCAGTAATGTCGTTCAAATATTTGGTTTTAAGCCACTAAATAATCAATCAACTTTACATTTAGGTTAGATGATAATGCCAGATTCATACATTGAAAGCCTTGTAAAATCCACCTTGTATATACCAATAGATTCATAAACCTTTTTATTAAGCTCAAGGAACTCCTTTTCCATCATTTTTTGAAGAATATGAGGGAAGTACTAATGGAAAAAAAAAGTTTGTGAACTCGTCTTATTCCATGGATTCAATTTCATCTTGAGGCCATGTATTATTAATGAGAGTCCACCACTTGTCTGCTTCACCTTCTAAATGTAAAATATCCAAAATAAATTTTTCATGTTCTGAACAGAGATTTATAGAAAATTAGTTTTCAATGGTACCAGTTAATTCATCAGAAATAAGTGTATCAAAAGACCCACTAAAAGAAGGTGGGTGTTGTCTCATGAAAGACTCAATAGTATATTGTTCCTTTCTATGCGCATTTGGAAGTCCATAATGATTCATAGCTTGTGTAAGTATATCAATTTTACTTTTCACTCCATTTCTCATAACATTTGTTTGTTCAGAAGGAAAATCATTGCATTTTCCAGTGCATTGATCATTTACACGGTTCCTTCGGGTTCTAGCCATTATATAAAACCCAAAAAGAACAGCATGAGAGAAAAAAATATTAATAGGAAAACAATATAATCATGGGGAGTACATTCAATCTCTATCATCTTAGGTTTAATCCTAGGTTATTCATGATCATTATCATAATTCTAGGACTATATCCTACACTTATACTTAACCTTATGGACATCCTTATACATACCTTGGAAATATCTCTAGGGATCTCACTAAATATTTCGCATCATAGTTTCAAAATGATAACTAAACCTTTTATCTGAGACCAATTGTAGAGACCCAATGCTTGACATACATTAACGTTAAATTACATTTGCGGAATACTTTATACATAACAAAAAACAGACACCCAAGGACTGTAATAGTTTAGTGTCTCTGGAAACTCAGAACATAATCATCTTATAATGGTGAAAGTTCTTCAACATCTCCCATAATGATCGTACACTTTTTTTCTTACCTAAAACCATTATTTATATCCTAGGTAAAATAAAACATAAAAAGGGTTATCTAAAATGCTCATTATGGTTAATCATAGTGAACATAAAACAATCCATAAACATTTGAACAAAAAAACATGAACATAAAATCTAAACATCATAATATTTTGTAATGAAATAAAACATGGAAGTACATACTATAATGCCCCGACCTTAAACCTTACTTAATCTTGAGTTATTACAAGATTACACATTGAGTATCTTTTCAGGTTTAGAGTTTTAGAGAATTAGAGCATAAAACATGCATTACATTCCACATATAAACAAAGTGGTTACATAAAGATAGTATTCTTTTTTCCCATCACGGGAAACATATTTACAATAAAACATGGATTCATTCTTGACACATCCTTGACACTATCATCATATCATGTACCTTTCCCTTGACCTGTGAAAAACATTTCATAAAACTTGGGATGAGCATAAAAATCTTAGTATGGGTTATAAAAATATGGAAAGGAAACATAAGTTAATATATACATAATAATGAAATCATACTTTACCCATAAAACATAATCACTTTAACATACCTCATAAAATCATGAATAAATCATAGAAATCATAAGACATAAAGGTAACATGAGGCATTCATATCATTCTTCCGTAGGGAGTAACCCTCTTGGTTACGTTTGGAATAACCATCATAGTATATTCCTTAAATCTCATTGGAGAAACCTTAACGTTTCACTACTTCGCATTACCCAATGCATTGGAGAGCTATATCAGGCTCACCCGCCCTTAGTTTATCACGGAACCACCCGTCTTCATAATAATTCCCATGAACCATAACATAATCGTATTAAATAAAACATACATAAAGGAAACATAACATTTCCACATTTCAACCACAAGATATCAATAAAACACATTGATATAATAAAAAAATTATGAAAACCATTTTCAATACCAAAATAAAAGAAATGTAAAACAGGGTTTTTATATTTCTTTTTAAAAAAACGGTATGGCTTGTAGAGGAATCCGAAACTCAAATAATGGTCACAGCGGCGGAGAAGTCGTTGTCTCCGCATATGTACGACAGAATCATTCCCTTTTTTTGTTTAGTAAAACGCTTCGTATAAAAAAGATTCCTTTTGGATAAACGTAAAAGTCAAAGGGGTTTATACACCGTATAAAAGAAGGTTGTGTATAAAAAAAATGCCTCAATAAAAGGAGATTGAGACGAAGTCCCATTCCCCGGGTCCGACTTGACTCGGTCGTTCTTTAATCTCCTGAATAATAAACATGAGTTAATTTCTACTTGTTTAAGAACCTTTTTAAAGTTCATTATTCCTTTTATATCACTTATTGCCATTTAATGAACACTATCTAATTATTTAAGTTAATAACGGTCGTTTTAACGATCATTAGTACTTGAGTAAAAAATAAACCTTTTATAATTACAAGTTGTTCATGTATGCATTATATCCAAAATTTTATTCATGAATGAGATATCATATATATCATATATATCCAGTACATTCATGCATTTATAATATTACATATCATTTAGAGGAATGAAATGAAATGCACCATTCATGGAGACGGTAAACCGTACATACGCATGAATGCTGCTTCCATTTCAATTTCGTATTTTATGAAATGGAATCATAATGATATAATAGTATATTATAATTCCAGTTTAATATCATATATAATATCATAACTCCATCCTTTATACGTCCAAAATATGGTATTAACGAATCATATCACTTTGAGGGGGCGGTAGTCCGCACATCCTTAAATGAAGTTATCGTGTTTAACCATAATGGAAACCATAAAGTTATGCCCAAAATGAAAAATAGAGAATCTTAAGGAAAACATAAAAATATTATATATCATATATAAATATATTGTCATCTTAATGTCCACCTTTGAAGGTGTTAAAAGAATGTTGAACAATCATCGTTTCGGGAGGCAGAAATTCGCCATCCACGGAAACAGAATGTTCTTTAACCATTTGACGAAGGAGTGTCTAAGTGTAGCTCGAATAATTCTTATAACAACATCATATTATATTGAATATACTATATTTGTTACAAAATAAATGGATAAAAATAGTTTAGGGTGTTGGAGAAGCAAAATAAAACAAAAGGACTCAAGTGAAAACATTACCTTAAAATCGGGTAACTCCGTTTGGTTTGAGCTCAAAGAGTTCATTGGGAAGACATCTACCCAAAGTTAGGCCTCAAAGAGTAATAGAGGGAAGGGTAGAGACAAAATGGGAAGGGGTTTTCCGAGCCAAAGGCTTTGGAAGTGTGGGTAATGAGGTAGAGGTGGGGGCATTTTATAAGAGGAGAGGAGGGGAACTCATGGAAAGTAAAGAAATGTTACTTTATTTTAAAATTAGTTTCGGATTAGAAAGGTCCGAAATTAATATAATTCGAGGTTAAGGTGATAAGGGTTCGAAATCAACCCATCCAATAGGTTTTGGAAATGTTTAGGTCATATATTGTACATTTTCATTTCATTTTATTTAAATATGTTATTAATGAGGTAATCGCTGCATCATAATGATGTCATAAATAATTTAAATGATTTAATGTCTAAAATTTTTAAAAGAAATTCTATGATTTAGGAAATTTTTTTATCTTTCCAATGACTATTTATAAAAAAATTCTGACCTGTATAACCCCATGTAAAAATTGTTTTAGTAAAATAACTCATGTTTGTGTCAATTTTACTTTTACATTAAATAAAAAGTTATTTATGTCATTTCCCAACCAAAGTGGATCCATGGGCTCCCCAAGTTGACCCATGGATTGTGTTGGTCGGCCATGACACATACAATAAGGGTAGGACATGTGTCTAGGTATTTTCATTTTATTATAATAACAGTTTTTCCTTAAATTGCACTAATTACCTCTAATTGCGATTAAAAACATAAAACTTACTATTCACAAAAAAATTATTTTAATCCCATTAGACCAAATTTTACTTCTTAATGAAAACCATGTATATCAGATTTTTGAAAATCAAATCACATAAGTGGCAATGTTTCATTTAAATAGAAAATCAGTTTCTTTAACTACCACTTAGTGGTTTCACTATTCATCAAAAATTGAAGTTTTTCAGAAAAATACCAAAACATCACCCTAAGCTATTTTTGATATTCTGATTTCAAAAATTATATCTATTTTACAAAATTCAAATCATATATGTTACATTAATTAATTTAATAATTAATTCCCGATGTCATGACAAATAGCGTGTTTTTATGAAACAATAATTATCAAAAGATTGACACCAATTTATGTCCAATTTCAAAGTGAAATTGATTCCAATGACCACCATTGGATTAAACGGTAATTATATATTCTAATTCCAATTCAAAACAAATTCAAAATATAATATAATCATATAAATAAATTAGATTAAAAAGAGGTTTTGAATTAAAATACAACATTTTCACTATTCATTAAAAAATGAACTTTATCGGAAAAATACCCAAAATTCACACAAAGTAAATTTTGATGTCCCAATCATAAATAATAAGTTTATTTTGACATACATAGCTTATAAAATTTTCAATAGATAGATTTCAAAATGGTTTTCCATCAAAAGGCTGTAAAATAATCTTTTAAAAATATTAGTGTATTCCATGCTTAAGATTGGATTTATTTTCATTTTAAGCCTCTAAAACACTATATAATTCATTAATATAAATAGATAAAAATATCTATTATTCATTACTTACATGGGATGTTATATCATTCCCCCATTTAGAAAATTGTGTCCCCGCAATTTATTTACCTATCGAATAAATGGGGGTGCTTATCCCTCATTACATTTTCAGATTCCCATGTTGCCTCTTCCATCATGTGGTTTTTCCACAAAACCTTTACCTGATTAATCACCTTATTCCATAACACTTGCTACATGTGGTCAATAATCTGGACCGGTTGTTCCTCATAAGATAGGTTCTCTTCCAGTTGAACTACCTCTGGACTTAAAACATGAGATGGATCTGGCATATACTTTCTTAACATCGAAACGTGAAAAGCATTGTGTACCTGAAATAAACTCGAAGGTAAAGCCACTCGGTAAGCAACTAATCCAACTCTCTCCATAATTTCATATGGTCCAATGAACCTTGGACTCAGCTTTCCTTGCTTACCAAATCGCATCACACTTTTCCATGGTGATACTTTGAGAAAAACAAGATCACCTACCTCAAAAGAGAGATCCTTCCTCCTGTTGTCCGCATAACTCTTCTGCCTACTCTGAGCTGTTCTCAGGTGTTTCTGAATCAGCTAAACTTTTTCTGCCAACTCCTCTACTAATTCTGGTCCCATTAACTTCCTTTCACCCACTTCATCCTAGAAAGCTGTAGTACGACACTGCTTCCCATATAATGCCTGAAATGGTGCCATCTGTATACTGGAATGAAAACTATTATCATTTGAAAATTCAACCAAAGAAAGATGTTGGTCCCAACTTCCATGATAATCCATAGAGCAATAGTGTAGCATATCCTCCGATGTCAAAATTGTTCATTCTGACTGCCCATCTGATTTAGGATGAAATATTGTACTAAAATTTAATTCTATACCCAGCGGCTTCTAAAGGCCTTTCCAAAAGTTTGAAGTGAACCTGGGATCATGGTCAGATACAATGGAGAGAGGAACTCCATGTAACCTAACTGTCTCTTTAAGATACAAACTGTAAATTTGATCTCGGGAAAAAGTATATCGTATAGAAAATAAATGAGCATATTTAGTCAAGCGAACAACAATAACCCCGATTGCATTGTTACGTCGAGATGTCTTCGGTAATCCCACAACAAAGTCCATGGATATATTCTCCCATTTCCACTCTGGCACCGGTAAAGGCTGAAGCATCCCTTTCGGTAACTACCATTCTGCTTTAACCTGCTGACAAGTCAAACACTTCAGAGTAAAATCAGCAATATCTCTTTTCATTCCATCCCACCAGTAATACTCTCACAGATTTCTATACATCTTAGTACTACCAGGATGAACTAAAAATTGAGAACTATGAGCTTCACATAATAAGACCTCTTCAACTGTGAATCACAAGGCACACACAATCACTTCCCAAATCTCAAAACTCAATCATTATCAATATTGAATTCAGGAAACTTACCATTCTGAACCAGCTCTACCTTTTTCTGCAACTCACTATCTTGCTTCTGTGCTTGCTTGATTCTGTCTGATAGAGAAGATTTCACTGATACCTGAAATAAAACAGAAGGACATCCTGCACCGACAACTTCTATGCCAATGTTCATCAAATCCTTAACCAAAGGATAGCCATCCAAACACAACATTGTTAATGAAGCATTACTTTTTCTACTCAAAGAATTGGCCACTTTATTTGCTTTTCCCGGATGGTAGTGAATTGTACAATCATAATCCTTGATTAATTCTTGCCATATCATTTGTCTCGTGTTCAATTCTTTCTGAGTGAATATATACTTTAATCATTTGTGATCGGTATATATTTCACAATTTACTCCATACAAATGATGCCTCCAAATTTTTATAGTGAAAACAACAGCAACTAATTCCAAATCATGTGTAGGGTAATTTACCTCATGAGTTTTCAACTGTCGTGAAGCAAAAGCAATTACCTGATTATTCTGCATTAGGACACAACCAAGTCCTTTCAATGAAGCATCACTGTAGATAACAAACTCACCATTCCTAGAAGGTAGTTCCAAAACTGGAGCATTCACCAATATTCTTTTCAACTCCTGAAAACAATCATCACATTCTTTTGTCCAGATAATCTTAACACACTTCCGAGTTAGCTTAGTCATTGGAATAGATAACTGTGAAAAATTTCTAACAAATTTTCGGTAATAGCCTTCCAAACCAAGGAAGCTACGAATCTCTGTTACATTTGTGGGTCTTGTCCATTCTTCAACAACCTTTGTTTTTGTAGGATCCACAGTTATACCATCTTTAGAAACAATATGACCAAGGAAAGAAATTTGTTGCAACCAAAACTCACACTTGCTGAATTTCCCATAAAATTTCCTTTCTTTTAAGGTTTGCAAAATAAAACTTAAATGTCTTTCATGATCCTCTTTACTTTTAGAAAACAACAAAATATCATCAATGAAAACCACCACAAACTTATCCAAGAACTCATGGAAAATTCTATTCATTATTTCCATGAATACAGTAGGTGAATTGGTTAGCCCAAAAAGAATTACTACAAATTCATAATGGACATATCTTGTACGAAACGCAGTCTTCAGAACATCTGCTTCCTTTACCTTCAGCTGATGGTACGCCGATCTCAGGTCAATCATTGAAAAATACTGAACTCCCTGGAGCTGATCAAGCAAATAATCGATATGAGGCAATGGATATTTGTTCTTAATAGTGATGTTATTCATGTTTCTATAATCAATGAAAAGTCTCATATAACCATTGTTCTTTTTAAGAAACAAAACAGGAGCACCCCATGGTGATGTGCTAGGTCTAATGAAACCTTTCTCTAATAAATCTTGCAATTGCTCCTTTAACTCTAAAAGTTCAATTTGATCCATTCGATAAGTGGGTTTCGAAATTGGCTTAGCATCATGTACTAAGTCAACACTGAATTCAACTTCCCAATCTGGTCTTATTCCAGGCAACTCATCAGGAAAAACATCAGGATACTCATTTACCATTGGCACATCATTAATCTGAACAGTTCCTTTATTTTCAACAATATGTTCAAGTTAACATTCATTTCCATATTTTACAAGTTTCTCAGCCTCTTGATATGTTATCAACAGTAAGGGTTCATTCTTGTACACAAACTAAAAGTCTTTCTGAAAAGAAACTTCTTTAGCTATACAGTCAATATTAGCATGGTAAATATAGATCCAATCCATACCCAAGATAACATCAAACTCAACTAGAGGTAGAACAATAAGGTTTGCAAGTAAGTTCTTTCCACAGATAAGGATATGAAGATTATTATAAATTCTTTTTGCCTCAACATTTCCCCCAGGTGTTTTTACCAGAAGTTCCGAAGTCATTTCTTGAGATGTTATTCCTGTTTTACAAGAAAAGGTTTCAGAGATGAATGAATGTGTAGACCCCGAATCATACAACACACTCGCATAATCTAAAAAAAATAAAGTACCTGATACAACTTCATTTGATGGCCCAACATATGCTAAAGTAGTTGCAAAGAATTTCACCACCCCTTTCTCCTTGTAGTCTATATGCTTCCCATCACTCGAGCTCTTTGTCGGACACTCGTTTTCATAGTGACCCATCTCATGGAACGTAAATCATTTCACTAACTGTAAATCAAATTTGAATTTACCATCACCTTGATCTTTTTCAGTGCAATCATGAGCCTTGTGTCCCATCTTAACACATTAGTAGCACTTTCCAGAATTCAGAAGACATTCCCCGGCAGGCCTTTTTCCACATTTATCACAAACTGGAAACTTAGATTTCTTACCATTAGACTTTTTTGAAGAATTCTTCCCTTTCTCCTGCCACCTCAGTCTCTTCTTATGTTGGTTGTTATAGAAAACTTGATCATAGGAAAACTCCATTTCCACCTTCTCAGCACATCGAACTGGCTTTTCATAACTTTTAAACTCACAAGAAGCTAATGCCCTTCGATTGTTTGGATTTATTCCTGAGTAAAAATGATTGATTTTACTATCAAGGTCTCGGATAAAATTTGGAGCATACCTTTCCAATCGAGTGAACCTTTCTTCATAGGCAGCCACTGAGTCTTCCTCTTGCTTCAATTACAAGAATTTATTTTCCATCCTAAGTCGAATAGCCTTAGGAAAATACATCTCAAGAAACAGACCTTTGAATTCATCCCAGTCAAGAGCATCAATCTCATCGGCGTCCTTGATATTTTTTACCATCGACCACCACTGATCTGCTTCACCCTCCAAACGGTAAATAGCAAGACTAACCTTTTGATTGTCTAAACAACCCATGACATCGAAAATCTTCTCCAATGCTCTAATCCACCCTTCACCTAACACAGGGTCAGATGATCCAACAAACTATTCAGTTCCAATTCCAACCATCTCCTGATGCTGATTAGGAAGGTTATTTCTTTCTGCATTCCTTCCTAGCACTGCTTCCCTGTTTCCTCTGCAGAAAACCATTCTGAACAAACATGTCTTAGATGACGCAACATGGAAATCTTCAAATTCTATATCATTTCAATTTGACCATAAAAAAATATTTTTGGATAATCATTTAATAGAATTATAACTCCTAAAGTTATCTAAACCGACCTCTGATACCAACTATAAGGCCCCGACCTTAAACCTTACTTAATCTTGAGTTATTACAAGATTAAACATTGAAGATATTTTCGGGTTTAGAGGTTTAGAGAATTAGATCATAAAACTTGCAATACATTCCACATATAAACAAAGTGTTTACATAAAGATAGAATTATTTTTACCCATCAATGTAAACATATTTAAAATAAAACATGGATTCATTCTTGACACTTCCTTGACACTATCATCATATCATGTACCTTTCCCTTGACATATGAAAAACATTTCAAAAAAACATGGGATGAGCATAAAAAGCTCCGTATGGGTTATAAAAATATGGAAAGGAAACATAAGTTCATATATACATAATAATGAAATCATACTTTACCCATAAAACATATGAACTTTAACATACCTCATCAAATCATTAATAAATCATAGAAATCATAAGACATAAAGGTAACTTGAGGCATTCATAACATTCTTACGCACGGAGTAACCCTCTTAGTTATGTTTGGAATAACCATCACATTATATTCCCTAAATCTTTTCAGAGAAACCTTAACGTTTCACTCATTCGTGTTACCCAATGCAATGGAGAGCTATATCAGTCTCACCTGCCATTATTTTATCATGGAACCACCCATCCTCATAATAATGCCCATGAACCATAAAATAATCGTATTACATAAAACATACTGAAAGGAAACATAACATTTCCACATTTCAATCATAATATATCAATAAAACACATTGATATAATAAAAACATTATGAAAACCATTTTCAATACCAAAATAAAATAAAAGTAAAATAGGGTATTTATTTTTCTTTTAGAAAAATGGTATGGGTTGTAGAGGAAGCCGAAACTCAAATAATGGTCACTGTGGCAGAGAAGTCGTTGTCACCGCATAAGTATGACAGAAACATTCCCTTTTGACGTTTAGTAAAACGCTTCATATAAAAATATTCATTTTGGGTAAACGTAAAAGTCAAAGGGTTATATACATCATATAAAAGATGGTTGTGTATAAAACAAAATATGCCTCAATGAAAGGTGATTGAGACGAAGTCCCGTACCTCGGGTCCAAATTGACACGGTCGTTCGTTAATCTCCTGAATAATAAACTTGAGTTAATTTCTACTTGTTTAAGAACCTTTTTCAAGTTCATTATTCCTTTTATATCACTTATTTCCATTTTATTAACACTATGTAATTATTTAAGTTAATAATGGTCGTTTTAATGATCATTGGTACTTGAGTTAAAAATAAACCCTTTATAATTACAAGTTGTTCATGTATCCATTATATCCAAAATGGTATTCATGATGTAGATATCATATATATCATATATATCCAGTACATGAATGCATTTATAATATTATATAACATTTAGAGGTATGAAATGAAATGCACCGTTCATGGAGACGGTAAGCCGTACGTACACATAAACGCTGCTTCCATTTCTATTTCGTATTTTATGAAATGGAAACCTAATGATATAAAGGTATATTATAATTCCAGTTTAATATCATATATAATATCATAACTCCATCCTTTATACGTCCCACATATGGTATTAACGAATCAAATCACTTTGAAGGGGCGGTAGTCCGCACTTCGTTAAATGAAGATACCGCGTTTACCCATAATGGAAACCATAAAGTTAGGCCCAAAATGAAAAATACATAAGCTTAAGGAAAACATAAACATATTATATATCATATATAAATATAGTGTCATCTTAATGGCAACCTTTGATGGTGTTAAAAGAATGTTGAACAATCCTCATTTCGGGAGGATGAAATTCGCCATCCACGGAAACAGTATGTTCTTTAACCATTAGATGTAGGTGTGTGTATGTGTATCTCGAATATTTCTTATAACAACATCCTAGTATATTTAATATACTAGAGTTGTTACAAATTAAATAGATAAAAAGATTTTAGGGGGTTGGAGATGAAAAATAAAACAAAAGGACTCAAGTTAATACATTACCTTAAAATTGGGTAACTCTCTTTGGTTTGAGCTCAAAGGCTTCTTTGGGAAGACTTATTCCCAAAGTGAGGCTTCAAGGATTAATACATGGAAGAGGAGAGACAAAATGGGCAGGGGTTGGCCGAGCCAAAGTCTTTGGAAGTGTTGGTAAGGAGTTAGAGGTGGGGGCCTTTTATAAGAGGAGAGGAGGGGCATTCTTGGAAAGTAAAGAAATGTTACTTTATTTTAAAATGAGTTTTGGATTAGAAAGGTCCCACATTAATATAATTCGAGGTTAATGTTATAAGGGTTATAAATCCACCCATACAATAGGTTTTGTACATGTGTATGTCATAGATTTTACATTATCATTTTATTTTATTTAAATCTGTTATTAATGAGGTAATCGCTGCATCATCATGATGTCATAAATAAATTAATTTATTTAATGTATAAAAATTATAAAAGAAATACTATGATGTAGGAAATTTTTTTATATTTCCAATAACTATTTATAATCCAAATTATGACTTGTATAACACCATGTAACAATTGTTTTAGTAAAATAACTCATGTTTGTGTCATTTTTACTTTTACATTAAATAAAAAGTTATTTATGGCATTTCCCAACCAAAGTGGCTCCATGGTGTCCCCATGTTGACCCATGTATTTTCCTGGTCATCTATGACACATCCATTAAGGTTAGGACATGTGTCTAGGTAATTTCATTTTATTATAATGTCATTTTTTCGTTAAATTGCACAAATTACCTCTAAACACGATTGAAAACATAAAAGTTACTATTCACCAAAAAAATTATTTTAATCTCATTAAACCACATTTTACTTCTTAATAACATCCATGTATGTCGGATTTTTTAAAATCGAATCACAGAAGTGGCAAAATTTCATTTAAAAGGAAAATCAGTTTCTTTAACTATAACTTAGTGGTTTCACTATTAATCAAAAATTGAAGTTTTTCAGAAAAATACCAAAACTTCACCCTAAGTTATATTTGATAATCTGAATTCAAAACGGATTTCTATTTTACAAAATTAAAATCATATAAGTTATATTAATTAATTTAATAATTAATTCCCATTTTCATGACAAATTGCATGTTTTTATGAAACAATAAGTATCAAAAGATTGACCCCAGTTTAAGTCCAATATCAAAGTGAAATTGATTCCAATGACCACCATTAGATTAAATGGTAAAAATATAATCTAATTCCACTTCAAAACCAATTCAAATGATAATCTAATCATATAAATAAATTATATTAAAAAGGGGTTTTGAATTAAAATACAACATTTTCACTATTCATTAAAAAAATGAACTTTATCGGAAAATTACCAAAAATTCAGAAAAACTAAATTTTGATGTCCCAATCATAATAATAAGTTTATTTTGACAAACATAGATTATAAAATTGTGAAAATATAGATTTAAAAATGGTTTTCCATCAAAAGGTAGTAAAACAATCTTTTAAAAATATTAGTGTATTCCATGCTTAAGATTGGATTTATTTACATTTTAAGCCTATAAAACACTATATAATTCATTAATAGACAATGATAAAAATATCTATTATTCATTACTTACTTTGGATGTTACACATATGAAATAGATCATAAAGGAACATTTATCATGATAATGTAGCATGGAAATAAAACATGTAACTGTGGAAAACCATTAAGCACATGAAATGATTTCTATAGTGGCCAAGCTATTTCTTCCAAGACCATCATAGTGGACAGAGTCCATTACTAATCTCGGTTTACTTGCCATTCCAGCCCTGTATTACAGAACCAGATTTACATTCTGTTTTATCCATGTTTATCTCATGAGGTATAAATCTTTACCCAATGCATTGTAGAGAGATATAGGACCCACCCATCTCATAATGAAATCATTCTTACGTGTTCCACAAAATAAATATAAATTATTCAACATAACCCAATAAATAAAATATATTTCATAAACATCATCCCATCATAACATAATTCATATAAAACAAATGGATATCATTTCATCAAATAAAATTGAACCCATTATATAATATAGAAATTATTCATGAAACATAATCATACTAAATAATGTTCTCTTATAGGGGAAATTGTTTTGATAAAACACTAGAAATAAATTCTTGAGGAAAATATCTTTTCTTCATCAAAATATGTTTTTATTCTCAAATTTTCATTGAATTTTCAAAGAAAATAACTTTGTTGAAAATAAAAATGAAATATTGTATAGGAAGCTTTATGGAACGAAGGCGTTATGAAACTGTAAAAATACATTCATTATGTATACGTAAAAGAACATTCTCCTCATACTATTTTTGGAAAAGTCAAAAAATACCTTGTATTGTAAACAAAAGAACAATTCCTTCTATACATTGTGGTAAATGTTATAATAGGGTAAAAATGACTTCAAACATATATGGAAGAATAGTAAACATTTTATGAAAATTTTTTGATAAAACATTTACATGGATGATAATCATAACCCTATTAAATAATTACCAATAAACAATCCCAAATGAAAACGAGATTGGAATAATTATCCTATAGCTTATGTCCAATTTCTTCTATATGTATCTGAGACTATTTTATGGTGGGTTTATACATATTATTAACTTATAATAGAACAATAATAATATTCATTATTTCATATATTATTCACTTATGACTTTATATTACCCTTTCATTTGTCAATTCCATGTTAAAACAATGTTTTGGGTATAATCATTTTATTTATCGTACGTGTTTTGAATTGAAATTATTCATATGATTACTTATATTGTGATTAATTACTTCCAGAATGTATAAAATGATCTATATATAATATATATTTAGTATATATATATATAATATATCGATAAATGGAATGAAATACACCGTTCATGGAGACGGTAGGCCGTATGTACGCATGAACGATGTGTTCGTTTCCATATTAAATTGAATGGAAGTAAATGACATATATATATACATAAATCCAGTAGAATTATTTTGTCATATATGTAATTATTACTTATTATATATACATTATAATCATTTTTGAATGGTTAATATGGAGAAATATTCTCATCACATCGTGGAGACGGTAATCCGTACGTACGCATGAGCGATGATATCATTCCCATAATTATTAAATAAAACTGTAGTGGATGATATAATATTTCAGAATTATTATTATGTTATAATATTCATTTATAGTAATTATTTCCACCATCATAACCATCCGGGTAAGGTGGTGGTGGAAAAACAGAATATCCCACGGTGTAGAGACGGTATTTCGTACGTACGCACGCGAGGTGATTTCATTTTCTGTAGGATGAATAGAAGGTGAATTATGGTTTTTTTTATAATTATAATATCATATAATTATATTATTTATACTTAATTTATTATTTTATAATGAAAAATATGAAGAATATGAAGTTGAAGAAGAAATGAATTTGAAGGAATCGGAAAATGATATTACCTATTCTTTGACCCGCCTCTTCTAAACCTCCTCTTTGGACACAAATGTTTGCCTTTGAAGAATACCGGGACCTCCATTATTTTTCTTGGTAACTAGAGAAGGGAAATGGACTGGGTTTTTCCGAGATTGAATGCTCAAAATGTTGTGAAGATGAGAGGGAGGAGGTGCCCATTTGTAAGGGAGGAGAGAAGAAACTTTTGGAAACCTCTAAAATATTAATTTATAATAAAACCAAACCCAACATAAAAAGATCCAAAATGACTCAAATTAGAATATGAGATGATATAGGGTGGTAATATTATCTTCTAATTAAATTTAGACATGTTGGAAAGTTATTTTAATCCTTGTGAAAATGATTTATCCTTATTTAATATCTTTAATTTTATTTTCGGTAATAATATTCTAAATTTTAAATTGTTATAAATAATTACATATGTGTTTTAAATGGTCTATAATATGATACTTTATGAAATTTCCGACCATAAAAATTTCAATTTATAATTTTTACATATTTTTTAGGCTTTTAACCAATTTAATAGTATGTTATTTTAAAAAAATAACAATTGTTTCAGTTTTGACACTATTCATTTATTTTAATTCAAATTAAATCCACACTGAGGAAATATTCAAAAAAAAGATTCTTAACATGTCATATTTATCTATAAAATTTTTGTAGCACATTAATTAGTTCATATAATAATTATTTTAATATTTTAAAGACCATTTATTTGATATTTCAATCAATAAAATAATGCCTACATCACTGTTGTGACACAATTAATGATAATTATTTAATCCCTAAAAATACTAAATAAGTTCAATGATGTAGATAATTTTAGTATCTTTCTGGTGTCTATTTATTTTCTATGTTATATTAAGTTTATCACAAAATTAAAATTATTACACTTGTAAGATATAAGAGAGTGACATGTTGTCACTTTCTTTGGTTTTAATAATAATTACATAATGTTCATGGTCAAAAGTAAGTGAAATGAATCTATTCCGACACGTAGGTGATATGGGTCTACTTTTATTTATCCAATATAATTTTCTCAGTTGTTATGGTAATTTAATTATCTTCTTTTTACCCTTAATTACTATATTTAACTTTAACTATAGTAGATAAAATTTACTATAGTTACTAAACATAATATATAAAAAATCATCCTATTAACATTATGTGGACATAATAATTCCAAATATTGAATCCATTTTTCCAAATTCAAAACACAAAATTTGTAGTATTTAATTTAAAATTAATCCCACTATTGAGAAAATGGGTTTTAAAAGTTAAAACATTGCAAAAGAATGAAATGTTTTTACCTATGAATTCAATGTAAAATTAATGATAATGAATTGAATTATATTAAATGGTAAAAACATATTCTATTAATACTTTAAAAACAATCAACATTAAAATTTAACAATATAAATTATATATATGAAAAAAGTTGTTTTTAATTAAAATTTTCTGTATTTATACTATTCATAAAAATATTAAAGTTAAAAGATAAATATTAAAAAATCATCCAAAGTAAAGTTTTATATACTTATTATAATTAATAAGCTTATTTTGTCAAATTGTTCTCATAAATGTGTCAAAAAATATATTTAATGTGGGTGCGCCATCAAAAGGTGGCAAAAATGCATTTTTTTTAAAAATACAAATTTTAACTGATATTTTTTTTCTCATACCATGAAATATAATATGTGTAAAATTAATGATAATGTTATAAAATTCAAAATGCAGTTAATACTATTCATAACGACTAATTCATAAGACCAATATATCGTCGTTTAGTAGAACTCGGTATTGTATACAACACACGCTATTGGGAAAGGTCTCCCTTGCATGTAACACATGCCAAGAATAGTGTTTGTGTATACTACAAGATAATACGGTGTTTCATATAGCACAATCTAATCTAGGTGTACCGTACAACACAATACATCAATGAAATTAAAAATAATATTTCTCATAAAATCTCAGGGTGTTACATGTATGGTATAGAATTTATTTCTACATTGAAATAGATTATCCACCAATAATTGGGGTATCAAATACAATTCTATAAATACCATGGAAAATTTTCCTGGGAGGAGTGGTATTGAGAAATAATCAAAGAGATGATATTTATAACTCTACTAGAGATATTTATTGAAGATATATGTCATGATAAAAATGGATCCCCTTCAATCTGGTAAATAAATATGATACCCCATAAATATAGTATTTTTTCAATTTGAATGTCCATTTATCAATGTATCATTTAATTAGAAGCTAAATTGGAATTCAAATATTCCCTAAAAGTTTCTTAATTTCCAAAAACATAGGAATGATATCAACTATACGAGAATTCTATCACTAATTTTTTATGGATCATATTATTTTAGATAATTCATATTCATTATGTGTTCCCATCATTTATCTATAATGGGATTAATAATGAGACAGCTGTTGTTCTGTATAATCATGGATATCAAAGGACAAGACTATAGTACTTCCAATATTGGGTGGATAAAGGTCTCAATCAACCAATTTAGGTTTTGAAATTCTCTATAGAAATATAAGATCATGTTTCCCTTTTATGTACCCCATTACGATTGATGAGGGAATTGATGGATTCGAATTACCCTAGTGGTATTTCCAGGTATGTGGATGAATTATTATGAACTAATGGTGAAACTATAAATGACTAAACATCCTTTTTTTATTATTATAACTATGTCTATTCGGGTCCAAACAGATGAATCAATGATTATTTTTGGATGTAGTGGGGAAATTTTGACAATGTTTAGCTTTTAGACTCTAGTAGACTAATTCATTGGGTTCCAAATTGATAGGGTGACCGAATTCCTAAAAGAATACTAGAATGTTAGTTCTATTGTCTACAGAGAACACATTTAAGGGGATATATAAATTTTCAACATAATAATATTTCGATGGGAATATATCACTTGGTTTTATTATCATCTTGGCATCTCAAATCATTGTTGCATCCATAAATCACATTAATATCTCATCAATAGATGTTACATTAGCTCCCTCAAAATGATCTTGAAATGATTCTATCCCCCTCCTTTGATATCCTTTCAATGAATGGTTATTGTATTGTAGGGTAGTTCTAGAGGGTGTCATATTCACAAATTTCAACTAGTTTTCATTATAAACACTAACCTCTTCATGTAACTCAGTGTGAGTTCCATGTTGGTTTTACACCATGACATATTGGTCCAAAAAATCATTATTGAATTTTTCCATACTGGAATTAATGAAATTAACCCAATAAAATTTTTGGATGAGAAAATATAATTTTCTCCTTCTAGATGTTATATTTTTTCACCATCACTAGAATATTCAATTAGATATATTTCAAATTTTATTCTTGATTTCACATTCAGGGAAGGTTTGTTGGTCTTTTTATCCTTATGTGGATTCATGTTTATCCATACCCACTATCTAGGGATTATATTATATATAATAACCTATATGTAAATATAAAATAATTTTTTCAATCTAGTCCCTAGTGGTTAGGATATGGCACAAATCTTCATAAACGATAGAGATTCAACTATTGAGTCTTATTCCAACTAGTAAAAATTGAATTTATTGGTGGGGGAAGTGATAATGAGAAAAATACCCCTAGACCTATATGATACAAATGATTTTTATTTAAATTAATAGAATGTGATTTTTCAGGGGTTTTGATGTTCCCAAGGGAAATGGAATCGTAAAATATTATGAAAATACATCTATCCCTATGGGAATGGATTTTTCTAAATTCCAATAAAATAGATACTATAGAGATTTTCAAAGTTGGGATTAATTTACATATGAATTAACTATGTGATGATAAAATTTCTATATTCTTTCCTGTTAAACATGTTTCATATTTTGGGGATTAAAATTTTTTCAACTAAAAATCACTCTCAAACTTTTAGAGGCATGATGCATTAATCATATAATTGGTTTTCTAAATGAGTGTGTCATATTTTAGATTCAAAATGGGGTTAAAAATAATAATCTAACCTGTACGAATACATAACTCTATGTATTTCAACCTATAATAGGAAATAACATTTCATGATTCATTATATGATGGAAACAATTATATTTATAGTGAATTGACATTTATTTATACATGTTCTTCTAAAAATTAAATGGAGATGTCAGAGGAGGCACCCACTTATTCATTGAAGATTCCTCATTGTAGTAAGGTAATTATTATATACATTGTTTTTCTAGTTTTTAGATTTTATGGATCGTGTTATCAATCTGGAAATGGACTTAATATAGTGTAAATCCATACCCACCATCTTATGATTATTATCACATCTCTTAGTGGTCATATTTTTCTTATTGGGGAGTTGGTGGGTCATCCTTCTCACAATTCAAATATTTTATAATGACTATAATCATATTTATTACGATTCTACCTAATGTGAGTAGGTTGTGGGTCAAAACATGTTCAACATATCACAGTAATAATTTTCTCTCCACATAAAAAAATTATTCCCCTAGTTCGAATATCTGTATTCATATATATGATGAAAAAACAATGGTCATATTTCCTTATATAAGCACAGACTATATATGAAAGGTGAATGTAATAGCTACTTTAATGAACATTTCCTCTATTGAATTAGAAAATAATTACTTGTTTTTAGTTAGTCATATGATATGGACCCATGTTTTTCTAATTCCTCTCTTTAAAAATGCACATTAAAAATGACAGGTATACATGTCAAGTTGATATATTTACATTTAGAGGATTTTCATGGTAGATTCCAGAGGAAGTGTCTATGTGATCTATATATGTGCTTCCACGTGGATGGAAGTAATTGTTGATATATACTTATATAACTGATGAAGATTTAATATATACTTATGTTTCATATGAAAAATATTCCTGTGATTCCTGGAAACTAAAATTTATCAATATAGGAAAAGTATCCTATTATTGTTGTGTATATGAATCCTAAAAATTGTTTGCAATATAAATTTCTTATTAGTATATAAAGTTTATATATGAACATAAGGAATAATTATATATTTCATTCCTCAAAAAATATTCCTAGGATACCATAAAAACATGTCAATGATCTTTTCAAAAATTGATAGGATTATATACCCATAGTTCTATGAGTACCAGAATATACAAGGAATTTCATGCGTTATATGAAATGGTGTGATCCTACCGCAAAGTGATTGCAAAAATTCACCTAAAACAATGATGGAATAGGAATACACACACTCTTTGTAATTTTATTATTCATAAAAATATACTGATGACCAGCTTTAATAATAGATGGAATATATCCCCCTAATATATTATTTTAATGGTGTGTTGACAGACTCATTATTTGGGTGACAGTATATTTGAGCCTAAATTATGATGGATTAGAGAGTATTCCAAGGGTAACCTTACATATCCATAACAATAATATGCTAGGAATCAAGTGAGATATTATTTGGTGTATAACCATAAATTTCATTCAACGATGGAATATGATAGTGTATATTTCTTAAATCTATGATAATATGAATTTATTATCTTTAAATGATCATCACATTATGTTATAGAACCACATTTTGAATCAGAAAATACACCCAATCATGTTCCTCATCCATCTCTTGAATAAGAAAATTACCTTATTAGTTGGTATCTATATTATGTTATTTATACAATTTAGCTACCTGATTACATAGATAAACTACTTTTTTTGAGAGATAATAAATATGTGTCTATCCCATTTTAAGTATAGGATTATGAAAATGAATTTACTCTATTATTTCTAGAATATGATCATAATTTTGAATAATTTAAGAAGGGTTGTTGGAATTCTCATATAATTTTTAATGAATATGGTGGAATATATCATTGATTAAAATATGAATATAAAACCACTTAATTCAACCTTTTGTTGTTGGGGTATATAATATATCAAGATATGGGGTAAAAAAATTATCATAGTCTTTATATTCCATCATTAAAATATGATATTCTGCAATGGGGATCCAAATTATGATCTTGATCTTCAAATGAAACATTGATATATGAGTGTATTTTATTTTTTTTGAAGTATGATATGTGTCATTTCCTATATGAATGTTGGGATATAAAAACTAGTATACTAAAATGGAACATGAGAATATACCCAATATTTAGAGGTTTTAAACCACATTTCAGGGAGAGACCATAAAGATTCCCTATCATGGGATGATGGAGAGATGGGATGGTTGATGAATTCATATTCATTTAGTTAATGAAGGAAGATTTAATGTTATCGATGACATTGACTGGAAAGATTACCCCACCACTACACTTCATGGGGATTGATATTGATCATATTTTCTCAGATATCCATCAAATATTGTTTCTATAAATTTTAATGTTGTAATGAAAGATCCGAAAATGATTAAAAGTAGAAAGGGGTTCCACATTTCTAGTCATTTACTACCTTTGAGATGATGGTTTTCTAAATTTCATGATGCATACCATTTTCCTACAAGACTCATGTGTAGGGGGTATACCACTATGAATGTATTCCCAAAACAATCTATTAATGGTCTACCACTGGAGATACTTATTGTAAGATAATTCCATCCCAATAGAAAATTTATCACCCTTTCTCATTGGTGATTATTCGTAACATGAATTTGATGATGATGAAATGGACTTGAATTGAGAAATAAATAAATGAAATCCATTCTTCCATCAACAAAAACCACAAAAACCAATACCCCTCACTTTATCATCAAAAATTATGATAATGTTAATTATAATTATCATCCATTTTTTATGATTGTATGTTTCAAAAAGCGTTAAAAATATATTTTACAATGTGAATGACATTAAAGGATGAAGCTAATTATTGTGATATAATTTTTACAATGACTATCTTAGTTCTTATAAGTTACATTTAAATTTCAAAATTATTTTTATGATTCATATGAAAATTAATGGTGAAGATGATGGTGGTGATCCTATTTTCTTGGAGACCATATTTATGATTATATGTTTAATTTCAAGTTGACCATTTTGGGTTTAATGTTTATGTCATTAATGTCAGATGCCAAAATACTGATGTTATTTTTAAAAACAAAATATTTATAATTATAATTTTCTCCTTAGGTTCACCATTTTTGTTTCGTTTTATATGTAATAGAAGGGTGAATTTAACAATGGTGATGTTTTTTATGAAATTATTCTTGATTATAAGATTCACATCAGGGTTCGCTGTTATTGTTTTTGAAAATCTTATCAAGACCAAGATGAATAATGTTAGTATATGGATCTACACTCGAAAGGGAGGCCATCATCAGGATATACCAAAGACATAATACATGTGAATTGAATTGATAGGATGGTGGTTGGGCTCACCACTTCCTTTTAAGGAGGACAATTTTCTACCATCGCGTACTCTCATATATTTGAAACATGTTTAGGACACATACCCATTAATGTTTGTAAGATACATAACTATTATGGAGATGTCCAAAAATAATTTATGGGTTCCCTTTTACCCATGTTCTAGTGTATCATGGTTGGGTTTTACATTAGATATTTTGGGGTTGAAATTAGAGAATTGTGGAAGGAAGAGGGGTAGTGCAAAGTTGGTGCATGATTTTCACAATCCATGATCCCAAACCATCCAAATAAAAAAAATTCAAACAAAGGAAATTAAAATAGTTGTCCCATGGGTTTTTAAACACCATGATTTCCATGAGGTAAATGTGATAACGTTGTGACGAGGCACAGAGTTAAGAGCATAGTTACGGATTACAGTGCTCCCTTTCCCAAGAAATCTTCCACATAGAAAATATTTCTATGAAAATATTATTTTAAAATAATGAATCTTTCATTTTTAAACCCAATTTCACCCATATCACCATAAAAACTATTTTGATTGACTATATAGGCGATTGGACAAATTCCGAGAGCTCTTTAGCATCATTGATTGTGATTTGATGGTCTAGTTAGAGGATTTTTACGTCACATAGTATATTATTTCTCCCCATTTGGATTTATTTCTCTATTTTCTCTATTTTGGATAAAGATGATTGTTTCATTATCACTTTCCATTGGTTTAGATCGAGTATTTTGTATATATAACTCTTCTTGTTTATATATATATTATTAGTATCTATATCCCATTCTTTAATATGATATTGTTTGTTCTAATTCATTTGGGGATTTTAGTTGGTGGGAATTCATTATTAGTATTGTGGTAGGAGGAAAAAATTTCAATTTCACATAGTTTTAATTATAATTCCACGTATGTAATTGGTAAATTTAAATTTCCATGTTGGGAAAATTTATTCTAATTGAATTTATTAGTTTTTTAATTAATAAATTAAATTGATATAGCATTGATATAATGGAATTTTTCATTCACATGTTAATGAATTTGGCGAATAAAAAGAATTATGACCATATATAATTGGGGATATTAATTAATAATTGGTTGACAAATGGAAATTATTGATGGTTTAATTAATGTAAATTTGTTTACTAATTTTATGATTATTTTATGATTAATGCTTTCATTGTTAATTGTTCATATTATTCTATGCGAATTTAGTGAGTAATCATGATTTCAATGATAATTTAAATTGAATGACAAGATGTGTAATGTTGATAATATTGTTAATGATGTTTAACATTGATATATGCGATATTTTTGATATATGTGATTGGTTTATATTTGAGTGTGGGTTAAGGATATGCAGTCCAAATACACATGGAGTACCAAATGAATGCTTGTGAATATTATTTTATTGAATATGAACATAGACTCCAAATAATGATATGAATGATTTAGTTTTGGTAGGTGGATTGAAGATCCAAAATACACATATGTGATAGAAACAGTGGGGCATGGAATAATTCTCCAAAAAACATTGTGACATTGAGATGTGGGAAAGGGAGAAAGGCTCTAAATACCAATGGAGTACAAGACATGTTGTTCTAGGCCCATAAAATTTGTATTGGACTACAGTTCCAAAATATCGGATATTAATTTTAATTAATTTTATAATTAAAACCCATGTGATGATGAATTTAGATTCTCTATATGATATTGTTTAGATTTAGGGAAGGTCTGATGTTGGAATTGATTGTTCACGTGTCATTGTGATCCTGAGAAAAATTATGTGGTAAAAAAACAAATGAATATGTAAACTTCATATTTTATTGATTTTCCATTATTACCTATGAAATTACATACACTATTATTGAATGGATTTTTTATAAGTCATTGTATGTGTCTTTATGATTTGACATCACACCATACTCAGGCTTCATAATCAGTACATGAATAGATGTCATGTTTGCAGGATACGATAAGGGATTGATCCCAACATTATATGGATATTTCATTGATTGATCAGGGATGAGGGAACTAGAATTGGTATTGGGAACTGATAGGTATTATTATTGTTTATCTATTTAGGGTTTTAAATTTTTTAGTTGACATATATGTGTCATGAAATATCTTCTACTTTTAATTGGTTATTGTATTACTTGTTCTGAATTATTATGGGATGCTTGGTCCAATATTGATTCTTATTTGTCATTGGATATTGTTATTACATGTTTGGAATTTTCAAATCCTTTTTTATCTCATTATACTTTGATACTAAGGGTATAATAACCCATTTTATATACATGACCCTCACTTCTAGTCGGCAGCCTCTACCGTATGGGGAGGTTCATCTGAGTTCATGTGATCGACCATCTTGGGGCCCTGGTGTGTGGAACACATGTCAAAACATTAAAAGTGGTATCCAATTTGTTCCCATTTATTTTATTTTGTCATATTATTTGGTTAAAGTAGTGAAGTGACTAGGATGAAAAAATAAATCGTCCCATAGATCATTCATGGGAGTATGTAACCCATGTATAGAGGAAAAAATCCATGTACAATGGGTGGGAATATTATTATTGATGTGTGGTGTTATAATATGATTTTATTTCACCTTAATTGATTCACTTTTTTATGTTATTATTATTTCTGAGATTTTTCTTTAGATTTGACTTGTTGCTCGATACATGACTATATAATTGTATACATACATTATTATGACCCCAAAAGATTTATTCTGACACAAGTCATTTTTTCCAAACATGGAAAATGATGTTCTTGTTGAGTTTTTTTTAAATTAAAATACATTACTTTTTTGTGTAATTTATATTTATCAGGTGCGAAATATGAAATTGAAAAACTGTAAAAATGGTTAAAATGTGGAAATTGGGTGTCTAATGTGAAAATTGAATATTTTAATGTACATACCCTTTTTAAACCATAATTTAGATAAGTTCTGGATAGGGGTAGTGATAGTGCTATGGTTTTGACTGTGTGGAGGTGTAAGGGGGATGATTTGTTATGGATATATGTGAATCCAACTTCTGTATGTGTTTTAATCTATTTTTTTCAATAGATGTGTGTTTTTATTGTTCATATATGCCTCTATGATGATAATTGTTCATTAGAAAATATAAGGATATGATTGGAAATGATCCACCATCAGTGGATCTTGATCATAGTACTGGGATAAGGACTAGATAACAATTCTATGAGAACATTCCTCCCTTCTTCCCATTTATGGAGGGAGAGACCCTGAGTGGGTTGTGACTAGCATATCTATCAAAAAATGATAGTTCCAACCACAAAACCATCTATTGTTTACTAATGTTGGATAACCTAAGGAATTTGAGTTAATAATTTATTCCATTTATATTATACATGACCATTTAAGGACTCCTGATGATTATATGGTCGTTTTTATACATTTATGTTATTATGATCAGCGAAGAGTTGGTATGATATTCAGGCTCAGCCAGGGAAGGAATATTATATGATATAGAAGGATTTTTGGAGATGTTTCTTGATCAATTTTATCTAGATACATTATAATAGGGGATGAAAGATCAGTTCATTTGGTTAACCCATGGTAGTATGTCTGTGATGGACAATGCTAGCTACTTTAGCGACTTGCATCAATTTCTTCTAACATTGGAAGGTGATGGGACAACTATGGAAATACATTTCTATAAGGACCTTAAATGTGGGATTGTGTCCCAGGTTAACATCTTTAATGTAATTAATTTGGCTGATGTGGGGTATTATGCTCTCATATATTAACGTAACCTGAATGAGGCCTTTATTGGAAGACATGTTGTTACTGTTGGATGACTAGAAGGTACATCATCAGAGTGTTGGAAGAATCATTATGATAATGTTATCTAGAGAAGTGGAATGTAGAGTGGTTATAGGTAAGGGTATTATCAATAGGAAATTACATGAGTGATCTTCTACCAGTGTAATATTTCAATTCATTTCCATATAAAGTTCCACCGAACAGTGGTAGAGTGTTGAGACTAAGAAAGAGTCGGACATCTACAATGGTTCTGCAGGAACACACGGGACATCGTATGTGAGAAACTAGGAAAAAACAAAGTTCCATTAGTGTTTCATATACGCTTTATTATTTTTCTCAGTTTGAACTCAACATATATTGGCGATCAGGCCTATAGATATGGAACTATAGAGAAAGTGATCCCTTATTAGGAGAGTGATGAAACTATGGGTACATAGACAACATCACATAGAAAAGGGACATGATAGTTTCATGAAATTAATTATACACTTGTGTATTGTGATAATGGTCCATAGATATTTTATGGTATTATTCTTCTATCTTCTATTCTTTCTAGTGGTTTATATAATACTACTTCCTCTCATTCCATTCTAATTATAGAAAATTTTATTGGTATAAGGCTATAAATGGGTTCTATTAGTGTATTTATGACTAATAAGATACCTTTTTTAGTGTGATCGAGAGACATCTATTTGTGTATGGGTTGTTCTCTTGAGGTTGGGGAGTGTCATTTCTGTAGGGATATTTTAATCCTTCACATGTTATGATTTGAAATAATTTTTTTCATGTACTAGTTTTTTTGTAACCATCACACATAGAATGTTTCCATAAGATGATGAACTTTACATATCTTGAGGGTAATAATTATTTTCATCATAATGGGTGGAAAATAAAGGCAGGCTGTACATAACTAGATCATTAGAATACAGGGGGAGCTAATCACTTAGGATTCAATGTTTTTGGATTTTTGGGGTGTAAATCATGATTTCATTCTACCCATATTATACTAGTTTAATTATATGATTTTAGAAAAATTATTAATTCTTACAACTAAAATAGATGTGTATTTTTAATATTTATCTCAAGCATGGTGCTGAGTTGGATTCCATTCAACATTATAGAAAGGAAAAAAAGATTTTTAATGGATTAATACTCAATTGGAAGAGTTGATGGGTAAGGGTTGTATACATCCAAGTGTGCCACCTTGGGGATCCCAAGTATTGTTTTAAATGAAGATGAATGAGACCCTTCTATATTATGTCAAGTATTCAATGTTGAAACAAATGGCAATGAAGAACAAATATCCCATTATTTTTATGGATGTTATGTTTTAATAGTTCATGGTATATTGTGTGTTCTCAATGAAATACATGATATTGGATTGAAATCAATTAAGATTTTAAACATTTGAAATACCATGAACTACATTTAAATGATTTTATGGCCTATATGAGTTCTTCAAAATTCTATTTGGGTAGAAAAACATGAAATTAATGTTTACTCTCTTGATGATAAATATATCTCACCCATAGCTAGATCTTTTTTTGATAGTGTTTTTGGAAGATTTTTTTGGTGTAATCCATGACTCATGATGAACATGCCCAAAATATTGGCATCATCCTAAGTACACTAACATAGTATCATCAATAATCCTTATAATCAAATAGTAAATTTTTTATAGATCAGGTACACTTTTTTTGTCACTTCATCTTGGGGGGAAGGTGTTTTATTGGACAAAGAGAAATTGAATAATGTTTTTTCGTGGAAGAATCGAAATAATTTTTTCAATATCTGTATATTTCTGTGATGGTATTGATATTACAAGAGGTACATACAATACATATCCTATTTTTTCATTACCTATTTCAAGTTTGGCCAGGAAGTGTATAATGTTTCAATGATCTATATCATGTGAGAATTATTTCCACGATTTGAAGAATTGCTTGACATCATAAATATTCATAATCCTATTATAGATAGGGTAGGTGTATACAGTGTTTTATGATGATTCAAGAGAAGTAATAGGATAATGATTGATCCAAGGTTATTGATTTATGGTGAATTGTTAATGTTATTTGATCCCACATGAACAAAATTAACCAATGAGTGACCCTGAGTTAACTTCAACTATTTATTCTTTTATGTGTTTTATGTATAATATTTTCTGGAATTGTTAAATCTGTATACCAATCACAAGAGAAGAATGCATATATTTTAAAAATGATATTCGAATATATGGAATTGCATATGGGTTGATTATATTATTTTAATTGATTTTGAGTTAGTATATATTCCAGGGAATGTAAATAGTGTTTTGAAGATTTAAGTAGGATGAGACAGAATCCTAAAGTTCAAGAGTCTAGTTATCAGTAGAAGATGCAGACCTTGTTGGGTGTGATACAGGTTGTGATTCAGGGGGGACTAAGATTAGATGACTCTCATATCAGTCAATGTATAGTATAAACTTTTCATTTAATTCAACGAAATGATGTATGATTATTTTGAGTGTTTGTACATGAGGGACTGTAAGAACCCGGTTCTTGATTTAGAGGTATGGGATTCTTCTTTTCCTTTTCCTTAAGTGTTTTTGAGAAAATATGGGAAATGTGGAAAAATCCTGAATTTTGGAACTACACGCCGTGTACTTTATCCACACGCCGTGTACTTTTGGCCGTGTAGGGATGTGTACACGGGGCGTGTAGCCATGCCGACGATGAAGGGTGTAGGATCCGACTACACGTCGTGTATTGGTACCTTACATGCCGTGTAGTAAGTCGGAAGGTTAAAAAGTAAGGTGGTGAAGTCGCCGCCAGCTGGGCGGCAGTACACGCCTTGTACTTTGGAGTACATGCCATGTATTCTTGTCGGAAGATGAACAGTGTGGCGGTTCTGCCAAATGAACAGTTAAATGAAAAGAGTAAATGCCATGTACTTTGAAGTACACACTATGTACATTTTTTTCAGCTTAAAATAGGCAGTAGCCTCTTCATTTGGAAGAGGAGGTGTTTGAGCCATTTTGGAGCCAAAGGAGGAGGCTGGACCTTTGATGATCCGCCGAGAGTTCGTCTAGAATCCAATTCGACTTCGGATGATCTCGTTGGAACCGCACGGATATTCCCTTTCCTCCTAATGGTAACGTTCTTGCCAATTCTTCTCCCAATGTATGTTTTTTAAGTTTGAATGGGTTTTGGTCTTCATCAGATCTACGCCGTTCTTGGGCGTTTCTGGAGTCGGCGTTCGAGTATAGCGTTCATTGATGTATAAGGTAGGTGGCTTGGTGTTTATTTTCCAACTGTTGTGTGTTTTTGTTCGTTTTCGTGCCATGAACCCATGTTGGGGTGTCGTGTGTCTGAGGTCGTTGCTATATTTAATGCCTAGAATTCCATTGGTGATTAAATTGTGATAATAAAATGCTATTTGGGATCGTTTCTTGGATCCAGGACCATCCTGAGGGGTGTGTTCCTCTGTTTAGCCGTTTGGCCAGGATACCTGAGGGTATGCCTTAAATGTAGTAATTATAAGATTTTCCTTGAGAGGAATTGCTTGTTTACTGCATTCTGATATGTTGGGCACGGCCCAGTTACCTATATTATCCTGAGGGCGTGACTATATTAGCCTGAGGGAATGACTATATTAGCCCAAGTGCTGTTGTTATTCCGCATGAGGGAAACCTTTCGTGCTTGAGGGCTTGACTTCTATGCCTGAGGGCGACACTTCATATGCTTGAGGGTGAGAATTCTGTTACAATGCCTGAGGGTGAGATTCTGTATAGCCTGAGGGCATAGTTCACTATATTAGCCTGAGGGCGAGATACAGGTTGGCCTGAGGGCGTGGTGCTGTTGATCACAGAACGATACTAAATTAAATAAATTAAATGAATAATAAAATGGAAATTTAGTTGTAAAGTTCGTTACTATTTAGTACTGCTTACCTTATTGCATTTTACTATTGCACACTGTTGATGCACGCTTACACGCAGTTGGGAACGTGTCTTTGGTGTGTGCCTACTGAGATATATTTCTCACACCATGTTTGGGTCATGATTTTCGGCCTAAACAGATTACGTTTCTGCAGGTTTGGATAGGGGCAAGAGTCCCTATACAGGTACATGACTGTTTTTGTGGAGTAGGAGGGCATGGGACCGAGCCTAGGCTTGCGATGCTGTTGCCAGCTGTTTATTCATTTTGTTGTACTTTGCTTTTGGTTGTATCACCGTGATGTATAACATGTTCTGTCTGTTTTCTTAGAATTTGAAACATGTAGCATCATCATTCATATACTGTTGGTTATATCCACTACTGTAGTTTATTTCAGTTGTGTGTGTTTACGGCTTTCGCTGTTTGTTGTATGCTTATTTTGGTATTCTGCTGCACTACACTTTGACAAATGAGGGCATAGTTTCCCCACTATCAGACCTGGTCCCTCGCTGCTAGTCGGCAGCCTCTGGCGTTTGGGGAAATGTGCTTGAGGTCATGTGGCGAATCGGGCTTGGGGCACCCGTTGCGTGGAACCCGGGACCAGGACATTACAAAGTGGTATCAAAGGTGTTTCTTTTCTTTGACTAACTATTTGGAGCCATAGTCAGGGATATGACAGAATGGTAGTTGGTAATAAGCAGTGACTGGGTGTAGCTAACCCGCGTACAGGGAAAATCCATTCTACCTCATATTTTGCATTATTTGATTTGCAATTTTACGGTTGATATGTTTTCACTGTTGGGTGACGCACTTGGATTGTGCTGTTTATATTTTATTTGTGGGTTCTATTTAGTTACAACACGATGAGATGAGGGTATGCCGTCTAATGTATCATATAGGCACATGATAGATATCACATTCTATGCATAGTTTCCATGCATGCAGGTGCACTAGAAATTCGCATGTTATTGTGATAATTGTTGTGCTAGAATAGCATGCTATTGTGATAGCTGCTTGATAAATACCTGCCTTGTGATATGGTATTTTGTTTGAGCTTGTTTATAGAATGGATGCCAATCTTTGGTCGTTGGGGAGTATGGGCCCCCATTGACCGGAATTTGGTGGAACATTGTCTGCTTATTTGGTTATAACACATATAAGATGTCAAAATTTGATTTATGGGGAGTATGGGCCCCCACGGGTCAGAATTTGACACTTAGGTGTTGTTTTTTAGTATATTCTGGGTTCCGAGGAAGTTTCTAAGGCATACTGGCTGGAATACCCAGAATACATGCCGTGTAGGACCTCATACACGCCGCGTGTGTTCTTCTGTTCAGGAAGAAAAATGTACTTTTTGAGTACACACCGTGTACCTGGATTACACGCCTTGTAGTCTCTTCCTGTGTCACAAACCGTCTGGATGACGACACGGGGTAGGGAAAGGCATGGGTAAAACACACCGTGTAGTTTTTGTACATGCCATGTAGTGTTGACCTGGAGTCTGACCATGTAACTAACAACACGGGTCGGCGAACTCTTTGACAGAACACGATGTGTCAGTTATGGACACGCCGTGTAGTGTGACCTGGGGACTCGGCCGTGTAACTAACAACACGGGATGGTGTCACCTCTTCCAGAACACGCCGTGTACCTTTGGGACACACCCTGTAGTCTTGTCCGAGGACAGACCGTCTGGAGTTAGCCGTGTGGCTGGGAACCGGGATGGTGTACACGCCGTGTGCGGGTGTAACACGCCGTGGAGTGTAAAGCAGAGTGGTCGGCCGTGTCACAGATGACCCAGATAGTTGGAAAATAACACCGAACATGCCCTGTCGGTATTAAACATGACGTGTAGTCTTGTTGAACGGAAGCCGTGTGGCTTGGCCATGTGGAAGGACCCAGGAAGGGGAAGGGAAGTCAAGTACACACCGTGTAGTCATTGTACATGCCCTATAGTCTTGTTTTGCCAATTTTGAATACCTTCTTCATCTTGTTCCCTTTGTGGTTCCTTCGCTTCCAGTCTTAATAATATTGAATCTGAGGCATGCTTTTGACCTTGTAGAGTCATGCCGCCTAGACGACCGCGAGTTGTTCGCCAAAAGAGTGGAGACGATTATACTCTGGCGATGGTGGGCCATGGGCTACCAGTTGATCCACCAGCAGAGCCAGATGCGGCACCAGCTGTTATACCAGACACGGGCATGGAAGCGTAGTTCTGTGAAGGCTTATTGTGGTTCCTGCAGACCTTTCACAGAGCACCGTAGTCTACCATATCTATGGCCGAGCTGACACTTATTTTTCAGCAGCATCATCCTCCTACGTTTTCAGGGGATGGAGGACCACAGGCTGTAGAGTCTTGGATAGGAACGATGCAGACTATTTTCAAGCATCTTGAGATGCCTCCAGGGCGTAGGGTCAAGCTCGCGACTTATATGCTGCGTGATTCCGCCAAGAGGTGGTCAGATGTTACCACCCAGTCAGAGCATCACAGGGACATGGCGTGGGAAGATTTTTAGACAGTCTTCTATGAATTCTTCTTTCCCGATATGATGAAGGAAGATAGAGCTTGAGAGTTCATGAATCTGCAGCAGGGCGCTATGTTAGTGATGGACTATTCTGCTCGTTTTACGGAGCTTCAGCGCAATGCACCCGTGCAGGTGGGTGATGAGAAGTTGAGGGAAAACGTTTTGAGGATGGTCTTCGGTATGACATCAGAGCGCTGGTGAATGTTTTCAGGTTACCTACTGTACACACGATTTTGAATCAGGAGTTGATTATAGAGAGGAACCTGCGAGAATCTGGTGGTGTGGGCCAGGGCGGTTCGGCACCAGTTACTGGTACTATTTCTTCTGGTAAGAGGAAGAGACAGATGGACTTCTCTCAGGGCGGCAGCACCAGCCAGGCATCTTCTTCAGGTGGCCCGATCAGGTGCTACCAGTGTGCCAGAGAGGGGCACAAGAGGCTGCAGTGTCCACGAGACCCAGTGGAGTGCCGAGCTTGCGGCATGATGGGCCACCTACAGTGCTTTTGTAGGGCGTATCCACCGATGGCTAGAGAGAGGGTTCTAAACAGACTCCACATGCGGGAGAAAGACCAGTGGCTTCTTACCAGTCAGGGAACTGGAATACGTCCGGGCGTGCATGCAGAGATGGTGGTCGTGGCCGTGGTAGCCATACACGAGGATCACAGAGGCAGTATGGCGGGATAGCTTAGGGTATCCAGGCTATGTCGTAGGGCTACGACACTGGGTAGGCATATGCAGTGCAACAGACCCAGCAGGAGCAGGATCCCAGACCTTCAACAGTCAGAGGTACTATTCTATTAGCTTTTGTCTTGTCTTCAGTACTTTTTGATACGGGTTCTACACATAGTTTTATATCTGTACCCGTGGTGGAGAGCCTTGGACTCTGTTTTTATACTTCTTTTTATATCATGACACTAGACACACCTTTGGGGATGAGAATGGCTAGTGTGCGTCAGTACAAGGAGTGCCCCCTTGAGGTTGGTGGGTGTCACTTCCTTTGGGACCTCTATGTCCTGGAGATGACGAGTTATTCCGTCATTATCGGGATGGACTGGTTGGTTCCCTTTCAAGCCTTTGTAGACTGCTATCATCGTAGGGTGTGTTTCATGTCACCAGAGGGTGGGGAGTTTCTATACAAGGGCGAGTGGGATGTTCAGGCGAGTCGAGCTGGACCAGAGATTCATGGGCGAGGTGGAGTCACAACCTAGATTGCGAGTTTGTATCTGGATGACTAGGGGACTTGTCAAACGGATTTTCCTCCAGCTGTTGATCGTTTCAGGTATGTCTTCTCAGAAGACTTTTCAGGTCTACCTCCGGTGCGTGAGGTGGATTTCTCTATCGAGCTTATGCCAGGAGCAGCACTGGTGTCCATTCCTCATTATAGGATGGCCACGCCTGAGTTGCAGGAGCTCAAGAGGCAGTTAGAGGAGCTACAGGCAAAGGGTTTTATCTGACCCAGTACTTCTCCTTGGGGTTCTCCAGTCCTCTTTGCGAAGCAGGCAGATAGTACCCTTAGGCTTTTTGTGGATTATCGGAAGCTGAACCAGTTGATGGTTAAGAACTGATATCCCTTGTCGAGGATTGATGATCTGTTTGATCTGCTTCATGGAGCACGAGTGTTCTCAAAGATTGACCTCCGATCCGGATACCATCAACTGCGCGTTACACCATCTTATATACCTCTCACAACTTTCAGGAGTAGGTATGGTCTATATGAGTATATGGTTATGCCGTTCGGACTCACGAATGCGCCAGTAGTTTTCATGGCTCTGATGAATCGTGTGTTCCATCCATATCTTGATTCATTTGTGGTAGTATTCATGGATGACATCTTGGTGTACTCTCACACTCGACACGACCATGCACACATCTTGATATCGTATTGAGTACACTGAGTGGGCATCACCTTTATGCAAAGCACTCGAAGTGACACTTTTGGATGGACCAGATTCACTTCCTGGGTCACACCATCTCAGAGGAAGGAGTTGCAGTGGAACCAGAGAAGGTGAGAGCTGTAGTTTCCTAGGAGAAGCCCAAGAATGTGTTTGAGATACGGAGTTTCTTAGGCCTGGATGGTTACTACTAACATTTCATACAGGACTCCTCCCTCTAGGCAGCACCGTTGACTGGTCTGACTAAGAAGAGTGTGAAGTTCGTTTGGTCATAATCTTGTGAGACATCTTTTCATGACCTGAAGGGAAGGACGACATTAGCACCAATCCTGATACTCCCAATGTAGATGAGGATCTATACAGTTTACTGTGATACGTCAGGGATTGGGGTGGGAGCTGTTTTAATGCAGGGCGACCGAGTTGTGGTGTACGGGTCTCGGCAGTTGAGGCCACATGAGTGGAATTACCCGACGCACGATCTCGAGTTGGCTGCAGTTGTGCATGGGTTGCGGTGTTGGAGACATTACCTGTTGGGAGAGAATTTTGTGGTTTTCACTGACATCAAAAGCCTCAAGTATATCTTTACTCAGTGTGACCTGAATCTGAGGCAGAGAAGGTAGGTCAAGTACCTACAGTCCTTCAATTTTGAGCTCGCCTATACACCTGGTAAAGGTAATGCAGTAGCCAATGCATTGAGCAGGAAGACTCAAATACAGGAAGTACAGGAGGCCAGTGGTGAGTGGTAGCTTATGGCCTTGTTCTCTATGATGCATCTAGAGGTGCATGATAGTGAGGGGAAGACTTATCTTTCCTCGTTAGCTGTGACTTCTACCATCCTGGACAGAGTGAGGATGCGGCAGCTATCGGTTTCAGAAGGCTTACTTCTATGGTAGTCGGTGGAAAGTGAGGACCCTCCTCCCGGTTGGACGATAGGCGATGACGAGGTTTTGTGTTTCCCTGGATGTGTATGGGTTCCTGGGGATATATGCGAGGAGCTGATGAGGGAGTTTCATGCTTCGGCTTGGGCAGTTCATCCCGGGGTTACCAAGATGTACCGAGACATGAGACGTCAATAATGGTGGCCTGGTATGAAAAGAGAGATAGCTGGTTTTGTTATGAGGTGTTCCACCTATCAGCTGGTGAATGCAGAGAATCAAAGACCAGTTGGGCTGTTACAGCAGCTGCCCATTCCAGAGTGGAAGTGGGATGATGTCGCGATGGATTTTGTGAAGGGATTTCCCAGGTCACCTTGAGGCAATGACGTCGTATGGGTTGTTGTGGACAGACTTATGAATGTAGCTCACTTCTTGCTGATCAAGTAGACCTTCGTTGTGGACGATCTCGGAAGGCTGTATATCTGAGAGATCGTATGTATTCATGGGGTTCCCCGTTCTATCGTTTCAGATAGGGACGCCCGCTTTATTTCTCATTTCTGGCAGAGTCTTCAGAGGGCGCTGGGTACACAGGTTCTTCTGAGCATAGCATACCACCCTCAGACAAATGGCCAGTCACAGCGGATGATACAGGTGCTAGAGGACATGCTGCGCGCATCCGTCCTAGACTTTGGGGGCTTTTGTGAGAAGCATATACCCTTAGTCGAGTATTCCTATAAAACAGTTTTCAGGAAACTAGTGAGATGGCACCATACAAGGCTTTATATGGTAGGCCATGCCAATCACCTTTGTGTTGGTTAGAGGTAGGTGAGGCAGCTTTACTGGGACCACAGCTCGGGCAGGAGACATCTGAGCAGGTCAAGTTAATTCAGAAGTCGATGGCTACCGCACAATCTCATCAGATGTCTTATGCTTATCACCGCAGACGACCTTTGGAGTTCGTGGTTGGGGATCAGGTTTTCTTGCGTGTTTCGCCGAGGCTGGGACACAAAAGGATCAGGAGACAGGGTAAGCTTTAGCTGAGGTATGTGGGACTATTTGAGATTCTGGAGAGAGTCAGGCCGGTTTCCTATTGGTTACAGTTACCGCAGCGGTGCCGAGCCATGCACGACGTCTTCCACGTGTCTTAGTTGCGTCACTAACATTCAGACCCATATCACACCTTTCAGCCAGAGGAGGTTGAGCTTCAGCATGATGCGTCCTTTGAGGAGCATCTGATCCGTATCGTTTACAGGAGCATGAAGTTTCTCTGAGGCTGGTCTGTTCCTCTCGTACGGCTGATATGGCATCATGGCCGAGTGCAGGATGAGACTTGGGAGCGGGAGGCCGACATACGTGCTCAGTGGCCAGAGCTGTTCTGAGCTTTCTCTTCACCACCCTTGAAAGGGCAACTCGGGGACGAATTTCTATAAGTGGGGAAGTTTGTAAGAACCTGGTTCTTGATTTAGAGTTATGTGCTTCTTCTTTTCCTTTTCCTTAAGTGTTTTTGAGAAAATATGGGAAATGGGAAAAATACTGAATTTTGGAACTACACGCCGTGTACATTATCCACACATCGTGTACTTTTGGCCATGTAGGGATGGGTACATGGGGCGTGTAGCCATGGCAGCGACAAAGGGTGTAGGAACCAGCTACATGCCGTGTAGTGGTACCTTACACGCTATGTAGTCAGTCAGCAGGTTAAAAAGTAAGGCGGCGAAGTCACCGCCAGCTGGGTGGAAGTACACGCTGTGTACTTGGGAGTACATGCTGTGTATTCTTGTCGGTAGATGAACAGTGTGGCGGTGCCGCCAAATGAAAAGTTAAATGAAAAGTGTACATGCAGTGTACTATGAATTACACCCCGTGTACTTTGTTTTTTCAGCTTAAAACAGGCAGTAGCCACCTCATTTGGCAGAGGAGGCGTTTGAGCCATTTTGGAGCTGAAGGAGGAGGCCGGACCTTTGATGATCCGCCAGGAGTTCGTCTAGAATCCAATTCGGCTTCGGAAGATCTCGTTGGAACCGCACGGGTAAGCCCTTCCTCCTCCAGGTACCGTTCTTGGCAATTATTCTCCCAGCGTAAGTTATTTACATTTAAATGGGTTTTGTTCTTCGTTAGATCTACGTCATTCTTGGGTGTTTCTGGAGTCAGTGTTCGTGTATAGCGTTCGTTGATGTATAAGGTTGGTAGCTTGGTGTTTATTTTCCAACTGTTGTGCATTTTTGTGCGTTTTCGTGCCACGAACCCATGTTAGGTTGTCATGTGGCTGAGGCTGTTGCTATATTTAATGCCTAGAATTGCATAGGTGATTAAATTGTGATAATAAAATTCTGTTTGGGATCGTTGCTTGGATCCAGGACCATCCCGAGGGGTGTGTTCCTCTGTTTATCCCTTTGGCCAGGATACCTGAGGGTGTGCCTTCAATGTAGTTATTGTAGGATATTCCTTGTGAGGAATTTCTTGTTTACTGCATTTTGATATGTTGGAAATGGCCTGGTTACCTATATTAGCCTGAGGGAGTGACTATATTAGCCTGAGGTCGTGACTGTATTAGCCCGAGGGCTGTCGTTATTCTGCATGAGGGAAACCTTTCGTGCCTGAGGGCTTGACTTCTGTGCTTGAGGGCGAAACTTCGTATGCATGAGGGCAAAAATTCTGTTACAATGCCTGAGGGAGATATTCTGTATAGCCTGAGGGCATGGTACACTATATTTTCCTGAGGGTGAGATACTGGTTGGCCTGAGGGTGTGGTGCTGTTGAGCACAGAATGATACTAAATTAAATAAATAAAATGAATAATAAAATGACAATTTAATTGTAAAGTAAGTTACTGTTTATTACTACTTACCTTATTGCATTTTACTATTGCACATTGTTGATTCAAGCTTACATGCAGTTGGGCACGGGCCTTTGGTGGGTGCCTACTGAGATATATTTCTCACACACTGTTTGGGTCATGCTTTTTTTCCCAAACAGATTATATTTATGCAGGTGTGGATAGGGGCAAGAGTCCCTATACAGGTACTTGACTGTTGTTGTGGAGTAGGAGGGAATGGGACCGAGCCTAGGCTCGCGATGCCGCTGCCAGCTGTTTACTCGTTTTGTTGTACATTTCTTTTGGTTGTATCACAGTGATTTAAAACATGTTCTGGTTGTTTTCATAGAATTTGAAACATGTAGCATCATTATTCATATACTGTTGGTTATATCGACTGCTGTAGTTTATTTTAGTTGTGTGTGATTACTGCATCCGCAGTTTTTTGTATGCTTATTTTGGTATTCCGCTGCGCTACACTTTTACAAATGAGGGCATAGTTTCCCCACTATCAGACCTGGGCCCTCGCTGCTAGTCAGCAGCCTCTGGCGTTTGGGGAAATGTGCTTGAGGTCTTGTGGCGAACCGGGCTCGGGGCACCCGTTGCGTGGCACCCGGGACTGGGACATTATAGGGACATCCTTGAATGTTACGAGATGCTATAAGGTTGAAGCATAGTTGATAATGAGATCATCTATTTCATGAATCAGTTTTTTTCTATGATTATTCAATATGATATGATGCATTTATTTGATTCCCCAAAGTGGGTGGATAATACTTGTTTGAATAAAATGTGTAGTCATCTTCAAACACAACATTTATGGCCATGTATAAATAAGGTGATAGTAGGATTCATGAAAGGATGATATATTTATCAAAAGGTGTAGTCCAAGAATCAAAGACCTAAAGGGTTACCAAATATTTCTCTCATTCCATAATGGATGAGGGAAGATGTACCATGTGTTTTTTGGTGTGTATTCCATTGAATCCTTAGAAGAATGGTGATATTTGTGTAGTTTTACACCAATTGATGAAAGTAGTGAATTTCATTCATATACGGTAAAACTTATTAGTGGATAAGTTAGATGACATGTGTGTTAGAGAAATTTTTCATTATTAGGGGGTTTCATGAAGTATCATTTCGGAATCTGACTCATGTATCACTTCATTATTCTAGAAAATCAAATAATATTTTCTTGGTATATTTTTTTTATGACTAATGATTTCCACCCATAGAAAAATGGTAATTAAAATCATTCTATATAGGTTATTATAGATATGATACAGGCCTCTATCCTATTCTTTGAGGGGTCTTTGGGGAAGAAAAAATAGCTTATTGGTATTTCTTATAACAATAGTTATCTGAAATTTATTCATATGGTAAAATATGAAGCTCCATATGGAAGACCATTAAGATCACCTCGATTTTAGATGATGGAATGTGAGGATTAGATATTATGATCAAGTATCATGAAAGAGACATAATATCTAGTATAGATGATTAAAAATGTATTTATATCGATTCGATTAAGAAGAATTCATATGATGACTCGCATTTATTACCACAAGATTTTCAAAGGGTGATATTATGTTCCTTATGGTGTCACCAAGATTTGGTGTCCATAGGATTTGTAGAAATGGAAAGTTGAATCCCATGATTGATGGGACAATTGAGGTTGTGCAGAGAATTGGGCTAGTGGTGTACAAATAGGCTCTTCCACAATGATACATTCATATGAATGATATTCACAACTTCATCCCCCATAATTCTCATGTAATTTATGTGGAAAATGGAGATCTTTAGACCAATGTGTACTTATTGTGGATACGATATTTTTTGTGGATAACAGTGAGAATGTGTTGTGTGGGAATACGATAAAGATCAGACATTTTTTTCAGCATGGTCACGTTCAAGAGAGAAAATAGTGTAGATAAACAAATATAAAGTATTAGTGTCATGTTACTTATCACTCATAATTATATATATTCCTAAGATTATAACCTAAGGCTATTCTATTATGGGTTGGGGATATTGTAAGAAACAAAATTCTTCTCGAGATATCTCAAGTTCAATCACAGATACCCTTTTACCGTTGTTTTGAAATATATCAGTATGGTTTTAATTTGAAGTGTTTTGTGATGAAATTTTATAGTTTTGAATGGAAGAGTTGTAGTGCATGGTTGGCACATGATTTTCCCAAACCGCCCGCCCATGCTAGAAACCCCTAAAAACGAATAGAGGGAATTCCCACAGTGGGAACAATGTATATCATACTTATTTCCTTAAACTTTTATCAATGAACCCCCTAAGAGGAGGTGAAAGATTGGTGACATGATTTGAATAAACCATTCACCTCTTTCTAGGAAACCATGCACAGAAGAATAATTTCGCAAAAAATATTATTTAAAAATCTTGAAACCCAATATTTTACACCCAATTTGACATTTCTCAACCTAATACTTCTTTATCCATCTTTGGAGGTTTCCTAAGAAATTATTAGGCTCTTGAACAATAGTCTTGGTGAATTGATGATCTCTTTGATGAATTCATACCTTCCCCAGTAAGTGATATCTTCTTTTTTGGATTCCACTCTCTCCTTTATCTCATTCAAGAATGATGTGGAGTGCTTTACTATATATTGGAATAATATACAATCTATTTTTTGATCGAACTAGATATATTTCATCGTGCATCTAGGTTTTGGATCTAGATCTCATTATTTATCGTAGTCATTGTTTTTCATTTCCAATTGGGTATTTATATTTGTAAGAGTTCTTCATCAATCATGAGGAAAGTGGTCTAAATGATAATGTTTTATTGTCCTTATTGTAAATATATGTATGTAATAATGAACTTCCAATTGAATTGTTGAGAAATTTCATTCTATTTCAATTTATCAGTTTTATATTTAAATAATAGAATTGATGGAAAAATATGATAATGGAATTAGTTGTTAATGTGATAATGAAATTGGGGAACCAAAGTTATTATAGGGTTGAATAATTTATTTTTGTGACAATTAATTTGTTGATTAATTTGAATTATTATAAGGGTAAATAAATCATTTGTGATTCAATTTTTATGATTAAATAATGATAAATGGTTTAATGGTGTTTTTTTCATGTTATTCCATGGTATTTAGTTGAATAACAATGATTATAATGATAATTTAAATTTTATGATTTTTTTGGAAAATGGATAAGTGGGTTAATGATCCTTACTCTTGATACATTTGATATATGTGATTAAATAACATTCGATTGTGGGATAATGACTGATTTTCCAAATACTGAAACATTTTTAAATGCGTGAATGTGAATATTATTGTATGTGTTATGGATTGAGGATCCAAACAACCATATGTGATAATGATGTGTAAATAAGGAATTGAGATTGAAAATACCCATTTGTGATAGAAAGCATTAGATAGAAAATGAATATCCAAATATGTAAATGAAATTGACGTGTGGGAAAGGGAAATAGGATCTAAATGCCCAATGAGTACTTGACATAATTTTCTAGGCCCATGAAATTGGAATTGGACTATGGTAAAAAAGGTGTTGATATGAAATGAAATTAAATGGATAATAAATTAACATGTGGAAAATAATTGTGATTTTCTATGTGATGTGGTTGAGACAGTGGCATATGCCGAAGAAGGTATTGATGGTTTTTGTGTCATTTTGAACCCAAGAAAAAGTATGTTGTCAAAACCTTAATAATTAAATATGTAAATCATTTAATTTATTTATTGTAATTTATTTATTATACATATTCATACACTATTATTGATTTGATATTATTTTTAAGGCCATTGGTTATGGCCTTTGATTTGTATTCACATCCTACATGGGATGCCTGACTAGTAGAAGAATAGACATCATGTTGTCATGAATGGACAAGGGAAAGATCCTTATTATAGATGGATGAGTTGGGACATAGAATGCAAGAGGGAACTAGACTGTTTATTAAGACACTATTGAGAAATATTTGTGTTTATTTACTGAGTTTTTTCATTTAAAAATATTACACATATATGAAATATCCATTCCAAAACATTATTTTGGATGTTATATTCCCTATTTTGTATTATTACAAAACGTTTTGTCTATTATATATTCTGTTTGGTTATTGGTAGTTGTTATTATGAGTTTTATATTGATTAATATCTCCACTTTTGTGTTACCTTGATAAAGAGGTTATAGTCTCTCCATGCCATTTCGTGGAGCATCATTTCTAGTTGGAATCCCTTAAAATTTTAGGATGCGTGCTTGAGGTCATGTGACAAACTGACTTTAGGCACTTGTGTGGGAAACATATGTGGGGTTACTACAATATTAGGAAAACTATGATAAATCATATGAAATTTGATTTATTAACTATTGAATAATACTTTCGTTGAAAGCATTATTTTCAAAATTATTTATAATATTGTTGCATTATTGAAGCTAGTTGGCATATAGTGTTATAATTAATACCATTAAATGGGTTTCTAAAAACCCCATGTGATGATAATTAGAGAGCATGTAGTATGGTTCCACTTAATTAGAAATTTCATACCTTCTATGGTCATCTGAATGAGACCAATCCATGTAGTTTAAAACCCTAAGGTAAGGAATTCGAAGTGAATGTTTCCTAACAATGGTTAGTGTGGGACTTATGCATGATAATCCATATTTGGTTTCCTGAGTGGGTTATATAGACCACGAGAGATAGATTATTTCAATCGATAATGATTTTCTTCACCAACAATATTTAAAATCACATATGTTATTTTTCTTAATAAAAAACTATAATGGAATCTTGATGACATATGAAACTATAGATAAAGGCATCATGAATAGAGTATGAAAGAGAAATATTATTGTAAAGAGAATATTGCCAATTATAGAAATTTATTAACAAATTATAATATATCTGTATTAGATTTGGGCTATAGAAAGGCCTCTTACGTCTCTTTTTAGAGATAGAAATTAGATCTCATGTAGTGTGAGTAAAATAAATTAAGGTCATATGCACTGACCATATCTTACATATTAACACATTTTTTTAAAGAAATTTTCATGATTTTTTATGTTATATGATAAGGAAATTATCTATATAGTTTATCATAATGATGTTGAGACGTTTTTGAAAAAAATTAATGTCTTTTTGTAAGAATTTCGGTATCATGAATGTTTTAACAATTGTGTTTAGAGTGTTGTGCGTGCAATAATGATTCCCCAAAAATGGATGGCGTCTTACAACATGTATGAATCATATTGAGATAGTTTTTTAATATTATTCTGGTTGGATGATCATAAATGATATATATGACAACGTGAGTCAAGATACGTTTGAGAAATATGCTATATCAGAAGATAAATCACATAACATATTCATGTTAATATGAGACATTCACATCAACATGACTGCTGATATTTAACTCCCATCCAAAAATGTTGATGGATGGTAGAGGAGATTGAGAAAGATGGATGTATAAGACATCAAGAAATAATTTCTAGGTTCTCAATCCTACAAGGATTCTAATATTTGAATATTCTCCTAACTCACTAATGGATGAGGTTGAACTATATAGATATAGATAAAATGAAATACATGGTGATTAATCTATGAGGCATACCCATTCATGTAAACCTACATATTTGTAAACACTCTATCTTGGAATATATATACCCTAATTAGAAATAAAGGTGATTATGTTGTCAATTCAATTATCATTTTAAGAAGTGTGAAGGAGGTAAAAACTCATTCATTAAATGGGAGGTTTCCCACCCATTGACCTAAGATAAGGGACCATGATACATAATGAATAAAAAATTGGAAACAACCCATATGACTGTACAAGTTAATGATTTTATTAGGGATACATCATTTTCAAATGAAATGGATAATCAAAATTGGGAAGACTAATGTTCATCATACAATTATCACGTTGAACTCTTAAAATTATTGGATTCCTTGATTATTTTATTTTCTACAAATTTTACACTAGGGAATGGATTTCATTGGGAAGAACATACAAAGACCACCAACATAGTATCTTATAGAATGTGGTAACTTTAGAACATTTGAACTAGATATAATGATCCACATTCTGAAGGACTATATTGTTATTAAAAGTAGATACATAATTGAATTTCACTTTAAATTTGAAAACATAATGAAATAAATAGTATTTTATTTGAGAAAATTAATTTCAATTATAAAATATCCCATCATAATAATGATAATACACTTTCTCACATCCTTGTAAAAAATATCATATGGTTAGCATAAATTATTAGAAAAGGTAGACAATGAAGATATATGTGATCACATAAACATAATATGAACATAATGGTATAAAATCATTTGAAAAAATTTTAATAAAAAATTACTACATATTATTGTTTATTATCTAGGGTTATCTCATAATTATAAGTAGACCAGATGTCATGAATAATAATGGAATAAAAGGACATGAGCCATGAGATAATATCATTGGCATATGACATAGATTTATATCATACACATATGTATATATAAATAATTTATGTATGTGTCAATGATGTATTTAATGATTATCATAGTGGAATTAGTTCACTCCCCAAACCATCATGGTAGTCAATATTCACATTCAAGACTATCATATTAGACAATGTACATAACTGATTTGGTTCACTCCATATTCTGTTCTTAATTGACTTAAGTGAAATCTATAATTACCCAATACATTGGAGGGATAAAAAATTTCATGCTGACTTTTCACATAATAAAAATCATACATATTTCCACGAAAACATCATAAATCATTCATCATATCACATCAAATGTAAAATAAATGGGTTTCATATTCATTTCATTAGGGAATAACCCATGTAATTGTTTTTTCATAAACATTATTCAATTTATCAAAACATTACCCCTTGAAAATGAACATGTTTTACAACAATCATTTCATATTATTTTTTAAACATCCAATGAATGAAAAAGAATGGAATAACAGGATCATATCCCCATTAAAACTATGTAAAAATTAAAATATGGCATCTTATGTGGATAATACATTTAAAGGATCACTCAAAACATTTGGTGGTGAAAATAACCATTTATCTTTAGAATAACTTATTTAAAATATAAAAATTTCCAAATTATTAAAGAAATATTTTTATTTGAAAATATAATTTTTAAATTGTAAGTATTATTCAATAATGTGAGTAGTTAATATCTTGGGAAATTATATTCATGTTCTATATATTAAAACAAATATTCCTTTCACATTTTGAGGAAAAATTCAAAATACCATCTATGGAAATGAACATAATGATTAATTTAGAAACATTGTGAGAAAATTAAAATATGGGTAGAAAAGAAAATAAAAATTAATTATATAATATTATAAAAAGATAATTTTTTAAATCATGGACACTGATGAGAACGAAATTTCTACTTAATAAAGGGATAAAGTGACATCTAGATAATTTTTTTTCTATCATATGAGTGTTGAAAGAGGGAAAAATAAAAGTTAAAAAATGTAATTTCAAGAATCAGATGTAGTACAATAAAATTAATGGGATTATTGAGAGGTATTTTATAAAAAATCATAATCATAGAATAACTAATAAAAATCCTGTTAAACTAGGATATTGTAAAATGAAAACCATAATAGTTTAAAAACATTAGAGTAAAAAAATATGAATGTGAGAGCCATATATGGATAAAAATAACCCCATAATTTTAGTTATGTTAATACAAAAATAAAATAATTGTAATTATATTCTCAACATAATTTTTTTTAAATGTTGCATATGTCTTAATGAAAATTAATGTGATTTGGAAAATCTCTTTATAAGGTCCAACATCATTTATATATGTTCAAACAACCTATAAAATAATTATATAATTATTATGTATATATATTATATAAAATTAATAATATATATATATCCAATAATATTTTATTTAATTATAATCCATTATCACCAATTTATTAAAAATTCATTGTTAAAATCATTGTTCCATGTAATGGCTATTTCATTTTTCATATATGTTTTGGTTTGGTAACATTAGTCCCTAAACATTGATCATGGTTATAATATCTATGGAATTTTGATAATGATATAAAAATGATATTTATTAATTATATAAATATTTAAATTCATCCATAAATGTCATAGATATAAAATTGAATTACACCATTCTTGGAGGAGGTAGATCGTACATATTCCTAAATGTGGTTTTGATTTTTCACCAGATAGAATAAAATAATGTCAAATAACAATTCATATTCAAATAATCATTATAATATCATATAAATAATATATATTCAATAATTATATCCTTATTTACATCTATGTAAAAAAATGAAACAAATAATCACATCGCTTCATGGAGGTGGTAGACCACATGTGCTCATTAGCGAGGTTATCATTTTATATTGGATTAGAGTGTATAAATGTATGTTTGATATTATAATTTTATATGTAAAATTATTTAAAAAATGTAGTATATATACGTACATTTAATCATTCATTAAATAAATCTATGAGTGGTGGTGATGGAGAATGAATTACATTATTTCACAAGGGGGTAGTCTGCATTACATATGAATGAATTTTTTTTTTCAATTTTATGGTAAAGGGGAGGGATATAGGTTATTAAATTATTATAATAACATATAATTATATAATAAACATTTTTTTATTATATAATCAATTTTGAATAACATTAAATGTATTTGGAAGAAGAAATAAAACAAATATTATTGGTAGAAACAACATATCTTCTTTCAGAAAACCTATTTAGGTTACCAATAAAAGCCTTAAAATGATGCTATTATAATCAAAACATTACCTTTATGATTTGGTGAGGGAAGTAAGGAAATGGTTGGGGAAGTTATTATCATATCAAATATTCTTATCAATTCTCTATAAATGAGAAGAGGGGAATCCCTATTATATGTTTCGGGAAAGTAACTTCATTATTTTATAGTGAGATTAAAATATTAAATTTTCAATATCATGATTTAAACATGATAAATAACAAAATATATACTAGGATTTGGTTTAAATCCAATAAAAAAAAGTAAATTTTAATATTTTGAAGTGGTGTTTTAAACCTTATCCTTTGGATTAACCCCATTGTATACTTATTTTATTTTTAACAACAGTAAACACTATTTCAATATTAAATTGTTAATAATTTTACCATAAATTGAAAAAGTAATCCAAAATTGAAAATAAATTTCATTTTCATCTAAATTAAGTTAAATTTTGTAATTAAAATATTTTTATTAATTTTATATCATTTAAAAAATCATGGATTACTATAAAATATAATTAAAGAAAAATTTGTGACTACTAATTTCATTTGACTTTGAATCCACCAGGACAGAAAATTAATTTTATTTTATTCCATTAACACCTATATAATATGGAATATATTTAAAAAAACTCATGAAAAACTATATCTATCTCAAATAATAATATTTTATATTTGAGAAATCATTTTTTACATATTAATTAAATAATTATCATATTAGTGTTGCTTAAGAATAAATAGTAATAATATAATTAAAATAATTATCCTTATAAAATTTATTTCATTATTCTCAAAATAATAATTAATATTATTTAAAAAATTTCATTTTTCCGAACGTGATATAATATAAGATATTTAAATTGTAATAGGGTGAATTTTATTTCATTAATAATCATATTATATTGGTAATATTCATGAAAATTATCTAATAATTAAAATATATATCATGACTTGGGCGATAAGGATTTAAATATTTTCATCCAATAATATTGAAGATAAAATATGGTGGCCTTATAACATACGTTTATTCTACATTAACCTGATTTAACTATTCACTATATTGATGAATTAAAATAGTATTTAAAATTCGTTATGATCCAAAAAATATTAATTGACCTTGTTAAATAATATTAATTATGTTAATAAATAATTTGGAATCCATTTTACAATATTAATGTCATATAATTGGCATAATCTAATTTAAAATTAAAAACCCAAATGTGATAAAAAATCATTTTTCCCAAAAAAACGTTTCCTTTTCTATAAAGGTTTCAATATGAAAATTAAACATATAATATATTTTAAGGACATAAATTTTAATAATCATAAAATACTTTGTCTAACATTAATTTAATAAAATTAAAACATAAAAAAATATAAAAAAAGTTAACAATGAATACGATTTTTATTAAACATATTTATTTATTTCAGTTGATTGAAAAAAAATTGAAATTTAAAAAAAGAAAATATTTCTAAAATAATTTTTAAAATTTTATATGAGAAATTAAGAAATTTTTTTGGAAATAAATTTTAAAATATTTTTAATAATTTTATAAAAATAATTGTGCAAAGAAAGATGAAACTACTTTTTTGAAAGACTATAACTTTGAGAATAAGTTAAGATATATTCTAATATCATTCTTCAAATATTTAAATAATTATAAGATACATTACAGAATATTTAGTTTATAAATTAAATTAAAATAATTCACTATTAGTTTTTTACTTAGTTTATTAAAATAAAAAAACAATACATGTGTAAAAATAGATTTTTCATAAAAAACAATTCATTAACATTCATTTGTTTTATTTTCATTTCCAATAAATTTATTACCAATGGATTTAATTTACCAATTTTAAACTGTAAATAATTTTCATAAAAAGTGTCCATAGTTTAAACCAAAATGTTATGTATGAGGTCATTATGGCTATATTTAAATAGAAATATTTCATTGAACATTTTATATCAATGTTGTGAATAATATAAACTATCAAACAAATATTTTTTTAATAAAATATAATTGTGTTACCGACCCCAATATTGAGAGTATTTTGTTCTGAAAGGGGGATCCCATAAAAGTAATGTTCAAACGAGTGTCCTGAAAAGGAAAAATTCAAATATGTGTTACAATATGTGGTCGAATGATGTTCCCATGAAAAGTCCATAGATTTAATATTTGTTTATATGGCATAAATATCATGGTTTGGATCTCTTAGTCTTGTTCGCATGGGATGTTTCATGAGGTATGGTTCTCAACATATAATCTTGGTTTTATATTTTTTACAAACTATAGATTTTTACTTATATAAACATCGTCCATCATTTATAATCTACAATTACATTATTTTTTTCAACTCTCTCAGTGAGCCCGTAATAAGTGGTCATCGAGTATTAATATGATATAATTGATGAAATTGTTTGTTAAATGATCATTCATGTTACCAAGATAATATTTTTAGGTTTTTTATGATGTGGTGTAACATCCCAGGTAAATAATGAATAAAACATTTTCATATTTATTAATATTTATGAATTAAATATTAATTTTACTTTAAAGGAGTTTTTATGTTCGATAGGGTACCCGATACGCAGCAAAGAGTTTCTTTGAAATCTTACGTTGCAAACTAGTAATAAAATAATATTATTTTAAATGATAGATAACAAATAGTTGTTGTATTGGAGGGAATGGATTGAAACAACTAAAATATGATTATATATGTTATTTAAATGTTTTTACTTTTATCTAATAAACGATAAAGGCTTAAAATACGGAAAGAATTCAATTTTAGGCGTATATGCCCAGTTTTCACTAAAGGTTCACTTATCGCCTTTTGATGGAAAACCGTAATTAAATATAGTTTTTTTTCACTATTATACATTCTATTGGGCCAAATAAAATTATTCTTTATAATTGGGACATCAAAATTTACTTTGTGTAAATTTTTGGTATTTTTCTGATAAAGTTCATTTTTTGTAATGAATAGTGTAAAATGTTTTATTTTAATTCAAAACCTATTTTTAATATAAATTATTAATATGATTATATTATCTTTTAAATTGGTTTTAAAGTGAAATTAGAATATATTTTTACCATTAAATATAATAGTGGTCATTGGAATTAATTTCACTTTGAAATCTGACTTAAACTAATGTCAATCTTTTGATACTAATTGTTTCATAAAAACACGCTATTTTCTCTGATAGGAGGAATTAATTATTAAATTAATTAATACAACATATATGTTTTATATTTTTTAAAATGGAATTCATTTTTGAATTCGGAATATCAAATATAGATTAGGGTGAAGAGTTGGTATTTTTCTGAAAAAACGTCAATTTTTTATGAATAGTAAAACCACTAAGTGGTACTTAAAAAAACTGATTTTTCGTTTAAATGAAATTTTACCACCTATGTGTTTTGAATTTCAGAAATCCAACATATATGGTTTTCGTTAGGAATTAAAATGTGGTTCAATGGGATTAAAATATTTTTTTGGTGAATAGTAACTTATTATGTTTTTAATCGCGATTAGAGGTAATTAGTGTAATTTATGGTAAAAATAATGTTGTAATAAAATAAAATGAACTTGACACATGTCCTAACCTCATTGGACATGTCATGGTCGACCAATACAATCCATGGGTCAACTTGGGAACCCCATAGAGCCACTTTAGTTGGAAAATGACATTAATATCATTTTATTTAATGCTAAAACAAATGTCACAAACATGAGTAGTTTTACTAAAACAATTTTTACATGGGCTTATACAATTCAGATTTTTGACTATAAATATTCATTAGAAATATAAAAAGATTTCCTACATCATGATATTTTTTTTAAAATTTTTATAAATTAAATAATTTAAAGTATTTATGACATTCTGATGATGCCGCGATTACCTCATTAATAAAGGATTTAAATAAAATGAAATGATAATGTAAAATATATGACCTAAACATGTACAAAACCAATTGTATGGGTGGATGTAGAACCCTTATCACCTTATCCTAGAAACACATCATTGTGGGACCATTAAAATCCTAAACCCATTCTAAAATTATGTAACATTTCCTTATTTTCCAAGAGTGCCCCTCCTCTCCACTTATAAAAAGCCGCCACCTATACCTTTTTATCCACACTTCCAAAGACATTGTCACGGCCAAACCCTGCCTATTTTATCTCTCCACATCCCTCTCTTACTCCTTGAAGCCTCACTTTGGGCAGAAGGCATCCCAATGAATCCTTTGAGCTCAAATCTAAGAGAGTTACCCGATTTTAAGCTGATGTCTTCACTTGTGTTCTTTTGTTTTATTTTGCTTCTCCAACCCCATAAACTATTTTTATTCTTTCATTTTGTAACAACTACAGTATCTTCAATATACTAGGATGTTTTTATAAGAATATTTAGATCTAAAATTACACACATCTACATCTAATGGTTAAAGAACATACTATTTCTGTGGTTGGCGAATTTCTGCCTCACGAAACGATGATTGTTCAATCTTCTTCTAAACACCTATAATTGTGGCCATTAAGATGTCACCCTATTTATATATGATATATATTATGTTTAGTTTTTCCTTATGCTTCTTTATTTTTCATTTTTGGTTTACCTTTATGGTTTCCATTGTGGGCAAACATGATAATTTCATTTTAGGAAGTGCGGACTACCGCCCCCTCAAAGTGATGTGATTCGTTAGTGCCATATGTGGGACGTATAAAGGATGTTTTTAAATTTTTTATATATGATGTTATACTATAATTATAATATACCTATATATCATTATTATTTCTTTCCATTAATGTATGAGATAGAAATGAAAGTAGCGTTCATGCGTACGTACGACTTACCGTCTCCATGAACGGTGAATTTCATTTCTTATCCCCAAATATAATGTACTATTATAAGTACATATTTATAATGGATATATATAATGTATGATACATATAAATGATGAATATAATTTTGGAATTAAAATATACATACCTCTCATTTTGTTTTAATTTCATTAATATGACATAGAAATGAAAGTATCGTTCATGCGTACGTACGCCTTACCGTCTCCATGAACGGTGCATTTCATTTCTTACCTCATAATGATTATGTGATATTATAAATACATTTCTTTGATAGATATATATGATATATATGATATACAAATCTGGAATTTCATTCTGGATATAAAGAATCTTTGACCACATGAACAACATGTAATTGTATGAAGTCCACTTTCGACTTAAGAACCAAATATCGACAAAAAAACATTATTAACTTAAATGATTAAATAATGTTTATGACATGATAATAAGTGATATAAAAGTAATAATTAACTTGAAGAAGGTTCTTAAGCAAGTAGAAATTAAATCAAGTTTATTATTCAGGAAATTAAAGAACGATCGATTCAAGTCGGACCCGAGGTAAGGGACTTCGTCTCAATCTCCTTTTATTGAGGAATATTTCCTTTTATACACAACTTTATTTTATAAGGTGTATATAACCCATTGAATTTTACTTTTATACAAAAGGAATCTTTTTCTATGAAGCGTTGTACAAAAAGACAAAAAGGAATGTTTCTTTTAACGTACGTGGTGACAACGACCTTTTTCCCCGCCACGAGTATTATTTGGTCATTGGCTTCCTCAACAAGCCATAATGTTTTTAAAATGAAATAAATACCATATAATCTTTTATGTATTTTGGTATTGAAATTTTTTTTTATAATGGATTTGTTATGTCAATATATTTATGTGATATATTGTGATCAATGTGTGGAAATTTTTTCTTTCCATTATATTTGTTTTATGATTTTATATTGCTACTTGGACATTTGACGGGTGGTTATGTGATAAACCATATAATGGGTGGTGCCGTGAATACCAGGATGGGTGGTTACATTATAACATCCAATGCATTGGGTATGGAAGTCTGCCGTATGGCTATTCCATTAAGTATGTATGGATGTTGGCCGTTTTTCTATTCAATTAAGTGATATGTGTGGAAGTCGACCGTATGGTTATTCCACTTAAGTATGTTTATGTCCCAAGTTACCCTTATATGTTATGTGTACTTTATATGGGTTTTATGGTAATCTTTTGTTTACAAAAAGGTAATGAATGATCCTTTATTCAGTGAAGAGTATTTACAACTTCATAAATGTGAAAATTATTACTTTGATAAAGTATACATGGTTTACTTTTTGTTTTGATAATCTAACAGTTTTTATTCTTTGTGTATCCCTTACTGAGCTTTTTATGCTCACCCCAAGTTTTTTTGGAAATGTTTTTCACAGGAAATAATGTGGAATAGGGTCAAGTATGGGATCAAGGGAAATTCATGCTATATGAAACATGGAACAGACATGTTTCTTTTCAAGAGTTTTTTTTATTCTATGGAATCTTAGTAGAAGTTTCTACTTTGTAATATTTTGAGATGTAACAGTTATGTCATAATTCTATAAAACTCTAAACCTGAAAAGATCCTCAATGTGAATTATTCATTTAATTCAATATAAAGTAAAGTTTAAGGTTGGGGCCTTATATTTGGTATCATAGGTCGGTTTAGACAACTTTAGAAGTTATAAAATTGTTAAATTATAAATTAATTTATGGTATGATTGAAATGATATAGAATTTGAAGATTACCATGTTGCTTCACCTAAGATATTTTTGTGTTAAGAATGGGTTTTCATAGAGGAAACATAACATCTTTTCTGGGAAGGTATAAAGAAGGAAATAACCTTTCAAATCAGTATCCTGAGATGGTCAGAATTAGAACTAAACAGTTTGTTGCAGTGATGGCTCAGTTGACTCAGGTGAAAAATTTCAGTTGTTTTCATTGATGATATTTTTGTGTTTTCTAAAAGTAAAGAGGAGAATGAAAGACATTTAAGGGTTTTCTTGAAACCCTTAAAAGAAAAGAAACTGCATTAGAAATTCAGCAAGTGTGATTTTTTGTTACAATAAATTTCTTTCCTGGGTCACATTGTTTCAAAAGATGGCATAACTATTGATCCTGCTAAAACAAAAGTTGTTGAAGAATGGCCATGTCCCACAAATGTAACAGAGATCCGTAGTTTTCTTGTTTTGGAAGGTTACTACTGAAGGTTTGTTGAAAATGTTTCATGGTTATCTAGCCCAATATCTAAGATAACTCATAAGTGTGTTATGTTCATCTGGACAAAAGAATGTGATGATTGTTTTCAAGAGTTGAAAAGAAGATTGGTGAATGCTCTAGTTTTGGAACTTCCTTCCAGGAGTGGTGAGTTTTTTATATACAATGATGATTTGTTGAATGGAATTGGTTGTGTCCTTATGCAGAATGATCAGGTAATTGCATATGCTTCACGTCAGTTGAATACTCATGAGGTAAATTACCCTACACATGATTTGGAATTAGCAGCTGTTGTTTTTGCTCTAAAAATTTGGAGGCATCATTTGTATGGATTAAAGTGTGAAATATATACTGATTACAATAGTTCAAAGTATATATTCACTCAGAAATTATTGAACATGAGACAGAGGAGATGGTTGGAATTAATCAAGGATTGTGAATGTACAATTTATTACCATCCGGGAAAAGAAAATAAAGTGGCTGATGCTTTGAGTTGAAAAAGCAATGCTTCATTAACAATGTTGCATTTGAAACGGGATCCTTTGGTTTTTAATTTGATGAACTTTGGCATAGACGTTGTTGGTACAGGATGTTCTTCTGTTTTGTTTCAGGTATCAGAGAAATATTATCTACAAGACAGAATCTAGCAAGCACAGAAGAAAGACAGTGAGTTGTAGAAAAAGGTAGTGCTGGTTCAAAAGGGTAAGTTTCCTGAATTCAACATTGATAATGATTGTGTTTTGAGGTTTGGGAAGAGATTATGTGTCCCTGGGGATTCCAGTTGAAGAATGAGTTGTTATGTGAGGCTCATAGTTCCCTATTTTCAGTTCATCCTGGCAGTACTAAGATGTACAGAGATCTGAGGAAGTATTACCGGTGGGATGGAATGAAAAGGGATATTGCTAATTTTACTGTGAAGTGTTTGACTTGTCAGCAGGTTAAAGGAGAGTGGCAGTTACCTAAAGGGATGCTTCAGCCATTACCAGTTCCAGAGTGGAAATGGGAAAATATATCCATGGACTTTGTTGTGGGATTTCCGAAGACCCCTCGAGGTTATAATGCAATCTGGGTTATTGTTGATCGCTTGACTAAATCTGCTCATTTTCTTGATATACAAGATACTTTTTCCATAGATCAACTTTCCCGTTTCTATCATAAAGGGATATTTAGGTTACTTGGAGTTCCCCACTCCATTGTATCTGACCGTGATCCCAGGTTCACTTCTAACTTTTGGAAAGGCCTTCAGAAGTCGTTGGGTACTGAATTAAATTTTAGTACAGCTTTTCATCCTCAATAAGATGGGCAGTCAGAACGAATGATTCATACCATGGAGGATATGCAACGAGCTTTTTCGATAGATTATCAGGGAAGTTGGGACCAACATCTTTCTTTGGTTGTGTTTTTTATAATAACAGTTTTAATTCCAGTATACAGATGGCACCATTTGAGGCATTATATGGGAAGTGGTGTCGAACTCCAGCTTTCTGGGATGAAGTAGGTGAAAGGAAGTTGATGGGACCAGAATTGGTAGAAGAGATGACAAAAAAAGTTCAGTTGATTCAGAAACACATGAGAATAGTTCAAAGTAGGCAGGAGAGTTATGCGGATAACCGGAGGAAGGATCTATCTTTCGAGGTAGGTGATCATGTTTTTCTCATGGTTTCGCCCTGGAAAAGTGTGATGAGATTTGGTAAGAAAGGAAAGCTGAGTCCACGGTTCATTGGACCATAAGAAATTCTGGAGTGATTTGGATCAGTTGCTTACCGAGTGGCTTTACCTTCGAGTTTATCTTAGTTACACAATGTTTTTCATGTTTCGATGCTGAGGAAGTATATGCCAGATCCATCTCATGTTTTGAGTCCAGAGGTAGTTCAGCTGGAAGAGAACATATCTTATGAAGAACAACCAGTCCAGATTCTTGACTGAAGAGAGCAAGTGTTTCGAAATAAGGTAATTCACCAGGTAAAGGTTTTGTGTAAAAACCATATTGTTGAAGAGGCAACGTGGGAATCTGAAAATGCTATGAGGGATAAATACCCCCACTTATTTTGATAAGTGAATAAAATTGAGAGGACGCAATTCCAAATAGGGGGAAGGATATAACATCCCAGGTAAATAATGAATAAAACATTTTCATATTTATTAATATTTATGAATTAAATATTTATTTTACTTTAAATGGGTTGCTATGTTCGATAGCGTACCCGATACGCAACAATGAGTTTCTTTGAAATCTTACGTTGCACACTAGTAATAAAATAATATTATTTTAAATGATATTTAACACATAGTCGTTGTATTTGCGGGAATGGATATAAATAACTAAAATATGATTATATATGTTTTTTAAATGTTTTTACTTTTATCTAGTAAATGATAAAGGCTTAAAATAGGGAAAGAATTCAATTTTAGTAGTATATGCCCAAGTTTTCACTAAAGGTTCACTTATCGCCTTTTGATGGCGAACCGTCCTTAAATATAGTTTTGTTCACTCTTATACATTCTATTGGACCAAATAAAACTCTTCTTTAGAATTGGGACATCAAAATTTACTTTGTGTAAATTTGTTGTATTTTTCCGATAAAGATCATTTTTTTAATGAATAGTTTAAAATGTTGTATTTTAATTCAAAACCACTATTTAATCTAATTTATTAATATAATTATGTTATCTTTTGAATTGGTTTTAAAGTGAAATTAGATTATATTTTTTCCATTAAATCCAATAGTGGTCATTGGAATTAATTTCACTTTTAAATCGGACTTAAACTAGTGTCAATCTTTTGATACTTATTGTTTGATAAAAACACGCTATTTTTTCTGACAGTGGGAATTAATTATTAAATTAATTAATGCAACTTATATGTTTTAAATTTTTTAAAATGGACTACATTTTTTATTTCGGAATATCAAATATAGCTTAGGGTGATGTTTTGGTATTATTCTGAAAAATTTCAATTTTTGATGAATTGTGAAACCACTAAGTGGTACATAAAAAAACTGATTTTTCGTTTAAATGAAATCTTACCACCGTTGTGTTTTTAATTTCAAAAATCCGTCATACATGGTTGTTATTATGAAATAAAATGTGGTTCAATTGGTTTAAAATAATTTTTTGGTGATTAGTAACTTATTAAGTTTTAAATCGCGATTAGAGGTAATTAGTGTAATTTAAGGTAAAAATAATGTTGTTATAAAATAAAATGAACTTGAAACATGTCCTAACCTCATTGGATGTGTCATGGCCGACCAAGACAGTCCATGGGTCAACTTTTGGACCCCATGGAGCCACTTTATTTGGAAAATGACATTAATATCTATTTATTTAATGTTAAAATAAAAATGTCAGAAACATGAGTTGTTTTACTAAAACAATTTTTACATGGGGTTATACAAATCATATTTTTGACTATAAGTATTCATTAGAAAGATAAAAATATTTCCTACATCATGATATTTTTATTGTAATTTTTAGACATTAAATAAATTAAATTATTTATGACATCATGATGATGCGGCGATTACCTCATTAATAAAAGATTTACATAAAATGAAATGATAATGTAACATATATGACCTAAACATGTCCAAAAACTATTGGATGGGTGTATTTAAAACCATTATCACCTTAACCTAGAAAAACATCATTTTGGGACCATTAAAATCCGAAACTCATTCTAAAATAAAGTAACATTTCCTTGCATTCCAAGAGTGCCCCACCTCTCCTCTTATAAAAGGCCCCTACCTCTACCTCCTTATCCACACATCCAAAGCCTTTGTCTCGGACAAAAACTGACCATTTTATCTCTCCACATCCCTCTATTACTCCTTGAACCCTCACATTGGTCATAAGACTTCCCAAGGAAGCCTTTGAGCTCAAATCTAGGAGAGTTACCTGATTTTATGGTGATGCCTTCACTTGTGTTCTTTTGTTTTATTTTGCTTCTCCAACCCCCTAAACTCTTTTTATTCATTTATTTTGTAAAAACTAAATTATCTTAAATATAATAGGATGTTTTTATAAGACTATTTAGAGCTACACTTACATACATCTACATATAATGGTTAAAGAACATGTTGTTTCTGTGGTTGGCGAATTTCTGCCTCACGGAACGATGAATGGTCAATCTTCTTTTAAACACCTTTACTGGTGGCCATTAAGATGTCACTATATTTATATATTATATATATTATGTTTATGTTTTCCTTATGCTTATTTATTTTTCATTTTTGGTTTACCATTATGGTTTCCATTGTGGGTAAACACGATAATTTCATTTTAGGAAGTGCGGACTATCGCCCCCTCAAAGTGATGTGATTCGTTAATTCCATATGTGGGACGTATAAAGGATGGATTTAAAGTTATTACATATTATGTTTTAATGGAATTATAATATACCTCTATATCATTATTATTTCATTCCATTAATGTATGATATAGAAATGAAAGTAGCATTCATGGGTACGTACGACTTGCTGTCTCCATAACGGTGAATTTCATTTCTTATCCCCAAATGTAATGTACTATTATAAGTACATATTTATAATGTATATATATAATTAATGTTACATATAAATTATTAATATAATTCTGGAATTAAAATATACATACCTCTCATTTAGTTTTAATTCTATTAATATGACATAGAAATGAAAGTAGCGTTCATGCAAACGTACGACTTACCGTCTCCATGAACGGTGCATTTCATTTCTTATCTATAAATGATTATGTGATATTATAAATACATGTATATGCTATATATATATGATATATATGATATCCAAGTCAGGAATTTCATTCTGGATATAAAGAACCATTGACCACAAGAACAACATGTAATTGTAAGAAGTCCACTTTCGACTAAAGAACCAAATATCGACCAAACAAACATTATTAACTTAAATGATTAAATAATGTTTATAACATGGTAATAAGTGATATAAAAGTAATAATGAACTTGATTAATTTTCTTAATCATTTAAAAATTAACTCGTGTTTATTATTCAGGACATTAAAGAACGATCGAGTCTAGTCAGACCCGAGTTAAGGGACTTCGTCTCAATCTCCATTCATTGAGGCATATTTCGTTTTATACACAGCTTTATTTTATATGGTTTATAAAACCCTTTGACTTTTACTTTTATATAAAAGGAATATTTTTCTACGAATCATTTTACAAAATGACAAAAAGGAATTTTTCTTTTAACGTACGCGGTGACAATGAACTTTTCCGCCGCCACGAGTTTTATTTGGTCATTGGATTCCTCAACAAGACGTAATGTTTTTAAAATGAAATAAATACCATATACACTTTTTTGTATTTTTTTATTGAAAATTGTTTTTATAATGGATTTGTTATGTCAAAATATTTGTGTGATATATTGTGATCATAGTGTGTAAATGTTTTCTCTCCATTATATTTGTTTTATGATTTTATATTGGTACATGGACATTTGAAGGGTGGTTACGTGATAAACCATATGACAGGTGGTTCCGTGGATACCAGGATGGGTGGTTACGTTACAACCTCCAATGCATTGGGTATGGAATTCGGCCGTATGGATATTCCATTAAGTATGTATGGAAGTTGGCCGTATGGCTATTCCATTAAGTGATATGTGTTGAAGTCGACCGAATGGTTATTCCACTTAAGTATGTTTATGTCCCAAGTTACCTTTATATGTTATGTGTTATTTATATGAGTTTTATGGTATTATTTTGGTTACAAAAGGGTAAGTAATGATATTTTATTCGGTGAAGAGTATTTACTACTTCATAAAGGTGAAAAGTATTACTTTGATAAAGTATACATGGTTTACTTTTTGTTTTGATAAACTAACAGTTTTTTTCTTTGTGTATCCCTTACTGAGCTTTTTATGCTCACCTCAAGTTTTTTTTGAAAAGTTTTCCATAGGACTTAATGTGGAATAGTGTCAAGGATGAGATCAAGGGAAAGTCATGCTATATAAAACATGGAACTAGACATGTTTCTTTTTAAGAGTTTTTTTATTCTATGGAAACATAGTAGAAGTGTCAACATTGTAATATTTTGAGATGTAACAGTTATGTCCAAATTCTCTAAAACACTGAACCTGAAAAAATCCTCAATGTGAATTTTTCATTTAATTAAATATTAAGTAAGGTTTAAGGTCGGGGCCTTATATGTGGCCACCAAATTTTTTCATGTATGAAATCACCAATTACCATGAAGGTGAGTTAACAACAAGTCTCTGAATGAGAACCTAATCTCATGGTTGTATTATAGGTTTGCCTATGATTAGATAAATGAGTGATATCACATTTACATATCTAAGAATCCTTTTTGGGTGGCATTTTCTTTATTCCAAGAATGGGGAGTGACTTATGATTTGACATGATTGATCATGTGATACAAAAATTGTCCCTAAATGGATTTTTATATTGAATGATTTCTTTTGAAAAATTTTAAGTAACTTTTTTTTATGATTATACTTTTATGATGTAATTTTGAGGGAATGTGGGCATCAAGAGACATAATATTTTTTTCATTCACATTGATACAAATGTTTCTAATAATTTTATTTATTAAAATTAATATAAAACAATTGAAATAAAAAATATTATTTAAATACTCATAAAGACTTAAAATAATAAAATATTGAAAGTTATCTATAACAATATGATAATTTTAAGTATCCTTCAATAATTTTTTCAATGAAAAAAAATAATTTGTTTTCATTAATTATTAAAAAAAATATTGTCTTTGTTGGATGTTCAAGTCAAATTTCCAAATATTTTAATTTAAATGATCTTAAAATAAATTGATTGAAAATTAACGGCACACATATACTGATCTATTAGTTACTACCATTGATAAGAAAAATTTCTTACCTTCAAAAATCACTGTATTTATAATCATGACTTTCAAATTCTTCAGATAGAATATTGAGAAGACCATAAAATCAATCAAACATGATAAAAATATATTTATTTGTATATTAGGTTATTTAGTGATGATATTTATCAAAAACAAATTCACTAGGATGATTCAATTGAATGTTCATTTGATTGAAGAATATAATGTTGGATAGATAGTACATTATTGATGGACATATCCCAAGGAGAAGAATTAAATAATAATTTATGTCTCATTAATGGTACATAATTTTCATATTATATACTTGAATACATTTATGATTAATTTAACATTTTTTTCATTATGTTTCTCAGACATTTTTTATATTCTGTGATAAATAATACTTATCCAAAAAAAAATTTAGTAAACGTTTACCTTGAAAATGAGTGTATAAATTTTTTTTTGGGAAATATGATTTTGATAGAGACATGATTGAGCCATGTGGGATATATTTTTAATTATCAATGTCATTATCAAGAAAATAATTTGTCCGAAATGTTTTCAACATTAATTTATGATATTAGAAATGTATCTTCATTTTCAATTGTTGACCTACAGCTAGACACTAACATAGATATATTCTACTCAATTATGATTTTATGATCCATTAATTGATTAATTAAGGACATAGATGAACAAATTATTGATGAGTAAAATTTTTAATTTGAAATATATAATAAAAGTTTTTGGCAATGAAATTTTTTATTAGTTAACACAACATGAATGTTATGAATCTAATGCTTGTTTTAAATAATTTTTTAATTATCTAATTTTATTATCAATGTATCATAAAAACATAAATAAATATTTAATTTTTATAATTGTGTAGAACTATCAAATGATTTTCATTTTTTTATCTTTGTCACTATTGAATCATTCTTTGTCATTCAATGCTGAAAATATTTTTTGGATTCATTTTCAACAAATTGATCATGAGGAAGGTTTGAAAACAAAAAAAATATAATTGTGTATTTATAATTCCCCATAAAGTTTACTATTTAAAACTTCTTAATATTATCATGAAAAATTATAAGGGGAAATTTTTAGTTGATTTATTTAAATACGTTTCTATCAATATTAACATGTTTATAAAGAATGGTTACTTATATTTTACATAAGTTAACATTTTTCTATGGTTCCATACTAGGGATTATAGAGAAAATGATCTGTTGGTTGGACTAAATGACTCAAGAGAGGGTGAATTGAGTATCTAAAAAAAATCTATTAAAAGGATTATTTACAAAATATAATCCCCTTATAAAAATAAACACAATGTCAGTTTGTAGTGAATTTATAAAAGTATTTAAGGTTCAATTTGATTCTCAGATGATTGATTAATTCTCAGTTTTACTAACCTATTGGTTAAAAAAATCTCTAAGCAAAACTACTGATTCAGAAAAGATGTAAAAACTTGCTAAAATAACTATCTATGTTTAGGTTATATTAATAAAAGAAGTAAAAATGACATAAGAAATATAAGATAATCAACATAGTAGATAAATCAAGAGGTTCGGTCTCAAGAAGTGACTTGGTCCTCTCAACCTAGTGATCACTTTCAACAAATCCATTAAAATTAATAAAAATTTGATCCACACCCTGGATTAGGGTTTACAACATCACACCCAGCTGTCTAGGTCAAATTTCACCTTTGCCACAGATATTCATGGGAAATAAAGATAAATAGATCACATAGTATCTCTTCAACAGTTCTATGTGGGATAAAAATGTAAGAAGTGATTGAGTCTAAGGATATATTGATAACCTCCAGTTATGCTCAGGAGACAGTGTTTGTGATACAAACCAATATACACACTGTTCAATTAGTTAATATAAAACACAAAAGAGTTAAGAAAGATAATGGAGTTAATAATTATTATTTTTGTTGTGAAGTAAATCTTCAGACTCAATGGATGTTGCGAAAATGGTATTTGATTCCCATTCTGGAAGATGTTTTCAAAATAAAAGTATCACAATTTATATAATCATGCTTCGAGGAGTGAAATGTTTTAGCTCTTCAAGGTCTCTATGTAAACTCATCTTTTTGAAGAAGGTTTCGTGCTACAATTTTGTTGTAATCCCAAGCGCTTCATTCCTCTCTTTTTTATTCACATAGTCTGTGTCTCAGCGTGTAATACGTTGTGTGCGGCACAATTTAAAGTAAAATATGAGGTCCCTTTATACTCCAAGTTCCTCTAGGAATGAATATCTTCACACGTGCATATACCTTGTAATGTCTACTAATTATACTACAGACATCAATAAGAAAATTCATGAAACATTAATTTGTCCAAATATGATTGTTAAAAACAAATTTGAATTAATAAACATGAAATAGTTATTTATAACAATTGGTGAGTCATCTTCAGTTTGTCATCTTTGGTTTGATAACATCAGTCTGTCATCTTTGGGGTGTCATCTTTGGTGTGTTGACTTTGGTCTGTCGAACTTCAGTGTGTCGACATTTGTGTTTCATACTTTATCCTATCGAACTTTGATGTATCGAATTCGGTGTGACATAATTCAGTCTGTCAAACTACGGTGTGTCGTATTCGGTGTGTCATTCTTCGGTCTTTAGAACATCGGTTTGTCTACTTCAGTGTTTCATACTTAGGTCTGTTGAACATCAGTGTTTTGACTTCGATGTGTCGTACTTCGTCCTGTCGACCTTCATTGTGTCGACTTCTGTGTTACATACTTCGGTCTATCAGACATCAATTGGTTTAAATAACCATCAGTGTCAGGGAATCTAAAAAGATTGCAAAATCTCTATCTTAAAATACTATGTTTTATGCAATATTTTATGTATAAATACAATTGTGAACATATTTATTCATGAATATAAGCGATTGACTTATTAAATTATATGTTTTTGTCTAACATAATTGATTTATTGAGAGTTATTAAACTGGTTTGAAAGATTAGAATTTGTATAATGACATTATTTGTGATTATGAAAACTATAATATCATGGAGGTTCCAACAATCTCCAATTTTTGATATTGACAAATTTTTGAATACATGAAAATATATAAATGAAATATAGCTCAATATAGATAAATTTAATTTTCCATTATAAGTAAATTTTTTTTCTTGAATTTAGTAGAAAAAATCTCCCCCTAAATATATTCCCTTATTTTCTCCCCATTTTCGGAATAAAAAAGAAAAAAGTAGTAAGGAGAAATAATATAAAAGAAGGATACCATAAGAATTTTCATTAAAAGGCATAAGTGTACAAGGCAAGGAAAAAAGATCAAATCCCTTTCAAACGATACAGTCCATAATTAATGATTGGGATATAGAGGAGTTTTTCTTTTGTCGGAAGGATACAAAGGAGATAAAGAGGGTGTGGGAGTGGTAGTGGAAGGAGGTCTGGGGATTACACTAGGTAGGGCAACACTAGTAGGGATAGTAGCTTCAAGAATGGGCCTTCTCTCTGACAACCCATGACTCAGAGACTGCACTGTAATGATTGGTCGAATCTGGGAAAGAGCATCAGAGATAGTAATTGGATTTGGAGACCGAGATGAAGTACCAATTGAAGCTGATGTAGGGACCACAATAGCCTCGTCCTGAACATGCAGAAAAGGTTTGAGCAAGTTTATAAAGTCATTAATTATTTCACCACCATATTGCATTTCCTTCTCAAAGTCATCCTTATTCTCCATAAATTTACTCATCAAAGGGGTAAACTCATTCATGTGAATAAATTGATCTTTGAAGGCATATGTGACTGGATTAATTCAAATATTTTCTACTAGAAAATTGAAACTATTGATGAGGTCATTCTTGGTGTATATCGTAGTGAAAAACATATCAACCTTTTCCTGAATTTCATTTTGAGCTATTGAGGCTTCATTTCTGCACTATTTGACCATATTTTATACAATATTGGTATTCCAATGTACCTTTCCAAGGGTTTCTTAATCTGAAACTATATAGAGTTTTTGAATTTCCTCTCTCATCATAGCCTTAAGAGACTCCAAATCAGTAACAATACATCTCCCACTCCTAGAACTAGATGGGCGAGTCAACATTTTTCCAAGATCCACTTTCAACTTTTTAGGTTAACACTAAGGAGATGATTTAATAAGTTCCTATGAACATCCATAACAACACTAAAAGAGGTATTGAAGTCATAGGGTATGAAATTTAACTCATTTCTTATATTTCATACTTTTATCTCAGCAAGGTGTTGTGTCTAATAATAGTATCTGTTGTAGTAATAAGATTCAGTTGAATCATTTGAATCACCATTCTTAGAATTTTTTGTTGCATCAGAATCTGAGATACATATAGAAGTAGAGGTGCCCTTTATGGAACTCACTAAGCTACCACAGACTCACATATCCCATTCTTAAACTTTTCCAAATCATCCTTAGTGACACAATCAAGGGGCACTAACTGAGCTATATGTTCTCAAGGTGGAGATTGTGCTAGTGGAATAGGTGAAACAGGTTATGGGTTAGCATGGACTTGTAGAACAGAAGGAGGAGTTACCCATTCATCTTTGAGTTATAATCTAAATCAAAAAAAATTAGCTTGGATAACTATTACATTCTCTAGTACAGGTCCAATATTTTGGCTAACCAGTATCCATTATAAACCTTCTTCCCTGAGGCTTAAGAATAGCCTCAAAAAAATCATCTTCTTCATCCTGGTCTCTAGTTATAAAAACATTTATGGTAACATAAACCAACTGAACATCTGGTATTTCCTGAGTTCCAGCTACATTAGCTTCACCAGGTACTTCCTCAATTTGAGGAATTAGAACATCATCTTCTTCATCTTGTCCATCACCAATAAGATCATTTTACTCTAGAATGAGCTCATAGTTTTCATTATTAGGATGATTTGGTCTATCCTTAGGTTTATCATCTCTATTATCATCAGCATGTTGATCAGCAGGTTCAATTCCATCGCCTGCTCCATGAATAAATTCCTCACTAGACCAGTCAACCACTTCTTGTCCCACTTTGAGAGAGTCACTCACATGTTCAACACTTCTTCCATCATCACCAACATCACCATCATCATCATCATCATAATCATCCCTATAATTATATTCCTCATCTGATTTGAAAAAATAACGTTTAACTCTAGTAACATTGGTTTCATCCTCTTCTACATCACCTAGAATAGTTTCTCTTGAAGAAAATTACATATGTGTAACAATAGGACCATATGTCATATTCAGGGGAATATCAGTAATATCAGGATCACTCCTATCATCAAATGTAGACCCTTCTTCCCTTTTCACCTCATCATCAGTATCCTTATCAGAATAAACAAGAACTTCTCTAGGTTTGAGACATGGATCAACATAGTCCATTGGGCTAGAAGGATGATCAAGTGGATTGATATATTCATACGTGCTTTCTTCATCTCCTAAAAAACATCTTTTAAATGGGTTAAATAAAATTTTAATTCTTTTACAAATTTATTTCTGAAGAAAAAAATCCACTTCAGGCACTTATCACATCATATCCATATTCTAGGCAGTCTAATTTTTTAAACATGGTAGAAATAATTCTCAGATAATATATGCAGGTTGCTTTTTTGGATATCTTAATCAAATTGGGGATATGAACAATAAGATATCTACATATATTCACCTTTATTCCATGTTTAATAAAAAACATCATGAAGACATCCAGATTTTTTACAGTAGAGAAATATCCCTTCATTGGGCAGATATGATGATGTATTAACATAAAAAGAAATCTAACATCTCCTTAGAATTCATATGAAATAGTCGTTCTGGATTATTCATTTCCATTTAGATACCTCATAGAATCTTCATAGGAAATTATTTTTTGAGAATGTGGAATATTACTAGGATAGTCAGCAAAGACTCCATCATGATCTACCTCAAAGCATTCAACCCATCCCATAGACGAGAAAACCACATCCTTTCCCTTTACCATAAATTTCATCTTTACTGCCTCAGTATCATCCAGTGATATATTCAAATGTTGATAAAATTCATGCAGAAGCTAGGGATAATATGGTTTTTCAATGTTGGTGAACCAACTAAGCCACCCTTTAGATTCCAGTACATTTAACAGAAAAGATTTTGTTGATAGAATCCACTGAACAAAAACATCCTTTTCAAATATATCTACACACCCTTATAAGCTCAATTTTGTAGTCCCACTGGTCTCACCATTATAAAGATTAGTCGGAAGAGATTTTGGAGGATTATTCATTGCACGCTTAGTCCAAGACATGAAAATGCTTCTGATTCCAACTGTGTTGAGAGGTCAAGAGTTGATAGTGAGAGTGACCAAATGTAGAAGGATTTACAGTAGAGGAGAAGGTGAATGGTTGGGACAGATTGTACTAAATATATCATTTAGGGATTGTAAATTGTAAAACACAAAATTTACGTAAAACAAGTTAAAAGGGATAAGACATCATCATTTCATTTAATACAGACTAAATTTACAAAACAAACCCTAAATATATTTGTTTCAAAGAATAGGTTTCAAGAAGATTAGTTTAACATGAGATCAGTTTGACATAGATCAATTTTAGAATGATGTGTTTTAAAAATATCGGTTTCACAATGATCGGTTTTATAAATATTGGTTTTACAAAGATCGGTTTCACAATGATTGGTTTTGTAAAGATCGGTTTTTCAAATATAGGTTTTGGAAATATCGGTTTTACAAAGATCATTTTCACAATGATCAGTTTTATAAAGACCAGTTCTTACAAAGATCGGTTTTAGAAAGATATCCTACTAATTTATCATTCCAATTCCATGTCTAATGTAATTCATTATCTCAGAATTTAATGGTTTAGTGAATTTATCATCAAGTTGATTTTCAGTCCCAATAAAATGAATAGTTATATCAAATTTTTGATAATGATCTCTAAAAAAGTGATGTATTACATCAATATGTTTTGTTCTAGAATGAGAAACTACATTATTAGAAATATTAATTGCACTTGTGTTGTCACAATTAATAGTGATATGTATGAATTGAAATCCATAGTACAATAATTTGTGTTTCATAAACAATATTTGTGCACAAAAATTACCTGTAGAAATGTATTCTACTTCAGTAGATGATAATGCAACTAAATTTTACTTCTTACTAGACAATGATATTAGTGGCATTCCCAAAGAAGTGACATGTTCTAGAGGTACTCTTTCTATATAATTTACATCCACCAAAATAATCATCTGAATAACTAACTAAATAAAAAAGTTGTCTTTTAGGATAGAACAATCCTAAATTAGTTGTATACATGAGGTATTTGAAAATTTATTTATAAGTATTTAGTTGTGACCCTTTTGGGTTTCTTGAAATATCGCACACATACATGCACTAAACATAATATTCGGACTTCTAGCTGTTATGTATAGAAAAACTCTCTATTATTCCTCTATAAGCAGTTTGATCAACAGATTTTCTATTTTCATTAAGAACTGATTTACATGTAGAACTCATAGAAGTTTCACTACTCTTAATACTATAAAATCCATATCTTTTTAAAATATCTTATGTATACCTACTTTGGTTTATTATAATACCTTCTTTATTTGGAAATATTTGATATCCAAGAAAATACATCAGTTCACCCATTAAACTCATTTCAAACTCACATTGCATAATGCTTGAAAATTAATTACATAAAGAGTTTTTAGAAGATCCAAAAATAATATCATCTACATATATTTGGGCTGTTAAAACATCTTTTGAAATTATTTTTATAAATAAATTGTGATATGCATGTCCTTTAGTAACAGCTTTAGAAATAAGAAAATTCTTCAACCATTTATACCATGCTCTTGGAGATTGTTTCAATCCGTATAATTCTTTTGATAAATTAAACACATGATTTGGGAAATTTGGACTTATAAAACCTAGGGGTTGTTCAACAATAACATCTATAGTTATATAACCATTTAGGAATTCACTTTTGACATCCATTTGATAATGTTTAAAATCCAGTTGTCTTGTATAGGAATGTAACGTCCTAATTGCCTCATGTCTAGCTAAATGAGAAAAATCCTCTTCATAATCAATTCCTTCTTCTTGATTATATCTTTGTGAAACTACTCTAGATTTGTTTCTAACAATATTTCCACCTTTATCTACCTTATTTCAGAACACCCATTTGGTTCCAATAGTCAATGTAACCTTAGGTATATCTATAATTATTTAAAAATTATTTGATTAAAAATGATTATGTTCTTATTTCATGGCCCTTACCCAAAATTCATCATTTATAGCATCATTGATATTTTTACGTTCAAGATATGACAAGATGGCTAGATTTTCAACCTGGTTTCTCAAGGATTCTCTATTTTGTGTTCCTCTATCTAAATCTCCATCAACAACATCTATGGGATTAACCCAAAGGGTTCTAGATGGTATTCAAAAAGTAAGACTTGATATTATATGTTCGTGAGGTTGATCTTGTTCACAACAGATAAGTTGAGGAGAAATTTCCAAACTGGATGTTTTCAAAGAACCCTTCTCATGAGGATTTGCGATTTTATCATTAATGTTTACGTTGGACATTTCTTATTCAATATTTTCAGGTGAGGTCTTGGGCGCCTGTGGATCTTCTTAATTAAACATGATGTGTACAAATTCCTCCACTCATTTAGTCTTCTTGTTAAAAACAATATAGAATTTAAATGATGTAAAATATCACTGAAATATTCGTTCATCTTTTTTCGAAGAAAATTAATCCAAATTATCTTTATTTTTTAGGATAAAAAAATTACATCCAAACAATTTAAAGTACCCTATATTAGGTTTACTATTATTCCACAACTTGTAAAGAGTTTTCATAAGAATGGATCTAATTATGACTCTGTTTATTATGTAGCACGATGAATTAACTGCTTCATCCCAAAAATAAATGGATAGATCATATTCATTGATCATATTCTAGGAAATTTATTGTAAGGTTTTATTCATTTTCTCTACTACACCATTCTGTTGATGGGTTCTAGGTGCAGAGAAGTTATGATCATAGCAATTTTATAAGCCGAAGGCTTCAAAATCTGGATTCTCAAATTCATAGCCATGATCACTTCTTATGGATTTAATCTTATGTGAAATATGATCTTCTATTGTCTTAGAATACTTGGTAATGTGAGAACAGGTTTCACTTTTATGATCCTGAAAATGGTCCAACTATACCTAGAGAAATCATCTACAAGAACATAAACATTGTGCCTCCCATTGAGACTCAAAACTCTAGATGGTCCAAAAAAGTCTATGTGTACCAACACGATAGGATGAGAAGTAGTTACGTCTTTCTATGGTTTGAAAGATATTTTATGTTGCTTTACTTTTTGACAAGGATTACATACTTTATTGAATGGAAACTCTAATTTGGGTAAGTCTCTATCTAATCTTTTTCTAGTAAACTTTCTATGAGAATGTATATTACAATGTCCTAGTCTTCTATACAAGACCCAAGACTCTTTGTGAATTTCATTTAATCAAGAGACATTATGTGAGGCTAGTGTGTCTAAATTTATAAAATATACTTTATCATTTCTAAAATCAGTAAATAAAAAATTATTTTTGGAATAAAAAACTTGGAATGAATCATTTTAAACTTAACATTAAATCCATTATCACACAATTATAATATACTTAGTAGGTTACACTTTATTCCATCAATATATAATACATTAGAGATTGAAATTGATTTAGGGTTACCAATATTGACTAAGCCGGTGATTTTTCCTTTACCATTGTCACAAAATGTGACATGTCCTTCATCGATCTTGATAAGATTTTAACGATTGAAAAATGTCTAATCATATTCCCTGAACACCCAATTTACAAGTACAACATCAATTTACAGAAAATATTTATGAAATTTTCCAACAAAACCGTTTAACCAATAAATGATTTTGGTACCCATATTTTTCTGGGTCCACAAACATTATTAAAAAATCTTTAGGAACCAATAATTGTATTATGTTTTTTCAATTTGCATTATATAATGTATTTTAAAAATAAACATTATTTGGTCCTATGGGATTGGATACAGTAAAAGAATTTGAGGGACTATAACTTGCAGTACAATTCACATTTTTGAAAATAGTAGCATATTTTCCAGATTTTGATATAAAGTGCGATTTCGTTAATTCCTTTGACTTGGTTGATAACCTATCACGTAATTATATTTTGGGGAAATCTATTGTCCAATAAAGTGAGTCAAGGTATATCTACCAGTTGTAAACTTCTCAAGATCTCCCTTTAATTTCTCATTAAATAATTTGAGTTTAGTATTTTCTTTTAATAGCTGGACGCGTATTTCATTTTCAATATCCACATCAGATTTTGAATTAGCATTTAGAGCATACTGAATTTTTAATAATTTATATTTATTCTTGATCTCATTAAAGGTATCCTCAATTATTTCATAGTATTCAAATAATTCATCCTCATACATATCTTCATCATTATGTGACTCAATCATATTACTTGAATCATAGGAATTATTTATAAGAGAGTTAAGTGTTACATCAATAGTTTCTGTCAAGAAAAATAAGTTAGAATGATTGTTCTGTTCTCTGTCAGAAGAATCAGATCCACTAGAGATGTCTTCTGAAGCACTCCATGTAGAATTCATAGACATTTTATAACCCTTTCCCTTATCTTCATATTTATTCATGAATTTCATCTTTGGGAAGTCCGCCTTTACATGACCTTTTCATTTGTAGTCATAGAAAATTTTTTAATTTGAGATTCCATTCAATTTTATGTCATTCTTTTATTGTCCTTTAATATCATATATTCACTTGTAGTTTGACATCCTACATGATTTTTTCTTTCAGTAGACCTTTTTTATCCTTATTGAATGATGAATCATTTCATCGTCAATGTCTAAATCTGACTCTTCACTAGTTGAACTGTCTATAGGAATAGGAATCTTGTCTTTATCTTTTCTCTTTGAAGATAAAGTCTTTAATTCTACTAGCTTCTTCCTTGGATCCTCATCTACTTATTTATTGACATTAAGTTATTCTTCATTAATCATAAGCATACCCATTAGTTCCATCATTGAAATATTTCCTATGTTACAATATTATCGGATAGAAACAGAAGTTACTCTTCACCTGTCAGGTAGGCATCGAAGAAGTATCAGGATTTGGTCCTTGTTGTCCACTGGTTTCCCAAGCAGACTCATGGTTTTTACTATTTCATTGAACATTAGTTAAATTCCAGAGATAGGTTCATCATGATTCATTTTAAAATTATCATAATTAATAGTGTATGTATTTAATCTCATTTCTTTAATATTAGTAGTTCCATCATTGGAGATATCTAAAGATTCTCAAATTTCATATGCAGTATTGTAGTCAAAATACAATTAAATTCATCTTACCCTATGGAACAGTACAAAGTATTCATTGCTTTACAATTATTGTTATAGTATGATTTGGTAGATTCATCTCAAGTGCTTCTAGTAGTTTCAGGTATTGTATATTTACATTCAATATCAGTCCATCTTTCAAAGAACATACTTTACAGTTGTATCATCATTTTATGTTTCCACTGACGATAGATAGTTCCATTAATGAACGATGGTATATTAGTAACTACCTTTTCTATTCTATTTTCCGGGATAAAGTTTGTGAAATAATTTCAAAGAGATAATGATTTAGAAATAACAGAAATTTGTAGATCTATTAAATAAAACTATAATCACAGTTGATACGATTTCAATAAAAAAAAGAAACTTTCTAAAAACTCTAATAAAAAATGTTGGTCAAAGTAGATGACTGAAGAGAGGGGTGAATTGAGTATATAAAATTTTTTTTGTTAAAATAATTCATTACAAAAATAAAATCCCCTTATAAAAATAAACACAAATTCAGTTTGTAGGGAATTTATAAAGGTCTTGAAGGTTCAATTTGATTATCAAAATATTGACTAATTCTCAGTTTTACTAACCTATTGATAAACATAACATTCTAATAAAACCTACTGATTCAAAATAGATGTAAAAACATTCTAAATTAACTATAAAAGGTCATTTTATCTTAATGAATGAAATACATATCACATAATAAATATAAGATAATCAACATAGTTGATAAATAAATAGGTTTAGTCTCAAGCCGAGATTTGGTCTCTCCCCCTGGTGATCACCTGACACCAATCTATTTATATTAATACACTTTTGATCCACACCCTGGATCGGGGTTCCCAATAGCACACCCAGATGTCTAGGTCACACTTGACCTCTACAAAATTTATTCGTGGGAAATAAATATAAACAGATCACCCCGGATATCTTCCATAGTTCTACGTGGGATATGAATGTAAATGTGATTGAGTCTGAGGATAGTTTGATATCCTCTAGTTATGCTCTTGAGACAGTGTGTGTGATACCAAAAAATATACACACTGCTCAATTAGTGAAGGTAAAACAAAATAGTGTTAATAAATAGAATAGTGTCTCGAATTCCCTTTGTGTTGTAATGTAATTCTTTGGACTCAATTGATGTTGATAAAATGGTATTTGAGTCCTCTTCTAGAAGTTTTCTTTAGAACAACGTATCACAGTTTCTTTAATCCTGCTTCGAGGAGTGAAAAGATTCATCTTTTCAAGGTCTCGAGGTACACTGAGCCTTTTGAAGAATTTTAATTTCTACAATCTTCTTGTAATCTCATGCACTTAGTTATTCTCTATTTTTGTATTTGAACAGTCTATGTCTCAGCGTTTAATACATCATGTGTGGCACACATTTAAGTAAATTATGGGTTGCTTTTATGCTCCAGGATCCTCTAGGAATGAGGATCTTTTCACGTACATATAACTCATACTTTCTATTGATTATCCTACATTCAACATTAAAAAAATGCGAGAAGCATTAATTTGTCCAAATATGACCATTATAAATAAATTTGAATTAGAAAATATTAAATATTTATTTATAACAATCAGTGGTTTTTCTTTGGTCTATTGTCTTTGGTTTTATAACATATGTCTATCATCTTTGGTGTGTCATCTTTAGTGTGTCGATGTTGGTCTGTAGAACATAGGTGTGTCGACTTCGGTGTGCCATTCGTTGGTATTTCGACTTTGGTGTGTCGACTTCGGTGAGTCATATGCTAGTCTATCAAACTTTAGTGTGTTGACTTCAGTGTGTCATACTTAGGTCTATCAAAAATTGGTGTGTCGAATCCGGTGTGTCATAATTTGGTATGTCGAACTTTGGTGTGTCGACATCAGTGTGTTATACTTTGGCCCTTAGAAAATAGGTATGTCGACTTTAGTGTGTCATAATTTGTTATGTCTAACTTTTGTTGGTCGAACTAAAAATCAGTGCTAGGGAATCTAGAAATATTGTGAAGTGTATGTCTTACTAAACTATGTGTTATGCAAAATTTTATGGATAAATATATTTGGGAACATATTTATTCATGAATATAAGGGATTGACTTATTAAATTATATGTTGTAGTATGACTTAATTGATTTACTAAGAGATATTAACCGGGCAAGAAATATTTGAATCTATATATTAACATTATTTGTGATTATTAAAACTATAGAATCATGTAGGGTCCAACATGATCCTTATATTCATTCATATCATGTTGAAATGGTATATTATGTTAGTGATATAATATATTAAGGGAGTATTATTTTATTCCATATGAAATTAACATTAATTTTAAATATTGGTGATTAATGTGAATTAATTACAAAAACTGATCCCTAATAAGGAAAAATTATTGAATTGTTTCCCTAAAGACATTGAAAATTGCAGTTCTATAGTGGATGAGTAAAGAAAAATATTAAGAATAATTATAAGATGAATAAACAATTTAATCAATTGATGTTGATAATTTCATGACCACCCTATAATTTTATTTTTAGTTGGATGTTTTAATATTATGAAACCTGTAGTATGATATTTTTAATAGATTAATTGTATAAATACAAATATAATTATTTGTAGTTTAATTGACTATGTTTATATATATGCATATATTTTTCTTAAATAGGATTATGTGCATGTTTTTCTCTCCAACACATGATTCTCATTCCACCCTTGAGTCAGTTGAAAAATTCTATCATATACCTTGGATAATTATTTTATTACACATTATCACATAAAATAAACATAACTGTTTTTTAATTAATTTAAAGTATAATTATGTTATTTTTTATATATGTTTAGGGATTCTATCCTTATAATATATATATAAAAATAATATATTCTATATCAAATGACTCTCTTTCTACACCTGCAAATTCAAATTATACTACATCAAATAATATGAATAATTCATTTTTTATTGTTTCATATTATTATATTAAAATTTCACTTTTAGTTATCCCTTCTATAGAGGATAAATGATAATCTAGAAGATCATCTACAATATATTTGTAGGTCCCATATTACCATTGATTGGTCATAGTGTCGCACAATCAATGACCAATATTTTGATGTTTTAACATTAATTTAGTAAATATTTATATTATTTGATTAATAAATGTTTTAAAAATATAGATATAATAAAATATTTCATGGGAACATCAAAAAATGTGATTATAATTTCACACACTTGAATTTCATTATCCCTTTTAATCACTATGGGGAACCCATAACAGATGAAATGTGAATTTATGGTTAGATCCATGACTATTTATCTAGTGAGGTGTTATTTCTAAATAATAATTATTTTTTGTGGTTAAATTCCATTATCATGGAAGAATATGTTTTTTTTCACAGGTAAAGTTATTATTCTTTTTATGTATTCATAAGTGATTATATTAGACACTATTAAATGATATGTTACTAATCTATGGTAGTTTACATATAGATGGGTTTTTATTTTTTTTGTGTCTAATGAAATTTCATGTCCTTGAACCTTTAAAATCTATTATAAATGGAATTATTTATTATGGTGGTTTCGACATAAAATCAATGGAAAATTATTATTTTCTATAAAAAATGTTTGAAAAGGTCCATGAGATAATTCTTATATACTAGGTGAATGATTTTTAATCATAATCATGATGAATAATTGAATGTAATTTATTACATTCGAATATATTAATATTAATGTCTTAATAACTTATGAATTTTTAATGATATAAAATCTCATTATGTGGATTCTATGATAAAATATGATGGTTTAGATAAGAGTGAAAATCCCAATACATCAGTGTCGATGAGATTCAAATTAAAATGAATTAATATGTAAACATTAATTAATTATTGAATATATAGAGAAATTAAAATTACTTTATGTTTTCTAATTTTTAGTTATAATTTTTTTTCTAAAATAGATATGTGTGGGGTTTTCAGTTAAACTGAAAATGCTATTGATTATTGTCCACATTAGTAGGTAACTTTTGTTAATTAAACTATAAGAAATACTGATTTATATAATTTTATATTGAAGTTATGGTCACAATATTAGTATTAATTCATGGATATTCGACTGCAGTATAAAACCAAAATAGTGAGACGCACCAACGCTTACCTATCATATTCAGTTCCTTGAATGATTTTATGGATTATGTTTTACTAAATGAGTAAATAGGTGTTGTGACGGGTATGTGTTATGAACTATCACCAACAGAGGTTGTTAAAAGGTCATATATATCTACATTGATATAGTCGTATACATATGGGTTTATGTCTATTGGGATTCTATAAGAATAAAATTGAAATCATCTACTATAAATTACCTTAAAATATAAATAAATAGTTATTAAAACATAAAATAATATATTCCCACTTTTGGATAGTGAATTATCTTCCCTATTTTAGAGGATGGCTGGCATTACATCAGAGGAAATAAGGACACTCTAATGAAATTCCTAAATTGTGAATTTAATTACTATAACATTGTGTTATTCATTTTATATTTATTTTTATATTTTTTGTTACTCTTGAAAAATGAAATATAAATTTTAAATTATATAAATTATGGTATATATTTCTCAATGAATTAAATCATTGAATAAAAATATATAATTTGGAATGATGTATGTATTAATAGTGTTTATTAAATGTTTCACATGTACTTTTCAAAGCATGTTATTCAATCACATTGGAAAATAACCTTACATAAGGTCTAGAGTTGAATATAAATATTCACTAGCATTCATTCTTAATATGATTAACTAAAAGTATAAAAAATTAAATATTAAATTAATCCATTTAGAATATTATAAGAATATTTATTAATGACTTGATATAAAAAATTTCCCCATCTTGGGATAAATAATTTGATGATTAATGTTCTGAATAATATATTTTAAACCATAAAGTGATTTAGAAAAAGTAAACATAATATTTTAAAATGGTGCATATAATATATGCTGTTTCTAAATATCATATTTTTTATTCTTTACTTTAATTATAGATGTCCATAATAAACTAACAATTTATTATTAGTCTCTTATTTTAATAACTAGTGGAAGGGTATCATTATAATAAATTAATTATTCTTGACTATACCTTATAGTTTTCATTCTATATGGGAAATAAAATATCCCAATAATACATTTAATATTATTTGACTATTTTCACTTTAATTTTTATTTAATAACATTAAATTTTAGCAATATAGGTTAAGACCTAGAAAAGAGGTGATGAAAAACAAGATGAAATTGTGGGGAGTGAATGAGATGAATATGAGTGAGATGAGATGTATCTGTTAATATTTTCCAAAAAAAATTACATATTAGAAATTGAATGATAATTTAATGTTTTTTATATAGTGGTTTTAAAAATATTAATATATGAAATAATTGTAATCAATTTGTCTTTATTTGATAGTTTTTGTATATATTTTTTGTAATTTATTTTTGTTGTGATGGAATGAAACATGATCTATTTCGATATATTTTACGAATGTCTAGGAGTTTTTTAAACAATAAATAAGTTATAATTAGTGGAATAGTGATTTTCATGTATTTAAAGATTGTTTTAACCGCAATAATATATGATACATTGTAATAGTTTTTTATTTGTTTCACTACAATTGATTCCAACATAATTAATTGTTGTTGTTTTGAAATTAAAACTATTTTATAAAGTATATTTACATATTGATTCTATATAGATATGTTTATAAAAAATATTGAATAAAATAAATCACCTCAAACTAATTTTATGGAAAATTTAAATCAATATGTCACTAATAAAATTATTCTTCCATGAAATAAATAAAAACACACCATTTGCAAGTGGTATACTAAAACCATGATGAAACAATTTATAGATTGATTAAACCTTCACTGAAAAAATGAAAATTATCACCTAATTTGCATGTAGTGTATTTTGTAATTATAACATCCACATTTTTTCTTTAGATAGATTATGACTATGTTTTGTAAAAATATTCATACTTTCCATTTATTTCTAAAAATGTTTATTTTTCATGTATTTTTGTCACACATTTATATTTTTCTTAAAAATTATATATGATGATGGATACGATCAAAATTTTATTTCATTTATTAACTCAAAAACAATTTCAATACATATATTATTTATCTTGACATTTATAATTATTCACTTATGTGGAACGATGATTATGTATTGTTATTTCTTCATATCGTTCATATGATGAAAGCGTTGGAACTATTTACTGATAGGTTTGGAATAGAATTATAAATCACCTTAATGCATTAGTGGGACCCATGAGGAAAAATTTATTCGATATTTTTAGATTGCCTATAATTTTATTTAACTTATCTTCAAATATGGTCTTGGTTATTTGGATTAGATGTTCATCTTTATGAAGACCATCTATATTAAAACAAAAATTATATCCATATAATTATTTATATTGTTATGTAATATATGGATATATTTCACTGTTATGTTATTTGTTATTAAAAAATATATAATTACAACATATTATTGTCTTATAATTCATGAATTATTTATTTATTACTATATTTTGTTTTATTCAACCCCTTAATAAGAATCTCATCTCACTCATATATTTTGTTATTCATTTCCACATGGTATGAAGAAGTGTAATATGAATTATTTCAATCATATACAAGGTGAAATTTTACTTTTCCATTTAATAACAAAATAGATACATATGTAGTGTTTGGTTTAGTTTGAAAATGTTCATTTAATGTAAGATTTTTTTAAGGGACTTTCCTAATTTTCACAAAATCCGAATGTAAAAGGTCATGTGTTTATATGTGACATAATACTCTATAGAAACATTTTATTTACAGGATGGTTATGATTGTGTTGTTATATTTGTTACTAGATAATGGTTTAAATAACATTAGTGTTTGGGATGGTATTATGTAAGGGTAATTTAAGACTTATATACATAATCATTAGTTTATTGTCTTTAGTGTGGTTATAAATTCATAGTCATTGATACTATTTTGATGTCTTATGTGAGAGTATTATAATATTATTAATGATTGTTTTGGAGAAACGTTTTAGGATATAGGAGAAATAAATAATTGAAATATAAACAACCCTTAAGATTAATATGTAATTTATTATAATGATTATTTATCTTATATTGAAATTATGTTGTTATATTTTGGGGGGAAAGAGTAAACATGTAGATAAACATTTTGGTTGACATGTTATTTGATATTTAGGTAATTTTGGTAATTTAAAACAATCTATATTAAATTTTAAGGATATACGTTGTCTGATATAGATAAATTTGGATATTGAAAACTTATTCAGTCGAAAGGAGATTAAAATTATCTTAGATGAATTTCATTTTATTTTTGGTAACAAAAAAATTATTAATTTAAAAATATAATTCTTTAAATGTATGTGAATTTTTAAATTGATGAATAATGATTAGTTTATTTTTGTTAATGATTCATATAATGGTGATTCATGTTAATTTTTGAAGGGAATAACCAATTTTGAGTTTAAAAATTTGTAATTATATTTTTTTCTATATTCGGGATCAACAATTTTTGGAATAAGATTTTTATTAATTTTTGAGAGAATATAAAAAAATGGTTTCCTTGATATTTTGGAATAAATATTTTCCAAAATTAGGTAATATTGATTTAGTTTTATAAATGAAAAATAATCTAGCTTGAAAAGGTTATATTTTTATGATATAAGCATTGAATATTAATTTATTATAATATTTCCTTGTAAATATTATTTTATATTAATTACCATTTTTCTCTTTTAAATGACTGAAAATGAGAGTAATAATTTCTAATGAAATCCTTTAAAAATTTAATAACACTATCATTTAATGAATATCATGATCTATTGAATTATTACTTTTTCCTTCAATCATGAATAATAAATTTTGGATATTTACTAGTTTAAAATAATGTGATTCAGTGGTCGAATCTCAAGTAAAAAATATTCTATATGATGATATTATTCATTTTTAATTGGTAACAGTCTCATATGAATATTTTAATATGCAATATATCATAATGGTAGAGTAGTTCCTAATTTTAATGAAAAATATTAGTAAATTAATTGAGCCTAATGTGTAAAACATAACTCAACTTCCATGGTCTGACTTTGGAATCTCATTCATAGGTATGTGTCATAAAAATATACATAATATGAACAATAAATATTTTTTTAGAAAGATATATATTCTTAAGAATGAAAATGAATTATTCTATTTTGAAAAAAAAATATATCTTATATTATTATAATGATAAGACCAAAAACTTTGGGAGAGAGAAATTTATAATTTTGCAGATCTAATTTCATTAGGGTGTGAAAATCAATATATTTTTAACAATATATCAATTTGATGGTTTATTAAAAATCATGATTATGAATTTACATATTTAAAATAAACAAATATATATATATATATGTTTACAACATTTCATAAAGGATTTTATATAACAATTATATACTTATTATAATCAATAATTTTTGTGTTTACATTATATTATAAAGAATAATTTATATAAGGGTCAAATAATTATCATTAATATATTTTTTATTTTTTTATTTAATGTATTATTTAAATATACATTATAAATTTATATTCAAGTTAATAATATATATTAATTTATTATTTCATGATTATAATAAATAAATAAATAAATTTATCATTTTCTGAAAAAACATTAACAATTTTCATTTAAAAATAAAATAGTTATTATTTTAAATAATTTTTTCATGTATTATATGATATAATAAAAAAATGAAATTTTTAATTTTTGAATATTAATTTGGTAAGTATTAATTTTTTGTATCATCATTTCAAAATTATTTTTGTTGGATTTCTTGATATTTTTTAATATAAGTTGATTTTTAGGTAAATATTTAAATAATTTCTTTTTTGTGATTACCATATCATTTAAAACTTAATTAAGATATATATATGATTTAGAAATTTATGTAACATATGGAGTGTATCATTCTTGTTAATATAACCAATGTATTATATAAGGATTATCCAATTAAAAATAAATGTATATCAATCTAAATGATATAATATTTATTATAATTGATGTAATTCCCCCATAATATTAGAAAAGTAAAATTTATATCTTTAAAATAGTATCTAGAATGGGATTATGTTATTATTATTTTTAATTTTGAACAATGATGAATAATAAATTATATTTACAGATATCAATTAATTATATAATTAAATAATAATGTAATACTCTAAATCTATACACAACACTTGCAAATGTCAATAAAAGTAAAAATTTTTATCATAAGATTGAAATCATGATATAATTATAAATACATTTTATTTTTCATAGTTTAATAATTTTTTTGATTAATAAAAAATTATACTTAGGTTATAAATTTTATATCATTTCTTAATAGAGTAATTATAAAAATCGTTTATGCATCGTCGGTGCACTACATCTGCATCAAAGAGAGAAGTTAACGTAAATGGTTACAAAAATATTTTAAATGATAATATTTGATTAAAATATAGTATATCTCAATTTTTTTTATCTAAATTATATTTATGGACTTATATAAATGTAATTATTTTATTACCATAGTTACCAACATATTTTTATCAAATAATTATTAAAATTACCTTAAAATAAATTTATGTGTCGCTAATGATAAAAATTATTAATAAATTTATTATACATAATTTAATATATTAATTGTTCAGTTTTTAATGAATAATAGTAAATATTAACAGTCATTATTTTTGGTTGATCCACAATACATTTTTAAAACATGATTTTTAACCCTTACGAGTTTAGTACTTCTGGAAACACCATCGAAATGTGCCTATAGAATATGACTCATTATAACCTTTGCATAAAACATCTAAATTTAAGTTTTATCACAATATTATTCCAATATAACTCTATAAACCACTATTTCCTCATTCATAAGCCATTACAATTGTGTAAATTTTAAGATATAATGTTTTTACACTCAATCTAGCAGTGGTTATTCAATATTGATAGTAAGGCATTCAATTATCTTTATCCGTAATTATTTATAAAAATAATATTTTAAAAATAATTAATCATGAACTTATTTTTAGACATTTGATTAATTAATATTGTATTTTAATCTTTTTCAAAAATTATCTATGATAATTATCAATTTCTTTTGGAAAATATCTTCTCTTATTCTATTAAAATATCAAAACATCAGTTTGTAATAAATAATTCATTCATTTAAATTTATCATTTTTTGAATATCCAATAAATTAATTTAACATTAAATTCCATCCTAATTTAATTTATTAAATATAATATATTTTATTTTTCTAAAAGTTATTTAATATAGTTTCTCATCTTCTTAATGTTTTCAAAAAACATCTCCTATTAGGATTACTTTATGCTACAAAAGTGAATAATAATTTTTTGATAAAATTTGGTGTTTCATTTATATTCATAAAAATTAATTAAATTATTTAATTCAACATTAATATTTATTTAATATAATTATTTTTAATTTATATTGTAAAAAAATTAATGAAGATGAATTTTAACAATCACATATATTTTTTATTATAAAAATAACATTTTTAAGGAATATTTCTCAAATTATAATTATTTCATGTACTATTGAAAATTATATATTATTTAATGGTATACACACTATAATTTGAAAATTATTTAGTTAATTTAACCCTTGTATAAATTAATTTTTTCATAAAAATTATACAAAAGTATTTTGGGAGAATACGAATCGCAGGACCTCAATACAATTGACATGAACAATACAAATTTATTAATTGAATGAAATTGGATAGTTATTGAATTTAATGGGAAAATAATTATCTGAAAAACAAGAATTAATTTCTATTTATTGTAAATAATTATTATAATTTTATTATTCAAGGGTTTAAGGGATGTTGGAGGGGATTTAGAATATGACGTTAAGGGATTTTTGACTAAATTAATTTTCATTGAGTTATATTATTTCTTCATTGACTATTTTATTCTATATTTTCATCGAAAATAACCTATGATATATTTGTATTTAATATATAATTTTTATTGTCCTACATTTATTTCTCATTAATTTTTTATTAATATATTCTGAAATCAATTTGTTGTGATTTTCATAAGGTTGTTCTTCAAATGACTTATTGAGATCAAGATTATTTAGATCAAAATTATTATTTGAGAAAATTTTGTTTTTATTATATCTAAACCCCAAATATTTATTTATCCTTTGGTTTTTTATAAGTAAAATGTTTCTTCTTAAGATATCAATTTTATATGGGTAAAAATTTTGGTAAATGGTATCATGTATGTTAACTCGGTATCATATTATCATTTTCTCTACAATATTTTCCTTCCTCCATGTTATTTGTATATTTTTACCTATGTTTTTATCTATACATTAATTTTTTCATAAGATTATTTTTTTTATTTTTTTTCTTTTTAAATATATGAAATATAATTTTTTATTGTTGTTTATGTGCAATATTGTTGACACTCCTAACAAAGGTGGAAAAATAATCTAATTTTAAACATTTTTTTGACTAAACTCATTTTCCTGTTGTAATAACTGTTTTTATTTATGAATCTTATTTTAAATGTTTTTTTTTTGTTTTATAATTGAATTTATATTCACCTTATTTATAAACAATTATTCTGAAATATTTTTTTAAAAAATAATAATGGTAATTTATTATATTTTTCAAATTAATTTTTTAGTTATCTTCTTAAGTGTTTTTTATCTACATCAATATCATTTATAATTTATTAATGTTCAATAGGTTTATTCCCTAATGATACCATCAACATTGTTTTTATGGATAGTTTATGTTCATGTTTTGTGGACATCATTATGAAACTCATTTGTTATTCACAGGAAAATGATTCCATGTTTGTGTGTTACACATATGTATAGCTCATAGAATATATATATGATTATGGGAGAGCCTATAATTTTATCACATTTTTTATGAGGGGAAATATTGAATGTCCATATATTATTTATTTAAATATGTATAATTATTTATTTATAAGTCAAGATGAATATATTTTTTATATTTATTAATTCATTGTATATAAATAATGAATATTTCAATTTGTTAATTGGAGGGACTAAAATTATATATCCCATTAATTTTTGGTATGTATTATTGTAAAAATGTGTTTTTGGTTTTTGGGAATTCCAATTAATTTATATATAATTTCATGGTATGAAAAATCAGTGTTTTGATTCATATTCTCGACATTATGAATACCATCACTATGAATACCGTAATGATTTCCAATGTGTGAATTTAATGTCTTTTTCCATTAATAAAATTTCATTATCGTGTTATTAGTTATATAGAATTATTTAATTAATATTCTTTCATGTCATATTTCTTATGAATTTTTTACTCCATGATATATGAAATTGTATTCTACCCCTTACTAAGCATCTAGGATCTCCCTTTTAGTTTGTTATTTAATTCGACAAGGTATTATGAATATAATTATAAATAATTTTAATCATATAATAGAAGATATAATATTATATTCTTAAATGATATTTATGTTTCATTCGGTATGGTTGTTTTAGTAAGAAAATATCCATTTGATCAAAGTATGCTTTTTGTTATTGATTTTTTTTCCAATTATAAAAACACAAAATAGAAAAGGTATTGGGTATGTATGTGATGAAGAAGTTCATATAAATAATTTAATTATGAGTTGTTTATGTTCATGTAGATACACATAATATAAGGTAAATTAAACAGTTTGTATATACAAAATCATCTAATATCATGATGTTATTTTGAGTAGAAAATACTATTTCACAAAATATTATGTTAATATTTTTGTAGTGTTCAAAGCTAAATATCAAATATAATATTAGTAGAGAGATAATATAATCATTATGTAACACATATAAGGGTATTTTTTTAATTGATTGAGGTCATAGTAAATAGTGCTTCAAAATAATAGACCATTGTAGACCCTTTACCTAAATCCTTATCATAAAAGAAGTATAAATATCCTGTTATAGCTAGTATATTAATGAATTCATAAAATTGTATATAGTAAAATATGGATTCTATTAGATTGGTTCCAATAGAACCAACTAAAATTGTATGTTGTATTTACTATTATTTTAAATAACATAAATACGAATATCTATTTTCTCACATGAGTAATATTCTATTGTTTATCGTTAATGTCCTAATTTCCATATGGTATTTTTTTCATTAAATTATTATAGAAATTACTTTATATAATGAGAACCTTAATGTTATATTAAAATATTAAATAATCAATGACATATAGTAAAGAAGAAATCTATTTTATGGGACACCAATGATTCTTTGATTATCAGGTTCAATAATCACATAAAAATATATTATTTCAAGTCTTTAATTTTTATGCATTGAAATTAATAATATTGGAGTTTTGGAGGAAAACCCTACTAATATGAATTTAACATGTTTTATGTTTTTATAGATATTACTTTCTGTGTACTGGTGTATAGATCTTTAGACATGATACATTTAGTAATGTATATCATGAATCAAACACATTTTTGAATTATCAAAAATAGTTAAAACAAATAGTCACAATGGAGTAGGATATATTTAGTGTGTCATAAGTGATTTAATATTGATTCAATATGTCATGAATGGTTTTTTATCTCCAAAAACCAAATGATTATATATTAGTCAATTTAATTGAAAAATATTTCAAATTAAGTACATGACCGTTGTAGTTTATTGAAAAGTTTATTTCATGATTCCAATGAATGTTATATCATATACATAAGTTGATGAAACAAGTATTTAACATTCTTGGTGAGATATCAATAAAAAAAGAATATATTAAATATCATTTATTTCAAGGATTTATGGTTGTTGAGGCATAAATTCATTTCTCTATGAATGATCTAAATAGTTTCTAGTTTATAATCATAGAAATCAAGAAAGATCACTAAATCCCCACTGAGAAAGAGAAATAGTATTTCATGCACAATGTTTATCTAAAATAATATTTAAATTCTAATTTAATTAATTATATGAATAAATATTATTTTTAATACCACTAAATAATACTTATTCATATTACGATGATATAAATAATTCAATCATTATTAATTACAAAGTGAAATATATGTGAGATAAATACTAATTAATATTTTTTTCACTAATTTTTTATGGATATATTTTATTATTTATTTTGAATATAATATAAAGATATGTATTTATTTTTTAAAATAGTATTCAATGTATAATATTTGTTAAAGAGGATTGATTATTTGGGTTGAGGGCCCGGTGGAATGGATTTATTTTATATAATATAAATTAGATAAATATTAATCTATTTATTTTGGAAATGAAACTTAAATATCCATGAGATGGAATGAAACATGGATAATAATAATAGTAATAATAATTTCATTATTAATTAAAATGATGATTACTCATAATAAATAATTTTTTCTTGGACCTCTTTGAAAATATTTATTGTCTAAAACTAATTAAATAACCTAACCATTCTCATTTTTATGGTTGTGTGAATTTTTTTTCATAAAAATTATTTCATGAGAATTTTCCCAATAATAAAGATAACTCTCTCACTAAATCTCAAAAGAGTGAGAGAGAATTATCTTCCTCTATCCAATGTGTTAGATGAAAAAATAGAGGAGTTTTTTTATAATGAATGGTGAATGATGAATGACGTTTCGTTACTATTTTCTATCACAATATGTTCCGATGGCGATTATCGGAGATTCATGGGGGGCGCATCGAGATGGTTAGGGATATTTTTCACCGAAATCATTATAAATAAAATGAAATTAAAAGAACATCAAAATTATTTATCATCATTCATGAAATATTTTTTCATACCGAATAATTTATTATTGTAAATTTATAATAAATTTATTATAAATAAAATTTGAAAATACTCCCTCTGTTATTATTTCAGGGATTCATTCATCTAATTCTTTTTATTTATTCGAAGAAAACAGATAGTGAAAATCATTTGGAAAGGTACCAAAAACTTTTTTTGGCCCATAATCCATAATAATAAGTACAATGGGATAATAAATATAAGTAAATAAGATGACTATAAATTGGAAATATATTTGGTCACAATCCCCCATATATACCATATCTAAAACACCAGTGTAATATGATTTCCAATAATTAATAATAATGTTAAAATTTTATAAATTAAACATAGAAAAAAATTATAGGAATTAATTTAAATTAAACTTATGGGATTTATGGGGTATATATAAGTTAAATAAAAACAACATGATAACTAATGATCAATAAATTAACTAATCTTGAAAATACATCATGTAAATTGTATTCATATAATAGGTTCCAAAAAAATGTAGTAGAATACTTTTTATTTTAATATATAAGTCCATTCTTTCATGTATCATTCATTTATTAAATTTATATTCATTTTTATTTCAAAAATACTCTCCACTCTATATACAAATTACCACTATGACCATATATGAAAAATAAAACAGAAATGTAATATAATTGTTTTATATATTCCTATATTTTATATCATAATTATCCAATTTGTATTAGAGATATTCTAATCTCACAACAATCTATGTACCTAAAAAATTATTAGTAAAGAAAGAATATTCATAGATTACAGATAACATTAACAAATAAATTTTCAAATTTTCATATTCTTTATTATTCTTATTCTCTATTATAAATAAATAATAAATATAAATAAATAATATATATGAGTATGTTTTCTGACCCATGGAATATATCCTCCACAAACCTAATAGAACACCTCTCATGATCCACATACTACATGCAATACATGGTCTTGATGTCATAGCATAGGTTCTATGATCTTCTTAAGCGCCTCATTCATTTATGATTCTCCTAAAGTTTCCAGGATAGATTCCTACCACAAATTAAAAATGTATTCCATAAAAAACCTCAAATCAATGAAAATAATTTCTACACCCACATCTCACTAGCCATCATGAAGCATCACTTTCATCTTCTCTTCTGAAATCGGTTAGAACTCATTTGAACCTCACTGGTGTGCACATCACGACAGACCAACTATATCTAAGACACCACATTGAACCAACTTAGACCCTAATCCATATAAAAATTTATAATAAAGAGAATGGATCCATTCTTTTTCGTCCAAATGGCCTCATCATCCTTGGTTCACCACATAATTTGGCCCATGTATGCATCGTTTCAAGGAGAAGGAAGCACATAATTTTTAATAATTAATATCAATTCATGAAATGTGAGAATACAATCAACTACATACAACCATTTATATATGTAACTTGAATATTGAAATAATATTTATAGAATACCACCACTACCTCCATAATATTTAAGGGGGACGCGTTGGTATGATTGGTTAGTGGGAAGACACTACCAAACTACTAGTGAGAGAAAAGATGGGTAGGGTGAATTTCTTATGAAAAGCTAATTTACAAGATTTTTTATGTATCTCATGACCAACTATTTTTTATTTGAGTTTGTCGAATATTGAGAGATATTTTTTACTAATCATTCAAGACATATAATTGAGGGTTTTCTACTTTAAATTGTTAGGGAGTATATATACCCATATTGATGATTTTCCTTGTCCATTGTTTTTAAACCTTTAATTTTGGGGGGTTTTACAGGTTCTATATGATGTCATTTTTTAAACACATTTTTTCACATTTATTTATATCATAAATATATCCATAAATATGGAATAATTATTATTCATCCAAAAAAAGTGTTATTATATGATTGTTTTGGGTTAATGATGTTTAATTATCTTGTATTAATAATTATCATAAATTTATTTATTCAATGTGATTGAAAATGATATTTATCATTAAAATCAGTAAAAATTCTTTAGATTATTAAATACATCATTTTTTATAGTTGATGTTCAAAAAAGACAGTGTTCAGTGATTGTGGAAAAATTTGAGATAGAAAATTAAACATGAATCAAATTTTATTTTGGAAAATGAAGTTTTATATATTTATAAAGAAATATAATTTACTACAGGATGTTGGTGAAAGATCAGAAGATTCGATTACAGAGTGTGCATCTAATGGGAACCAAAATCATGAAATGGATGAAAAATTTGGTGAGTAATTATGGAATGGGATATATAGTAGTCTATTAAACTGTGAAAACTACTAAAGGCAGAAAACATATCAATGATGCATCGATAATTGAACCAGAAGAAACATATAACATTATTCCTCAATGAGAATGGTTTTATTAAATTGAAAATATTTCAAAATTACAATATTACATGAGAAAAATTATAATATGGTGATATTTGGAATTATTTCCTTGAAATGGAAGATACATGATTGTATTTTTTATACCATATATGTAGTGTTCCATGTGAGAGTCCTAAAAAGAACATATTAACCTTCGTAGAATTTGAATACTCTTGAGGCATATACTCAGACCGAGGGAAGGGTATAATTATGGTCATTATAGAGTATTAGATATTAAAGAAATAATACATTCTTATAGATGAAACTTATAATAATTTATAGGTATTTTTCTTCGAAAATAATTTGGAAAAATGGTTTAAAATAATATGGAATCAAAAGAATGGTCTTATATTCAAAAAATGCCTAATTATTCATGTTGATAATAAGTTGTTTTGTATTCTTGTAAATTTATACTAATATTTTTATTAATGTTGTGTTTTGAGAAATAAAAATAAGTTATATTTCAAGACATCAATAGTGAAAATAAAAAATATCATATTATTAATCAATTCCAACACTTGGAAAGAATATAATAAATAGCTAGGATAAAAAGGTTAATTTGTATCATCATTTGATTATTATTCTGAATGACATTGGGTGTTCCCAATCAGTGGGAAGGAAGAGTTTTTTCAAGACATGAAAATATTCAAAGAGAAAATGAAGAATTAATGTAAAAATAATATCATATTTTTTGTCACTAAAAATGTTGGAGAATAATAAAATAATGAGTATGATACATTTTTTAATTTTATGGAATCATGAAATAGTTCATGGTGGAAATTATTCATCATTACAATATAGTGTCTGAGAAGAGTAATATAACCCTATTTCATAGAACTAGGTATGTGTAAGATAATTCAATAATTTAAATTTTTTGTTGAATCACTAAGTACCACATGTTATTTTAGAACATATATATATCCATAAATAGAGATTAATATGAAGATACAAATGAATTAGTGTTCTGGTAAATCTACTATCTATTCTCATTTATATTCTTTTGTATATCCAATATATGCATATTCAATTCCCTAGAAATATCAATGTTATATTATAGATCCAAAAAATATTCCTACTTTGTATATGATAATGGTGTAAGGGGTATTGTTTGTGGGGACCTACTACCTAAAAATGTAACGATAATATACATTACATTTTTTCCGAATACAAGTTGAAATTAAAAATTGATGAATTCATAATGAAAGATAACATATTACAAAAAAATTATAGTTAAAATAATTTAAAAGGAAGAACATGATTACTCTAAAGCCTTGTAATGCCATAATGATCATACATTTGTTGAGTCTAGACCATGATGTCCAAATTGGGATGAATCAGATCCATTTTAGAAATCATATTCTATCTCTAAGAGAAATATTACATTTATATCATTAACTTAAGATAGAGATCCATCATATTTTGTAGAGGTTCCCTAGATTCCTAATGTATTCCCATAGATGGTAGAGATAGAGAAGAAACCTGAAGCCCTATAAAAGAAAAATACATGGGATATTATCCTATTTCCCCATGGAAGGGGGGGAAATAAAGAAATGATCTTTATGACCAATTTAAATAGAAAAGGCCAAGAGTTAAAATATCACAAACTACTAAAGGGAAAAGGATACGATCAAAAGGAACGTATTGATTTCTATGAAATATTTTCTATAATTGTTTGTATGATAACATTTTTCTAAATTTATAGTGGTGTTATATTAATTATATTTATATCTAGAGTATCTAGATGTGATTACTTATTTTCTCCATGGTGATCTTTATGGAGAAATATATATGCCATTAATGGTCATTTTTTAAAAATAAGTCAAAGAGAACATGGTTGCATCATGAAAAAATATTTCTACTATCTGAATAAGTATTTAAGGTTTCGGAAGAAGATATTTTATTCTTATATCATGTTCTTGATGTATATGATAATTCATTAAAATCTATGATCATAATTTAAGGGATTTGATAGTAATTCCTTCACTAATATTATGTTTTATGTGGATGAAATTTTAGTTGATGGACCAAATAAATATCATATCCATGACATTAATAAATTTTTTGTGAATGTTTTTAAAATTAAGGACCTGGAAATAAAAAATAATATTATTGGGATAATGATTTATCGATACAAAAAATAGATGGATTATTTGGTTATCATTGATGATTTATCGAGCAATTTATTGAAATTATTCATCAGGAAAGGATGTTATAAAATCTATACACTAAGGTATCCCTTATATTGTTTCCCATATGTTGTTTCCTCTACACTATCATACAATCCATGATTGAGGAATTTATTAATGTTTCATCAACATTTATTCATTAAATTAGATAAAATATGATGAGGATTTTGACAGTACCATTTTTGATTAATTGTGGGGAGTCTAATGTTCTCTTTGGTTTATAAAAGACCAAACACCAAATATGTATTTGGAGAATTCAGTTAGCACATGGTCAATCTAATATTATAGATTTGGAGAAAAGTGATTTTTTATATACAATAATTATATCTCAAATTCTGCATTATGCTATATAGGATGAGATTTTCTTATTAGAGGATATATAAAGAACTAACCCAGTCCACAATCTGAACCACTACATGAACAAGCCGTCCACATACATGAGATACAACCACAGTCCCCAAGGTATTACACCAATCCTAAGGGGTATCAATTATAATAATTGCTGACATTTTCACATTCGAAAAAAATATTAACATGGAAAAAATAATAAGTAAATATAAATACCATTAGATTCAGATATAATTATTAAGAACAAAATACATGGATATATTGCTACTAAATATTCATAATGAATATATAACAGACTAACTATGATAAAACCAAACATGATCCCACTATTTCCATAAAACTACATGTCTGATGACCATCCCCATGGGACTGAAAATTCTCCACCATGATCCCAAAAACAACCATCTTCATTCCATAGATCATATCCCCAAATCAATCCTAAATTCAAGATTAAATTGATCATACTCAATACATGACGAATACATACCCCCCATCTTGAGTATGATGGTTGTAAGCTAAATCATGTAGGATACAACCATGCATCCATTTATTTTAATTTATAAAATAAATAAGATTATTCTAGATTGAAAAAAAATAATGGTAAAGAATGTTATCTTATTAATTGCGAAAAATTAACGAAAAAGTATTGATCATTCACTTCATAAAAAGTGTCCCATTTGGAAAATAGTTCCTCATTTATTGTTGTAATAAACCATATTTTCAGGAACTTATATATCAATTTTCAAGATTTAAATCTTTTTTTTATCCTAGAAAATTTTCTCTATATCCTTTGAAAGGTTTCAGAAGTTTCTTAGGATTGTTTGGTTCTTGAATTTTCAAAAAATGGACAAAAATAATTGTTCATGTGGTTAATACTAACCGCATGACAAACCATTTGGTAAAGTCATTGGATATAATGGTTCATATGTTTTGTCTACAACCATGTGAGTCAAGATGAATGACATTATAAATTGTCTTAGACTTATGAAAAAGGATTTTGGGAAGATCTATGCATAGTTAGTCAAACATCGATCGTATCTCATGGATTGTGGGTAAACAGATTGTGGATACAACCCGATCAATGTATAATTTAGCCAGGCATGCATCCAAACTGGGTGACCATGTTTTTAATTTAAAATTTATGATTTTACCGTATAAATGTATTTAACCATCCTTCATTATTTCTATTCTTCTATATTGAACGTGCAACTCATTTATTCTCCCAAGAGTTCTATTTTAATCATAAGATATTACTTATAATAACCCGTTTATCTAAACACTTTTTTCATCATTGCATTTCATGTTTTATTTTTAATGGAAGGATTTTGAATCCCATATAATTCATTCTTCACTTATCATTACATGTCTTGAGTTTTTATTGTACGAGATCATATTCCCTATTTATAGAACATTGGATTGATATTATGATTTCATCTGTTATTATTTGAATAAAAGTATGAAATTAGAGAAGTGGTCATCTACGAACCTAATATAGGTTTCCTATAATTGTTTTCTAAAATTCACGATGATTTCCTATATTTTCAAATTTCATTCAACCCGGGAATCCCAATGAATTTCAATGAATATATTTATAACTATTTAAATATTTATTCCCTGTTAATTTACATCCACAAACATTGTTGAATTATTACAGAAAGATTACCTCATTGATATCAATCTATTAGGGTGTGTGTGATTAATTTACCCGACTTTTATAAATGTTTAATAGACTAAAAAACTTTTTATGTGTTAGGGTTGATCCCAAAATGGATTTTCCTATAATAATAAATTAAATAGATTAATTTAAGGTAATGATAATTGGTGGAAAGGTCATGACACGCGATTCATGCTTATATATATGGTTTATCATATATGTTACAACCTTGGTTTATTGGGTTTAATTTTTTAATCACCTTAAAGGTAATTTATCATGATTATTAAAATTATAATGACTCTATTATTGTTATTTTCTAGTGAATAATGTTTAACGGTTCTTTTAAGAATGGAATTCTATGATCCCTTTCATTCAGTGATGGGAATGATGTCTCAAACCATTATACATTTATTTGGGAAATGGGAATGATGTACCATATCCCATTATATTGGGTGATTATAATGGAATGTCACCAAAATATCTCAAGTTACAAGAAAGATGATTTGAATTCAGATGAAATTTTGGTCGTATAACATTAATTAATCTTTTAGATCGTTATACTAGTCATAGTTGACTAAGTTACACATCAGGTCCATCTAGCACCTAATATACATCTATATGACTATAAATTTTTACATGTATATAGTGTATATACATGTATACATTTTAAGAATATATATATATTATTATTTATATTTTTAACACTGTTTAGACTCATTCGGGTCTATACCGAAGCTAGTAGAGGCAACCAGGTGTCCAATTGAAACCTGAGCCAACTATTGTTTCTGTTCTATAAGTTTTTATCTTTATTTATACATGCACAATGCTTCCTTATGTAAATTAAATTTAATATTTGTAATCAATGGTGGTGGTGGCCTATTGTGTTTATCTCACACCAAACTGGGTTGCCCTTGGTACCTGAGTAGACATTATGTATGATGGTGTGGATTCGGTAAAGATCCCTATATAGTTTTACTTGTCTATTTGGATATAGAATTGGGCATTAGAGTAGAGAACTAATGGTATAATCTTGATTCTAATTGAGATTCCTTTAGAATTTTTTTGTCATTTTTTAAAACATGTTTTATAGGCCTACAAAGTGTATCCATTACAAAAACTTTTTGAATGACAACCTCTCATGGCATCATCATATATAAAACTCAGCCTATATATTTATATTTTATAAAAAAATTTGTATTTTATTATTCTAATTTCATTTATTATATTTTTTTACACTATTATATGTGGTCTATTATTATTATTCTATTTATATTTATTTATTATGGTTTTTGTTCCACCATGATATAAGGGTATAGTCTCTTCACTATATCACAATGGACCCATAATATTATTAAGAAGCCTATAGCATATGGAGAGATGATCTTGAGTAAATTTCACCCACTATATCAATGAAACTGATAACTAGCTCACTGTTTGAGATGTTACGATGTCATTTACGTGTGGGTCCTCTCCCTTGTTTTTATTTTATTTTTGTTTTAGATTGGATAATAAGATGCACTAGATTATTTTAATGAGTCTATTTTTGGTTGAAGTTGAACAATGTATAGGGTAAACCAAAATTTCAGGGTATGGGTATTGTTATTATTGGATTATTCCTATTACATTTGACTTGATTGCACCATTGGGTGATGAACATGTTTTGTGATTTATTCTTAGTGACGTTATTTTCATTATATACATTTTACATTGTCCTAGAATGGAAATGAAGTTTCATTAGATACATCATCATATAAAAATTATAACTAATATTTCATTCAATTTTTAATATATATAACTTTATATATTAATTTGTCTATTGCATTTAACTATTTTTTGGATTACATATTTGAAATTTGATAATACATTTTCAGGATAAAATAATTTGATTAATTAAAAGGACTACATATTTTTAAAACATATTTCATAAAAAATATTGATGGTGAAACATTAATTGATAAATTATTTCATATTTTAGGTTATGGACCAAATGATTCCTTGAACTGAAACAACTCTATATTATCTTATTATTTGAATTCTAATGCTGATTTATGATGAAATTACATCTATAAATACTGAATAGTGATTCATGTAATTAAATAATAAATTATATATACTAATACTGGGTACTTACATTATTATGTGCATCCATATAACTCTCCTCATTATCCCTCCCCATCCATTTTACAGTTTCCACCATCCCCATGCACGATTCATCTCAGCTTGAACTAGGGTTCCCAATGACCTCCACTGACATCGTACCTCTCCCAGTTTCCCTCCAATCCAATATTCTTTCAATAAGAGCACCAATGGATTCCACCTATAGTTCCCGATTTCTGTCCCTCATCCAATTTCGTATCCATTTACTTATCCATGTATGCCTTCTACTCTTTCATCTTCTCGTCATCAGGCTCCTCCATCCCAAACAATTATCGCTCGCTACTTTCATTAGGTCGTATTTTGGTTCACACCTACACCTACCTGAATCCCAAATCTTTGTACACCTCCACCTTACACTCTACCTCGATTACCCTCTCCCTCAACAAATCCCTCCATCACAAACACCCCTATTGACACAACCTCCATCCCTCACTCCCTAAATGTTCCCTCTCTAAACGGCATACACATCTTCCCCACCACTGTTCCTCGCACTCAAAACTCAATTTTTTATGGAATATTGTTATTGTGAGTTCACTCTCCACATTAGGGACTCTTATCCCCACCTCCTTGCCTCCCACTGGCTCCCTCTATTCTTAACTCCCCCACGGATCCCTCTATTCATGACACCATCTGTTCATAGAGTCAAACACCCATCCTAACCTCTCTCACTTAATTTTCATTTGGATTCATCAGGTTTGAACCCACTATTCTTATTCAAGAAATCATTGACAGGAAGGCACAATTCCATATGCTTTTATAAAATCTACACTCTCATATTCTTCCTATTGACATAGGTTCTCCTTGATTCATCTCATAAAATCCCTTCTGTAAAAGTTATGTTATCCTATTATCATTAAATACCTATCCCTTATTTTCATCTTTTGTTAATATTGTTTTTATAATAAATATTTTAAATTTATTTTGAATTTCAACTTCAATAATCCCTAATAAATTAAAATTTTCCTACACACCACAATTTTACATCATATTTAATGATTATAATGAATTTTTTAAAACAATTTAATAGTAGCTGTTAGTGAAGATATTAAGAGACCCGGGATTTTGAGGGTTATTGGATTGTCCCATGTATCATATTTGTGTCAATATTTATTTATTAATGTGTTATAATCGATCAAATTATATTCTTAATTATGGAATAGAATTGTGATGATATAAAAAATTTACACCTTTGAAACATTTTTTCATTCTCTTCTTAGAGGACACAAAGTTTTTTTCATCAAGCATAAGACACCTTCCACTACACACTTGATTTACTTTTTGAAATAGTTTTTTTATACTAGATGTTTTTTAACATTAATCATTAATTCATATAATATATTAATTTCTTATAATAACTATATTATTGATAATAATGGTTAATAATTTCGTAGAATTATTGTTTATGTTTTATCTGGGATTTGTATTTCAGTCATTGTTTGTGGATATCAGGGGACAGTTCCTTCCATGTTTTATGTATAGAAGAATTTAGGGCCTAATAAGGATTTTTAAATACATCCATGTGGTTGTAATTTCCCCTGATACTTATGATTATGTGGAACAAAAATTCACAAGTATTGTGTAAACATCAACTCCTAAAAATTTCACATTTCATAGAATTTTTTTTATAATTTATGGATATATTTCAATATTATCTATAAAACATTGGATATTAATGTTTTGGATTTGAATAATATGAAAATGCTCTATATTTAAGAAGAAGATAATAGCTTGTTTGACAATAAATTCTAAAAAAACTGTATATCACTTGTATCTATGTGGATTAATAAAGAATGTTTCAAGCCCAAAATATTTTTTTCTTCTTCAAGCATGATTTGGCCAACTTAAGTGTGCTCTGTGTGAAATAAAACATTCATATAATGATAGATTACTTGATTTGGTTCAAAAAATATTTATTTTTCAATTAATTTCAATGAAATTTTTAGCTTTTTTATCCCATAATTTATTTTTCTAATTCATCTAATGACCAAATTATTCATAGAAATGATTATTATTTTTATCACATTATAGGTTATGTTTTATCTTTAATTTGTGTTGTTGTTATTGTTTTTGGATGGTAGGGATAGTACCTTCCATGAAGTAAGTGGCTAATATTGTTATCAAACTTTTTACTCCATGGGAATATTTTTTCCATACTATTCCTTGAGAACATAATGAGTGTTTCATAAATATTAATACACCTATCACTACCCACTTTATTTTTTATGATAGTAAGTTGTGAAATATACTTATATCACTTATTCCTATTTGTATTTATAAGGTATATTCCCTTCCTGAAATTTATTTTCTTACTGAATCAATCATGATTTGGTAAAATGGTGTGTGCTCTGTGTGAAATGAAGCATTTTTATAATGATATTTGATGTAAGGTTGTTCAAATAAAAGTCTAATTTTTAGTAATTTGGATTGATGTTTTTCTATCTTTTTATCCCATAATGAATTTTTCACATTCTTAAAATGACTACATTATTCATAATAATAATTATTAATTATATCACATTATTTTTTATGTTTTATCTTTCATTTGTGTTGTGGTCAATTTTTTTGGATGGTGGTGAAAATACAAACCATATTGCAAGTGGAGAGGCAATTGGGGCCTACTAAGGATTGTTAAATACAACCACATTACTGGAACTGTCTATACCATTTATGGTAATGTGGTACATAAATCTACATGTATTGTGTAAAATTACACTTCTCAAAATATCACACATCATAGAAACTTGTTTCAAAATTTCAATATCTATATTGATATTCTATATAAAAAATGGGATATCAATATATTCAATTTGAACAAGATGAAAATTCCACGTCATGATGAATAAAGTAATATTCAATTAGACAAAACCTACCAATAATTGCTAATATAAATTATTCTTGTTTGTATTTATAATTTATGATTCATAATCAAAATATATTTTCATAATGCTTTAGTCATGTTATGGTCAACTGAATTGTAATATGTGTTCTATAGTAGAATAACATGGTTAATGTCTTTCAAATATTGGATTATCTAATGTATCATATTGGTTTAAACATTTATTTAATAATGTATAGTAATCTATCAACTTATAGTGTACATTTTGACATTGATTTATGATAATATAAAACTTTTACTCCTTGGAAATATTGTTTATGTGTCTTCTTAGATGACAAAAAGCATGATACATCATGCTTAAGACATGTAACACTACCTAATAGATTTTTTTCTTAACCTGTTTTTTCTAATGGTGATTGACCATTAATTATTCATTCATAGAACATATTACTCTCTTCTAATAACGTCATTATTATTATTAATTCTATATATTTTAATGAAAATATTTTTTATGTTTTATCTTTGATTTTTGTTCTGGAAAATGTTTGTGGAGAGGCATTTGGGACCTGCTAATGATCAATAAATTAAACTTCGTGCATTAAATTTACCAATCCCCTTATGATAACGTGGTACATTAATCCCAAAGTATTTTTTTTCAAATTCAGTTTATCAAAATTTCACATTTAATTGAATTGTTTTTCATTATTTTAGGATTTTTTTCAAAATTATCAACAAAAATGGGATACAAATTTATTTAATTTGAACAACATGAAAATACCATTTATGGATGAACAATTCAAGGGTCTGTTTGACAACACTTTTCAAAAACTACATATTTTACTTATTCATTTTTGTTTTAATAAGTTAAGTTTCTTATCCCAAATATAATATATAACTACATCAAGAATTGTCAAGAAAAAGTAAGTGTGATCTATGTGAAATGATGTAGTCTTATAATGATATTTTCCATGAGTTTTATTAACCAATAGTTTATTTTTCTATAATTTTGAATGATTTTTTGCAGTGTTGTTATCCCAAAATGTATTTTCACATTTTCTTAATAACTACATTATTCTTAATAATGTTTATTACTTTTCCCGCATTATTGTTTTTAGTTTATATTGAGGTCGTGTTTCAGTCGTTATTTTTGGATAGAGGGGATAGTACCTACCATGTTGTAAGTGGAGAGTCATTTGGGTCCTACAATTGAATGCTAAATAAATCCACAAGATAGAAACTCCCCAACCCCATATGATAATTTTGGGATCAAAACAGTGTATGTAGGTTCTAAAATACAAGAGGAGGGGGTGAATTATATGTTTAAAATACTTTGTTTTTTACAGTAATTAAAACTATGTTTATCAAAATGAAAAAATGTATATTCACAAAGCAACTTTTAGTTCAATGAAACAAACATGCTTAGGTTCTGGAAATATGTATCTAGAAAAGAAACATAAGAATAAATTTTCTAAAGTGAGATTCTACCATTTTGAATATAAAATCGTTTTTATCATAGTAAGAAATGTACAATAAATTATATGAACATTATATTTTCTTCTTTTATCAGAATATAGTGGATATCAAATTTTAAATAATAAAAAGGAACATGTAGTAAGTCTTTTAACCCAAAAAAGTAGGGTATTAAAAAACCCTAGATAATGGTCCTTTGATTTGTACATTGAAGAATGTATGTCTCACACACACCAATGTAGGAACTTGATAGAAAAAATGGAGACTATATTTCAATCCCTAAAAGTGCTCGAACTTTAAGGTAGTCAGCATGTAAGAACCCAGTTTTTCATTTCAGGTATGTCTTTCCTTTTTTGGAGTTTTTTAGAATTTTTGGTGATTATGGACATTTTTGAACTACACGCAGTGTACTTTCAGAGTACACGCCATGTACACATCATCGGCTCGATGCCATATGATGGCCATGCTCGGGCCACACACACAGGGTGTACGGGTGACGTGGATCCCGATTTTGGTGTAGTATGGAAAAACCACTACACACCGTGTACTTTAAAAAATACATGTTGTGTACATTTATTTTTTTTACTAATCGGACTAGGGTCGCGCCACTTTTCCATATTTTCATTCTTGGTCTTGTTCGTCCGAGAGTGACTTGTATGGTCGAATCATCCCCGAGCTCCCACCTCTCCATCCGTTCTCCGATTCGATCATGGTCGATTGCGTTGGAAGCGCAGTGGTGAGTTCTTCTTTCTGCTTGAACCTTTTTTTTCAATTCTCCCTCTTTCTAAAGCTATATAAGGTTGAATGTTTTGTGCATTTTGTCAGATCTAGGACGTTCTAGGGAGAATCAGAAATTGTGGTTCAAATATACTGATCTCTTAGGATCGAGGAAGGTGTTTGTGCCTTACTATTCAAAGTCTCTGAATTTTATGTGCAAATTCCACCAATACCCATGAATGGGGTATTATGTGTTGACCTTTTTCCCTAGTTGTATTCATGCCTTGATTGTATGCTTGTGTAGAGGCAAATTGACCTTCATAAAGGATAATTTGATGTGATTATATGTTTTTTCCATTAACTTGTTTGTTTACAACCTTTGGGTCTTGTTTTCCTTTGGCTGCTACACCTGTTTTCATGCCATCCAGTTAGAGGTTGAAGCGAAATTCGTGACATGATTGTTGCCTTGTAGACAATTTATCTAAGTAGCTCTATAGGTGAGCTTTGGTTATCCAAGTAGGTCTATAGGTATACTTTAGCCTTATAGAATTATTATGCACTGACTGGCACGGGGCTGAGAGAACCTGGTGCTATAGACTATAAGGGATAGACCGAGTGATCATCCCATGGAGTCTTAGACATTACCGACTATAGAGCGGATGGACTGAGTGAGATCCCAGAGAGTCCTGGATTTTATAGACTACAGTAGGGTAGACCGACTGTGCTTCCTCAGAGAGTCTTACCTTGTTTTAATCTCTTTAAGAACCATCCCAGGCTAGAGGGGGAATTGACCGAGTGAGCTTCCTTAGAGAGTCTGTGGTATACCTGAGGCTATAAGAGGAATTGACTGAGATAGCTTCCTCAGAGAGTCTCTATACCTTAGGGCTAGGAGGGTTAGATGATTTGATATTCCTCAAGAGAGTACTTGACTACAATAGACTATAAAGGGAATTGATTGAGTGAGCTTCCCCAGAGAGTCTCATAAATGCGTATGACCAATCCAGAGGGGTTTGGCTGAGTGCACTACCCAGAGGGTTGTGGTACTTCTTGGATAGGACCATAGGGGATGTATACGTGTACTTCCCATAGGGTTTCCTATTTGTTATATTTGTGGTTCACAACTATTGTTGGTTGTGGTTTGATTGCTATTGTATCATACTGCCATACTGCTTACTGTTACTGCCTATTTCTTGCTGTTGTTGTTTACTGCTTATTGTACTTTTAACTGCAATATACTCACTAACTGTTAGGCACATATGATTAGGTAAATGCCTACAGGTATTTTATCTCACACCCTATTTGGAAAATGCTTTTAGGCCCATGCAGATTATGTTTCTGCAGGTATAGACAAGGGAAATCTTCCTTCGACTTCGGGAACTTGATTACTTGGAGCAGGAGAGCATGGGACTAAGCTTTGTCTTGCAATGCTGAGGAGTCGTTTATTTTTATTTGTACGTTTCTTGGTACTATAGTGTTTTCTAGCATTGTGACATGTTTGGCTATTTTCCTAGTTTTGTATCATGTATCATTTCATATATATACATATGTTCTCAAGTTTGATGATTTAGTCTCCCGCTGTTTATATTGTTGGTTATCACTACTTCCGCTACTATATGATTATTCTTCATCCACTGTGTACTCTGCCAATGAGGGCATAGTTTCCCCACTATCACACCCAAGGCCCTGGCTACTAGTCGATAGCCTCTGGCATTTGGGGAAATGCGCTATATGTCATTTGACCAACTGGGTACGGGGTGCCTCTGGGTGGCATCCGGAACCGGGTCGTTACAAAGTGGAATTAGGGGAATTATTTTCTCTTGCATTAATATTTGGAGACATTAGCCCAGGATAGGATGGATTCAGTACCTGGTAATGAGCTGTGCCCGGGAGTTGCTAAGCCCTGTATAGGGAAAATTTATACTACATCATTTGGTGCAGTTTTCTGGTTTTAAGATTTTACGGTTGATATAATTTCACGTAGAGTGATTCACATTCTTTGTCCTGTTATTGTTTTGATATTATGGTTCTATTTCTATCGCAACCCGATGAGATGAGGGTATTCCATCTCATGCATCATCTTGGAACTTGTAGAAATCAAATTCCTTGCATTATTACCATTCCATCTAGGGTGAATTAGTAATTGCATGATTTTTTGATAGACTTCGTGTAGATTATGCATGTTGTTGTGATAGATGCTTGATATATTCTCTACTTTTATGTTAGAAAAATGTTTTTTTGGTTCATTTTTCAAATGAATGACAAATTTTGATTCTTGAGGTGTTATGGGACCTCTTGGATCTGATGTTTGTGGATCATGATCTTATTTTCTCTTATAAAATACTGTTTGGGATGCCATGCCTTTATTCTGGGGGTGTACGGGCCCTCATAGATCGGAATTTGGCACCTCTTTGCTTGGTTTTCTATGTTTTTGGGTATTCTGTGCGGTTTCTGAGTTACCGCCCTGAAAAACCTAGAATACACAGCATGTACTTTCTGGTTACACGCTGTGTAGTTTTTATGCAGTGTTACTAACTGTGTGTGCAGGAACACGGTGTTGTAAAAATAATTTCAGGAACATGCTGTGTATGTCAGGTACACGTCGTGTAGTTAGAGTCGTGTACCCAACCCTGTCACCAACAACACTGGTCAGGGATGCTCGAGCAGACACGCTGTGTAGCTTTCGGAATATGTCATGTAGTCTTGCCCAGGTACCCGGTTGTGTCACGAACAACACGAGACGATGTCACCTTCACCTATACACGCCGTGTTTGTTCAGAACACGCTGTGTAAATTCTAACCGTGTAGACGGCCATGTAACTAAAAACAAGGGCTACCGAGTCGGTGTCTAGTACACACCGTGTCCCTAGGGAACACGCTGTGTAGTCTAATGTTTGTTTGACCGTGTGAGTTAGCCGTGTAAGGGGGCTCAGGTAGGGGAATAGTGTTCAAGTACACGTCGTTTGTTGGGTCAATACACCGTGTAATTGGGGTGTTACACGACCTATCAGACAGGGATACTCGCCCATGTCAGTGGCTTAAGTAGACACACCGTGTAGTTTATATACACGTCGTGTAGTCATGTTTTATAAAATTGGGTGTTTTTCTTCCCATGTTCCTATTTTTTACTCTTGTTCTCCCTATCCATGTTTTCCTGATCTAATGTTTACTTTTGATATTTCAGAGTTATGCCTCTGAGACGTCCCCCGGTTGTACATCTGTCGTCAGGCAGTGATCGGAAGCCAGATATGGATGATCAGGGACTTCCTGTCGATCATCCAGTCGAGCCAGCCTTGGCACCGGTTGTAATACCCGTCGCAGGCGATGATACGTAGTTCAGGGATGACTTCCTGAGGGTGATGCTGACTTCATAGGGAGTGCCTCCTCCTGCCCCGTCGACGGTTGAGTTGACGCGGGTTTTACAGCAGCAGTATCCTCCATCTTTTTCATGGGATGGAGAACCTCATGCTGCAGAGTCGTGGATAGAGGACACATTGACTATCTTTGAGCACCTAGAGATTACTCAGTAGAAAAGTGTAAATATCGCTACTTATATGCACCAGGACACTGCCAAGAGGTGGTGGGAGGTGATCTCACAGTCCGGGCATCATCATGATATGTCTTGGGATGAGTTCTGCCGAACCTTCTATGGCTACTTCTATCTGGAGACCCTAAGGGCCGATTGTGCCTGGGTGTCTATGATTTTACAACAGGGTACTCTCTCTGTTATGGAGTACTCATCTAGTATCACTGAGCTTCAGCATTTCACACCGATCCAAGCAGGTAATGAGTTATTCCTTGATAGGATGTTCAAGGATGGTCTCATGCAGAAGATCCATTACCAAGTGAATATCTTCCAGTTGACATCGATATCCTCCATCGTCAACTAGGCACTGATCACTGAGTGAAATTTGACGGATTCTGGAGCAGTGAGCCAGGGTGGTTCGATGTCTAGAGCTGGTGTTCCTCCTGCGGATAGTAGGAATCATCGCAAAGTGTCTTCTTAAGAAGATCAAGGTTCACGGGATGCATCTTTTGGCAGTTCGGTTGTATGCTACAAGTGCGGTTGGAGTGGGCATACTATGCCTTAGTGCTAGAGGGATCCGATGGAGTTCCGGTCTTGTAGCATGATGAGCCATCTTCAACATTTCTGTCACATCTTCTCACCTTCAACTGGTGGTAGGGGTTTTTCTATGACCCCGTGTTCTTTAGAAGCTTCACCAGTTTTCCACTAATCTTGGAACTGGAGTTCTTCTGGCCATTCAGGATGAGGTGGAAGTTGTGGCCGTGGTGGTCAGTCACCAGGTCATGAGTGACAACGGAGTGGATCAGCTCAGAGCGTTCACCTTGGGGCGTTGGGCAGTGATGCAGGCCAATCATTCGTCGTTGAGAAGACCTATCAGGCGCAGGATCCCGGACCTTATACAGTTCGTGATACGATCTTAGTAGCCTCAGTTTTATCTTCAGTTCTTTTCGATACAGGTGCTTCCCATAGATTTATCTTTGTCACAGTTGTGGAAAGCCTTGGGCTCTGTATCCTTTCGTCTGCCGATTTTTTGACTCTTGACACACCTTTGGGAACGGGGACATCGAGTGTATGACAGTGTCAAGAGTTCCCCTTTGAGGTTGTGGGGTATCATTTCTTTTGGGACCTCTATGTCCTAGAGATTACGGGCTATGACATCATTCTTGGGATGGACTGGTTAGTTCCCTCCAAGGCACTCATTGATTGTTATTGTCGTAGGGTGAGTTTCACATCACCAGAGGGAAGATCATTCCTTCATAGAGGTGATTGGGATGTCCAGGCGGGTAGAGAGCTGGACCAGAGCATCATGGGCTAGGGATAGATACAGCCAGATTGCAAGTCTTTATCTGGATGACCAGGGGACTTCACAGTTACACTTTCCTCCAGTGGGGGATTTTTTTAAGGATGTCTTTATAGAATAATTTTCAGGTTTACCTCCTGATCGTGAGGTAGAATTCATGATTGATCTCGTTCCAGGAGTGGCACCGGTGTCCATTCCTCCTTATAGGATGGATACACTTGAGTTGCAGGATCTCAAGAAGCATTTGGAGAAGTTGCATGAAAAGGGTTTCATCTAACCCAGTACCTCCCCATGGGATTTTCCTATCCTATTTGCAAAGAAGGAAAACAATACCCTTAATCTCTGTGTGGATTATCGGAAGCTGAACCAGTTGACCGTCAAGAACCGATATCCCTTGTCGAGGATCGATGACCTCTTTGACGAGCTTCAAGGTGCCGTGGTGTTCTCGAAGATTGACTTGACGTCTGGATATCATCAGTTGCATGTTAGACCATCATATATACCTTTGACAGCCTTCAAGAGCAGGTATTGCCTTTTCGAGTATATAGTCATGTTGTTCGGTCTCACGAACGCACCTGCAGTCTTCATGGCACTGATGAACCGAGTGATCCATCCATAATTGGAATCCTTTTTCATGGTCTTCATGGATGATATCTTGGTGTGCTATCACACTCGACACGACCATGCCTCATATCTTGAGATCATTCTGAGTACACTAAGAGAGCATCGAATATATGCTAAAATCTCAAAGTTCCACTTTTGGATGGATTAGATTCACTTCATGGGTCATGTTATCTCAGAGAATAGAGTATCTGTGGATCTATAGAAAGTGAGAGCTATAGTTTCCTTGGAGCAGCCAAAGAATTTCTTCAAGGTGGGTAGTTTTCTAGGGATGGTCGAATACTACAGACGCGTCATCCAGGACTTCTCATGCCTAGAAGCACTGTTGACTGGTCTGACCAAGAAGGGGATGAAGTTATTATGGTCAGATTCTTGTGAGTCAGCCTTTCTGGAGCTGAAAGGGAGGTTGACGTCACCACCGATACTAGTATTACTAGAGCTGATAAAGGGTTACACTGTTTACTGTGATGCTTCAGGAATCAGGTTGGGGGTTGTGCTCATGCAGGGAGATGGAGTCGTTGCGTACAGGTCTCCAAAGTTGAGGCCACGCGAGGGGAACAACCCAATACACGATCTGGAGTTGGAAGTAGTTGTTCATGCATTACACTGTTGGAGACACTATCTTCTGGGAGAGAACTTTGTGGTTTTCACTGATCACAAGAGTCTCAAGTATATCATAACTTAGCATGATTTGAATCTGAGACAGTGCATGTGGGTCGAGTATCTTCAGTCTTCTGACTTTGAGCTCGCCTATAAACTGGGAAAGGGCAATGCAGAGGCTTATGCTTTGAGCAGGAGAACTCAGATTCAGGAATTTCAGGAGGCCAGGAGTGAGTGACAACTTATGGATCTGTTCTCTGAGATGCATCTAGAGGTGTGCAAGAGGTAGGGACAAACATTACTTTCATCTTTGGTTGTTACATCTACACTTCTTCATCGGGTACGAATGAGGCAGCTATCAGACTCAGAGCCCTTGGTCCTGTGGGAGAGTGTGTCATGAGGGGACCCTATTCCTGGATGAACAATAGGGGAGGATGATATATTGCGTTTCCAGGTATGTCTATGGCTGCCAGCAGACATACGTTAGGAGATGATTTCATATTTTCACTCCTCAGTTTGGGAAGTTCATCCTGGCATCACCAAGATGTATCAGTATCTTCATCGATAGTACTGGTGGCCAGGTATGAAAAAAGATGTTTTTGGTTTTGTCATGAGATGTTCTACTTGTCAACATGTGAAAGCAGAGCATTAGCGACCAGCAGGTCTCTTACAGCAGTTACCCATTCCGTAGTGGAAGTGGAACAATGTCGCGATGGACTTCGTTACGGGGCTTTCGAGGTCACTGCAGGGAAGTGATGCTATTTGTGTTGTCGTCGATTGGTTCACGAATGTTTGTCACTTCATTCCATTCAAGGAGACCTTCAGTGTTTATAATATGGGATGACTGTACATCAAAATGATTGTACATCTACATGGAGTTCCACACTCCATTGTTTCAGATAGGGATGCGCACTTTACCTCTCGGTTTTGGAAAATATTTCAGAAGGCTTTGGGTACACGGGAACTTTTGAGTACAACATACCATTCCCAGACTGATGGCATGTCCAAGCGCATGATCCAGGTGCTTGACGATATGCTTCGATCTTGTATTCTAGACTTTGGAAGTTATTGGGAGAAGCATATACCTCTTGTGGAGTTCACCTACAAGAACAGTTTTCAGGCAACTATTCAGATGGCACCATACAAGGCTTTATACGGTAGGCCAGGCCGATCAAACTTACGTTGGCTGGAGGCAGGAGAGGCAGCTTTGCTAGGACCTCATCTTGTTCAGGAGTCTTCAGAGCAGATAGAGATAATTTGGAAGAGGATGGCTACAACACAGTCTCGACAGAAGTCTTAATCTCATCAGCGGAGACGACCTCTTGAGTTTGAGGATGGAGATCAGGTGTTCCTACGTGTCACACTGAGGTTGGGACACAAGTGGATTCAGAGACAGTTTAAGCTTTCACCGCGGTACGTCGGGCCATTTAAGGTAGTGGAGAGAGTTGGGAAGGTTGCCTTTCGGTTGAAACTATCTCAGAGGTAACATGCTATGCACGACATCTTCCATGTCTCCCATCTCTGATGTTACTTTTCAGACCCATCTCATGTCTTTCAGCCTAAGGAGGTTGAGCTCGATGTGGATGCATCATTCGAGAATAATCCCATCCGGATTTTCGATCGTAGTACGAAGGTTTTCCGAGGCCGAACTGTTCCTCTGGTACAAGTGCTATGGCAGCACGGGGGAGTACAGTATAAGACTTGGGAGAGGGAGGCCGAGGTTCGATCATAGTGGCCGGAGCTATTTGAAGTTTCTTCTTCTACGCCCATCTAGGGAAATTCAGGGAAGAATTTATTTAAGGGGAGATGTTTGTAAGAACACGATTTTTCGTTCAAGGTATGTCTTTCATTTTTTGAAGTTTTTGAGATTTTTTGGAGATTCTGGAAATTTTTTAAGTACATGTCGTGTTATTTAAGAGTACACGCCGTGTACTCATTTCCGGCTTGAAGTCATGTGCTGACCATGCCCGGGCCACACACACGGGGTGTACGGGTGATGTGGAGCCCGATTTTGGTGGAGTACGGAAAAAACACTACATGTCGTGTACTTTAAAAATACACACCGTGTAATTTTCTTTTTTTACTAATCAGACCAGGGTCACGCCTCTTTGTCATATTTGCCTTCTTCTAGGTCTGGTTAGTCCAAGAGCGGCCCGTACGGCTGAATCTTCCCCGAGCTCCCACCTCTCCGTCCGTTCTCCGATTCGAGCACGATCGATTGCATTGGAAGCGCAGCGGTGACTTCTTCCTTCTACTTGAGCCTTGTCTTCCAATTCTCCCTCTTTCTCAAGCTATATAAGGTTGAACGTTTTGTGCATTTTCTTAGATCTATATAGTTCTTTGAAGAATCAGCCATCGTGGTTCAAGTATATCGATCTCTTAGGATCGAGGTAGGTGGTTTGTGCCTTACCGTTTAATGTCTCTAAGTTTTATGTTCAAATTCCACCAATAACCATGAATGGGGTATTTTGTGTTTAACTTTTTGCCCATGTTGGTCTCCTGCCTCGCTTTTATGCTTGTGTAGAGGTAAATTGACCTTGTTCAATGATAATTTGATATGATTACTTGTTTTTTCCCTTGCATTGTCTGTTTACGACCTTTGGGTCTTGTTCTCCTTTGGATGCTACACCTATTTTCATGCCTTTCCGTTATAGGTTGGGGTGAAATTCATGACATGCTTGTTTCCTTGTAGACGGTATAGATAAGTAGCTATATATGTGTAATTTGGTTATCCAAGTAGCTTTATAGGTGTACTTTAGCCTTATAGAATTATTATGCACTAACTGGCACGGGGATGAGAGAACCTGGTGCTATAGCCTATAAGGGATAGACCGAGTGAGCTTCCCAGGGAGTCTTAGACATTACATACTACAGAGGGTATGGACCGAGTGAGCTCCCAGAGAGTCTTGGATTTTATAGACAACAGGAGGGTAGACCGATTGCACTTCCTCGTAGAGTCTTACCCTGTTTGAATATCAATAAAACCTTCTGAGGCTTGAGGGGGAATTGACAGAGTGAGCTTCCTCAGTTTGTCTGTTGTATACCTGAGTCTATAGGAGGAATTGACCGAGATAGATTTCTCAGAGAGTTTCTATACCTTAGGGCTAATAGGGTTAGAACCACAAGATCTTACCCAAGAGATTCCCTGACTACCCTAGACTATAAGGGGAATTGACTGAGTGAGATTTCTGAGAGAGTCTAATAAATGTGTATGATGAAGCTAGAGGGGTTAGGATGAGTGAATCTCCTAGAGGGTTGTGGTACATCTTAGATAGGACCACATGGGATGGCTGTGTGTACTTCCCATAGGGTTTCTTGTTTTTTAGCTTTGTGATTCACTACTGTTGTTGGTTGTTGATTGATTGTGGTTTTATTATACCGCCTTACTGCTTACTGTTACTGCCTATTTCTTGATGTTGTTGTTTACTGGTTATTGTACTTTTACATGCCGTATACTCACTGACAGTTAGGCACATATCATAGGGTGAATAACTACTGGGTTTTATCTCACACCTTGTTTGGGTCATGCTTTTGAGCCCATGCAGATAATTTTATTGAAGGTATAGACAAGGGAAAGTACCCTTCAACTTCTAGAACTTGATTTCTTGGAGGAGGGGAGCAAGGGACAATGCTTTGGCTTGCGATGCTTAGGAGCTACTTACTTTTCTTTGTACTTGTCTTGGTACTATAGTGTTTTCTAGCATTGTGACTTGTTTGGCTATTTTCCTAGTTATGAATTATGCATCATTTCATATATATACATATGTCCTCTAGTTTGATGATTTAGTCTTCCACTATTTATATTTTTGGTTATCACTGCTTCTGCTACTGTATGTTTATTCTTCTCCCACTGTATACTCTTCCAATGAGGGCATAGTTTCCCCACAATCACACCCAAGGCCCTCGCTGCTAGTCGGCAGCCTCTGGAATTTGGGTAAATGCGCTTGAGGCCATAAGACCAACTGGGTACAGGGCACCTCTGGGTGGCTTCCGAAACCAGGTTGTTACACATCAACTCTTTCTTACTATCCCCAGATTCCCTCGATTGTACTTATCAATAATCAGAGTCTCACAAAGCCAACTAATAAATATGTTCATGAGTGAAAAATAGGTTTAAGAAATACACAATGCATGGGATTCTTTATCTGTCAAAAAATCACTTCACCATATCATAGAATTTAATATATAGTGTGATCAACATATGATGAGCATGCTTAAATGAGCTGTTATTTATAGGAAAAACATCAATGGTCGTCTCACTCCTCACACAATCATATTTTTCCTTCAATTTTGGAGGGACCTGTATATGTTTCACTCATCTAATGGTTAGTTTGAAACAAATTTTATGAAATAATTTTATCATAATAACATGTTTAAGGAAAGAGGGATTAGCTTAACCAAATTGGAGTTTCCAAATCCTACAAAAAAACAAAAATATGAATCTTATCATATTAATAATTGGAATATATAAATCATAGATATTATGATTTTTTTTCAATGAATTTGGAATCATAATTATGTATATGTAAGAGTATGAATTTTGAGGAATTATGATTTTAAATTATGTGGAATTTTGAGTCTGAATTTCATAGAATTCTATATATTAATTTCAATGAATTCAGAGTCTAAATTTCTTATAATTATGAGTATGAATTTCAGAGTATTCAGAGTCCAAATATCAGAAAATTTGATGTCCAAATATTAATGAATAAAGAGTATGACTTTCAAAAAATTTAGTGTCTAAAAAAAGAACACTCTATATCCATGGAACTATAAGATTCATAGGTTTTTATCAAGGATAAAAATTTTAGGCATATTAATAAATTGAACATGGTTTTATGATCTTATAATATGAGATAATGGAATCCTAGGTAAGGAAAATAAAATTCCATAGTGAATGGAAATTTTCATCAAGAAAATAATCCTTAGGGAATGATAATTTACTTTAAGATAATGTGTTAGAAATTTTTAAAACAAAGAGGAATGGAGAAGTCAAAAGAAAACCATAATGACTGAACAATCCCCCCTTTTTGGAATGCACAAAAAACCTTTCGAAAATGAATAAAACAAATAAGAAATTTCATTATGAATATTAAATGAAAAAAATATCTCCCTTTACTTACTAAATTGTGATGAATACTACTAAATCCCCCTTAGGTTTTGAAATCCCTAAGGATCGTATTCTTTAATTCCTTAGAGATATATATTTTTCTTTTATAAGAAAGTATTATTTATGTAAACTCCCTCTTACATAAGTCATTATCACCTATACTACACAATATTATTTTCATCATTCTTTTATACACCTCTGTGATTTTCAAAAAAGATAATTTGAGGAAAAAAATTGTACCTGAATGATTAAACTATGAAACCAAAAAAATGAAAGACATAAAAATTCTCATTATGGTTGCAAAATTTGATACTGGGAAAAATTCCAAAAAAATATACGAATTGAAAGGAATAATCATTCATCATTATTATAATTCACCATGATCTTTATGAAAGTAGAATTCAAATTTTTCACCAATTTATAATCATCTTCAAACCACTTTAGCAACTATTCCAAATCCTGATTTTTCTCTTCCATATCATTGAATTTTTCACCTAGAGACTTGAGGATTTGCACCTGAGACTGCACTACTTCTTCTAGCTAGTTTATCTTTTCTTTCAAATATTCCTTGAGTTCCCTTTCTCTATTCAAATTTATAGCTACTAAATTTTACACCCCATTCAGATCATTATCCACTTGATTTCGGGAAATTTTTTCAAGGTTCATCTTCTAAGAATTATTTTTTGTATTTTTCATTATCTTATTGTCATATTTATAAAAAAAATCATTCATATAATCATTGATGTCATCAATCATACTCATGAATTAAATTTTTTATTTTAGAAAGATTTTCTATTTCATTACATGTCCTCTTATGGGAATCATAACTGATATAAAATGTTTTGAAATCTTTCAAAAGCATGATGAAATTTTCCATGAAAAAGATTAATGAATCTGACATCAGATTGAACGAGTGTTTAGGAAGCTGAAACCTCGAATAAATACACATAAATAAGTGTATGGTGTCTAATATTTTCTTTAAATATTGTTCCAATGAATCTTAACCCATAAAAGATGATTCAGAATATGATTCCCTTTTTGGTTAATATTCATTTTCTTGATCTATATCCTTCCTCTTAGATGATACTCTAGCATCCTTCTTAAGCACCACATCCTTCACAGGTGTATTATCAATCACTCTTTTCCTTTTTCTACATTGGAAATAGTCATCGAAACCCTCATATATTCGTTCTGACTATCTAAATGTTATACAATTTTATATTAATCATCCTATTAATTATTATCATCTTCCTTAAGATCATTAGTTTAGAAGATGTCATGACTGCTACTTTCATCATAAAAATGCTTCATAACCACATCTTGAACCTCACCCACTTTTCTAAGAGAAATAATTTTAGTTTATTCAACATAAGAATCCAAAATTGAATGCTTTTCAGAATGACTATCCTTCCCATGATATTCTTAAAATTTATTTACAACAAAATTTCTCCCATATTATTATCCCTCTTCTTATTATTTTTCTACTTCTTCTTTATGAACTTTCTCTTCTTCTACAATATGTTTTGGAATTGAAATATTCTTTCCCGACGTCTACACTGGTACTGAATTGTGGAGAAAATATTCATGTATATGAATATATGCAGAGGCATTCTCGGTGTCCTTGAGATGTGATTGAACAATCTCATCTTCAGAAATTTTTTTATTTTTCTTTTTTTTTATTTCCAATAATAATCTTTAGCAACATGAATTTTCAAAGAAATTGCCTCGGCAGGATCTAAAAAAACTAGTATATATTTCTTTCTTATTCATCTTATATTACCTCCATTTCACTATAAATTCATCAAGAAAAGTGTTTTTCTTTTTTATCTTTTGTAGAGTTTACTGAGTTTCTGAATCTGTAATATTATCTTTTGATTCTGGTTCTTTTTACATTCCCTTCTTATAAGATTACTTGGAAGCCTATCCTACATCCACTTTATTTTCTAGATATTCATTCTCACATTCTAAAATAACATAAAATTATCTGTACATGGTATTGAAACCTGCATTAATTCTCCTTAAGGTATCTTCACATAGCATCAAGATCTTGAAATTTATTGAAATAAATATGAAAGTAATTTTTAATGATTGTAATCATAACACTGTGATCATAGAAAAAATGGATGGATGCATTATGATATGGTATTTGAGAGTTCCATTCTTGATATATGGGATTTTATGAATGATATACTTAACAAGATTTATCTTCCCTGGGTTAATGAGAAAATCAAAAGAAAATGTCACTTCTATTTAAGGATTCATTATCTCTTTTTCCCAGAATGAGAAACATTTATATCTATAATTCTGAAAATCAGATGTTTATTGAAAGTTGGTAGATTTTTAGTGAATTTTCTCCCTTGATTCCAAGGCACTCAATTGAATTATCTTTCTCAATATATCCTGACAAATCTGGATTCTTTTGATTATAGAAAATTACATCCCATTAAAATGAAACTCAAAGAATATTTTATGCCATGTTGAAGGATAGGGAATAGCTTTTCTCATAACCCGTGAAGGATAAATATTCTCTTCCACCTTATTTATAAAAACATATTATATCATAGATATATATAAGAATTTCTTGGTAATACATATCTTGGATTTTTGTTTTGGCTATGAAATAACTCTCCCAACCATTCAACATAATTTTTTTTGAAATCGATGAATTATACATAGAGAACAAGTTTTAGTTAACAATCCTTTCCATGTATATTTTCTATTATTTTATTTCTTTGTTTGAATACATATATTTTTGTGGAGAGGTGTCCAACTACATCCATATTCTATGAAATAATGGGAACGTGAAATGAACTTTTTGACTTGAGACAGTGATTTGGCACAAACAAACATTGAAAATGAATATTGCACAATGAAAAGGGGACCGTTATATAGGCGTCAAGGAGATGGTTTCAATTCCTATTTTGATCCAAAAATTGAAAAAAAAACAAACTGATCTGATGGTTGATATGAATTCCTAATGAATGATTTTGTAGGTTTCAATATTTTTAGGTTTTAAGAAAAAAATAATATTTAGGAAAAGTGAATCTGATAACCAAATTCAGAACAATTCCTTATAAGAAGAATTTGGAAATATATCCTATTAATGTTTTCCATACTAGAGGCAATGTCTGATAGACATGTCATTAAGAAAAATATTAGTTCCATTAGTTTAATAACCAAGTTCTTATCTTCAATGTTATTAGTTTTAGAACTACAGTTTTCCTCTAAAATAAATTCATAAAAATAACATTTTTAATATCCTTATAAAGACAATCCTTCATAGAATTATCTTCATTAATGTTTTTTGAAACACTTTAATAGTCAAAAGTTTTCTAATCATGATATATAGAAAGATCTGATACTAATTTTCTTCGAACAGAAATTCTAGAATTATTTTTCTCTAACCTATTTTTAATCATACCATTTTCAGTTTCAAGTAATTTAGAAAATCTAGAAACTTCTTCGTATTACGGTAAGTTATTATCTTCTGATGAGGAAGATTCATCGTCAGAGGATTCATAATATTCATCATTATAAAAAATTTCCTTCAAATGAATATTGGATAAGGATTCATAATGTTGTACCATATCCACATGACAATGATTTTAAATAGGTACTCTATCTATAAGAATAATATTTTTCTGACTAGAAGATTCATACTATGAGGATTCATCAGATGATTCACCCCAAAAGGCACTCTACATATCATTATCCTTCAACATATTCTTATCCTTAATCTTGTAATAAAAAATTCTATATTTATTATAATGCTTTTCTCTTCTTTTTGTTCTCTTAAACATAGGACAATCTGACCTAATATGTCTATATCATTTACATTCAAAATAGGATTCTCTTGAATCTATCTTTTTGTTTATTTATTTATTATTATATCTACACTGAATGTATTTCTCTAACACTCTCATATTCATCCTTCGATCAGGATTAGCTAATTCATTATCATAATGTTCACTTTCACTAGACTCAGATAGCATAATGAATTTCTTATATTTAGATATTGTAACCCTTTATAATGCTTTGAATTTAGTAATATTACAGGCTAAACATTCATAACCATTCTTCTTCTTATTCATATAAAATACTTTTTTTATTATTGTCTCATGATCAAGAACATTTAAAAAAAATCATGAAGATTAATATTGGAATCATTCAGGTTTTCATCAGTGGATGTTCTTTTGGATTCCCATTCAATTGGAATAATATCTATAATCTTGTCCAAAAAATATCATCATCTAAACCGTTTCACTCATTTATTGAAGTCTATTTAAAGTGGTCATAGATATTTTTTGAACATTTCAAATTGTTTCTCCATAGGTAAAAACAATTCCATTATACTCTTTTATTAACATTTCCTTTCTGGTCTATATCACATTTGAATTTCCAAAGTGAGTAACATCAGGTTTCTTCCAGATACGGTTAAAAACTTAACAAGAAGATATTTAACTTTACAAATTTATGGTTATGGAACACATAAAAGTATTCCATACATTGTAATTTAGTTAATACTCTGTTTTTTATTGGTAAAGGTTTTAACTTGCTTGATTGGAATTTTGTTCTCACGAGTGATCATAACAAAATTACCAACTTTAGTGTTAATGACGATGGTTATCATCCAATCTCTCTTGTAATAATAATCATTACCATTAAAAATTACTAGTATGGTGGGTTCAAGGTTGTCAATGGATCTAACATTTATAACTTCTATTCTATATAAAAAATATATATTTCCAAAATAAACTTTTTAATTGAAATTATTTATAAAAAAGTATCAAAATCATTTAGGAAAACATGAATAAGAAATTATAAGAAAGAATATTTTAGAAAAAGGATATTTTTAAAAAGAGATATTATATATATGTTTAATTATTTTAGAGACCTCTTCTGATACCAATTGTATGATCTAAATATTATATGTAAATACTCTAAAAAAATAGGGGGTAAATTTTAAGTTTAAAACCATTCATTTTTAACCTTAAGGAAATCTATGTTTAATAAATTTAAACAATGTATATTCATAAATCCTGTTTTAGTTCTAGGAAACCAACATTCTTAGGTTCGAAAAATATTAATCTAAAAATAAAACACAAGAATATTTTTTTTAAAGGATGATTCTACCAAAATGTATATAAAATCGTATTTATGATAGTAAGTAATGTACATGATATTATAAGAGCGTTTAAATTTATTCCTAAATCAAAATACAATAAAAAAACATGAAAAAAACATGTTCCAAGTAGAAAACATTTTAACCCAAATAGTAGGGTATCCAATAACATTGGATAAAGGTCCATTGATTTATACATTCTAGAAATTATGTTTTACCCACACTGGGGTAAGCCCTCGATAATAATATCAGAGTTTGTATTGTTATCCGTGAAAGACCTCAATGTTTAAGGTAATTATCTCCTCCATCTTCCAATCCCCAAAATCCATTGATTTTACTCAAAAAACAATCATATTCACATGAAGAAAGCTAAAAAATGTGTTCATGAATAAACAAAAAGTTCATGAATCTAAAAAAACCTGAGAGTCTTTCTCTCTCAATAAATCACATCCAAACATCATATCATGTAATATATATGGATATCAACCTATTTAGTGATCATTAAAATGATCTCTTATTTATTGGAAAAACATCAGCAGATGGCTCTATCATCCAACATTTAGATTTTTCCTTGAATTTTAGAGGTATCTATACATATGTCCCTCAAGAAATGGTTTTATAGAAACAAATTGTATGACATCATTTCATAATAAAAACATTTCTAAGGAAAAAAGAATTAGCTAAACCAAATCTTAATATCCTGACTATAAGAATAATTTTATATCAAATTCTAGACATTTTATTTATTGGATTCTATAAAACATTTATATTTGGATTATTTTTTCATAGAATTCAGAATCATAATTATATAGATTCTAGAGTCTGAATTATGAGGAATTCGAATTCTAGATTATAAGGAATTCATAGTTTTAATTTAAAAATCTGGGGTCATAATTTAGGGATATTTGGAGTTTGAAATCTAAAATAATCAAAGTTTGAATTCTGAATAATTTAGAGTCTGTGTTTACAAGAATTACTAGTCATAATTTAAATTACATTAGAGTCTGATTTTTAGAGAATTCAAAGTCTTAATTTCAGTCAATTTAGTTTTTGAATTTTAGATAATTCAGATTCTGAGTTTCCTTGAATTATGAGTGTCAATTTAACAGAATTTAGAGTCTAAAAATTAAAGACTCTATATCCACGAAACATTAATATTCCAAGGTTATTTATAAGTATTCAAATTTTAAACATAGTAATATAATGAATATGTTTTTAAAAGAACATAAAAATGAGATAATGAAAACATAGGTTGGGATAAACATTTTCATTAGAGAAGGGAAACATTAATTAATAAAATAATACTTAGGAAATGAAACTTTTTCTTAAGATAAAGTATTTGTTATTTTCAAAACATATAAGAATGGAAAATCATAAGGAAACCATATTTATTCTACAATTATGTTGTACATAAATCCACTAGTATTGTGTAAATTTACACTTCTCTAAAGACCACACATCATATAATCTTTTATCACAATTAAAGTATTGGTTTAGAGATTCTATAAAAATTTTGGGATATGAATGTTGTGGATTTGAACAAGATGGCAATGTCGTGTATAGATGAATAAGGTAAGGTTCTGTTTGAAAACACCTTCCAAAAACTGCTTATAGAAATTATTTAATTTTATATTTATAATTTATGTTTCCAATCTAAAAATATATTTTCATAATGCATAAAGCATGCTATGGTCAAATAATGTGTGTTCTGTATGCACTGGCCAAATCAAGTGGTAATGGTCTTTCAAATATGTCTAACATGATGATTTCATTCCTTGATGTTAATTTATATGCATTTTTATTTATTGGTAAATTATCTATTCAATTAAACCATGTTTCACATGATCTTGGAAGATAGAGTCAAATTATTGTGCTCGAAGACATTGACATTGAAATGGGGAAGTGCATATACTAGAAAAATAACTACAAATTAGATTTATTATGTGATACAAACAACAGTTGAATAAGCTATGATTATTTTTTTCTATGAAAATTCATAAAATTTCTCTAAAATATATCTTGTTCTTGTTCTTGTTATTTTCAAAACTCGAATCCATGTGTCATATTTCATTATATTAATTTTATCCCAGATCTCTTACCCTCACATGGACTATTCTATCCTTTTATCAATATTATCCATATCCTTTTTTAATATCATCCATCACAGGAATATTTGTATGAAATGGTGGGAATTCCATTTCTATGATGTTTGGACCAGTTTAAGGCTTCATAGAGTTTATTAACATGACAATTTACAATTTCTATAATATATTTATTCATTATTTGAAGAAATTTTATATTTATAAATTTCATTTTAAAAAATTTATATACATATTTATCTCCAATCATTTTATTGTGTACCAATAATATATAAACATATTTTCAATTTTCTGATTTGTCTTGTTTGTTTCAAGTATAAAAATTTCCAATAATCTGATTTTTCATTTTTTTTCTTCTACATAGATGGAAAATAATGTGAATCCAACTTCTACATGTGTGGCTCAACTTGAGAAAATACTCACAGATCTGCTCTGCATTTAGTAACAGGAGCTTCCATTTTTTTTGTTTTATCTGCATACAACATACTAACAAATATTTTATAATTCAATTTATTTTCTCTCTATTTGTTTCAAATTGGAAATCATCTATCTATACCAACTATTATGTATGTCTCATTATTTTAAATTTAATGTTCCAATTTTAATGTATCATATTTTATTTTTATTTTCAATAATTTAAATTGTCTTTTATTTTACTACTACCATATAAAAAACACCATGTATTTAAATATTCATTGCCTAGACTTACTCATTTTAGAATACCATTAATCTTTATAAATTCTTTTTTTTCAATATATTATTTAATATAGAAAATAAAAGTTCATTTATAGCACCGTGCATTTGCAAGTGCCAGGTAATAGTTTCATATTTTTTTTTGCATCCTTATACAATATGAAAATGTATAGTTGTAGTTAAATGTTGTACCAATCGTAATATATAAGAGGTATGAGCATTGAAATTTGGAAGTGTGAATCATTAATCTTGAAAATGTGATAGGAATATATATAAACATTTGATTATATGTTATAATAAAATTAAAACTTCTAAATGAAATTGTTACTAATAAATAGGGTTTAACTTCTCAATGTAATGGTTTTTTCCACTATACTATTCAATTAACTCTATATATATTGGAAGCTAGATCCAGTCTTAGTATTTGTAGTGGGTTGTTGGGAATGTATCTTACATTATTCTTTCCTATTATGGACAATCCTACTCACATAGACAATGTTTAGATGAATTTATAGATGTGCACCTTTTTCAACATTAGTTCTACATACCTATTATATTATTTATATGTTACATTTTTAAATTCTGAATTATTCTTTTAGGAATTTTTTTTGATAGTAAAAATCATGCAAACATGAAAGCCTCAATTCGTATGCCTATAAGGTGGTGATGACCATGCATGAGGGTTGGTGTTCCTTAAGCATCCAGTGATATATCCTATAGTGCCTCATGCGTCACTTATTATTGTTCCTAACATGGTAACCTATGGATAGATTTGAGATGTATCATTGTATAAGATTCAATCCATATAATGAGTTTTTTTACCTTCCTCGACTAAGGTAGAGTTGACATGATAGTTTCAGAAGAAGCATCCTACAACTTTTTTTTGTTTATGATAGACCACATGTTGTAGAGACACATATATAAGTCATTCAGTCAATCATCGAGCATTAGAATACTCCACTAGAGTGGTGGTTCAAGATATTTACCTATAAGATGTGTGATTCTAACACAGGATAGTGGTATTTCATAACCAGATAAAGAGTCATAAAGACGTGATGGGGAGGAATTAAAGAAGGACTTATATGATTATTTTATTCCACACACACTGAGGAATTAACATAGTATTGGGTTAATGACTAGTATAAGGGATCCATATGTATTACAAAGTATTCAACACCTTTTACTAAGCTGAAACGATTCCCTCTGAACACATCTGGTGATGAGTTCATCATTGTGAAGTTGTTTTAGGATGAGATGGTATACATCATCCCATTATAGTTTAACATATTATGGATGACTATTATTTCTTAAATCATTATCTTGTCCCTCCTTACTGATTTAAATTTGAGAAAATCTAACGTTGTGAGCCATGGGGTTTAGAACGCATACCAACAAGTTGTTCTAATAGTATAATAATGCATCGTTTTGAGGTTTTCCTGGATGGGAAATAGCATTAAATAAACTCATACTCATATATTCTATATATTTCATCTATTTGGGATGCTAGGACACACAAGAAACTATTGTAGACAATATCAAGTTATTTATAGATGTTATGGTAATATGGGGATTATCAATCACTTTTACAAGAATTTTCCATTAGTGCATAGTGGGGGTGGATCTATATCTACTCCATGGTATGGATTAGAGATTATAGTATCTATCTTAGTACACAGCTAGAATACCCATGTCCTCTCAGACCAAGGTGGTTGTTGAGGCTGTGGGAATCAGTCTCATGACTTATAGAACCTATAGAGCAGGATAACTTAGGGAAGTCAGGTAGTGATCCATGGCCTTAGTATAGTCCAACTACATGAATTGAATTCAATGAAGGAGGAGCAGAGTGAAGAACCATCAGTATTTTAGGAAATATCATAGTAGCATATACTCAATTATATTATTTGTTTGATACATTGTTTCTCACATACATTTATATCATTGGATATTATGAGGGTCTGCACCGTGATATCAAAAAATTAAGTGGTGTGATGACACATGATACCTTGTTTGGTATACGATTTGATAGTGATTGTTGATAGATGGGATGTACCATTGAGAGAGGTGGTTATCTATTCATATGGATCATTTTCCTCCACTATATTAAATGGTCTGACATAATTATTCAGATGTAGTGGTTAGTTCCCTATCAACCCCACATTAAAATTTATCATTGAAGAATGAAATTTATATATTTAGAGGGACATAGAAATGATAGTGAGGTATAATGAGATGTTTAGGCGTCTTGAGAAGGACCTGTGCATCAGAGGATGGATATAGTGATAGCCTAGGTCACTAGAATTTTCTAGGATGATAAATGGTAATAGAATAAAATTTCCCTCCTATGGTTGATCCATTCAATAATGTCATTACTAATTATTTTTGTGGGATACCTATAGTGAGAGAAGTAGAATTCACTATTGTGATTGTTCCTAGAGAAACACCAATGTCTATTACTCCTAGTAGAATGGAACATATATATCATATATAGCTCATGAAATTGTTTGATTACTTTTAGGACAAAGGTTTTATACTACCTCATATATCTCTATGGGGTTCACTGATCCTTTTTCATAATAAGAAGGATGATACCCTAAGGATTTTTGTGGATAACCAAAAGTTGAAGTAAATTATGGTAAACAGTTAGTATACACAACCTCACATAAATGACCTCTTAGGTTATCTTTAAGGTGAAAGGTTGCTTTAAGAAAAGAATTTAAGGGTAGTATATCATCTAGTTTGTGTGAGACCATCATATAAACAACATATAGAATGATGATGTGGGTACAAATTGTCTAACTATCTGGAAATGTCATTCGGACTCATGAAGGCACATGAAATCTTTATAGATATGATATATAAGTTGTTTCCCAAATATCTAGATACATTTATGGTTGTATTTTTAGACCAAATCATGGTTTACACATGCATTAAATACAACCATTCCCAATATATATAGATCATTTTGAATGTACAAAGAGGGAACTAGATTTACTCAATGCTCACCAAATTATAGTAATGGATCAAAAAATTCCACTTGGTATGTCATATAATCCTTGAGAATGAATTATCAGTATGCCCAGATATGGTGAATGTTATAGCTTCCTAAAGGAAGACCAAGAATGTAATTGATATAAAATCTTTTTTTGGTTTAGTCTTGATATTGGAAGTGATTCATCCAAGCTTTCACACACCAATGAAAAACTCATAAGGACTTTACATATAATGGTTTTTAATTCATATGGTCTGATTCATGAGAACAATAATTAATGGCAAGATTGGCTTCAGTGCCAATCTAGATTTATCTAATGTAAGGTCGGAGAAATATTTCTTATTCTGACACATCAGGTATTGAGCTGGGAGTTGAACTAATATATGATCATTGTTTCATAGTTTATAGGTCATGTTTATTGATTCCCCAAGATAATAATTATCATATGAACAACCTCGATCAATATACTGTTTTTCATTATTTACACTATTGGAGGAACTATTTTCTTGGGTAGAATTTTTCATTATTAATTACCCAGAAAAGACTGAACAATATATATATGTGAGTGTATAATAATCAAAATTTCAGGTGGTGCATCTACTTTGTGTACCTAAAATCATTTAATTAAAATCTTTCTTATTCATATAGTAAATTAATTGAACTATACAATGCAATGAGATATTCGAATTAGAAATAGATGATTCAAAATGCCAATAGTGTGTGGAAGATCATGGCCTTATTTTCATAGATGTGCATTCAGTTTCAAGAGGATCACGATTAGACCATAAAATTTTCTTCAGTAGTAATATCTATCATTTTGGAATTGGAAAGGATGAGGAAGAATTCAGATACCGAAGTCCTTGTCGTGAGGGAGAGTATCTCTGATGAGAATATATCTTTTGATTCGGTTGTGGATAAGGATGAGTTCTTATAAATACACGGATGTGCCTGGTTACCAGCTAACATCAGAGATGAGAAAATGAATAAATTTCATTCCTCTTGTTAAGATGTACATCTTGGTGTCACAAAGATATATTTATACTTACATAAACATCATTGTTTTCTTGGTATTAAATAAGAGATAATGTGCTTTATCATTTATTGTTCCCCATATCATCCAATAAAAGAGGAATGTCATATTATCTATAGAATTATAAAATCATTGTCCATTCTCATGTAGATGTTAGATGATGTAACAATATACATTTGGAAAATTTTACTAGTTCAACATGGTTCAATGGCATAGGTTTGGTAGAAATATTCCATTTGAATATGTTATCTCATTTCTTACATGTTCGAGATACGATCATATTTATTGTTCTATGGAGGGTATATTATATGGACATCATATTTTTTATGTACCTCCATAATCAATTTTATATAAGCGGTATGCCTTATTCATGTATAAACTCATGAATATTTTGAATAAGGAATTGGGTACACATGTCATTCTGATCAATTCGTGTCACTGTCATATTGATTCACAGATAGTGCATAACAATTAGGTGATAGAGGACATGGTTTGTGAATATTTATATAACATAAGGGGTTATTGGGGGAATCATATACCCCAAATTGTGTTCTATTTTAAATGTATCCTTTGTTAAGAAATCCAGATGGATCTTTATGAGTACATATATTGTAGTTTATTTTGATAACCTCTGTTACCATTAGTAGTGGGGTGGCATACTTGCTTGGAAAACACCTTATTTAGGAGAATTCATAGAAGGTCCAACTAACCATGAACAACATGTTTATAGATCAGTTCAGATAGTAGCCATATACTAACCACCATAGAAAACCTATTGATTTTTTTGATGGGTATCTAGTTTTATTTTTCATTTTTATAGGTTGGTCCATCGATAGAATCAAATTTGGTGTAAGCCTTCACCACAATTCATTAGATGCATTGTGGTTTTGGACTGAATAGGTCTAATGCCTTACTAAATAGAAAATCATTAGAGATAACAATCTATGAATGATGTTTTTCATGTGTCCATGATCCAGTAGTATTATCCAGACTTCATTCATGTATTACATCCTAATGAGGATGAGTTCAATGTGGATACTTCCTTTAAGGAGTACCCAGTGCATATTTTGGATCAAGGATTTATGAAATGTTGATGTGGTTTAGTTTTATTAGTATGTTTTATATGGGAGAAACTCTATGTAAAAGATGAGACCTATGAAACAGAATCTCAAATGTGTGCCAAGAAGTTAGGTAATTTCTATGATTATCACTATTTACCATAATAACGCCAACTAGGGGATGAATTTCATTAATGAGTGGAGTTTGTAGTAACCCATCTCTTTATGAAGGTAATCATCATTGTTTTTATGATTTTAATTCAACTTTGTATTGAAAAATGTTTCCAATAGGAAATGTATGTTTTCAAGATCATTTGGGGATTTTTCGTTCATAGAGATCATGAAATTGGACTAATATAATGAGTTACATGGTTAGTTCATTGTTATGACTATCAATGCAACTAAATCATGGGGGGAAATTAATGCAAAAAGGGACCACATTGTTTTTTTTAAATCATGTGATTCGGGGAATATGACCATGTGAAATGTCTCAAACAAAAAACAATGTCATTTTCCAGGTGGTACACATATTTAGTCAAACTATGATTCTAACCAATGCTTTGGGGTCCATGGAATGTGGATGTTGTTCTGTTGGAGCATGGTTTGAACAACCCAGCAGAATGAATATGGTACTCATTTTTAACTGAGAAATTAATATTTCATCCCTGAAATATTTTTAAACTAAGTCCCCCATTTCTCTTCTCCTCAAGTGAGCATGCATCCTATTTCTTCTCATGGGATATCATTTCCAAGAATAGGTGGGGATTCTAAATAATTAGTACATATGAAATCCATTTTTATTGGTGTTAGTCTTGTGGGATCCGCAATGTTAAGCTCTATAATCCGGTTAAATTTATTATTTTTATCTTCCCATATCTTGATAAATTTAGGTCTGATATTATATGACCATTTACTATAGAATTTATCCGATCATTCAATTTCTTTTGTTCTTCATTGATTCAATGGTTGATTTTGGAGGAGTGGTCATCTATATTCCTAAGGTAGGTGGTCTATAAAATTTAAAAAAACCCATTACTCTTTTAATGGATTTTCAATGTGCCACAAACCAAATATCCCCACATGTTTCCATAAATTTTTTAATACCTCTTAATATAATTATTCCTTGTCAACATACTCTTATAAAAAATATTGAATGATTAGTGGTTGCAAACCTTATTGATTGGAACTCCTTTTTGTGTGATAAATTACATTCCATATTTTTGTAATGACTAAATTGACAAAACACCTTCTAAGTGTTTGGATGGACCATGAAATGGATGTTACTTGATTAATAATTTAAATGGATTAATTAAAATGATTTATAATTTTTGTAAATGAAACTCCATGTGACCCATACATGTATTTATTTATATATATATATATATATGAATTTGGAATCTCTGGGTTAGTTTTGTTTAATGATTTAAATTCAATAGAGGTAGTAAATATGGGTTATTATTATTATTTTTAATATGACATTGTTATTGGATGGTAAAAAGTTATTAAGGGCTATGTTGAGCTTGGTATTACAAACTCCCTTATGTTTTGTTATTATCTTTACGTCTCACCCCATTATACATTTGTTCGAGAGATTCACATGATTCTATTTTTTCCACTATATCAAATATTTGGAAAAAAGGCTAACCCTTACATATTTAGTGATGAGAGTGATTTATCTAATTCATATAATATTCATGGATTCTACCATTAATGGAGGCATTGGGTCATTACACTAGTTATGGACCACGTAGTTACACCCCATGTCCTACTGGCACATAGTCTCCATGTATATGCCTATAAATTTCCATATTTATTGTGTGTATATATATTTATGCATAATATATATATATATGTATTTGACTATTAATATATGGTTCACTAGTCAGACTCATTCTAGCCTATACCAAATAGGTATATTCGGTCTGGTGTCCTATTGGGACCTGAGAAGACTAGTGTTTACTTTCAATAATTGTTTAATATTCTTTAGACATACACACTAATTTTCAATGTATAGTAACCAAATAATTTATAAACACCATTCATGTTGTACTTATAGGTTTATCTCACACCCTACTTGAAAAAAAACCATGTATCCCACGTAGAATTCATGTCTAATGGTATGGATAAAGGTTATCACCTCATGATGGATATATGAAGTGTCTATTAATATCATGGATTCTAAGAATAATGGACCAAACAAATGATTAATATACTAGTGGATATGTGTTTTTTTATAGATTTTTTTATTCACATTCACCTGGTATACCTTGCATCACCTTTTTTTTAAATCATCATTCCATGAAATCATCATGTATATAAATCAACCAGTGCATTTTAATTTCTATGAATGTTTTTTTGTTTGTATACATCCTTAATTGATTATTATACATTTCCCTATTGTTATATATGTTTATTAGTATTATTATTGTTTTCATTTATTTAAAATTACTGTTGTGCCACTATGATATTAATGTATAGTATCCCCACTATACCACCTTGTATCCTCCATTGTAGTCAATATCATATGTTATATGTCGAGGCATGCATAAGGCCACGTGACCCACCGATTTGGGGAATCATTGAAGTGGATCATGTGTTGGGATATTATGATGTTGTTTTTCCAATGTTAGACCAATTTCAAAGGATACAAAAACATTATCGTTGAAATAACTCACTTTTTAAATAAACCAAAACCAGGTCTAAAATACATCTAAATATCAATCCACGAAAAACACCTTTGAAAACCATTTCTCCCCCTTTTCTATTAAAATCCTTTAAACATCCATCTTAAAATAAATAATTGAATGAAATGCATATATAATAAAACATAACCATAATTACTAAAAAAAATTATTACAATAAATAGATGGAATAAAACTAGTCAATATAAGGTCTAATAAAATAAAATAAATAACCCATAAAACAAGCCTATTGAGACAAAATGATACAAATGTCCGAAAATAAATTAAAAAAGTCATAAAATATGTTACATAGCTTGAGGATGGAGAATAGGGAATAAATAAATATTTCAACACATGTACTAGTAGAATTAATACTGATAGATTAATATTTACACATATATCTACCAAATCACTATTAAAAGTCTCATCGTTGAAAATTCCACTAACCATGTAATAAAAACATGTAGTGGAGACTATCCAGTTCTAGACCTGAACTAGAATAATGATTTCCCATGACATCAAACATAGTGTCCTCAGTCTCCCTATAGAATAATAAAATAAGGTGTTCCATTGAAAAAAAACATCATCGCGTGAAAATAATTAATCCCCAAGGGATAACACTAAAACCGTGTCCTTAAAAAATATCAAAATACCTATTAAAAGTCCACCAATTCATCAAAATTCATTAATAAAATCATAATTTATACATCAGTTGGATATTCATAAGCATCAACAAAATAAGGGGGATCAATAATGGCTTGATCAATATCTCTACACAATGTATAATCAAGCCTTCACTATTCATATATATATATATGAAATATACATTTTTTAATCCATTTATTAAAACAATTTTGAGTCTAAAAAAACTGAAAAAACATTATAATGATTGATAATAATAAACAAAAAATCTTTGGGAACATCACGGAACATTGTAAAAATTTACCACCCATTAAAAAGAATGGAAATACATTGATCATTAAAATAAAAACTCTCTTTGAGAACCATATGTGACGTAAAATTTAATTAAAAAAGATAATTTCACAAAAAACGATCATATGTATTATATTAAACATGTATAATTAATAAATTAACAATTTTAAATAATGTTTTATTTCAAATATGAAATTCCAACCATTTCCTACATGAAAATCAAACTATTTCGTGGAATGGTTTAGAAATACCTATATAACCCAAGAAGTTAATTATTTATGTAAAACATGAATTTTTAAAACCCATTCATCAAAGGAAGTCAGATATAATATAATATATAATTGGAAAAACTATCTAATGGGTTGAAATCGTTTTTCTGTCTACAAAATACACTAGAAATGAAATCATAGGATGGCTCAATACCATGTCAAAAAAAATATCCCCAATTCTTGAAAACCAAAACCTATAAATCATTATAGAATGAATAATAGAGAATGATAATGCCAAGCATATATTTCCTCTAATTAAGTCTCAATTATTATTCAACATATCAAACCTCATAGCCATGGGAAGGAGACAGGAAAACCCGTTCATTTATATATATCCAAAAATTGATCTATAATTCAACATATGAATTTCACTTGGAGTCTTAAGAGATATAATCTTATTTTAATGAAATTGAAGATTTGAAAAGATAATATGTTAGGATATCCCCACATATGATATTATGTAATGTATTACTATTCTGTGATATCCACTTCTATTCCAAATTGATTCCCAAATTCCAAATTAAACTAATGGGATAAAATAAAAACACCACCTATGTTTTCAATTGATCCAAATGATAGAACATAAACATAATAGGAATCAAAAAAGGTTCACTTATTATGAACAGAATAAACTAATGGATACATTGAAATATTCATCCCATCATTTAGAACTTCTCTATAAGAAGGTATCATTTGATAAAAATACCGAAAATGAAACATAATTAGTACATATAAATGATTTCAATGACCAATAAAACCCAATGAAACACCAAAATAGATCACATCCTAAAAAATAAACAAGGGGTAACTATTACAAATCACCAAGGAAACCACTCAACAAAACAAAATGGACACCTCATACCTACATTCCATAACACATAATACCATGTGTTGAAACTAGGTTCAGGAAACTACATAGATGGTAACATGGGGATTATAACACAGAACAAAAACTAATGGATATCCTATTGAAAATCACAACCTGGAATCCACCACATCCTCCATAGAGAGTAATATATTATCCCTACCACAATATGCACACAAAAAGAATTATCATATCACATTTCAAAAGGAATAACTCATAGTCCACACAAAACATAAATGAAAATAAGAATAAAAAAATAATAAATCATTAACACATACAATTTTTAAAATAGTTGGTCAAAATCCCATTCATCTATGATACAGAAAGGGATTTAATTCATAAAATACAAATAATTTTCCAATCTGAAATGAAAAAAATACATTTGATGATGCCCCCAAAATAATTCCCCTATTATATCTCTCAAATAGAAATGATAACATTGTAGATAGAAATGGAATGATTAATGTCCATGTATTCTTCTGAAAAAGGAAAAAACTAACAACAACACTGAATGTGGAACAAACAGCTACTTAGATGACATGTCATCTGAGTTGGAGAACACAAATATTAAAGAAGCCCAGACCTCCCTTAATGGAAACACAAAAGTAGATTCATCTTTAATGATATGGCATTTAAAACTTCTATAGATAACTCCATATCAAGAAAACATCTATTATTCCACTTATAATTAATCAACTCTTATTTTACAGCTTCAACAAGGATCTAAGTTCCTTCCACCAAATATTTTCCTCATAATATTGTAAATAATGATGGCCTTGAAAACTGATTCTTCATAGTTTTTTGTCAAGTCAAAATCATTTATGTACATAGTTAATAATAAAGGCCTCTTGAAAAGAACAAATACTACTTCAAATATTCATTATCCAACTCTAGAGAAAAGGTAACCATTCTAATGATACATTTGATATAGTATTTAACTAATGGGTCACCTAGTTGAATAAAAGAAAAATTCAACACCTTCCCGAATATAACTTCATTATGATAATACCATGAAATAAATGATTCAATGAAATATCACAATGATATATCATTCAATAGTAGGTAATGAATAGAAATATTCCACCACCACATGCCTAAACAGTCGAATACATGAATGGTGAACCTTGCCATTGGGGATTCAAGAGTTCACAACAATTAAATAATTTCTACAACCATTACTAGCCACTCAATTTATAAATTAGACCCTCTATCGCAATTTAATACTGGAGGATATTGGACTATTAAATTTTATGCATGTAACATGATCTAATAATAACATGACTCTAACAATAAATCATGAGTCTAGGTAGAGTAAAAGGCTGGAAAGAAAACTCATAGATGACCATAAAAACCAACTGAGGCATTCCATTATCCACATTATAGTTCATTCCTATGGGACTCATTCTAAAAATATCAACAATAGAACCCAAAAAACCCACTATTAGAAAAAAACTCATTTAATATAACTACAAAAATAGTTCAAATCAATTCAATACCACTCAAATGATCTATACCAGGAACCAGAAATTAATGATACAAAAATAGAGGTCATAAACCACCATTCAAAGCATTGTACAAAATATTGGGAACCATTTCAATAATCTATCACACAAAAATTCAAGAAATTTAATTATTCAGAACGCATATCATTAAAAAAATCATGCTAGTACTTAAAAACATTCTACAAAGAAACACATTCTACACAAATCATGGATTTTAATACAAACTCAAATATAATAAAAACAATGTTTTAAACATTTTTAAAACCCTTAAAACCATCCAAAAACCTCAGCCGGCCACGCTTTCATGTTCGTCATGGCCTAAGGCCATAGTCCTACACCACCGGGGTAGCACGACAGAGCTGCGTCCCTCCACCGCAGCCCGCCTGGCTGTGACTTGGTTCACTATGTGGAACTGCGGTGCCGCACCCTTGTGGGGACCGAGCAGCCTTGTGCCATCGTCTTTCTTCTGAGGCTGGCTCATTGTCGGTCATTGTGTCTACCACCTCCATCGTCATCAAACAAGAATCAACAAAAAGTAAAGGGTCGGGCCATGCTCGTGCGGTCCGAACCCTCTTTTTTATGGTGATATCATTCGGTTATCATACCAAAAATATGTACAATGAAAAATGAGTAAAAAACAATTTAAACCCCCTACCTCAAGTTCGGTGAACATTGATGGAGTCCCAGAAAACGGTGTCATTTCGTCAAAGTCAGTAGAGATGGCGAAGAAGTCAAGGAGGACGGATATTGGAAGACAAGTCGAGATGATGTCTCGGCATTCTTCGTGGACTGCATTGATCCCTCTACCTGCCCCTATTGAACAGGGAGAAGATGGTGATCGACGTTCTTCTATGGTGACTGTTGTTCTTCGAATTCTTCATTGAGAGGATGATGTCCACTCAATTATCCCAAAGGCTCTTCCTCTCCTCAATTCTCTCAACAAGGATTATTTCAACCCCCACCATAATAAAAATCACATATTATAATGTTGGCATAATGAATTCGAAGAATTCAAAATGATTCAAAATTAATTTTGTTACTTTACTTAATGATATTGGAGGAGTTGTCTCATTAAATGAATGGGAAAGCTGAAGTGTTTCACCAAATTAATTGGGGTTTTAAAGGAGGTTTAATGATCTTGTGGTCCCCACCTAATAATCCCCTCAAGGGAGGTTATGTGTGGGTGGGCCCCACCACCATTACATCCTTCCAAGGGAGGTTATCTCTGGGTGGGACCCACCACCATAACCTCTCAAGGGAGGTTATGGTGTGGTGGCCCCTCCACTAACCTCCCCTTGGAGGTTTCAACCACCAAAATAAAATAATGATAAAAATTAACATTATTTAATTTAATTAAAACCCTCCCAAAACAATCTTCCACTCTCGATAAAACGCAACAGTGCTGAATGTCTCACTAAGCAATTACTGACTCTGCGAGTTCAACGGTGTCCTCAGAATTCAATTCCGAGCACCAGTTCAGAAGTTATAAAAACTCACTCATACGTTGACTAAACATACCAGAACAAAACATTAGAAATTGATTCCGGACACACCGGGCCTTAGAATCAAGGGCCTTCAGAAACTGTGGACTTGTAAAATTCCCATGAACTATTTTAAAAAAACCACAAGAATTCAGCGTCTTTACATTTTCCCCAACTCAGGGATTTACATCCCCATAAGCTACAACTCAATCTAAGGGAAAAAATAGGGGTACACAACATGCGTCTGAGCCTGTCACTCCCATGTGATCTCCTAGATGTTCCCGTACTACCAGCGAACGTGCATTAGAGGTATCGACCATCCATATTGGACTCGCTCCAATCGATCCTCAATCTCCACTGGAAGCTCTGTGAAGTCTTCCCATCATCGATATCCAGCTCCCCATGGTCGATGATGTGAGAAGGGTCATGCACGTATCTCCTAAAGTGAGATACACGGAAGACGTCATGCATCTGGTGCAACAGAGGTGGAAGTGCTAAGCGGTAAGCCACCTAGCCTACTCTTCTAAGGACCAGAAAAAGTTTGATAAATCATGGAGATAACATTCCGCCTCATCCAATTCATTGTAGACCTCATCGAGTTGATACCCATAAGAAGAAGTGGTCTTAATCCTAGAACTCTAGAGGTCTATGTCTCCTAGCAGCATAAGACTTTTCCCACCTCTGTGCAGTCTTCATCTGCTCCTGAATGATTAGAACCTTCTCCATGGTAGCCCGTACAATCTCTGGTTCCACTAGTGTTGACTCCCCTCAGTCTGTCCAGCATAGTGGGGATCTATATGGTCGGCTATAAAAGGCCTCAAAATGTACCATAATGATGGTAGAGTGATAGCTTTTGTTGTAGGAAAACTCCAAAAAAGGCAAGTGATCCTCCCAACATCAACTGAAGTCGAGGATGCATGCACGTAGCATGTACTCAATGATCTGGATGGTCCTCCTTGTCTGATCATCCATATGAGGATGGAAGGTGGTGCTCAAGTGAAGCTGTGTCCCGAAATCGTCATGCAACCCTTCCATAGCCAGGATGTAAATCGTGCAACACAGTTGGAGATAATAGAAGATGTTACTACATGTAATAGCACAATATCCTGCACATAGTGGTATCCCATTCTCTCTACTGATCCCTTCTCTCAAATCAGTAGGATGTGGGACGACTTTGTGAGTCGATCAATTATCACCCATATCGATTCATGACTCCTAGATGTATGTGGATGACCTATCATGAATTCCATGGTTATCCCATCCCACATACACTCTAGAACCTTTAATGGCTGACCCAAGCCTACTGGTACATGGTGATCTGCCTTCGCTTGCTGACAAGTGAGGCACCGTGAGACAAACTCTGCTATTGCCTTCTTCATACCTGGCCACTCGTGTTGTCATCGAAGGTCTTGGTACTTCTTCACCACTCTTAGGTGTACCTCTGGATGGAATGTATGTAACCCCCTCAACACTCCCTCATGATGTACAACTGGTGCCATGGTACCTCCTCTGAAGAGGATGACATGCTCCCCATCTTCAGAAAATCCATCAGGTGCCTGCCCTGTGGATATCGGAGCACGTCGCGTCTCGCAGTCAGCGTCCCCATGCTGTGCCTCCCAGAATCACTAATGACGTGGGGGAGTAAATATAAGAGACTATAAATAGGCTACTCCATCCCAATCCACAAAGGATATCTGTGAAGCAGCCAGCTGCTCTGTCACCTCTCCTAGCAACTGAATACCATATATCTTACTGAGGGCATCTGCAATAACGTTTCCCTTCCCAGGAGTATAAACTATCTCAAATTCATAGTCTTGGATGAAATCAAGCCATCACCGCTATATCAGGTTCATGTCCTTATGAGAGAAGATATACCTGAGACTCTTCTAATCAGAGTAAGTGGTAAAATTCTCACCCATCAGATAGTGCGGCCACATCATCAAGACGTAGACCACTGCTGCTAACTCCAGGTCATTGGTAGCATAGTTCTTCTCATGTTGTCTCAGATACCGAGAACCATACCTGATCACTACCTGCTCCTACATCATGACACATATGAGTCTGGTCCCTGATGCATCACAGTATACTATGTACCATATGCCTTCCTCTAGAAGCCTCAATATGGGGGCACTAGTCAGCCTCTGCAAGATCCCCTGAAAGCTCTGCTAGAATCTCTCCGACCACATGATGGTTTTCCCCTTCCTTTTCAAGGCTGAAAGTGGTGTTGTGACTCTGGAGGTGTCTAGAACAAACCTACGGTAGTAGCCACCTAATCCCAGGAAACTCCGTACTCCGTCACACTCCTGGGTGGATCCAAATCAAGCACTGCCTCAATCTTTATTGGATCCACTGGAACTCGAACCTCTGAGATGATGTGTCCCAAGAAGTGAACCTATCGATTCCAAAACTGGAACTTTGAGAGCATACCATAATTCTAGTGCTCCCAGAGTGTATCCAGTACTACCTATAAGTGGTAGGCATGCTCTTCTTCTATAGTCGAGTAGATCAGTATGGCTTCGATGAAGAATACGACAATGCGATCAAGGTAAGGCTGGAAAATCGTGTTCGTGAGACTCATGAACACATTTCGAGTGTTGGTTATACCAAAGGGAATAACCATGAACTCGTAATGGTCATACCAACACCTGAAGGTCGTCTTCTTCGCATCCTCATCTCAAACTATGAGCTGGTGATAGCCTGATCTGAGTTCTATCTTCGAGAACCATCAAGATCTCTTGAGATGATCAAAGAAATCAATTATCCTCAGAAGTGGGTACTTATTCTTTACGGTCACCTGGATCAGGTGACAGAAGTCAACATAGAGCCTCAAGCTTCTATCCGCATTCTTGGCGAATAGAATCAAGTATCCCAGTGAGAAACACTATGCCGGATGAATCCCTTCCCCTGCAAGTCCTCCAGCTGTACCCGCAGCTCGCGAAGCTCAGTGGGAGCCATCTGATATGATGGAGTAGATATTGGTGGCATTTCTAGGTATAGGTCAATGTATAAGTCCCCCTCTCTGTGAGGAGGTTGTCCTAGAACATCATCAGGGAAAGAATCTACTTACTGGTCCACCTCTACAGGATAAGTCGGACTGTACACATCAACTGCTCTCGATGGTATAGAAAGCCAACTTGTGAGTGATTGGCTGCACCCTCCTTTGAGTAAGGATGTCTATTGGGAAAAAGTCACTCAAGGTATCATTGAAGCATTTTTGAGGTGATTGTGTTTGTTGACAAAGCAGACATCTATGTTGTGTTTGTTGACAAAGAAAACCATGGTGAATGAGTGTGTTGACAAAGGGGGTTTAAATGGTAATTTTTTGGGTTCAAGGGATGCTTTCAACAATCCATGATTTATTGAAGAACCTTGACAAAGGAATGGATGATCTGGACGTGGTACAAAAAGAGCAGATACAAGGTGGCACCGTTTTCCAGTGTTTGCCAAATTTATGGGCCTGAAAATCGCCAATGAAAAATGGAGTGATATGTTTTTGGCAAAGGTTTAGGAGAGATAAATGAAAGAGGTGCGTGGAAAAATTAAGCGTGGCACACAAAATTAGTGGGTTGCGCGAAATCTTGAAGTGTGGCGCGCAAAACAGCGGGTTGCGCGAAATTGTATTTTGCGCAAAAGATGTTTCAAGGCCGAATGCTTGAAAATCGGTAAAGGCATGAGGCGCACGAAATTTTTGAGGCGTGCGTGAAAAATTGAAGTGGCGCGCGAAATAGTGGATGAATTATTTCGCGCAAAAGATGTCTCAAGGCCGGAAGCTTGAAAATCGGCAAAGGCATTAGGCGCACGCAATTTTGGAGACCTGCGTGAAATAATTACGTGGTGCGCGAAATTCATGCGGATTGCGTGAAATAAAGGGATGAAGTTTTTCGCGCAAGGGGTGTTTCAAGGTCCGAATCTCGGAAAATGGCAAAGGCATGAGGTGCGCGAAATGATGGAGCAGTGCGTGGAAAATGGTTGTGTGTGGAAGATTTTTATTTCGCGATCAAAGCGGATTACGCGCTCAAGGAGGGTTTTTCGCGCGGGGTCGATTTTGCCAATAATTATGAAGTGAACCTCCTCCATTCAGTAGTGTTCAAGACAGAGAAAATACCCGAGCTCTGGTGCGCGAAATTGATGTTAGAAAGGGTGTTGTGCGTAAACTTAAAGTTTGCACGTAAAGTCAGCTGCTGCGTGAAAATCTAAGGCTGCACATAAAGTTGGTGTTGGCGCGTAAAAGGAAGGTTGTGCGAAAAGTGGATATCGCGCAAAAGCAGTGAATTGCGCGCAAGGCAGTTTCCAGGTTGCACGTAATATTTAGAGGTTGCGCGAAAAGGGAATTTCGCGCAAATCATAGATATTGCGCGCAACACACCGTAAGGTTTGCACGTAAAAATTGAGATTTCCCGGTACATCCGGTGCAAAGGGAGATTCATCTGTGGGTGAAAGTTGTACTTCAACAGAGCATCTACATACAAGAGAGGATGCATTCATTCATGCAAATGAAGAGACCTACAGGTCTATAAACTGTGAGTGGATTCCTTCCAAGAGCATTGTGCATAGGAAGAGGAAGAAGGTGATCCTCTCCACCGGCAGTGAGCCAGAGAGAGAGAGACAGGGAGTGACCCTTGGGAAAGCAGTGTGATGACCCTATACATTGTAAAGGCAGTGAGCCTGGGCATAGAAGTGATCTAGCCCGAACATTGTAATCCACAGCTTGTGAAGTTAGTGGAATTTGGTACGAACCGGCAACTTTTCGGCGTATGCTCCTTGGACGTATCCCTTAACGGTGAACCAAGTAAAATTGCTGTGTCTGCCTGGTCGCATCCCTACACTGCATTCGAAGCATCATCTGATAAAGAAGAAACTAACTGATCATAATATACACACAAGTGCAAACAAAGTGACCCTTGTAATAAAGAGGTCAAGATCCAGTGGGGCAGAAAGTATTTTGAAAAAGAATATCCATACCCTGATTCACCCCACCTCTCAGGGTATATAGGAACCTATTGACCCTAAAAATTATTATCAGAGGGACTGGTTGCTTTTATCAGATTTGTTTGCTTCAACTTGGTGTAGTCGATCTGTGTAGTTGAAGATATTGTTTGCGCTTATCTCGGTCTACCATGGGAAAAAGAAAATTTTCAAAGAAGAATCAGAAGTCAGGTGGTATCCCTCAGTGTGGAAGTGTTTTTGAAAAAAAGTGTGATTCAACTAAAAGAATCAAACAGCTTACTTAAGGAATCATGCAGTGAACAGAAAAATGATTTGGATAAATCATACCACAAAAATACTTACTCAGTCAATGATGCTGATGGAATGAGTGATGAACCTGACTTTCCAAGTGGCGTTGGAACCACTGACGGTGAAGAAGAAGAAATTGAAGGAAGAATTGATATGCGAGCTGAGTTGGAGGCTGCTCTTGAAGATATAGATGTTTGGAGGGCCAAAACCAAGAAAGCTAACAAAATTGTTCGCGATGCCAAACTCTATATGCAGCAGCAAGAAGAAGAGAAGTCTGAGCTGATGGAAGAAATTGATAAACTTAAGTTATCAACATCAGAGAACTCAGAATCAGTTAGTAAGTATAAGATGAAGTTTGAAGAACAGAAAAGATAGATCGATGGCCTGAACAAAAAGGTGGAATTTGTCCATGGGGCTAAAAAATTGGATCAGAAATCCACTGAGGAAATTAAATATAAAGGCATTCGGATCCATGATCTGGAAACTGAGATCAACAAGCTAAGAGGCTTAAATCAAAGGCTTATTGATATAGTTACTTACCTAACAAAGAAGAATGATTCTCAAGGTGAGAAACTACAAAAGCTGGCTAAAATAAAGGGAAAACAAAAGGCTGGTGAGTGTGAAGAGAATCAAGAGTCCGATGAAGTTCGGAATCTGAAATCCAAGAGTGATGATCTGGCTACACAACTATCTGAACTAGTTCAGAAGAATCAAAGACTACAGAAAGAGAATGCATGTTGCTTTGATTCTGTTGCTCAAGAAAAATTGAAGGTAAATGAGAAAAATGACATGGTTGATGAGTTGAAGCATGAACTAGAAGATCAGATGAGTAGAGGGTAGCTTCTCAAGGAAGAAAATGATGTCAAACTTGAATTAAGGGATATGAAGATTAAAAAGTTGGAAGAGGAGCTAGAATCAATGAAGAAGGAAATGGAGAAAGGCAATGATGAAGGAAAGCCTAGAATTAACGATGCCTTACACCTATTATTTGATTATCCTTCAGCAGGTGATGATAAAATGAAGTCCAAATATGCTGCATCAGAGGAGAAGCATGAAAGGATTGTATCTTCCCAAAGGTCATCCTTTTTGGGAAAATATGGAATTGGATATGATAATCCCACTCCTATGGCTGATATGAAAAATGTAGTGAAAAATTCCTAAGGTAAGAAAAATCATGTAGGTGCTGGAGATAGGCCTATGAGGATAGTTTCAAGGAGTGATGATATGTTCTATTTATGCGGAGTTCATGGCCACACATCAAGCTTCTGTATAGAGGCTCTGGAGTACATCTCAGGCTGTGAAAATAGAAACTTCAATAAATCTGAGAAAATGAAGAGGTACAATGACAAATCAGAGAGAAGAGTCTCTCAGAGGAAAGCATATGTTAGATGCTAGTACTACGGAAGAATGGGACACACAATGAGTATGTGTCAGGAAGCTCAGGAGTCCAATATCAAAAGATGAACTCAAGGTGCATCAAAATCTCAACATAGAGATGATGAAATGATGTATGCCATTGATGTAAAATGTTTTATATGTTCTCACTATAGGCACATGGCGAGACATTGCAGTAAGAAGAAAGCAGGAAAGGGAAAGGAACTAAAAAAGGGATCTCCACCACAGGAAGTGTACAGGAAAGAAGCCTGTGCTGGGAGACAAAGTGGTAAGGAGAAGAATAGGCTTAGAGCCTCGGGGAAATCACATGGAGCTGAACGAAAGGTGTATCAGTCACCTCCTCTATTGTACTCACAACAGCTATCAAGGAGAGAATGTGAACATACTTGGAAGATTAAGGGGAGATCTACTCCAGTTGTGATAAAGAAGAATGAACGTTCAGTGGAGGACCCACCACCAATGCAAAATAGGGTGGCGACTCATAATTCTGATAAAAGGCAGATAAGCAAAGAATGCATTAAAAAATTTGCCCCGCAACGAGAAGTGGAAGAAAAAGGCAGATCCCTGCAATGGACAAAGAAGACCGGGAAGATGACAAGAAAGGAGATTCATGCACTGAGAAACAATCAAGGGAAATGGAATTTCAGTAGAACATCAAAGACCAAAATGTGTACCAGTTGGTCTAAACCCCAGATTGTGAGAAAGGCCAAGTCTGCAGAATCTTCATATCAGAAAAAGGCTCAGAATGTGAGCAATGAATGCCTAGTCATATGGCTAGAACAGCTGAAGTTGGCTAGGAATTTGGAGGAATCAAGAAAGGAGTGTGATGCTCTCCAAGAAAGAATCAAAGGGTTGACCCATCAGGATCAACCATCATCCTCATATTGAAGATTCTAGAAGAATCCCCTCTCCCTATGTATATAAATGCTATTAACTGATGATTCATGTGTTTCAGGTTCTTGGGAGATACGATCCAAGGGGAAGTGGCATCTAAGGATGCGACGTGTTGATGTGATATGCTCTACAGTTTCAATTGATTCAAATTAGGTAGAAGAATTGAAAATGAAAGGGAGAAACTGAGCACAATTAGAAGTGATTGTGTTATTAGCTTTATCTCTTGTTTCCTACACTGAGTTCCAACTCAGTAGGCTTAGAGATTTGGTTAATGGCTCGATGCTGAGTGCCAGATTAGTTTAAATGGTGCATGTGGAGAAGAATGGTTATGGGTATCTACCGTTGGGCCTAACAGATAGAAGTGTTGTGTAACAGAGGGGGAGCATTCTATATCAAAATCAGATTCAAGAGCCATCAATGTAATAATTGAATGACTCAGCTCAGGTGATTCCTATTGAGGGAAGAAAGAAACATAGGGAGAAGTAGCAATAACAATGAATTTCATGCTTATCCATTTGCTCTAACAATATGGTATCAGCTGACTATTTTCAGGATACCAAGAAGCTGAAAGAGAAAATAAAAGGCGTCTCAACAAAAATCTGAGAAAAGTAGCTGAAAGAAATGAAGCCACTGAAAAATGAGTCAGTAAAAAACTTCCTGATGAAAGTGTTGAGGAAAAAAGAAACACAGGGAGAAGAAGTGGCTGATGCTGATTCCGAAGAAGACACTGATGATGAACAAGAAAGTGTCATGTATGTGTCTACAAGGAAGCCATAGAGTTGAGCTAAAACTAATAGATAGAATATCATTAGTGATCAGTGAGCTCTAGTTCAGACAAGAAGAATGAAATCACTACAGAAAACATCATTACTATCGCAGGTTGAGCTGAAATGCATTGTTGATGCAACTGAAAATGAAAACTGGGTTCAGGCTATGAATGAAGAGCTTGATTAGATTGAGAAGAATCAAACATGGGAGATTGTTTCGAGGCCAGTAGACAAGAATGTCATCGGGACTAAACGGGTCTATCATAACAAGAATATGACTGAAGATGGAACATTGATTCGGAACAAAGCACAACTACTGTGCAAAGGATACTCCCAGAAAGAAGATATTGAAGTTTATGAGACATTTTCACTGGTTTCAATGCTAGAGACAATCAAATTATTCCTAGCCCTTGTAGTACAATTGGTCTACAGGTGACACAGGGAAAGAATGGAACATTCATTTCTCAATCTGAATATGTGAATAGGGTTTTGGAATGATTTGGAATGGATAATTCCAAAGAAGATAAGACTCCGGTTGCTACCCGGATGAAATCATCAAAAGATGATAGTGGAAGGGCAGTTAATTTCACTGAAAACAGGAAGATTATCAACAGTTTGCTGTACTTGACCGCAATAGAGCCTGAAATTGTATTTTCCACATTCCAAGTAGTGAGACATCAGAGTAATCCCAAGGAATTCCACATGATTTCAGTGAAAAGAATACTTTGGTATATCCAGGGCTCAGTGGATTTCGGCTTGACATATACTGAAAGATATCAGATAGAGTTATTGGGATATACTGATGCAGACTGGGCCGGTTCAGTAGATGACAGGAAATCAACATCGGGAGGTGCATTTTATCTTGGTGGACTATGTATTTCTTGGTTAAGCAGGAAGCAGGATTGCATTTCATTGAGCACCGCAGAAGCTGAGTATATTGCGGCCACTCAAGCATGCACACAGTTATTGTGGATGAAGCAGCAGCTTGAAGATATGGGTGTTGAAGTGAAGCCTCCGATCGGAATCCAGTGTGATAACTCAAGTGCTATAAATCTCAGCAAAAATCCCATCCATCACTCAAGGACAAAGCACATTGAGATCAACTATCATTTCATCATGGAGAAGGTTGAGCAGGGAATCGTGACGTTGGAGTATGTGCCTACAGAGCTACAGGTTGCAGACATTCTGACAAAGGCCATACCCAAGGAAGCTTTTGAGAGGCATCGACTGGCTCTGGGAGTTTAGTCGATCTGAGCATGGAATGCTGATAACCAGTCCATATCCAAGATGGTGTTGTAAGGCCTCGATGCCAGTACTATGAGATCCTAGCCAAAGCTCTCGCCTCATAGAGTAAGCTCGCACTGCCGAAACTAGTGCATAATTGTCAAACGATCACTCGTAGGAGTCTCTAGCTATAACGATCGAACCAATGGCTCATTCGGAATCTCTGAGCTCCGAACGAGGGCAATGGCTATAAAAGAGGGAATGTGACTCGTGTTTATAATAACTGTATAAAATGTCGAATAGACACAGATCATACCTCGAATAATCTTTGGAGCACCTTGATCATTGGCCTAAGCTTCTTAAAACTGTGGTCAGCCCAGTCCACCTGCTCCCTGTGGTCGGGGTTGACCTCTTTGTGGTGGTGGCAGTAGCACCTCATAACATCGTCCACTGCAAGCTGCAGAACCATCTCCTCTTCCACGTCCACTTGTGCCCTACGGACCGCCTCAATCAAAACTCTGCATCTACCTGGGAGATCCCTAAACTATATTTTGATCATTAGAGCGGCAGGTCGAATAGTCACGAGCTATGTGACTAAGCCTACGGTAGGAATAACACTATCCTCTCCTAGATTGACTCGCTCTGTCTCAACTATGGGTGCCTCACACAAGTGATTATGAGTCATGTAGTCGACCACTTATGGTTCTTGTCCTCTTGAACCTCTACGTCATCTGTCTACTACCAGTTGTGGAATAATCTGATGCATGTCGACTAATATTAGGTCTCACTACTGTTGACTGCTCAGTAAGAAAAATCTATACTACCAGGTCTCTCTCTAACACTCCAGCATGTGTGGGAATTCTCAGGGAGATCATTGAGGCTCTGACCTCTCACATGAAACCCTAATTGAAGGTCCGGGCCCTAAATAATGGGTCCCATATTATATCAGTGGATTTGTGCGAGAGGTCGGCCAACCTCGAAGAGTACTAAGCTACACTCATGATACCCAACTGCAGATGTAGTATCTCCTATATCTGCACCGCTCGAAGGGTGTCTGGTATAAACTCTACCGGAAAGATTCCCTCGAATTCTGCCCATAGAAGTGTTGTCTTGTCATTGATATGGAGAATCAGTCTCCACCATCTACCTGCATCTACCTAAAGGATACTGGTAGCAAGGATCACCATGAATTCACCTGGTGTCCTTACCATTCTAAAGACTCTCACCACAACCTCCAGAAAATCCTCAGCCGCCTGTCGTTATATCTCACCCCAGAACCTGGGTGGCCTATATCGCTAGAACTCGTGAAATGCGCTCATGTGGAATTCAATCTCTACTGCAGGGGTGGTGGAATCGGTGGCCTAAGGAGAAGTAGTACCGCTGGTGCCTCTACTGGTTCTTCACATGAAGGGGGCCATGTACTGATGCCTCATCGCTCAGTGAGCTGTCAGTACATAAAACGCTCAGGGATCTCACTGGTCATCCATGGGGATGCATCCTAAAAGAAATAGATGTGACACAATCAAAAGACTATACCTAGTGAGCTGACCTAGTTTTAGCTGACTGAAAGAAAAATTTTGAAAATACACACACAATCATTGTTTTCGTGTACTAAGTCAGAAATCAATAGGCAGGGTCCTGGTGTATGGATATGTCAGCCTCTGCACCAACACTCGACTCCCTGAACTAAAAACCACACTCTATACCCTTAACACTATTGCTTCACAAAAAATAAAATATCAGATTCCTAGGTTCTGTGGTAGAATTGTCTCCTATGATAACAATTTGTCATGAACCGTCCCCTGGGGCTTGTATCGTGACTTCCCCATGCCCTCCTTCTATAGGTCAGGGGATGGGGACAAGCACCAATGGCAGATTTCCCTAAAATTGGGATGGTATTTCCTCTATAAATCATAAATACACACAACCGAAGTACAAGCGGAAGTAATTACTTAGTAGATACTATATAAAAAGTGTACTAAATGTAATGGGTTCCAGAATACAAGACCTACTATAGTGTAAAAATACAACTGAAATCAAGTACAACTAAAAAGGGAAAAACATATAAATAGTGATAGTAGCTCATGGGTCGTCCTCCGAGGTTCCTATAGGAAGGGTAGGAACAGATGGCCTCCATAGCACTCCACATCCGTCAGACATCACCGTGTACCGATATGACGTAAGGTCCTCCTCTGGGTATCATCCTGTCCTGGCGGTCTCATCCTCCGTCAATGATATTTGTCATCTACATCCAACACAACGAGGTGCGGGCATAGCCCGTGGAGGGGTGAGTATAAGGATACTCAGTATGGACCTTGAGACCCTCAAGGTCTCAAAAAATTCAGCAAGTATAAACCACAAATTATGATTTCAATGGATAACCATTACATCGGTATATGCCCATACATATACTTAAATTATCAAGTAACCCATATCAATCATGATGAATACACAAAGGTCATTGAATCAGCTCAAACTAGTATATTCATTGTCGAAACCTGGGCTGTTGGATAACTCCTCCTCAGTCGAGTACAATGGGCTTGTCGCGACACCGAGGCACTTCTCACTAACCATGGACTGCTGAGGTACTGCTCCTGTCGAGTACCGCGGGTCTACTTCCAACAACCTCGCACTGCATCTGCATTGGTTTTGCCACCAAATACCATGTACTCCCCCTAATAGCCTACAGAGGTACTCCTCCTGTCGACTACCGCAGGTTTACTTCCAACTACCATGCTCTCCATCCACCAGGGTTCTACCGCCAAATACTTGGCGCTCCCCACTGGGCTAGTCGAATCACTACGAGTCGAATCGATCAACCAGTCTTCAGGTCTGTCAGCTACTAGGTCTCCGCACTCTGTCTTCTCATCTCCAAGAGGATCAGATCCACGAGCTATTGGTAAAAACTCCATGTGTCATGATGTCTCTTGTGTAAGTATCTCAAAATACCGCCACATCATAGGGGTCTCAACACATCAGATGGTGCGTCAATCAGATGTTCGTTCTGTGAGTTATTATCCTTTTAGTCCCGGGGTCCCAGTTTGTTTTGTGCACAAATCAACCTGAACGTATATCGAATATACCTTGAAATCCCGTGGGGTATTCTTAAAGGGACATCTTCACTCTCTAAAAAACAATTATGTTGACGATTCGTCAAACCGATGTACACAACCCGAGTTATGGGCGATTAGGTGTAATAGGGTCTGACGGGTTCAAGTCCGGTCCGACCAAGTGGGACCGAACCGACCTGACATGACCTAAGTTCAGACTAGGGACTGACCTAGTCTATGGGTCTGACCTGAGCAAAAGTAGTGGCCCATTATAAATGGGTGGCCGGGCTCGGCGGCCTACATAGCATGGTGGTGGTCCGCGTGGCCATGTGGCAGCCCGCGTGGTCTGGTCGGCGTGTGGCCCTTGTGGCCTGGTCGGTGTGCTACCCGTGTGGCCAAGCTAGCCGACCCGCATGGCCTAGATGGCCACGTGTGGGAGGGTATGTCGCACCCCCCTTTTTTCGAAACGATCAGTACAAGGCGCTGATCCCTAGTAACAGCAGGACCCGATGGGTCCCGCTTGTTGCGCGCACCGGCAGCTAGCTCAGCCGGCCCCCTCTCCTATTCACCATGGCCTAGGGATGTGGTTATGCACCACCAGCACATCACGATGTTGCCGCACCCCTTTGCTGTAGCCCGCCTTAGTCGCGGCTCCTTGCTGCTCCACGCTGTGCGACGGCGCTGCACCACCGTCTGACCACCACGGCCCTCCTGACTGAGAAACATTTCATCCGGTACGGTGCGACAGCTCCGCGCCCCTCCAGCACCACCCCAACCTGCCTGGTCGTGGCTCGGTTCACTACGTGGCACTGCAGTACCACACCTTTGTTGCAACCTAGTAGCCTTGCACCGCTGGCTTTCTTCACGGCTGGCTCGTTGTCGGTCGCCGCATGTAGCACATCTGTCATTATCAAACATGAACTAGCAAAAGTGGAGGGTCAGGCCATATTCATGCTAGCCAAACCCTCCTTGTTACAGTGATATCATTCGGTTCTCATACCATAAATTTTTACAAAAAATAACTAGTACAAAAAAATACAAACCCCCTTCCTCGAGTTCGGTGATCGTTAACGGAGTCACGGTAAAACGAAGTTGTTTCTTCAACGTCGAAGGGGAAGATAAAGAAGTCGAGGAGGAAGGATTCAGGTAAGATGAGTCAAGATGACATCGTCAATGTTATTCTTGGATGGTGGAAATTCATCTACTTTCCTCGATTGAAGAGGGAGAAGAGGGTTCCCGTCGTTCTTTGGTGGTGACGAGCGTTCTTCGCGTTCATCATTGAGAGGATGAAGTCCTCTCAATTCTCCCAAAGGCTCTTATTCTACTTAATTCTCCCAACAAGGATTATTCCACCCCCACCATAATAATAAATCACATGTTATAATGTTTTCATAATGTATTCAATGAATTAAAAATAATTCTAAACTAATTAAGATACTTTACTTAATTAAATTGGAGGAGTTTGGTCATTTAATGAAGGGGGAAGGCGAAGAGTTTCACTAAATTAATTGGGGGTTTAAAAGAGGTATAAATCTCATCTGGTCCCCACATAATAATCCTCCCAAGGGAGGATAGGTGTGGCTGGGTCCAACCACCATAACATCCCTCCAAGGGAGGATATGTGCGGGTGGTCCCCATCACTATAACCTCTCATTGGAGGTTATGGTGTGGTGGCCCCCACCACTAACCTCCCCTTCGTGGTTTGAACCACAAAAATAAAATAATGTTTAAAGATTAACTTTATTCAATTTAATCAAAAACCCCCAAAAATATCTTCCACTCTTGATAAAACACAACTGTTGTGATGGTCTCACTAATCAATCGATGATGCTACGAGTCAACAGTGCCCTCAGAATTTGATTCAGATCACCTATTCATAAGTTATAAAAACCCGCTCGTAGGTTTACTGAACATACCCAAACAAAAATTTAGAAATTGATTCCGGACACACCAGGCCTCAGAATCATGAACCGTTAGAAACTGCGGGCTTGTAAAATTACCATGCATTTTAATTAAAATTCAATAGGAATTTAGGGTTTTACAATGACATCAGATCATTCATAAACTTAATGTACTGAATATTTATTCATAATACATGCATACTACATACCCACCATTTTGAGTGTGTATATTTTGAGGTAAATCTCATAAGATACCACTATGAGTCCATTTAATTTATTTTATAAAAAAATCAAATTATTATAGTTAGAAAAAATGGCATGGTAATGTAGGTATTCATTTTCATTCCATAACCTTGTTCTAATATGAGTAAGAAACAAGAACTTCCATGATAGGGTCCCATTTAAAAACCCAATTAAAAAAATATAGACATTTCCCAATGAAATTATATTTATCAATGAAACCAAAAAATTACCTTTAAAACATCCAAATTTTTAAAATAAAATCACACTTGGATTCAAATATATCAAAATTGAATTCCAAGAAAATACCATTTGAAAATAAATTACGAAATTTTATTTCAAAATATCAAACATATAAAACATAAAAGTAATAATGTAATCAAGGAAAATAATAATAAAACATAACCATATAAATTTTCAAATAATTACAAACAATTGATGCTACAAAACTATTCACCATCCAGAATAAAACCCAAAAAGGACTAACACATCAAGAAGGACCATAAAGAAATAAAAGAAAAAAAGTTTTAAAATTTACTACAAAAAGAATAAATTATTTTACAAATCATGAGGAATCATAGAATGGAATAACATAGAATCTCACGAATCATAAAAGTATCTATATTAAGGGAAGGTAAATGGTTACACATCTATCATCTAAATAAATCTTACTAGTCTCTTTACTGTTAATCCCACAAGGCTGATATTACATACAACTTGGGGGCCTGACCAATTTTAATCCTAAACTATCCTAACGATGTCCCACAACTACCCATATAATACTATTGGTCTCTCTATGGAATAATAAAAGAGGCATGACATGAACAAACAATTTCATCCATTATAATTTGAAATCCAAAATGGATAAAAACACAATCAAATCATTCCATCCTCTAGAAATAATTTTAAGAGGATCCCCATTTCATTACACGTCATTAACCACATCTTAAAAAATCTATAAAATTATTTGGCATAAATATCTTCAATAACACAATGGGGAACAACAAGGGAACAATTAACATCCCATCATAAGATCCAATTTTCAATCTTTCATCATATATTTAAAACATATAACTTTTGAAATACCCATTTTTTAAAAAAATTAATCAATGTAAAATTCTACTAAACATAATATATTCCAATAGACATAAACAATAAAAACAAGGGATCTCCACATCACATTATAAAATCATGCCACTATTTAATAATAATTCAAATAATTTGATATTGAAAACTATAACTCCCTTTTAAAACCCCATATGGATGAAAATAAAAAAAATTTCATTTAATAAATAAAGACCTTATTAAGAATTTTATTAATCAAGGGGAATGAATAAAACAACCTTTTTCATTAAAGATTAATTTCAAAAATGAAATTATAATAATTTTAAACATGAATACCACACCAAATTTTGGAATGGTTAAATCATTCAATAATAACCCACACACAAAAAATTCTAGAATAAAAAATTATTTATAATACCCAATTATAAATTTATGTCTTGGATAAAAGAAAAAAAATGTCAACAAAAACCTAATAGTATGAAATTATTTTACCTTGGATGAAATCCTCTAAAAAATAACTCCAATGATGGATCAATGCCATTAAAAACAAAAATCCATAATTCTAAATATCCATAGAAAATAAAGTAATCAAAAAAATTAAACTAGTGTTAGATGATAGTTGAATAATTTCATAAAACCAATGACGAATGAGTGGGGAGACAAAATAATGCATTCCCGGAAATGAATCACCATGAAAGTAATAAAAACCGACGATGGATTATAAAATGGATGTTGGGGAGAAATCTACATTTAGGTGAAAATAATTGGGGAGGCTAATGGAAGAAACCCTAATGAAAAGGATCCAAAATCAACAAATTAACCCCGTTATTGTGGGTTTCATATTTTACACATATGGTACAAATTCTATTTATTAACCATGTTGATCTCCCCTATCAAGATATGCATGGGTTAAATGATTAGACTAGATGGTTATTATAACTATTCTCATTAACCATGTGACTTGAAAATTTTTAAAACATTAAAACCTATATTTTTAGGGCCTAATCCATCAACTAATTACCTACATATAAAAGTGAAACTTGGGTGTGAAAAAACCCATACAACCTCAAACTATGAATGTGGTCAACATACCCCATGGTTTTCAAGTAATAAATATGTTTCTAACCCAACATGACATAATACATTACACAATAGGGTCACATATTAGAATAACTACTATCCGCACAAGAGACTACATTTTCTTTCAATGCATTTTTCTTCCCTCTCTAAAAGCTAAGGAAACTTCGCAAGAGGTCACCCATCTAAATAACCTCTCTATCGCACACACACAAAACTATGTTCTAATCATATAGGCTCTTCAAAAAATTCAACATATTGTCACGGGTGGTAATATTTTCCTTTTATATATATTTTATTCAGGGATTTTATTGGCTTTTTATTTAGATTTTTCATTTGATTAGAACAGGAGGAAAACAATCACTCATTTTGTGTTTACTCTTGTCAGAGGATCAATATGATAGATTTCATTGTTATAGTTACTTATGAATTTATACACAATATATGAAGAGAAAAAGGTATCTATAAAAAAATTCATATAGTTAATTTTGATTATAATGATATTACAGGTACTTAAGAACAAATATGGTTAAATTACATTGTTTTGTGCCATTTAGAGAACCTTAAAAATAACAACGAATTTATTTTTTCATTCCTAGATAAAGTAAATTAGGGTAAAATATAACCATTTATCAGATATAATAGAGGAATTAATTGTGAACATGTATAGAATTTCTACTAATTAAAATAGGATAGATTTATTGATGAAGATAAATGTATTTGATAAGTTCAAATAGAGAAGATAAATGAATTTCCTTACAGAGGAATGATTTTATAATTTAAAATGATATATAGAGATGTGATCAGATCATAGTCAAATATGTAAGGAAAATATATATTAAAATACCCTTGTTTTTTTATAAAATTCTATCTTCCAAAATTTTTAAGGGGTGTGTGTTTTTAGTATTGGAAATTCCTCAAACCCCAACAAACCATTTGTGGGAGAGGAGTAGGGTATTGGTAATTCCCTATAAAAATAGATTTTCTTTGATAGTATCAAAATTTCATCATCATCATATCTTCATTGTTGTCAATTTTATGTTGTGAGGCATGGTTTCTACAATTATTCAAGTGAGATAATTAAGGGTATTCTCTTTGTAATAATGATAGATTATATTTACCCACATTTACCCATATAGATATTTCTTTATGCCCATTATTGTTTACACCAACTTATTTTTGAGGTCCTTTCTCAATACATCTGGTGTCATTTTTCCTCCAATTTTTTCACATCATTTTATATCATATTTATCTCCACACCCGTGGGTCCATAATTTGTGAACCCATAATTACTAACCATGCCCACACCTTAACTCCCAGTCATCATCATAAAAAATTATTCTACTATCCATAATCACATGTGCTTAAATGTACAGTTCACTACCCATGTTTCACCCTATAATGTACCTATAGAAACATCGTCTGATTTTAATATACTCTTTCATTATTAAATTTTACTTTTTAATTATATATACAATATAAATAATTATTTTTGTGTCTAATTTTTTTAATATACAATATTATAGGATTTTGGTGTTCTACTCTTATAACGGCCTTCTATGACATATTCACTCACCTTTTCAAGTTTGTATATATTGGGTTCCTTGATCCAACATATCATGTTACTAGTCTCTAAAAATTGTTTGTTTTTTCACTACCTTGGACACACATTGAATTTTCCGAGGAAATAATTTTCTTTAATTTCTCCCTCATTGGTTTTGTGTGGTTCCCCTTTGTGAATTATATAGCTGGTCACATGCCCCCCCCCACACATGGTGTGCCAGCGTACCTCATTTTTTTAGGGAACATCTTTAGTTTAGGGGAGATTCTGTAGGTTCAACTCTCTATGAGTTATAATCTACATCAATAATTTTTATTGACTATGAACGATTAGATATGAGAGGGACCACATCAATGTTTTTACTATTCATTTAAGGATGATCTGTGGAAGAGGGGGTTGATATATTCATGTGCGTAGAGAGAGATTAAACCAGTTCCTAGAATTCTTTTATTGTTATTGGCATGGGTAGATCATTCATCAAGGATATGTGGGTTATTGTTATTATGCTCGGAGAGAAATAGACCTAAATCACAAATGTTATGGACCGTGATAGTGTATCTGCATGGGTGTGGACAAGACAGTGGGCTTAAGCATGGATACCATTATAGTTTATCCATTGTGACCAATCACATAAGAGATTCGAAGCACAATGTCTATGAGGATGTGATCGGGCCTTAGTATGGTAGATTTAGTCATAATCGGATCTTTTTTTTATTATTTTTTTATGCCTCTGATGTACATGTGTTTGTTTATATACATTGTTTCAATTATTCATAGATGAAAGGAATATATCACATTTCACTATTAGAAAATCAACAACATCTAATAACAAAAATGGTAATTATATGTGTGAAAAAGTATATATAGGATGAGAACCCATAAATTCCAACGACATTTATCAACACTTGAAAAATAACTTACAAATGAATATTTTATTTGAATGTTCTTTTATCATCACTTTTTTAGCATGGAAAAAATCCAAAAAATATTATTATTTTAAAAAACTATAAGGTCCCCTAACCATTTTATCAACACCATGTCCCCCATTTATTATTATTGTGTGGTTATTATGCGTGTGATTGGTGGATGACCCTATGTCTCTCCTCACAATTTTAGTATTCCTCCATTATTATACTAGTGCATTTTGGAATCAGTGGAAATTCAATTGGTTCAACTCTTTTGGTTGAACCTCATCATTAGTTATTTAGTTTGATCGAGACATTTGTATTGATTATTTTAAAAAAATTAAATGAAAATATATTTATAATTTAAATTATAGGTATTATATTAAAAACTAACATATGAAAGTGAATAAAATGTAAAAAATAATTTAATAGTTTTACAAAAATAATTAAATGAAAAAAAATTAAAATTGTATTACATATATAAAATTATAAAATATTTTTCATTATAAATTAATAAATAATGTTAAATTAATAAATGATAAAAATGAGTGATATTTAATATTTAAAAATGAATAATCATGAAAAATATTAAAATAATTGATATGTTTTATTATTTATATGAATTATTTGAAAAATTAAAAATGAATTTTTATTCATATGAAATTCAATACGTATTAAACAATATAAAATGAATGGTTGTTATAAATAGTGAAAAATAATTAAAATATAAATAAATTAAAAATATATTAAATGAATATATGTATAACATGAATAAATTTTAAAAATATATTATAAACAATATTTGTCGATAAATAGTATTATATGAATGAATTTTAAAAATGAAGTGAAATTTCATAATTTAAAAAATCATTCAATTGAAAAAAAAACAAATGAATAAGTTTGATTGGTTATATTTATTACTAAAAAAATAAATTTAATATATGTTATAATGAAAATGAATACCTATTAATTATACAAATTACAGATTCTAAAATAGAAAAATTTAGGATTAATGAATAAACACCCATAGGTGAATATTGGAAAGATATGAAATTAAAAAAATACTACATGATTAGAAATAAAAAATTTATAAATAGAAAAATAATTGAATAAGATTATTAATGAATAAATAATCATAAATTCTTGAATATTTATAACAACTGAAATTTAATATTTAAAAATGAATATCATTAAAAAATATTTTATAAAAAGATAAGTTCTATTAAATATATAAAATATTTAAAAAATAAAAATTATCATATTATAAAATTATGTTGAACAAGTAATAAACCATATTTAATTAATGATTTATTAAAATGGTAAAAAATAATATAAAACTGAATAAATAACAAAAATATCAAACTAATAAAAATTGAATATGAATAAATATAAAAAATTTAAAAAATAAGTAAGACTATAAATATTTAAATAATATTTAATAACATTAAATGAATGAATGTGAAAAAATAATGATATTTAACATTAAAAAATAAATTGATTGCAATGATATTTGAAAAGAGTAATAAGTATTATTAGTTATATTGATTAACTACAAAAATTAAAAAGAAATTTATTTGAAATATATAAATTAGTTGTACCATATTACCACAATTTTATGTTAATAATAAAACATATATAAATAAATACCAATTTTTTTTATAATTTTGCAAATTCTAATCAAAAAAAATTTAAATAATAATAAAATTAAAAATTATTAAAAAACAAAAAATATTTATAGTGAATAAATAATTTAAAAAACATGAAAAATAGATATAATATTAAAAGTAACGAATAGTATAAATTAAATAAATATATAGAAAACATATAAAATTCACAGATTATAAACAAGATGTATTAAATATATTATATTATAAAATATAATTATTAAATGAATGTTAGAAGATACATAAATTATACAAACACTATTTCTTGGTGTTTCTATATAAAATTATATTAATTATGTATGTGTGCGTGTGGAAATAATGCGTATATATATAAATGATTGATATAAGTTAAATTCAAAAGAAAATTACATTTATATAGTATGTACATTAAATATCCATTACTCTATAGTAATTAGTAAATATTTTTAAATATTATAAATCATTAATTGTAAATAATTTGTCACTAAATATAATACGTATCAGTGTAGACACAATATATAAATAAATCAAATTTAATATGACATTATATATATATATATGAATTTATTCTATATTAAAATTTTCAAATATATGAATCAATAAATATTTATAAAAATATAAAAAAAGAATAAATTAAAAAATGTTAAGTGATTAAATATAAAAAATAAATAAATTATAGTCCATCTGTAATGTCTTTAACATTGTTAATTAAAAAAATAATGTTAAATGAAATTAATATTAAAATGAGTGTAATTTAATTAAAAATTGAAAATATTGAAAAAGTATTTTAAAAATGTATATTAGTTATTAATCATATAAATATAAAAAAAGTAAATTGAATATATTTAATAAGTAATATAAAAACATATATTAATTATTTAAATTACAATCATATGATAAAAATTGAATATAATCCAATAAATACGTATAAAGGATATTAATGATATATAAATTTAATAATAATAAAAAACAAAATAAATAAATGAACGAAATATATACTAAATTATGAATAAATTAATATATATATATATATATTAATAAATTATAAATTATAAATAAATTAAATAAAAATATAAAAATTGATTAATTATAAATATTAAAAATATTATATATTAATTATTAAACAATAAAAAATAAAACTCTAGGATGATAATATTGTCAATTAATTATCTATGTATGTGTGTTTTTATAAAATTGAATTTATTGTGAACATCTAAAATTGTTGTATAAAATATTAAGTGTAAATGTAATTGATATAAATAATGTTATTGAATTTTATTAACATAATAATTTCATATTTTAAATAAATATATAATTTCAAAACACTACATTGATATAAAAATTATTATTAAAGGTCTATTAACATTAAATAGCCAAATATTTTTATTTATAATAATGTTTAATAAACTAATAAAATATTTTACACTAAATGTAAGACATATTATGTGTAAATATATATTTATTATTATAAAATTCATAATTTAAGAAATTATATATATATATATATATATCAACAAAAATATTATTTTATATTTAAACTTATTTTTTATAATATTTTTTTATATGAAAATAAAATATTATTTCTCTAATACATGAATTTATTATGTTCATTATTGTATGTTCAAGATAAAATAACTAATAAATATTACCTATTTCAGTGCCAATAAATGGGTCGCTATATACATCAATTTTTATCATTGATAAATATACCCTCTATTAGTTCTTTTATCTATCACTCATATAACAACCCCATTAGTAGTGTAATTTCATAGTATTGATAAATATCACCACTCAATATTCATGAATTTGAATTAGTGTGAAACATGTAGACAAATTGTAAATAATTTGAAACCACCATGTAATAATATTCTAGAGACCATCAGTTTTACATTATTTTATCACTGTATAAATTTATGTGCCGATCTGTGAGAAAGAATAACAGAAATATGATTGTATATATTCTAATGTAATAATATAGAAATATGATCCCTTCCTTGTGGATTTTAGTTTTTCAAATTTCCCATATAAACTATCATGTGTATTCTTTATTCATTCCATATAGGTGTGAATGATTTAGACAGAGTTAAATTCATATAAAAATTTTCTATCAAATCTAGTTAGTAACCTAGAGATGCTACTAATTAAAAATTTTATTGACCCAACCTACATTATTAAAATATCTTCATTCTGATAACCATTCCCTAAAAGCCACATTTCTAATCTATGTAACCTGACCTCCATTGTTAAATCCCCTAAAGTATCCAATCCTACATTATTTGTATATATAAATTAAGATTATTGTTTTTTTCTCTTTACATCAATCCTTATTTTCTTATGTTTCATGTCCATATCAATAAAACCATGATTGTTTTATCATTTCCCATCAAAATAAAGAAGTGATATAGAAATAATATTTAAGGGGGGTCATTCATGATATGACATGGATGGAATTGAATAAGACATACAAATTTAAATTATATGGGGCCATACTTATTACTTCTAATAAATTTTAATGTATAAAAATGAAATAAAATTATGAAAAGTAATAGTGGTTTTAATGAATTTGAAAAAAGGGGAATAATTGTTTTTCAAGAAAAATGATTATTAGATAATGGTGGTATACATCAATGAATTTTCTTTAAATGATGATCCAATTCTCAGTTCAATTATCTCCTGAAATTTTCAAATAATTGAGTTTATAATTTTTATCTCATATAGAGTCATTGGATGTTGTTATTTACAAAAATTCTAAATTGTTTTTGAATTTATTGAGAATACCCAATATAAATATAAAGTGGTTCAACATAAGAAGATAAATTATGAAAGATATTAAGTAACAAAAAACACATTCTCAAATTTTTATCATTAAAAACATAAAAAATATGAGGTGGATTAATATTTAAGGATGAATAATATCAGTACGAGTAAATGAAAAGTTATTAATGTTCTATCTAAATAATTAATAGATATCACTGTGGATAAAAAACCATCATATTTCTCAACTAGTGATTGGAGGTGGATCAAACAACTTTATTTTTTTATGATCATACATTCTATAGAAACGATAAAAAATATGGTGTGTTACTGGAGACCTTGGTGAATAGCTTGTGATATTTGAGGAAATATACATATATAAAATCCCTAAAACCCTAATTTTAAAATAATTTCTCTACTTCAATAACATAATAGTATTTCAATGATTGAGAACCTTTAATGTTTTAATAAAATATTATAAAATATTAAATATTAGATATTAATGATTATAGATTATGTTATGGTACACCTGTTGATGAACTCATTATTAGAGAGTTATGATCATCCAACCATGAAAATTCTATATAGAAATGTGGTTGTTAAATTTTCTAATGTATCAAATGAATTATTAAAAATGTGTATGCGTGGAAAGAAAAAATATTAAAGGGATGGTTCTATATAATTGTAATTAATAATAAATCGATGAAGATCATTTATCAAAATTCTTGAAGGATTCAAATAATAATAACCATGATCAATGACATTGATCTATTCTACCTATAGATGACTAATAAATTTGTAGTACCTAAATTGTCATCAAAAACTAAATTTCAAGATGTCGTAATATTAAGAAAACAAGTGTGAATGATGATTTTTTTAGACATTTAGGATTTTTCATTAATTATATCATTAATCAACTACTTTGTCTGATAGATTCTAGATTCTCATTTTTCATCCAACATATTAATGAATCCATTAGGGGTTTGAGGACATATTTAGTTCAAGGGAGGTGTGATGATAATGGGAAACAACAATCCATACAATATGAACGGTATTATAGTATTATGGTTGAGTGTGAATGATAATAAAATTCTCCAGCATACAAGTGTGAGATTCAAAAAAAAGTTGGAGAATAACTTCATATCTTCTAGATACCTTGATATACAAGATTATAGGATTAACTGTAATTTTATGTTTAGGAGAATAGTAATTTTTCATTCCTTATGATGAAAGGAACATATACAGTTTTTTGTATTATTTTAATGTTGATATTTTTATAGGTGTAGAAACTATATCTAGATCGAGTGATCTAGACACTTTAACATTGTAGAATGTGAGACAAGGATATATTGGAGATATTGAATGGTAGAGATTTTTAAGGATATTTTTTTTGAAATAGAGTAAAAGTCAACTTCCAGGAGCACTGTGTGATGGGTGGTAAAACTGGAGTTATTTTTATCATTATAACCCATCAGATGAATAAAGAACTTGACTAAATGCATACTAATGTGAGGGAAAATGAATAGTTATTCATTAGGAATTAATATCAATTTTTTCACATTATTAATTATTAATAATTATATGTTTGGGTGTTAAACATGAATCCAAAAGATGAAATTTTATTTTTTTTCTATATATAGAAGAAGATGATTAAAAATAACCCAAAAAATATCAAGTGAAGATGATCAGATAATAGTGTAGAATAAACCATTGACATGTTCAATAATTTTTTGGCCTCGATAAGTGTACTGTGGAACCCATTAAAATTACTCGAAAAATAATAAAATTATATAGTATAATTAATTAAAAGCAATATCATTAAAATGATAAGATATATGTTATCTCAGCTATTTTGGAATTGATGCATTTGGGTAGAAACACTGATGTGTGGAAGAAATATTAAGGACCATTTACCTGATTTTGTAATTGATTGTAAAGTTATAAATTATGTTTGGAGTAGTTACATTTTTTAATTATGAAATATTTAATGTCTATAGTTTTTATGACATTATGACTCCATATTTCTAGTACTTACAACCATTTATTTTGAACAAAAATTTTAGGCCATACCATGGGTTTTTTAGATAAATTTTAGAAATTTTTGTATGGTTATAGGATTTTAAATATTTTTCACTTGGTTATAGGAACATTATTGGGTCATCATTTTAAAATGTATTCCATGTCATCAAATTTTATAGAATAGATCATAGTCAGTAAAAAGTGTATAACATAACCATTAAAACATTTTCCTTCAAAAGTTATTGAAATCATAGATAGGGAATAGTTTTTATAACTGTTTATCCAAACCATGTGACAAAAAATTAATTTTTTAATTTTCATAATTTAATTTCTATAACCCCCATTATGACTCTAAACAGAACCATTTAAAAAATAATTTTATTTATTTTTCCTTCAAGGATATCTAGATGATATTATATCTAACCCAACATTTATTATTTAAGATTCAATGTTCTCATCGATGCATTGGATTTATTATGGACTATGTAATCTATAATTGGTAATTATTTTACATTTAATCCAATCACCCCTCTAAGATTATTACTTCTTCATGTCGTTGATGTATCATGTTTATTATTTTACAATTTATTTTTTTTATTATTCTTCTCTTATTAATTGTATCATTTACAATCTCCTATTGTGTAGATCATGTATTGGGTTATTATTGATATTTTGATTTTGGTAGGTCGTTTTCTTTTGAATTTTCCTCTCAATTGAAACCACTAAATCTTGTAGTTTTTTAATTTTATTTATAAGTTATTTCATAATATATATTGGATAAACATTGAGAAATTATTTTTGAAATGTCATGATGTGTGTGTGATAAAATATCATTGAAAATTATGTGGAAATATATGTTTTATTATCCAAAAAATGGTCTTGAATAATTTTTTTCTGAATCGTGGTTTTCGAATTATTTCTCCAGTGAAAAAGACCTAAAATAAATTGTTATTTGATATAAAATGAATTTACTTAAAGGACTGAATTTATTATAAAAACCATTTGAGGTTGGTTTTGTAAATGAAATGAAATGTTTTGGATTTGGTTATTTTGGGTAATATAAATGATTTATCATATGAATCAACATTGAATGAATTGATTAATAACCCCTTGTATGTTTAATAACATTGAATCAATTGAGATCTTGTTTAGTTAGGGGAAGATATGGGCACTGTGTATAACTATTTACTTAAAATTTACAGGCAATAGAAATGATACAAAAATACTTTTAGGGATGGGTGTACCTTATTTAGGGGCTATCTATCATATTATATATATTATTTTGTATTTTGGAACTTGTTTTTAACATCAAGTGTCATATTTTAGTGAAATTTTATAAAGCATCGTCATTTGATCTAACTAATTCCGGAGGCTTGGGTCCATGGTTATATGGTTTAAAATGATTAATAAATAAAAATTGTTATTAAATTATTATTCATTAATATTTTGATAGATGTGATTATTCATTTCAGTTTTCATAATATTGAATCTATAAACTTTTTGATGGAAATAGACTATTATAACTATTTCATTCTTTCCCTTGAATCTTATTTAATCGTTTTAAAATTTAATTTAAAAAAAATTATGTTTTTATTTAAAATTGAGAATATTTGGTATAATTTATTTATAAATTATTATGGATTAATTGGTGGAATCCTTCCAGGTTATTTTGTTCAAACACAACATTTTTCTTTAATAATTTATAAATTTAATTAGAGAAACTAAATGAAATGAAATTGAAACAATAAGAGGAGGTGTAATTTCTTTATTAGTGGGACATAAGATTTTATGGTGACTAGTGGATCATTTGTTTAAATCATATAATAGAGACAATGGAATGTTTACATTAATGGTTTCTGTGATGAATTTGGTAGACGTTATATTTTTTAGACATGTATCTGTAAATTTTTTTGGATTTTATCTAGCAGAATGTTTGACATATATGATTTTTATTTATTTACATCCATTTCATTATTATGATGAGGTAATATTATGATCAAATGAATCCCTATTGTTTGTAATTGATTCCCAGATTTCTAGATTACTGTTATACGAATAGGATTTTCTTTCAGGCTGTGTTATTAATGATTTGGGTTGAGTTTATGTGGGTTATTTGTGTCATTTTTTGAACATTTACTATCAATGGTGTTTTCACTCTTCATGATGTTAGTATGATGATTGGGGTGTCATGGTATATTGGAGGAATTAATTGTTGAATTAAGTGATGTGTTTGTAACATCCCATTTATGGAAGCGACCCGGAGGTTCCCCGTACCTAGTTGGTCACAAGTCCTCAAGGGAATTTCCCCAAATGGAAGATGTTTCCGACAAGTAGTGAGGTACTTGGTGTGATAATTGGGAAACTATCCCCTCATTGGTAGAGTAACAAAGCATAAGTAAACAACATTCAGTAGAGGAAGCAGTAATAATCCATGCAAGCGTAAAGAGTCGAAGACTGAATGTAAGGAACAACCATAGCCCATATATATATATATATATAAATTATGAATGGCACATATGTCTTGGAAAACATCCAATCAAACCACAATGATTGAATAAAAACAGTACTAAACCGAATTACAAATAAATATATAATCTGATTCTCATCATCGCAAGCCTAAGCTTGGCCCAATGCTCTCCAGCTCCACAGCAAGTCATGTACCTGAAGTAGAATGGTGTTTTCCCTTATCTATAACTACAGTAGTATAATCCAATTGGGACCAGAAGCATGGCCCAAACACGGTGTGAGACTAAATCCCACAGGCAACCAACAAAATATTTGTGCCTAACAGTTAGTGAATATATGGAAGTTAAAAGTACAAAAACCTTGAATCATGAAAGTTATAAGCAGTAAACAATCCATCGTTTCAATATGAAGAAAAAACTAAAAAATAATCTAAACACAAATAGGTAACCCTTTAGAAATTACTCACATCCCATCCCCTATGGTCCTACCTAATGTGTACAAGGAACCCTCTAGGATGTACACTCATCATAATCCCTCTGGTTCATTCGAATTAATATTCATAGACTATCTGAGAAAGAAATCACCGTCAAATCCTCATATAGTCTAAGGTAGTCAGGAACTCTCTGAGGAAACTCACATAGTCAATTTTCCTTGTATCCCCAAGGTCAAAGACTCTTTGTGGAAGCTCACTGGGTCAATTCCCATTATAGCCCAGGATGATGAAAGACTCTCTCAGGAAGCTCACTCGATCAGCTCCCCTTGTACTCTAAAGTAGTTCATGTAGTTCAAAGACTCTCTGAGAAAGATCACACAGTCAATTCCCCTTATAGTCTAAAGCAGACAGGGTCTTCTTGAAGAATCTCACATAGCCAATTCCTCTTAAATCCCAAAGTGATCCTAGGATCTCTATGGAAGCTCACTCGGTCAATCCCCCTTATAGCCTAATGTGCTCAAGACTCTCTAAGGAAGCTCAATCTGTCAATTCCCATTATAGTCTACTACACAAGGCTCTTAGGACACTCTATAGGTCAATGAGCATAGCAATTAAATAAAGCCAAAGTATACCTAGAAAAGTACTTGGCTAACTAGTCTACAACATATCAAGTATGTTAGAATACAAACTCTCCACCCCTACAGCAACAGGCATGGAAAACAGGAAAGCCGGACAAAAGCCTTAGCAGGAATAAATAGTTATAAACAGATCGTGCATGTGAAAAAACATTCAAATCAACCCTATTCATATCTAATTTACCTTTACACAATCACAGAATAATGGTAGGAAATCAACGGGGTAAAACTGTAAACATGCAATACCTCGTTCAAGGAAATTGGTCAAAATTGCACATGATACACAAAGACTTTCACCGAAAAGGAACAAACCACCTACCTCAGTGTTAGTACATTACTATACATGAACCACGATACTTTAATCTTTGTAGAATGTCGATGATCTACAAAAAACGTCTAAAATTTTCATACCACGAAATCTCAAGAGAGGGGATAATTTAGAAGATAAAGCTCTATGAGAAGAGATAACTCACCGATGCAATTCCAATGCAACCAATGGTGTTGGATTCAATGGACGGATGATGTATTCAGGGTTCATAGAAGATCTGTGGCCATACGGAGATCTTAGTCGAATGAGTCCTAGAAAGAGAGATTTCTGGCAATTAGATGCGACCCTAATGCATTTAATTAATAATAAAAAAATACACAGCATTTACTTTTGATCTACACGACATGTACTCACTTTTTTTTACTCTGCTTTAGGCAGCCTCCAACTGACCCCCACACAACCATGTGCATAGCCGCTACATGGCCAGCACCAGGCTGCTTATGGTAAAAGAGTATAGAGAGTGTACTCATAAATAACAGTATTTGAAATTTGAAAATTTATACAAAATCCTATTTTTCTCCAAATCCACAAGAGAAGGAAAAAATACATGAAAAGAATATCTGGGTTCTTAAAAACTTCCCTTTATAGAAATTCATCCCCAAATTTCCCCAGCACGGCGTAGAAAAAGAAACTCTAAACAACACCGGTCACTAAATTCATTCATCAGCCTCCCTCTGCCAAGTCTCATCTTGTACATGCCCATGATTCCATATAATTCATACCAGAGGAACAGACCATGCATGGATAACCATCATAAATCAATCAACAATCGATATTGGATGCTCCTCGAACAATGCATTCATTTTTAACTAAACTTCCATGGGTTAGAAAACAAGAGATGAGACTGAGAAGTAACGTCGAAGTTCAGAAACTTGTATAACATCATGCATATCCTGGTACCTCTGATGTAACTGCAACCAATATTCAACCGAACCAAATCTCTCGAACACCTCAAATGGCCCTTCATATCTTAGAGAAACCATACCATATATCCTAATCCTCCTATGACCCAACCTTGGTGTGACATGAAAGAAAACTTGATCCTCAACCTTGAACTCCAGAGGTCATCTCCACTAATCAGCATAAGACTTCTGTTGAGACTACATAGTAGCCATCCTCTTCTGAATCAACTCTATCTATTATGCGGTCTCCGGAACAGGACAAGGTCTAAGAAGGGCTGCCTCTCACACCTCCATCCATCATAAGGGACATTGGCATAGTCTACCATTCAAAGGCTCATATGGTGCCATCTGAATTGTTGCTTGAAAACTATTGTTGTAGGAAAACTCTATAAGATTTATATGTTTCTCCCAAGAACTTCCAAAATATAGATTACACGCTTGGACCATGTCCTCAAGCACCTTAATCGTACAACTAGACTGGCTGTCTATCAGGGGATGGTAAGATGTACTTAAAAGTACCTATACAACCGAAGCCTTTTAAAGCCCATACCAGACCTGAGAAGTAAAACGTGAATCTCGGTCTGAAAAAATGGAGTGTGGAACTCTAGGTAAGTTCACAATCTCACAAATGTAAGACCACCCTAGCTCATCACCCCTGAAAGACTCTTTAATCATCAAGAAGTGAGAAAAATTCGTGACTTTTTCAATGACAAAACATTCTGCATCATTCCCTCGAGGAGAACTCAACAAACCAGTTAGAAAATCCAATTTAACATCATTCCATTTCCATTCGGGAATATACAACTGCTACCAAATCCCTTCTGGTCGCTAATGCTTCGCCTTCACTTGCTGACAGATGGAACACCTCAAGAAAAAACCAACAACATCTTCCTTCATTCCTGGCCACCAATACTAACGGTGTAGGTCACAATACAGATTGGTGACGCTAGGATGAACTACACAAACTGAGGAATGAAAGTATAGTATTAGCTCCTCACGTATGTCTGCTGGCACCCATACGCGCCTCTAGAAATGCAAGATATCATCCTTGCCTACTATCCATCTAAGAATCGACTTTTTTACTAACATGAGTTTCCGTAGGGCTAGGCCTCTTGTGTTTGATAGCCGACTCATTCACACTTGATCAAGAAGAGTCAAGGTAACAACTAAAGAATGTAGAAACGTCTTCCCCAGTCATTCGTGAACCTCAAAATTCATCTTAGAGAAGAGTACCATAAGTTTCCACTCACTGCTGGCCTCCTGAACTACATGTATCTAAGTCCCCCGGCTCAGCACATCAGCTACTGTTTTTCCTTTCCCTAGAATATAGACAGGATTGAAATCAATTGACTGAATGTAATCAACCCACCGTCACTATCTCAAATTCACATCACGCTAATTGAATATGTACTTGATAATTTTATGGTCTATGTAAACCAAAAAATTCACTCCTAACATGTAATGTATCCAATATTGTAAAGTATGAACAACTGCTGACAACTCGAGATCGTGTGTCGGGTAATTCCTCTCATGTTTCCTCAACTGTTGAGACCCATACGGAACGACTGCTTCACCATGCATAAGAACAACTTCAAACTCGATATCAGATGCATCACATTATAGAGTATATCTCTTGCCTGGCTCTGGTATGACTAGTATTGATGCGGAATTCAATCTCTCTTTTATCTCTGGAATGGCTAACTCACAAGAATATGACCACAAGTACTTTTCACCCTTCTTAGTTAAACCCATGAGTGGTGATGATATGCGTGAAATGTCCTATATGAAATGTCATTAGTATCCAGCTAGCCTTAGAAAACGTCATACCTGGAATATGGTCTTCTGTAGGTTCCACAAAACTACTACTCTCACTTTCTCTAGGTCTACTGATACTTATGTCTCTAAGATAACATGTCCCAAGAAGTGAATATGATTCATCCAAAAGTAGGATTTTGAGTGATTATCATATAACTTATGATCTCTCAGTGTACTTAGAACGATCTCATGATGGGTAAAATGGTCATGTCGAGTGTGGGAGTACACCAAGATATCATCCAAAAGGACCAAAAATATGGAATCCAAGTATGGATAGAACACTCAGTTCATCAGTTCCATGAAAGCTGTAGGCACTTTTGTGTGACCGAATGGCATAAAAATATACTCGTATAGACCATACCTGCACTGAATGGCTATTAGAGGTATATCAGATGGTCTAACGTGCAACTAATAATAAATGGACATCAAGTCAATCTTAGAGAACACTCGAGCTCCTTGATTATGATCCAAGTGGTCATAAATCACTGTCAAGGTATATTGTTTCTTGACCGTCAACTGGTTCAACATCCGATAATACACGAAAATCCTAAGGGTTCTATCTACCTTTTTCGCGAACAGAAAAGGTGAACCCCAAGGATAAGTACTGGGTCAGATGAAACCTTTTACTTGCAACTCCTCCAACAACTTCTTGAGTTCTTGTAAATCTAGTGTATCCATCATATAAGGAGGAATAGACACTGGTGCCACTCCTATAATAAGATAAATATAAACTTCTACCTCACGCTCTGGAGGAAAACCTGAAAAGTATTCTTGAAAGTCATCTCTGAAATGATCCACCACTGGAGGAATTTCTAACTGTGAAGTCCCTGGTCATCCAAATATAGACTAGAAATATTGGTTTTAACTCCTCCCAACTCATGATGCTTTGGTCATTCTCTACTTACTAGACATCACACTCACCGTTATAAAGAAAAGATATACTCTCTGGTGATGTGAAACTCACACTATAATGAAAAAAATCAACGACTACCTGGAAGGGAACTAACCAGTCCATCGCAAGAATGAAATCATAGCCACTCATCTCTAGGACATAGAGGTCCAATAAAAAGTTACACCCAAAAACCAATAGCTGTCACTCTGTGTACTGACTGACACTATCTGTTCTAGTCCCTAGAGAAGTGTCTAGCATCAATATTTCCGTAGAAGAAAAGATGCAGAAACCAAGGCTCTCCAGAATAACAACATATATAATGCTATTGAAAGCTCCTATATTGAAAATAGCAGAAGCCAAAACATACTCTACTAATATCGTACCTCGAATTGTAAAATGTCTAGGATCCTTCTCTTGCTGGTTTTGTTCTACTACAAATGTTTGGCCTACACCATGACCCTATGACCCTTCCTGATAATTTTGAGATGATCCACCCTATTATCACTGAAAATTGGGTGAATGGATACCTCATCCACGACATCCACCATGGCCCGAACGGTCGAAAAAACTCGTGTTCCCTAACTAATGAGAAAATGATGGTGTTTCTCTTGAAAGAGGAGTCATTGAAGAAACCCTTTTACTAACTTCTGGTGAGAAAAACTAATAGAAGCACTGAAGATGACCAATCATTCTGTAAGATTATCACTCCACTGGGTCTCTTGGGAAATGGGGCCTTATATTCCCACTCTTCGCGCACTTTTAACACCCATCATAGATACCATTAGATGCATTCCTCCTACTTTCATCTCCTTGTGAAAACTACCTGAGTCACTTCTTACAATTACTAGGTGGAATAATAACTCTAACTATTTAACCCCCCTGGATCACTACTCCAGAATCTCATAGATTTCACTTTGTAATCAATAGCTAGTTGAAGATAGAGGATATCAATGTCAACCTTAATACATGAAACTTAGATCAGATCTCTCCCCCCATACCATCCTCAAACATCAGTGCAAGTAACAACTAATCACCAACTGGAATAAGCGTGAAACACAACATCTCTATGAAGCGAGAGAATACTCAATAACAGTAATAGTACCCTACTCTATACTCATGAACTCTCTAGCTCGATCAACCTTCAAGGTCTTCAGATAGAACTAATAATAGAAGATTCGCTGAAACTCATCCCAATTCATATTCTGCTGGCGTCCCTCCTGTGGGATCACATCCCACAAACTCTTTGAAGAGTCTCGAAGCATGAAGGTAGAGTGATTCACCCTCTTCTTTGGATGTATCTATGAATGGTCAAAAATTGTCAGTGTGGCTTATAATCATGACTCTACAGTCTTGGGTCCTTCATCCCCTAAGAAAATGGGAAGATGTTGTTGTGGAAAGACCCGCATCAATTCTGACATCGACGGGGCAGGAGGAGGGGCTCCCTAAAAGGTCTGCATAATCCTCATAAATCCATTTATGAACTATGCATCAATACATATGTCAGGTATAACGACTAGTTCCATGACTGGAACAACTAGAGGATCTATAGGTTGTCCCTGATGAGCCATGTTCGGTGTCTGATCACTGCATGGAAACTGGCATATAACAAGAGAATGTCTCGGTGGGATGAATCTGCAAGGTCAAGTACACACCTTAAAATATGATCATCAAGGACTAAAAACTAGACGCGTAACAAGGGAACTAGATCAAGAATGCATTCATATTTTACAAAACCTAATCGTACGACATGTAGAATTATAAAATGGTGTGTTCCCTTATGTCATTTACATGGGTGTGTACTTATGCCTAAACTGGTCGTGTAACACCCAAACCATAAGGAGTGTTGTCTTGTATTGAGACCTAACCACTGGTTTTTTTCCACTGATCTATTTTTGTCTTGCATTTTAATATGATTTTTATTTTTCACATTAAGATAAAATAAACTTTTATAGTTAGTTTAGAAAGAATTTATATCTATTTTTAATTATTACATTAGTTTCAAAAGATAAAATAATCTTTCTATTCGGAAAACTGAAAACTAATCAATCTCTTAACAAACTAATTGCATATTCAAGACTTATGTAAATTCACTACAATCTAACGTTGATTTTATTTTAATAAGTGGATGTCATTTTAAAGAAACAATTTTAACATAAATTTTTATAGATACTCAATTAATACCCTCTTGATTCATCTACTCTGACTGACATTAGGTATCTTAGGAATTTAAAATGTATTGTTAGTTTTAAATTGTTGTGAACTATGATTATAGTTTCCTTTCAAAGATCTCAAAATTTCGGTTATTTATAAATATTTATCTCTATGAAATTATTTTACAATCTGAATCATATAAAATTAATTTCAAGGGGCTATAAAAAAATACAACACCTTTCATTAATGGATCTAATTATGAAAAGTGGAATATTATGATGAAAATACATCTAGATAGCATAGGTTTTGAATTCTAGACTGCTATTTAATGTAAATATACAATTACTCAAACATCGATAAATACATGGGATGAACCTACCAAGACTGCCTATAATAATAATTGTAGATCGATGAATTATCACTACTTCTCACTACAGGATGAAGATCTTAACCATACTTATGCTTGTATAAATGCACAAGATTTTTTTGAAATTCTGTCTATTTCTCATGAGGGAACATCTAATGTTAGATAAATGAGATTAAATACATTTACTGTTAAATATGAAATCTTCAGCATGAATCCTGATGAGTCTATTTCTAATATGTATCCTGGGATAAAATAAATTTTGAATACCGTTATTTCTTAGGAAGATAACTAATAGCCAAATTGTAGATTATGAATATTCTTCTGTGCTTAATATAAAGATTGTTTGGAAAATCTGTTCCTATAAGAGATTCTTGCCATATTGATAGGATTCTAGTTAAGGAGATGATTGGAAAATTAATGATGTTTGAAGAGTAAATGAAGGAAAATTAGGATGTGGATGAACCAACATGAAAGACTATAGATTTCAAGGCAGCTACTTCTAAAAGTAAACACATGGAGAAAGTTTAAGCTGTTATTGAATGCTCAAGCATTGATTAAGTAGCTATAGACAGTGATGATGAAATGGACCAGTTGTTTAGTAAATTCAAGAAATTTTATAGGAAAAAGTAGTTATTCAGAAATCCCAATTACAATGGAAAATATGATAACAAGGGAAATTTAAAAAATTATTGGATGTGAAATGATAAATCAGAGGAGATAATTTTATACCAAAATAAAAGAAAAGGACATGGGAAGGATAACTGTCCAATGATGAAATATAATAAAAAGTACAAAAATAAGGATATGAGGTATAAGAAAGAAATAAAGGCCACATGGAGTGACTTTGAGGAAAGCTCAAGTGAATATGTTTATTCTCAAAATGGGAAAGATTATATGGCTTATTTTTGTTTTATGACAAACACTACTAAGGTAACCATTGAATATCTTGTACATAATTATTATTATTCTGAAAGTGAATCTGAGAATATGAGAAATGATGAATTGGTAGAATATTGCAACATTCTAGAAGAAACATGTAATGAATTGAAATATAAATTTAAATCTTTAAAGAAAAACATTATCTTAATATATCTTTTAACTCTGAACTTATAACTAAAAAAGTGATAATGCTCAACTTCTCAAGGAAAACAATGAGTTAAAAATATCTAATAAGAAATTGAAGAATGACTTGGAAATGATCACCAATTAGAAAAATAATATTACTCTACTTCTTGGTAAACAAATATCTCTAACGTATACTTATGGAAAAGAATATCAACCAGGTCAATGAAATTTATTCAAATCTCATTTTGTAACCAGATCTTGAATATCTACTTCCTTTTTCAAAAACTAGAATTTTACAAGAATTTTCAGTTCCATGGAATCTTTTATTGCAACTAATTCGTTAGGACCAAACAATGTTTACATTTCAAACACTTTATATTCTGCATATAATAAACCCATAAGACAGTTTTTGGATCCAAAAGGTTATAACACTAATGTATGTGGACCCATACAAATATGGGTACCTGATTTGTTTCATGGATGAACATCTTTGTTGGTATACTGCCTGAAGAGCTCCTGTAAAAAGCTGTCGTACTTGGACATCAGCTGTTTGAGACATATGACATGGTACTATTAATGATTTAAAATTATTATCAGGATTGATGGAGGATATGTCACATTTGGTGACAATGGTAGATGAAAAATCATCATCCTAGGCTAGACTGGTAACCCAAACTCTGTTTCAATTTCTAAAGTATTGTATGTTGATGGATTAAAGTATAATTTTCACACCATATATCAATTTTTTTATGATGGATTTAATGTTAAATAAAAAATAATTTATGTAATGTTTTTTATGCCCGGAATAACGTAGTATTTACTAATTTGAGAAATGATAATTTATATAATATAAATATAGACACACTATTATCACAGAATGTCTCTTGTCTAAATGCCTTTCAAAAAGTGTCTTGGCTCTGGCATAAAGACTAAGACATTGTAATATACACTCTCTTATGAAGTTAAATAGAAAAGCCTTAGTTATAGACTTACCCAAATTAGTGTTTCTAGAAAATATAGTATATAATCCTTGTCAAAAAGGAAAACAATATAATATATCTTTCATACCAAAGAAAGAATTAACTACTTGTCAACATCTTGAGTTGGTTCACATGGACATGTTTGGAACATCTAGAGTTTCGATTCTCAATGGTAAGAACTATGTTTATGTTTTTGTAGATGCTTTCACTATATACACTTGGAAATTTTTCATAGCTCACAAAAGTGATGCTTGTTCACACAATACCAAGTGTGCTAGGAATGTAGAAAATCATAGTCGACATACAATTAAATCCTTAAGAAGTGATAATGGTTGTGGGTTTGAGAATCATGATTTTAAAGCTATTTTCTCACTAATTGGCTATAATTTTAATTTCCCTACTTTCATGACTCCTCAACAGAATGGTGTGGTAGAAAGAATAAAGAAAACCTTACAGGAAATTTCTCAAAATATGCTCAAGGAATTTGACCTAAAAATTTGATTTTGTGATGAAGCTGTTAGTAAAGCTTGTTACATAATAACCAGAGCCTTAATCAGACTTATCATTAAAAAAACTCATTAGGAGTTGTGGAATTATAGGAAACCCGAAGTATGATATATTAATATTTTGGATGTAATTTTTATATTCTGAACACTAAAAATAATTTAGATAAATTTTTCTCCAAAATTGATAAAGGGATATTTTTTGGATATTCTACAGCATACAAACCTTATAGAGTATTTGATAAGAAAACCAAATGTGTGGATGAATCTGTACATATCATGTTTGATGAAAAAAATACACATGATTCCAATACCTCTAAATAAATTATTGAAGAGGTTATGTCCAAACTGGACATTAATGATAAAACCTAAAATCATCATGTGAAGGAATCTGTGAAAATATCCAGTTTTGGAAATTATCTAGATCATAACCGTAGTGAACTAGATCAACTTGACCAACCTGAAATATCATGTCTAACATTCTCTAGACCAACTAGAACCCTTATTAATAAACCCCTGGATGGTGTTTTTGGAGATTTAGATAAAGGAATACAAACAAGAGCTTCATTGAGAAACAAGGTTGAACATCAATATTTCTTGTCACAGCTTGAACATAAAAAATATCAATTATGTGACCATAGATGAATTTTGGGTAATTTCCATGCAATAAGAACTTAATTAGTTTGAATGAAATAATGTTTGAAAACATGTAAATAGATCGAAGCATACATTGACCATAGGAACCAAATGGGTATTTAGAAATAAAGTAGATGAAGCTAGAAATATATTTACAAATAAATCTAAACTAGTTGCACAATGATATAATCAAGATGAGGGAATTGATTATGAAGATACCTTTACACATGTAGCTATAAATGAGGAAATTAGGATCTTACTTACCTATACACCACATTTGGATATCAAACATTCTCAAGTGGATGAAAAAAGTGCATTCTTAATGGTTATATAGTAATGGATGTTTTTGTTGAACAACCCCCATGTTTTACAATTCCACATTTTCCAAATCATGTGTTCAAATTATCAAAAGATTTATATGGTTTGAAACAATCTCCAAAAGCTTTGTATGAAAGATTTTGTAACTATGTTTTTTGTAAAGGTTTTACAAAAGTACATTCAGATCCTACTTTATTTATAAAATTAATATCAGATGATGTTTTAATAGAAAAAAAAATTTAGATGATATTATCTTTGGATCTACTATATATTCTGTATGTATTAATTTTTTAAAAATAATTCAATGTGAGTTTGATATGAGTTTAGTGGGTGAACATAAATTTTTTTTTGGAATATAAAATATTTCAAAATAAAGAATGTATTATTTTAAATCAATGTTAGTACACTGATGATATTTTGAAACAATATGGCTTTTATAAAATTAAATGAAGTGAAAACGTTATGATTTTTACATGTATGTTACATCATGATGATAATGGAAATATATTTGATCAAACTACTTACAATGAAATGATTGGTTTTTTTTGTACTTAACTTCTAGTAGGCCAGATATTATGATCATTTTTTGTATGTTTCTAAGATTTCAAGCAAACAGAAAAGAGTCACATTTAAATGGCATTAAAAGAATTTTCAAATACCTCATGTATACAAATAATTTAGGATTTTTCTATCCTAATGGAAAACCTTTTGATTTAGTTAGCAATTAAAATGCTGACTTTTGTGGATGTATGTTTGATAGAAATAGTACCACTACAACATGTTACTTTTTGGGAATGTATCTAATGTCATGGTTTAGTAAAAAGAATAACTCTGTTGCATTATCAACTTCTGAATAGAATATATTGCTTCTCGAAGTTGTTGTGCAAAAATTGTATAGATGAAACACACCTTATTATACTATGGAATTCAATTTAGAAATATCCCTGTAACCCGTGACAATAGAAGTGCTAATAACATTTCTAAGAATAAAATTTCTCATTCTATAAAAATTAATTTTGATTTAAGAAATCACTTTTTGAGATATCATTATCAAAAAGGTAATATAACTCTTGAGTTTTTTGGTACTGAGCCTCAGCTTGCTGATATATTTACTAATCCCTTAAATTATGAGAGAATGAGCTACATCAGACATGAACGAGTAATGTTAAATCTATAAATTTATGTCAAATAAATCTTCTGAAATAGATCATTGAAAGTGATCCTTGAAATCCATATTTAAAAACCATCATTCGAACTAATCTTTGAAACTGATCTTTGAAACTGATCTTTGAAACTGATCTTTGAAAATGATCATTGAAACCCATATTTGAAACCGATCATTGAAAATAATATTTGAAACAAATATTTTACAATGGTCTTTGAAATCGATCTATGAAACTGGTATTTGAAACCAATATTTGATGCCTATCATTGAAACAAATCTCTTAATACATATCTTTGAAACCAATATGTGAAACTGATCATGTGAAACAAATTTTATGAAACTGATCTCCTAAAATTGATCATTGAATCTGATCATTGAAACCGATCTTGTGAAACAGATCTTTTGAAACTGATCCCCGAAAATAATTCTAGAAACTGATCTTTGAAACCAATCTTGTGAAATCGATCTTGTGAATGTAATCCCTAAAACCTATCATGTAAAATTGATTCAATAACACTGATGTATTTAATGATACATTTGTAACTCAATCTATTTTATATAAAACAACACTATTTTAGTATTATTTTTTGTGCATTTAAATTTTATGCTTTACTATTTGTAATCCCTAAATGATATATTAAGTTTTATACATCCCGACGATTTTACATCCCATTACCGTAAACCCTTCTACCTTTTTTCACACTATCTTTTTACCCTCTACCTCTACACACTATTAGAATCTCAAACCTCGAAATGGGATTGAATAAGATAAATATGGAAGAGCCAAGGAAATATACATCTGAAAAGCATCAGAAAGGTTAGTCCAGTGGGACTGTGAAACCAAACATGGAAATCCAGGTGGTTAAAGCTGAGAAGGAAGTATCTACATAGTAGATTCTATCAAAAAAATTATTTTTATGACAAGTGCTTGAATCTCAAGGATGGCTAAGTTGGTTCTCTAATAATGAATGGATATACTATCCCAAGATAGTACATGAATTTTATCAACATTTGATGATATCCATGGATGAAATTGGGGCAACAAAGATGATGTCAGTGGTAAATGTAAATGAAAAATCATTTTCATATACAAAATGGGATGAGTGCTTGGTGATGCCTTAGGAAGGTGTCTATGCTGATTATCTAGGTAATATTCCACCATCCTATGATTTATTCTCATAAAAAGATGATCTGATGGAGATGACTGGAAATGTAAAATCTATGAGGACTATTTCAAGTGATTTTGAAGGATATGTACGATTTTGTTTCATGTTCATACAACATCAAATCCTCCCAAGGAAGGGAGATTTCTATGCTGCGAAGTATCAGGATATATTCATGATCTATATGTTGAACCATTGGATAAAAGTGAACATGTGTATGTATATATTGGTCTATGTCTCTGATTTGATAAATAATTCCAAGAAAAAAACATGTTTTTACTATCTAAGGATGATCTCTTCCATGTTAAAAAATGAAAGGTTGTTTGGAAGATGGAGATGAAGTGATAAGTTCATGTATTGGTTTCAATATTCAAAAAGATATTTTTAAAAGGATAAATATCTTATGGTATACATAGAATAAAGGTTGGGTAGGTGATGTGGAATGGTTGTATGATAATTTCAATCCAATTGACCATACGACCAGACTAAAGGATCAAGTTGATCCATGTATCAAACCAAGAGAAGAACCTATTTATTCTGATGATAAAGCTGATAATGAACTTACAATGGAAAAGAATCTCATTTTGATGACAAGAGTTATCATAATAATGATGAAATCTCCAATGATATGTCTTACGGACCTACTAGTCAACCATTGGACTTCTCCTCAATAGAATCATTGTTAGGTGATGAGAATGAAGAAGAGACTGATATTACTGGTGTTGAAGGTTATGTAAGTTAATAGGATGAGGATTCTGATGATGATGATGATGATGATGATGGGGTAAATGATTATAATTTAAGTGATTAATTGAAAGTGGGACAACAAGTAGTTGGCAGATCTAGTGAGGAGTTTGTACTTGGAGATGGTAATGGTGTTGAGCCTGTTGAATAAGAAGATATTGATCATAGAGATGCTAGTAATGAAGAAATATCACCCCATCCTAATTCTGAAAATCAAAACATAATTCAATAATTGTTTGTACTTATATCTAGTGACCATGATGAATAATATGAGTATCATTTTGCTCAAATTGAGGAAGTTCCTGGTGAAGTTGAAGTGGCTGGAGCACATGCCGAAGATCAAGTTCAGTTGGTTATTATTCCAAGAAATGTTATTATGGCTAAAGGACAGGATGAAGAAGGTGATGAAGCTTAAATTGTTCCTAGTCCTCAAGGAAGACAAATCAGGATTGACACTATTGAGCCAAGATATTGGACAAGTACTAGAGAGTGGAATAATGATCTATGATACATTCATTTTGGGTCGAAATATGACTCAAATGAAGAGAGGGTGCCTCCTCCTCCTACTCCACATGATCAAGATATATCAGAACATATTCCACCAGTTGCATCTCCAATTGTAGATCAAGTAGGATTGACAGAGCATAGTGACTATGTCACTAAGGCTTATTTGGATAAATTAAAAAATGATATATGTGAGTCAGTGAAAGCCTCAGTTTTATCCAAAATTGATGTATCCACATATATTTGTATTTCAGATGTAGATGCATCAATGATTACAAGGATGGCGATGAAGAAGATTAAAAAAATTTCATTACCATATAAGAAAACATTATTATGCATAATACTATGCTGAGAGAAGAATTATGTTAGATGACCAATGAGTTAAATTCTGTATCCTATGATTTAAAAGCATACTTTAGTAGTGTAATGTATGTTCTTAGGAACATGGTGGCTAATATTTTATGTGTAGATATAAAGAAATTGAAAGAGGGGCTTGAAAAAATGATTACTGGCCCTTCAAGTTTTAGGTGTGGGAAAGACGATGTTGCTGATTTGGAGTCTCTCAACACTGTGATGAGAGAGGAACTCCAAACTCTTCGGATTATTTCAGACAAAAAATCTCATTAAAGGATGCATTGAAATATAGACCGTGTGTAAAATATGGTACGGAAATGCACAATTGAATCCCCTAGTTCATAGAAAGTGATTTGAGAGAATATGGATAAATACTTTTCTATGATTTATAATAAGCATGATATGATAAATAGATTGAAGTTTCAAGCAAAAAATCTCAGAATAACTCCAGTCAAAGAAGAATTCAAGAAACACTTCACTCAATTGGAAGAGTTTTACCCATTTTCTAAGTAAATTAATGGAGAAAAAGGATTAATTTGAGAATGATATGCAATATGGTGGTGAATTAACTAATTATTACATCAATCTCTTTAATCCATATCATCATGTTCAAGATAAAGCTATTATAGTTCATCATGATACTTCCATTGGTACTCCATCTCGACCTCCCCCTTGAATGCCCTTATCTCAAGCTATTTCATAGATTCTACTAGTCATTCCAGAGTAATCTCTTAGTCTCGTGTTGTCCGAGAAAAGGCCTAAACATCCAGCCAATGTCCCTACAGGTGTTTCCCAACCAGTTTTTTTTCCTCAGACTGCCTCTTCCCTCTACCTCTCCCAATCCTTATCTTCCTACTCTGGATCATCCAGATAAAGGTAAAGCTCCTCAGAACTGAAAATCATAGGTATGGATTGTATCTATCATAATGTTTTGTTCATTTTTTGGGTATGTACTCTTCTGCTTCTTAATGGAAATATATTGGGTGTCTTTCTTTTTATAACATTTTTCCTCTTACATTATACTTTTTTTAATACCAAAAGGGGGATAAAGAAGAGGCATACATAAAACAATAAGAATACATTATTATTCTAAGGGGGATAATTTCTGGTATAGGACAACATGAATATACTCATCATAATCCATTTATTGTAGGGGGGGTTTTGTGGGAGCATTCATATATTTTCTTTTATTCTGTAATTTTTTATTCTCAAAAAGGGGGAGATTGTTGGAACCTCTATGATATAGTAGTTTTCATAATAAAAAATAATGACAATCTATAGATTCTACTCTTTAATACAACTTAATTTCCTGAAGTAAATAAATTATTTCATATAGAAAAATATATATAAATAATCTAATTACCTATATTTATTAATCAATATGTTTACAAGTGTATTTTTTTACATGTATCTTTAGATGTCTCTTTGTCAATTAATGTTACGTATAAGGCAAAACCTTTATAAGATTTTTTAGTTCATGACATCGATAGGATATTCGACACACCAATGTTCGACACACCTATAGGATGTTTGACATAACAAAGATGAAAAACCAAAGACGATATACCGAAGTTGACAAACCAAAGTCAACAAAACGAAGATTCCAGACCGAAGTGGGAAAACTGAAGTCGACATAGTGAAGATGACCGACCAAAGAAAAAAATTGAGGATGACAGACTAAAGATGATAGACCGAAGATGAAAAACTAAAGATGAAAAACTGAACTCGACAAGCCGAATATGATAGACCGAAGTGGACAAACCTATGTGGAATGACTAAGTATAATAGATTGAAGATGAAAGAACGAATGTGAGAGACCGAAGATGATAGAGTGAAGAAGATACACCAATGATGAAAAACCGATGTTGACAGACCAAAATATTATATATCGTAGATAAAAAACTGATATTAACAAACTAAAGATGAAATAATGATGGAAATGACTCTACAATAGTCATAAGTAACCGTTTCGAATTTATTAATTCAAATTTATATCTAACTGTCATACTTAGACAAATTAATGTTTCTGACATTATATAATGTTTTCTGTAGGACTATCCGTAGACAGTATGATGTACATGCATGTGGGGAGATCTTCTTGCCTAGTTGACCATGAAGTATAAATGTATTACAAGATTAACCTAAAATCGTGCTATCTCTTGCTCAAAAAACACACTGCAAAAACAAAAATGTAATGAATATGTGAATACACATGATTTTTTAAACATAGGTACTAAAATATTGAGCTCACACGAAGCATTACAAGAAACATGCTGCTAAATATTGCTTAACCTCCTAAAAAAGAAGAGTTGAATCTTTACACACCTGAAAACTAGATTACAGAGACTATGAAACTCTGTTATAATGCCAAATTATGGAAGAAGACTAAAATATCATATTCTCTATATCCAATGAGTCTAGAGATTTAGTGAACAAAAAACATGGATTAATAAATGTTATTTATTTCTCTATTAATTTCTTGTGTTTAGGTTTTGATTAGTGTTTACATATGTTTGATTCACACACATGGTCTTCTTGAGCATAAATAAAGGATACTAAAATACCCTCACACTCAATCTATTTCTACTCTTGTATCCCATATAGAAATGTGTATGAGATCATGTGTGATCTATTTGATTGTTTTCCCACTAATAACATTGGTAGAGGTCATGTGTAACCTGGACAACCCTCTATTTTCTAGTGAACTCCGATATAGGTTGTGAATAAAAAATTAATTTATATAAACTGCTTGGTGGCAGGTGATCACCATGTAGATGAGACTAATTCTAACTTGAGACCAAACCTCTTTTTTCCCACTGTGTTGTTTTTCTTTCTTTTTAATCTGATTTTTATTTTGTACATTAAGATAAACTGAATTTTGATAGTTAGATTATCATGAATTTATATTTGATTTGAATTACTACATTTTTTTCAAAATTTTGATAAATCATTTGGTAGGTAAAACCAAGAACAAATCAATTTTCTGATAAACTAATTGAACATTAATGACTTATATAAATTCACTACATACTGACAGTGATTTTATTTCAATATGGGGATGTTATTTTAAAGAACCAATTTTTATAAAATTTTTATAGATACTCAATTCACCCCCCTCTTGAGTCATCTACTCCAACCAAAAATTAAAATTAGATAATACATGTCTTGATTCTTGGTATTCATATAAGTTAAGTTTGAATGATAAAATAGTATGGTTATGTTAATTTATTTTACCCATAATATTATTAAAATGGGAATAAATCCTTATATATTTCATTATGGGAATCAAAAAGATTTATAAATTATATAATTCCATTTTTCTTGTATTCAATCACATTATAATGCCAGGGAATTTTATTTCCATAGAATTTTGGTTTTATCTTAACTAACTCTGCAAGATATATATTTATATACATTGGAAGTGGTGATAATGAATGGAGAACCAAATTTAATTTTATCTGATTAGGATGTCATGTTTACATTTTGGTTTTGGAGGAGTCTCATGGATGTGTCAAATATAGAGTAGAGTTTCAAAATTCATCCTCACCCACAGATAAATGGTCATTCTAAATGGACTAATAATATTTTATTGGATATTTTTTGAACATATTCAATTGAATTCTAATTATATGTTGATAAAAATCTACCCATTGAAGAGCTACCATATAAAAAATACATTATAGAATTCAAATAGATCCATACGATTCCATCTATGGGAGAGGATGTTAACTCCAATATGCTTCGATGATGATAGAGAGTGGAATATGATAAGTCTTATCCCAATATAATAAATACTGAATATAGATCAAACCATTCAATTATTGAATGAAAAATAGAAAAATTTGAAAGAAATTTAATGTTGATAATCCTCAATGAGATCATGATATTGATATTGGTAATATGGAATTAGTTTCAATATCACCATTGAAGTGTGTCATGAAATATAGAAGGAAAACAACTATTATCCCTTGATAAATCATTACCTTCATTATCCTTGTTCTTTTTGAGGTCATATCCTATCATATAAAACCATGTCCATAATTTTACAAATTGTACAATTTGTTTCACATATCAATTTTGAGAATGTACATCCCGAATCACACACATGTAAAGATATTGAAATATATAAAATTTTATGACAAACTATATTTTAATATCAATATGTGGATTCTTTGATCAATGTGAAAAAATTATGAGAAATATGCCCACCCATTTATCAATGTTGTATAGTGGAATCATTAGTTTGAGGAATCTACATCGGAACATGAGGATGTGATGATAGAAAAGATCCCTCTTCCTTTTTTACTATGTATAATTAATTTTTTTGAATGAAATTATTTTTACAAGTGTAGAATGTAAATACCCATGATATTAGTAAATACATTTCTATAATTACATATTATGTGAATATCTCATCTTACATGTATTAATCAATAGAAAAGAAAACAAAATTACCTATTTTTTTTAATAAATATCAATATTATATTATAGATATAAAATTGTATGTTTTCAAAATTAATATCCATGTCAAATAATAATATAATTATTTATAATAAAAAATATCATTTTTTTCATTGAGTTATGTTTCTTCTAAAAATGTTTTTTTACTTCATTAAACTGATATTAAAATTTTAATTTTATAAAATTTGGAAATTTTCTGGTAAAATGGATTTTATATTTGTAATCAGTATATCAAAATTATGTGAAAACTCCACATTTTATTTTTTTTCATAAAAAAATAATACAATGATTGATTTTAATTATAATGATAACAGTGAAGATATTATTTTTAATGATTTTTATTATTAGTATCCTGTAATTTTTATCTGTAAAATAAAAATATAGAAATTTATATAACGAATATAATTTTTTAAACATACATATTATATAATTAACACACATTTTACTTGTAATAAATGATAAATAATATTATGGACATATAATGGTTAAAACATCAATTTTCTACAAAAAAACATTTTTTTCTAAATATAAAATATTTTATTTATTTTTTTTTGAATTGTTATGATATTGAATTATATTAAACAGTTTTGATACTCAGGCATGACACACACAAATTTGGTATAAATGGTTATTTTTTTTTATTAAAACATATTTTACTTGGGTAATATCTAGATGCCTCGATAAAAATAAAAAATGATATAAGTAAACATATATGAGTAAATGACTTAAAAAAATTAAAACAAGTGTTTAAATTATTGGTTAAGGATTTATCACCCATATTCACCTTAAAGAGAATTATTTTTTTACTTTTGGAGTTTTTAATGAATAATAAGGAAATGATATCACTTTAATGTTACATGTATTCATAAAATTACTATATTCAATAATTGTATATGGGGATCATTTCCATTCATTCAATTCTTATCATTACATTGTAAATTTCCTTTAAAACCTACTTTATTTTAAAATCCTATAATTACCATGAAAACCATAATTCCCCTAAAAACCATAAGTATTCCTATGCCCCCACTTTTTGACACTTTTTCTGGTGTGTGCATACATCTTTCAGAGGAGGATGCACAACTGTTTCTCCACATTCCCTCTTTCTAAAGGCAGGAGGAATTCATCACTTTTTCATATAATTATTCTCCCTGATTGAGACGGGATAATGGGATATCAGTTTCTCCTTTTGCAGATTCCTCTTTGAAATTTGTTGACTAGTCTGAGTCTCCATCATAGACATAAGACATTCTTCGTGAAACTCATCTAAGTTCCATGTATTCTTGGATTTCAGTTAATTATGTTGATTTTTTCAGGACGTTATAGGGGTCTGGATAAGAAAGAAACCTTTGGTTGGGGGAGTACGAAAATTGGACATTTCTGGTGTGTCTCGAAATTGGAACACTGATGTGTTTGGGTTTCTTCCCCTTATGATGGGGCTTCTAGAGGGTGAGGAAGCCCGATGCATCCTACGTCGAATGTAGGGAATTTTATTCCATAGGCATGTCTCTAAGGTTTTCTTTATATTCCTATGATTAAAATGGGGTATATCATTGGACTAACATCAAGCATAGATAGATCATACTGATCAGAAAATTGACGAGAGTAAACCAGATGGGTTCAACCCCATGTAGGATCGATGATGTTGGGGCTAATGTTTGTTCATTTACCTAATTACTACTAGGAGCAGAGAGAATCTGAGTGACATGGTCTCACAAGGATGTGGCGGCCCAAGTAATAATCAATATGGATATGGATTTTTGATAATGGATGGATAATGAGATGGAACCGGCTTGAGGGAGATGGTGATGTTGGGATTTTTCCTCAAAGATACTTCCTATATATCCCCATAGTGGGGAATCAATGTCCACATAGTTTGGGATGGTGGGATAAAATCGAGGTGTAAACATATAAAAACGACCTGATGATGCACTAGGTCTTACGCGTGGTGAGTAGCCCAATTTGGTCTGAGGCCCAAGGGGTGGCCCATAGATGTGGGTCCCAACAAAGGGGACTACAATGACATATCATCGATTGAAGACTACAACATCATACCATTGTATGGGGTTAAAATGGATTAATGTTGATTGAGAAACACAATGTCTTACTATTTATTTGGAAATAAAACGACTTACAATCGATTGCAAAATATAGTGGAATACCATATATTTTCATACACAAAGGCTTACCGTTGATTGGGAAATAAAACAGCTTACTGTTGGTTGGGAAATAAAATGGTTTACCGTCGATAGAGAAAAAAATGGCTTACCATCGATTGGGATCAGAACTCTGGGAGGCTTCCTACATACCTTGTCTAAAGACAAGGATCAAAGCCCACGTATTTCGAATGTGTGCTATTTAATATCATATTGGACGAATGGGGCGTACATTTTAACATCACGCAATACCAGATTGGATCGACCTAAATTGGTCAGGACTGATGGCTTTTAGGTTTGATCCTCAGAATGGATTCCTATGTACCACTCCTAGGAGACAAGGAAGAAAGTCCATGTAGTTCGGAATGAGTCTTACAATCGGGGTGTGCACAGAGTAAAATTACACAAAGGCATGTTGGGGCATATGTGTGGTTAGCAGCACGGGGTTGTTCTGATGCTCGAGGGGCATTCCAGGGATGTGGGTCCCAGATAAGGGGACTACAATGTCTTATTGTTGATTTGGGACAACATCGGCTTACCACTAGATGGGGTTACAACAGCTTACCGTCTATTGGGAAACCCAGTGGATTACTGTTGACTGGGAAATACAATGTCTTAACGTAGATTGAGAAAAAAAACGACTTATCATCGACTAGTATGTAGAACCTATTACTGTTGACTGTGAAATAAAATGTCTTACCATAGATTGGGAAATAATATGGCTTACCATCTATTGGAAAATTAAATGGATTATCGTCGATTGGTAGTGGAACTCAGGGAGTCTTCCTACATACCTTGTCTAGAGACAAGGATCAACACCCATATAGTTTGAATGGTATTGTTTAACGTATTGTGGGATGACAATGGGTATACATTTTATCATCATGCGGGACAAGGGTGGTCCGATGTGAAGTTGTCGGGATAGATGGTTGTCGGTGTTGAACGTCAGAGATGATTCATACATAACCTTACTAGGGTAAAAGGATCAAAGTCCACATTGTTTGGAATGGGGCATGGAATAAAAGTGTGCACAGAGGAAAAAACCCAAAGGCATGCCGGGGAGTTTGTGTGGTGAGTAGCCTGGGGTTGGTCTAATGCTCGAGGGGCGGACCATGGTTATTGATCCAGAAAGGGAGGAAACAGAAGTTTACTAGTTTATGGGACTGGACCTCAGTGAGGCTTCATACATACCATGTCTTGGAGATTGGGATCAAACATAAATATTTTATCATACAATAGTTTACCATCATGTGAGGCCGATAAAAACTTTCCAATGGATGGGGATACAATAGGTATAACTAGATAGGGATATAATGTCTTACCGTTGGATGGGGCTATAAAGGATTACCGTAGGATGTGTTATAATATATTAACATTGAATGGGGCTATAATGGCTTACTACTAGATAGGGCTACAATAGTTTACCATCAATTGGGAACAGAATGGCTTACCATTGAATGGAGAACACAACAGCTTACCATTGGATGTGAAACACAACGACTAACCAAATATTCTGAAACACAACGAAAGATTTTCAATTGTGAAATACAAAGGATTACAATCAATTATAAAATTAAACAGATGTCCATATATAGGAAAATACAATGGCATACCATCGATTAGAATTGAACCCATAGAGGATTCATACATACATAATCTAGAGACGATGATCAAAACTGACTTAGTTCAGATGGGTACACTTTAATATCTCATGGGATTTAAAGGGTAATACAATTTATCATCATGTAGATTGAGGGTGGACATAATTAATGTGGTCTGGACACGATGAGTATTGGGGTTTAACCTCCTGGAGTATTCCTTTGTAGCTTTCCAAGGAGGCAAGGATCCATGACCACATTGTTTAGAATGTTTGGATATAGTTTAAAATCATGCAAGATGAAGGTGAACCGATGTGATGGGGTTGGGACAATTTGGTGTTGGGAACTAACCTCAGATAGGCTTCCTACAGAACTTTCCTAGGATAAAAGGATCAATGTCAATGTTGTTCGGGATGGGTTTGGGCATACACACTAATGTGGACCAATGGAGGATGCCACGGTCAATGCTTTATCTAATCCCATGCGAGTCATGCTCGGTGTGAGAAACAATAGGAAACAAAGAATTGATGATCACATCGCAAAAGGTAGATCCATGGGAATTGGAATGGGGCCTACACATGGTTAGCAGCATTGAGAGGAAATATAAGATTCTGCATGGTTAGTAGCCCAAGGAGATGGAGATTGGGACTTTCTCTAGTATGGAGGCCTAACGCCGACAAAGCTTAGAGGAAGAGGGACATGATTAAAACGGTCCTTGTTCTCATCTCTCCTCTGGTCTATGGCACCAATAACGAAATGAGAAGAATAGATGTTTCCTCTTATGAGAATGCATAGGGTCTTACACCAAGATGGTTTCCCTTCCCTACTGATAGATGGAACTCCGGCATAGAATATCTCCTTCCATGTGAGTAATATCTCACTGCCATGGAGATTATTGGGTATAGAAAATGTGCTATATGGGGACCTCACATGTATTTCATGGGGTGAGGCCAAAAGTTAAGGGCATGTGCTTAAGATGATGGTTCTTAGAAGATTAATGTCTTACATCTTGGACAAGGTGAGTTCACCCCACACCACTAGGACATACATAACTAACACACTATAAGCCTTGGATAAGGGATGGCACCACCAATTCCATAGAAATGGGGTGTGGTGGAGTCATCCACTGAGGGGGCCACGTTTGTGTGACTATTCGAATAAGCAATAACCATTGCATTCCTATGACAAGAATCATAGGGATATAGAAAGAAATGTAAATCACCTCCTAAGGGTCCATTAAATCACATCATATAAACCTATTGGGTAACACCCCAAGATTTCATAGTACGTTATTTTCTTCAAAGTAATCCAATAACTTTCACTACAAGCAACACTGAGTTCTATCGCACCACGACTTAACCAAATAGCTGTTCAAAAGAGGTTATGAATAATATTAAATAAATTTTGAACTTTAAATAATCATTATAATTTTAGAATCCATATTAAGAGTTTCTTAGACATTCTCTAAGAACAAATTCATTTTTTTCATATAAACGATGTATTTTTTTTAAAAAATAATTTTACCGCCTTTTAATGGAGAACCTTTTTTTAAATCCAATATTTGAAAGTCTTATATATTCAATTTTACAAAATAAAATTCTTCTTTAGAATCGGGACATAAATTATTAGTTTCAAAAAAATTTGTGTTTTTCTGATGACTTTCATATTTGGGTGAATAGTGAAAAATACTATATTTTTACTGAAAAGAAGTTTTTTAATCAAAATAATTTATATTGTTAAATTATAAATTTTAATTGTTTTTAGTTTTAAATAGATTATATTTTTTCCATTTAATCCAATTCTTTTGATTTTATGTAATTTCAATTTAAAATTGGACATAAACAAGTATCAATCTTTTCATAGTTAATATTTCTTAAAAATATTCTTTTTGGTTTCGACAACATAAATTAATTTGAAATTAATAAATTCCCTTTCTATGTATTTAATTTGGTAAAATAGACCTTGTTTTTGGATTATGAGTATTGTAATTAGATTAGGGTGAATTTTTTGTACTTTTCTGATAACATTAATTTTTTGATGGATAGTAAAAATTATTAAATTTTAATTAAAAACAACTTTTAAATGAAAATAATTAATAGTTATAAATTATGATTTTGAGTGGTTTTTATGTAAAATTAGATTATATTTTTACCATTTAATCCAATTTTGTTCATTAGATATAATTTCACATTTAAACTAGACATAAGCATGTGTCAATCTTTTAATAGTTATTATTTGTTAAAAACACGAATTTGGTTTTGACAACGGAAATTAATTTTAAATTAATATCTGCCAGTTTTGTATTTTGAACATAGAAAAATGGATTCCATATTTATAACCAAGCGGTACAAATTATTTAAATAGGTAACTTTTTTTATACATTTTGAATAATTTCTTCGGTAAATATTTTATTTACCATGGTTAAAGGGTAAATCCAGTAAATAAGGGTAAAAAATAATAATATAATAATATTAATCTGACCTATAACATGTCCTTACCATATTGGTTGATATATGTCCGACCATTTGAATCTTTGGGTCTATTTTGGGACCCCATGGAGCCTTTTGTAAATGATAATGACACATTATATTTATTATGTTAAAGTAAATTCAAAAATGACAGAAGCATATATCTTTTAGGAAAACAATTTTTACATAGTGTTATATATGTTATATTTTCATATATAAATATTAATAATAAATATAAAAATATTTTCTACCTAATGGAATTTTATATATAATTTTTATACATTGAATAATTAAATTGATTTATGACACAATAATGATGCAGTATTTTCTTTATTAATGAAAGAATCAAATAAATGTAATTATAAATGTTAAAATAAATATATTTTTAAAGTTTGATGACATAAACATATTTCATTGGTTAATATGACATTTTAGGGTTACTTGAATGAATTTTTTTACAATTAATAAAGTTTTTATGACTTTACCAAAATTCAATTATTAAATAGTGTGAAAATTGACATAAAGGAGTTTTTAAAACAAATATTATATTATTAATTGATATACTATTGCTAAAAATCTAAGTTTCGGCCGAAAGTCTAATACAATGATAGTTGTATATTAAATGGACCACTTGGGAATCCCTTGGAAGTATATAGTATGTTTATTAACTATATAATATAAAATAGAAAGAGACATGGAAAATGTCAAACTATTTAACTAAGAGTTAAATAAAAAATATAAACTTAATATTGTGACCCAAAACAGTCTAGAACCTATTGTTTGAGTAATTTTAAACATATCCCCACCTTAACCTTTAAATAGTACACTTTTGAGACATTATCAACCGAGTATGAATTTATTATAAAATAATATTTCAAGATTTTCCAAAGGTTCCCCTCACCCCTCTTTTAAAAATGCACTCCCCCATCTCACTATTTCACACCATAAAATCCTTTTTTCTCGGCCAACCCCTGCCCAAATATTCTATAATCTTCCCAAAATTCAACCTAGAGGCCTTAGTTTGATTAGAAAGCCAACCTATGGAGCCATTTTGATCAAATCAAAAGGACGAACCTGAAGAAGAGGTAATGTTTTCACCACCCTCTTTCTTGTTCCTTTCTTCTTCCATTTATTCTTTCTTTGCTATTTCCATCATAAAATAAAAAATACATTATCTTCTATATAATTTGATATTATTATAAATATTTTACAACCATTTTCAGTAATCTGTCCATACTTTGAATGGCATGTCACAATATGTGCGTACGTACGGATTACCGTCTCCACGTCGTGGTGTAATTGTTATTCAAAAAATTATTATTTGGATGGGTATGATAATGAAGTGTAATTGATGTAACTAATAATTATAACATTATAATTATTTTGTATATATGATATAACATCCAATTATATTTTATTTTAATATCAAAGGAATGATATTATTGCTCTTGTGTACGTACGAACTACCGTCTCCACGAATGCGATGAGATTCATTCCCCATCGAATCCATTCAAGTATAATTATCCATTTATGATTAAAAATAATGTTTAAGGACTTTATATCATTATGGATATGAATATGATAGAACCTATCCATAACAAACATGTCTTATGTAACAAAACTTATAAAAGATTACGAGTAAGTTAGCACCTGAAACTACTATAATACTATGATATTATTAACAAATAAATGTTAAGAGATCATATATGATATCATATTAATGAATATGATTCATGAATAATTTAATAACAATTATTTAACCATTATAATGGATGTTAAACTACCCTTGACCCCGGAAAAGTACAAGGTAATGGTTTATTTTACAATCACTTCATTATCTGATGTTGTTTATAAGTAATTATCTACAGGGACCTCTTTATCATCCCGATACATGTCTCTTCAAAATGTATTTCAAATAATTCTTAATATTTTATAGACTATTCTTAAAATTCATTTATACCCATTTTTTACTTTTTATAAGAAGTTTATAATAGAATCATTCTGTTGTTTCCCAAAAAAGATCCTTTAAAACTTTTTTGAAAGAATTAGGGTAAGAATGTTTTCTTAACTTATACAGCGGGTGCAGCTATTTTAAGCCATTATAAAATCATTTAAGCTTCACCTAAAATATTATAAGAATATTTTCAAATTAGATGTTATATTTTATAATTATGTGACATTCAAATTATTTCAAAAAATGAGATATTACTCTCAAATAGTATTGATTTCATTTATGTCAACATCCTTTGATGGATTTTAAGCTTATTTGAAGATGATTTTTTATAATACAAAACTTAAATATTTTATTGAAGGTTTTGTGATATGTTTGACTATGGATATGTTATTTTTATACCATTCATGTTTTATGGAGAAAGTATGGACATTTCTTATGCTAGTTTTAATACGGATGTTTATGTTATGTTTAAACCTGTTCATATGAGGAATGCATTGGACTTATTAAGTGATGGGTGGAGACCGCTATAGATCATCGATGAATAGGTAGGAATCATGATACAAACTAGTGTCTTGGAATAAGGCCTTGATAAAATCGTTTTTTTATTCTTGGCACAAGGCCTTGACTATGTGGTTATGATAGTCTGGAATTATGCATTCCATCATTATGAAAGTGGTTACAGATATTGCATTTGATTATTAAATTAGTAGAATATCCATGTTAAAAAGTAAATGAAATTATTTCATTTTATTTCTGTCATATTATAATGATGTTCATGTTCAAAAGGCATTTGTTTTATTTATACATTGCCTTAAATTTTTATGCTTATTTATGAAATTTTTTGCTATATTGTTATTATTACTGGGCATCTGAGCTCACCCCTTTCTATGTTTTATTTTTCCTCGGATGTGAAGAAGTATTTTATGAATGACCTGAAGGGATAGTAGGAGGGGATATGAGTGTGGTCTATAGAGACAAGATGTTGTTGCAGTTTTTCAATTTATAATCTAATGTAAACTTTATGAGTGTATTTAATGATTCCAAGTCTACTAAACTAATTTGTACTTCAAGACTTAATCATTTTTTATCATGATAATGTTATATGATACTGCACCGACTCTATGTAACTATGGTTGGGGCATTACAGTTGGTATTAGAGGAAGATCAGTACAATCCTTGGAAGCTAGATTTAGATAAACTGTGATTAAAACACATAGACCTAAGATCGACTTTGAGGATTAGTATATAAGAAATTACTAGAATTTTTGTATTGTAGAGATTTTGTGAATTTTCTGAGAAATACATCCATGTCTGGATTCGAGCAGGTAGAGGCAGATCTAACATTGATGTACATAGGTGTAAAACCCCCAAAACACCACATTGAGAAAGACTTAAACGGGAACTGGTGCACGACAACATGCCTTGCTGCACTCTTGGTTACGTCACTCTCAAGGGATATGCTTAGGAAAATTATCATTTTATTTACAAACCATTATGAAGGGTTTATGATAATATACATAATCAAGGAAAACATTTTTATAATTATGGATTATATCCATAAATTGTTCAATTCATATTAAGGGTTTTACGAGTTTGGATTTATGTATTGTGATTCATAAACTAATCTACTGTATGTCATTCTATAGAAATGGTGCCCAGTAGAAGGAATGAAAACTCTAGAAATATGTATGATCCAAAGAGTAATAAGGATCCTATTTTTCATTTTATTAAGACAACATTTAGAAGGGAAATATTTTCCCATGTATTCTCATCATATGAAGAAATAGTATCATGTATTAAAATGATATGTAAAGAATTCTCTGCATCCTATGGATTTGAAGGGAAGCAAGAGGAGAAAAGGATTGAAGAGAGAAATATGGTTAATGGGAAGAGGGAAAAGAAGGATTTTCCCATATTTGATAACTATGGGATGAAAAACCATGGAACTTGCCTAAAGGGAATGGGAGTTTGTTTTATCTGTTCAAAAAAAGGACACCATGTATGTGACTGCAAGGTTAAGAAAGGGGTTTCAAATTTACAATGCTTCTTCAGCAAAGAGATAGGACACTATGCAAACCAATGTTCAAATCATCAGAGTATTCCCCAAATGAATCTATTGGATAATAATCAAGTTATGATACTACCATAGATGAGGAGGAATGATTAGGGTTCTTATGTTGTTATTAAAGAATTATGTCATTTGATTTTGGTATCAACACTGTAATGGTTATAATAATTATGGAGTATATAATGATTGTACTACAGTACTATTTCATTAATAACTTGAGATTGTTTCGAACCATGAAAAGTGAATCAATAGAAGGATAAATTTTTGAAAAATATATGGTTGAGAGAATGCTAAACCATAATATGGTTCTGATATTATGGTAGTGATTCTGGAATAATACATGTTTGATTTGGGTCAATTATATTGGATATTCTTGATTACCTTGAAACTTATTAATGATTTGTATATTCCATCATTGTTTGAGTTCAAACCATTTTTGGATAAAGGAGTATATACAGTACTCTATAATGAATAACAGAGCATGAATATAGTCAATAAGGTTTTATGGTAATTAATGATGTTGCAATGTTTTAAAAGAATACATGATGAAGGGCTTAAAATGTTATTACATAGAAAAAAGGATCTTCATTGTGTTTAACATTCCTATAAATTTTGGACTATGAGTTTGGACAGAAGTATTTTGGATAAGTATAGTTTGAGATTACTTTTGGATTTCTATAAAAATACAACCCAGTGGTAGGGCAACAACCTGTCGCGTCCTGCAAGGCCGTGAGACTTGAACCCACAACTGAAGGGGGACAATGGTGTATCACCTACCACTGACCTATGTTATATCCTGGATTGAATAATGTAGTTTATTTTAAGGGTATGGTAGATGAATTATAAATTCATTTTTTTGGAACCCTATATGAATATGATAAATATAATATTCATTTAGTTCTATTATCTTTTAGAGTGAATGATGAGTTTGTGGTAGAAATGAGTTAAAGGATTGAACTCTACATGTCAAGTATATATTTTTCTTCTTTTTTATCTTCTCTTATTCTATGAAGAAATTAATTCTTAAACTTTACGTAAGAGATCTTAAAACTAAAAATGTGTTATCCTAACACCTTATGTTTTGTAGAACAAATGTTATTTTAAATCAGAATAGATTGATGGCTTTAAGGCCCTTAATTCTATAATTGTTTGTGACTGATGACCTCAATAAATCCCTATAAATATTTAACTTTTTCCTCCAATTACGTTTCTCTAATTGCCACCAATGTTATCTTAATTGAGATCATAATTTGGTGGTGACTTTTTCATTTCCATTTTCCTCTTATTAAGACTAAATTTTATTAAGCAAATTTCCTATGTGGGTTTTCCCACAAAGGTATTTTCAATTTTCAACCATTTATCTTTGGAAAAAATTATATAATTGCAAGGATGCAATTTATTGAAGCAGAGAGGAATGTAACACCCCATGATTTCATACTACGCTATTTCTTCAAAGTAATCCAATAACTTGCACTACAGGAAACACCGACTTCTAGCACCCCACGACTTACTTAAATAGCCGTTAAAAAGAGGTTATGAATAGTATTTACTAAATTTTGAACATTATATAATCCTAATAATTTTAGAATCCATATTATGAGTTTCATAGACATAATGTTAGAACAAATTAATTTTTTCAGATAAAGGAAATATTTTTCAAAAAACTCAATTTTAACACCTTTTAATGCAGAACCTTTTTCTAAATCCAATATTTGAACATTTTATATATTTATTTTGACAAAATAAAATTCTTCTTTAGAATCGAGACATAAGAGTTTAGTTTCGATAAATATTTGGTGTTTTTCTTCATAACATTCATATTTGGGTGAATAGTGAAAAATACTATAATTTAACTGAAAAAAACTTTTTAACTCAAAATAATTTATAGTGTAAAATTATAAATTTTAATTGTTTGTAATTATAAATAGATTATATTTTTACCATTTAATCCAATTCTAGTCATTTTATATAATTTTATATGAAATTGGACATAACAATTATCAATCTTTTGATAGTTAATATTTCTTAAAAATATGTTTTTTGGTTTCGACAATAGGAATTAATTTTAAATTAAAAAATGAACATTAGATGTTTTTAATTTTGTAAAATATAAATCATTTTTGGATTAGGAGTATCAAAATTAGCATAGGGTAAATTTTTAGTACATTTATGATAACATTCATATTTTGATGGATAGTGAAAATTACTAAATTTTAATTGAAAACAAATTTTTAATCGAAATAATTAATAGTGATAAATTATTAATTTTAGTGTTTTTAAAGTATAATTAGATTATATTTTTACCATTTAATCAAATTTTGGTCATTGTACATAATTTCACATTTAAACTGGGCATAAAAAAGTGTAAATCTTTTCATAGTAATAATTTGTTAAAAACATGATTTTTATTTCGACAAAGGGAATTAATTTTAAATTAATTTCTGCCACATATGTATTTTGAATTTAGAAAAATGGATTCCATATTTTGAATCAGGAGGTTTAAATTGTTTAAATAGGTCACTTTTATTTTTAGACATTTTGAATAATTACTTCGGTAAATATTTGATTTACCATTATTGTAGGGTAAATCCAGTAAATTAGGGTAAAATAATAATATAATAATAATATTAAATTATCCAGAAACGTGTCATAAACCTATTAGTTGATACATTTCCTACCATGGCCATCTTTTCGTAGATTTTGGGACCCTATGGAGCCACTTTTACGTGATAATGACACTTTATATTAATTATGATAAATAAATACAAAAATGATATAAGAATATATCTTTTAGAAGAAATTTTTTTACATAGGGTTATATATGATATAAATTTGACTAAAAATATTAATTATAAATATAAAAAGATTTTATACCTAATAGAGTTTTATTTATAATTTTTAGACATTGAATAATAAAATTTATTTATGACACAATAATGATGAAGTATTTTCATTATTAATAAAAGAATCAAATAATTGGTATTATAAATGTTAAAATAAATATAATTTGAATGTTTTGATGACATAAAAAAATTTCATTAGTTAATATGAAATGTTATTATTACTTAAATTAATTTTGGTATAATTAATAATGTTTTTAAGACTTTAACAAAAACCAATTATTAAATAGTGTCAAAATTGACATAAAAGAGTTTCTTAAAAAATATTCTATTAATAATTGATATTATATTCCTCAAAATATAATGTTCATCCAAAGGACTTATATAAATTCTTTTGTATCATTAATGGATAAATTGGGAGTCTCTTGAATGTATATAGTATGTTTATTAATTATATAATATATAAATACAAAGAGACATGGTAAATGTCAAACTATTTAACTAAGAGTCAAATAAAAATGATAAAGTTAATATAGTGACCCAAACCTGTCTAAAACATATTTGTTTTGTGTTTTTCAAAATATAATTACCTTATACTTTAAATAATATACTTTGGAGCCATTATAAATAGAATATGAATTTATTATAAAATAATATTTCAAGCTTTTCCAATGGTTCTCATCACCCCTCTTATAAAAGGGCACTCCCCCTTCACTATAATTCACACCTTAAAAGCCTTTTCGCTCAGCGAAAACCTACCCAAATATTCTCTAAACTTTCCTAAATTCAGCTTAGAGGCCTTAATTTGATCATAAAACCAACCTATGGTGACCTTTTGATCAAATCAAAAGGAAGAACCCAATGAAGAGGTAATGTTTTCACCACCCTCTTTGTAGTTCCTTTCTTCTTCCACTACTTTGTTATTTGTTATTTCCATACTAAAATAATATATCCAGTATTTTATATATAATGTGATGTTATTATAAATATGGTACAACCATATTCAGTAATCTATCCATCCTTTGAATGACATGTCATCATATGTGTGTACATACAGCTTACCATCTCCACGTCGTGGTGTAATTGTTATTCAAAAAATTATTATTTGGAAGGGTATGATAATGATTTTTAATTGACATAAATAATAAATATAAAATTATAATGAATCTTTATATATGATATACCATCCAATTATATATTATTTTAATATCAAAATAATGATATCAATCCTCATGCGTTTGTACGGACTACCGTCTCCACGAACGGGATGAGATTCATTCCCCATCGTATTCTTTCAAGTATATTTCTTATTTGATGATTAAAAATAATTTTTAAGGACTTGATATCATTATAGATATAAATAATATACAACAAATCCTTAACAAACACGACTTATTTAAAAAACATATAAAAGAAAACAAGTAAGTTAACACCTGAAATGACGATAATACCTAGATATTATTAACAAAGAAATGTTAAAAGATCGTATATGATATCATATTAATGTATATGATTCTTGTATAATTTAATAAAAAATATTTTCCCATTATACAGGTGGTTAAACTACCCTCGACCATGGAAAAGTATAAGGTAAGAGTTTATTTAACAATCTCTTCATTATCTGAGGTTGTTTATACATAATTATCTACTAGGAACTATTTATCATCCACAGACATGTCTCTTAAAAATGAATTTCAAATCATTCTTACTATTTTAAATACTGTGGGCCAATTTCATTTTATACCCTTGTTTGAATATTTTTATGATTTTAATAATGGAATATTTCTGTCGTTTTCCAAACAAGTTTCTTTCTAACCTTTTCGATAGAATTAAGGTAAGAATATTTTTTTAAACTAATATAGTGGTTGCGGCTATTTTATGCGGTTATAAAATCTTCGAAGCTTCCCTTAAAAGATAGTAAAAATATTTTCAAAGTAAATGTTTTATTATATAATTATTTGACTTTTAAATCATTTTAAAAACAGTGATATTTCTCTAAAATAGTTTTGATTTCATATATATCTACATCCTTTGATGGATTTTAAGATTATTTGAAGTTGATTTACTATGAAACAAAACTTCCATATTGTATTGAAGGATTTGTGATCTATTTTACTGTGGATGTGTTATTTTTATACCATTCATGGATTATAGAGAAAGTATTGACATTTCTTATGATTGTTTTAATACAAATGTTCATGTTATGTTTAAAATTGTTCATATGAGGGATGAATTGGACTTAGTATGTGATGGGTGGACACCACTATAGATCCTTGATTCATATGTAGGTCTCATGAGACAAACTAGTGTCTTGTCACAAGTCCTTGACAAAATGTTATTTGTATTCTTGGTAGGTACAAGGCCATGACTATGTGGTTATGATAGCCTGACATTATGCATTCCATCATTATGAAAGTAGTTACTGATATTGCATGTGATTATTTGATTAGTAGAATATCCATGTGAATAAGTAGATGACATCATTTCATTTTATTTCTGCCATATTATTTTGATGTTCATGTTTAAAAGGCTTTTGTTTTAGTTATACATTTCCTTAAATCTTTATGCTTATTTATAAAAGTTTCCTCTATATTGTTATCCTTACTAGGAAACTGAGCTCACCCCTTTCAATGTTTTATTTTTTCCAGGATGTGAAGAATTATTTTATGAATGAACTGCACGGATAGTATGGGGGGATAAGAGTGTGGTCTATAGGGAAAAAATGTTGTTGTAGTTTTTCACATTATGATATAACATAAACATTATGAATGTATATAGTGATTCCAAGTCTACTAAAATAATCAGTCTTTCGATACTTGATCTTTTATGATCATGACAATGTTATGTAATAATGCACCGACTCTGGGTAACTAGGGTTGGGGTGTTACATGTTGGGTCGTATGAAAGATAGGTTCTTAAGAGAGGTGTATTGTACATAATAGGGGATCAAACATGGTTCCTTAGGTTATTGACGACACATGGATAACACAAGAAGAGACGTGCACAAGATGATAGGTTTCTCAAAATATGAAATGTCTATGTAAAAATGGGATGGATGCATGAAAAATAGGTCTTATGGAGGGGAAACATTCGCACAAGGGGAATAGTTTTCATGAAAATGACTTAGTGTAAAAGGAAATAAATGATTATTAAGCCCAAGGAGGACCACTCGAGGGAGGACCCTTGGAGGACCTGTCATGAAAGATCCAGCACCTTAAGGACATAGTGTTTTCACACAGTTGTGAAAGAGGTGTCTTTCGCACAGAAGAGCGTTAGTTACCCTTCTGTAACCACCCTTGAAAGACAGTGGTTATGCTTAATTTTATAGTTGAACTTTCTATAGGGTTGTTCAAGTGGGACTACACCCAAATGACGATTCATCATTACATTGGGTGTGAAAGGATTTCCACACCTAAGGAAATATTTTTCACCAAACGCTCTTCCTCGACATGCATTCCATGGATAATTTTTGGGAAGGTGGTCGCGAAAGGGACACCTTGATGTCTCATTGGGCGCTCAATGGTTTGTGAGCCTCAAGAAAATAATCTGTGCAAACATGGAATCTGACCCACTAGTGCTTTGGTGAGTTTTTGGCGGGTCACCACAGAAGACTTCATTTGACATCTTAGTGTGAGACAAGGGTTTGCGCATCGAGGGGAATCATGTGATCATCCCAGCATTCTTGCGTGCATATACCTCTCCTGTCAAAGAATTATCTATCCAGCCCCAATATTCTATTATTTTCTTCAAAAGAATACACTCTTGGCACTATCCTAAATTTGGTGTCACCGAATTCCCCCCCTCAGAATCAGAGATGAGGGGGACAAAAAGGACGAATTCTAAGGTTCATGCATAAAGATAGTGAAGAGTCTGTTCGGTGTATGAAGAAACTATTGTTGGGAACACAAATTCCTTTATAATATGTGCAAGGTATGGTCCATGCCTATAAATATTTTGAGGACACATTAGGTCCCCAATTTTACTTTTCTATACGATAGGATATGGATCTCATGCATGAAAAAGTTCCACAACCACACACAAGTTTCCGTGGCCTATTCTGACTTTTTCACACAGGAATACCACTTTCATGCCACCATCCATTTTCATGCAAACCATCATTTTTCTAAGCCATAGTATTTTTTGTGCGCCAAATCTCCATTATTTTTTGCACATCCCTTGGGGTTTTTAGAATGATTCCAAAAATGGATTCCCAAGCGACCGATGTGGCTAATACGGCTATAATGAGGACATACATGATCATGAACCACCAGATTCTTCATGCGAGGAGTGTCATTTATAATAATCAAATGACTTTTGGCGTGCTTATAAAAAATAAAAAATGATTATGTCTTGAGTAATATCATGCCAATATGGATTTTGGGCATTTTGGAGGAGGTTTTGATGTAATGAATTAAAACTAAATCACCACGATCATGGGTGACACATGAGGATATTCTTCTATAGTTACACATCATGAAAATCATCCATCATTCTAGGGAAACATAGATCATTGACATCTACGTCCTATATCCAAATACATGTACTATTATAGGTAGAAATTGGGTTCCTGAGGAATCTCCCCCTTTTTACATGAGCACATTCAGAAGTAGAAATAATGATGAGATAAATGGTTGGCAGGAATGCGACTTCTGATCTGGTGGCAACATCACAAGTGATGAGCCGGAAGAAAGGGATGAAATGGAGGCCTCTATGCCTCCAACCATTCATCTAATTTAGGAGTAGCTAACGCTAGTGATCGAGTTTACAAGTGTTGAAAGATCTATTGTGGTGGAATATCCAACCATGACACAGGAACTATATACCCTTGCACTTGGAATTTTTATGTCTTTATCTTCATTGGATCTCATTTTTGTATTATTAGCAAACTCAGTTAGCCATGACCCTAATTCCCAATTTTGTTACCACAAAGATTGACGCTCGACAAACCATCAAGTCAGGAACATCTGTAGTAGCCCCACCAGTGAGTAAATCACATCCTACAGAGCCAACTACGCAATCCATCCCTAACCTAGCACTCGGTGAGCCCGATGATGCAATCATGGGTGACAATGATGGTAGTGTAGAGATCTTTTCCAGTGAGGGAAATGTCATTTGAAGAATAAAAAATTTTACAAGAGGACCCTGCAACTGAACTCCTGGATGCTTTTCCTAAGTACATGCCTGTTGAACATAAAGAGATAGATGATTCTGTCATAGTTTCGGCTGAAGACAGTCACATAAAGCAGCGCAAGGAATGTAAATACATCAAATAATTCTTCAGTTAGCCACATGAGGATTGGATAAACCATATGGGGTGGCATCACACATGGATACACTTTCTTTGTGCTAGGGGGTAGATTCTCATCATCTCGATACAATGATTTGTGATTACATGGATGAGAAAATACAATAGAGTAGCCAAATATATTACATTTATCTGTTCCAGAAGGTTTTAGAGAATAAACATGAACTTCTCAAGGCTGGGAAATATGTTGGATGCCTCGAAGAGAAAGCTAACGAATGTACGAAATTCAACAAAGAAATTTATAAGATCATTGAATAGTTGAGGGCCAAGCTGGTGGACCCCCTACACTAGGTGGTGCAAGCGAGTCACCAAATGATTTTTCTTCATGATGAATGATTTTGAGTGTAGGATAGGGCTAGTAAGTTATGTTATTCCACTGCTGATGAAGAGAGGGATCTTAGGGGGTGGGAGGCCGTCATGGAGGCTATAATCCAGAAGGCGGAAACACTGGAGCAATCAACCAAATATGATGATCATTAAAGGACCAGTTTTGGAAAAACAAATAAACCATTCTCCCTTCATTTTCTTATCCTAAACTGTGTGCATATAATTATTATATAATATCCTGTCTATATTTATTATCACATTTCAATGATAATTATGGAGTATTTAGTAATAAATCCCAAACCTCACATGGGTCATGCTCGATGTGAGAAATAAGGGATGAGTGAATCATTATATCATCAAAATATGAGTGTGCCAGTGAATCTTCAGGAATCCATGATCTAAATGACCTATCCAAGTATACAGGATGAAAGAGGGAGGATTCACTGGATAATAAAGTTCTCAGAACAATAGAGTTATGGTTTTTTACGTGTTCTAGTGCATGAGTGGAGTAATTCCAGGGGCATAAGAATCAATCCAAAAATAGGATAATATAAAGCATGAATAACTATACCCATTTTTCATGTCATTGTGTGTGGGGTGACAGTGAAGGAAAAATGCTCACCATGTTTGAAACATTGCATCCCTATTGAATTAGACTGAAATGGAGATGAAAAATGTGGTCCAACCACTGACCATGTTTCTAATAAGGGTCCAAACTCAATGTGTTGTCCATTGGTCATCCAAAACATTAGCCAAGAACAGTAGGTAGGCCATAGGCTAATCATCCATATCATTAGGGGGTTACATTATACATGAAAGGGGATGAAGGTCAAGAAAAATGATATGAAAAGCGTGGATGGTGGAGTGATGGGTTCTTAGAATATATTCTAACTCTCTTTAAATTATTTCATCATGGTGTAAACACATTAGATGAGTGCATTTGTTTGATCATGGATGAGACCTATGTCTAATAAGGAACTCTATAGGAAATACATGGAATGATATATAGTTTTGTGTTGTAACTCTAATAACGATAAACACATAGTTTAAATATTGTATGGTTAGGATGGTTCAAATTGGTTGAAGGATCTGGGGTTGGGCCCAAGGGGAATTGTCTAGCCGTCGCTACATATCCCATGAAGAAGGGAATCAAACCAAGCATAGTTCTTGATCATATTGTGGTTAGAGATGTTTTTGGTAGGGGGAATTTTATTCAGCGTGGAATCTTATGAATCACATTGTTAACCTAGGCCATCCTAAACTAGTTTAGGGTAAAAGCACAGTTTCATGTTTGGCGTTGAGGTCATCTTGTCACGTGTAGTTTAACATCGTATAATTGGACGATGATTAAATGGGGGTATACTAAAAGGGGAGTATATGATGTGGTAGTTATAAACCTGATGTAAATGATCCCATAAGAAGATCGCACCACACCATGTATCCTTAAAAAAAGTATTTTTAGGTCAAGAGACCAATAGAGAAAGATAGGTTGGACCCAGGGAAAATTGTCCAGTCATTCCTACGTACCCCGTTAAGAAGAGAATAAAGCCTCACATAGTACTACAATCATAGTTTGACATCAAGGAGGATGAAAAAGACTATGTGTAATATATGCACCAGTACACAACCCACCAACAATACTAATCCCACAAGAATCTTGATCTATGTGGGAAATAAGGAGTTGAAATGGGATTTTCATGTTATAGGGAGGCTCACATTTGGTGTTTTGGAATTCTAGGAGAATGACATCCAAAAATTATTGACCCACCTGCTTAATTCTTATAGATGTGAATAGGTGTAAAAACTAGTGTGATGGATTTCCACTTACATATAAGGGAGTGGAATGATGTGAGTCATGGAACCTATTATTTGTAACACAATAATGGTGGTGTGATGATAATGGAAAACTATTGACCATGTTAAAAAATAGTATTTGTTTCATGTTTTCCTGGAATGAGGATAGACAAATGAGGGTTAACCACTGGCTATGTTCGAAACACGGTACATGTTGCAAATGATGAATGAGGTCTTCACCGGCATTGGACAAATATGACATGTGACCTAATGTGGCATGATATAAGGACGTAAAGGGGGGACCTTTAGACATGAAAGAGTAAGGGGATTCAAATAAAAGTCTCATGAAGCATGTACATGAAACGAGAAAATGACCATGTGAAAATTCCACACTTTGGGATTATTTTCATGACTCGTTTGAGTACTATAATAATACATATCAAATAAAGGCAGTTGAACCATTTTCCAAGGTCAAAGGTCATGGGGTCACACTCTCCTAGCATAAGGTCTTAATGTTGACCATTAAGAGGGGACCCGATTTAATGAAATTCTCAAAGGGTGGTGAGGTTGTCGAAACTGATGTGTTGTTCCCATAGTGAGATATTAGTATATGGTCATAGAACTCAGTCCATGCTGAGAAGATACAAGGGAGGAACATGGTGTAGTTGTTTCAAAACCAAACACAAATGAGAATCAAAGAGGTACTCACAACACCACATTCTCTCAAAGGATTTCATGCTAAGGGGCTGAATAAGGGGGTATGATTTATGATTCATGGGGCTGGAGATGCAAAAAGAATGGTTGGGCATTCATATGTATCCCATGATGATGGGAATCAAGCCACATGTAGTTCTTCAAAATGTCATACTGTTTTTTTTCTACGACAAGGATGGTTATATAATTGATTAATGGTTTAGAGCTCTAACAACAAACATAAAGAAGTGAGGGAGACATGTGGTGCAGTAATTGAAAACCCTGATGTGAATAAGGATGGTGGGATTCCATATCACACCATGCGCTCTCAGTAGAGGTTTTAGGTCATGGGACTAAAAATGAAGGTTAGATTGGGCATGAGGAAAAGCTATCCCGTAGTCTTACGCAACCCATTATGATGTTGATAAAGACATATATTGTTCGTGAAGAAGAATGGTAGGGTACCAATTCCAAGGAAATAGAGTCTTGTGGGTTTGGCCCACAAACCAAAATAAGCGGCATTTGATAGATATTTTTGGTTATTTAGTATGGATGTGTGTTTTTTTTTCTGAAGAGATAAACCAAGGATGGACAATCCAGGTGTCACTACATTAATAAACAAATTTGAGTGCATTTAAAAATCGTATGGTGGGTAACCATTACCAAACATGATGTCCCCTTATGTGAAGACATCACAAAAGTATCATTTTACATCATGCATCCAGGACTATAATTTCATAGTTTAGGGTCGCATGATAGGACTAACACCTATATTTTGATATCATAAAATGAAGTCACAATAGTTTAAATTCATGTGGGACCATGAAGAATAGTTTAACATCATATGGCTTGGACACATATAGAAGAGATGTGGTTTTAGGGGGAAATGTGAATGGCGTGATAATAAATTCCCAACATTAATGAGGATGAGGTGCACACCTCACCACACTCAATACCGGTGGAGAAACCTCAGGATGAGGAGAAAAAAAGGTCAGATAATATGGGGTTGGACTTGAAGAGGAAGCAGATTGGTGTTCCTATATATTCCATGAGGATGTGAATCAAAAAATACATAGTAAATGAAGTGCGGTATAATTTCAAAAAGGATGTGAGGTAGGAGATACTATCTCTTACAAATGTATTATGTGATATGACTATTGAAATCCCAATGTAAATAAGGACGTGAGCACACACCACACCAAAAAATCCTATAAAAATCTGGCGCAATAGGTCATATGGAAATGTTAATTATGGGGAACCTAAATTGAATCCCAAATACCATGTGATCTACATTTGATGTGGGAAACGCGGGCGGATAAGGTCTTTGCAAGACTTGGAATACACTCCAAAGGTGAAATCAGTGCGGAAACCTGAATGATTCTTCAATGCAGATTTTTCCTCATAATGTGTCATTGTGCACAGAGAGATATTACCACGAGTTTCAAAATTCAACTTGGATGTGATGGAGTAAAAAATTATTTGAAGCATGCAACCAATATTCATAGATTTATGGGGGATGTGTGAAAATAGAGGAAAACTGTTGACCTTGTTCAAAACATAATATCCATATCATGTGACCTAAAGTGGGAACATCAAATGAGTGTCGAATGATGAAAATTTCAACATCAGATGACATGTGTCAATGATTCGTTTGAGGTCCTTAAGGATGTTGTCCTGAAATGATAGTAGAGCCCTTACGCAGAGTAGCCACACCGTTCGGGGTCACTTTTAGAAGTGAAGGATTATGATAACACAAACGAACCAGAGAATGAAGCCTCAGGATGGGAGATAACATGTACAAGTAGGATTCAACACTCCAGGTGCTGAACCAAAGTGCTCTTGGCCACATTTCTAAAATGAAAAATGGGTAGAGGGCCCATTTGAAGAGCAGTTAGCTCGAAAAAATGAGTGTAGAATATGAGAATGAATGGCTCACTGAATAAATAGGTAGGTGACATGGTTGTTACAAACCTGATGTGAATGAGGATATAAGACTATACCACACTACAAGCCCCTCTCTTAGAAGAACTCAGGCCAGGGGGGAAAGAAGATAATAAGGAATATATGAAATGGGGATATACCAATGGATAAATGTGTGGGTGGTCCTACGTGTCAAATAAGAATGGTAATCAAGCCACACGTAGTTCTGGAGGATGTTGTGCATATTTAAGTCTGGTGAGAAGGATATAGATAGAGGCTTTATATCTCCATGAGGGATGTGGACAGAATGGCCAGTAACCCTATGTGAATGAGAAGATAATCCAATACCACACCATACAATCCCAAATAAGAACATGGGACAGGGGGCTAAAAAGGTTGAGAGATATATGGCGAGAATTCACAGCTAGTTTGTTGTTCAACATCTTGCAGTGAGGAAAATGGTGCACCTAGTCTATGATTATAGGGCATAGACCACCTTTTCAATTTAACGTCATACAAGATGATGAAATTGGTGGAGACCTCCATGGAGTGGTACATGGTGTTTTCATGATGAACACGATGTGAATGAGGGAAAATACCTTCACCACACTATGTTTTTCTATCCAAGGGGAGACCCAAATGTTGGTGGATTGAACTATAGAGGAAATATATGGGCATTACCACGCATCCCATAAGTATGGGAATCCTACCACACATAGTTATTAAAGGGACATGCAGTTTTGCATCAAGCATTGTTGACATAGGAGGATAGACTAATAAAGAGGGGAACATGGTGATATTATCATAATCCAAACCTGAGTGGGGCCAAATAAGGCTACCCTACACCAAGGGGGATCCTCCATGGAAACTACACACAGTGAGGATATTCAAATAAAATAGTGTGAGGCTGGAATCAAGAAGATGAATTCAAGAATTCCTACATATCTCATGAGGATGAGAATCAATACATATATAGTTCTTGAACGTGCCATGCAATTTAACATTGTGAAGTGACGACGAATTCTTAGTAGTTTCATGTGGTACATGAAAATCTAAGTTCATATTGGACCATCAATGACTCAGGAAATTTACTTCTTGGGGAATTTTTCATTGGTGTGATGAGTTATACTCTCTCCATCCCTGGTAACCAATGAGTATGTTCCAATGGGGTAAACATTTTGAATAATTTAACATCTTTCCCATTATGGCTCTAACCTGGGAGGTTTCTTAACAGTTATCTTTGGTGTTCCCATATCCAAATCCAGGTCACCTAGAAAAAAATAAAGCATGAAAACTTTGATTGTTCAAGGATCTTGATATATTGTTCTGATGTCTTTCCAGATTGTGCATGGAATGAAGCTTTTTCTCGTCAGGTGCTTATAATTCAGCCAGACAGATTTCAGCTAACTTATCTGGTGCATGATGATCATAGACAACTATGCATTATGATTGAAATTTAATCTCGATGTGCATGATGGCCTTCATTCCATGCACCTAGGAATATGGGGTCACCTGTGTGGAATTGCGAGTCGTTTTCCAATAGGCCTAGAGGGTATTGGGGAGTTTGTCTGGCCAACACTTCTTGTTCTGACCAACCATTTATAGTAGGATGTTAAAGAATGCATTTAACTCCTCCATCTTCCCATTTTCATGTCTGTGATAGCGGGAGTTGTGGTTAGAACTAATGTTGTACTTGGCATACCACTTGTTCAACTCGGCTTTCCAAATGTTGTTGTTGTTATTAGTGAGGATAGCATGAGGGATTCACAATCCATATGTGATGTTGGAGCTCATAAATTCAATGATAAAATGGGCCTTGACATCCATGAGAAAATTTCCTCTGCCCACATAGGATAATAAATCCATAGAGCTTAGGATGAACCTGCATTAGCGTGCTGTCGCCGGGGGATATGGTCCCACGACATCGAGTCTCGAGACCGCAATGGGGAAAGTGTACATGGTAGTGGGGAAAGGCTTTGGGCACCTATGTACTATGTTATAATTCCTTGGGAAAGCATGGAACCTATTAAAAACATGATGCAACCATAGATCACATAGGGCAAAAAATACCGTAGTCTTTGAATTTGGTGAGAAAATTTGGCATGGATTGATGATCCGAACAAAAACATGGATGAACCTCCTGTATGACCTGAGGAATCACACATCCTTGAATTCAATTAAGGATAACCCCATAAAACTTGCATTTTGGGAGGATCTACTCAATATTGGGACCACTAGAGAGGGTAAAAAACAAAGCATAGAATCATATTTTCTCACACTAAGCTCAATTTATCTTGTGACAGTCTTGCTTGAGGTTCTAAATAAAGGGGTCCTCTAGTCGAGAATCACTTCCAGCAATGCATATGGTAGACATGGGGGCTTTTACATGGTGCTGTCAGCAGTGAGGTGGATAACATTTGGGTTATCATCGTTATCCAAGGTGATAGGGGAGATGACTCCCAGTTGTGCCACATGGATAATCAAATTATCCAGATCATGCTCTGCAAGAGATATAGCCAAGTTGACCAAGTCATTTGTTCGATTGTTCTAGAATCGAGGGATATTAGTAACCTATGTTAGAGATGGGAACCAAGCCATCAATTGGCGAGTACATTCCAGTAGCAGCATGAGATCTGACATTCTAATGACATCGTCAACATTGATCTTTTTGCTGACTTGTTTGAATTTCGCTTTAACATGAATGGGTGGGACATCATCTTGAGGGCCAACTCAAGGCCAGTGATGAGATACTGATACATTGCCTCATTATTGGTACAAACCATTGATTTTAAGAATGTATATGACATAACAATGTTTGCTTAATTGATGAAGATGACAACTAGAACCACTCTAATTTTGTGATCATTCATTATTTTGTAGGTATGACTTCGGGAAGCACCATCCAAGTGAATTTTCTATGATGAAATCGATTGGTCTATCGAGAGGATTACATCCCTGGGGGAATCAAGATCTAGAGATTGGTCTACAATAGTTTGATGGGTGTTCAGGATGAATGCCAACACATTCCCCTGAAAAACATTCTAAGGGAAAAACCTGATGTCGAACTATTGGAGGATCTCTGCCCCCAAGCTAAAAGGCCTATCAATATAATGATGTTTATTATGTACTTTAGTGGATCCACTTGGTACACTAACTGTATCCCATGGAGCTAAAAGAAATGTCATAAATTATTTACTACAAATACTAGGCATCTATTCTCGATAGGGGAGTATCTATTATCCGTAACTAGTAGCTTGAAACATAGATAGTATAGACTGTTCATTGTTCTATAATTTTTCTTATGAGTGAGAAGGATGACAAGAGATCATTCCAGGGTATTTATATAAAGGACAAATTACTTTCTTGAAATAGGTGGAATCAAGGACGGAGGCTACAATTGGTCATGCTTGATTTCCTTAAAAGCAGTCTGAAACTCATTGTCTCACTGATATACAGTGAATTTCTCCATGATCCAAGAATAGGGATTACAGTTTCTGAACAAATTTTCAATGAATCAGTGTTTGTTAGCCAAGGAGACTTTAAATTCATGACCCTCACTAATGTTACTTGGATGAGACATCTGACTAATGATCTTAATATTTTACAGATTAATATTTATTCCCCAATATCTAATAATGAAGCTGAAAAACATTCCAGAGGTGACCCTGAAGTCACACATCAATGGGTTAATGTTCATGTTGAGAAAATAGAGGAAGAAAAACAATTTATCATTTTAATAGAGATGGTATTGATTTTAGAATTATTTTATCACCAGATCGTCCACGTAGCATTCCACAAATGTATTAAGGATTGTCTTAAATATCAGGGGCATGGAATGATGATAGGTGGAACCAACATTTTTTATACCGAATGTAATTACCTGGTAGAAGAATGTAACTTGTGGTTCCATAAATGTTGTAGAATCTTCATCCATAGGTGTCATTCATATATAATTATTCTGGAAATAACCATCCATGAAGGAGAGTCCTAGTAACGCAATGGTGAAATCAATCAAGAATTTTATCACGAGAAGGAGAAATCATCATTTAGAAAGTGACTGTTGAGATTCGGGAAATCGATGCAGACCCTTATCTATCTGTTATTCTTCCTAAGAACCAAAATTTTGTCTAGCCATCTAGGATACGGGAGCTACTTGGAGAAATTGGATTTGATAGGATTATCAATACTTGCCTCGACCATGGTACCATGAGAAGGATGCATATTTTCTTGGATGATATTTGATCCCATGGTGATTTGCAAGAAGACTGAGGCGGTGGACAGTGATAAGAGGATCTAGTCCTACCATCTCATTATTTCTACAGGAATACACATAAAGATAATACTTCAGGAAGTTCATGTACTACTGTTTCTCTTCGACATGCACTGTGGAATAGATCAATGTGGGTTTCATATCCATCTCGCTACTAAAGTTACCTGTACTAGTTCATCAATTGTGCCAGAGACTCTCCCTTTAAAAGTTTCAATTGTATTTTATAAATATTATTCATTACTCATGGGTGGGGGATTCATAAGTGGAAGATATTCCAATGAGTCAATTAATCCTGACGAGAAGTTGGTTGTTCATTGAGCGGTGGTAGAAACATCATCAGGGGACTCCTACAATGCTGAAACCATAACAATGACCTTTTTCGATACGATCACATCTGTTCTTCAGCCTAAGTGGCCATAGTAGATGATATCTAAGTAATAGTGGTATCTTGTCTTGATATGGTTTAATTCATCCTGAATAATAAAAAAAGTATGGTTTATTTCCATTTCCATGGGGTAGAATTCCTGATACCTTGTGGGAGTAGGGGGATCTGGGATCACCCAAGCATGATTTATATAGGAATACTAGGTGATCTTCCAACATCTCTTAGACCTGTTAATGTTATCCCCACTTGTTCATGATTCATCAAATCATTGTCCAATATTTGGGGTTGTAGCCTTCAATCAGTGTATCAAAAACATGCATTCATCATCCTTGTTTATCCACGGGTCGGTCACAACCATTGCATATTCAAAATTGTTGGCATGAATATGCTCTTCCTTTCTCTTGTAATAATCATCATATATGTAGCATGATTCCAAAGGGGAAAATGGAGATGCATCACCTTGGAGTATTCCCACTTGACCATTGAGGGAGTATATATTTCCCTTGTGATAGGATGAAGGGATCGTCGCTTGCAGCTTAATCCATGGACTTCACGTCAACTCATTATAGGAAGTGTCATGGTAGACAACATTGAACTCGATGGTAGCTACCAGAATGCTTAACTGAGTCTTCATAAATATCTTCTCAAATAGTGTCTGTCATGTACTATCATAACCTTGGATATTCATGTCTGAGGGACTCAAATCATCCTCAAACAATCCAATTTTTTAATGTGTATGGGTTGGGATTAGGTTGATCCCAATTCCCAAGTCTCTAAGATAGTGAAGAACATCCACAAAATTGATACTACGAGTGATATAAAATGTGAATATGTTTTTCAATATGGGAGAGTGTTCATTTTATCCAAATAACCATATAATGGCCTTATATTCTGCATTATCAAATGCCTCAGCATAGAAGTATTTTGCTGCTCCAACCTCTGTCTCATACAATAGAGGGATTAATAATGATTCAATGTGGGATTCACACATATCCATTGACAAGAGAAGCACCCCAAAGATAGAGTGCCTTGCCAGAATATTGGAGTGATGCTTAAGGACATTGTAGTTCCATGCTATGTATGAACTTCTCCTTATAGGGGGTCCTTCTTCAACATGGGGTATGACTGGCCCTTCCTACTGAACCAACCACTGACATGTGTTGGGAATGTGTAGTTGCTTAATAGTTGATTCATGTGGAGCGAGAATGAATTATGATCCAGATGACTAATGTCAGACTGTAAAATAGTGTGGATGATCACAATAAAGTAAAGGTAGGTCCGCCTGATTATAAAACACAAATAGTGGTGAAGGCAGACCTAAAAAACCAGACGAGAAGGCTTACTGATTTGAGATCTATGTTGGGACTACAGTCTATATTTCGTGGCATGCACATCCAGGATAGAATTACTAACTGTGGAACTCTAAAAACCCATATAGCCACAATTCCATCGACCCTAGTGACAACTAGGATCATTGGGAGGATACATCTGGTACTCCTTGGTGTCGGAAATCATGTAAGGGTTTACCAAATCCATAGTGTTAACCGATACATACCCATTATCGTCACCTAAAGAACCCTCTACTACAAGAAATATTATGGGGGGATCTTCATCTCCTATGGGAATGGAGTTTTTGAGAGTATAGGATCATGATGGCATCAGTGGGGGACTTTGTTTTCCCTTGCATCGCTGATTCTTGTTCTTCTGGGAAGAGGTAGGTAGTGTTGTTGAGGTAGATGTATTGGATGATTTTGATGCAGTGACTTCTGAAGAATCATGTCTATTCATACATGAATGGATAATATAATCCAAACAAGTGGCATCCTTACGAGCCTTTTATTCATTAAAATTCTAGGACATGCAGTAAGGAACCTGATTCCATTCCCCATCACTGCCACTGTAGTGGTTTGGCTTCAGGAATACACATGCCAGTTATATTGGCGATGAGCCTAACAGTAATATTATTTTATAAACATCGTTCTAATTATAGTCTATAAAAACCTATAACTATTTGAGGATGTTCCCCTAGATCTGGTGATAGGGGTAGTAATTGGGGAAATTAGTTAGGTATGCCTCTTTTGGCCTGCTGCATTCGAAACGCCATATAATTCCCCGATTCATGGAAATTAGGAAATATCCAGGGTCTTGAGCATCATTAACTGAAGAGGTATATTTATACTATAGGGAAAGTGGGATCAGGGAGCTTGGCCCTGGTGATGTGCAACAGGATCATATCGAGGGGGTGGAACATGGTTATCTTGCCTAGGTAGTGGTGGCGCGTTCTGTGTGGGTGCCTACTAATTCTAATGTTAGCGCAACATGGCCAGAGGCTATTCCTGAGGTGGAAAATATCTTTGTGGAATTGAAGGTGGATCCACTGGTAATATCACTAGTTTCATGGTGGCCTCTATTTTGGTCCACCACGGCGGGTTCATCCTAAGTTTTTCTTCTCCCGGGAATTGAAGAGGCCAACAAACGTGAATGTTTGGTCAGATGTAATGATTATTATAGAAATTAGGCCTTCTTATATAATTCTAGGAATAACTAAGTGTAATTATCTGTAATTAGATTGGGGACCCATTTGGTTTTAACATTTCCCACACACATTCTCAACAGTTGTTCCTAATTCAGCGACATAACCAAGGAGTAGGCAAGGCCTTTCCATTGAGAGAAAATGTTTGCGATGTGCTCACAATGCTAATATTGAAAATTTAAATGTTCTGAAATAATCATATTACAAGTGGTAGATATGAACTAGTTAATTAACTATCTACAATGATCATCCCAAATGGCAACTGACCTAATGGGTAGCTGGATATACATGACAAACACATTCCCATACAATGTCTATACAATACACAAGAGTTTGGTGGACTCTTCCTACACTAGAGATCCTAACATGGTTCCCACCTTGAGATGAAAAAAGACAGATGTTCTAGAAGGTCTCCCATCACATTAAAGGGGGACAAGGTGGTATTTCCAAAACTCATGGGTATTGGCATATCATCTACCCTATCTGGATATGGCTTTCTATCAAGATTTATTTTCACCTATAGAGTTTCCAATTGATTGAGGAAAGAAATGAGTGCTTCCATCAGATCATCTGGGTGGGTATTCCTATCTTGATGAGCGCCTCTGACCACAAGTGTGTTTGATGATTCTTTGACATGATAAGCAGTCCCAGCTACTCATGGATCAGCTGGTGGGATAACCTTCGGAGTGGCTAAGGGAACATAAGAAAGGCACTGGGGATTATCATTCCACTCATGTGGATTTGGTGCCACATACCACACAAATTTTCCATAAGGTTAGACCTCTATCCTGTCAATGTGGGCCGGATTTTCTACGTCAAATAGGGGAAACACACTAAGGTAAGTTGTTCCTACCCTTGCTTCCATAGATGAGGATCACTGTTGTCCATTTTCTACTCTGCGGTGCATTTCAGTATCATCTTTCATCTTTTTAACTAATCCAGATGGGCCAGAGTGTGGGAGGTCCCT